>OZ024777.1:95354-1535354 GCA_964017025.1 Stenichneumon culpator
TGTCCTCGAAGAGCGGCACTCGATATTGGGCCTTATCTTTGGATACCCGCCCCCCCAAAGCCCCATAGGCCCATCCGAGTGTCTCCACCCGATGCTATTTTCCATCAGCTTTTGACGGAGTTAAGAAAAACGGTTCAGGGTACTTGTTCGTGACACAATGACGGATACTTGGAGCGATTTTAAGAATTTTCGTAGGACCCATTTTTTTGCAACAGCCCTCGAAAGACGGCTCTCGATCGAATCGCGATTCGGGGGAAAAAAAATCTTGAATATGAGGGCTCCTATCGGCCATTTGGCACACGGTAATTCAGAGTGGCAGTCAATTATCGTGTCCTCGAAGAGCGGCACTCGATATTGGGCCTTATTTTGGATACCCGCCCCCCCCAAAGCCCCATAGGCCCATCCGAGTGTCTCCACCCGATGCTATTTTCCATCAGCTTTTGACGGAGTTAAGAAAAACGGTTCAGGGTACTTGTTCGTGACACAATGACGGATACTTGGAGCGATTTTAAGAATTTTCGTAGGACCCATTTTTTTGCAACAGCCCTCGAAAGACGGCTCTCGATCGAATCGCGATTCGGGGGAAAAAAAATCTTGAATATGAGGGCTCCTATCGGCCATTTGGCACACGGTAATTCAGAGTGGCAGTCAATTATGTGTCCTCGAAGAGCGGCACTCGATATTGGGCCTTATTTTGGATACCCGCCCCCCCCAAAGCCCCATAGGCCCATCCGAGTGTCTCCACCCGATGCTATTTTCCATCAGCTTTTGACGGAGTTAAGAAAAACGGTTCAGGGTACTTGTTCGTGACACAATGACGGATACTTGGAGCGATTTTAAGAATTTTCGTAGGACCCATTTTTTTGCAACAGCCCTCGAAAGACGGCTCTCGATCGAATCGCGATTCGGGGGAAAAAAAATCTTGAATATGAGGGCTCCTATCGGCCATTTGGCACACGGTAATTCAGAGTGGCAGTCAATTATGTGTCCTCGAAGAGCGGCACTCGATATTGGGCCTTATTTTGGATACCCGCCCCCCCCAAAGCCCCATAGGCCCATCCGAGTGTCTCCACCCGATGCTATTTTCCATCAGCTTTTGACGGAGTTAAGAAAAACGGTTCAGGGTACTTGTTCGTGACACAATGACGGATACTTGGAGCGATTTTAAGAATTTTCGTAGGACCCATTTTTTTGCAACAGCCCTCGAAAGACGGCTCTCGATCGAATCGCGATTCGGGGGAAAAAAAATCTTGAATATGAGGGCTCCTATCGGCCATTTGGCACACGGTAATTCAGAGTGGCAGTCAATTATGTGTCCTCGAAGAGCGGCACTCGATATTGGGCCTTATTTTGGATACCCGCCCCCCCCAAAGCCCCATAGGCCCATCCGAGTGTCTCCACCCGATGCTATTTTCCATCAGCTTTTGACGGAGTTAAGAAAAACGGTTCAGGGTACTTGTTCGTGACACAATGACGGATACTTGGAGCGATTTTAAGAATTTTCGTAGAATTTCGTAGGACCCATTTTTTGCAACAGCCCTCGAAAGACGGCTCTCGATCGAATCGCGATTCGGGGAAAAAAAATCTTGAATATGAGGGCTCCTATCGGCCATTTGGCACACGGTAATTCAGAGTGGCAGTCAATTATGTGTCCTCGAAGAGCGGCACCTCGATATTGGGCCTTATTTTGGATACCCGCCCCCCCAAGCCCCATAGGCCATCCGAGTGTCTCCACCGATGCTATTTTGCCATCAGCTTTTGACGGAGTTAAGAAACAACGGTTCAGGGTACTTGTTCGTGACACAATGACGGATACTTTGGAGACCGATCTTTAGAATTTTCGTAGGACCCATTTTTTTGCAACAGCCCTCGAAAGACGGCTCTCGATCGAATCGCGATTCGGGGGAAAAAAAATCTTGAATATGAGGGCTCCTATCGGCCATTTGGCACACGGTAATTCAGAGTGGCAGTCAATTATGTGTCCTCGAAGAGCGGCACTCGATATTGGGCCTTATTTTGGATACCCGCCCCCAAAGCCCATAGGCCCATCCGAGTGTCTCCACCCGATGCTATTTTCCATCAGCTTTGACGGAGTTAAGAAAAACGGTTCAGGGTACTTGTTCGTGACACAATGACGGATACTTGGAGCGATTTTAAGAATTTTCGTAGGACCCATTTTTTTGCAACAGCCCTCGAAAGACGGCTCTCGATCGAATCGCGATTCGGGGAAAAAAAATCTTGAATATGAGGGCTCCTATCGGCCATTTGGCACACGGTAATTCAGAGTGGCAGTCAATTATGTGTCCTCGAAGAGCGGCACTCGATATTGGGCCTTATTTTGGATACCCGCCCCCCCAAAGCCCCATAGGCCCATCCGAGTGTCTCCACCCGATGCTATTTTCCATCAGCTTTTGACGGAGTTAAGAAAAACGGTTCAGGGTACTTGTTCGTGACACAATGACGGATACTTGGAGCGATTTTAAGAATTTTCGTAGGACCCATTTTTTTGCAACAGCCCTCGAAAGACGGCTCTCGATCGAATCGCGATTCGGGGGAAAAAAAATCTTGAATATGAGGGCTCCTATCGGCCATTTGGCACACGGTAATTCAGAGTGGCAGTCAATTATGTGTCCTCGAAGAGCGGCACTCGATATTGGGCCTTATTTTGGATACCCGCCCCCCCAAAGCCCCATAGGCCCATCCGAGTGTCTCCACCCGATGCTATTTTCCATCAGCTTTTGACGGAGTTAAGAAAAACGGTTCAGGGTACTTGTTCGTGACACAATGACGGATACTTGGAGCGATTTTAAGAATTTTCGTAGGACCCATTTTTTTGCAACAGCCCTCGAAAGACGGCTCTCGATCGAATCGCGATTCGGGGGAAAAAAAATCTTGAATATGAGGGCTCCTATCGGCCATTTGGCACACGGTAATTCAGAGTGGCAGTCAATTATGTGTCCTCGAAGAGCGGCACTCGATATTGGGCCTTATTTTGGATACCCGCCCCCCCAAAGCCCCATAGGCCCATCCGAGTGTCTCCACCCGATGCTATTTTCCATCAGCTTTTGACGGAGTTAAGAAAAACGGTTCAGGGTACTTGTTCGTGACACAATGACGGATACTTGGAGCGATTTTAAGAATTTTCGTAGGACCCATTTTTTTGCAACAGCCCTCGAAAGACGGCTCTCGATCGAATCGCGATTCGGGGGAAAAAAAATCTTGAATATGAGGGCTCCTATCGGCCATTTGGCACACGGTAATTCAGAGTGGCAGTCAATTATGTGTCCTCGAAGAGCGGCACTCGATATTGGGCCTTATTTTGGATACCCGCCCCCCCCAAAGCCCCATAGGCCCATCCGAGTGTCTCCACCCGATGCTATTTTCCATCAGCTTTTGACGGAGTTAAGAAAAACGGTTCAGGGTACTTGTTCGTGACACAATGACGGATACTTGGAGCGATTTTAAGAATTTTCGTAGGACCCATTTTTTTGCAACAGCCCTCGAAAGACGGCTCTCGATCGAATCGCGATTCGGGGGAAAAAAAATCTTGAATATGAGGGCTCCTATCGGCCATTTGGCACACGGTAATTCAGAGTGGCAGTCAATTATGTGTCCTCGAAGAGCGGCACTCGATATTGGGCCTTATTTTGGATACCCGCCCCCCCAAAGCCCCATAGGCCCATCCGAGTGTCTCCACCCGATGCTATTTTCCATCAGCTTTTGACGGAGTTAAGAAAAACGGTTCAGGGTACTTGTTCGTGACACAATGACGGATACTTGGAGCGATTTTAAGAATTTTCGTAGGACCCATTTTTTTGCAACAGCCCTCGAAAGACGGCTCTCGATCGAATCGCGATTCGGGGGAAAAAAAATCTTGAATATGAGGGCTCCTATCGGCCATTTGGCACACGGTAATTCAGAGTGGCAGTCAATTATGTGTCCTCGAAGAGCGGCACTCGATATTGGGCCTTATTTTGGATACCCGCCCCCCCAAAGCCCCATAGGCCCATCCGAGTGTCTCCACCCGATGCTATTTTCCATCAGCTTTTGACGGAGTTAAGAAAAACGGTTCAGGGTACTTGTTCGTGACACAATGACGGATACTTGGAGCGATTTTAAGAATTTTCGTAGGACCCATTTTTTTGCAACAGCCCTCGAAAGACGGCTCTCGATCGAATCGCGATTCGGGGGAAAAAAAATCTTGAATATGAGGGCTCCTATCGGCCATTTGGCACACGGTAATTCAGAGTGGCAGTCAATTATGTGTCCTCGAAGAGCGGCACTCGATATTGGGCCTTATTTTGGATACCCGCCCCCCCCAAAGCCCCATAGGCCCATCCGAGTGTCTCCACCCGATGCTATTTTCCATCAGCTTTTGACGGAGTTAAGAAAAACGGTTCAGGGTACTTGTTCGTGACACAATGACGGATACTTGGAGCGATTTTAAGAATTTTCGTAGGACCCATTTTTTTGCAACAGCCCTCGAAAGACGGCTCTCGATCGAATCGCGATTCGGGGGAAAAAAAATCTTGAATATGAGGGCTCCTATCGGCCATTTGGCACACGGTAATTCAGAGTGGCAGTCAATTATGTGTCCTCGAAGAGCGGCACTCGATATTGGGCCTTATTTTGGATACCCGCCCCCCCAAAGCCCCATAGGCCCATCCGAGTGTCTCCACCCGATGCTATTTTCCATCAGCTTTTGACGGAGTTAAGAAAAACGGTTCAGGGTACTTGTTCGTGACACAATGACGGATACTTGGAGCGATTTTAAGAATTTTCGTAGGACCCATTTTTTTGCAACAGCCCTCGAAAGACGGCTCTCGATCGAATCGCGATTCGGGGGAAAAAAAATCTTGAATATGAGGGCTCCTATCGGCCATTTGGCACACGGTAATTCAGAGTGGCAGTCAATTATGTGTCCTCGAAGAGCGGCACTCGATATTGGGCCTTATTTTGGATACCCGCCCCCCCCAAAGCCCCATAGGCCCATCCGAGTGTCTCCACCCGATGCTATTTTCCATCAGCTTTTGACGGAGTTAAGAAAAACGGTTCAGGGTACTTGTTCGTGACACAATGACGGATACTTGGAGCGATTTTAAGAATTTTCGTAGGACCCATTTTTTTGCAACAGCCCTCGAAAGACGGCTCTCGATCGAATCGCGATTCGGGGGAAAAAAAATCTTGAATATGAGGGCTCCTATCGGCCATTTGGCACACGGTAATTCAGAGTGGCAGTCAATTATGTGTCCTCGAAGAGCGGCACTCGATATTGGGCCTTATTTTGGATACCCGCCCCCCCCAAAGCCCCATAGGCCCATCCGAGTGTCTCCACCCGATGCTATTTTCCATCAGCTTTTGACGGAGTTAAGAAAAACGGTTCAGGGTACTTGTTCGTGACACAATGACGGATACTTGGAGCGATTTTAAGAATTTTCGTAGGACCCATTTTTTTGCAACAGCCCTCGAAAGACGGCTCTCGATCGAATCGCGATTCGGGGGAAAAAAAATCTTGAATATGAGGGCTCCTATCGGCCATTTGGCACACGGTAATTCAGAGTGGCAGTCAATTATGTGTCCTCGAAGAGCGGCACTCGATATTGGGCCTTATTTTGGATACCCGCCCCCCCCAAAGCCCCATAGGCCCATCCGAGTGTCTCCACCCGATGCTATTTTCCATCAGCTTTTGACGGAGTTAAGAAAAACGGTTCAGGGTACTTGTTCGTGACACAATGACGGATACTTGGAGCGATTTTAAGAATTTTCGTAGGACCCATTTTTTTGCAACAGCCCTCGAAAGACGGCTCTCGATCGAATCGCGATTCGGGGGAAAAAAAATCTTGAATATGAGGGCTCCTATCGGCCATTTGGCACACGGTAATTCAGAGTGGCAGTCAATTATGTGTCCTCGAAGAGCGGCACTCGATATTGGGCCTTATTTTGGATACCCGCCCCCCCAAAGCCCCATAGGCCCATCCGAGTGTCTCCACCCGATGCTATTTTCCATCAGCTTTTGACGGAGTTAAGAAAAACGGTTCAGGGTACTTGTTCGTGACACAATGACGGATACTTGGAGCGATTTTAAGAATTTTCGTAGGACCCATTTTTTTGCAACAGCCCTCGAAAGACGGCTCTCGATCGAATCGCGATTCGGGGGAAAAAAAATCTTGAATATGAGGGCTCCTATCGGCCATTTGGCACACGGTAATTCAGAGTGGCAGTCAATTATGTGTCCTCGAAGAGCGGCACTCGATATTGGGCCTTATTTTGGATACCCGCCCCCCCAAAGCCCCATAGGCCCATCCGAGTGTCTCCACCCGATGCTATTTTCCATCAGCTTTTGACGGAGTTAAGAAAAACGGTTCAGGGTACTTGTTCGTGACACAATGACGGATACTTGGAGCGATTTTAAGAATTTTCGTAGGACCCATTTTTTTGCAACAGCCCTCGAAAGACGGCTCTCGATCGAATCGCGATTCGGGGGAAAAAAAATCTTGAATATGAGGGCTCCTATCGGCCATTTGGCACACGGTAATTCAGAGTGGCAGTCAATTATGTGTCCTCGAAGAGCGGCACTCGATATTGGGCCTTATTTTGGATACCCGCCCCCCCAAAGCCCCATAGGCCCATCCGAGTGTCTCCACCCGATGCTATTTTCCATCAGCTTTTGACGGAGTTAAGAAAAACGGTTCAGGGTACTTGTTCGTGACACAATGACGGATACTTGGAGCGATTTTAAGAATTTTCGTAGGACCCATTTTTTTGCAACAGCCCTCGAAAGACGGCTCTCGATCGAATCGCGATTCGGGGGAAAAAAAATCTTGAATATGAGGGCTCCTATCGGCCATTTGGCACACGGTAATTCAGAGTGGCAGTCAATTATGTGTCCTCGAAGAGCGGCACTCGATATTGGGCCTTATTTTGGATACCCGCCCCCCCCAAAGCCCCATAGGCCCATCCGAGTGTCTCCACCCGATGCTATTTTCCATCAGCTTTTGACGGAGTTAAGAAAAACGGTTCAGGGTACTTGTTCGTGACACAATGACGGATACTTGGAGCGATTTTAAGAATTTTCGTAGGACCCATTTTTTTGCAACAGCCCTCGAAAGACGGCTCTCGATCGAATCGCGATTCGGGGGAAAAAAAATCTTGAATATGAGGGCTCCTATCGGCCATTTGGCACACGGTAATTCAGAGTGGCAGTCAATTATGTGTCCTCGAAGAGCGGCACTCGATATTGGGCCTTATTTTGGATACCCGCCCCCCCCAAAGCCCCATAGGCCCATCCGAGTGTCTCCACCCGATGCTATTTTCCATCAGCTTTTGACGGAGTTAAGAAAAACGGTTCAGGGTACTTGTTCGTGACACAATGACGGATACTTGGAGCGATTTTAAGAATTTTCGTAGGACCCATTTTTTTGCAACAGCCCTCGAAAGACGGCTCTCGATCGAATCGCGATTCGGGGGAAAAAAAATCTTGAATATGAGGGCTCCTATCGGCCATTTGGCACACGGTAATTCAGAGTGGCAGTCAATTATGTGTCCTCGAAGAGCGGCACTCGATATTGGGCCTTATTTTGGATACCCGCCCCCCCAAAGCCCCATAGGCCCATCCGAGTGTCTCCACCCGATGCTATTTTCCATCAGCTTTTGACGGAGTTAAGAAAAACGGTTCAGGGTACTTGTTCGTGACACAATGACGGATACTTGGAGCGATTTTAAGAATTTTCGTAGGACCCATTTTTTTGCAACAGCCCTCGAAAGACGGCTCTCGATCGAATCGCGATTCGGGGGAAAAAAAATCTTGAATATGAGGGCTCCTATCGGCCATTTGGCACACGGTAATTCAGAGTGGCAGTCAATTATGTGTCCTCGAAGAGCGGCACTCGATATTGGGCCTTATTTTGGATACCCGCCCCCCCAAAGCCCCATAGGCCCATCCGAGTGTCTCCACCCGATGCTATTTTCCATCAGCTTTTGACGGAGTTAAGAAAAACGGTTCAGGGTACTTGTTCGTGACACAATGACGGATACTTGGAGCGATTTTAAGAATTTTCGTAGGACCCATTTTTTTGCAACAGCCCTCGAAAGACGGCTCTCGATCGAATCGCGATTCGGGGGAAAAAAAATCTTGAATATGAGGGCTCCTATCGGCCATTTGGCACACGGTAATTCAGAGTGGCAGTCAATTATGTGTCCTCGAAGAGCGGCACTCGATATTGGGCCTTATTTTGGATACCCGCCCCCCCAAAGCCCCATAGGCCCATCCGAGTGTCTCCACCCGATGCTATTTTCCATCAGCTTTTGACGGAGTTAAGAAAAACGGTTCAGGGTACTTGTTCGTGACACAATGACGGATACTTGGAGCGATTTTAAGAATTTTCGTAGGACCCATTTTTTTGCAACAGCCCTCGAAAGACGGCTCTCGATCGAATCGCGATTCGGGGGAAAAAAAATCTTGAATATGAGGGCTCCTATCGGCCATTTGGCACACGGTAATTCAGAGTGGCAGTCAATTATGTGTCCTCGAAGAGCGGCACTCGATATTGGGCCTTATTTTGGATACCCGCCCCCCCCAAAGCCCCATAGGCCCATCCGAGTGTCTCCACCCGATGCTATTTTCCATCAGCTTTTGACGGAGTTAAGAAAAACGGTTCAGGGTACTTGTTCGTGACACAATGACGGATACTTGGAGCGATTTTAAGAATTTTCGTAGGACCCATTTTTTTGCAACAGCCCTCGAAAGACGGCTCTCGATCGAATCGCGATTCGGGGGAAAAAAAATCTTGAATATGAGGGCTCCTATCGGCCATTTGGCACACGGTAATTCAGAGTGGCAGTCAATTATGTGTCCTCGAAGAGCGGCACTCGATATTGGGCCTTATTTTGGATACCCGCCCCCCCAAAGCCCCATAGGCCCATCCGAGTGTCTCCACCCGATGCTATTTTCCATCAGCTTTTGACGGAGTTAAGAAAAACGGTTCAGGGTACTTGTTCGTGACACAATGACGGATACTTGGAGCGATTTTAAGAATTTTCGTAGGACCCATTTTTTTGCAACAGCCCTCGAAAGACGGCTCTCGATCGAATCGCGATTCGGGGGAAAAAAAATCTTGAATATGAGGGCTCCTATCGGCCATTTGGCACACGGTAATTCAGAGTGGCAGTCAATTATGTGTCCTCGAAGAGCGGCACTCGATATTGGGCCTTATTTTGGATACCCGCCCCCCCAAAGCCCCATAGGCCCATCCGAGTGTCTCCACCCGATGCTATTTTCCATCAGCTTTTGACGGAGTTAAGAAAAACGGTTCAGGGTACTTGTTCGTGACACAATGACGGATACTTGGAGCGATTTTAAGAATTTTCGTAGGACCCATTTTTTTGCAACAGCCCTCGAAAGACGGCTCTCGATCGAATCGCGATTCGGGGGAAAAAAAATCTTGAATATGAGGGCTCCTATCGGCCATTTGGCACACGGTAATTCAGAGTGGCAGTCAATTATGTGTCCTCGAAGAGCGGCACTCGATATTGGGCCTTATTTTGGATACCCGCCCCCCCCAAAGCCCCATAGGCCCATCCGAGTGTCTCCACCCGATGCTATTTTCCATCAGCTTTTGACGGAGTTAAGAAAAACGGTTCAGGGTACTTGTTCGTGACACAATGACGGATACTTGGAGCGATTTTAAGAATTTTCGTAGGACCCATTTTTTTGCAACAGCCCTCGAAAGACGGCTCTCGATCGAATCGCGATTCGGGGGAAAAAAAATCTTGAATATGAGGGCTCCTATCGGCCATTTGGCACACGGTAATTCAGAGTGGCAGTCAATTATGTGTCCTCGAAGAGCGGCACTCGATATTGGGCCTTATTTTGGATACCCGCCCCCCCAAAGCCCCATAGGCCCATCCGAGTGTCTCCACCCGATGCTATTTTCCATCAGCTTTTGACGGAGTTAAGAAAAACGGTTCAGGGTACTTGTTCGTGACACAATGACGGATACTTGGAGCGATTTTAAGAATTTTCGTAGGACCCATTTTTTTGCAACAGCCCTCGAAAGACGGCTCTCGATCGAATCGCGATTCGGGGGAAAAAAAATCTTGAATATGAGGGCTCCTATCGGCCATTTGGCACACGGTAATTCAGAGTGGCAGTCAATTATGTGTCCTCGAAGAGCGGCACTCGATATTGGGCCTTATTTTGGATACCCGCCCCCCCCAAAGCCCCATAGGCCCATCCGAGTGTCTCCACCCGATGCTATTTTCCATCAGCTTTTGACGGAGTTAAGAAAAACGGTTCAGGGTACTTGTTCGTGACACAATGACGGATACTTGGAGCGATTTTAAGAATTTTCGTAGGACCCATTTTTTTGCAACAGCCCTCGAAAGACGGCTCTCGATCGAATCGCGATTCGGGGGAAAAAAAATCTTGAATATGAGGGCTCCTATCGGCCATTTGGCACACGGTAATTCAGAGTGGCAGTCAATTATGTGTCCTCGAAGAGCGGCACTCGATATTGGGCCTTATTTTGGATACCCGCCCCCCCAAAGCCCCATAGGCCCATCCGAGTGTCTCCACCCGATGCTATTTTCCATCAGCTTTTGACGGAGTTAAGAAAAACGGTTCAGGGTACTTGTTCGTGACACAATGACGGATACTTGGAGCGATTTTAAGAATTTTCGTAGGACCCATTTTTTTGCAACAGCCCTCGAAAGACGGCTCTCGATCGAATCGCGATTCGGGGGAAAAAAAATCTTGAATATGAGGGCTCCTATCGGCCATTTGGCACACGGTAATTCAGAGTGGCAGTCAATTATGTGTCCTCGAAGAGCGGCACTCGATATTGGGCCTTATTTTGGATACCCGCCCCCCCAAAGCCCCATAGGCCCATCCGAGTGTCTCCACCCGATGCTATTTTCCATCAGCTTTTGACGGAGTTAAGAAAAACGGTTCAGGGTACTTGTTCGTGACACAATGACGGATACTTGGAGCGATTTTAAGAATTTTCGTAGGACCCATTTTTTTGCAACAGCCCTCGAAAGACGGCTCTCGATCGAATCGCGATTCGGGGGAAAAAAAATCTTGAATATGAGGGCTCCTATCGGCCATTTGGCACACGGTAATTCAGAGTGGCAGTCAATTATGTGTCCTCGAAGAGCGGCACTCGATATTGGGCCTTATTTTGGATACCCGCCCCCCCAAAGCCCCATAGGCCCATCCGAGTGTCTCCACCCGATGCTATTTTCCATCAGCTTTTGACGGAGTTAAGAAAAACGGTTCAGGGTACTTGTTCGTGACACAATGACGGATACTTGGAGCGATTTTAAGAATTTTCGTAGGACCCATTTTTTTGCAACAGCCCTCGAAAGACGGCTCTCGATCGAATCGCGATTCGGGGGAAAAAAAATCTTGAATATGAGGGCTCCTATCGGCCATTTGGCACACGGTAATTCAGAGTGGCAGTCAATTATGTGTCCTCGAAGAGCGGCACTCGATATTGGGCCTTATTTTGGATACCCGCCCCCCCAAAGCCCCATAGGCCCATCCGAGTGTCTCCACCCGATGCTATTTTCCATCAGCTTTTGACGGAGTTAAGAAAAACGGTTCAGGGTACTTGTTCGTGACACAATGACGGATACTTGGAGCGATTTTAAGAATTTTCGTAGGACCCATTTTTTTGCAACAGCCCTCGAAAGACGGCTCTCGATCGAATCGCGATTCGGGGGAAAAAAAATCTTGAATATGAGGGCTCCTATCGGCCATTTGGCACACGGTAATTCAGAGTGGCAGTCAATTATGTGTCCTCGAAGAGCGGCACTCGATATTGGGCCTTATTTTGGATACCCGCCCCCCCAAAGCCCCATAGGCCCATCCGAGTGTCTCCACCCGATGCTATTTTCCATCAGCTTTTGACGGAGTTAAGAAAAACGGTTCAGGGTACTTGTTCGTGACACAATGACGGATACTTGGAGCGATTTTAAGAATTTTCGTAGGACCCATTTTTTTGCAACAGCCCTCGAAAGACGGCTCTCGATCGAATCGCGATTCGGGGGAAAAAAAATCTTGAATATGAGGGCTCCTATCGGCCATTTGGCACACGGTAATTCAGAGTGGCAGTCAATTATGTGTCCTCGAAGAGCGGCACTCGATATTGGGCCTTATTTTGGATACCCGCCCCCCCAAAGCCCCATAGGCCCATCCGAGTGTCTCCACCCGATGCTATTTTCCATCAGCTTTTGACGGAGTTAAGAAAAACGGTTCAGGGTACTTGTTCGTGACACAATGACGGATACTTGGAGCGATTTTAAGAATTTTCGTAGGACCCATTTTTTTGCAACAGCCCTCGAAAGACGGCTCTCGATCGAATCGCGATTCGGGGGAAAAAAAATCTTGAATATGAGGGCTCCTATCGGCCATTTGGCACACGGTAATTCAGAGTGGCAGTCAATTATGTGTCCTCGAAGAGCGGCACTCGATATTGGGCCTTATTTTGGATACCCGCCCCCCCCAAAGCCCCATAGGCCCATCCGAGTGTCTCCACCCGATGCTATTTTCCATCAGCTTTTGACGGAGTTAAGAAAAACGGTTCAGGGTACTTGTTCGTGACACAATGACGGATACTTGGAGCGATTTTAAGAATTTTCGTAGGACCCATTTTTTTGCAACAGCCCTCGAAAGACGGCTCTCGATCGAATCGCGATTCGGGGGAAAAAAAATCTTGAATATGAGGGCTCCTATCGGCCATTTGGCACACGGTAATTCAGAGTGGCAGTCAATTATGTGTCCTCGAAGAGCGGCACTCGATATTGGGCCTTATTTTGGATACCCGCCCCCCCAAAGCCCCATAGGCCCATCCGAGTGTCTCCACCCGATGCTATTTTCCATCAGCTTTTGACGGAGTTAAGAAAAACGGTTCAGGGTACTTGTTCGTGACACAATGACGGATACTTGGAGCGATTTTAAGAATTTTCGTAGGACCCATTTTTTTGCAACAGCCCTCGAAAGACGGCTCTCGATCGAATCGCGATTCGGGGGAAAAAAAATCTTGAATATGAGGGCTCCTATCGGCCATTTGGCACACGGTAATTCAGAGTGGCAGTCAATTATGTGTCCTCGAAGAGCGGCACTCGATATTGGGCCTTATTTTGGATACCCGCCCCCCCAAAGCCCCATAGGCCCATCCGAGTGTCTCCACCCGATGCTATTTTCCATCAGCTTTTGACGGAGTTAAGAAAAACGGTTCAGGGTACTTGTTCGTGACACAATGACGGATACGTGGAGCGATTTTAAGAATTTTCGTAGGACCCATTTTTTTGCAACAGCCCTCGAAAGACGGCTCTCGATCGAATCGCGATTCGGGGGAAAAAAAATCTTGAATATGAGGGCTCCTATCGGCCATTTGGCACACGGTAATTCAGAGTGGCAGTCAATTATGTGTCCTCGAAGAGCGGCACTCGATATTGGGCCTTATTTTGGATACCCGCCCCCCCAAAGCCCCATAGGCCCATCCGAGTGTCTCCACCCGATGCTATTTTCCATCAGCTTTTGACGGAGTTAAGAAAAACGGTTCAGGGTACTTGTTCGTGACACAATGACGGATACTTGGAGCGATTTTAAGAATTTTCGTAGGACCCATTTTTTTGCAACAGCCCTCGAAAGACGGCTCTCGATCGAATCGCGATTCGGGGGAAAAAAAATCTTGAATATGAGGGCTCCTATCGGCCATTTGGCACACGGTAATTCAGAGTGGCAGTCAATTATGTGTCCTCGAAGAGCGGCACTCGATATTGGGCCTTATTTTGGATACCCGCCCCCCCAAAGCCCCATAGGCCCATCCGAGTGTCTCCACCCGATGCTATTTTCCATCAGCTTTTGACGGAGTTAAGAAAAACGGTTCAGGGTACTTGTTCGTGACACAATGACGGATACTTGGAGCGATTTTAAGAATTTTCGTAGGACCCATTTTTTTGCAACAGCCCTCGAAAGACGGCTCTCGATCGAATCGCGATTCGGGGGAAAAAAAATCTTGAATATGAGGGCTCCTATCGGCCATTTGGCACACGGTAATTCAGAGTGGCAGTCAATTATGTGTCCTCGAAGAGCGGCACTCGATATTGGGCCTTATTTTGGATACCCGCCCCCCCAAAGCCCCATAGGCCCATCCGAGTGTCTCCACCCGATGCTATTTTCCATCAGCTTTTGACGGAGTTAAGAAAAACGGTTCAGGGTACTTGTTCGTGACACAATGACGGATACTTGGAGCGATTTTAAGAATTTTCGTAGGACCCATTTTTTTGCAACAGCCCTCGAAAGACGGCTCTCGATCGAATCGCGATTCGGGGGAAAAAAAATCTTGAATATGAGGGCTCCTATCGGCCATTTGGCACACGGTAATTCAGAGTGGCAGTCAATTATGTGTCCTCGAAGAGCGGCACTCGATATTGGGCCTTATTTTGGATACCCGCCCCCCCAAAGCCCCATAGGCCCATCCGAGTGTCTCCACCCGATGCTATTTTCCATCAGCTTTTGACGGAGTTAAGAAAAACGGTTCAGGGTACTTGTTCGTGACACAATGACGGATACTTGGAGCGATTTTAAGAATTTTCGTAGGACCCATTTTTTTGCAACAGCCCTCGAAAGACGGCTCTCGATCGAATCGCGATTCGGGGGAAAAAAAATCTTGAATATGAGGGCTCCTATCGGCCATTTGGCACACGGTAATTCAGAGTGGCAGTCAATTATGTGTCCTCGAAGAGCGGCACTCGATATTGGGCCTTATTTTGGATACCCGCCCCCCCCAAAGCCCCATAGGCCCATCCGAGTGTCTCCACCCGATGCTATTTTCCATCAGCTTTTGACGGAGTTAAGAAAAACGGTTCAGGGTACTTGTTCGTGACACAATGACGGATACTTGGAGCGATTTTAAGAATTTTCGTAGGACCCATTTTTTTGCAACAGCCCTCGAAAGACGGCTCTCGATCGAATCGCGATTCGGGGGAAAAAAAATCTTGAATATGAGGGCTCCTATCGGCCATTTGGCACACGGTAATTCAGAGTGGCAGTCAATTATGTGTCCTCGAAGAGCGGCACTCGATATTGGGCCTTATTTTGGATACCCGCCCCCCCAAAGCCCCATAGGCCCATCCGAGTGTCTCCACCCGATGCTATTTTCCATCAGCTTTTGACGGAGTTAAGAAAAACGGTTCAGGGTACTTGTTCGTGACACAATGACGGATACTTGGAGCGATTTTAAGAATTTTCGTAGGACCCATTTTTTTGCAACAGCCCTCGAAAGACGGCTCTCGATCGAATCGCGATTCGGGGGAAAAAAAATCTTGAATATGAGGGCTCCTATCGGCCATTTGGCACACGGTAATTCAGAGTGGCAGTCAATTATGTGTCCTCGAAGAGCGGCACTCGATATTGGGCCTTATTTTGGATACCCGCCCCCCCAAAGCCCCATAGGCCCATCCGAGTGTCTCCACCCGATGCTATTTTCCATCAGCTTTTGACGGAGTTAAGAAAAACGGTTCAGGGTACTTGTTCGTGACACAATGACGGATACTTGGAGCGATTTTAAGAATTTTCGTAGGACCCATTTTTTTGCAACAGCCCTCGAAAGACGGCTCTCGATCGAATCGCGATTCGGGGGAAAAAAAATCTTGAATATGAGGGCTCCTATCGGCCATTTGGCACACGGTAATTCAGAGTGGCAGTCAATTATGTGTCCTCGAAGAGCGGCACTCGATATTGGGCCTTATTTTGGATACCCGCCCCCCCAAAGCCCCATAGGCCCATCCGAGTGTCTCCACCCGATGCTATTTTCCATCAGCTTTTGACGGAGTTAAGAAAAACGGTTCAGGGTACTTGTTCGTGACACAATGACGGATACTTGGAGCGATTTTAAGAATTTTCGTAGGACCCATTTTTTTGCAACAGCCCTCGAAAGACGGCTCTCGATCGAATCGCGATTCGGGGGAAAAAAAATCTTGAATATGAGGGCTCCTATCGGCCATTTGGCACACGGTAATTCAGAGTGGCAGTCAATTATGTGTCCTCGAAGAGCGGCACTCGATATTGGGCCTTATTTTGGATACCCGCCCCCCCCAAAGCCCCATAGGCCCATCCGAGTGTCTCCACCCGATGCTATTTTCCATCAGCTTTTGACGGAGTTAAGAAAAACGGTTCAGGGTACTTGTTCGTGACACAATGACGGATACTTGGAGCGATTTTAAGAATTTTCGTAGGACCCATTTTTTTGCAACAGCCCTCGAAAGACGGCTCTCGATCGAATCGCGATTCGGGGGAAAAAAAATCTTGAATATGAGGGCTCCTATCGGCCATTTGGCACACGGTAATTCAGAGTGGCAGTCAATTATATGTCCTCGAAGAGCGGCACTCGATATTGGGCCTTATTTTGGATACCCGCCCCCCCAAAGCCCCATAGGCCCATCCGAGTGTCTCCACCCGATGCTATTTTCCATCAGCTATTGACGGAGTTAAGAAAAACGGTTCAGGGTACTTGTTCGTGACACAATGACGGATACTTGGAGCGATTTTAAGAATTTTCGTAGGACCCATTTTTTTGCAACAGCCCTCGAAAGACGGCTCTCGATCGAATCGCGATTCGGGGGAAAAAAAATCTTGAATATGAGGGCTCCTATCGGCCATTTGGCACACGGTAATTCAGAGTGGCAGTCAATTATGTGTCCTCGAAGAGCGGCACTCGATATTGGGCCTTATTTTGGATACCCGCCCCCCCAAAGCCCCATAGGCCCATCCGAGTGTCTCCACCCGATGCTATTTTCCATCAGCTTTTGACGGAGTTAAGAAAAACGGTTCAGGGTACTTGTTCGTGACACAATGACGGATACTTGGAGCGATTTTAAGTATTTTCGTAGGACCCATTTTTTTGCAACAGCCCTCGAAAGACGGCTCTCGATCGAATCGCGATTCGGGGGGAAAAAAATCTTGAATATCAGGGCTCCTATCGGCCATTTGGCACACGGTAATTCAGAGTGGCAGTCAATTATGTGTCCTCGAAGAGCGGCACTCGATATTGGGCCTTATTTTGGATACCCGCCCCCCCAAAGCCCCATAGGCCCATCCGAGTGTCTCCACCCGATGCTATTTTCCATCAGCTTTTGACGGAGTTAAGAAAAACGGTTCAGGGTACTTGTTCGTGACACAATGACGGATACTTGGAGCGATTTTAAGAATTTTCGTAGGACCCATTTTTTTGCAACAGCCCTCGAAAGACGGCTCTCGATCGAATCGCGATTCGGGGGGAAAAAAATCTTGAATATCAGGGCTCCTATCGGCCATTTGGCACACGCTAATTCAGAGTGGCATTGAATTATATGTCCTCGAAGAGCGGCACTCGATATTGGGCCTTATTTTGGATACCCGCCCCCCCAAAGCCCCATAGGCCCATCCGAGTGTCTCCACCCGATGCTATTTTCCATCAGCTTTTGACGGAGTTAAGAAAAACGGTTCAGGGTACTTGTTCGTGACACAATGACGGATACTTGGAGCGATTTTAAGAATTTTCGTAGGACCCATTTTTTTGCAACAGCCCTCGAAAGACGGCTCTCGATCGAATCGCGATTCGGGGGGAAAAAAATCTTGAATATCAGGGCTCCTATCGGCCATTTGGCACACGCTAATTCAGAGTGGCATTGAATTATATGTCCTCGAAGAGCGGCACTCGATATTGGGCCTTATTTTGGATACCCGCCCCCCCAAAGCCCCATAGGCCCATCCGAGTGTCTCCACCCGATGCTATTTTCCATCAGCTATTGACGGAGTTAAGAAAAACGGTTCAGGGTACTTGTTCGTGACACAATGACGGATACTTGGAGCGATTTTAAGAATTTTCGTAGGACCCATTTTTTTGCAACAGCCCTCGAAAGACGGCTCTCGATCGAATCGCGATTCGGGGGAAAAAAAATCTTGAATATGAGGGCTCCTATCGGCCATTTGGCACACGGTAATTCAGAGTGGCAGTCAATTATGTGTCCTCGAAGAGCGGCACTCGATATTGGGCCTTATTTTGGATACCCGCCCCCCCAAAGCCCCATAGGCCCATCCGAGTGTCTCCACCCGATGCTATTTTCCATCAGCTTTTGACGGAGTTAAGAAAAACGGTTCAGGGTACTTGTTCGTGACACAATGACGGATACTTGGAGCGATTTTAAGAATTTTCGTAGGACCCATTTTTTTGCAACAGCCCTCGAAAGACGGCTCTCGATCGAATCGCGATTCGGGGGGAAAAAAATCTTGAATATCAGGGCTCCTATCGGCCATTTGGCACACGGTAATTCAGAGTGGCAGTCAATTATGTGTCCTCGAAGAGCGGCACTCGATATTGGGCCTTATTTTGGATACCCGCCCCCCCAAAGCCCCATAGGCCCATCCGAGTGTCTCCACCCGATGCTATTTTCCATCAGCTTTTGACGGAGTTAAGAAAAACGGTTCAGGGTACTTGTTCGTGACACAATGACGGATACTTGGAGCGATTTTAAGAATTTTCGTAGGACCCATTTTTTTGCAACAGCCCTCGAAAGACGGCTCTCGATCGAATCGCGATTCGGGGGGAAAAAAATCTTGAATATCAGGGCTCCTATCGGCCATTTGGCACACGCTAATTCAGAGTGGCATTGAATTATATGTCCTCGAAGAGCGGCACTCGATATTGGGCCTTATTTTGGATACCCGCCCCCCCAAAGCCCCATAGGCCCATCCGAGTGTCTCCACCCGATGCTATTTTCCATCAGCTATTGACGGAGTTAAGAAAAACGGTTCAGGGTACTTGTTCGTGACACAATGACGGATACTTGGAGCGATTTTAAGAATTTTCGTAGGACCCATTTTTTTGCAACAGCCCTCGAAAGACGGCTCTCGATCGAATCGCGATTCGGGGGAAAAAAAATCTTGAATATGAGGGCTCCTATCGGCCATTTGGCACACGGTAATTCAGAGTGGCAGTCAATTATGTGTCCTCGAAGAGCGGCACTCGATATTGGGCCTTATTTTGGATACCCGCCCCCCCAAAGCCCCATAGGCCCATCCGAGTGTCTCCACCCGATGCTATTTTCCATCAGCTTTTGACGGAGTTAAGAAAAACGGTTCAGGGTACTTGTTCGTGACACAATGACGGATACTTGGAGCGATTTTAAGAATTTTCGTAGGACCCATTTTTTTGCAACAGCCCTCGAAAGACGGCTCTCGATCGAATCGCGATTCGGGGGGAAAAAAATCTTGAATATCAGGGCTCCTATCGGCCATTTGGCACACGGTAATTCAGAGTGGCAGTCAATTATGTGTCCTCGAAGAGCGGCACTCGATATTGGGCCTTATTTTGGATACCCGCCCCCCCAAAGCCCCATAGGCCCATCCGAGTGTCTCCACCCGATGCTATTTTCCATCAGCTTTTGACGGAGTTAAGAAAAACGGTTCAGGGTACTTGTTCGTGACACAATGACGGATACTTGGAGCGATTTTAAGAATTTTCGTAGGACCCATTTTTTTGCAACAGCCCTCGAAAGACGGCTCTCGATCGAATCGCGATTCGGGGGAAAAAAAATCTTGAATATGAGGGCTCCTATCGGCCATTTGGCACACGGTAATTCAGAGTGGCAGTCAATTATGTGTCCTCGAAGAGCGGCACTCGATATTGGGCCTTATTTTGGATACCCGCCCCCCCAAAGCCCCATAGGCCCATCCGAGTGTCTCCACCCGATGCTATTTTCCATCAGCTTTTGACGGAGTTAAGAAAAACGGTTCAGGGTACTTGTTCGTGACACAATGACGGATACTTGGAGCGATTTTAAGAATTTTCGTAGGACCCATTTTTTTGCAACAGCCCTCGAAAGACGGCTCTCGATCGAATCGCGATTCGGGGGAAAAAAAATCTTGAATATGAGGGCTCCTATCGGCCATTTGGCACACGGTAATTCAGAGTGGCAGTCAATTATGTGTCCTCGAAGAGCGGCACTCGATATTGGGCCTTATTTTGGATACCCGCCCCCCCAAAGCCCCATAGGCCCATCCGAGTGTCTCCACCCGATGCTATTTTCCATCAGCTTTTGACGGAGTTAAGAAAAACGGTTCAGGGTACTTGTTCGTGACACAATGACGGATACTTGGAGCGATTTTAAGAATTTTCGTAGGACCCATTTTTTTGCAACAGCCCTCGAAAGACGGCTCTCGATCGAATCGCGATTCGGGGGGAAAAAAATCTTGAATATCAGGGCTCCTATCGGCCATTTGGCACACGGTAATTCAGAGTGGCAGTCAATTATGTGTCCTCGAAGAGCGGCACTCGATATTGGGCCTTATTTTGGATACCCGCCCCCCCAAAGCCCCATAGGCCCATCCGAGTGTCTCCACCCGATGCTATTTTCCATCAGCTTTTGACGGAGTTAAGAAAAACGGTTCAGGGTACTTGTTCGTGACACAATGACGGATACTTGGAGCGATTTTAAGAATTTTCGTAGGACCCATTTTTTTGCAACAGCCCTCGAAAGACGGCTCTCGATCGAATCGCGATTCGGGGGAAAAAAAATCTTGAATATGAGGGCTCCTATCGGCCATTTGGCACACGGTAATTCAGAGTGGCAGTCAATTATGTGTCCTCGAAGAGCGGCACTCGATATTGGGCCTTATTTTGGATACCCGCCCCCCCAAAGCCCCATAGGCCCATCCGAGTGTCTCCACCCGATGCTATTTTCCATCAGCTTTTGACGGAGTTAAGAAAAACGGTTCAGGGTACTTGTTCGTGACACAATGACGGATACTTGGAGCGATTTTAAGAATTTTCGTAGGACCCATTTTTTTGCAACAGCCCTCGAAAGACGGCTCTCGATCGAATCGCGATTCGGGGGAAAAAAAATCTTGAATATGAGGGCTCCTATCGGCCATTTGGCACACGGTAATTCAGAGTGGCAGTCAATTATGTGTCCTCGAAGAGCGGCACTCGATATTGGGCCTTATTTTGGATACCCGCCCCCCCAAAGCCCCATAGGCCCATCCGAGTGTCTCCACCCGATGCTATTTTCCATCAGCTTTTGACGGAGTTAAGAAAAACGGTTCAGGGTACTTGTTCGTGACACAATGACGGATACTTGGAGCGATTTTAAGAATTTTCGTAGGACCCATTTTTTTGCAACAGCCCTCGAAAGACGGCTCTCGATCGAATCGCGATTCGGGGGAAAAAAAATCTTGAATATGAGGGCTCCTATCGGCCATTTGGCACACGGTAATTCAGAGTGGCAGTCAATTATGTGTCCTCGAAGAGCGGCACTCGATATTGGGCCTTATTTTGGATACCCGCCCCCCCAAAGCCCCATAGGCCCATCCGAGTGTCTCCACCCGATGCTATTTTCCATCAGCTTTTGACGGAGTTAAGAAAAACGGTTCAGGGTACTTGTTCGTGACACAATGACGGATACTTGGAGCGATTTTAAGAATTTTCGTAGGACCCATTTTTTTGCAACAGCCCTCGAAAGACGGCTCTCGATCGAATCGCGATTCGGGGGGAAAAAAATCTTGAATATCAGGGCTCCTATCGGCCATTTGGCACACGCTAATTCAGAGTGGCATTGAATTATATGTCCTCGAAGAGCGGCACTCGATATTGGGCCTTATTTTGGATACCCGCCCCCCCAAAGCCCCATAGGCCCATCCGAGTGTCTCCACCCGATGCTATTTTCCATCAGCTATTGACGGAGTTAAGAAAAACGGTTCAGGGTACTTGTTCGTGACACAATGACGGATACTTGGAGCGATTTTAAGAATTTTCGTAGGACCCATTTTTTTGCAACAGCCCTCGAAAGACGGCTCTCGATCGAATCGCGATTCGGGGGGAAAAAAATCTTGAATATTAGGGCTCCTATCGGCCATTTGGCACACGGTAATTCAGAGTGGCAGTCAATTATGTGTCCTCGAAGAGCGGCACTCGATATTGGGCCTTATTTTGGATACCCGCCCCCCCAAAGCCCCATAGGCCCATCCGAGTGTCTCCACCCGATGCTATTTTCCATCAGCTTTTGACGGAGTTAAGAAAAACGGTTCAGGGTACTTGTTCGTGACACAATGACGGATACTTGGAGCGATTTTAAGAATTTTCGTAGGACCCATTTTTTTGCAACAGCCCTCGAAAGACGGCTCTCGATCGAATCGCGATTCGGGGGAAAAAAAATCTTGAATATGAGGGCTCCTATCGGCCATTTGGCACACGGTAATTCAGAGTGGCAGTCAATTATGTGTCCTCGAAGAGCGGCACTCGATATTGGGCCTTATTTTGGATACCCGCCCCCCCAAAGCCCCATAGGCCCATCCGAGTGTCTCCACCCGATGCTATTTTCCATCAGCTTTTGACGGAGTTAAGAAAAACGGTTCAGGGTACTTGTTCGTGACACAATGACGGATACTTGGAGCGATTTTAAGAATTTTCGTAGGACCCATTTTTTTGCAACAGCCCTCGAAAGACGGCTCTCGATCGAATCGCGATTCGGGGGGAAAAAAATCTTGAATATCAGGGCTCCTATCGGCCATTTGGCACACGCTAATTCAGAGTGGCATTGAATTATATGTCCTCGAAGAGCGGCACTCGATATTGGGCCTTATTTTGGATACCCGCCCCCCCAAAGCCCCATAGGCCCATCCGAGTGTCTCCACCCGATGCTAATTTCCATCAGCTATTGACGGAGTTAAGAAAAACGGTTCAGGGTACTTGTTCGTGACACAATGACGGATACTTGGAGCGATTTTAAGAATTTTCGTAGGACCCATTTTTTTGCAACAGCCCTCGAAAGACGGCTCTCGATCGAATCGCGATTCGGGGGAAAAAAAATCTTGAATATGAGGGCTCCTATCGGCCATTTGGCACACGGTAATTTAGAGTGGCAGTCAATTATGTGTCCTCGAAGAGCGGCACTCGATATTGGGCCTTATTTTGGATACCCGCCCCCCCAAAGCCCCATAGGCCCATCCGAGTGTCTCCACCCGATGCTATTTTCCATCAGCTTTTGACGGAGTTAAGAAAAACGGTTCAGGGTACTTGTTCGTGACACAATGACGGATACTTGGAGCGATTTTAAGAATTTTCGTAGGACCCATTTTTTTGCAACAGCCCTCGAAAGACGGCTCTCGATCGAATCGCGATTCGGGGGGAAAAAAATCTTGAATATCAGGGCTCCTATCGGCCATTTGGCACACGGTAATTCAGAGTGGCAGTCAATTATGTGTCCTCGAAGAGCGGCACTCGATATTGGGCCTTATTTTGGATACCCGCCGCCCCAAAGCCCCATAGGCCCATCCGAGTGTCTCCACCCGATGCTATTTTCCATCAGCTTTTGACGGAGTTAAGAAAAACGGTTCAGGGTACTTGTTCGTGACACAATGACGGATACTTGGAGCGATTTTAAGAATTTTCGTAGGACCCATTTTTTTGCAACAGCCCTCGAAAGACGGCTCTCGATCGAATCGCGATTCGGGGGAAAAAAAATCTTGAATATGAGGGCTCCTATCGGCCATTTGGCACACGGTAATTCAGAGTGGCAGTCAATTATGTGTCCTCGAAGAGCGGCACTCGATATTGGGCCTTATTTTGGATACCCGCCCCCCCAAAGCCCCATAGGCCCATCCGAGTGTCTCCACCCGATGCTATTTTCCATCAGCTTTTGACGGAGTTAAGAAAAACGGTTCAGGGTACTTGTTCGTGACACAATGACGGATACTTGGAGCGATTTTAAGAATTTTCGTAGGACCCATTTTTTTGCAACAGCCCTCGAAAGACGGCTCTCGATCGAATCGCGATTCGGGGGAAAAAAAATCTTGAATATGAGGGCTCCTATCGGCCATTTGGCACACGGTAATTCAGAGTGGCAGTCAATTATGTGTCCTCGAAGAGCGGCACTCGATATTGGGCCTTATTTTGGATACCCGCCCCCCCAAAGCCCCATAGGCCCATCCGAGTGTCTCCACCCGATGCTATTTTCCATCAGCTTTTGACGGAGTTAAGAAAAACGGTTCAGGGTACTTGTTCGTGACACAATGACGGATACTTGGAGCGATTTTAAGAATTTTCGTAGGACCCATTTTTTTGCAACAGCCCTCGAAAGACGGCTCTCGATCGAATCGCGATTCGGGGGAAAAAAAATCTTGAATATGAGGGCTCCTATCGGCCATTTGGCACACGGTAATTCAGAGTGGCAGTCAATTATGTGTCCTCGAAGAGCGGCACTCGATATTGGGCCTTATTTTGGATACCCGCCCCCCCAAAGCCCCATAGGCCCATCCGAGTGTCTCCACCCGATGCTATTTTCCATCAGCTTTTGACGGAGTTAAGAAAAACGGTTCAGGGTACTTGTTCGTGACACAATGACGGATACTTGGAGCGATTTTAAGAATTTTCGTAGGACCCATTTTTTTGCAACAGCCCTCGAAAGACGGCTCTCGATCGAATCGCGATTCGGGGGAAAAAAAATCTTGAATATGAGGGCTCCTATCGGCCATTTGGCACACGGTAATTCAGAGTGGCAGTCAATTATGTGTCCTCGAAGAGCGGCACTCGATATTGGGCCTTATTTTGGATACCCGCCCCCCCAAAGCCCCATAGGCCCATCCGAGTGTCTCCACCCGATGCTATTTTCCATCAGCTTTTGACGGAGTTAAGAAAAACGGTTCAGGGTACTTGTTCGTGACACAATGACGGATACTTGGAGCGATTTTAAGAATTTTCGTAGGACCCATTTTTTTGCAACAGCCCTCGAAAGACGGCTCTCGATCGAATCGCGATTCGGGGGAAAAAAAATCTTGAATATGAGGGCTCCTATCGGCCATTTGGCACACGGTAATTCAGAGTGGCAGTCAATTATGTGTCCTCGAAGAGCGGCACGCGATATTGGGCCTTATTTTGGATACCCGCCCCCCCAAAGCCCCATAGGCCCATCCGAGTGTCTCCACCCGATGCTATTTTCCATCAGCTTTTGACGGAGTTAAGAAAAACGGTTCAGGGTACTTGTTCGTGACACAATGACGGATACTTGGAGCGATTTTAAGAATTTTCGTAGGACCCATTTTTTTGCAACAGCCCTCGAAAGACGGCTCTCGATCGAATCGCGATTCGGGGGAAAAAAAATCTTGAATATGAGGGCTCCTATCGGCCATTTGGCACACGGTAATTCAGAGTGGCAGTCAATTATGTGTCCTCGAAGAGCGGCACTCGATATTGGGCCTTATTTTGGATACCCGCCCCCCCAAAGCCCCATAGGCCCATCCGAGTGTCTCCACCCGATGCTATTTTCCATCAGCTTTTGACGGAGTTAAGAAAAACGGTTCAGGGTACTTGTTCGTGACACAATGACGGATACTTGGAGCGATTTTAAGAATTTTCGTAGGACCCATTTTTTTGCAACAGCCCTCGAAAGACGGCTCTCGATCGAATCGCGATTCGGGGGAAAAAAAATCTTGAATATGAGGGCTCCTATCGGCCATTTGGCACACGGTAATTCAGAGTGGCAGTCAATTATGTGTCCTCGAAGAGCGGCACTCGATATTGGGCCTTATTTTGGATACCCGCCCCCCCAAAGCCCCATAGGCCCATCCGAGTGTCTCCACCCGATGCTATTTTCCATCAGCTTTTGACGGAGTTAAGAAAAACGGTTCAGGGTACTTGTTCGTGACACAATGACGGATACTTGGAGCGATTTTAAGAATTTTCGTAGGACCCATTTTTTTGCAACAGCCCTCGAAAGACGGCTCTCGATCGAATCGCGATTCGGGGGAAAAAAAATCTTGAATATGAGGGCTCCTATCGGCCATTTGGCACACGGTAATTCAGAGTGGCAGTCAATTATGTGTCCTCGAAGAGCGGCACTCGATATTGGGCCTTATTTTGGATACCCGCCCCCCCAAAGCCCCATAGGCCCATCCGAGTGTCTCCACCCGATGCTATTTTCCATCAGCTTTTGACGGAGTTAAGAAAAACGGTTCAGGGTACTTGTTCGTGACACAATGACGGATACTTGGAGCGATTTTAAGAATTTTCGTAGGACCCATTTTTTTGCAACAGCCCTCGAAAGACGGCTCTCGATCGAATCGCGATTCGGGGGAAAAAAAATCTTGAATATGAGGGCTCCTATCGGCCATTTGGCACACGGTAATTCAGAGTGGCAGTCAATTATGTGTCCTCGAAGAGCGGCACTCGATATTGGGCCTTATTTTGGATACCCGCCCCCCCAAAGCCCCATAGGCCCATCCGAGTGTCTCCACCCGATGCTATTTTCCATCAGCTTTTGACGGAGTTAAGAAAAACGGTTCAGGGTACTTGTTCGTGACACAATGACGGATACTTGGAGCGATTTTAAGAATTTTCGTAGGACCCATTTTTTTGCAACAGCCCTCGAAAGACGGCTCTCGATCGAATCGCGATTCGGGGGAAAAAAAATCTTGAATATGAGGGCTCCTATCGGCCATTTGGCACACGGTAATTCAGAGTGGCAGTCAATTATGTGTCCTCGAAGAGCGGCACTCGATATTGGGCCTTATTTTGGATACCCGCCCCCCCAAAGCCCCATAGGCCCATCCGAGTGTCTCCACCCGATGCTATTTTCCATCAGCTTTTGACGGAGTTAAGAAAAACGGTTCAGGGTACTTGTTCGTGACACAATGACGGATACTTGGAGCGATTTTAAGAATTTTCGTAGGACCCATTTTTTTGCAACAGCCCTCGAAAGACGGCTCTCGATCGAATCGCGATTCGGGGGAAAAAAAATCTTGAATATGAGGGCTCCTATCGGCCATTTGGCACACGGTAATTCAGAGTGGCAGTCAATTATGTGTCCTCGAAGAGCGGCACTCGATATTGGGCCTTATTTTGGATACCCGCCCCCCCAAAGCCCCATAGGCCCATCCGAGTGTCTCCACCCGATGCTATTTTCCATCAGCTTTTGACGGAGTTAAGAAAAACGGTTCAGGGTACTTGTTCGTGACACAATGACGGATACTTGGAGCGCTTTTAAGAATTTTCGTAGGACCCATTTTTTTGCAACAGCCCTCGAAAGACGGCTCTCGATCGAATCGCGATTCGGGGGAAAAAAAATCTTGAATATGAGGGCTCCTATCGGCCATTTGGCACACGGTAATTCAGAGTGGCAGTCAATTATGTGTCCTCGAAGAGCGGCACTCGATATTGGGCCTTATTTTGGATACCCGCCCCCCCAAAGCCCCATAGGCCCATCCGAGTGTCTCCACCCGATGCTATTTTCCATCAGCTTTTGACGGAGTTAAGAAAAACGGTTCAGGGTACTTGTTCGTGACACAATGACGGATACTTGGAGCGATTTTAAGAATTTTCGTAGGACCCATTTTTTTGCAACAGCCCTCGAAAGACGGCTCTCGATCGAATCGCGATTCGGGGGAAAAAAAATCTTGAATATGAGGGCTCCTATCGGCCATTTGGCACACGGTAATTCAGAGTGGCAGTCAATTATGTGTCCTCGAAGAGCGGCACTCGATATTGGGCCTTATTTTGGATACCCGCCCCCCCAAAGCCCCATAGGCCCATCCGAGTGTCTCCACCCGATGCTATTTTCCATCAGCTTTTGACGGAGTTAAGAAAAACGGTTCAGGGTACTTGTTCGTGACACAATGACGGATACTTGGAGCGATTTTAAGAATTTTCGTAGGACCCATTTTTTTGCAACAGCCCTCGAAAGACGGCTCTCGATCGAATCGCGATTCGGGGGAAAAAAAATCTTGAATATGAGGGCTCCTATCGGCCATTTGGCACACGGTAATTCAGAGTGGCAGTCAATTATGTGTCCTCGAAGAGCGGCACTCGATATTGGGCCTTATTTTGGATACCCGCCCCCCCAAAGCCCCATAGGCCCATCCGAGTGTCTCCACCCGATGCTATTTTCCATCAGCTTTTGACGGAGTTAAGAAAAACGGTTCAGGGTACTTGTTCGTGACACAATGACGGATACTTGGAGCGATTTTAAGAATTTTCGTAGGACCCATTTTTTTGCAACAGCCCTCGAAAGACGGCTCTCGATCGAATCGCGATTCGGGGGAAAAAAAATCTTGAATATGAGGGCTCCTATCGGCCATTTGGCACACGGTAATTCAGAGTGGCAGTCAATTATGTGTCCTCGAAGAGCGGCACTCGATATTGGGCCTTATTTTGGATACCCGCCCCCCCAAAGCCCCATAGGCCCATCCGAGTGTCTCCACCCGATGCTATTTTCCATCAGCTTTTGACGGAGTTAAGAAAAACGGTTCAGGGTACTTGTTCGTGACACAATGACGGATACTTGGAGCGATTTTAAGAATTTTCGTAGGACCCATTTTTTTGCAACAGCCCTCGAAAGACGGCTCTCGATCGAATCGCGATTCGGGGGGAAAAAAATCTTGAATATCAGGGCTCCTATCGGCCATTTGGCACACGCTAATTCAGAGTGGCATTGAATTATATGTCCTCGAAGAGCGGCACTCGATATTGGGCCTTATTTTGGATACCCGCCCCCCCAAAGCCCCATAGGCCCATCCGAGTGTCTCCACCCGATGCTATTTTCCATCAGCTATTGACGGAGTTAAGAAAAACGGTTCAGGGTACTTGTTCGTGACACAATGACGGATACTTGGAGCGATTTTAAGAATTTTCGTAGGACCCATTTTTTTGCAACAGCCCTCGAAAGACGGCTCTCGATCGAATCGCGATTCGGGGGAAAAAAAATCTTGAATATGAGGGCTCCTATCGGCCATTTGGCACACGGTAATTCAGAGTGGCAGTCAATTATGTGTCCTCGAAGAGCGGCACTCGATATTGGGCCTTATTTTGGATACCCGCCCCCCCCAAAGCCCCATAGGCCCATCCGAGTGTCTCCACCCGATGCTATTTTCCATCAGCTTTTGACGGAGTTAAGAAAAACGGTTCAGGGTACTTGTTCGTGACACAATGACGGATACTTGGAGCGATTTTAAGTATTTTCGTAGGACCCATTTTTTTGCAACAGCCCTCGAAAGACGGCTCTCGATCGAATCGCGATTCGGGGGGAAAAAAATCTTGAATATCAGGGCTCCTATCGGCCATTTGGCACACGGTAATTCAGAGTGGCAGTCAATTATGTGTCCTCGAAGAGCGGCACTCGATATTGGGCCTTATTTTGGATACCCGCCCCCCCAAAGCCCCATAGGCCCATCCGAGTGTCTCCACCCGATGCTATTTTCCATCAGCTTTTGACGGAGTTAAGAAAAACGGTTCAGGGTACTTGTTCGTGACACAATGACGGATACTTGGAGCGATTTTAAGAATTTTCGTAGGACCCATTTTTTTGCAACAGCCCTCGAAAGACGGCTCTCGATCGAATCGCGATTCGGGGGGAAAAAAATCTTGAATATCAGGGCTCCTATCGGCCATTTGGCACACGCTAATTCAGAGTGGCATTGAATTATATGTCCTCGAAGAGCGGCACTCGATATTGGGCCTTATTTTGGATACCCGCCCCCCCAAAGCCCCATAGGCCCATCCGAGTGTCTCCACCCGATGCTATTTTCCATCAGCTATTGACGGAGTTAAGAAAAACGGTTCAGGGTACTTGTTCGTGACACAATGACGGATACTTGGAGCGATTTTAAGAATTTTCGTAGGACCCATTTTTTTGCAACAGCCCTCGAAAGACGGCTCTCGATCGAATCGCGATTCGGGGGAAAAAAAATCTTGAATATGAGGGCTCCTATCGGCCATTTGGCACACGGTAATTCAGAGTGGCAGTCAATTATGTGTCCTCGAAGAGCGGCACTCGATATTGGGCCTTATTTTGGATACCCGCCCCCCCAAAGCCCCATAGGCCCATCCGAGTGTCTCCACCCGATGCTATTTTCCATCAGCTTTTGACGGAGTTAAGAAAAACGGTTCAGGGTACTTGTTCGTGACACAATGACGGATACTTGGAGCGATTTTAAGAATTTTCGTAGGACCCATTTTTTTGCAACAGCCCTCGAAAGACGGCTCTCGATCGAATCGCGATTCGGGGGGAAAAAAATCTTGAATATCAGGGCTCCTATCGGCCATTTGGCACACGGTAATTCAGAGTGGCAGTCAATTATGTGTCCTCGAAGAGCGGCACTCGATATTGGGCCTTATTTTGGATACCCGCCCCCCCAAAGCCCCATAGGCCCATCCGAGTGTCTCCACCCGATGCTATTTTCCATCAGCTTTTGACGGAGTTAAGAAAAACGGTTCAGGGTACTTGTTCGTGACACAATGACGGATACTTGGAGCGATTTTAAGAATTTTCGTAGGACCCATTTTTTTGCAACAGCCCTCGAAAGACGGCTCTCGATCGAATCGCGATTCGGGGGGAAAAAAATCTTGAATATCAGGGCTCCTATCGGCCATTTGGCACACGCTAATTCAGAGTGGCATTGAATTATATGTCCTCGAAGAGCGGCACTCGATATTGGGCCTTATTTTGGATACCCGCCCCCCCAAAGCCCCATAGGCCCATCCGAGTGTCTCCACCCGATGCTATTTTCCATCAGCTATTGACGGAGTTAAGAAAAACGGTTCAGGGTACTTGTTCGTGACACAATGACGGATACTTGGAGCGATTTTAAGAATTTTCGTAGGACCCATTTTTTTGCAACAGCCCTCGAAAGACGGCTCTCGATCGAATCGCGATTCGGGGGAAAAAAAATCTTGAATATGAGGGCTCCTATCGGCCATTTGGCACACGGTAATTCAGAGTGGCAGTCAATTATGTGTCCTCGAAGAGCGGCACTCGATATTGGGCCTTATTTTGGATACCCGCCCCCCCAAAGCCCCATAGGCCCATCCGAGTGTCTCCACCCGATGCTATTTTCCATCAGCTTTTGACGGAGTTAAGAAAAACGGTTCAGGGTACTTGTTCGTGACACAATGACGGATACTTGGAGCGATTTTAAGAATTTTCGTAGGACCCATTTTTTTGCAACAGCCCTCGAAAGACGGCTCTCGATCGAATCGCGATTCGGGGGGAAAAAAATCTTGAATATCAGGGCTCCTATCGGCCATTTGGCACACGGTAATTCAGAGTGGCAGTCAATTATGTGTCCTCGAAGAGCGGCACTCGATATTGGGCCTTATTTTGGATACCCGCCCCCCCAAAGCCCCATAGGCCCATCCGAGTGTCTCCACCCGATGCTATTTTCCATCAGCTTTTGACGGAGTTAAGAAAAACGGTTCAGGGTACTTGTTCGTGACACAATGACGGATACTTGGAGCGATTTTAAGAATTTTCGTAGGACCCATTTTTTTGCAACAGCCCTCGAAAGACGGCTCTCGATCGAATCGCGATTCGGGGGAAAAAAAATCTTGAATATGAGGGCTCCTATCGGCCATTTGGCACACGGTAATTCAGAGTGGCAGTCAATTATGTGTCCTCGAAGAGCGGCACTCGATATTGGGCCTTATTTTGGATACCCGCCCCCCCAAAGCCCCATAGGCCCATCCGAGTGTCTCCACCCGATGCTATTTTCCATCAGCTTTTGACGGAGTTAAGAAAAACGGTTCAGGGTACTTGTTCGTGACACAATGACGGATACTTGGAGCGATTTTAAGAATTTTCGTAGGACCCATTTTTTTGCAACAGCCCTCGAAAGACGGCTCTCGATCGAATCGCGATTCGGGGGAAAAAAAATCTTGAATATGAGGGCTCCTATCGGCCATTTGGCACACGGTAATTCAGAGTGGCAGTCAATTATGTGTCCTCGAAGAGCGGCACTCGATATTGGGCCTTATTTTGGATACCCGCCCCCCCAAAGCCCCATAGGCCCATCCGAGTGTCTCCACCCGATGCTATTTTCCATCAGCTTTTGACGGAGTTAAGAAAAACGGTTCAGGGTACTTGTTCGTGACACAATGACGGATACTTGGAGCGATTTTAAGAATTTTCGTAGGACCCATTTTTTTGCAACAGCCCTCGAAAGACGGCTCTCGATCGAATCGCGATTCGGGGGGAAAAAAATCTTGAATATCAGGGCTCCTATCGGCCATTTGGCACACGGTAATTCAGAGTGGCAGTCAATTATGTGTCCTCGAAGAGCGGCACTCGATATTGGGCCTTATTTTGGATACCCGCCCCCCCAAAGCCCCATAGGCCCATCCGAGTGTCTCCACCCGATGCTATTTTCCATCAGCTTTTGACGGAGTTAAGAAAAACGGTTCAGGGTACTTGTTCGTGACACAATGACGGATACTTGGAGCGATTTTAAGAATTTTCGTAGGACCCATTTTTTTGCAACAGCCCTCGAAAGACGGCTCTCGATCGAATCGCGATTCGGGGGAAAAAAAATCTTGAATATGAGGGCTCCTATCGGCCATTTGGCACACGGTAATTCAGAGTGGCAGTCAATTATGTGTCCTCGAAGAGCGGCACTCGATATTGGGCCTTATTTTGGATACCCGCCCCCCCAAAGCCCCATAGGCCCATCCGAGTGTCTCCACCCGATGCTATTTTCCATCAGCTTTTGACGGAGTTAAGAAAAACGGTTCAGGGTACTTGTTCGTGACACAATGACGGATACTTGGAGCGATTTTAAGAATTTTCGTAGGACCCATTTTTTTGCAACAGCCCTCGAAAGACGGCTCTCGATCGAATCGCGATTCGGGGGAAAAAAAATCTTGAATATGAGGGCTCCTATCGGCCATTTGGCACACGGTAATTCAGAGTGGCAGTCAATTATGTGTCCTCGAAGAGCGGCACTCGATATTGGGCCTTATTTTGGATACCCGCCCCCCCAAAGCCCCATAGGCCCATCCGAGTGTCTCCACCCGATGCTATTTTCCATCAGCTTTTGACGGAGTTAAGAAAAACGGTTCAGGGTACTTGTTCGTGACACAATGACGGATACTTGGAGCGATTTTAAGAATTTTCGTAGGACCCATTTTTTTGCAACAGCCCTCGAAAGACGGCTCTCGATCGAATCGCGATTCGGGGGAAAAAAAATCTTGAATATGAGGGCTCCTATCGGCCATTTGGCACACGGTAATTCAGAGTGGCAGTCAATTATGTGTCCTCGAAGAGCGGCACTCGATATTGGGCCTTATTTTGGATACCCGCCCCCCCAAAGCCCCATAGGCCCATCCGAGTGTCTCCACCCGATGCTATTTTCCATCAGCTTTTGACGGAGTTAAGAAAAACGGTTCAGGGTACTTGTTCGTGACACAATGACGGATACTTGGAGCGATTTTAAGAATTTTCGTAGGACCCATTTTTTTGCAACAGCCCTCGAAAGACGGCTCTCGATCGAATCGCGATTCGGGGGGAAAAAAATCTTGAATATCAGGGCTCCTATCGGCCATTTGGCACACGCTAATTCAGAGTGGCATTGAATTATATGTCCTCGAAGAGCGGCACTCGATATTGGGCCTTATTTTGGATACCCGCCCCCCCAAAGCCCCATAGGCCCATCCGAGTGTCTCCACCCGATGCTATTTTCCATCAGCTATTGACGGAGTTAAGAAAAACGGTTCAGGGTACTTGTTCGTGACACAATGACGGATACTTGGAGCGATTTTAAGAATTTTCGTAGGACCCATTTTTTTGCAACAGCCCTCGAAAGACGGCTCTCGATCGAATCGCGATTCGGGGGGAAAAAAATCTTGAATATCAGGGCTCCTATCGGCCATTTGGCACACGGTAATTCAGAGTGGCAGTCAATTATGTGTCCTCGAAGAGCGGCACTCGATATTGGGCCTTATTTTGGATACCCGCCCCCCCAAAGCCCCATAGGCCCATCCGAGTGTCTCCACCCGATGCTATTTTCCATCAGCTTTTGACGGAGTTAAGAAAAACGGTTCAGGGTACTTGTTCGTGACACAATGACGGATACTTGGAGCGATTTTAAGAATTTTCGTAGGACCCATTTTTTTGCAACAGCCCTCGAAAGACGGCTCTCGATCGAATCGCGATTCGGGGGAAAAAAAATCTTGAATATGAGGGCTCCTATCGGCCATTTGGCACACGGTAATTCAGAGTGGCAGTCAATTATGTGTCCTCGAAGAGCGGCACTCGATATTGGGCCTTATTTTGGATACCCGCCCCCCCAAAGCCCCATAGGCCCATCCGAGTGTCTCCACCCGATGCTATTTTCCATCAGCTTTTGACGGAGTTAAGAAAAACGGTTCAGGGTACTTGTTCGTGACACAATGACGGATACTTGGAGCGATTTTAAGAATTTTCGTAGGACCCATTTTTTTGCAACAGCCCTCGAAAGACGGCTCTCGATCGAATCGCGATTCGGGGGGAAAAAAATCTTGAATATCAGGGCTCCTATCGGCCATTTGGCACACGCTAATTCAGAGTGGCATTGAATTATATGTCCTCGAAGAGCGGCACTCGATATTGGGCCTTATTTTGGATACCCGCCCCCCCAAAGCCCCATAGGCCCATCCGAGTGTCTCCACCCGATGCTAATTTCCATCAGCTATTGACGGAGTTAAGAAAAACGGTTCAGGGTACTTGTTCGTGACACAATGACGGATACTTGGAGCGATTTTAAGAATTTTCGTAGGACCCATTTTTTTGCAACAGCCCTCGAAAGACGGCTCTCGATCGAATCGCGATTCGGGGGAAAAAAAATCTTGAATATGAGGGCTCCTATCGGCCATTTGGCACACGGTAATTTAGAGTGGCAGTCAATTATGTGTCCTCGAAGAGCGACACTCGATATTGGGCCTTATTTTGGATACCCGCCCCCCCAAAGCCCCATAGGCCCATCCGAGTGTCTCCACCCGATGCTATTTTCCATCAGCTTTTGACGGAGTTAAGAAAAACGGTTCAGGGTACTTGTTCGTGACACAATGACGGATACTTGGAGCGATTTTAAGAATTTTCGTAGGACCCATTTTTTTGCAACAGCCCTCGAAAGACGGCTCTCGATCGAATCGCGATTCGGGGGGAAAAAAATCTTGAATATCAGGGCTCCTATCGGCCATTTGGCACACGGTAATTCAGAGTGGCAGTCAATTATGTGTCCTCGAAGAGCGGCACTCGATATTGGGCCTTATTTTGGATACCCGCCGCCCCAAAGCCCCATAGGCCCATCCGAGTGTCTCCACCCGATGCTATTTTCCATCAGCTTTTGACGGAGTTAAGAAAAACGGTTCAGGGTACTTGTTCGTGACACAATGACGGATACTTGGAGCGATTTTAAGAATTTTCGTAGGACCCATTTTTTTGCAACAGCCCTCGAAAGACGGCTCTCGATCGAATCGCGATTCGGGGGAAAAAAAATCTTGAATATGAGGGCTCCTATCGGCCATTTGGCACACGGTAATTCAGAGTGGCAGTCAATTATGTGTCCTCGAAGAGCGGCACTCGATATTGGGCCTTATTTTGGATACCCGCCCCCCCAAAGCCCCATAGGCCCATCCGAGTGTCTCCACCCGATGCTATTTTCCATCAGCTTTTGACGGAGTTAAGAAAAACGGTTCAGGGTACTTGTTCGTGACACAATGACGGATACTTGGAGCGATTTTAAGAATTTTCGTAGGACCCATTTTTTTGCAACAGCCCTCGAAAGACGGCTCTCGATCGAATCGCGATTCGGGGGAAAAAAAATCTTGAATATGAGGGCTCCTATCGGCCATTTGGCACACGGTAATTCAGAGTGGCAGTCAATTATGTGTCCTCGAAGAGCGGCACTCGATATTGGGCCTTATTTTGGATACCCGCCCCCCCAAAGCCCCATAGGCCCATCCGAGTGTCTCCACCCGATGCTATTTTCCATCAGCTTTTGACGGAGTTAAGAAAAACGGTTCAGGGTACTTGTTCGTGACACAATGACGGATACTTGGAGCGATTTTAAGAATTTTCGTAGGACCCATTTTTTTGCAACAGCCCTCGAAAGACGGCTCTCGATCGAATCGCGATTCGGGGGAAAAAAAATCTTGAATATGAGGGCTCCTATCGGCCATTTGGCACACGGTAATTCAGAGTGGCAGTCAATTATGTGTCCTCGAAGAGCGGCACTCGATATTGGGCCTTATTTTGGATACCCGCCCCCCCAAAGCCCCATAGGCCCATCCGAGTGTCTCCACCCGATGCTATTTTCCATCAGCTTTTGACGGAGTTAAGAAAAACGGTTCAGGGTACTTGTTCGTGACACAATGACGGATACTTGGAGCGATTTTAAGAATTTTCGTAGGACCCATTTTTTTGCAACAGCCCTCGAAAGACGGCTCTCGATCGAATCGCGATTCGGGGGAAAAAAAATCTTGAATATGAGGGCTCCTATCGGCCATTTGGCACACGGTTATTCAGAGTGGCAGTCAATTATGTGTCCTCGAAGAGCGGCACTCGATATTGGGCCTTATTTTGGATACCCGCCCCCCCAAAGCCCCATAGGCCCATCCGAGTGTCTCCACCCGATGCTATTTTCCATCAGCTTTTGACGGAGTTAAGAAAAACGGTTCAGGGTACTTGTTCGTGACACAATGACGGATACTTGGAGCGATTTTAAGAATTTTCGTAGGACCCATTTTTTTGCAACAGCCCTCGAAAGACGGCTCTCGATCGAATCGCGATTCGGGGGAAAAAAAATCTTGAATATGAGGGCTCCTATCGGCCATTTGGCACACGGTAATTCAGAGTGGCAGTCAATTATGTGTCCTCGAAGAGCGGCACTCGATATTGGGCCTTATTTTGGATACCCGCCCCCCCAAAGCCCCATAGGCCCATCCGAGTGTCTCCACCCGATGCTATTTTCCATCAGCTTTTGACGGAGTTAAGAAAAACGGTTCAGGGTACTTGTTCGTGACACAATGACGGATACTTGGAGCGATTTTAAGAATTTTCGTAGGACCCATTTTTTTGCAACAGCCCTCGAAAGACGGCTCTCGATCGAATCGCGATTCGGGGGGAAAAAAATCTTGAATATCAGGGCTCCTATCGGCCATTTGGCACACGCTAATTCAGAGTGGCATTGAATTATATGTCCTCGAAGAGCGGCACTCGATATTGGGCCTTATTTTGGATACCCGCCCCCCCAAAGCCCCATAGGCCCATCCGAGTGTCTCCACCCGATGCTATTTTCCATCAGCTATTGACGGAGTTAAGAAAAACGGTTCAGGGTACTTGTTCGTGACACAATGACGGATACTTGGAGCGATTTTAAGAATTTTCGTAGGACCCATTTTTTTGCAACAGCCCTCGAAAGACGGCTCTCGATCGAATCGCGATTCGGGGGAAAAAAAATCTTGAATATGAGGGCTCCTATCGGCCATTTGGCACACGGTAATTCAGAGTGGCAGTCAATTATGTGTCCTCGAAGAGCGGCACTCGATATTGGGCCTTATTTTGGATACCCGCCCCCCCAAAGCCCCATAGGCCCATCCGAGTGTCTCCACCCGATGCTATTTTCCATCAGCTTTTGACGGAGTTAAGAAAAACGGTTCAGGGTACTTGTTCGTGACACAATGACGGATACTTGGAGCGATTTTAAGAATTTTCGTAGGACCCATTTTTTTGCAACAGCCCTCGAAAGACGGCTCTCGATCGAATCGCGATTCGGGGGGAAAAAAATCTTGAATATCAGGGCTCCTATCGGCCATTTGGCACACGGTAATTCAGAGTGGCAGTCAATTATGTGTCCTCGAAGAGCGGCACTCGATATTGGGCCTTATTTTGGATACCCGCCCCCCCAAAGCCCCATAGGCCCATCCGAGTGTCTCCACCCGATGCTATTTTCCATCAGCTTTTGACGGAGTTAAGAAAAACGGTTCAGGGTACTTGTTCGTGACACAATGACGGATACTTGGAGCGATTTTAAGAATTTTCGTAGGACCCATTTTTTTGCAACAGCCCTCGAAAGACGGCTCTCGATCGAATCGCGATTCGGGGGAAAAAAAATCTTGAATATGAGGGCTCCTATCGGCCATTTGGCACACGGTAATTCAGAGTGGCAGTCAATTATGTGTCCTCGAAGAGCAGCACTCGATATTGGGCCTTATTTTGGATACCCGCCCCCCCAAAGCCCCATAGGCCCATCCGAGTGTCTCCACCCGATGCTATTTTCCATCAGCTTTTGACGGAGTTAAGAAAAACGGTTCAGGGTACTTGTTCGTGACACAATGACGGATACTTGGAGCGATTTTAAGAATTTTCGTAGGACCCATTTTTTTGCAACAGCCCTCGAAAGACGGCTCTCGATCGAATCGCGATTCGGGGGGAAAAAAATCTTGAATATCAGGGCTCCTATCGGCCATTTGGCACACGCTAATTCAGAGTGGCATTGAATTATATGTCCTCGAAGAGCGGCACTCGATATTGGGCCTTATTTTGGATACCCGCCCCCCCAAAGCCCCATAGGCCCATCCGAGTGTCTCCACCCGATGCTATTTTCCATCAGCTATTGACGGAGTTAAGAAAAACGGTTCAGGGTACTTGTTCGTGACACAATGACGGATACTTGGAGCGATTTTAAGAATTTTCGTAGGACCCATTTTTTTGCAACAGCCCTCGAAAGACGGCTCTCGATCGAATCGCGATTCGGGGGAAAAAAAATCTTGAATATGAGGGCTCCTATCGGCCATTTGGCACACGGTAATTCAGAGTGGCAGTCAATTATGTGTCCTCGAAGAGCGGCACTCGATATTGGGCCTTATTTTGGATACCCGCCCCCCCAAAGCCCCATAGGCCCATCCGAGTGTCTCCACCCGATGCTATTTTCCATCAGCTTTTGACGGAGTTAAGAAAAACGGTTCAGGGTACTTGTTCGTGACACAATGACGGATACTTGGAGCGATTTTAAGAATTTTCGTAGGACCCATTTTTTTGCAACAGCCCTCGAAAGACGGCTCTCGATCGAATCGCGATTCGGGGGGAAAAAAATCTTGAATATCAGGGCTCCTATCGGCCATTTGGCACACGCTAATTCAGAGTGGCATTGAATTATATGTCCTCGAAGAGCGGCACTCGATATTGGGCCTTATTTTGGATACCCGCCCCCCCAAAGCCCCATAGGCCCATCCGAGTGTCTCCACCCGATGCTATTTTCCATCAGCTATTGACGGAGTTAAGAAAAACGGTTCAGGGTACTTGTTCGTGACACAATGACGGATACTTGGAGCGATTTTAAGAATTTTCGTAGGACCCATTTTTTTGCAACAGCCCTCGAAAGACGGCTCTCGATCGAATCGCGATTCGGGGGAAAAAAAATCTTGAATATGAGGGCTCCTATCGGCCATTTGGCACACGGTAATTCAGAGTGGCAGTCAATTATGTGTCCTCGAAGAGCGGCACTCGATATTGGGCCTTATTTTGGATACCCGCCCCCCCAAAGCCCCATAGGCCCATCCGAGTGTCTCCACCCGATGCTATTTTCCATCAGCTTTTGACGGAGTTAAGAAAAACGGTTCAGGGTACTTGTTCGTGACACAATGACGGATACTTGGAGCGATTTTAAGAATTTTCGTAGGACCCATTTTTTTGCAACAGCCCTCGAAAGACGGCTCTCGATCGAATCGCGATTCGGGGGGAAAAAAATCTTGAATATCAGGGCTCCTATCGGCCATTTGGCACACGGTAATTCAGAGTGGCAGTCAATTATGTGTCCTCGAAGAGCGGCACTCGATATTGGGCCTTATTTTGGATACCCGCCCCCCCAAAGCCCCATAGGCCCATCCGAGTGTCTCCACCCGATGCTATTTTCCATCAGCTTTTGACGGAGTTAAGAAAAACGGTTCAGGGTACTTGTTCGTGACACAATGACGGATACTTGGAGCGATTTTAAGAATTTTCGTAGGACCCATTTTTTTGCAACAGCCCTCGAAAGACGGCTCTCGATCGAATCGCGATTCGGGGGAAAAAAAATCTTGAATATGAGGGCTCCTATCGGCCATTTGGCACACGGTAATTCAGAGTGGCAGTCAATTATGTGTCCTCGAAGAGCGGCACTCGATATTGGGCCTTATTTTGGATACCCGCCCCCCCAAAGCCCCATAGGCCCATCCGAGTGTCTCCACCCGATGCTATTTTCCATCAGCTTTTGACGGAGTTAAGAAAAACGGTTCAGGGTACTTGTTCGTGACACAATGACGGATACTTGGAGCGATTTTAAGAATTTTCGTAGGACCCATTTTTTTGCAACAGCCCTCGAAAGACGGCTCTCGATCGAATCGCGATTCGGGGGGAAAAAAATCTTGAATATCAGGGCTCCTATCGGCCATTTGGCACACGGTAATTCAGAGTGGCAGTCAATTATGTGTCCTCGAAGAGCGGCACTCGATATTGGGCCTTATTTTGGATACCCGCCCCCCCAAAGCCCCATAGGCCCATCCGAGTGTCTCCACCCGATGCTATTTTCCATCAGCTTTTGACGGAGTTAAGAAAAACGGTTCAGGGTACTTGTTCGTGACACAATGACGGATACTTGGAGCGATTTTAAGAATTTTCGTAGGACCCATTTTTTTGCAACAGCCCTCGAAAGACGGCTCTCGATCGAATCGCGATTCGGGGGGAAAAAAATCTTGAATATCAGGGCTCCTATCGGCCATTTGGCACTCGCTAATTCAGAGTGGCATTGAATTATATGTCCTCGAAGAGCGGCACTCGATATTGGGCCTTATTTTGGATACCCGCCCCCCCAAAGCCCCATAGGCCCATCCGAGTGTCTCCACCCGATGCTATTTTCCATCAGCTATTGACGGAGTTAAGAAAAACGGTTCAGGGTACTTGTTCGTGTCACAATGACGGATACTTGGAGCGATTTTAAGAATTTTCGTAGGACCCATTTTTTTGCAACAGCCCTCGAAAGACGGCTCTCGATCGAATCGCGATTCGGGGGAAAAAAAATCTTGAATATGAGGGCTCCTATCGGCCATTTGGCACACGGTAATTCAGAGTGGCAGTCAATTATGTGTCCTCGAAGAGCGGCACTCGATATTGGGCCTTATTTTGGATACCCGCCCCCCCAAAGCCCCATAGGCCCATCCGAGTGTCTCCACCCGATGCTATTTTCCATCAGCTTTTGACGGAGTTAAGAAAAACGGTTCAGGGTACTTGTTCGTGACACAATGACGGATACTTGGAGCGATTTTAAGAATTTTCGTAGGACCCATTTTTTTGCAACAGCCCTCGAAAGACGGCTCTCGATCGAATCGCGATTCGGGGGGAAAAAAATCTTGAATATCAGGGCTCCTATCGGCCATTTGGCACACGGTAATTCAGAGTGGCAGTCAATTATGTGTCCTCGAAGAGCGGCACTCGATATTGGGCCTTATTTTGGATACCCGCCCCCCCAAAGCCCCATAGGCCCATCCGAGTGTCTCCACCCGATGCTATTTTCCATCAGCTTTTGACGGAGTTAAGAAAAACGGTTCAGGGTACTTGTTCGTGACACAATGACGGATACTTGGAGCGATTTTAAGAATTTTCGTAGGACCCATTTTTTTGCAACAGCCCTCGAAAGACGGCTCTCGATCGAATCGCGATTCGGGGGGAAAAAAATCTTGAATATCAGGGCTCCTATCGGCCATTTGGCACACGGTAATTCAGAGTGGCAGTCAATTATGTGTCCTCGAAGAGCGGCACTCGATATTGGGCCTTATTTTGGATACCCGCCCCCCCAAAGCCCCATAGGCCCATCCGAGTGTCTCCACCCGATGCTATTTTCCATCAGCTTTTGACGGAGTTAAGAAAAACGGTTCAGGGTACTTGTTCGTGACACAATGACGGATACTTGGAGCGATTTTAAGAATTTTCGTAGGACCCATTTTTTTGCAACAGCCCTCGAAAGACGGCTCTCGATCGAATCGCGATTCGGGGGAAAAAAAATCTTGAATATGAGGGCTCCTATCGGCCATTTGGCACACGGTAATTTAGAGTGGCAGTCAATTATGTGTCCTCGAAGAGCGGCACTCGATATTGGGCCTTATTTTGGATACCCGCCCCCCCAAAGCCCCATAGGCCCATCCGAGTGTCTCCACCCGATGCTATTTTCCATCAGCTTTTGACGGAGTTAAGAAAAACGGTTCAGGGTACTTGTTCGTGACACAATGACGGATACTTGGAGCGATTTTAAGAATTTTCGTAGGACCCATTTTTTTGCAACAGCCCTCGAAAGACGGCTCTCGATCGAATCGCGATTCGGGGGGAAAAAAATCTTGAATATCAGGGCTCCTATCGGCCATTTGGCACACGGTAATTCAGAGTGGCAGTCAATTATGTGTCCTCGAAGAGCGGCACTCGATATTGGGCCTTATTTTGGATACCCGCCGCCCCAAAGCCCCATAGGCCCATCCGAGTGTCTCCACCCGATGCTATTTTCCATCAGCTTTTGACGGAGTTAAGAAAAACGGTTCAGGGTACTTGTTCGTGACACAATGACGGATACTTGGAGCGATTTTAAGAATTTTCGTAGGACCCATTTTTTTGCAACAGCCCTCGAAAGACGGCTCTCGATCGAATCGCGATTCGGGGGAAAAAAAATCTTGAATATGAGGGCTCCTATCGGCCATTTGGCACACGGTAATTCAGAGTGGCAGTCAATTATGTGTCCTCGAAGAGCGGCACTCGATATTGGGCCTTATTTTGGATACCCGCCCCCCCAAAGCCCCATAGGCCCATCCGAGTGTCTCCACCCGATGCTATTTTCCATCAGCTTTTGACGGAGTTAAGAAAAACGGTTCAGGGTACTTGTTCGTGACACAATGACGGATACTTGGAGCGATTTTAAGAATTTTCGTAGGACCCATTTTTTTGCAACAGCCCTCGAAAGACGGCTCTCGATCGAATCGCGATTCGGGGGAAAAAAAATCTTGAATATGAGGGCTCCTATCGGCCATTTGGCACACGGTAATTCAGAGTGGCAGTCAATTATGTGTCCTCGAAGAGCGGCACTCGATATTGGGCCTTATTTTGGATACCCGCCCCCCCAAAGCCCCATAGGCCCATCCGAGTGTCTCCACCCGATGCTATTTTCCATCAGCTTTTGACGGAGTTAAGAAAAACGGTTCAGGGTACTTGTTCGTGACACAATGACGGATACTTGGAGCGATTTTAAGAATTTTCGTAGGACCCATTTTTTTGCAACAGCCCTCGAAAGACGGCTCTCGATCGAATCGCGATTCGGGGGAAAAAAAATCTTGAATATGAGGGCTCCTATCGGCCATTTGGCACACGGTTATTCAGAGTGGCAGTCAATTATGTGTCCTCGAAGAGCGGCACTCGATATTGGGCCTTATTTTGGATACCCGCCCCCCCAAAGCCCCATAGGCCCATCCGAGTGTCTCCACCCGATGCTATTTTCCATCAGCTTTTGACGGAGTTAAGAAAAACGGTTCAGGGTACTTGTTCGTGACACAATGACGGATACTTGGAGCGATTTTAAGAATTTTCGTAGGACCCATTTTTTTGCAACAGCCCTCGAAAGACGGCTCTCGATCGAATCGCGATTCGGGGGAAAAAAAATCTTGAATATGAGGGCTCCTATCGGCCATTTGGCACACGGTAATTCAGAGTGGCAGTCAATTATGTGTCCTCGAAGAGCGGCACTCGATATTGGGCCTTATTTTGGATACCCGCCCCCCCAAAGCCCCATAGGCCCATCCGAGTGTCTCCACCCGATGCTATTTTCCATCAGCTTTTGACGGAGTTAAGAAAAACGGTTCAGGGTACTTGTTCGTGACACAATGACGGATACTTGGAGCGATTTTAAGAATTTTCGTAGGACCCATTTTTTTGCAACAGCCCTCGAAAGACGGCTCTCGATCGAATCGCGATTCGGGGGGAAAAAAATCTTGAATATCAGGGCTCCTATCGGCCATTTGGCACACGCTAATTCAGAGTGGCATTGAATTATATGTCCTCGAAGAGCGGCACTCGATATTGGGCCTTATTTTGGATACCCGCCCCCCCAAAGCCCCATAGGCCCATCCGAGTGTCTCCACCCGATGCTATTTTCCATCAGCTATTGACGGAGTTAAGAAAAACGGTTCAGGGTACTTGTTCGTGACACAATGACGGATACTTGGAGCGATTTTAAGAATTTTCGTAGGACCCATTTTTTTGCAACAGCCCTCGAAAGACGGCTCTCGATCGAATCGCGATTCGGGGGAAAAAAAATCTTGAATATGAGGGCTCCTATCGGCCATTTGGCACACGGTAATTCAGAGTGGCAGTCAATTATGTGTCCTCGAAGAGCGGCACTCGATATTGGGCCTTATTTTGGATACCCGCCCCCCCAAAGCCCCATAGGCCCATCCGAGTGTCTCCACCCGATGCTATTTTCCATCAGCTTTTGACGGAGTTAAGAAAAACGGTTCAGGGTACTTGTTCGTGACACAATGACGGATACTTGGAGCGATTTTAAGAATTTTCGTAGGACCCATTTTTTTGCAACAGCCCTCGAAAGACGGCTCTCGATCGAATCGCGATTCGGGGGGAAAAAAATCTTGAATATCAGGGCTCCTATCGGCCATTTGGCACACGGTAATTCAGAGTGGCAGTCAATTATGTGTCCTCGAAGAGCGGCACTCGATATTGGGCCTTATTTTGGATACCCGCCCCCCCAAAGCCCCATAGGCCCATCCGAGTGTCTCCACCCGATGCTATTTTCCATCAGCTTTTGACGGAGTTAAGAAAAACGGTTCAGGGTACTTGTTCGTGACACAATGACGGATACTTGGAGCGATTTTAAGAATTTTCGTAGGACCCATTTTTTTGCAACAGCCCTCGAAAGACGGCTCTCGATCGAATCGCGATTCGGGGGAAAAAAAATCTTGAATATGAGGGCTCCTATCGGCCATTTGGCACACGGTAATTCAGAGTGGCAGTCAATTATGTGTCCTCGAAGAGCAGCACTCGATATTGGGCCTTATTTTGGATACCCGCCCCCCCAAAGCCCCATAGGCCCATCCGAGTGTCTCCACCCGATGCTATTTTCCATCAGCTTTTGACGGAGTTAAGAAAAACGGTTCAGGGTACTTGTTCGTGACACAATGACGGATACTTGGAGCGATTTTAAGAATTTTCGTAGGACCCATTTTTTTGCAACAGCCCTCGAAAGACGGCTCTCGATCGAATCGCGATTCGGGGGGAAAAAAATCTTGAATATCAGGGCTCCTATCGGCCATTTGGCACACGCTAATTCAGAGTGGCATTGAATTATATGTCCTCGAAGAGCGGCACTCGATATTGGGCCTTATTTTGGATACCCGCCCCCCCAAAGCCCCATAGGCCCATCCGAGTGTCTCCACCCGATGCTATTTTCCATCAGCTATTGACGGAGTTAAGAAAAACGGTTCAGGGTACTTGTTCGTGACACAATGACGGATACTTGGAGCGATTTTAAGAATTTTCGTAGGACCCATTTTTTTGCAACAGCCCTCGAAAGACGGCTCTCGATCGAATCGCGATTCGGGGGAAAAAAAATCTTGAATATGAGGGCTCCTATCGGCCATTTGGCACACGGTAATTCAGAGTGGCAGTCAATTATGTGTCCTCGAAGAGCGGCACTCGATATTGGGCCTTATTTTGGATACCCGCCCCCCCAAAGCCCCATAGGCCCATCCGAGTGTCTCCACCCGATGCTATTTTCCATCAGCTTTTGACGGAGTTAAGAAAAACGGTTCAGGGTACTTGTTCGTGACACAATGACGGATACTTGGAGCGATTTTAAGAATTTTCGTAGGACCCATTTTTTTGCAACAGCCCTCGAAAGACGGCTCTCGATCGAATCGCGATTCGGGGGGAAAAAAATCTTGAATATCAGGGCTCCTATCGGCCATTTGGCACACGCTAATTCAGAGTGGCATTGAATTATATGTCCTCGAAGAGCGGCACTCGATATTGGGCCTTATTTTGGATACCCGCCCCCCCAAAGCCCCATAGGCCCATCCGAGTGTCTCCACCCGATGCTATTTTCCATCAGCTATTGACGGAGTTAAGAAAAACGGTTCAGGGTACTTGTTCGTGACACAATGACGGATACTTGGAGCGATTTTAAGAATTTTCGTAGGACCCATTTTTTTGCAACAGCCCTCGAAAGACGGCTCTCGATCGAATCGCGATTCGGGGGAAAAAAAATCTTGAATATGAGGGCTCCTATCGGCCATTTGGCACACGGTAATTCAGAGTGGCAGTCAATTATGTGTCCTCGAAGAGCGGCACTCGATATTGGGCCTTATTTTGGATACCCGCCCCCCCAAAGCCCCATAGGCCCATCCGAGTGTCTCCACCCGATGCTATTTTCCATCAGCTTTTGACGGAGTTAAGAAAAACGGTTCAGGGTACTTGTTCGTGACACAATGACGGATACTTGGAGCGATTTTAAGAATTTTCGTAGGACCCATTTTTTTGCAACAGCCCTCGAAAGACGGCTCTCGATCGAATCGCGATTCGGGGGGAAAAAAATCTTGAATATCAGGGCTCCTATCGGCCATTTGGCACACGGTAATTCAGAGTGGCAGTCAATTATGTGTCCTCGAAGAGCGGCACTCGATATTGGGCCTTATTTTGGATACCCGCCCCCCCAAAGCCCCATAGGCCCATCCGAGTGTCTCCACCCGATGCTATTTTCCATCAGCTTTTGACGGAGTTAAGAAAAACGGTTCAGGGTACTTGTTCGTGACACAATGACGGATACTTGGAGCGATTTTAAGAATTTTCGTAGGACCCATTTTTTTGCAACAGCCCTCGAAAGACGGCTCTCGATCGAATCGCGATTCGGGGGAAAAAAAATCTTGAATATGAGGGCTCCTATCGGCCATTTGGCACACGGTAATTCAGAGTGGCAGTCAATTATGTGTCCTCGAAGAGCGGCACTCGATATTGGGCCTTATTTTGGATACCCGCCCCCCCAAAGCCCCATAGGCCCATCCGAGTGTCTCCACCCGATGCTATTTTCCATCAGCTTTTGACGGAGTTAAGAAAAACGGTTCAGGGTACTTGTTCGTGACACAATGACGGATACTTGGAGCGATTTTAAGAATTTTCGTAGGACCCATTTTTTTGCAACAGCCCTCGAAAGACGGCTCTCGATCGAATCGCGATTCGGGGGGAAAAAAATCTTGAATATCAGGGCTCCTATCGGCCATTTGGCACACGGTAATTCAGAGTGGCAGTCAATTATGTGTCCTCGAAGAGCGGCACTCGATATTGGGCCTTATTTTGGATACCCGCCCCCCCAAAGCCCCATAGGCCCATCCGAGTGTCTCCACCCGATGCTATTTTCCATCAGCTTTTGACGGAGTTAAGAAAAACGGTTCAGGGTACTTGTTCGTGACACAATGACGGATACTTGGAGCGATTTTAAGAATTTTCGTAGGACCCATTTTTTTGCAACAGCCCTCGAAAGACGGCTCTCGATCGAATCGCGATTCGGGGGGAAAAAAATCTTGAATATCAGGGCTCCTATCGGCCATTTGGCACACGCTAATTCAGAGTGGCATTGAATTATATGTCCTCGAAGAGCGGCACTCGATATTGGGCCTTATTTTGGATACCCGCCCCCCCAAAGCCCCATAGGCCCATCCGAGTGTCTCCACCCGATGCTATTTTCCATCAGCTATTGACGGAGTTAAGAAAAACGGTTCAGGGTACTTGTTCGTGTCACAATGACGGATACTTGGAGCGATTTTAAGAATTTTCGTAGGACCCATTTTTTTGCAACAGCCCTCGAAAGACGGCTCTCGATCGAATCGCGATTCGGGGGAAAAAAAATCTTGAATATGAGGGCTCCTATCGGCCATTTGGCACACGGTAATTCAGAGTGGCAGTCAATTATGTGTCCTCGAAGAGCGGCACTCGATATTGGGCCTTATTTTGGATACCCGCCCCCCCAAAGCCCCATAGGCCCATCCGAGTGTCTCCACCCGATGCTATTTTCCATCAGCTTTTGACGGAGTTAAGAAAAACGGTTCAGGGTACTTGTTCGTGACACAATGACGGATACTTGGAGCGATTTTAAGAATTTTCGTAGGACCCATTTTTTTGCAACAGCCCTCGAAAGACGGCTCTCGATCGAATCGCGATTCGGGGGGAAAAAAATCTTGAATATCAGGGCTCCTATCGGCCATTTGGCACACGGTAATTCAGAGTGGCAGTCAATTATGTGTCCTCGAAGAGCGGCACTCGATATTGGGCCTTATTTTGGATACCCGCCCCCCCAAAGCCCCATAGGCCCATCCGAGTGTCTCCACCCGATGCTATTTTCCATCAGCTTTTGACGGAGTTAAGAAAAACGGTTCAGGGTACTTGTTCGTGACACAATGACGGATACTTGGAGCGATTTTAAGAATTTTCGTAGGACCCATTTTTTTGCAACAGCCCTCGAAAGACGGCTCTCGATCGAATCGCGATTCGGGGGAAAAAAAATCTTGAATATGAGGGCTCCTATCGGCCATTTGGCACACGGTAATTCAGAGTGGCAGTCAATTATGTGTCCTCGAAGAGCGGCACTCGATATTGGGCCTTATTTTGGATACCCGCCCCCCCAAAGCCCCATAGGCCCATCCGAGTGTCTCCATCCGATGCTATTTTCCATCAGCTTTTGACGGAGTTAAGAAAAACGGTTCAGGGTACTTGTTCGTGACACAATGACGGATACTTGGAGCGATTTTAAGAATTTTCGTAGGACCCATTTTTTTGCAACAGCCCTCGAAAGACGGCTCTCGATCGAATCGCGATTCGGGGGAAAAAAAATCTTGAATATGAGGGCTCCTATCGGCCATTTGGCACACGGTAATTCAGAGTGGCAGTCAATTATGTGTCCTCGAAGAGCGGCACTCGATATTGGGCCTTATTTTGGATACCCGCCCCCCCAAAGCCCCATAGGCCCATCCGAGTGTCTCCACCCGATGCTATTTTCCATCAGCTTTTGACGGAGTTAAGAAAAACGGTTCAGGGTACTTGTTCGTGACACAATGACGGATACTTGGAGCGATTTTAAGAATTTTCGTAGGACCCATTTTTTTGCAACAGCCCTCGAAAGACGGCTCTCGATCGAATCGCGATTCGGGGGAAAAAAATCTTGAATATTATGGCTCCTATCGTCCATTTGGCACACGCTAATTCAGAGTGGCAGTCAATTATATGTCCTCGAAGAGCGGCACTCGATATTGGGCCTTATTTTGGATACCCGCCCCTTCAAAGCCCCATAGGCCCATCCGAGTGTCTCCACCCGATGCTATTTTCCATCTGCTATTGACGGAGTTAAGAAAAACGGTTCAGGGTACTTGTTCGTGACACCATGACGGATACTTGGAGCGATTTTAAGAATTTTCGTAGGACCCATTTTTTGCAACGGCCCTCGAAAGACGGCTCTCGATCGAATCACGATGCGGGGGAAAAAAAATCTTGAATATTATGGCTCCTATCGTCCATTTGGCACACGCTAATTCAGAGTGGCAGTCAATTATATGTCCTCGAAGAGCGGCACTCGATTTTGGGCCTTATTTTGGATACCCGCCCCTTCAAAGCCCCATAGGCCCATCCGAGTGTCTCCACCCGATGCTATTTTCCATCTGCTATTGACGGAGTTAAGAAAAACGGTTCAGGGTACTTGTTCGTGACACCATGACGGATACTTGGAGCGATTTTAAGAATTTTCGTAGGACCCATTTTTTTGCAACGGCCCTCGAAAGACGGCTCTCGATCGAATCGCGAATCGGGGGAAAAAAAATCTTGAATATTATGGCTCCTATCGTCCATTTGGCACACGCTAATTCCGAGTGGCAGTCAATTATATGTCCTCGAAGAGCGGCACACGATATTGGGCCTTATTTTGGATACCCGCCCCTTCAAAGCCCCATAGGCCCATCCGAGTGTCTCCACCCGATGCTATTTTCCATCTGCTATTGACGGAGTTAAGAAAAACGGTTCAGGGTACTTGTTCGTGACACCATGACGGATACTTGGAGCGATTTTAAGATTTTTCGTAGGACCCATTTTTTTGCAACGGCCCTCGAAAGACGGCTCTCGATCGAATCGCGATTCGGGGGAAAAAAAATCTTGAATATTATGGCTCCTATCGTCCATTTGGCACACGCTAATTCAGAGTGGCAGTTAATTATATGTCCTCGAAGAGCGGCACTCGGTATTGGGCCTTATTTTGGATACCCGCCCCTTCAAAGCCCCATAGGCCCATCCGAGTGTCTCCACCCGATGCTATTTTCCATCTGCTATTGACGGAGTTAAGAAAAACGGTTCAGGGTACTTGTTCGTGACACCATGACGGATACTTGGAGCGATTTTAAGAATTTTCGTAGGACCCATTTTTTGCAACGGCCCTCGAAAGACGGCTCTCGATCGAGACACGATTCGGGGGAAAAAAAATCTTGAATATTATGGCTCCTATCGTCCATTTGGCACACGCTAATTCAGAGTGGCAGTCAATTATATCTCCTCGAAGAGCGGCACTCGATATTGGGCCTTATTTTGGATACCCGCCCCTTCAAAGCCCCATAGGCCCATCCGAGTGTCTCCACCCGATGCTATTTTCCATCAGCTTTTGACGGAGTTAAGAAAAACGGTTCAGGGTACTTGTTCGTGACACAATGACGGATACTTGGAGCGATTTTAAGAATTTTCGTAGGACCCATTTTTTTGCAACAGCCCTCGAAAGACGGCTCTCGATCGAATCGCGATTCGGGGGAAAAAAAATCTTGAATATGAGGGCTCCTATCGGCCATTTGGCACACGGTAATTCAGAGTGGCAGTCAATTATGTGTCCTCGAAGAGCGGCACTCGATATTGGGCCTTATTTTGGATACCCGCCCCCCCAAAGCCCCATAGGCCCATCCGAGTGTCTCCACCCGATGCTATTTTCCATCAGCTTTTGACGGAGTTAAGAAAAACGGTTCAGGGTACTTGTTCGTGACACAATGACGGATACTTGGAGCGATTTTAAGAATTTTCGTAGGACCCATTTTTTTGCAACAGCCCTCGAAAGACGGCTCTCGATCGAATCGCGATTCGGGGGGAAAAAAATCTTGAATATCAGGGCTCCTATCGGCCATTTGGCACACGGTAATTCAGAGTGGCAGTCAATTATGTGTCCTCGAAGAGCGGCACTCGATATTGGGCCTTATTTTGGATACCCGCCCCCCCAAAGCCCCATAGGCCCATCCGAGTGTCTCCACCCGATGCTATTTTCCATCAGCTTTTGACGGAGTTAAGAAAAACGGTTCAGGGTACTTGTTCGTGGCACAATGACGGATACTTGGAGCGATTTTAAGAATTTTCGTAGGACCCATTTTTTTGCAACAGCCCTCGAAAGACGGCTCTCGATCGAATCGCGATTCGGGGGAAAAAAAATCTTGAATATGAGGGCTCCTATCGGCCATTTGGCACACGGTAATTCAGAGTGGCAGTCAATTATGTGTCCTCGAAGAGCGGCACTCGATATTGGGCCTTATTTTGGATACCCGCCCCCCCAAAGCCCCATAGGCCCATCCGAGTGTCTCCACCCGATGCTATTTTCCATCAGCTTTTGACGGAGTTAAGAAAAACGGTTCAGGGTACTTGTTCGTGACACAATGACGGATACTTGGAGCGATTTTAAGAATTTTCGTAGGACCCATTTTTTTGCAACAGCCCTCGAAAGACGGCTCTCGATCGAATCGCGATTCGGGGGGAAAAAAATCTTGAATATCAGGGCTCCTATCGGCCATTTGGCACACGGTAATTCAGAGTGGCAGTCAATTATGTGTCCTCGAAGAGCGGCACTCGATATTGGGCCTTATTTTGGATACCCGCCCCCCCAAAGCCCCATAGGCCCATCCGAGTGTCTCCACCCGATGCTATTTTCCATCAGCTTTTGACGGAGTTAAGAAAAACGGTTCAGGGTACTTGTTCGTGACACAATGACGGATACTTGGAGCGATTTTAAGAATTTTCGTAGGACCCATTTTTTTGCAACAGCCCTCGAAAGACGGCTCTCGATCGAATCGCGATTCGGGGGGAAAAAAATCTTGAATATCAGGGCTCCTATCGGCCATTTGGCACACGCTAATTCAGAGTGGCATTGAATTATATGTCCTCGAAGAGCGGCACTCGATATTGGGCCTTATTTTGGATACCCGCCCCCCCAAAGCCCCATAGGCCCATCCGAGTGTCTCCACCCGATGCTATTTTCCATCAGCTATTGACGGAGTTAAGAAAAACGGTTCAGGGTACTTGTTCGTGTCACAATGACGGATACTTGGAGCGATTTTAAGAATTTTCGTAGGACCCATTTTTTTGCAACAGCCCTCGAAAGACGGCTCTCGATCGAATCGCGATTCGGGGGAAAAAAAATCTTGAATATGAGGGCTCCTATCGGCCATTTGGCACACGGTAATTCAGAGTGGCAGTCAATTATGTGTCCTCGAAGAGCGGCACTCGATATTGGGCCTTATTTTGGATACCCGCCCCCCCAAAGCCCCATAGGCCCATCCGAGTGTCTCCACCCGATGCTATTTTCCATCAGCTTTTGACGGAGTTAAGAAAAACGGTTCAGGGTACTTGTTCGTGACACAATGACGGATACTTGGAGCGATTTTAAGAATTTTCGTAGGACCCATTTTTTTGCAACAGCCCTCGAAAGACGGCTCTCGATCGAATCGCGATTCGGGGGGAAAAAAATCTTGAATATCAGGGCTCCTATCGGCCATTTGGCACACGGTAATTCAGAGTGGCAGTCAATTATGTGTCCTCGAAGAGCGGCACTCGATATTGGGCCTTATTTTGGATACCCGCCCCCCCAAAGCCCCATAGGCCCATCCGAGTGTCTCCACCCGATGCTATTTTCCATCAGCTTTTGACGGAGTTAAGAAAAACGGTTCAGGGTACTTGTTCGTGACACAATGACGGATACTTGGAGCGATTTTAAGAATTTTCGTAGGACCCATTTTTTTGCAACAGCCCTCGAAAGACGGCTCTCGATCGAATCGCGATTCGGGGGAAAAAAAATCTTGAATATGAGGGCTCCTATCGGCCATTTGGCACACGGTAATTCAGAGTGGCAGTCAATTATGTGTCCTCGAAGAGCGGCACTCGATATTGGGCCTTATTTTGGATACCCGCCCCCCCAAAGCCCCATAGGCCCATCCGAGTGTCTCCACCCGATGCTATTTTCCATCAGCTTTTGACGGAGTTAAGAAAAACGGTTCAGGGTACTTGTTCGTGACACAATGACGGATACTTGGAGCGATTTTAAGAATTTTCGTAGGACCCATTTTTTTGCAACAGCCCTCGAAAGACGGCTCTCGATCGAATCGCGATTCGGGGGGAAAAAAATCTTGAATATCAGGGCTCCTATCGGCCATTTGGCACACGGTAATTCAGAGTGGCAGTCAATTATGTGTCCTCGAAGAGCGGCACTCGATATTGGGCCTTATTTTGGATACCCGCCCCCCCAAAGCCCCATAGGCCCATCCGAGTGTCTCCACCCGATGCTATTTTCCATCAGCTTTTGACGGAGTTAAGAAAAACGGTTCAGGGTACTTGTTCGTGACACAATGACGGATACTTGGAGCGATTTTAAGAATTTTCGTAGGACCCATTTTTTTGCAACAGCCCTCGAAAGACGGCTCTCGATCGAATCGCGATTCGGGGGGAAAAAAATCTTGAATATCAGGGCTCCTATCGGCCATTTGGCACACGCTAATTCAGAGTGGCATTGAATTATATGTCCTCGAAGAGCGGCACTCGATATTGGGCCTTATTTTGGATACCCGCCCCCCCAAAGCCCCATAGGCCCATCCGAGTGTCTCCACCCGATGCTATTTTCCATCAGCTATTGACGGAGTTAAGAAAAACGGTTCAGGGTACTTGTTCGTGTCACAATGACGGATACTTGGAGCGATTTTAAGAATTTTCGTAGGACCCATTTTTTTGCAACAGCCCTCGAAAGACGGCTCTCGATCGAATCGCGATTCGGGGGAAAAAAAATCTTGAATATGAGGGCTCCTATCGGCCATTTGGCACACGGTAATTCAGAGTGGCAGTCAATTATGTGTCCTCGAAGAGCGGCACTCGATATTGGGCCTTATTTTGGATACCCGCCCCCCCAAAGCCCCATAGGCCCATCCGAGTGTCTCCACCCGATGCTATTTTCCATCAGCTTTTGACGGAGTTAAGAAAAACGGTTCAGGGTACTTGTTCGTGACACAATGACGGATACTTGGAGCGATTTTAAGAATTTTCGTAGGACCCATTTTTTTGCAACAGCCCTCGAAAGACGGCTCTCGATCGAATCGCGATTCGGGGGGAAAAAAATCTTGAATATCAGGGCTCCTATCGGCCATTTGGCACACGGTAATTCAGAGTGGCAGTCAATTATGTGTCCTCGAAGAGCGGCACTCGATATTGGGCCTTATTTTGGATACCCGCCCCCCCAAAGCCCCATAGGCCCATCCGAGTGTCTCCACCCGATGCTATTTTCCATCAGCTTTTGACGGAGTTAAGAAAAACGGTTCAGGGTACTTGTTCGTGACACAATGACGGATACTTGGAGCGATTTTAAGAATTTTCGTAGGACCCATTTTTTTGCAACAGCCCTCGAAAGACGGCTCTCGATCGAATCGCGATTCGGGGGAAAAAAAATCTTGAATATGAGGGCTCCTATCGGCCATTTGGCACACGGTAATTCAGAGTGGCAGTCAATTATGTGTCCTCGAAGAGCGGCACTCGATATTGGGCCTTATTTTGGATACCCGCCCCCCCAAAGCCCCATAGGCCCATCCGAGTGTCTCCATCCGATGCTATTTTCCATCAGCTTTTGACGGAGTTAAGAAAAACGGTTCAGGGTACTTGTTCGTGACACAATGACGGATACTTGGAGCGATTTTAAGAATTTTCGTAGGACCCATTTTTTTGCAACAGCCCTCGAAAGACGGCTCTCGATCGAATCGCGATTCGGGGGAAAAAAAATCTTGAATATGAGGGCTCCTATCGGCCATTTGGCACACGGTAATTCAGAGTGGCAGTCAATTATGTGTCCTCGAAGAGCGGCACTCGATATTGGGCCTTATTTTGGATACCCGCCCCCCCAAAGCCCCATAGGCCCATCCGAGTGTCTCCACCCGATGCTATTTTCCATCAGCTTTTGACGGAGTTAAGAAAAACGGTTCAGGGTACTTGTTCGTGACACAATGACGGATACTTGGAGCGATTTTAAGAATTTTCGTAGGACCCATTTTTTTGCAACAGCCCTCGAAAGACGGCTCTCGATCGAATCGCGATTCGGGGGAAAAAAAATCTTGAATATGAGGGCTCCTATCGGCCATTTGGCACACGGTAATTCAGAGTGGCAGTCAATTATGTGTCCTCGAAGAGCGGCACTCGATATTGGGCCTTATTTTGGATACCCGCCCCCCCAAAGCCCCATAGGCCCATCCGAGTGTCTCCACCCGATGCTATTTTCCATCAGCTTTTGACGGAGTTAAGAAAAACGGTTCAGGGTACTTGTTCGTGACACAATGACGGATACTTGGAGCGATTTTAAGAATTTTCGTAGGACCCATTTTTTTGCAACAGCCCTCGAAAGACGGCTCTCGATCGAATCGCGATTCGGGGGAAAAAAAATCTTGAATATGAGGGCTCCTATCGGCCATTTGGCACACGGTAATTCAGAGTGGCAGTCAATTATGTGTCCTCGAAGAGCGGCACTCGATATTGGGCCTTATTTTGGATACCCGCCCCCCCAAAGCCCCATAGGCCCATCCGAGTGTCTCCACCCGATGCTATTTTCCATCAGCTTTTGACGGAGTTAAGAAAAACGGTTCAGGGTACTTGTTCGTGACACAATGACGGATACTTGGAGCGATTTTAAGAATTTTCGTAGGACCCATTTTTTTGCAACAGCCCTCGAAAGACGGCTCTCGATCGAATCGCGATTCGGGGGAAAAAAAATCTTGAATATGAGGGCTCCTATCGGCCATTTGGCACACGGTAATTCAGAGTGGCAGTCAATTATATGTCCTCGAAGAGCGGCACACGATATTGGGCCTTATTTTGGATACCCGCCCCCCCAAAGCCCCATAGGCCCATCCGAGTGTCTCCACCCGATGCTATTTTCCATCTGCTATTGACGGAGTTAAGAAAAACGGTTCAGGGTACTTGTTCGTGACACCATGACGGATACTTGGAGCGATTTTAAGATTTTTCGTAGGACCCATTTTTTTGCAACGGCCCTCGAAAGACGGCTCTCGATCGAATCGCGATTCGGGGGAAAAAAAATCTTGAATATTATGGCTCCTATCGTCCATTTGGCACACGCTAATTCAGAGTGGCAGTTAATTATATGTCCTCGAAGAGCGGCACTCGGTATTGGGCCTTATTTTGGATACCCGCCCCTTCAAAGCCCCATAGGCCCATCCGAGTGTCTCCACCCGATGCTATTTTCCATCTGCTATTGACGGAGTTAAGAAAAACGGTTCAGGGTACTTGTTCGTGACACCATGACGGATACTTGGAGCGATTTTAAGAATTTTCGTAGGACCCATTTTTTGCAACGGCCCTCGAAAGACGGCTCTCGATCGAGACACGATTCGGGGGAAAAAAAATCTTGAATATTATGGCTCCTATCGTCCATTTGGCACACGCTAATTCAGAGTGGCAGTCAATTATATCTCCTCGAAGAGCGGCACTCGATATTGGGCCTTATTTTGGATACCCGCCCCTTCAAAGCCCCATAGGCCCATCCGAGTGTCTCCACCCGATGCTATTTTCCATCTGCTATTGACGGAGTTAAGAAAAACGGTTCAGGGTACTTGTTCGTGACACCATGACGGATACTTGGAGCGATTTTAAGAATTTTCGTAGGACCCATTTTTTTGCAACGGCCCTCGAAAGACGGCTCTCGATCGAATCGCGATTCGGGGGAAAAGAAATCTTGAATATTATGGCTCCTATCGTCCATTTGGCACACGCTAATTCAGAGTGGCAGTCAACTATATGTCCTCGAAGAGCGGCACTCGATATTGGGCCTTATTTTGGATACCCGCCCCTTCAAAGCCCCATAGGCCCATCCGAGTGTCTCCACCCGATGCTATTTTCCATCTGCTATTGACGGAGTTAAGAAAAACGGTTCAGGGTACTTGTTCGTGACACCATGACGGATACTTGGAGCGATTTTAAGAATTTTCGTAGGACCCATTTTTTTGCAACGGCCCTCGAAAGACGGCTCTCGATCGAATCGCGATTCGGGGGAAAAAAAATCTTGAATATTATGGCTCCTATCGTCCATTTGGCACACGCTAATTCAGAGTGGCAGTCAATTATATGTCCTCGAAGAGCGGCACTCGATTTTGGGTCTTATTTTGGATACCCGCCCCTTCAAAGCCCCATGAGCCCATCCGAGTGTCTCCACCCGATGCTATTTTCCATCTGCTATTGACGGAGTTAAGAAAAACGGTTCAGGGTACTTGTTCGTGACACCATGACGGATACTTGGAGCGATTTTAAGAATTTTCGTAGGACCCATTTTTTTGCAACGGCCCTCGAAAGACGGCTCTCGATCGAATCGCGATTCGGGGGAAAAAAAATCTTGAATATTATGGCTCCTATCGTCCATTTGGCACACGCTAATTCAGAGTGGCAGTCAATTATATGTCCTCGAAGAGCGGCACTCGATTTTGGGCCTTATTTTGGATACCCGCCCCTTCAAAGCCCCATAGGCCCATCCGAGTGTCTCCACCCGATGCTATTTTCCATCTGCTATTGACGGAGTTAAGAAAAACGGTTCAGGGTACTTGTTCGTGACACCATGACGGATACTTGGAGCGATTTTAAGAATTTTCGTAGGACCCATTTTTTGCAACGGCCCTCAAAAGACGGCTCTGGATCGAATCACGATTCGGGGGAAAAAAATCTTGAATATTATGGCTCCTATCGTCCATTTGGCACACGCTAATTCAGAGTGGCAGTCAATTATATCTCCTCGAAGAGCGGCACTCGATATTGGGCCTTATTTTGGATACCCGCCCCTTCAAAGCCCCATAGGCCCATCCGAGTGTCTCCACCCGATGCTATTTTCCATCTGCTATTGACGGAGTTAAGAAAAACGGTTCAGGGTACTTGTTCGTGACACCATGACGGATACTTGGAGCGATTTTAAGAATTTTCGTAGGACCCTCTTTTTTGCAACGGCCCTCGAAAGACGGCTCTCGATCGAATCGCGATTCGGGGGAAAAAAAATCTTGAATATTATGGCTCCTATCGTCCATTTGGCACACGCTAATTCAGAGTGGCAGTCAATTATATGTCCTCGAAGAGCGGCACTCGATATTGGGCCTTATTTTGGATACCCGCCCCTTCAAAGCCCCATAGGCCCATCCGAGTGTCTCCACCCGATGCTATTTTCCATCAGCTATTGACGGAGTTAAGAAAAACGGTTCAGGGTACTTGTTCGTGACACAATGACGGATACTTGGAGCGATTTTAAGAATTTTCGTAGGACCCATTTTTTTGCAACAGCCCTCGAAAGACGGCTCTCGATCGAATCGCGATTCGGGGGGAAAAAAATCTTGAATATCAGGGCTCCTATCGGCCATTTGGCACACGGTAATTCAGAGTGGCAGTCAATTATGTGTCCTCGAAGAGCGGCACTCGATATTGGGCCTTATTTTGGATACCCGCCCCCCCAAAGCCGCATAGGCCCATCCGAGTGTCTCCACCCGATGCTATTTTCCATCAGCTTTTGACGGAGTTAAGAAAAACGGTTCAGGGTACTTGTTCGTGACACAATGACGGATACTTGGAGCGATTTTAAGAATTTTCGTAGAACCCATTTTTTTGCAACAGCCCTCGAAAGACGGCTCTCGATCGAATCGCGATTCGGGGGAAAAAAAATCTTGAATATGAGGGCTCCTATCGGCCATTTGGCACACGGTAATTCAGAGTGGCAGTCAATTATGTGTCCTCGAAGAGCGGCACTCGATATTGGGCCTTATTTTGGATACCCGCCCCCCCAAAGCCCCATAGGCCCATCCGAGTGTCTCCACCCGATGCTATTTTCCATCAGCTTTTGACGGAGTTAAGAAAAACGGTTCAGGGTACTTGTTCGTGACACAATGACGGATACTTGGAGCGATTTTAAGAATTTTCGTAGGACCCATTTTTTTGCAACAGCCCTCGAAAGACGGCTCTCGATCGAATCGCGATTCGGGGGGAAAAAAATCTTGAATATCAGGGCTCCTATCGGCCATTTGGCACACGCTAATTCAGAGTGGCATTGAATTATATGTCCTCGAAGAGCGGCACTCGATATTGGGCCTTATTTTGGATACCCGCCCCCCCAAAGCCCCATAGGCCCATCCGAGTGTCTCCACCCGATGCTATTTTCCATCAGCTATTGACGGAGTTAAGAAAAACGGTTCAGGGTACTTGTTCGTGACACAATGACGGATACTTGGAGCGATTTTAAGAATTTTCGTAGGACCCATTTTTTTGCAACAGCCCTCGAAAGACGGCTCTCGATCGAATCGCGATTCGGGGGAAAAAAAATCTTGAATATGAGGGCTCCTATCGGCCATTTGGCACACGGTAATTCAGAGTGGCAGTCAATTATGTGTCCTCGAAGAGCGGCACTCGATATTGGGCCTTATTTTGGATACCCGCCCCCCCAAAGCCCCATAGGCCCATCCGAGTGTCTCCACCCGATGCTATTTTCCATCAGCTTTTGACGGAGTTAAGAAAAACGGTTCAGGGTACTTGTTCGTGACACAATGACGGATACTTGGAGCGATTTTAAGAATTTTCGTAGGACCCATTTTTTTGCAACAGCCCTCGAAAGACGGCTCTCGATCGAATCGCGATTCGGGGGGAAAAAAATCTTGAATATCAGGGCTCCTATCGGCCATTTGGCACACGCTAATTCAGAGTGGCATTGAATTATATGTCCTCGAAGAGCGGCACTCGATATTGGGCCTTATTTTGGATACCCGCCCCCCCAAAGCCCCATAGGCCCATCCGAGTGTCTCCACCCGATGCTATTTTCCATCAGCTATTGACGGAGTTAAGAAAAACGGTTCAGGGTACTTGTTCGTGACACAATGACGGATACTTGGAGCGATTTTAAGAATTTTCGTAGGACCCATTTTTTTGCAACAGCCCTCGAAAGACGGCTCTCGATCGAATCGCGATTCGGGGGAAAAAAAATCTTGAATATGAGGGCTCCTATCGGCCATTTGGCACACGGTAATTCAGAGTGGCAGTCAATTATGTGTCCTCGAAGAGCGGCACTCGATATTGGGCCTTATTTTGGATACCCGCCCCCCCAAAGCCCCATAGGCCCATCCGAGTGTCTCCACCCGATGCTATTTTCCATCAGCTTTTGACGGAGTTAAGAAAAACGGTTCAGGGTACTTGTTCGTGACACAATGACGGATACTTGGAGCGATTTTAAGAATTTTCGTAGGACCCATTTTTTTGCAACAGCCCTCGAAAGACGGCTCTCGATCGAATCGCGATTCGGGGGGAAAAAAATCTTGAATATCAGGGCTCCTATCGGCCATTTGGCACACGGTAATTCAGAGTGGCAGTCAATTATGTGTCCTCGAAGAGCGGCACTCGATATTGGGCCTTATTTTGGATACCCGCCCCCCCAAAGCCCCATAGGCCCATCCGAGTGTCTCCACCCGATGCTATTTTCCATCAGCTTTTGACGGAGTTAAGAAAAACGGTTCAGGGTACTTGTTCGTGACACAATGACGGATACTTGGAGCGATTTTAAGAATTTTCGTAGGACCCATTTTTTTGCAACAGCCCTCGAAAGACGGCTCTCGATCGAATCGCGATTCGGGGGAAAAAAAATCTTGAATATGAGGGCTCCTATCGGCCATTTGGCACACGGTAATTCAGAGTGGCAGTCAATTATGTGTCCTCGAAGAGCGGCACTCGATATTGGGCCTTATTTTGGATACCCGCCCCCCCAAAGCCCCATAGGCCCATCCGAGTGTCTCCACCCGATGCTATTTTCCATCAGCTTTTGACGGAGTTAAGAAAAACGGTTCAGGGTACTTGTTCGTGACACAATGACGGATACTTGGAGCGATTTTAAGAATTTTCGTAGGACCCATTTTTTTGCAACAGCCCTCGAAAGACGGCTCTCGATCGAATCGCGATTCGGGGGGAAAAAAATCTTGAATATCAGGGCTCCTATCGGCCATTTGGCACACGGTAATTCAGAGTGGCAGTCAATTATGTGTCCTCGAAGAGCGGCACTCGATATTGGGCCTTATTTTGGATACCCGCCCCCCCAAAGCCCCATAGGCCCATCCGAGTGTCTCCACCCGATGCTATTTTCCATCAGCTTTTGACGGAGTTAAGAAAAACGGTTCAGGGTACTTGTTCGTGACACAATGACGGATACTTGGAGCGATTTTAAGAATTTTCGTAGGACCCATTTTTTTGCAACAGCCCTCGAAAGACGGCTCTCGATCGAATCGCGATTCGGGGGGAAAAAAATCTTGAATATCAGGGCTCCTATCGGCCATTTGGCACACGCTAATTCAGAGTGGCATTGAATTATATGTCCTCGAAGAGCGGCACTCGATATTGGGCCTTATTTTGGATACCCGCCCCCCCAAAGCCCCATAGGCCCATCCGAGTGTCTCCACCCGATGCTATTTTCCATCAGCTATTGACGGAGTTAAGAAAAACGGTTCAGGGTACTTGTTCGTGACACAATGACGGATACTTGGAGCGATTTTAAGATTTTTCGTAGGACCCATTTTTTTGCAACAGCCCTCGAAAGACGGCTCTCGATCGAATCGCGATTCGGGGGAAAAAAAATCTTGAATATGAGGGCTCCTATCGGCCATTTGGCACACGGTAATTCAGAGTGGCAGTCAATTATGTGTCCTCGAAGAGCGGCACTCGATATTGGGCCTTATTTTGGATACCCGCCCCCCCAAAGCCCCATAGGCCCATCCGAGTGTCTCCACCCGATGCTATTTTCCATCAGCTTTTGACGGAGTTAAGAAAAACGGTTCAGGGTACTTGTTCGTGACACAATGACGGATACTTGGAGCGATTTTAAGAATTTTCGTAGGACCCATTTTTTTGCAACAGCCCTCGAAAGACGGCTCTCGATCGAATCGCGATTCGGGGGGAAAAAAATCTTGAATATCAGGGCTCCTATCGGCCATTTGGCACACGGTAATTCAGAGTGGCAGTCAATTATGTGTCCTCGAAGAGCGGCACTCGATATTGGGCCTTATTTTGGATACCCGCCCCCCCAAAGCCCCATAGGCCCATCCGAGTGTCTCCACCCGATGCTATTTTCCATCAGCTTTTGACGGAGTTAAGAAAAACGGTTCAGGGTACTTGTTCGTGACACAATGACGGATACTTGGAGCGATTTTAAGAATTTTCGTAGGACCCATTTTTTTGCAACAGCCCTCGAAAGACGGCTCTCGATCGAATCGCGATTCGGGGGAAAAAAAATCTTGAATATGAGGGCTCCTATCGGCCATTTGGCACACGGTAATTCAGAGTGGCAGTCAATTATGTGTCCTCGAAGAGCGGCACTCGATATTGGGCCTTATTTTGGATACCCGCCCCCCCAAAGCCCCATAGGCCCATCCGAGTGTCTCCACCCGATGCTATTTTCCATCAGCTTTTGACGGAGTTAAGAAAAACGGTTCAGGGTACTTGTTCGTGACACAATGACGGATACTTGGAGCGATTTTAAGAATTTTCGTAGGACCCATTTTTTTGCAACAGCCCTCGAAAGACGGCTCTCGATCGAATCGCGATTCGGGGGGAAAAAAATCTTGAATATCAGGGCTCCTATCGGCCATTTGGCACACGGTAATTCAGAGTGGCAGTCAATTATGTGTCCTCGAAGAGCGGCACTCGATATTGGGCCTTATTTTGGATACCCGCCCCCCCAAAGCCCCATAGGCCCATCCGAGTGTCTCCACCCGATGCTATTTTCCATCAGCTTTTGACGGAGTTAAGAAAAACGGTTCAGGGTATTTGTTCGTGACACAATGACGGATACTTGGAGCGATTTTAAGAATTTTCGTAGGACCCATTTTTTTGCAACAGCCCTCGAAAGACGGCTCTCGATCGAATCGCGATTCGGGGGGAAAAAAATCTTGAATATCAGGGCTCCTATCGGCCATTTGGCACACGCTAATTCAGAGTGGCATTGAATTATATGTCCTCGAAGAGCGGCACTCGATATTGGGCCTTATTTTGGATACCCGCCCCCCCAAAGCCCCATAGGCCCATCCGAGTGTCTCCACCCGATGCTATTTTCCATCAGCTATTGACGGAGTTAAGAAAAACGGTTCAGGGTACTTGTTCGTGACACAATGACGGATACTTGGAGCGATTTTAAGAATTTTCGTAGGACCCATTTTTTTGCAACAGCCCTCGAAAGACGGCTCTCGATCGAATCGCGATTCGGGGGAAAAAAAATCTTGAATATGAGGGCTCCTATCGGCCATTTGGCACACGGTAATTCAGAGTGGCAGTCAATTATGTGTCCTCGAAGAGCGGCACTCGATATTGGGCCTTATTTTGGATACCCGCCCCCCCAAAGCCCCATAGGCCCATCCGAGTGTCTCCACCCGATGCTATTTTCCATCAGCTTTTGACGGAGTTAAGAAAAACGGTTCAGGGTACTTGTTCGTGACACAATGACGGATACTTGGAGCGATTTTAAGAATTTTCGTAGGACCCATTTTTTTGCAACAGCCCTCGAAAGACGGCTCTCGATCGAATCGCGATTCGGGGGGAAAAAAATCTTGAATATCAGGGCTCCTATCGGCCATTTGGCACACGGTAATTCAGAGTGGCAGTCAATTATGTGTCCTCGAAGAGCGGCACTCGATATTGGGCCTTATTTTGGATACCCGCCCCCCCAAAGCCCCATAGGCCCATCCGAGTGTCTCCACCCGATGCTATTTTCCATCAGCTTTTGACGGAGTTAAGAAAAACGGTTCAGGGTACTTGTTCGTGACACAATGACGGATACTTGGAGCGATTTTAAGAATTTTCGTAGGACCCATTTTTTTGCAACAGCCCTCGAAAGACGGCTCTCGATCGAATCGCGATTCGGGGGAAAAAAAATCTTGAATATGAGGGCTCCTATCGGCCATTTGGCACACGGTAATTCAGAGTGGCAGTCAATTATGTGTCCTCGAAGAGCGGCACTCGATATTGGGCCTTATTTGGGATACCCGCCCCCCCAAAGCCCCATAGGCCCATCCGAGTGTCTCCACCCGATGCTATTTTCCATCAGCTTTTGACGGAGTTAAGAAAAACGGTTCAGGGTACTTGTTCGTGACACAATGACGGATACTTGGAGCGATTTTAAGAATTTTCGTAGGACCCATTTTTTTGCAACAGCCCTCGAAAGACGGCTCTCGATCGAATCGCGATTCGGGGGAAAAAAAATCTTGAATATGAGGGCTCCTATCGGCCATTTGGCACACGGTAATTCAGAGTGGCAGTCAATTATGTGTCCTCGAAGAGCGGCACTCGATATTGGGCCTTATTTTGGATACCCGCCCCCCCAAAGCCCCATAGGCCCATCCGAGTGTCTCCACCCGATGCTATTTTCCATCAGCTTTTGACGGAGTTAAGAAAAACGGTTCAGGGTACTTGTTCGTGACACAATGACGGATACTTGGAGCGATTTTAAGAATTTTCGTAGGACCCATTTTTTTGCAACAGCCCTCGAAAGACGGCTCTCGATCGAATCGCGATTCGGGGGAAAAAAATCTTGAATATTATGGCTCCTATCGTCCATTTGGCACACGCTAATTCAGAGTGGCAGTCAATTATATGTCCTCGAAGAGCGGCACTCGATATTGGGCCTTATTTTGGATACCCGCCCCTTCAAAGCCCCATAGGCCCATCCGAGTGTCTCCACCCGATGCTATTTTCCATCTGCTATTGACGGAGTTAAGAAAAACGGTTCAGGGTACTTGTTCGTGACACCATGACGGATACTTGGAGCGATTTTAAGAATTTTCGTAGGACCCATTTTTTGCAACGGCCCTCGAAAGACGGCTCTCGATCGAATCACGATGCGGGGGAAAAAAAATCTTGAATATTATGGCTCCTATCGTCCATTTGGCACACGCTAATTCAGAGTGGCAGTCAATTATATGTCCTCGAAGAGCGGCACTCGATTTTGGGCCTTATCTTGGATACCCGCCCCTTCAAAGCCCCATAGGCCCATCCGAGTGTCTCCACCCGATGCTATTTTCCATCTGCTATTGACGGAGTTAAGAAAAACGGTTCAGGGTACTTGTTCGTGACACCATGACGGATACTTGGAGCGATTTTAAGAATTTTCGTAGGACCCATTTTTTTGCAACGGCCCTCGAAAGACGGCTCTCGATCGAATCGCGAATCGGGGGAAAAAAAATCTTGAATATTATGGCTCCTATCGTCCATTTGGCACACGCTAATTCCGAGTGGCAGTCAATTATATGTCCTCGAAGAGCGGCACACGATATTGGGCCTTATTTTGGATACCCGCCCCTTCAAAGCCCCATAGGCCCATCCGATTGTCTCCACCCGATGCTATTTTCCATCTGCTATTGACGGAGTTAAGAAAAACGGTTCAGGGTACTTGTTCGTGACACCATGACGGATACTTGGAGCGATTTTAAGATTTTTCGTAGGACCCATTTTTTTGCAACGGCCCTCGAAAGACGGCTCTCGATCGAATCGCGATTCGGGGGAAAAAAAATCTTGAATATTATGGCTCCTATCGTCCATTTGGCACACGCTAATTCAGAGTGGCAGTCAATTATATGTCCTCGAAGAGCGGCACTCGATTTTGGGTCTTATTTTGGATACCCGCCCCTTCAAAGCCCCATGAGCCCATCCGAGTGTCTCCACCCGATGCTATTTTCCATCTGCTATTGACGGAGTTAAGAAAAACGGTTCAGGGTACTTGTTCGTGACACCATGACGGATACTTGGAGCGATTTTAAGAATTTTCGTAGGACCCATTTTTTTGCAACGGCCCTCGAAAGACGGCTCTCGATCGAATCGCGATTCGGGGGAAAAAAAATCTTGAATATTATGGCTCCTATCGTCCATTTGGCACACGCTAATTCAGAGTGGCAGTCAATTATATGTCCTCGAAGAGCGGCACTCGATTTTGGGCCTTATTTTGGATACCCGCCCCTTCAAAGCCCCATAGGCCCATCCGAGTGTCTCCACCCGATGCTATTTTCCATCTGCTATTGACGGAGTTAAGAAAAACGGTTCAGGGTACTTGTTCGTGACACCATGACGGATACTTGGAGCGATTTTAAGAATTTTCGTAGGACCCATTTTTTGCAACGGCCCTCGAAAGACGGCTCTGGATCGAATCACGATTCGGGGGAAAAAAATCTTGAATATTATGGCTCCTATCGTCCATTTGGCACACGCTAATTCAGAGTGGCAGTCAATTATATCTCCTCGAAGAGCGGCACTCGATATTGGGCCTTATTTTGGATACCCGCCCCTTCAAAGCCCCATAGGCCCATCCGAGTGTCTCCACCCGATGCTATTTTCCATCTGCTATTGACGGAGTTAAGAAAAACGGTTCAGGGTACTTGTTCGTGACACCATGACGGATACTTGGAGCGATTTTAAGAATTTTCGTAGGAACCTTTTTTTTGCAACGGCCCTCGAAAGACGGCTCTCGATCGAATCGCGATTCGGGGGAAAAAAAATCTTGAATATTATGGCTCCTATCGTCCATTTGGCACACGCTAATTCAGAGTGGCAGTCAATTATATGTCCTCGAAGAGCGGCACTCGATATTGGGCCTTATTTTGGATACCCGCCCCTTCAAAGCCCCATAGGCCCATCCGAGTGTCTCCACCCGATGCTATTTTCCATCTGCTATTGACGGAGTTAAGAAAAACGGTTCAGGGTACTTGTTCGTGACACCATGACGGATACTTGGAGCGATTTTAAGAATTTTCGTAGGACCCATTTTTTTTGCAACGGCCCTCGAAAGACGGCTCTCGATCGAATCGCGATTCGGGGGGAAAAAAATCTTGAATATCAGGGCTCCTATCGGCCATTTGGCACACGCTAATTCAGAGTGGCATTGAATTATATGTCCTCGAAGAGCGGCACTCGATATTGGGCCTTATTTTGGATACCCGCCCCCCCAAAGCCCCATAGGCCCATCCGAGTGTCTCCACCCGATGCTATTTTCCATCAGCTATTGACGGAGTTAAGAAAAACGGTTCAGGGTACTTGTTCGTGACACAATGACGGATACTTGGAGCGATTTTAAGAATTTTCGTAGGACCCATTTTTTTGCAACAGCCCTCGAAAGACGGCTCTCGATCGAATCGCGATTCGGGGGAAAAAAAATCTTGAATATGAGGGCTCCTATCGGCCATTTGGCACACGGTAATTCAGAGTGGCAGTCAATTATGTGTCCTCGAAGAGCGGCACTCGATATTGGGCCTTATTTTGGATACCCGCCCCCCCAAAGCCGCATAGGCCCATCCGAGTGTCTCCACCCGATGCTATTTTCCATCAGCTTTTGACGGAGTTAAGAAAAACGGTTCAGGGTACTTGTTCGTGACACAATGACGGATACTTGGAGCGATTTTAAGAATTTTCGTAGGACCCATTTTTTTGCAACAGCCCTCGAAAGACGGCTCTCGATCGAATCGCGATTCGGGGGAAAAAAAATCTTGAATATGAGGGCTCCTATCGGCCATTTGGCACACGGTAATTCAGAGTGGCAGTCAATTATGTGTCCTCGAAGAGCGGCACTCGATATTGGGCCTTATTTTGGATACCCGCCCCCCCAAAGCCCCATAGGCCCATCCGAGTGTCTCCACCCGATGCTATTTTCCATCAGCTTTTGACGGAGTTAAGAAAAACGGTTCAGGGTACTTGTTCGTGACACAATGACGGATACTTGGAGCGATTTTAAGAATTTTCGTAGGACCCATTTTTTTGCAACAGCCCTCGAAAGACGGCTCTCGATCGAATCGCGATTCGGGGGGAAAAAAATCTTGAATATCAGGGCTCCTATCGGCCATTTGGCACACGCTAATTCAGAGTGGCATTGAATTATATGTCCTCGAAGAGCGGCACTCGATATTGGGCCTTATTTTGGATACCCGCCCCCCCAAAGCCCCATAGGCCCATCCGAGTGTCTCCACCCGATGCTATTTTCCATCAGCTATTGACGGAGTTAAGAAAAACGGTTCAGGGTACTTGTTCGTGACACAATGACGGATACTTGGAGCGATTTTAAGAATTTTCGTAGAACCCATTTTTTTGCAACAGCCCTCGAAAGACGGCTCTCGATCGAATCGCGATTCGGGGGAAAAAAAATCTTGAATATGAGGGCTCCTATCGGCCATTTGGCACACGGTAATTCAGAGTGGCAGTCAATTATGTGTCCTCGAAGAGCGGCACTCGATATTGGGCCTTATTTTGGATACCCGCCCCCCCAAAGCCCCATAGGCCCATCCGAGTGTCTCCACCCGATGCTATTTTCCATCAGCTTTTGACGGAGTTAAGAAAAACGGTTCAGGGTACTTGTTCGTGACACAATGACGGATACTTGGAGCGATTTTAAGAATTTTCGTAGGACCCATTTTTTTGCAACAGCCCTCGAAAGACGGCTCTCGATCGAATCGCGATTCGGGGGGAAAAAAATCTTGAATATCAAGGCTCCTATCGGCCATTTGGCACACGGTAATTCAGAGTGGCAGTCAATTATGTGTCCTCGAAGAGCGGCACTCGATATTGGGCCTTATTTTGGATACCCGCCCCCCCAAAGCCCCATAGGCCCATCCGAGTGTCTCCACCCGATGCTATTTTCCATCAGCTTTTGACGGAGTTAAGAAAAACGGTTCAGGGTACTTGTTCGTGACACAATGACGGATACTTGGAGCGATTTTAAGAATTTTCGTAGGACCCATTTTTTTGCAACAGCCCTCGAAAGACGGCTCTCGATCGAATCGCGATTCGGGGGAAAAAAAATCTTGAATATGAGGGCTCCTATCGGCCATTTGGCACACGGTAATTCAGAGTGGCAGTCAATTATGTGTCCTCGAAGAGCGGCACTCGATATTGGGCCTTATTTTGGATACCCGCCCCCCCAAAGCCCCATAGGCCCATCCGAGTGTCTCCACCCGATGCTATTTTCCATCAGCTTTTGACGGAGTTAAGAAAAACGGTTCAGGGTACTTGTTCGTGACACAATGACGGATACTTGGAGCGATTTTAAGAATTTTCGTAGGACCCATTTTTTTGCAACAGCCCTCGAAAGACGGCTCTCGATCGAATCGCGATTCGGGGGGAAAAAAATCTTGAATATCAGGGCTCCTATCGGCCATTTGGCACACGGTAATTCAGAGTGGCAGTCAATTATGTGTCCTCGAAGAGCGGCACTCGATATTGGGCCTTATTTTGGATACCCGCCCCCCCAAAGCCCCATAGGCCCATCCGAGTGTCTCCACCCGATGCTATTTTCCATCAGCTTTTGACGGAGTTAAGAAAAACGGTTCAGGGTACTTGTTCGTGACACAATGACGGATACTTGGAGCGATTTTAAGAATTTTCGTAGGACCCATTTTTTTGCAACAGCCCTCGAAAGACGGCTCTCGATCGAATCGCGATTCGGGGGGAAAAAAATCTTGAATATCAGGGCTCCTATCGGCCATTTGGCACACGCTAATTCAGAGTGGCATTGAATTATATGTCCTCGAAGAGCGGCACTCGATATTGGGCCTTATTTTGGATACCCGCCCCCCCAAAGCCCCATAGGCCCATCCGAGTGTCTCCACCCGATGCTATTTTCCATCAGCTATTGACGGAGTTAAGAAAAACGGTTCAGGGTACTTGTTCGTGACACAATGACGGATACTTGGAGCGATTTTAAGAATTTTCGTAGGACCCATTTTTTTGCAACAGCCCTCGAAAGACGGCTCTCGATCGAATCGCGATTCGGGGGAAAAAAAATCTTGAATATGAGGGCTCCTATCGGCCATTTGGCACACGGTAATTCAGAGTGGCAGTCAATTATGTGTCCTCGAAGAGCGGCACTCGATATTGGGCCTTATTTTGGATACCCGCCCCCCCAAAGCCCCATAGGCCCATCCGAGTGTCTCCACCCGATGCTATTTTCCATCAGCTTTTGACGGAGTTAAGAAAAACGGTTCAGGGTACTTGTTCGTGACACAATGACGGATACTTGGAGCGATTTTAAGAATTTTCGTAGGACCCATTTTTTTGCAACAGCCCTCGAAAGACGGCTCTCGATCGAATCGCGATTCGGGGGGAAAAAAATCTTGAATATCAGGGCTCCTATCGGCCATTTGGCACACGGTAATTCAGAGTGGCAGTCAATTATGTGTCCTCGAAGAGCGGCACTCGATATTGGGCCTTATTTTGGATACCCGCCCCCCCAAAGCCCCATAGGCCCATCCGAGTGTCTCCACCCGATGCTATTTTCCATCAGCTTTTGACGGAGTTAAGAAAAACGGTTCAGGGTACTTGTTCGTGACACAATGACGGATACTTGGAGCGATTTTAAGAATTTTCGTAGGACCCATTTTTTTGCAACAGCCCTCGAAAGACGGCTCTCGATCGAATCGCGATTCGGGGGAAAAAAAATCTTGAATATGAGGGCTCCTATCGGCCATTTGGCACACGGTAATTCAGAGTGGCAGTCAATTATGTGTCCTCGAAGAGCGGCACTCGATATTGGGCCTTATTTTGGATACCCGCCCCCCCAAAGCCCCATAGGCCCATCCGAGTGTCTCCACCCGATGCTATTTTCCATCAGCTTTTGACGGAGTTAAGAAAAACGGTTCAGGGTACTTGTTCGTGACACAATGACGGATACTTGGAGCGATTTTAAGAATTTTCGTAGGACCCATTTTTTTGCAACAGCCCTCGAAAGACGGCTCTCGATCGAATCGCGATTCGGGGGAAAAAAAATCTTGAATATGAGGGCTCCTATCGGCCATTTGGCACACGGTAATTCAGAGTGGCAGTCAATTATGTGTCCTCGAAGAGCGGCACTCGATATTGGGCCTTATTTTGGATACCCGCCCCCCCAAAGCCCCATAGGCCCATCCGAGTGTCTCCACCCGATGCTATTTTCCATCAGCTTTTGACGGAGTTAAGAAAAACGGTTCAGGGTACTTGTTCGTGACACAATGACGGATACTTGGAGCGATTTTAAGAATTTTCGTAGGACCCATTTTTTTGCAACAGCCCTCGAAAGACGGCTCTCGATCGAATCGCGATCCGGGGGAAAAAAATCTTGAATATTATGGCTCCTATCGTCCATTTGGCACACGCTAATTCAGAGTGGCAGTCAATTATATGTCCTCGAAGAGCGGCACTCGATATTGGGCCTTATTTTGGATACCCGCCCCTCCAAAGCCCCATAGGCCCATCCGAGTGTCTCCACCCGATGCTATTTTCCAACTGCTATTGACGGAGTTAAGAAAAACGGTTCAGGGTACTTGTTCGTGACACAATGACGGATACTTGGAGCGATTTTAAAAATTTTCGTAGGACCCATTTTTTTGCAACAGCCCTCGAAAGACGGCTCTCGATCGAATCGCGATTCGGGGGAAAAAAATCTTGAATATTATGGCTCCTATCGTCCATTTGGCACACGCTAATTCAGAGTGGCAGTCAATTATATGTCCTCGAAGAGCGGCACTCGATATTGGGCCTTATTTTGGATACCCGCCCCTTCAAAGCCCCATAGGCCCATCCGAGTGTCTCCACCCGATGCTATTTTCCATCTGCTATTGACGGAGTTAAGAAAAACGGTTCAGGGTACTTGTTCGTGACACCATGACGGATACTTGGAGCGATTTTAAGAATTTTCGTAGGACCCATTTTTTGCAACGGCCCTCGAAAGACGGCTCTCGATCGAATCACGATGCGGGGGAAAAAAAATCTTGAATATTATGGCTCCTATCGTCCATTTGGCACACGCTAATTCAGAGTGGCAGTCAATTATATGTCCTCGAAGAGCGGCACTCGATTTTGGGCCTTATTTTGGATACCCGCCCCTTCAAAGCCCCATAGGCCCATCCGAGTGTCTCCACCCGATGCTATTTTCCATCTGCTATTGACGGAGTTAAGAAAAACGGTTCAGGGTACTTGTTCGTGACACCATGACGGATACTTGGAGCGATTTTAAGAATTTTCGTAGGACCCATTTTTTTGCAACGGCCCTCGAAAGACGGCTCTCGATCGAATCGCGAATCGGGGGAAAAAAAATCTTGAATATTATGGCTCCTATCGTCCATTTGGCACACGCTAATTCCGAGTGGCAGTCAATTATATGTCCTCGAAGAGCGGCACACGATATTGGGCCTTATTTTGGATACCCGCCCCTTCAAAGCCCCATAGGCCCATCCGAGTGTCTCCACCCGATGCTATTTTCCATCTGCTATTGACGGAGTTAAGAAAAACGGTTCAGGGTACTTGTTCGTGACACCATGACGGATACTTGGAGCGATTTTAAGATTTTTCGTAGGACCCATTTTTTTGCAACGGCCCTCGAAAGACGGCTCTCGATCGAATCGCGATTCGGGGGAAAAAAAATCTTGAATATTATGGCTCCTATCGTCCATTTGGCACACGCTAATTCAGAGTGGCAGTTAATTATATGTCCTCGAAGAGCGGCACTCGGTATTGGGCCTTATTTTGGATACCCGCCCCTTCAAAGCCCCATAGGCCCATCCGAGTGTCTCCACCCGATGCTATTTTCCATCTGCTATTGACGGAGTTAAGAAAAACGGTTCAGGGTGCTTGTTTGTGACACCATGACGGATACTTGGAGCGATTTTAAGAATTTTCGTTGGACCCATTTTTTTGCAACGGCCCTCGAAAGACGGCTCTCGATCGAATCGCGATTCGGGGGAAAAAAAATCTTGAATATTATGGCTCCTATCGTCCATTTGGCACACGCTAATTCAGAGTGGCAGTCAACTATATGTCCTCGAAGAGCGGCACTCGATATTGGGCCTTATTTTGGATACCCGCCCCTTCAAAGCCCCATAGGCCCATCCGAGTGTCTCCACCCGATGCTATTTTCCATCTGCTATTGACGGAGTTAAGAAAAACGGTTCAGGGTACTTGTTCGTGACACCATGACGGATACTTGGAGCGATTTTAAGAATTTTCGTAGGACCCATTTTTTTGCAACGGCCCTCGAAAGACGGCTCTCGATCGAATCGCGATTCGGGGGAAAAAAAATCTTGAATATTATGGCTCCTATCGTCCATTTGGCACACGCTAATTCAGAGTGGCAGTCAATTATATGTCCTCGAAGAGCGGCACTCGATTTTGGGCCTTATTTTGGATACCCGCCCCTTCAAAGCCCCATAGGCCCATCCGAGTGTCTCCACCCGATGCTATTTTCCATCTGCTATTGACGGAGTTAAGAAAAACGGTTCAGGGTACTTGTTCGTGACACCATGACGGATACTTGGAGCGATTTTAAGAATTTTCGTAGGACCCATTTTTTTGCAACGGCCCTCGAAAGACGGCTCTCGATCGAATCGCGATTCGGGGGAAAAAAAATCTTGAATATTATGGCTCCTATCGTCCATTTGGCACACGCTAATTCAGAGTGGCAGTCAATTATATGTCCTCGAAGAGCGGCACTCGATTTTGGGCCTTATTTTGGATACCCGCCCCTTCAAATCCCCATAGGCCCATCCGAGTGTCTCCACCCGATGCTATTTTCCATCTGCTATTGACGGAGTTAAGAAAAACGGTTCAGGGTACTTGTTCGTGACACCATGACGGATACTTGGAGCGATTTTAAGAATTTTCGTAGGACCCATTTTTTTGCAACGGCCCTCGAAAGACGGCTCTCGATCGAATCGCGATTCGGGGGAAAAAAATCTTGAATATTATGGCTCCTATCGTCCATTTGGCACACGCTAATTCAGAGTGACAGTCAATTATATGTCCTCGAAGAGCGGCACTCGATTTTGGGCCTTATTTTGGATACCCGCCCCTTCAAAGCCCCATAGGCCCATCCGAGTGTCTCCACCCGATGCTATTTTCCATCTGCTATAGACGGAGTTAAGAAAAACGGTTCAGGGTACTTGTTCGTGACACCATGACGGATACTTGGAGCGATTTTAAGAATTTTCGTAGGACCCATTTTTTTGCAACGGCCCTCGAAAGACGGCTCTCGATCGAATCGCGATTCGGGGGAAAAAAATCTTGAATATTATGGCTCCTATCGTCCATTTGGCACACGCTAATTCAGAGTGGCAGTCAATTATATGTCCTCGAAGAGCGGCACTCGATATTGGGCCTTATTTTGGATACCCGCCCCTTCAAAGCCCCATAGGCCCATCCGAGTGTCTCCACCCGATGCTATTTTCCATCTGCTATTGACGGAGTTAAGAAAAACGGTTCAGGGTACTTGTTCGTGACACCATGACGGATACTTGGAGCGATTTTAAGAATTTTCGTAGGACCCATTTTTTTGCAACGGCCCTCGAAAGACGGCTCTCGATCGAATCGCGATTCGGGGGAAAAAAAATCTTGAATATTATGGCTCCTATCGTCCATTTGGCACACGCTAATTCAGAGTGGCAGTCAATTATATGTCCTCGAAGAGCGGCACTCGATTTTGGGCCTTATTTTGGATACCCGCCCCTTCAAAGCCCCATAGGCCCATCCGAGTGTCTCCACCCGATGCTATTTTCCATCTGCTATTGACGGAGTTAAGAAAAACGGTTCAGGGTACTTGTTCGTGACACCATGACGGATACTTGGAGCGATTTTAAGAATTTTCGTAGGACCCATTTTTTTGCAACGGCCCTCGAAAGACGGCTCTCGATCGAATCGCGATTCGGGGGAAAAAAAATCTTGAATATTATGGCTCCTATCGTCCATTTGGCACACGCTAATTCAGAGTGGCAGTCAATTATATGTCCTCGAAGAGCGGCACTCGATTTTGGGCCTTATTTTGGATACCCGCCCCTTCAAATCCCCATAGGCCCATCCGAGTGTCTCCACCCGATGCTATTTTCCATCTGCTATTGACGGAGTTAAGAAAAATGGTTCAGGGTACTTGTTCGTGACACCATGACGGATACTTGGAGCGATTTTAAGAATTTTCGTAGGACCCATTTTTTTGCAACGGCCCTCGAAAGACGGCTCTCGATCGAATCGCGATTCGGGGGAAAAAAATCTTGAATATTATGGCTCCTATCGTCCATTTGGCACACGCTAATTCAGAGTGGCAGTCAATTATATGTCCTCGAAGAGCGGCACTCGATTTTGGGCCTTATTTTGGATACCCGCCCCTTCAAAGCCCCATAGGCCCATCCGAGTGTATCCACCCGATGCTATTTTCCATCTGCTATTGACGGAGTTAAGAAAAACGGTTCAGGGTACTTGTTCGTGACACCATGACGGATACTTGGAGCGATTTTAAGAATTTTCGTAGGACCCATTTTTTTGCAACGGCCCTCGAAAGACGGCTCTCGATCGAATCGCGATTCGGGGGAAAAAAATCTTGAATATTATGGCTCCTATCGTCCATTTGGCACACGCTAATTCAGAGTGGCAGTCAATTATATGTCCTCGAAGAGCGGCAGTCGATATTGGGCCTTATTTTGGATACCCGCCCCTTCAAAGCCCCATAGGCCCATCCGTGTGTCTCCACCCGATGCTATTTTCCATCTGCTATTGACGGAGTTAAGAAAAACGGTTCAGGGTACTTGTTCGTGACACCATGACGGATACTTGGAGCGATTTTAAGAATTTTCGTAGGACCCATTTTTTTGCAACGGTCCTCGAAAGACGGCTCTCGATCGAATCGCGATTCGGGGGAAAAAAAAGTCTTGAATATTATGGCTCCTAACGTCCATTTGGCACACGCTAATTCAGAGTGGCAGTCAATTATATGTCCTCGAAGAGCGGCACTCGATTTTGGGCCTTATTTTGGATACCCGCCCCTTCAAAGCCCCATAGGCCCATCCGGGTGTCTCCACCCGATGCTATTTTCCATCTGCTATTGACGGAGTTAAGAAAAACGGTTCAGGGTACTTGTTCGTGACACCATGACGGATACTTGGAGCGATTTTAAGAATTTTCGTAGGACCCATTTTTTTTCAACGGCCCTCGAAAGACGGCTCTCGATCGAATCGCGATTCGGGGGAAAAAAAATCTTGAATATTATGGCTCCTATCGTCCATTTGGCACACGCTAATTCAGAGTGGCAGTCAATTATATGTCCTCGAAGAGCGGCACTCGATTTTGGGCCTTATTTTGGATACCCGCCCCTTCAAAGCCCCATAGGCCCATCCGAGTGTCTCCACCCGATGCTATTTTCCATCTGCTATTGACGGAGTTAAGAAAAACGGTTCAGGGTACTTGTTCGTGACACCATGACGGATACTTGGAGCGATTTTAAGAATTTTCGTAGGACCCATTTTTTTGCAACGGCCCTCGAAAGACGGCTCTCGATCGAATCGCGATTCGGGGGAAAAAAATCTTGAATATTATGGCTCCTATCGTCCATTTGGCACACGCTGATTCAGAGTGGCAGTCAATTATATGTCCTCGAAGAGCGGCACTCGATTTTGGGCCTTATTTTGGATACCCGCCCCTTCAAAGCCCCATAGGCCCATCCGAGTGTCTCCACCCGATGCTATTTTCCATCTGCTATTGACGGAGTTAAGAAAAACGGTTCAGGGTACTTGTTCGTGACACCATGACGGATACTTGGAGCGATTTTAAGAATTTTCGTAGGACCCATTTTTTTGCAACGGCCCTCGAAAGACGGCTCTCGATCGAATCGCGATTCGGGGGAAAAAAAATCTTGAATATTATGGCTCCTATCGTCCATTTGGCACACGCTAATTCAGAGTGGCAGTCAATTATATGTCCTCGAAGAGCGGCACTCGATTTTGGGTCTTATTTTGGATACCCGCCCCTTCAAAGCCCCATAGGCCCATCCGAGTGTCTCCACCCGATGCTATTTTCCATCTGCTATTGACGGAGTTAAGAAAAACGGTTCAGGGTACTTGTTCGTGACACCATGACGGATACTTGGAGCGATTTTAAGAATTTTCGTAGGACCCATTTTTTTGCAACGGCCCTCGAAAGACGGCTCTCGATCGAATCGCGATTCGGGGGAAAAAAAATCTTGAATATTATGGCTCCTATCGTCCATTTGGCACACGCTAATTCAGAGTGGCAGTCAATTATATGTCCTCGAAGAGCGGCACTCGATTTTGGGCCTTATTTTGGATACCCGCCCCTTCAAAGCCCCATAGGCCCATCCGAGTGTCTCCACCCGATGCTATTTTCCATCTGCTATTGACGGAGTTAAGAAAAACGGTTCAGGGTACTTGTTCGTGACACCATGACGGATACTTGGAGCGATTTTAAGAATTTTCGTAGGACCCATTTTTTGCAACGGCCCTCGAAAGACGGCTCTCGATCGAATCACGATTCGGGGGAAAAAAATCTTGAATATTATGGCTCCTATCGTCCATTTGGCACACGCTAATTCAGAGTGGCAGTCAATTATATGTCCTCGAAGAGCGGCACTCGATTTTGGGCCTTATTTTGGATACCCGCCCCTTCAAAGCCCCATAGGCCCATCCGAGTGTCTCCACCCGATGCTATTTTCCATCTGCTATTGACGGAGTTAAGAAAAACGGTTCAGGGTACTTGTTCGTGACACCATGACGGATACTTGGAGCGATTTTAAGAATTTTCGTAGGACCCATTTTTTTGCAACGGCCCTCGAAAGACGGCTCTCGATCGAATCGCGATTCGGGGGAAAAAAATCTTGAATATTATGGCTCCTATCGTCCATTTGGCACACGCTGATTCAGAGTGGCAGTCAATTATATGTCCTCGAAGAGCGGCACTCGATTTTGGGCCTTATTTTGGATACCCGCCCCTTCAAAGCCCCATAGGCCCATCCGAGTGTCTCCACCCGATGCTATTTTCCATCTGCTATTGACGGAGTTAAGAAAAACGGTTCAGGGTACTTGTTCGTGACACCATGACGGATACTTGGAGCGATTTTAAGAATTTTCGTAGGACCGATTTTTTTGCAACGGCCCTCGAAAGACGGCTCTCGATCGAATCGCGATTCGGGGGAAAAAAATCTTGAATATTATGGCTCCTATCGTCCATTTGGCACACGCTAATTCAGAGTGGCAGTCAATTATATGTCCTCGAAGAGCGGCACTCGATTTTGGGCCTTATTTTGGATACCCGCCCCTTCAAAGCCCCATAGGCCCATCCGAGTGTCTCCACCCGATGCTATTTTCCATCTGCTATTGACGGAGTTAAGAAAAACGGTTCAGGGTACTTGTTCGTGACACCATGACGGATACTTGGAGCGATTTTAAGAATTTTCGTAGGACCCATTTTTTTGCAACGGCCCTCGAAAGACGGCTCTCGATCGAATCGCGATTCGGGGGAAAAAAAATCTTGAATATTATGGCTCCTATCGTCCATTTGGCACACGCTAATTCAGAGTGGCAGTCAATTATATGTCCTCGAAGAGCGGCACTCGATTTTGGGCCTTATTTTGGATACCCGCCCCTTCAAAGCCCCATAGGCCCATCCGAGTGTCTCCACCCGATGCTATTTTCCATCTGCTATTGACGGAGTTAAGAAAAACGGTTCAGGGTACTTGTTCGTGACACCATGACGGATACTTGGAGCGATTTTAAGAATTTTCGTAGGACCCATTTTTTGCAACGGCCCTCGAAAGACGGCTCTGGATCGAATCACGATTCGGGGGAAAAAAATCTTGAATATTATGGCTCCTATCGTCCATTTGGCACACGCTAATTCAGAGTGGCAGTCAATTATATCTCCTCGAAGAGCGGCACTCGATATTGGGCCTTATTTTGGATACCCGCCCCTTCAAAGCCCCATAGGCCCATCCGAGTGTCTCCACCCGATGCTATTTTCCATCTGCTATTGACGGAGTTAAGAAAAACGGTTCAGGGTACTTGTTCGTGACACCATGACGGATACTTGGAGCGATTTTAAGAATTTTCGTAGGACCCTTTTTTTTGCAACGGCCCTCGAAAGACGGCTCTCGATCGAATCGCGATTCGGGGGAAAAAAAATCTTGAATATTATGGCTCCTATCGTCCATTTGGCACACGCTAATTCAGAGTGGCAGTCAATTATATGTCCTCGAAGAGCGGCACTCGATATTGGGCCTTATTTTGGATACCCGCCCCTTCAAAGCCCCATAGGCCCATCCGAGTGTCTCCACCCGATGCTATTTTCCATCTGCTATTGACGGAGTTAAGAAAAACGGTTCAGGGTACTTGTTCGTGACACCATGACGGATACTTGGAGCGATTTTAAGAATTTTCGTAGGACCGATTTTTTTGCAACGGCCCTCGAAAGACGGCTCTCGATCGAATCGCGATTCGGGGGAAAAAAATCTTGAATATTATGGCTCCTATCGTCCATTTGGCACACGCTAATTCAGAGTGGCAGTCAATTATATGTCCTCGAAGAGCGGCACTCGATTTTGGGCCTTATTTTGGATACCCGCCCCTTCAAATCCCCATAGGCCCATCCGAGTGTCTCCACCCGATGCTATTTTCCATCAGCTTTTGACGGAGTTAAGAAAAACGGTTCAGGGTACTTGTTCGTGACACAATGACGGATACTTGGAGCGATTTTAAGAATTTTCGTAGAACCCATTTTTTTGCAACAGCCCTCGAAAGACGGCTCTCGATCGAATCGCGATTCGGGGGAAAAAAAATCTTGAATATGAGGGCTCCTATCGGCCATTTGGCACACGGTAATTCAGAGTGGCAGTCAATTATGTGTCCTCGAAGAGCGGCACTCGATATTGGGCCTTATTTTGGATACCCGCCCCCCCAAAGCCCCATAGGCCCATCCGAGTGTCTCCACCCGATGCTATTTTCCATCAGCTTTTGACGGAGTTAAGAAAAACGGTTCAGGGTACTTGTTCGTGACACAATGACGGATACTTGGAGCGATTTTAAGAATTTTCGTAGGACCCATTTTTTTGCAACAGCCCTCGAAAGACGGCTCTCGATCGAATCGCGATTCGGGGGGAAAAAAATCTTGAATATCAGGGCTCCTATCGGCCATTTGGCACACGCTAATTCAGAGTGGCATTGAATTATATGTCCTCGAAGAGCGGCACTCGATATTGGGCCTTATTTTGGATACCCGCCCCCCCAAAGCCCCATAGGCCCATCCGAGTGTCTCCACCCGATGCTATTTTCCATCAGCTATTGACGGAGTTAAGAAAAACGGTTCAGGGTACTTGTTCGTGACACAATGACGGATACTTGGAGCGATTTTAAGAATTTTCGTAGGACCCATTTTTTTGCAACAGCCCTCGAAAGACGGCTCTCGATCGAATCGCGATTCGGGGGAAAAAAAATCTTGAATATGAGGGCTCCTATCGGCCATTTGGCACACGGTAATTCAGAGTGGCAGTCAATTATGTGTCCTCGAAGAGCGGCACTCGATATTGGGCCTTATTTTGGATACCCGCCCCCCCAAAGCCCCATAGGCCCATCCGAGTGTCTCCACCCGATGCTATTTTCCATCAGCTTTTGACGGAGTTAAGAAAAACGGTTCAGGGTACTTGTTCGTGACACAATGACGGATACTTGGAGCGATTTTAAGAATTTTCGTAGGACCCATTTTTTTGCAACAGCCCTCGAAAGACGGCTCTCGATCGAATCGCGATTCGGGGGGAAAAAAATCTTGAATATCAGGGCTCCTATCGGCCATTTGGCACACGCTAATTCAGAGTGGCATTGAATTATATGTCCTCGAAGAGCGGCACTCGATATTGGGCCTTATTTTGGATACCCGCCCCCCCAAAGCCCCATAGGCCCATCCGAGTGTCTCCACCCGATGCTATTTTCCATCAGCTATTGACGGAGTTAAGAAAAACGGTTCAGGGTACTTGTTCGTGACACAATGACGGATACTTGGAGCGATTTTAAGAATTTTCGTAGGACCCATTTTTTTGCAACAGCCCTCGAAAGACGGCTCTCGATCGAATCGCGATTCGGGGGAAAAAAAATCTTGAATATGAGGGCTCCTATCGGCCATTTGGCACACGGTAATTCAGAGTGGCAGTCAATTATGTGTCCTCGAAGAGCGGCACTCGATATTGGGCCTTATTTTGGATACCCGCCCCCCCAAAGCCCCATAGGCCCATCCGAGTGTCTCCACCCGATGCTATTTTCCATCAGCTTTTGACGGAGTTAAGAAAAACGGTTCAGGGTACTTGTTCGTGACACAATGACGGATACTTGGAGCGATTTTAAGAATTTTCGTAGGACCCATTTTTTTGCAACAGCCCTCGAAAGACGGCTCTCGATCGAATCGCGATTCGGGGGGAAAAAAATCTTGAATATCAGGGCTCCTATCGGCCATTTGGCACACGGTAATTCAGAGTGGCAGTCAATTATGTGTCCTCGAAGAGCGGCACTCGATATTGGGCCTTATTTTGGATACCCGCCCCCCCAAAGCCCCATAGGCCCATCCGAGTGTCTCCACCCGATGCTATTTTCCATCAGCTTTTGACGGAGTTAAGAAAAACGGTTCAGGGTACTTGTTCGTGACACAATGACGGATACTTGGAGCGATTTTAAGAATTTTCGTAGGACCCATTTTTTTGCAACAGCCCTCGAAAGACGGCTCTCGATCGAATCGCGATTCGGGGGAAAAAAAATCTTGAATATGAGGGCTCCTATCGGCCATTTGGCACACGGTAATTCAGAGTGGCAGTCAATTATGTGTCCTCGAAGAGCGGCACTCGATATTGGGCCTTATTTTGGATACCCGCCCCCCCAAAGCCCCATAGGCCCATCCGAGTGTCTCCACCCGATGCTATTTTCCATCAGCTTTTGACGGAGTTAAGAAAAACGGTTCAGGGTACTTGTTCGTGACACAATGACGGATACTTGGAGCGATTTTAAGAATTTTCGTAGGACCCATTTTTTTGCAACAGCCCTCGAAAGACGGCTCTCGATCGAATCGCGATTCGGGGGGAAAAAAATCTTGAATATCAGGGCTCCTATCGGCCATTTGGCACACGGTAATTCAGAGTGGCAGTCAATTATGTGTCCTCGAAGAGCGGCACTCGATATTGGGCCTTATTTTGGATACCCGCCCCCCCAAAGCCCCATAGGCCCATCCGAGTGTCTCCACCCGATGCTATTTTCCATCAGCTTTTGACGGAGTTAAGAAAAACGGTTCAGGGTACTTGTTCGTGACACAATGACGGATACTTGGAGCGATTTTAAGAATTTTCGTAGGACCCATTTTTTTGCAACAGCCCTCGAAAGACGGCTCTCGATCGAATCGCGATTCGGGGGGAAAAAAATCTTGAATATCAGGGCTCCTATCGGCCATTTGGCACACGGTAATTCAGAGTGGCAGTCAATTATGTGTCCTCGAAGAGCGGCACTCGATATTGGGCCTTATTTTGGATACCCGCCCCCCCAAAGCCCCATAGGCCCATCCGAGTGTCTCCACCCGATGCTATTTTCCATCAGCTTTTGACGGAGTTAAGAAAAACGGTTCAGGGTACTTGTTCGTGACACAATGACGGATACTTGGAGCGATTTTAAGAATTTTCGTAGGACCCATTTTTTTGCAACAGCCCTCGAAAGACGGCTCTCGATCGAATCGCGATTCGGGGGAAAAAAAATCTTGAATATGAGGGCTCCTATCGGCCATTTGGCACACGGTAATTCAGAGTGGCAGTCAATTATGTGTCCTCGAAGAGCGGCACTCGATATTGGGCCTTATTTTGGATACCCGCCCCCCCAAAGCCCCATAGGCCCATCCGAGTGTCTCCACCCGATGCTATTTTCCATCAGCTTTTGACGGAGTTAAGAAAAACGGTTCAGGGTACTTGTTCGTGACACAATGACGGATACTTGGAGCGATTTTAAGAATTTTCGTAGGACCCATTTTTTTGCAACAGCCCTCGAAAGACGGCTCTCGATCGAATCGCGATTCGGGGGGAAAAAAATCTTGAATATCAGGGCTCCTATCGGCCATTTGGCACACGGTAATTCAGAGTGGCAGTCAATTATGTGTCCTCGAAGAGCGGCACTCGATATTGGGCCTTATTTTGGATACCCGCCCCCCCAAAGCCCCATAGGCCCATCCGAGTGTCTCCACCCGATGCTATTTTCCATCAGCTTTTGACGGAGTTAAGAAAAACGGTTCAGGGTATTTGTTCGTGACACAATGACGGATACTTGGAGCGATTTTAAGAATTTTCGTAGGACCCATTTTTTTGCAACAGCCCTCGAAAGACGGCTCTCGATCGAATCGCGATTCGGGGGGAAAAAAATCTTGAATATCAGGGCTCCTATCGGCCATTTGGCACACGCTAATTCAGAGTGGCATTGAATTATATGTCCTCGAAGAGCGGCACTCGATATTGGGCCTTATTTTGGATACCCGCCCCCCCAAAGCCCCATAGGCCCATCCGAGTGTCTCCACCCGATGCTATTTTCCATCAGCTATTGACGGAGTTAAGAAAAACGGTTCAGGGTACTTGTTCGTGACACAATGACGGATACTTGGAGCGATTTTAAGAATTTTCGTAGGACCCATTTTTTTGCAACAGCCCTCGAAAGACGGCTCTCGATCGAATCGCGATTCGGGGGAAAAAAAATCTTGAATATGAGGGCTCCTATCGGCCATTTGGCACACGGTAATTCAGAGTGGCAGTCAATTATGTGTCCTCGAAGAGCGGCACTCGATATTGGGCCTTATTTTGGATACCCGCCCCCCCAAAGCCCCATAGGCCCATCCGAGTGTCTCCACCCGATGCTATTTTCCATCAGCTTTTGACGGAGTTAAGAAAAACGGTTCAGGGTACTTGTTCGTGACACAATGACGGATACTTGGAGCGATTTTAAGAATTTTCGTAGGACCCATTTTTTTGCAACAGCCCTCGAAAGACGGCTCTCGATCGAATCGCGATTCGGGGGGAAAAAAATCTTGAATATCAGGGCTCCTATCGGCCATTTGGCACACGGTAATTCAGAGTGGCAGTCAATTATGTGTCCTCGAAGAGCGGCACTCGATATTGGGCCTTATTTTGGATACCCGCCCCCCCAAAGCCCCATAGGCCCATCCGAGTGTCTCCACCCGATGCTATTTTCCATCAGCTTTTGACGGAGTTAAGAAAAACGGTTCAGGGTACTTGTTCGTGACACAATGACGGATACTTGGAGCGATTTTAAGAATTTTCGTAGGACCCATTTTTTTGCAACAGCCCTCGAAAGACGGCTCTCGATCGAATCGCGATTCGGGGGAAAAAAAATCTTGAATATGAGGGCTCCTATCGGCCATTTGGCACACGGTAATTCAGAGTGGCAGTCAATTATGTGTCCTCGAAGAGCGGCACTCGATATTGGGCCTTATTTGGGATACCCGCCCCCCCAAAGCCCCATAGGCCCATCCGAGTGTCTCCACCCGATGCTATTTTCCATCAGCTTTTGACGGAGTTAAGAAAAACGGTTCAGGGTACTTGTTCGTGACACAATGACGGATACTTGGAGCGATTTTAAGAATTTTCGTAGGACCCATTTTTTTGCAACAGCCCTCGAAAGACGGCTCTCGATCGAATCGCGATTCGGGGGAAAAAAAATCTTGAATATGAGGGCTCCTATCGGCCATTTGGCACACGGTAATTCAGAGTGGCAGTCAATTATGTGTCCTCGAAGAGCGGCACTCGATATTGGGCCTTATTTTGGATACCCGCCCCCCCAAAGCCCCATAGGCCCATCCGAGTGTCTCCACCCGATGCTATTTTCCATCAGCTTTTGACGGAGTTAAGAAAAACGGTTCAGGGTACTTGTTCGTGACACAATGACGGATACTTGGAGCGATTTTAAGAATTTTCGTAGGACCCATTTTTTTGCAACAGCCCTCGAAAGACGGCTCTCGATCGAATCGCGATTCGGGGGAAAAAAATCTTGAATATTATGGCTCCTATCGTCCATTTGGCACACGCTAATTCAGAGTGGCAGTCAATTATATGTCCTCGAAGAGCGGCACTCGATATTGGGCCTTATTTTGGATACCCGCCCCGTCAAAGCCCCATAGGCCCATCCGAGTGTCTCCACCCGATGCTATTTTCCATCTGCTATTGACGGAGTTAAGAAAAACGGTTCAGGGTACTTGTTCGTGACACCATGACGGATACTTGGAGCGATTTTAAGAATTTTCGTAGGACCCATTTTTTGCAACGGCCCTCGAAAGACGGCTCTCGATCGAATCACGATGCGGGGGAAAAAAAATCTTGAATATTATGGCTCCTATCGTCCATTTGGCACACGCTAATTCAGAGTGGCAGTCAATTATATGTCCTCGAAGAGCGGCACTCGATTTTGGGCCTTATCTTGGATACCCGCCCCTTCAAAGCCCCATAGGCCCATCCGAGTGTCTCCACCCGATGCTATTTTCCATCTGCTATTGACGGAGTTAAGAAAAACGGTTCAGGGTACTTGTTCGTGACACCATGACGGATACTTGGAGCGATTTTAAGAATTTTCGTAGGACCCATTTTTTTGCAACGGCCCTCGAAAGACGGCTCTCGATCGAATCGCGAATCGGGGGAAAAAAAATCTTGAATATTATGGCTCCTATCGTCCATTTGGCACACGCTAATTCCGAGTGGCAGTCAATTATATGTCCTCGAAGAGCGGCACACGATATTGGGCCTTATTTTGGATACCCGCCCCTTCAAAGCCCCATAGGCCCATCCGATTGTCTCCACCCGATGCTATTTTCCATCTGCTATTGACGGAGTTAAGAAAAACGGTTCAGGGTACTTGTTCGTGACACCATGACGGATACTTGGAGCGATTTTAAGATTTTTCGTAGGACCCATTTTTTTGCAACGGCCCTCGAAAGACGGCTCTCGATCGAATCGCGATTCGGGGGAAAAAAAATCTTGAATATTATGGCTCCTATCGTCCATTTGGCACACGCTAATTCAGAGTGGCAGTCAATTATATGTCCTCGAAGAGCGGCACTCGATTTTGGGTCTTATTTTGGATACCCGCCCCTTCAAAGCCCCATGAGCCCATCCGAGTGTCTCCACCCGATGCTATTTTCCATCTGCTATTGACGGAGTTAAGAAAAACGGTTCAGGGTACTTGTTCGTGACACCATGACGGATACTTGGAGCGATTTTAAGAATTTTCGTAGGACCCATTTTTTTGCAACGGCCCTCGAAAGACGGCTCTCGATCGAATCGCGATTCGGGGGAAAAAAAATCTTGAATATTATGGCTCCTATCGTCCATTTGGCACACGCTAATTCAGAGTGGCAGTCAATTATATGTCCTCGAAGAGCGGCACTCGATTTTGGGCCTTATTTTGGATACCCGCCCCTTCAAAGCCCCATAGGCCCATCCGAGTGTCTCCACCCGATGCTATTTTCCATCTGCTATTGACGGAGTTAAGAAAAACGGTTCAGGGTACTTGTTCGTGACACCATGACGGATACTTGGAGCGATTTTAAGAATTTTCGTAGGACCCATTTTTTGCAACGGCCCTCGAAAGACGGCTCTGGATCGAATCACGATTCGGGGGAAAAAAATCTTGAATATTATGGCTCCTATCGTCCATTTGGCACACGCTAATTCAGAGTGGCAGTCAATTATATCTCCTCGAAGAGCGGCACTCGATATTGGGCCTTATTTTGGATACCCGCCCCTTCAAAGCCCCATAGGCCCATCCGAGTGTCTCCACCCGATGCTATTTTCCATCTGCTATTGACGGAGTTAAGAAAAACGGTTCAGGGTACTTGTTCGTGACACCATGACGGATACTTGGAGCGATTTTAAGAATTTTCGTAGGAACCTTTTTTTTGCAACGGCCCTCGAAAGACGGCTCTCGATCGAATCGCGATTCGGGGGAAAAAAAATCTTGAATATTATGGCTCCTATCGTCCATTTGGCACACGCTAATTCAGAGTGGCAGTCAATTATATGTCCTCGAAGAGCGGCACTCGATATTGGGCCTTATTTTGGATACCCGCCCCTTCAAAGCCCCATAGGCCCATCCGAGTGTCTCCACCCGATGCTATTTTCCATCTGCTATTGACGGAGTTAAGAAAAACGGTTCAGGGTACTTGTTCGTGACACCATGACGGATACTTGGAGCGATTTTAAGAATTTTCGTAGGACCCATTTTTTTTGCAACGGCCCTCGAAAGACGGCTCTCGATCGAATCGCGATTCGGGGGGAAAAAAATCTTGAATATCAGGGCTCCTATCGGCCATTTGGCACACGCTAATTCAGAGTGGCATTGAATTATATGTCCTCGAAGAGCGGCACTCGATATTGGGCCTTATTTTGGATACCCGCCCCCCCAAAGCCCCATAGGCCCATCCGAGTGTCTCCACCCGATGCTATTTTCCATCAGCTATTGACGGAGTTAAGAAAAACGGTTCAGGGTACTTGTTCGTGACACAATGACGGATACTTGGAGCGATTTTAAGAATTTTCGTAGGACCCATTTTTTTGCAACAGCCCTCGAAAGACGGCTCTCGATCGAATCGCGATTCGGGGGAAAAAAAATCTTGAATATGAGGGCTCCTATCGGCCATTTGGCACACGGTAATTCAGAGTGGCAGTCAATTATGTGTCCTCGAAGAGCGGCACTCGATATTGGGCCTTATTTTGGATACCCGCCCCCCCAAAGCCGCATAGGCCCATCCGAGTGTCTCCACCCGATGCTATTTTCCATCAGCTTTTGACGGAGTTAAGAAAAACGGTTCAGGGTACTTGTTCGTGACACAATGACGGATACTTGGAGCGATTTTAAGAATTTTCGTAGGACCCATTTTTTTGCAACAGCCCTCGAAAGACGGCTCTCGATCGAATCGCGATTCGGGGGAAAAAAAATCTTGAATATGAGGGCTCCTATCGGCCATTTGGCACACGGTAATTCAGAGTGGCAGTCAATTATGTGTCCTCGAAGAGCGGCACTCGATATTGGGCCTTATTTTGGATACCCGCCCCCCCAAAGCCCCATAGGCCCATCCGAGTGTCTCCACCCGATGCTATTTTCCATCAGCTTTTGACGGAGTTAAGAAAAACGGTTCAGGGTACTTGTTCGTGACACAATGACGGATACTTGGAGCGATTTTAAGAATTTTCGTAGGACCCATTTTTTTGCAACAGCCCTCGAAAGACGGCTCTCGATCGAATCGCGATTCGGGGGGAAAAAAATCTTGAATATCAGGGCTCCTATCGGCCATTTGGCACACGCTAATTCAGAGTGGCATTGAATTATATGTCCTCGAAGAGCGGCACTCGATATTGGGCCTTATTTTGGATACCCGCCCCCCCAAAGCCCCATAGGCCCATCCGAGTGTCTCCACCCGATGCTATTTTCCATCAGCTATTGACGGAGTTAAGAAAAACGGTTCAGGGTACTTGTTCGTGACACAATGACGGATACTTGGAGCGATTTTAAGAATTTTCGTAGAACCCATTTTTTTGCAACAGCCCTCGAAAGACGGCTCTCGATCGAATCGCGATTCGGGGGAAAAAAAATCTTGAATATGAGGGCTCCTATCGGCCATTTGGCACACGGTAATTCAGAGTGGCAGTCAATTATGTGTCCTCGAAGAGCGGCACTCGATATTGGGCCTTATTTTGGATACCCGCCCCCCCAAAGCCCCATAGGCCCATCCGAGTGTCTCCACCCGATGCTATTTTCCATCAGCTTTTGACGGAGTTAAGAAAAACGGTTCAGGGTACTTGTTCGTGACACAATGACGGATACTTGGAGCGATTTTAAGAATTTTCGTAGGACCCATTTTTTTGCAACAGCCCTCGAAAGACGGCTCTCGATCGAATCGCGATTCGGGGGGAAAAAAATCTTGAATATCAAGGCTCCTATCGGCCATTTGGCACACGGTAATTCAGAGTGGCAGTCAATTATGTGTCCTCGAAGAGCGGCACTCGATATTGGGCCTTATTTTGGATACCCGCCCCCCCAAAGCCCCATAGGCCCATCCGAGTGTCTCCACCCGATGCTATTTTCCATCAGCTTTTGACGGAGTTAAGAAAAACGGTTCAGGGTACTTGTTCGTGACACAATGACGGATACTTGGAGCGATTTTAAGAATTTTCGTAGGACCCATTTTTTTGCAACAGCCCTCGAAAGACGGCTCTCGATCGAATCGCGATTCGGGGGAAAAAAAATCTTGAATATGAGGGCTCCTATCGGCCATTTGGCACACGGTAATTCAGAGTGGCAGTCAATTATGTGTCCTCGAAGAGCGGCACTCGATATTGGGCCTTATTTTGGATACCCGCCCCCCCAAAGCCCCATAGGCCCATCCGAGTGTCTCCACCCGATGCTATTTTCCATCAGCTTTTGACGGAGTTAAGAAAAACGGTTCAGGGTACTTGTTCGTGACACAATGACGGATACTTGGAGCGATTTTAAGAATTTTCGTAGGACCCATTTTTTTGCAACAGCCCTCGAAAGACGGCTCTCGATCGAATCGCGATTCGGGGGGAAAAAAATCTTGAATATCAGGGCTCCTATCGGCCATTTGGCACACGGTAATTCAGAGTGGCAGTCAATTATGTGTCCTCGAAGAGCGGCACTCGATATTGGGCCTTATTTTGGATACCCGCCCCCCCAAAGCCCCATAGGCCCATCCGAGTGTCTCCACCCGATGCTATTTTCCATCAGCTTTTGACGGAGTTAAGAAAAACGGTTCAGGGTACTTGTTCGTGACACAATGACGGATACTTGGAGCGATTTTAAGAATTTTCGTAGGACCCATTTTTTTGCAACAGCCCTCGAAAGACGGCTCTCGATCGAATCGCGATTCGGGGGGAAAAAAATCTTGAATATCAGGGCTCCTATCGGCCATTTGGCACACGCTAATTCAGAGTGGCATTGAATTATATGTCCTCGAAGAGCGGCACTCGATATTGGGCCTTATTTTGGATACCCGCCCCCCCAAAGCCCCATAGGCCCATCCGAGTGTCTCCACCCGATGCTATTTTCCATCAGCTATTGACGGAGTTAAGAAAAACGGTTCAGGGTACTTGTTCGTGACACAATGACGGATACTTGGAGCGATTTTAAGAATTTTCGTAGGACCCATTTTTTTGCAACAGCCCTCGAAAGACGGCTCTCGATCGAATCGCGATTCGGGGGAAAAAAAATCTTGAATATGAGGGCTCCTATCGGCCATTTGGCACACGGTAATTCAGAGTGGCAGTCAATTATGTGTCCTCGAAGAGCGGCACTCGATATTGGGCCTTATTTTGGATACCCGCCCCCCCAAAGCCCCATAGGCCCATCCGAGTGTCTCCACCCGATGCTATTTTCCATCAGCTTTTGACGGAGTTAAGAAAAACGGTTCAGGGTACTTGTTCGTGACACAATGACGGATACTTGGAGCGATTTTAAGAATTTTCGTAGGACCCATTTTTTTGCAACAGCCCTCGAAAGACGGCTCTCGATCGAATCGCGATTCGGGGGGAAAAAAATCTTGAATATCAGGGCTCCTATCGGCCATTTGGCACACGGTAATTCAGAGTGGCAGTCAATTATGTGTCCTCGAAGAGCGGCACTCGATATTGGGCCTTATTTTGGATACCCGCCCCCCCAAAGCCCCATAGGCCCATCCGAGTGTCTCCACCCGATGCTATTTTCCATCAGCTTTTGACGGAGTTAAGAAAAACGGTTCAGGGTACTTGTTCGTGACACAATGACGGATACTTGGAGCGATTTTAAGAATTTTCGTAGGACCCATTTTTTTGCAACAGCCCTCGAAAGACGGCTCTCGATCGAATCGCGATTCGGGGGAAAAAAAATCTTGAATATGAGGGCTCCTATCGGCCATTTGGCACACGGTAATTCAGAGTGGCAGTCAATTATGTGTCCTCGAAGAGCGGCACTCGATATTGGGCCTTATTTTGGATACCCGCCCCCCCAAAGCCCCATAGGCCCATCCGAGTGTCTCCACCCGATGCTATTTTCCATCAGCTTTTGACGGAGTTAAGAAAAACGGTTCAGGGTACTTGTTCGTGACACAATGACGGATACTTGGAGCGATTTTAAGAATTTTCGTAGGACCCATTTTTTTGCAACAGCCCTCGAAAGACGGCTCTCGATCGAATCGCGATTCGGGGGAAAAAAAATCTTGAATATGAGGGCTCCTATCGGCCATTTGGCACACGGTAATTCAGAGTGGCAGTCAATTATGTGTCCTCGAAGAGCGGCACTCGATATTGGGCCTTATTTTGGATACCCGCCCCCCCAAAGCCCCATAGGCCCATCCGAGTGTCTCCACCCGATGCTATTTTCCATCAGCTTTTGACGGAGTTAAGAAAAACGGTTCAGGGTACTTGTTCGTGACACAATGACGGATACTTGGAGCGATTTTAAGAATTTTCGTAGGACCCATTTTTTTGCAACAGCCCTCGAAAGACGGCTCTCGATCGAATCGCGATCCGGGGGAAAAAAATCTTGAATATTATGGCTCCTATCGTCCATTTGGCACACGCTAATTCAGAGTGGCAGTCAATTATATGTCCTCGAAGAGCGGCACTCGATATTGGGCCTTATTTTGGATACCCGCCCCTCCAAAGCCCCATAGGCCCATCCGAGTGTCTCCACCCGATGCTATTTTCCAACTGCTATTGACGGAGTTAAGAAAAACGGTTCAGGGTACTTGTTCGTGACACAATGACGGATACTTGGAGCGATTTTAAAAATTTTCGTAGGACCCATTTTTTTGCAACAGCCCTCGAAAGACGGCTCTCGATCGAATCGCGATTCGGGGGAAAAAAATCTTGAATATTATGGCTCCTATCGTCCATTTGGCACACGCTAATTCAGAGTGGCAGTCAATTATATGTCCTCGAAGAGCGGCACTCGATATTGGGCCTTATTTTGGATACCCGCCCCTTCAAAGCCCCATAGGCCCATCCGAGTGTCTCCACCCGATGCTATTTTCCATCTGCTATTGACGGAGTTAAGAAAAACGGTTCAGGGTACTTGTTCGTGACACCATGACGGATACTTGGAGCGATTTTAAGAATTTTCGTAGGACCCATTTTTTGCAACGGCCCTCGAAAGACGGCTCTCGATCGAATCACGATGCGGGGGAAAAAAAATCTTGAATATTATGGCTCCTATCGTCCATTTGGCACACGCTAATTCAGAGTGGCAGTCAATTATATGTCCTCGAAGAGCGGCACTCGATTTTGGGCCTTATTTTGGATACCCGCCCCTTCAAAGCCCCATAGGCCCATCCGAGTGTCTCCACCCGATGCTATTTTCCATCTGCTATTGACGGAGTTAAGAAAAACGGTTCAGGGTACTTGTTCGTGACACCATGACGGATACTTGGAGCGATTTTAAGAATTTTCGTAGGACCCATTTTTTTGCAACGGCCCTCGAAAGACGGCTCTCGATCGAATCGCGAATCGGGGGAAAAAAAATCTTGAATATTATGGCTCCTATCGTCCATTTGGCACACGCTAATTCCGAGTGGCAGTCAATTATATGTCCTCGAAGAGCGGCACACGATATTGGGCCTTATTTTGGATACCCGCCCCTTCAAAGCCCCATAGGCCCATCCGAGTGTCTCCACCCGATGCTATTTTCCATCTGCTATTGACGGAGTTAAGAAAAACGGTTCAGGGTACTTGTTCGTGACACCATGACGGATACTTGGAGCGATTTTAAGATTTTTCGTAGGACCCATTTTTTTGCAACGGCCCTCGAAAGACGGCTCTCGATCGAATCGCGATTCGGGGGAAAAAAAATCTTGAATATTATGGCTCCTATCGTCCATTTGGCACACGCTAATTCAGAGTGGCAGTTAATTATATGTCCTCGAAGAGCGGCACTCGGTATTGGGCCTTATTTTGGATACCCGCCCCTTCAAAGCCCCATAGGCCCATCCGAGTGTCTCCACCCGATGCTATTTTCCATCTGCTATTGACGGAGTTAAGAAAAACGGTTCAGGGTGCTTGTTTGTGACACCATGACGGATACTTGGAGCGATTTTAAGAATTTTCGTAGGACCCATTTTTTTGCAACGGCCCTCGAAAGACGGCTCTCGATCGAATCGCGATTCGGGGGAAAAAAAATCTTGAATATTATGGCTCCTATCGTCCATTTGGCACACGCTAATTCAGAGTGGCAGTCAACTATATGTCCTCGAAGAGCGGCACTCGATATTGGGCCTTATTTTGGATACCCGCCCCTTCAAAGCCCCATAGGCCCATCCGAGTGTCTCCACCCGATGCTATTTTCCATCTGCTATTGACGGAGTTAAGAAAAACGGTTCAGGGTACTTGTTCGTGACACCATGACGGATACTTGGAGCGATTTTAAGAATTTTCGTAGGACCCATTTTTTTGCAACGGCCCTCGAAAGACGGCTCTCGATCGAATCGCGATTCGGGGGAAAAAAAATCTTGAATATTATGGCTCCTATCGTCCATTTGGCACACGCTAATTCAGAGTGGCAGTCAATTATATGTCCTCGAAGAGCGGCACTCGATTTTGGGCCTTATTTTGGATACCCGCCCCTTCAAAGCCCCATAGGCCCATCCGAGTGTCTCCACCCGATGCTATTTTCCATCTGCTATTGACGGAGTTAAGAAAAACGGTTCAGGGTACTTGTTCGTGACACCATGACGGATACTTGGAGCGATTTTAAGAATTTTCGTAGGACCCATTTTTTTGCAACGGCCCTCGAAAGACGGCTCTCGATCGAATCGCGATTCGGGGGAAAAAAAATCTTGAATATTATGGCTCCTATCGTCCATTTGGCACACGCTAATTCAGAGTGGCAGTCAATTATATGTCCTCGAAGAGCGGCACTCGATTTTGGGCCTTATTTTGGATACCCGCCCCTTCAAATCCCCATAGGCCCATCCGAGTGTCTCCACCCGATGCTATTTTCCATCTGCTATTGACGGAGTTAAGAAAAACGGTTCAGGGTACTTGTTCGTGACACCATGACGGATACTTGGAGCGATTTTAAGAATTTTCGTAGGACCCATTTTTTTGCAACGGCCCTCGAAAGACGGCTCTCGATCGAATCGCGATTCGGGGGAAAAAAATCTTGAATATTATGGCTCCTATCGTCCATTTGGCACACGCTAATTCAGAGTGACAGTCAATTATATGTCCTCGAAGAGCGGCACTCGATTTTGGGCCTTATTTTGGATACCCGCCCCTTCAAAGCCCCATAGGCCCATCCGAGTGTCTCCACCCGATGCTATTTTCCATCTGCTATAGACGGAGTTAAGAAAAACGGTTCAGGGTACTTGTTCGTGACACCATGACGGATACTTGGAGCGATTTTAAGAATTTTCGTAGGACCCATTTTTTTGCAACGGCCCTCGAAAGACGGCTCTCGATCGAATCGCGATTCGGGGGAAAAAAATCTTGAATATTATGGCTCCTATCGTCCATTTGGCACACGCTAATTCAGAGTGGCAGTCAATTATATGTCCTCGAAGAGCGGCACTCGATATTGGGCCTTATTTTGGATACCCGCCCCTTCAAAGCCCCATAGGCCCATCCGAGTGTCTCCACCCGATGCTATTTTCCATCTGCTATTGACGGAGTTAAGAAAAACGGTTCAGGGTACTTGTTCGTGACACCATGACGGATACTTGGAGCGATTTTAAGAATTTTCGTAGGACCCATTTTTTTGCAACGGCCCTCGAAAGACGGCTCTCGATCGAATCGCGATTCGGGGGAAAAAAAATCTTGAATATTATGGCTCCTATCGTCCATTTGGCACACGCTAATTCAGAGTGGCAGTCAATTATATGTCCTCGAAGAGCGGCACTCGATTTTGGGCCTTATTTTGGATACCCGCCCCTTCAAAGCCCCATAGGCCCATCCGAGTGTCTCCACCCGATGCTATTTTCCATCTGCTATTGACGGAGTTAAGAAAAACGGTTCAGGGTACTTGTTCGTGACACCATGACGGATACTTGGAGCGATTTTAAGAATTTTCGTAGGACCCATTTTTTTGCAACGGCCCTCGAAAGACGGCTCTCGATCGAATCGCGATTCGGGGGAAAAAAAATCTTGAATATTATGGCTCCTATCGTCCATTTGGCACACGCTAATTCAGAGTGGCAGTCAATTATATGTCCTCGAAGAGCGGCACTCGATTTTGGGCCTTATTTTGGATACCCGCCCCTTCAAATCCCCATAGGCCCATCCGAGTGTCTCCACCCGATGCTATTTTCCATCTGCTATTGACGGAGTTAAGAAAAATGGTTCAGGGTACTTGTTCGTGACACCATGACGGATACTTGGAGCGATTTTAAGAATTTTCGTAGGACCCATTTTTTTGCAACGGCCCTCGAAAGACGGCTCTCGATCGAATCGCGATTCGGGGGAAAAAAATCTTGAATATTATGGCTCCTATCGTCCATTTGGCACACGCTAATTCAGAGTGGCAGTCAATTATATGTCCTCGAAGAGCGGCACTCGATTTTGGGCCTTATTTTGGATACCCGCCCCTTCAAAGCCCCATAGGCCCATCCGAGTGTATCCACCCGATGCTATTTTCCATCTGCTATTGACGGAGTTAAGAAAAACGGTTCAGGGTACTTGTTCGTGACACCATGACGGATACTTGGAGCGATTTTAAGAATTTTCGTAGGACCCATTTTTTTGCAACGGCCCTCGAAAGACGGCTCTCGATCGAATCGCGATTCGGGGGAAAAAAATCTTGAATATTATGGCTCCTATCGTCCATTTGGCACACGCTAATTCAGAGTGGCAGTCAATTATATGTCCTCGAAGAGCGGCAGTCGATATTGGGCCTTATTTTGGATACCCGCCCCTTCAAAGCCCCATAGGCCCATCCGTGTGTCTCCACCCGATGCTATTTTCCATCTGCTATTGACGGAGTTAAGAAAAACGGTTCAGGGTACTTGTTCGTGACACCATGACGGATACTTGGAGCGATTTTAAGAATTTTCGTAGGACCCATTTTTTTGCAACGGTCCTCGAAAGACGGCTCTCGATCGAATCGCGATTCGGGGGAAAAAAAAGTCTTGAATATTATGGCTCCTAACGTCCATTTGGCACACGCTAATTCAGAGTGGCAGTCAATTATATGTCCTCGAAGAGCGGCACTCGATTTTGGGCCTTATTTTGGATACCCGCCCCTTCAAAGCCCCATAGGCCCATCCGGGTGTCTCCACCCGATGCTATTTTCCATCTGCTATTGACGGAGTTAAGAAAAACGGTTCAGGGTACTTGTTCGTGACACCATGACGGATACTTGGAGCGATTTTAAGAATTTTCGTAGGACCCATTTTTTTTCAACGGCCCTCGAAAGACGGCTCTCGATCGAATCGCGATTCGGGGGAAAAAAAATCTTGAATATTATGGCTCCTATCGTCCATTTGGCACACGCTAATTCAGAGTGGCAGTCAATTATATGTCCTCGAAGAGCGGCACTCGATTTTGGGCCTTATTTTGGATACCCGCCCCTTCAAAGCCCCATAGGCCCATCCGAGTGTCTCCACCCGATGCTATTTTCCATCTGCTATTGACGGAGTTAAGAAAAACGGTTCAGGGTACTTGTTCGTGACACCATGACGGATACTTGGAGCGATTTTAAGAATTTTCGTAGGACCCATTTTTTTGCAACGGCCCTCGAAAGACGGCTCTCGATCGAATCGCGATTCGGGGGAAAAAAATCTTGAATATTATGGCTCCTATCGTCCATTTGGCACACGCTGATTCAGAGTGGCAGTCAATTATATGTCCTCGAAGAGCGGCACTCGATTTTGGGCCTTATTTTGGATACCCGCCCCTTCAAAGCCCCATAGGCCCATCCGAGTGTCTCCACCCGATGCTATTTTCCATCTGCTATTGACGGAGTTAAGAAAAACGGTTCAGGGTACTTGTTCGTGACACCATGACGGATACTTGGAGCGATTTTAAGAATTTTCGTAGGACCCATTTTTTTGCAACGGCCCTCGAAAGACGGCTCTCGATCGAATCGCGATTCGGGGGAAAAAAAATCTTGAATATTATGGCTCCTATCGTCCATTTGGCACACGCTAATTCAGAGTGGCAGTCAATTATATGTCCTCGAAGAGCGGCACTCGATTTTGGGTCTTATTTTGGATACCCGCCCCTTCAAAGCCCCATAGGCCCATCCGAGTGTCTCCACCCGATGCTATTTTCCATCTGCTATTGACGGAGTTAAGAAAAACGGTTCAGGGTACTTGTTCGTGACACCATGACGGATACTTGGAGCGATTTTAAGAATTTTCGTAGGACCCATTTTTTTGCAACGGCCCTCGAAAGACGGCTCTCGATCGAATCGCGATTCGGGGGAAAAAAAATCTTGAATATTATGGCTCCTATCGTCCATTTGGCACACGCTAATTCAGAGTGGCAGTCAATTATATGTCCTCGAAGAGCGGCACTCGATTTTGGGCCTTATTTTGGATACCCGCCCCTTCAAAGCCCCATAGGCCCATCCGAGTGTCTCCACCCGATGCTATTTTCCATCTGCTATTGACGGAGTTAAGAAAAACGGTTCAGGGTACTTGTTCGTGACACCATGACGGATACTTGGAGCGATTTTAAGAATTTTCGTAGGACCCATTTTTTGCAACGGCCCTCGAAAGACGGCTCTCGATCGAATCACGATTCGGGGGAAAAAAATCTTGAATATTATGGCTCCTATCGTCCATTTGGCACACGCTAATTCAGAGTGGCAGTCAATTATATGTCCTCGAAGAGCGGCACTCGATTTTGGGCCTTATTTTGGATACCCGCCCCTTCAAAGCCCCATAGGCCCATCCGAGTGTCTCCACCCGATGCTATTTTCCATCTGCTATTGACGGAGTTAAGAAAAACGGTTCAGGGTACTTGTTCGTGACACCATGACGGATACTTGGAGCGATTTTAAGAATTTTCGTAGGACCCATTTTTTTGCAACGGCCCTCGAAAGACGGCTCTCGATCGAATCGCGATTCGGGGGAAAAAAATCTTGAATATTATGGCTCCTATCGTCCATTTGGCACACGCTGATTCAGAGTGGCAGTCAATTATATGTCCTCGAAGAGCGGCACTCGATTTTGGGCCTTATTTTGGATACCCGCCCCTTCAAAGCCCCATAGGCCCATCCGAGTGTCTCCACCCGATGCTATTTTCCATCTGCTATTGACGGAGTTAAGAAAAACGGTTCAGGGTACTTGTTCGTGACACCATGACGGATACTTGGAGCGATTTTAAGAATTTTCGTAGGACCGATTTTTTTGCAACGGCCCTCGAAAGACGGCTCTCGATCGAATCGCGATTCGGGGGAAAAAAATCTTGAATATTATGGCTCCTATCGTCCATTTGGCACACGCTAATTCAGAGTGGCAGTCAATTATATGTCCTCGAAGAGCGGCACTCGATTTTGGGCCTTATTTTGGATACCCGCCCCTTCAAAGCCCCATAGGCCCATCCGAGTGTCTCCACCCGATGCTATTTTCCATCTGCTATTGACGGAGTTAAGAAAAACGGTTCAGGGTACTTGTTCGTGACACCATGACGGATACTTGGAGCGATTTTAAGAATTTTCGTAGGACCCATTTTTTTGCAACGGCCCTCGAAAGACGGCTCTCGATCGAATCGCGATTCGGGGGAAAAAAAATCTTGAATATTATGGCTCCTATCGTCCATTTGGCACACGCTAATTCAGAGTGGCAGTCAATTATATGTCCTCGAAGAGCGGCACTCGATTTTGGGCCTTATTTTGGATACCCGCCCCTTCAAAGCCCCATAGGCCCATCCGAGTGTCTCCACCCGATGCTATTTTCCATCTGCTATTGACGGAGTTAAGAAAAACGGTTCAGGGTACTTGTTCGTGACACCATGACGGATACTTGGAGCGATTTTAAGAATTTTCGTAGGACCCATTTTTTGCAACGGCCCTCGAAAGACGGCTCTGGATCGAATCACGATTCGGGGGAAAAAAATCTTGAATATTATGGCTCCTATCGTCCATTTGGCACACGCTAATTCAGAGTGGCAGTCAATTATATCTCCTCGAAGAGCGGCACTCGATATTGGGCCTTATTTTGGATACCCGCCCCTTCAAAGCCCCATAGGCCCATCCGAGTGTCTCCACCCGATGCTATTTTCCATCTGCTATTGACGGAGTTAAGAAAAACGGTTCAGGGTACTTGTTCGTGACACCATGACGGATACTTGGAGCGATTTTAAGAATTTTCGTAGGACCCTTTTTTTTGCAACGGCCCTCGAAAGACGGCTCTCGATCGAATCGCGATTCGGGGGAAAAAAAATCTTGAATATTATGGCTCCTATCGTCCATTTGGCACACGCTAATTCAGAGTGGCAGTCAATTATATGTCCTCGAAGAGCGGCACTCGATATTGGGCCTTATTTTGGATACCCGCCCCTTCAAAGCCCCATAGGCCCATCCGAGTGTCTCCACCCGATGCTATTTTCCATCTGCTATTGACGGAGTTAAGAAAAACGGTTCAGGGTACTTGTTCGTGACACCATGACGGATACTTGGAGCGATTTTAAGAATTTTCGTAGGACCCATTTTTTTTGCAACGGCCCTCGAAAGACGGCTCTCGATCGAATCGCGATTCGGGGGGAAAAAAATCTTGAATATCAGGGCTCCTATCGGCCATTTGGCACACGCTAATTCAGAGTGGCATTGAATTATATGTCCTCGAAGAGCGGCACTCGATATTGGGCCTTATTTTGGATACCCGCCCCCCCAAAGCCCCATAGGCCCATCCGAGTGTCTCCACCCGATGCTATTTTCCATCAGCTATTGACGGAGTTAAGAAAAACGGTTCAGGGTACTTGTTCGTGACACAATGACGGATACTTGGAGCGATTTTAAGAATTTTCGTAGGACCCATTTTTTTGCAACAGCCCTCGAAAGACGGCTCTCGATCGAATCGCGATTCGGGGGAAAAAAAATCTTGAATATGAGGGCTCCTATCGGCCATTTGGCACACGGTAATTCAGAGTGGCAGTCAATTATGTGTCCTCGAAGAGCGGCACTCGATATTGGGCCTTATTTTGGATACCCGCCCCCCCAAAGCCGCATAGGCCCATCCGAGTGTCTCCACCCGATGCTATTTTCCATCAGCTTTTGACGGAGTTAAGAAAAACGGTTCAGGGTACTTGTTCGTGACACAATGACGGATACTTGGAGCGATTTTAAGAATTTTCGTAGGACCCATTTTTTTGCAACAGCCCTCGAAAGACGGCTCTCGATCGAATCGCGATTCGGGGGAAAAAAAATCTTGAATATGAGGGCTCCTATCGGCCATTTGGCACACGGTAATTCAGAGTGGCAGTCAATTATGTGTCCTCGAAGAGCGGCACTCGATATTGGGCCTTATTTTGGATACCCGCCCCCCCAAAGCCCCATAGGCCCATCCGAGTGTCTCCACCCGATGCTATTTTCCATCAGCTTTTGACGGAGTTAAGAAAAACGGTTCAGGGTACTTGTTCGTGACACAATGACGGATACTTGGAGCGATTTTAAGAATTTTCGTAGGACCCATTTTTTTGCAACAGCCCTCGAAAGACGGCTCTCGATCGAATCGCGATTCGGGGGGAAAAAAATCTTGAATATCAGGGCTCCTATCGGCCATTTGGCACACGCTAATTCAGAGTGGCATTGAATTATATGTCCTCGAAGAGCGGCACTCGATATTGGGCCTTATTTTGGATACCCGCCCCCCCAAAGCCCCATAGGCCCATCCGAGTGTCTCCACCCGATGCTATTTTCCATCAGCTATTGACGGAGTTAAGAAAAACGGTTCAGGGTACTTGTTCGTGACACAATGAGGGATACTTGGAGCGATTTTAAGAATTTTCGTAGGACCCATTTTTTTGCAACAGCCCTCGAAAGACGGCTCTCGATCGAATCGCGATTCGGGGGAAAAAAAATCTTGAATATGAGGGCTCCTATCGGCCATTTGGCACACGGTAATTCAGAGTGGCAGTCAATTATGTGTCCTCGAAGAGCGGCACTCGATATTGGGCCTTATTTTGGATACCCGCCCCCCCAAAGCCCCATAGGCCCATCCGAGTGTCTCCACCCGATGCTATTTTCCATCAGCTTTTGACGGAGTTAAGAAAAACGGTTCAGGGTACTTGTTCGTGACACAATGACGGATACTTGGAGCGATTTTAAGAATTTTCGTAGGACCCATTTTTTTGCAACAGCCCTCGAAAGACGGCTCTCGATCGAATCGCGATTCGGGGGGAAAAAAATCTTGAATATCAAGGCTCCTATCGGCCATTTGGCACACGGTAATTCAGAGTGGCAGTCAATTATGTGTCCTCGAAGAGCGGCACTCGATATTGGGCCTTATTTTGGATACCCGCCCCCCCAAAGCCCCATAGGCCCATCCGAGTGTCTCCACCCGATGCTATTTTCCATCAGCTTTTGACGGAGTTAAGAAAAACGGTTTAGGGTACTTGTTCGTGACACAATGACGGATACTTGGAGCGATTTTAAGAATTTTCGTAGGACCCATTTTTTTGCAACAGCCCTCGAAAGACGGCTCTCGATCGAATCGCGATTCGGGGGGAAAAAAATCTTGAATATCAGGGCTCCTATCGGCCATTTGGCACACGGTAATTCAGAGTTGCAGTCAATTATGTGTCCTCGAAGAGCGGCACTCGATATTGGGCCTTATTTTGGATACCCGCCCCCCCAAAGCCCCATAGGCCCATCCGAGTGTCTCCACCCGATGCTATTTTCCATCAGCTATTGACGGAGTTAAGAAAAACGGTTCAGGGTACTTGTTCGTGACACAATGACGGATACTTGGAGCGATTTTAAGAATTTTCGTAGGACCCATTTTTTTGCAACAGCCCTCGAAAGACGGCTCTCGATCGAATCGCGATTCGGGGGAAAAAAAATCTTGAATATGAGGGCTCCTATCGGCCATTTGGCACACGGTAATTCAGAGTGGCAGTCAATTATGTGTCCTCGAAGAGCGGCACTCGATATTGGGCCTTATTTTGGATACCCGCCCCCCCAAAGCCCCATAGGCCCATCCGAGTGTCTCCACCCGATGCTATTTTCCATCAGCTTTTGACGGAGTTAAGAAAAACGGTTCAGGGTACTTGTTCGTGACACAATGACGGATACTTGGAGCGATTTTAAGAATTTTCGTAGGACCCATTTTTTTGCAACAGCCCTCGAAAGACGGCTCTCGATCGAATCGCGATTCGGGGGGAAAAAAATCTTGAATATCAGGGCTCCTATCGGCCATTTGGCACACGGTAATTCAGAGTGGCAGTCAATTATGTGTCCTCGAAGAGCGGCACTCGATATTGGGCCTTATTTTGGATACCCGCCCCCCCAAAGCCCCATAGGCCCATCCGAGTGTCTCCACCCGATGCTATTTTCCATCAGCTTTTGACGGAGTTAAGAAAAACGGTTCAGGGTACTTGTTCGTGACACAATGACGGATACTTGGAGCGATTTTAAGAATTTTCGTAGGACCCATTTTTTTGCAACAGCCCTCGAAAGACGGCTCTCGATCGAATCGCGATTCGGGGGAAAAAAAATCTTGAATATGAGGGCTCCTATCGGCCATTTGGCACACGGTAATTCAGAGTGGCAGTCAATTATGTGTCCTCGAAGAGCGGCACTCGATATTGGGCCTTATTTTGGATACCCGCCCCCCCAAAGCCCCATAGGCCCATCCGAGTGTCTCCACCCGATGCTATTTTCCATCAGCTTTCGACGGAGTTAAGAAAAACGGTTCAGGGTACTTGTTCGTGACACAATGACGGATACTTGGAGCGATTTTAAGAATTTTCGTAGGACCCATTTTTTTGCAACAGCCCTCGAAAGACGGCTCTCGATCGAATCGCGATTCGGGGGAAAAAAAATCTTGAATATGAGGGCTCCTATCGGCCATTTGGCACACGGTAATTCAGAGTGGCAGTCAATTATGTGTCCTCGAAGAGCGGCACTCGATATTGGGCCTTATTTTGGATACCCGCCCCCCCAAAGCCCCATAGGCCCATCCGAGTGTCTCCACCCGATGCTATTTTCCATCAGCTTTCGACGGAGTTAAGAAAAACGGTTCAGGGTACTTGTTCGTGACACAATGACGGATACTTGGAGCGATTTTAAGAATTTTCGTAGGACCCATTTTTTTGCAACAGCCCTCGAAAGACGGCTCTCGATCGAATCGCGATTCGGGGGAAAAAAAATCTTGAATATGAGGGCTCCTATCGGCCATTTGGCACACGGTAATTCAGAGTGGCAGTCAATTATGTGTCCTCGAAGAGCGGCACTCGATATTGGGCCTTATTTTGGATACCCGCCCCCCCAAAGCCCCATAGGCCCATCCGAGTGTCTCCACCCGATGCTATTTTCCATCAGCTTTTGACGGAGTTAAGAAAAACGGTTCAGGGTACTTGTTCGTGACACAATGACGGATACTTGGAGCGATTTTAAGAATTTTCGTAGGACCCATTTTTTTGCAACAGCCCTCGAAAGACGGCTCTCGATCGAATCGCGATCCGGGGGAAAAAAATCTTGAATATTATGGCTCCTATCGTCCATTTGGCACACGCTAATTCAGAGTGGCAGTCAATTATATGTCCTCGAAGAGCGGCACTCGATATTGGGCCTTATTTTGGATACCCGCCCCTCCAAAGCCCCATAGGCCCATCCGAGTGTCTCCACCCGATGCTATTTTCCAACTGCTATTGACGGAGTTAAGAAAAACGGTTCAGGGTACTTGTTCGTGACACAATGACGGATACTTGGAGCGATTTTAAAAATTTTCGTAGGACCCATTTTTTTGCAACAGCCCTCGAAAGACGGCTCTCGATCGAATCGCGATTCGGGGGAAAAAAATCTTGAATATTATGGCTCCTATCGTCCATTTGGCACACGCTAATTCAGAGTGGCAGTCAATTATATGTCCTCGAAGAGCGGCACTCGATATTGGGCCTTATTTTGGATACCCGCCCCTTCAAAGCCCCATAGGCCCATCCGAGTGTCTCCACCCGATGCTATTTTCCATCTGCTATTGACGGAGTTAAGAAAAACGGTTCAGGGTACTTGTTCGTGACACCATGACGGATACTTGGAGCGATTTTAAGAATTTTCGTAGGACCCATTTTTTGCAACGGCCCTCGAAAGACGGCTCTCGATCGAATCACGATGCGGGGGAAAAAAAATCTTGAATATTATGGCTCCTATCGTCCATTTGGCACACGCTAATTCAGAGTGGCAGTCAATTATATGTCCTCGAAGAGCGGCACTCGATTTTGGGCCTTATTTTGGATACCCGCCCCTTCAAAGCCCCATAGGCCCATCCGAGTGTCTCCACCCGATGCTATTTTCCATCTGCTATTGACGGAGTTAAGAAAAACGGTTCAGGGTACTTGTTCGTGACACCATGACGGATACTTGGAGCGATTTTAAGAATTTTCGTAGGACCCATTTTTTTGCAACGGCCCTCGAAAGACGGCTCTCGATCGAATCGCGAATCGGGGGAAAAAAAATCTTGAATATTATGGCTCCTATCGTCCATTTGGCACACGCTAATTCCGAGTGGCAGTCAATTATATGTCCTCGAAGAGCGGCACACGATATTGGGCCTTATTTTGGATACCCGCCCCTTCAAAGCCCCATAGGCCCATCCGAGTGTCTCCACCCGATGCTATTTTCCATCTGCTATTGACGGAGTTAAGAAAAACGGTTCAGGGTACTTGTTCGTGACACCATGACGGATACTTGGAGCGATTTTAAGAATTTTCGTAGGACCCATTTTTTTGCAACGGCCCTCGAAAGACGGCTCTCGATCGAATCGCGATTCGGGGGAAAAAAAATCTTGAATATTATGGCTCCTATCGTCCATTTGGCACACGCTAATTCAGAGTGGCAGTCAATTATATGTCCTCGAAGAGCGGCACTCGATTTTGGGCCTTATTTTGGATACCCGCCCCTTCAAATCCCCATAGGCCCATCCGAGTGTCTCCACCCGATGCTATTTTCCATCTGCTATTGACGGAGTTAAGAAAAACGGTTCAGGGTACTTGTTCGTGACACCATGACGGATACTTGGAGCGATTTTAAGAATTTTCGTAGGACCCATTTTTTTGCAACGGCCCTCGAAAGACGGCTCTCGATCGAATCGCGATTCGGGGGAAAAAAATCTTGAATATTATGGCTCCTATCGTCCATTTGGCACACGCTAATTCAGAGTGACAGTCAATTATATGTCCTCGAAGAGCGGCACTCGATTTTGGGCCTTATTTTGGATACCCGCCCCTTCAAAGCCCCATAGGCCCATCCGAGTGTCTCCACCCGATGCTATTTTCCATCTGCTATAGACGGAGTTAAGAAAAACGGTTCAGGGTACTTGTTCGTGACACCATGACGGATACTTGGAGCGATTTTAAGAATTTTCGTAGGACCCATTTTTTTGCAACGGCCCTCGAAAGACGGCTCTCGATCGAATCGCGATTCGGGGGAAAAAAATCTTGAATATTATGGCTCCTATCGTCCATTTGGCACACGCTAATTCAGAGTGGCAGTCAATTATATGTCCTCGAAGAGCGGCACTCGATATTGGGCCTTATTTTGGATACCCGCCCCTTCAAAGCCCCATAGGCCCATCCGAGTGTCTCCACCCGATGCTATTTTCCATCTGCTATTGACGGAGTTAAGAAAAACGGTTCAGGGTACTTGTTCGTGACACCATGACGGATACTTGGAGCGATTTTAAGAATTTTCGTAGGACCCATTTTTTTGCAACGGCCCTCGAAAGACGGCTCTCGATCGAATCGCGATTCGGGGGAAAAAAAATCTTGAATATTATGGCTCCTATCGTCCATTTGGCACACGCTAATTCAGAGTGGCAGTCAATTATATGTCCTCGAAGAGCGGCACTCGATTTTGGGCCTTATTTTGGATACCCGCCCCTTCAAAGCCCCATAGGCCCATCCGAGTGTCTCCACCCGATGCTATTTTCCATCTGCTATTGACGGAGTTAAGAAAAACGGTTCAGGGTACTTGTTCGTGACACCATGACGGATACTTGGAGCGATTTTAAGAATTTTCGTAGGACCCATTTTTTTGCAACGGCCCTCGAAAGACGGCTCTCGATCGAATCGCGATTCGGGGGAAAAAAAATCTTGAATATTATGGCTCCTATCGTCCATTTGGCACACGCTAATTCAGAGTGGCAGTCAATTATATGTCCTCGAAGAGCGGCACTCGATTTTGGGCCTTATTTTGGATACCCGCCCCTTCAAATCCCCATAGGCCCATCCGAGTGTCTCCACCCGATGCTATTTTCCATCTGCTATTGACGGAGTTAAGAAAAATGGTTCAGGGTACTTGTTCGTGACACCATGACGGATACTTGGAGCGATTTTAAGAATTTTCGTAGGACCCATTTTTTTGCAACGGCCCTCGAAAGACGGCTCTCGATCGAATCGCGATTCGGGGGAAAAAAATCTTGAATATTATGGCTCCTATCGTCCATTTGGCACACGCTAATTCAGAGTGGCAGTCAATTATATGTCCTCGAAGAGCGGCACTCGATTTTGGGCCTTATTTTGGATACCCGCCCCTTCAAAGCCCCATAGGCCCATCCGAGTGTCTCCACCCGATGCTATTTTCCATCTGCTATTGACGGAGTTAAGAAAAACGGTTCAGGGTACTTGTTCGTGACACCATGACGGATACTTGGAGCGATTTTAAGAATTTTCGTAGGACCCATTTTTTTGCAACGGCCCTCGAAAGACGGCTCTCGATCGAATCGCGATTCGGGGGAAAAAAATCTTGAATATTATGGCTCCTATCGTCCATTTGGCACACGCTTATTCAGAGTGGCAGTCAATTATATGTCCTCGAAGAGCGGCAGTCGATATTGGGCCTTATTTTGGATACCCGCCCCTTCAAAGCCCCATAGGCCCATCCGTGTGTCTCCACCCGATGCTATTTTCCATCTGCTATTGACGGAGTTAAGAAAAACGGTTCAGGGTACTTGTTCGTGACACCATGACGGATACTTGGAGCGATTTTAAGAATTTTCGTAGGACCCATGTTTTTGCAACGGTCCTCGAAAGACGGCTCTCGATCGAATCGCGATTCGGGGGAAAAAAAAGTCTTGAATATTATGGCTCCTAACGTCCATTTGGCACACGCTAATTCAGAGTGGCAGTCAATTATATGTCCTCGAAGAGCGGCACTCGATTTTGGGCCTTATTTTGGATACCCGCCCCTTCAAAGCCCCATAGGCCCATCCGGGTGTCTCCACCCGATGCTATTTTCCATCTGCTATTGACGGAGTTAAGAAAAACGGTTCAGGGTACTTGTTCGTGACACCATGACGGATACTTGGAGCGATTTTAAGAATTTTCGTAGGACCCATTTTTTTTCAACGGCCCTCGAAAGACGGCTCTCGATCGAATCGCGATTCGGGGGAAAAAAAATCTTGAATATTATGGCTCCTATCGTCCATTTGGCACACGCTAATTCAGAGTGGCAGTCAATTATATGTCCTCGAAGAGCGGCACTCGATTTTGGGCCTTATTTTGGATACCCGCCCCTTCAAAGCCCCATAGGCCCATCCGAGTGTCTCCACCCGATGCTATTTTCCATCTGCTATTGACGGAGTTAAGAAAAACGGTTCAGGGTACTTGTTCGTGACACCATGACGGATACTTGGAGCGATTTTAAGAATTTTCGTAGGACCCATTTTTTTGCAACGGCCCTCGAAAGACGGCTCTCGATCGAATCGCGATTCGGGGGAAAAAAATCTTGAATATTATGGCTCCTATCGTCCATTTGGCACACGCTGATTCAGAGTGGCAGTCAATTATATGTCCTCGAAGAGCGGCACTCGATTTTGGGCCTTATTTTGGATACCCGCCCCTTCAAAGCCCCATAGGCCCATCCGAGTGTCTCCACCCGATGCTATTTTCCATCTGCTATTGACGGAGTTAAGAAAAACGGTTCAGGGTACTTGTTCGTGACACCATGCCGGATACTTGGAGCGATTTTAAGAATTTTCGTAGGACCCATTTTTTTGCAACGGCCCTCGAAAGACGGCTCTCGATCGAATCGCGATTCGGGGGAAAAAAAATCTTGAATATTATGGCTCCTATCGTCCATTTGGCACACGCTAATTCAGAGTGGCAGTCAATTATATGTCCTCGAAGAGCGGCACTCGATTTTGGGTCTTATTTTGGATACCCGCCCCTTCAAAGCCCCATAGGCCCATCCGAGTGTCTCCACCCGATGCTATTTTCCATCTGCTATTGACGGAGTTAAGAAAAACGGTTCAGGGTACTTGTTCGTGACACCATGACGGATACTTGGAGCGATTTTAAGAATTTTCGTAGGACCCATTTTTTTGCAACGGCCCTCGAAAGACGGCTCTCGATCGAATCGCGATTCGGGGGAAAAAAAATCTTGAATATTATGGCTCCTATCGTCCATTTGGCACACGCTAATTCAGAGTGGCAGTCAATTATATGTCCTCGAAGAGCGGCACTCGATTTTGGGCCTTATTTTGGATACCCGCCCCTTCAAAGCCCCATAGGCCCATCCGAGTGTCTCCACCCGATGCTATTTTCCATCTGCTATTGACGGAGTTAAGAAAAACGGTTCAGGGTACTTGTTCGTGACACCATGACGGATACTTGGAGCGATTTTAAGAATTTTCGTAGGACCCATTTTTTGCAACGGCCCTCGAAAGACGGCTCTCGATCGAATCACGATTCGGGGGAAAAAAATCTTGAATATTATGGCTCCTATCGTCCATTTGGCACACGCTAATTCAGAGTGGCAGTCAATTATATGTCCTCGAAGAGCGGCACTCGATTTTGGGCCTTATTTTGGATACCCGCCCCTTCAAAGCCCCATAGGCCCATCCGAGTGTCTCCACCCGATGCTATTTTCCATCTGCTATTGACGGAGTTAAGAAAAACGGTTCAGGGTACTTGTTCGTGACACCATGACGGATACTTGGAGCGATTTTAAGAATTTTCGTAGGACCCATTTTTTTGCAACGGCCCTCGAAAGACGGCTCTCGATCGAATCGCGATTCGGGGGAAAAAAATCTTGAATATTATGGCTCCTATCGTCCATTTGGCACACGCTGATTCAGAGTGGCAGTCAATTATATGTCCTCGAAGAGCGGCACTCGATTTTGGGCCTTATTTTGGATACCCGCCCCTTCAAAGCCCCATAGGCCCATCCGAGTGTCTCCACCCGATGCTATTTTCCATCTGCTATAGACGGAGTTAAGAAAAACGGTTCAGGGTACTTGTTCGTGACACCATGACGGATACTTGGAGCGATTTTAAGAATTTTCGTAGGACCCATTTTTTTGCAACGGCCCTCGAAAGACGGCTCTCGATCGAATCGCGATTCGGGGGAAAAAAATCTTGAATATTATGGCTCCTATCGTCCATTTGGCACACGCTAATTCAGAGTGGCAGTCAATTATATGTCCTCGAAGAGCGGCACTCGATATTGGGCCTTATTTTGGATACCCGCCCCTTCAAAGCCCCATAGGCCCATCCGAGTGTCTCCACCCGATGCTATTTTCCATCTGCTATTGACGGAGTTAAGAAAAACGGTTCAGGGTACTTGTTCGTGACACCATGACGGATACTTGGAGCGATTTTAAGAATTTTCGTAGGACCCATTTTTTTGCAACGGCCCTCGAAAGACGGCTCTCGATCGAATCGCGATTCGGGGGAAAAAAAATCTTGAATATTATGGCTCCTATCGTCCATTTGGCACACGCTAATTCAGAGTGGCAGTCAATTATATGTCCTCGAAGAGCGGCACTCGATTTTGGGCCTTATTTTGGATACCCGCCCCTTCAAAGCCCCATAGGCCCATCCGAGTGTCTCCACCCGATGCTATTTTCCATCTGCTATTGACGGAGTTAAGAAAAACGGTTCAGGGTACTTGTTCGTGACACCATGACGGATACTTGGAGCGATTTTAAGAATTTTCGTAGGACCCATTTTTTTGCAACGGCCCTCGAAAGACGGCTCTCGATCGAATCGCGATTCGGGGGAAAAAAAATCTTGAATATTATGGCTCCTATCGTCCATTTGGCACACGCTAATTCAGAGTGGCAGTCAATTATATGTCCTCGAAGAGCGGCACTCGATTTTGGGCCTTATTTTGGATACCCGCCCCTTCAAATCCCCATAGGCCCATCCGAGTGTCTCCACCCGATGCTATTTTCCATCTGCTATTGACGGAGTTAAGAAAAATGGTTCAGGGTACTTGTTCGTGACACCATGACGGATACTTGGAGCGATTTTAAGAATTTTCGTAGGACCCATTTTTTTGCAACGGCCCTCGAAAGACGGCTCTCGATCGAATCGCGATTCGGGGGAAAAAAATCTTGAATATTATGGCTCCTATCGTCCATTTGGCACACGCTAATTCAGAGTGGCAGTCAATTATATGTCCTCGAAGAGCGGCACTCGATTTTGGGCCTTATTTTGGATACCCGCCCCTTCAAAGCCCCATAGGCCCATCCGAGTGTCTCCACCCGATGCTATTTTCCATCTGCTATTGACGGAGTTAAGAAAAACGGTTCAGGGTACTTGTTCGTGACACCATGACGGATACTTGGAGCGATTTTAAGAATTTTCGTAGGACCCATTTTTTTGCAACGGCCCTCGAAAGACGGCTCTCGATCGAATCGCGATTCGGGGGAAAAAAATCTTGAATATTATGGCTCCTATCGTCCATTTGGCACACGCTTATTCAGAGTGGCAGTCAATTATATGTCCTCGAAGAGCGGCAGTCGATATTGGGCCTTATTTTGGATACCCGCCCCTTCAAAGCCCCATAGGCCCATCCGTGTGTCTCCACCCGATGCTATTTTCCATCTGCTATTGACGGAGTTAAGAAAAACGGTTCAGGGTACTTGTTCGTGACACCATGACGGATACTTGGAGCGATTTTAAGAATTTTCGTAGGACCCATGTTTTTGCAACGGTCCTCGAAAGACGGCTCTCGATCGAATCGCGATTCGGGGGAAAAAAAAGTCTTGAATATTATGGCTCCTAACGTCCATTTGGCACACGCTAATTCAGAGTGGCAGTCAATTATATGTCCTCGAAGAGCGGCACTCGATTTTGGGCCTTATTTTGGATACCCGCCCCTTCAAAGCCCCATAGGCCCATCCGGGTGTCTCCACCCGATGCTATTTTCCATCTGCTATTGACGGAGTTAAGAAAAACGGTTCAGGGTACTTGTTCGTGACACCATGACGGATACTTGGAGCGATTTTAAGAATTTTCGTAGGACCCATTTTTTTTCAACGGCCCTCGAAAGACGGCTCTCGATCGAATCGCGATTCGGGGGAAAAAAAATCTTGAATATTATGGCTCCTATCGTCCATTTGGCACACGCTAATTCAGAGTGGCAGTCAATTATATGTCCTCGAAGAGCGGCACTCGATTTTGGGCCTTATTTTGGATACCCGCCCCTTCAAAGCCCCATAGGCCCATCCGAGTGTCTCCACCCGATGCTATTTTCCATCTGCTATTGACGGAGTTAAGAAAAACGGTTCAGGGTACTTGTTCGTGACACCATGACGGATACTTGGAGCGATTTTAAGAATTTTCGTAGGACCCATTTTTTTGCAACGGCCCTCGAAAGACGGCTCTCGATCGAATCGCGATTCGGGGGAAAAAAATCTTGAATATTATGGCTCCTATCGTCCATTTGGCACACGCTGATTCAGAGTGGCAGTCAATTATATGTCCTCGAAGAGCGGCACTCGATTTTGGGCCTTATTTTGGATACCCGCCCCTTCAAAGCCCCATAGGCCCATCCGAGTGTCTCCACCCGATGCTATTTTCCATCTGCTATTGACGGAGTTAAGAAAAACGGTTCAGGGTACTTGTTCGTGACACCATGCCGGATACTTGGAGCGATTTTAAGAATTTTCGTAGGACCCATTTTTTTGCAACGGCCCTCGAAAGACGGCTCTCGATCGAATCGCGATTCGGGGGAAAAAAAATCTTGAATATTATGGCTCCTATCGTCCATTTGGCACACGCTAATTCAGAGTGGCAGTCAATTATATGTCCTCGAAGAGCGGCACTCGATTTTGGGTCTTATTTTGGATACCCGCCCCTTCAAAGCCCCATAGGCCCATCCGAGTGTCTCCACCCGATGCTATTTTCCATCTGCTATTGACGGAGTTAAGAAAAACGGTTCAGGGTACTTGTTCGTGACACCATGACGGATACTTGGAGCGATTTTAAGAATTTTCGTAGGACCCATTTTTTTGCAACGGCCCTCGAAAGACGGCTCTCGATCGAATCGCGATTCGGGGGAAAAAAAATCTTGAATATTATGGCTCCTATCGTCCATTTGGCACACGCTAATTCAGAGTGGCAGTCAATTATATGTCCTCGAAGAGCGGCACTCGATTTTGGGCCTTATTTTGGATACCCGCCCCTTCAAAGCCCCATAGGCCCATCCGAGTGTCTCCACCCGATGCTATTTTCCATCTGCTATTGACGGAGTTAAGAAAAACGGTTCAGGGTACTTGTTCGTGACACCATGACGGATACTTGGAGCGATTTTAAGAATTTTCGTAGGACCCATTTTTTGCAACGGCCCTCGAAAGACGGCTCTCGATCGAATCACGATTCGGGGGAAAAAAATCTTGAATATTATGGCTCCTATCGTCCATTTGGCACACGCTAATTCAGAGTGGCAGTCAATTATATGTCCTCGAAGAGCGGCACTCGATTTTGGGCCTTATTTTGGATACCCGCCCCTTCAAAGCCCCATAGGCCCATCCGAGTGTCTCCACCCGATGCTATTTTCCATCTGCTATTGACGGAGTTAAGAAAAACGGTTCAGGGTACTTGTTCGTGACACCATGACGGATACTTGGAGCGATTTTAAGAATTTTCGTAGGACCCATTTTTTTGCAACGGCCCTCGAAAGACGGCTCTCGATCGAATCGCGATTCGGGGGAAAAAAATCTTGAATATTATGGCTCCTATCGTCCATTTGGCACACGCTGATTCAGAGTGGCAGTCAATTATATGTCCTCGAAGAGCGGCACTCGATTTTGGGCCTTATTTTGGATACCCGCCCCTTCAAAGCCCCATAGGCCCATCCGAGTGTCTCCACCCGATGCTATTTTCCATCTGCTATTGACGGAGTTAAGAAAAACGGTTCAGGGTACTTGTTCGTGACACCATGACGGATACTTGGAGCGATTTTAAGAATTTTCGTAGGACCCATTTTTTTGCAACGGCCCTCGAAAGACGGCTCTCGATCGAATCGCGATTCGGGGGAAAAAAATCTTGAATATTATGGCTCCTATCGTCCATTTGGCACACGCTAATTCAGAGTGGCAGTCAATTATATGTCCTCGAAGAGCGGCACTCGATTTTGGGCCTTATTTTGGATACCCGCCCCTTCAAAGCCCCATAGGCCCATCCGAGTGTCTCCACCCGATGCTATTTTCCATCTGCTATTGACGGAGTTAAGAAAAACGGTTCAGGGTACTTGTTCGTGACACCATGACGGATACTTGGAGCGATTTTAAGAATTTTCGGAGGACCCATTTTTTTGCAACGGCCCTCGAAAGACGGCTCTCGATCGAATCGCGATTCGGGGGAAAAAAATCTTGAATATTATGGCTCCTATCGTCCATTTGGCACACGCTAATTTAGAGTGGCAGTCAATTATATGTCCTCGAAGAGCGGCACTCGATATTGGGCCTTATTTTGGATACCCGCCCCTTCAAAGCCCCATAGGCCCATCCGAGTGTCTCCACCCGATGCTATTTTCCATCTGCTATTGACGGAGTTAAGAAAAACGGTTCAGGGTACTTGTTCGTGACACCATGACGGATACTTGGAGCGATTTTAAGAATTTTCGTAGGACCCATTTTTTTGCAACGGCCCTCGAAAGACGGCTCTCGATCGAATCGCGATTCGGGGGAAAAAAAATCTTGAATATTATGGCTCCTATCGTCCATTTGGCACACGCTAATTCAGAGTGGCAGTCAATTATATGTCCTCGAAGAGCGGCAGTCGATATTGGGCCTTATTTTGGATACCCGCCCCTTCAAAGCCCCATAGGCCCATCCGAGTGTCTCCACCCGATGCTATTTTCCATCTGCTATTGCCGGAGTTAAGAAAAACGGTTCAGGGTACTTGTTCGTGACACCATGACGGATACTTGGAGCGATTTTAAGAATTTTCGTAGGACCCATTTTTTTGCAACGGCCCTCGAAAGACGGCTCTCGATCGAATCGCGATTCGGGGGAAAAAAAATCTTGAATAATATGGCTCCTATCGTCCATTTGGCACACGCTAATTCAGAGTGGCAGTCAATTATATGTCCTCGAAGAGCGGCACTCGATTTTGGGCCTTATTTTGGATACCCGCCCCTTCAAAGCCCCATAGGCCCATCCGAGTGTCTCCACCCGATGCTATTTTCCATCTGCTATTGACGGAGTTAAGAAAAACGGTTCAGGGTGCTTGTTCGTGACACCATGACGGATACTTGGAGCGATTTTAAGAATTTTCGTAGGACCCATTTTTTTGCAACAGCCCTCGAAAGACGGCTCTCGATCGAATCGCGATTCGGGGGAAAAAAATCTTGAATATTATGGCTCCTATCGTCCATTTGGCACACGCTAATTCAGAGTGGCAGTCAATTATATGTCCTCGAAGAGCGGCACTCGATATTGGGCCTTATTTTGGATACCCGCCCCTCCAAAGCCCCATAGGCCCATCCGAGTGTCTCCACCCGATGCTATTTTCCAACTGCTATTGACGGAGTTAAGAAAAACGGTTCAGGGTACTTGTTCGTGACACAATGACGGATACTTGGAGCGATTTTAAGAATTTTCGTAGGACCCATTTTTTTGCAACAGCCCTCGAAAGACGGCTCTCGATCGAATCGCGATTCGGGGGAAAAAAATCTTGAATATTATGGCTCCTATCGTCCATTTGGCACACGGTAATTCAGAGTGGCAGTCAATTATATGTCCTCGAAGAGCGGCACTTGATATTGGGCCTTATTTTGGATACCCGCCCCTCCAAAGCCCCATAGGCCCATCCGAGTGTCTCCACCCGATGCTATTTTCCAACTGCTATTGACGGAGTTAAGAAAAACGGTTCAGGGTACTTGTTCGTGACACAATGACGGATACTTGGAGCGATTTTAAGAATTTTCGTAGGACCCATTTTTTTGCAACAGCCCTCGAAAGACGGCTCTCGATCGAATCGCGATTCGGGGGAAAAAAATCTTGAATATTATGGCTCCTATCGTCCATTTGGCACACGGTAATTCAGAGTGGCAGTCAATTATATGTCCTCGAAGAGCGGCACTCGATATTGGGCCTTATTTTGGATACCCGCCCCTCCAAAGCCCCATAGGCCCATCCGAGTGTCTCCACCCGATGCTATTTTCCAACTGCTATTGACGGAGTTAAGAAAAACGGTTCAGGGTACTTGTTCGTGACACAATGACGGATACTTGGAGCGATTTTAAGAATTTTCGTAGGACCCATTTTTTTGCAACAGCCCTCGAAAGACGGCTCTCGATCGAATCGCGATTCGGGGGAAAAAAATCTTGAATATTATGGCTCCTATCGTCCATTTGGCACACGCTGATTCAGAGTGGCAGTCAATTATATGTCCTCGAAGAGCGGCACTCGATTTTGGGCCTTATTTTGGATACCCGCCCCTTCAAAGCCCCATAGGCCCATCCGAGTGTCTCCACCCGATGCTATTTTCCATCTGCTATTGACGGAGTTAAGAAAAACGGTTCAGGGTACTTGTTCGTGACACCATGACGGATACTTGGAGCGATTTTAAGAATTTTCGGAGGACCCATTTTTTTGCAACGGCCCTCGAAAGACGGCTCTCGATCGAATCGCGATTCGGGGGAAAAAAATCTTGAATATTATGGCTCCTATCGTCCATTTGGCACACGCTAATTTAGAGTGGCAGTCAATTATATGTCCTCGAAGAGCGGCACTCGATATTGGGCCTTATTTTGGATACCCGCCCCTTCAAAGCCCCATAGGCCCATCCGAGTGTCTCCACCCGATGCTATTTTCCATCTGCTATTGACGGAGTTAAGAAAAACGGTTCAGGGTACTTGTTCGTGACACCATGACGGATACTTGGAGCGATTTTAAGAATTTTCGTAGGACCCATTTTTTTGCAACGGCCCTCGAAAGACGGCTCTCGATCGAATCGCGATTCGGGGGAAAAAAAATCTTGAATATTATGGCTCCTATCGTCCATTTGGCACACGCTAATTCAGAGTGGCAGTCAATTATATGTCCTCGAAGAGCGGCAGTCGATATTGGGCCTTATTTTGGATACCCGCCCCTTCAAAGCCCCATAGGCCCATCCGAGTGTCTCCACCCGATGCTATTTTCCATCTGCTATTGCCGGAGTTAAGAAAAACGGTTCAGGGTACTTGTTCGTGACACCATGACGGATACTTGGAGCGATTTTAAGAATTTTCGTAGGACCCATTTTTTTGCAACGGCCCTCGAAAGACGGCTCTCGATCGAATCGCGATTCGGGGGAAAAAAAATCTTGAATAATATGGCTCCTATCGTCCATTTGGCACACGCTAATTCAGAGTGGCAGTCAATTATATGTCCTCGAAGAGCGGCACTCGATTTTGGGCCTTATTTTGGATACCCGCCCCTTCAAAGCCCCATAGGCCCATCCGAGTGTCTCCACCCGATGCTATTTTCCATCTGCTATTGACGGAGTTAAGAAAAACGGTTCAGGGTGCTTGTTCGTGACACCATGACGGATACTTGGAGCGATTTTAAGAATTTTCGTAGGACCCATTTTTTTGCAACAGCCCTCGAAAGACGGCTCTCGATCGAATCGCGATTCGGGGGAAAAAAATCTTGAATATTATGGCTCCTATCGTCCATTTGGCACACGCTAATTCAGAGTGGCAGTCAATTATATGTCCTCGAAGAGCGGCACTCGATATTGGGCCTTATTTTGGATACCCGCCCCTCCAAAGCCCCATAGGCCCATCCGAGTGTCTCCACCCGATGCTATTTTCCAACTGCTATTGACGGAGTTAAGAAAAACGGTTCAGGGTACTTGTTCGTGACACAATGACGGATACTTGGAGCGATTTTAAGAATTTTCGTAGGACCCATTTTTTTGCAACAGCCCTCGAAAGACGGCTCTCGATCGAATCGCGATTCGGGGGAAAAAATCTTGAATATTATGGCTCCTATCGTCCATTTGGCACCCGCTAATTCAGAGTGGCAGTCAATTATATGTCCTCGAAGAGCGGCACTCGATATTGGGCCTTATTTTGGATACCCGCCCCTCCAAAGCCCCATAGGCCCATCCGAGTGTCTCCACCCGATGCTATTTTCCAACTGCTATTGACGGAGTTAAGAAAAACGGTTCAGGGTACTTGTTCGTGACACAATGACGGATACTTGGAGCGATTTTAAGAATTTTCGTAGGACCCATTTTTTTGCAACAGCCCTCGAAAGACGGCTCTCGATCGAATCGCGATTCGGGGGAAAAAAATCTTGAATATTATGGCTCCTATCGTCCATTTGGCACACGGTAATTCAGAGTGGCAGTCAATTATATGTCCTCGAAGAGCGGCACTCGATATTGGGCCTTATTTTGGATACCCGCCCCTCCAAAGCCCCATAGGCCCATCCGAGTGTCTCCACCCGATGCTATTTTCCAACTGCTATTGACGGAGTTAAGAAAAACGGTTCAGGGTACTTGTTCGTGACACAATGACGGATACTTGGAGCGATTTTAAGAATTTTCGTAGGACCCATTTTTTTGCAACAGCCCTCGAAAGACGGCTCTCGATCGAATCGCGATTCGGGGGAAAAAATCTTGAATATTATGGCTCCTATCGTCCATTTGGCACACGCTAATTCAGAGTGGCAGTCAATTATATGTCCTCGAAGAGCGGCAGTCGATATTGGGCCTTATTTTGGATACCCGCCCCTTCAAAGCCCCATAGGCCCATCCGAGTGTCTCCACCCGATGCTATTTTCCATCTGCTATTGCCGGAGTTAAGAAAAACGGTTCAGGGTACTTGTTCGTGACACCATGACGGATACTTGGAGCGATTTTAAGAATTTTCGTAGGACCCATTTTTTTGCAACGGCCCTCGAAAGACGGCTCTCGATCGAATCGCGATTCGGGGGAAAAAAAATCTTGAATAATATGGCTCCTATCGTCCATTTGGCACACGCTAATTCAGAGTGGCAGTCAATTATATGTCCTCGAAGAGCGGCACTCGATTTTGGGCCTTATTTTGGATACCCGCCCCTTCAAAGCCCCATAGGCCCATCCGAGTGTCTCCACCCGATGCTATTTTCCATCTGCTATTGACGGAGTTAAGAAAAACGGTTCAGGGTGCTTGTTCGTGACACCATGACGGATACTTGGAGCGATTTTAAGAATTTTCGTAGGACCCATTTTTTTGCAACAGCCCTCGAAAGACGGCTCTCGATCGAATCGCGATTCGGGGGAAAAAAATCTTGAATATTATGGCTCCTATCGTCCATTTGGCACACGCTAATTCAGAGTGGCAGTCAATTATATGTCCTCGAAGAGCGGCACTCGATATTGGGCCTTATTTTGGATACCCGCCCCTCCAAAGCCCCATAGGCCCATCCGAGTGTCTCCACCCGATGCTATTTTCCAACTGCTATTGACGGAGTTAAGAAAAACGGTTCAGGGTACTTGTTCGTGACACAATGACGGATACTTGGAGCGATTTTAAGAATTTTCGTAGGACCCATTTTTTTGCAACAGCCCTCGAAAGACGGCTCTCGATCGAATCGCGATTCGGGGGAAAAAAATCTTGAATATTATGGCTCCTATCGTCCATTTGGCACACGGTAATTCAGAGTGGCAGTCAATTATATGTCCTCGAAGAGCGGCACTCGATATTGGGCCTTATTTTGGATACCCGCCCCTCCAAAGCCCCATAGGCCCATCCGAGTGTCTCCACCCGATGCTATTTTCCAACTGCTATTGACGGAGTTAAGAAAAACGGTTCAGGGTACTTGTTCGTGACACAATGACGGATACTTGGAGCGATTTTAAGAATTTTCGTAGGACCCATTTTTTTGCAACAGCCCTCGAAAGACGGCTCTCGATCGAATCGCGATTCGGGGGAAAAAAATCTTGAATATTATGGCTCCTATCGTCCATTTGGCACACGGTAATTCAGAGTGGCAGTCAATTATATGTCCTCGAAGAGCGGCACTCGATATTGGGCCTTATTTTGGATACCCGCCCCTCCAAAGCCCCATAGGCCCATCCGAGTGTCTCCACCCGATGCTATTTTCCAACTGCTATTGACGGAGTTAAGAAAAACGGTTCAGGGTACTTGTTCGTGACACAATGACGGATACTTGGAGCGATTTTAAGAATTTTCGTAGGACCCATTTTTTTGCAACAGCCCTCGAAAGACGGCTCTCGATCGAATCGCGATTCGGGGGAAAAAAATCTTGAATATTATGGCTCCTATCGTCCATTTGGCACACGCTGATTCAGAGTGGCAGTCAATTATATGTCCTCGAAGAGCGGCACTCGATTTTGGGCCTTATTTTGGATACCCGCCCCTTCAAAGCCCCATAGGCCCATCCGAGTGTCTCCACCCGATGCTATTTTCCATCTGCTATTGACGGAGTTAAGAAAAACGGTTCAGGGTACTTGTTCGTGACACCATGACGGATACTTGGAGCGATTTTAAGAATTTTCGGAGGACCCATTTTTTTGCAACGGCCCTCGAAAGACGGCTCTCGATCGAATCGCGATTCGGGGGAAAAAAATCTTGAATATTATGGCTCCTATCGTCCATTTGGCACACGCTAATTTAGAGTGGCAGTCAATTATATGTCCTCGAAGAGCGGCACTCGATATTGGGCCTTATTTTGGATACCCGCCCCTTCAAAGCCCCATAGGCCCATCCGAGTGTCTCCACCCGATGCTATTTTCCATCTGCTATTGACGGAGTTAAGAAAAACGGTTCAGGGTACTTGTTCGTGACACCATGACGGATACTTGGAGCGATTTTAAGAATTTTCGTAGGACCCATTTTTTTGCAACGGCCCTCGAAAGACGGCTCTCGATCGAATCGCGATTCGGGGGAAAAAAATCTTGAATATTATGGCTCCTATCGTCCATTTGGCACACGCTAATTCAGAGTGGCAGTCAATTATATGTCCTCGAAGAGCGGCACTCGATATTGGGCCTTATTTTGGATACCCGCCCCTCCAAAGCCCCATAGGCCCATCCGAGTGTCTCCACCCGATGCTATTTTCCAACTGCTATTGACGGAGTTAAGAAAAACGGTTCAGGGTACTTGTTCGTGACACAATGACGGATACTTGGAGCGATTTTAAGAATTTTCGTAGGACCCATTTTTTTGCAACAGCCCTCGAAAGACGGCTCTCGATCGAATCGCGATTCGGGGGAAAAAATCTTGAATATTATGGCTCCTATCGTCCATTTGGCACCCGCTAATTCAGAGTGGCAGTCAATTATATGTCCTCGAAGAGCGGCACTCGATATTGGGCCTTATTTTGGATACCCGCCCCTCCAAAGCCCCATAGGCCCATCCGAGTGTCTCCACCCGATGCTATTTTCCAACTGCTATTGACGGAGTTAAGAAAAACGGTTCAGGGTACTTGTTCGTGACACAATGACGGATACTTGGAGCGATTTTAAGAATTTTCGTAGGACCCATTTTTTTGCAACAGCCCTCGAAAGACGGCTCTCGATCGAATCGCGATTCGGGGGAAAAAAATCTTGAATATTATGGCTCCTATCGTCCATTTGGCACACGGTAATTCAGAGTGGCAGTCAATTATATGTCCTCGAAGAGCGGCACTCGATATTGGGCCTTATTTTGGATACCCGCCCCTCCAAAGCCCCATAGGCCCATCCGAGTGTCTCCACCCGATGCTATTTTCCAACTGCTATTGACGGAGTTAAGAAAAACGGTTCAGGGTACTTGTTCGTGACACAATGACGGATACTTGGAGCGATTTTAAGAATTTTCGTAGGACCCATTTTTTTGCAACAGCCCTCGAAAGACGGCTCTCGATCGAATCGCGATTCGGGGGAAAAAATCTTGAATATTATGGCTCCTATCGTCCATTTGGCACACGCTAATTCAGAGTGGCAGTCAATTATATGTCCTCGAAGAGCGGCAGTCGATATTGGGCCTTATTTTGGATACCCGCCCCTTCAAAGCCCCATAGGCCCATCCGAGTGTCTCCACCCGATGCTATTTTCCATCTGCTATTGCCGGAGTTAAGAAAAACGGTTCAGGGTACTTGTTCGTGACACCATGACGGATACTTGGAGCGATTTTAAGAATTTTCGTAGGACCCATTTTTTTGCAACGGCCCTCGAAAGACGGCTCTCGATCGAATCGCGATTCGGGGGAAAAAAAATCTTGAATAATATGGCTCCTATCGTCCATTTGGCACACGCTAATTCAGAGTGGCAGTCAATTATATGTCCTCGAAGAGCGGCACTCGATTTTGGGCCTTATTTTGGATACCCGCCCCTTCAAAGCCCCATAGGCCCATCCGAGTGTCTCCACCCGATGCTATTTTCCATCTGCTATTGACGGAGTTAAGAAAAACGGTTCAGGGTGCTTGTTCGTGACACCATGACGGATACTTGGAGCGATTTTAAGAATTTTCGTAGGACCCATTTTTTTGCAACAGCCCTCGAAAGACGGCTCTCGATCGAATCGCGATTCGGGGGAAAAAAATCTTGAATATTATGGCTCCTATCGTCCATTTGGCACACGCTAATTCAGAGTGGCAGTCAATTATATGTCCTCGAAGAGCGGCACTCGATATTGGGCCTTATTTTGGATACCCGCCCCTCCAAAGCCCCATAGGCCCATCCGAGTGTCTCCACCCGATGCTATTTTCCAACTGCTATTGACGGAGTTAAGAAAAACGGTTCAGGGTACTTGTTCGTGACACAATGACGGATACTTGGAGCGATTTTAAGAATTTTCGTAGGACCCATTTTTTTGCAACAGCCCTCGAAAGACGGCTCTCGATCGAATCGCGATTCGGGGGAAAAAAATCTTGAATATTATGGCTCCTATCGTCCATTTGGCACACGGTAATTCAGAGTGGCAGTCAATTATATGTCCTCGAAGAGCGGCACTCGATATTGGGCCTTATTTTGGATACCCGCCCCTCCAAAGCCCCATAGGCCCATCCGAGTGTCTCCACCCGATGCTATTTTCCAACTGCTATTGACGGAGTTAAGAAAAACGGTTCAGGGTACTTGTTCGTGACACAATGACGGATACTTGGAGCGATTTTAAGAATTTTCGTAGGACCCATTTTTTTGCAACAGCCCTCGAAAGACGGCTCTCGATCGAATCGCGATTCGGGGGAAAAAAATCTTGAATATTATGGCTCCTATCGTCCATTTGGCACACGGTAATTCAGAGTGGCAGTCAATTATATGTCCTCGAAGAGCGGCACTCGATATTGGGCCTTATTTTGGATACCCGCCCCTCCAAAGCCCCATAGGCCCATCCGAGTGTCTCCACCCGATGCTATTTTCCAACTGCTATTGACGGAGTTAAGAAAAACGGTTCAGGGTACTTGTTCGTGACACAATGACGGATACTTGGAGCGATTTTAAGAATTTTCGTAGGACCCATTTTTTTGCAACAGCCCTCGAAAGACGGCTCTCGATCGAATCGCGATTCGGGGGAAAAAAATCTTGAATATTATGGCTCCTATCGTCCATTTGGCACACGCTGATTCAGAGTGGCAGTCAATTATATGTCCTCGAAGAGCGGCACTCGATTTTGGGCCTTATTTTGGATACCCGCCCCTTCAAAGCCCCATAGGCCCATCCGAGTGTCTCCACCCGATGCTATTTTCCATCTGCTATTGACGGAGTTAAGAAAAACGGTTCAGGGTACTTGTTCGTGACACCATGACGGATACTTGGAGCGATTTTAAGAATTTTCGGAGGACCCATTTTTTTGCAACGGCCCTCGAAAGACGGCTCTCGATCGAATCGCGATTCGGGGGAAAAAAATCTTGAATATTATGGCTCCTATCGTCCATTTGGCACACGCTAATTTAGAGTGGCAGTCAATTATATGTCCTCGAAGAGCGGCACTCGATATTGGGCCTTATTTTGGATACCCGCCCCTTCAAAGCCCCATAGGCCCATCCGAGTGTCTCCACCCGATGCTATTTTCCATCTGCTATTGACGGAGTTAAGAAAAACGGTTCAGGGTACTTGTTCGTGACACCATGACGGATACTTGGAGCGATTTTAAGAATTTTCGTAGGACCCATTTTTTTGCAACGGCCCTCGAAAGACGGCTCTCGATCGAATCGCGATTCGGGGGAAAAAAAATCTTGAATATTATGGCTCCTATCGTCCATTTGGCACACGCTAATTCAGAGTGGCAGTCAATTATATGTCCTCGAAGAGCGGCAGTCGATATTGGGCCTTATTTTGGATACCCGCCCCTTCAAAGCCCCATAGGCCCATCCGAGTGTCTCCACCCGATGCTATTTTCCATCTGCTATTGCCGGAGTTAAGAAAAACGGTTCAGGGTACTTGTTCGTGACACCATGACGGATACTTGGAGCGATTTTAAGAATTTTCGTAGGACCCATTTTTTTGCAACGGCCCTCGAAAGACGGCTCTCGATCGAATCGCGATTCGGGGGAAAAAAAATCTTGAATAATATGGCTCCTATCGTCCATTTGGCACACGCTAATTCAGAGTGGCAGTCAATTATATATCCTCGAAGAGCGGCACTCGATTTTGGGCCTTATTTTGGATACCCGCCCCTTCAAAGCCCCATAGGCCCATCCGAGTGTCTCCACCCGATGCTATTTTCCATCTGCTATTGACGGAGTTAAGAAAAACGGTTCAGGGTGCTTGTTCGTGACACCATGACGGATACTTGGAGCGATTTTAAGAATTTTCGTAGGACCCATTTTTTTGCAACAGCCCTCGAAAGACGGCTCTCGATCGAATCGCGATTCGGGGGAAAAAAATCTTGAATATTATGGCTCCTATCGTCCATTTGGCACACGCTAATTCAGAGTGGCAGTCAATTATATGTCCTCGAAGAGCGGCACTCGATATTGGGCCTTATTTTGGATACCCGCCCCTCCAAAGCCCCATAGGCCCATCCGAGTGTCTCCACCCGATGCTATTTTCCAACTGCTATTGACGGAGTTAAGAAAAACGGTTCAGGGTACTTGTTCGTGACACAATGACGGATACTTGGAGCGATTTTAAGAATTTTCGTAGGACCCATTTTTTTGCAACAGCCCTCGAAAGACGGCTCTCGATCGAATCGCGATTCGGGGGAAAAAATCTTGAATATTATGGCTCCTATCGTCCATTTGGCACCCGCTAATTCAGAGTGGCAGTCAATTATATGTCCTCGAAGAGCGGCACTCGATATTGGGCCTTATTTTGGATACCCGCCCCTCCAAAGCCCCATAGGCCCATCCGAGTGTCTCCACCCGATGCTATTTTCCAACTGCTATTGACGGAGTTAAGAAAAACGGTTCAGGGTACTTGTTCGTGACACAATGACGGATACTTGGAGCGATTTTAAGAATTTTCGTAGGACCCATTTTTTTGCAACAGCCCTCGAAAGACGGCTCTCGATCGAATCGCGATTCGGGGGAAAAAAATCTTGAATATTATGGCTCCTATCGTCCATTTGGCACACGGTAATTCAGAGTGGCAGTCAATTATATGTCCTCGAAGAGCGGCACTCGATATTGGGCCTTATTTTGGATACCCGCCCCTCCAAAGCCCCATAGGCCCATCCGAGTGTCTCCACCCGATGCTATTTTCCAACTGCTATTGACGGAGTTAAGAAAAACGGTTCAGGGTACTTGTTCGTGACACAATGACGGATACTTGGAGCGATTTTAAGAATTTTCGTAGGACCCATTTTTTTGCAACAGCCCTCGAAAGACGGCTCTCGATCGAATCGCGATTCGGGGGAAAAAATCTTGAATATTATGGCTCCTATCGTCCATTTGGCACCCGCTAATTCAGAGTGGCAGTCAATTATATGTCCTCGAAGAGCGGCACTCGATATTGGGCCTTATTTTGGATACCCGCCCCTCCAAAGCCCCATAGGCCCATCCGAGTGTCTCCACCCGATGCTATTTTCCAACTGCTATTGACGGAGTTAAGAAAAACGGTTCAGGGTACTTGTTCGTGACACAATGACGGATACTTGGAGCGATTTTAAGAATTTTCGTAGGACCCATTTTTTTGCAACAGCCCTCGAAAGACGGCTCTCGATCGAATCGCGATTCGGGGGAAAAAAATCTTGAATATTATGGCTCCTATCGTCCATTTGGCACACGGTAATTCAGAGTGGCAGTCAATTATATGTCCTCGAAGAGCGGCACTCGATATTGGGCCTTATTTTGGATACCCGCCCCTCCAAAGCCCCATAGGCCCATCCGAGTGTCTCCACCCGATGCTATTTTCCAACTGCTATTGACGGAGTTAAGAAAAACGGTTCAGGGTACTTGTTGGTGACACAATGACGGATACTTGGAGCGATTTTAAGAATTTTCGTAGGACCCATTTTTTTGCAACAGCCCTCGAAAGACGGCTCTCGATCGAATCGCGATTCGGGGGAAAAAAATCTTGAATATTATGGCTCCTATCGTCCATTTGGCACACGGTAATTCAGAGTGGCAGTCAATTATATGTCCTCGAAGAGCGGCACTCGATATTGGGCCTTATTTTGGATACCCGCCCCTCCAAAGCCCCATAGGCCCATCCGAGTGTCTCCACCCGATGCTATTTTCCAACTGCTATTGACGGAGTTAAGAAAAACGGTTCAGGGTACTTGTTCGTGACACAATGACGGATACTTGGAGCGATTTTAAGAATTTTCGTAGGACCCATTTTTTTGCAACAGCCCTCGAAAGACGGCTCTCGATCGAATCGCGATTCGGGGGAAAAAAATCTTGAATATTATGGCTCCTATCGTCCATTTGGCACACGGTAATTCAGAGTGGCAGTCAATTATATGTCCTCGAAGAGCGGCACTCGATATTGGGCCTTATTTTGGATACCCGCCCCTCCAAAGCCCCATAGGCCCATCCGAGTGTCTCCACCCGATGCTATTTTCCAACTGCTATTGACGGAGTTAAGAAAAACGGTTCAGGGTACTTGTTCGTGACACAATGACGGATACTTGGAGCGATTTTAAGAATTTTCGTAGGACCCATTTTTTTGCAACAGCCCTCGAAAGACGGCTCTCGATCGAATCGCGATTCGGGGGAAAAAAATCTTGAATATTATGGCTCCTATCGTCCATTTGGCACACGGTAATTCAGAGTGGCAGTCAATTATATGTCCTCGAAGAGCGGCACTCGATATTGGGCCTTATTTTGGATACCCGCCCCTCCAAAGCCCCATAGGCCCATCCGAGTGTCTCCACCCGATGCTATTTTCCAACTGCTATTGACGGAGTTAAGAAAAACGGTTCAGGGTACTTGTTCGTGACACAATGACGGATACTTGGAGCGATTTTAAGAATTTTCGTAGGACCCATTGTTTTGCAACAGCCCTCGAAAGACGGCTCTCGATCGAATCGCGATTCGGGGGAAAAAATCTTGAATATTATGGCTCCTATCGTCCATTTGGCACACGCTAATTCAGAGTGGCAGTCAATTATATGTCCTCGAAGAGCGGCACTCGATATTGGGCCTTATTTTGGATACCCGCCCCTCCAAAGCCCCATAGGCCCATCCGAGTGTCTCCACCCGATGCTATTTTCCAACTGCTATTGACGGAGTTAAGAAAAACGGTTCAGGGTACTTGTTCGTGACACAACGACGGATACTTGGAGCGATTTTAAGAATTTTCGTAGGACCCATTTTTTTGCAACAGCCCTCGAAAGACGGCTCTCGATCGAATCGCGATTCGGGGGAAAAAAATCTTGAATATTATGGCTCCTATCGTCCATTTGGCACACGCTAATTCAGAGTGGCAGTCAATTATATGTCCTCGAAGAGCGGCACTCGATATTGGGCCTTATTTTGGATACCCGCCCCTCCAAAGCCCCATAGGCCCATCCGAGTGTCTCCACCCGATGCTATTTTCCAACTGCTATTGACGGAGTTAAGAAAAACGGTTCAGGGTACTTGTTCGTGACACAATGACGGATACTTGGAGCGATTTTAAGAATTTTCGTAGGACCCATTTTTTTGCAACAGCCCTCGAAAGACGGCTCTCGATCGAATCGCGATTCGGGGGAAAAAAATCTTGAATATTATGGCTCCTATCGTCCATTTGGCACACGCTAATTCAGAGTGGCAGTCAATTATATGTCCTCGAAGAGCGGCACTCGATATTGGGCCTTATTTTGGATACCCGCCCCTCCAAAGCCCCAAAGGCCCATCCGAGTGTCTCCACCCGATGCTATTTTCCAACTGCTATTGACGGAGTTAAGAAAAACGGTTTAGGGTACTTGTTCGTGACACAATGACGGATACTTGGAGCGATTTTAAGAATTTTCGTAGGACCCATTTTTTTGCAACAGCCCTCGAAAGACGGCTCTCGATCGAATCGCGATTCGGGGGAAAAAAATCTTGAATATTATGGCTCCTATCGTCCATTTGGCACACGGTAATTCAGAGTGGCAGTCAATTATATGTCCTCGAAGAGCGGCACTCGATATTGGGCCTTATTTTGGATACCCGCCCCTCCAAAGCCCCATAGGCCCATCCGAGTGTCTCCACCCGATGCTATTTTCCAACTGCTATTGACGGAGTTAAGAAAAACGGTTCAGGGTACTTGTTCGTGACACAATGACGGATACTTGGAGCGATTTTAAGAATTTTCGTAGGACCCATTTTTTTGCAACAGCCCGCGAAAGACGGCTCTCGATCGAATCGCGATTCGGGGGAAAAAAATCTTGAATATTATGGCTCCTATCGTCCATTTGGCACACGGTAATTCAGAGTGGCAGTCAATTATATGTCCTCGAAGAGCGGCACTCGATATTGGGCCTTATTTTGGATACCCGCCCCTCCAAAGCCCCATAGGCCCATCCGAGTGTCTCCACCCGATGCTATTTTCCAACTGCTATTGACGGAGTTAAGAAAAACGGTTCAGGGTACTTGTTCGTGACACAATGACGGATACTTAGAGCGATTTTAAGAATTTTCGTAGGACCCATTTTTTGCAACAGCCCTCGAAAGACGGCTCTCGATCGAATCGCGATCGGGGGAAAAAAATCTTGAATATTATGGCTCCTATCGTCCATTTGGCACACGGTAATTCAGAGTGGCAGTCAATTATATGTCCTCGAAGAGCGGCACTCGATATTGGGCCTTATTTTGGATACCCGCCCCTCCAAAGCCCCATAGGCCCATCCGAGTGTCTCCACCCGATGCTATTTTCCAACTGCTATTGACGGAGTTAAGAAAAACGGTTCAGGGTACTTGTTCGTGACACAATGACGGATACTTGGAGCGATTTTAAGAATTTTCGTAGGACCCATTTTTTTGCAACAGCCCTCGAAAGACGGCTCTCGATCGAATCGCGATTCGGGGGAAAAAAATCTTGAATATTATGGCTCCTATCGTCCATTTGGCACACGGTAATTCAGAGTGGCAGTCAATTATATGTCCTCGAAGAGCGGCACTCGATATTGGGCCTTATTTTGGATACCCGCCCCTCCAAAGCCCCATAGGCCCATCCGAGTGTCTCCACCCGATGCTATTTTCCAACTGCTATTGACGGAGTTAAGAAAAACGGTTCAGGGTACTTGTTCGTGACACAATGACGGATACTTGGAGCGATTTTAAGAATTTTCGTAGGACCCATTGTTTTGCAACAGCCCTCGAAAGACGGCTCTCGATCGAATCGCGATTCGGGGGAAAAAATCTTGAATATTATGGCTCCTATCGTCCATTTGGCACACGCTAATTCAGAGTGGCAGTCAATTATATGTCCTCGAAGAGCGGCACTCGATATTGGGCCTTATTTTGGATACCCGCCCCTCCAAAGCCCCATAGGCCCATCCGAGTGTCTCCACCCGATGCTATTTTCCAACTGCTATTGACGGAGTTAAGAAAAACGGTTCAGGGTACTTGTTCGTGACACAACGACGGATACTTGGAGCGATTTTAAGAATTTTCGTAGGACCCATTTTTTTGCAACAGCCCTCGAAAGACGGCTCTCGATCGAATCGCGATTCGGGGGAAAAAAATCTTGAATATTATGGCTCCTATCGTCCATTTGGCACACGCTAATTCAGAGTGGCAGTCAATTATATGTCCTCGAAAAGCGGCACTCGATATTGGGCCTTATTTTGGATACCCGCCCCTCCAAAGCCCCATAGGCCCATCCGAGTGTCTCCACCCGATGCTATTTTCCAACTGCTATTGACGGAGTTAAGAAAAACGGTTCAGGGTACTTGTTCGTGACACAATGACGGATACTTGGAGCGATTTTAAGAATTTTCGTAGGACCCATTTTTTTGCAACAGCCCTCGAAATACGGCTCTCGATCGAATCGCGATTCGGGGGAAAAAAATCTTGAATATTATGGCTCCTATCGTCCATTTGGCACACGCTAATTCAGAGTGGCAGTCAATTATATGTCCTCGAAGAGCGGCACTCGATATTGGGCCTTATTTTGGATACCCGCCCCTCCAAAGCCCCATAGGCCCATCCGAGTGTCTCCACCCGATGCTATTTTCCAACTGCTATTGACGGAGTTAAGAAAAACGGTTCAGGGTACTTGTTCGTGACACAATGACGGATACTTGGAGCGATTTTAAGAATTTTCGTAGGACCCATTTTTTTGCAACAGCCCTCGAAAGACGGCTCTCGATCGAATCGCGATTCGGGGGAAAAAAATCTTGAATATTATGGCTCCTATCGTCCATTTGGCACACGGTAATTCAGAGTGGCAGTCAATTATATGTCCTCGAAGAGCGGCACTCGATATTGGGCCTTATTTTGGATACCCGCCCCTCCAAAGCCCCATAGGCCCATCCGAGTGTCTCCACCCGATGCTATTTTCCAACTGCTATTGACGGAGTTAAGAAAAACGGTTCAGGGTACTTGTTCGTGACACAATGACGGATACTTGGAGCGATTTTAAGAATTTTCGTAGGACCCATTGTTTTGCAACAGCCCTCGAAAGACGGCTCTCGATCGAATCGCGATTCGGGGGAAAAAAATCTTGAATATTATGGCTCCTATCGTCCATTTGGCACACGCTAATTCAGAGTGGCAGTCAATTATATGTCCTCGAAGAGCGGCACTCGATATTGGGCCTTATTTTGGATACCCGCCCCTCCAAAGCCCCATAGGCCCATCCGAGTGTCTCCACCCGATGCTATTTTCCAACTGCTATTGACGGAGTTAAGAAAAACGGTTCAGGGTACTTGTTCGTGACACAACGACGGATACTTGGAGCGATTTTAAGAATTTTCGTAGGACCCATTTTTTTGCAACAGCCCTCGAAAGACGGCTCTCGATCGAATCGCGATTCGGGGGAAAAAAATCTTGAATATTATGGCTCCTATCGTCCATTTGGCACACGCTAATTCAGAGTGGCAGTCAATTATATGTCCTCGAAGAGCGGCACTCGATATTGGGCCTTATTTTGGATACCCGCCCCTCCAAAGCCCCATAGGCCCATCCGAGTGTCTCCACCCGATGCTATTTTCCAACTGCTATTGACGGAGTTAAGAAAAACGGTTCAGGGTACTTGTTCGTGACACAATGACGGATACTTGGAGCGATTTTAAGAATTTTCGTAGGACCCATTTTTTTGCAACAGCCCTCGAAATACGGCTCTCGATCGAATCGCGATTCGGGGGAAAAAAATCTTGAATATTATGGCTCCTATCGTCCATTTGGCACACGCTAATTCAGAGTGGCAGTCAATTATATGTCCTCGAAGAGCGGCACTCGATATTGGGCCTTATTTTGGATACCCGCCCCTCCAAAGCCCCATAGGCCCATCCGAGTGTCTCCACCCGATGCTATTTTCCAACTGCTATTGACGGAATTAAGAAAAACGGTTCAGGGTACTTGTTCGTGACACAATGACGGATACTTGGAGCGATTTTAAGAATTTTCGTAGGACCCATTTTTTTGCAACAGCCCTCGAAAGACGGCTCTCGATCGAATCGCGATTCGGGGGAAAAAAATCTTGAATATTATGGCTCCTATCGTCCATTTGGCACACGCTAATTCAGAGTGGCAGTCAATTATATGTCCTCGAAGAGCGGCAATCGATATTGGGCCTTATTTTGGATACCCGCCCCTCCAAAGCCCCATAGGCCCATCCGAGTGTCTCCACCCGATGTTATTTTCCAACTGCTATTGACGGAGTTAAGAAAAACGGTTCAGGGTACTTGTTCGTGACACAATGACGGATACTTGGAGCGATTTTAAGAATTTTCGTAGGACCCATTGTTTTGCAACAGCCCTCGAAAGACGGCTCTCGATCGAATCGCGATTCGGGGGAAAAAAATCTTGAATATTATGGCTCCTATCGTCCATTTGGCACACGCTAATTCAGAGTGGCAGTCAATTATATGTCCTCGAAGAGCGGCACTCGATATTGGGCCTTATTTTGGATACCCGCCCCTCCAAAGCCCCATAGGCCCATCCGAGTGTCTCCACCCGATGCTATTTTCCAACTGCTATTGACGGAGTTAAGAAAAACGGTTCAGGGTACTTGTTCGTGACACAATGACGGATACTTGGAGCGATTTTAAGAATTTTCGTAGGACCCATTTTTTTGCAACAGCCCTCGAAAGACGGCTCTCGATCGAATCGCGATTCGGGGGAAAAAAATCTTGAATATTATGGCTCCTATCGTCCATTTGGCACACGGTAATTCAGAGTGGCAGTCAATTATATGTCCTCGAAGAGCGGCACTCGATATTGGGCCTTATTTTGGATACCCGCCCCTCCAAAGCCCCATAGGCCCATCCGAGTGTCTCCACCCGATGCTATTTTCCAACTGCTATTGACGGAGTTAAGAAAAACGGTTCAGGGTACTTGTTCGTGACACAATGACGGATACTTGGAGCGATTTTAAGAATTTTCGTAGGACCCATTTTTTTGCAACAGCCCTCGAAAGACGGCTCTCGATCGAATCGCGATTCGGGGGAAAAAAATCTTGAATATTATGGCTCCTATCGTCCATTTGGCACACGGTAATTCAGAGTGGCAGTCAATTATATGTCCTCGAAGAGCGGCACTCGATATTGGGCCTTATTTTGGATACCCGCCCCTCCAAAGCCCCATAGGCCCATCCGAGTGTCTCCACCCGATGCTATTTTCCAACTGCTATTGACGGAGTTAAGAAAAACAGTTCAGGGTACTTGTTCGTGACACAATGACGGATACTTGGAGCGATTTTAAGAATTTTCGTAGGACCCATTTTTTTGCAACAGCCCTCGAAAGACGGCTCTCGATCGAATCGCGATTCGGGGGAAAAAAATCTTGAATATTATGGCTCCTATCGTCCATTTGGCACACGGTAATTCAGAGTGGCAGTCAATTATATGTCCTCGAAGAGCGGCACTCGATATTGGGCCTTATTTTGGATACCCGCCCCTCCAAAGCCCCATAGGCCCATCCGAGTGTCTCCACCCGATGCTATTTTCCAACTGCTATTGACGGAGTTAAGAAAAACGGTTCAGGGTACTTGTTCGTGACACAATGACGGATACTTGGAGCGATTTTAAGAATTTTCGTAGGACCCATTTTTTTGCAACAGCCCTCGAAAGACGGCTCTCGATCGAATCGCGATTCGGGGGAAAAAAATCTTGAATATTATGGCTCCTATCGTCCATTTGGCACACGGTAATTCAGAGTGGCAGTCAATTATATGTCCTCGAAGAGCGGCACTCGATATTGGGCCTTATTTTGGATACCCGCCCCTCCAAAGCCCCATAGGCCCATCCGAGTGTCTCCACCCGATGCTATTTTCCAACTGCTATTGACGGAGTTAAGAAAAACGGTTCAGGGTACTTGTTCGTGACACAATGACGGATACTTGGAGCGATTTTAAGAATTTTCGTAGGACCCATTTTTTTGCAACAGCCCTCGAAAGACGGCTCTCGATCGAATCGCGATTCGGGGGAAAAAAATCTTGAATATTATGGCTCCTATCGTCCATTTGGCACACGCTAATTCAGAGTGGCAGTCAATTATATGTCCTCGAAGAGCGGCACGGGATATTGGGCCTTATTTTGGATACCCGCCCCTCCAAAGCCCCATAGGCCCATCCGAGTGTCTCCACCCGATGCTATTTTCCAACTGCTATTGACGGAGTTAAGAAAAACGGTTCAGGGTACTTGTTCGTGACACAATGACGGATACTTGGAGCGATTTTAAGAATTTTCGTAGGACCCATTTTTTTGCAACAGCCCTCGAAAGACGGCTCTCGATCGAATCGCGATTCGGGGGAAAAAAATCTTGAATATTATGGCTCCCATCGTCCATTTGGCACACGGTAATTCAGAGTGGCAGTCAATTATATGTCCTCGAAGAGCGGCACTCGATATTGGGCCTTATTTTGGATACCCGCCCCTCCAAAGCCCCATAGGCCCATCCGAGTGTCTCCACCCGATGCTATTTTCCAACTGCTATTGACGGAGTTAAGAAAAACGGTTCAGGGTCCTTGTTCGTGACACAATGACGGATACTTGGAGCGATTTTAAGAATTTTCGTAGGACCCATTTTTTGCAACAGCCCTCGAAAGACGGCTCTCGATCGAATCGCGATTCGGGGGAAAAAAATCTTGAATATTATGGCTCCTATCGTCCATTTGGCACACGCTAATTCAGAGTGGCAGTCAATTATATGTCCTCGAAGAGCGGCACTCGATATTGGGCCTTATTTTGGATACCCGCCCCTCCAAAGCCCCATAGGCCCATCCGAGTGTCTCCACCCGATGCTATTTTCCAACTGCTATTGACGGAGTTAAGAAAAACGGTTCAGGGTACTTGTTCGTGACACAATGACGGATACTTGGAGCGATTTTAAGAATTTTCGTAGGACCCATTTTTTTGCAACAGCCCTCGAAAGACGGCTCTCGATCGAATCGCGATTCGGGGGAAAAAAATCTTGAATATTATGGCTCCTATCGTCCATTTGGCACACGCTAATTCAGAGTGGCAGTCAATTATATGTCCTCGAAGAGCGGCACTCGATATTGGGCCTTATTTTGGATACCCGCCCCTCCAAAGCCCCATAGGCCCATCCGAGTGTCTCCACCCGATGCTATTTTCCAACTGCTATTGACGGAGTTAAGAAAAACGGTTCAGGGTACTTGTTCGTGACACAACGACGGATACTTGGAGCGATTTTAAGAATTTTCGTAGGACCCATTTTTTTGCAACAGCCCTCGAAAGACGGCTCTCGATCGAATCGCGATCCGGGGGAAAAAAATCTTGAATATTATGGCTCCTATCGTCCATTTGGCACACGCTAATTCAGAGTGGCAGTCAATTATATGTCCTCGAAGAGCGGCACTCGATATTGGGCCTTATTTTGGATACCCGCCCCTCCAAAGCCCCATAGGCCCATCCGAGTGTCTCCACCCGATGCTATTTTCCAACTGCTATTGACGGAGTTAAGAAAAACGGTTCAGGGTACTTGTTCGTGACACAACGACGGATACTTGGAGCGATTTTAAGAATTTTCGTAGGACCCATTTTTTTGCAACAGCCCTCGAAAGACGGCTCTCGATCGAATCGCGATTCGGGGGAAAAAAATCTTGAATATTATGGCTCCTATCGTCCATTTGGCACACGCTAATTCAGAGTGGCAGTCAATTATATGTCCTCGAAGAGCGGCACTCGATATTGGGCCTTATTTTGGATACCCGCCCCTCCAAAGCCCCATAGGCCCATCCGAGTGTCTCCACCCGATGCTATTTTCCAACTGCTATTGACGGAGTTAAGAAAAACGGTTCAGGGTACTTGTTCGTGACACAACGACGGATACTTGGAGCGATTTTAAGAATTTTCGTAGGACCCATTTTTTTGCAACAGCCCTCGAAAGACGGCTCTCGATCGAATCGCGATTCGGGGGAAAAAAATCTTGAATATTATGGCTCCTATCGTCCATTTGGCACACGCTAATTCAGAGTGGCAGTCAATTATATGTCCTCGAAGAGCGGCACTCGATATTGGGCCTTATTTTGGATACCCGCCCCTCCAAAGCCCCATAGGCCCATCCGAGTGTCTCCACCCGATGCTATTTTCCAACTGCTATTGACGGAGTTAAGAAAAACGGTTCAGGGTCCTTGTTCGTGACACAATGACGGATACTTGGAGCGATTTTAAGAATTTTCGTAGGACCCATTTTTTGCAACAGCCCTCGAAAGACGGCTCTCGATCGAATCGCGATTCGGGGGAAAAAAATCTTGAATATTATGGCTCCTATCGTCCATTTGGCACACGCTAATTCAGAGTGGCAGTCTATTATATGTCCTCGAAGAGCGGCACTCGATATTGGGCCTTATTTTGGATACCCGCCCCTCCAAAGCCCCATAGGCCCATCCGAGTGTCTCCACCCGATGCTATTTTCCAATTGCTATTGACGGAGTTAAGAAAAACGGTTCAGGGTACTTGTTCGTGACACAATGACGGATACTTGGAGCGATTTTAAGAATTTTCGTAGGACCCATTTTTTTGCAACAGCCCTCGAAAGACGGCTCTCGATCGAATCGCGATTCGGGGGAAAAAAATCTTGAATATTATGGCTCCTATCGTCCATTTGGCACACGCTAATTCAGAGTGGCAGTCAATTATATGTCCTCGAAGAGTGGCACTCGATATTGGGCCTTATTTTGGATACCCGCCCCTCCAAAGCCCCATAGGCCCATCCGAGTGTCTCCACCCGATGCTATTTTCCAACTGCTATTGACGGAGTTAAGAAAAACGGTTCAGGGTCCTTGTTCGTGACACAATGACGGATACTTGGAGCGATTTTAAGAATTTTCGTAGGACCCATTTTTTGCAACAGCCCTCGAAAGACGGCTCTCGATCGAATCGCGATTCGGGGGAAAAAAATCTTGAATATTATGGCTCCTATCGTCCATTTGGCATACGCTAATTCAGAGTGGCAGTCAATTATATGTCCTCGAAGAGCGGCACTCGATATTGGGCCTTATTTTGGATACCCGCCCCTCCAAAGCCCCATAGGCCCATCCGAGTGTCTCCACCCGATGCTATTTTCCAACTGCTATTGACGGAGTTAAGAAAAACGGTTCAGGGTACTTGTTCGTGACACAATGACGGATACTTGGAGCGATTTTAAGAATTTTCGTAGGACCCATTTTTTTGCAACAGCCCTCGAAAGACGGCTCTCGATAGAATCGCGATTCGGGGGAAAAAATCTTGAATATTATGGCTCCTATCGTCCATTTGGCACACGCTAATTCAGAGTGGCAGTCAATTATATGTCCTCGAAGAGCGGCACTCGATATTGGGCCTTATTTTGGATACCCGCCCCTCCAAAGCCCCATAGGCCCATCCGAGTGTCTCCACCCGATGCTATTTTCCAACTGCTATTGACGGAGTTAAGAAAAACGGTTCAGGGTACTTGTTCGTGACACAACGACGGATACTTGGAGCGATTTTAAGAATTTTCGTAGGACCCATTTTTTTGCAACAGCCCTCGAAAGACGGCTCTCGATCGAATCGCGATTCGGGGGAAAAAAATCTTGAATATTATGGCTCCTATCGTCCATTTGGCACACGCTAATTCAGAGTGGCAGTCAATTATATGTCCTCGAAGAGCGGCACTCGATATTGGGCCTTATTTTGGATACCCGCCCCTCCAAAGCCCCATAGGCCCATCCGAGTGTCTCCACCCGATGCTATTTTCCAACTGCTATTGACGGAGTTAAGAAAAACGGTTCAGGGTCCTTGTTCGTGACACAATGACGGATACTTGGAGCGATTTTAAGAATTTTCGTAGGACCCATTTTTTGCAACAGCCCTCGAAAGTCGGCTCTCGATCGAATCGCGATTCGGGGGAAAAAAATCTTGAATATTATGGCTCCTATCGTCCATTTGGCACACGCTAATTCAGAGTGGCAGTCAATTATATGTCCTCGAAGAGCGGCACTCGATATTGGGCCTTATTTTGGATACCCGCCCCTCCAAAGCCCCATAGGCCCATCCGAGTGTCTCCACCCGATGCTATTTTCCAACTGCTATTGACGGAGTTAAGAAAAACGGTTCAGGGTACTTGTTCGTGACACAATGACGGATACTTGGAGCGATTTTAAGAATTTTCGTAGGACCCATTTTTTTGGAACAGCCCTCGAAAGACGGCTCTCGATCGAATCGCGATTCGGGGGAAAAAAATCTTGAATATTATGGCTCCTATCGTCCATTTGGCACACGCTAATTCAGAGTGGCAGTCAATTATATGTCCTCGAAGAGCGGCACTCGATATTGGGCCTTATTTTGGATACCCGCCCCTCCAAAGCCCCATAGGCCCATCCGAGTGTCTCCACCCGATGCTATTTTCCAACTGCTATTGACGGAGTTAAGAAAAACGGTTCAGGGTACTTGTTCGTGACACAACGACGGATACTTGGAGCGATTTTAAGAATTTTCGTAGGACCCATTTTTTTGCAACAGCCCTCGAAAGACGGCTCTCGATCGAATCGCGATTCGGGGGAAAAAAATCTTGAATATTATGGCTCCTATCGTCCATTTGGCACACGCTAATTCAGAGTGGCAGTCAATTATATGTCCTCGAAGAGCGGCACTCGATATTGGGCCTTATTTTGGATACCCGCCCCTCGAAAGCCCCATAGGCCCATCCGAGTGTCTCCACCCGATGCTATTTTCCAACTGCTATTGACGGAGTTAAGAAAAACGGTTCAGGGTACTTGTTCGTGACACAACGACGGATACTTGGAGCGATTTTAAGAATTTTCGTAGGACCCATTTTTTTGCAACAGCCCTCGAAAGACGGCTCTCGATCGAATCGCGATTCGGGGGAAAAAAATCTTGAATATTATGGCTCCTATCGTCCATTTGGCACACGCTAATTCAGAGTGGCAGTCAATTATATGTCCTCGAAGAGCGGCACTCGATATTGGGCCTTATTTTGGATACCCGCCTCTCCAAAGCCCCATAGGCCCATCCGAGTGTCTCCACCCGATGCTATTTTCCAACTGCTATTGACGGAGTTAAGAAAAACGGTTCAGGGTACTTGTTCGTGACACAATGACGGATACTTGGAGCGATTTTAAGAATTTTCGTAGGACCCATTTTTTTGCAACAGCCCTCGAAAGACGGCTCTCGATCGAATCGCGATCCGGGGGAAAAAAATCTTGAATATTATGGCTCCTATCGTCCATTTGGCACACGCTAATCCAGAGTGGCAGTCAATTATATGTCCTCGAAGAGCGGCACTCGATATTGGGCCTTATTTTGGATACCCGCCCCTCCAAAGCCCCATAGGCCCATCCGAGTGTCTCCACCCGATGCTATTTTCCAACTGCTATTGACGGAGTTAAGAAAAACGGTTCAGGGTACTTGTTCGTGACACAACGACGGATACTTGGAGCGATTTTAAGAATTTTCGTAGGACCCATTTTTTTGCAACAGCCCTCGAAAGACGGCTCTCGATCGAATCGCGATTCGGGGGAAAAAAATCTTGAATATTATGGCTCCTATCGTCCATTTGGCACACGCTAATTCAGAGTGGCAGTCAATTATATGTCCTCGAAGAGCGGCACTCGATATTGGGCCTTATTTTGGATACCCGCCCCTCCAAAGCCCCATAGGCCCATCCGAGTGTCTCCACCCGATGCTATTTTCCAACTGCTATTGACGGAGTTAAGAAAAACGGTTCAGGGTACTTGTTCGTGACACAACGACGGATACTTGGAGCGATTTTAAGAATTTTCGTAGGACCCATTTTTTTGCAACAGCCCTCGAAAGACGGCTCTCGATCGAATCGCGATTCGGGGGAAAAAAATCTTGAATATTATGGCTCCTATCGTCCATTTGGCACACGCTAATTCAGAGTGGCAGTCAATTATATGTCCTCGAAGAGCGGCACTCGATATTGGGCCTTATTTTGGATACCCGCCCCTCCAAAGCCCCATAGGCCCATCCGAGTGTCTCCACCCCATGCTATTTTCCAACTGCTATTGACGGAGTTAAGAAAAACGGTTCAGGGTCCTTGTTCGTGACACAATGACGGATACTTGGAGCGATTTTAAGAATTTTCGTAGGACCCATTTTTTGCAACAGCCCTCGAAAGACGGCTCTCGATCGAATCGCGATTCGGGGGAAAAAAATCTTGAATATTATGGCTTCTATCGTCCATTTGGCACACGCTAATTCAGAGTGGCAGTCAATTATATGTCCTCGAAGAGCGGCACTCGATATTGGGCCTTATTTTGGATACCCGCCCCTTCAAAGCCCCATAGGCCCATCCGAGTGTCTCCACCCGATGCTATTTTCCATCTGCTATTGACGGAGTTAAGAAAAACGGTTCAGGGTACTTGTTCGTGACACCATGACGGATACTTGGAGCGATTTTAAGAATTTTCGTAGGACCCATTTTTTTGCAACGGCCCTCGAAAGACGGCTCTCGATCGAATCGCGATTCGGGGGAAAAAAAAGTCTTGAATATTATGGCTCCTAACGTCCATTTGGCACACGCTAATTCAGAGTGGCAGTCAATTATATGTCCTCGAAGAGCGGCACTCGATTTTGGGCCTTATTTTGGATACCCGCCCCTTCAAAGCCCCATAGGCCCATCCGAGTGTCTCCACCCGATGCTATTTTCCATCTGCTATTGACGGAGTTAAGAAAAACGGTTCAGGGTACTTGTTCGTGACACCATGACGGATACTTGGAGCGATTTTAAGAATTTTCGTAGGACCCATTTTTTTGCAACGGCCCTCGAAAGACGGCTCTCGATCGAATCGCGATTCGGGGGAAAAAAAATCTTGAATATTATGGCTCCTATCGTCCATTTGGCACACGCTAATTCAGAGTGGCAGTCAATTATATGTCCTCGAAGAGCGGCACTCGATTTTGGGCCTTATTTTGGATACCCGCCCCTTCAAAGCCCCATAGGCCCATCCGAGTGTCTCCACCCGATGCTATTTTCCATCTGCTATTGACGGAGTTAAGAAAAACGGTTCAGGGTACTTGTTCGTGACACCATGACGGATACTTGGAGCGATTTTAAGAATTTTCGTAGGACCCATTTTTTTGCAACGGCCCTCGAAAGACGGCTCTCGATCGAATCGCGATTCGGGGGAAAAAAAATCTTGAATATTATGGCTCCTATCGTCCATTTGGCACACGCTAATTCCGAGTGGCAGTCAATTATATGTCCTCGAAGAGCGGCACACGATATTGGGCCTTATTTTGGATACCCGCCCCTTCAAAGCCCCATAGGCCCATCCGAGTGTCTCCACCCGATGCTATTTTCCAACTGCTATTGACGGAGTTAAGAAAAACGGTTCAGGGTACTTGTTCGTGACACAATGACGGATACTTGGAGCGATTTTAAGAATTTTCATAGGACCCATTTTTTTGCAACAGCCCTCGAAAGACGGCTCTCGATCGAATCGCGATTCGGGGGAAAAAAATCTTGAATATTATGGCTCCTATCGTCCATTTGGCACACGCTAATTCAGAGTGGCAGTCAATTATATGTCCTCGAAGAGCGGCACTCGATATTGGGCCTTATTTTGGATACCCGCCCCTCCAAAGCCCCATAGGCCCATCCGAGTGTCTCCACCCGATGCTATTTTCCAACTGCTATTGACGGAGTTAAGAAAAACGGTTCAGGGTTCTTGTTCGTGACACAACGACGGATACTTGGAGCGATTTTAAGAATTTTCGTAGGACCCATTTTTTTGCAACAGCCCTCGAAAGACGGCTCTCGATCGAATCGCGATTCGGGGGAAAAAAATCTTGAATATTATGGCTCCTATCGTCCATTTGGCACACGGTAATTCAGAGTGGCAGTCAATTATATGTCCTCGAAGAGCGGCACTCGATATTGGGCCTTATTTTGGATACCCGCCCCTCCAAAGCCCCATAGGCCCATCCGAGTGTCTCCACCCGATGCTATTTTCCAACTGCTATTGACGGAGTTAAGAAAAACGGTTCAGGGTACTTGTTCGTGACACAATGACGGATACTTGGAGCGATTTTAAGAATTTTCGTAGGACCCATTTTTTTGCAACAGCCCTCGAAAGACGGCTCTCGATCGAATCGCGATTCGGGGGAAAAAAATCTTGAATATTATGGCTCCTATCGTCCATTTGGCACACGGTAATTCAGAGTGGCAGTCAATTATATGTCCTCGAAGAGCGGCACTCGATATTGGGCCTTATTTTGGATACCCGCCCCTCCAAAGCCCCATAGGCCCATCCGAGTGTCTCCACCCGATGCTATTTTCCAACTGCTATTGACGGAGTTAAGAAAAACAGTTCAGGGTACTTGTTCGTGACACAATGACGGATACTTGGAGCGATTTTAAGAATTTTCGTAGGACCCATTTTTTTGCAACAGCCCTCGAAAGACGGCTCTCGATCGAATCGCGATTCGGGGGAAAAAAATCTTGAATATTATGGCTCCTATCGTCCATTTGGCACACGGTAATTCAGAGTGGCAGTCAATTATATGTCCTCGAAGAGCGGCACTCGATATTGGGCCTTATTTTGGATACCCGCCCCTCCAAAGCCCCATAGGCCCATCCGAGTGTCTCCACCCGATGCTATTTTCCAACTGCTATTGACGGAGTTAAGAAAAACGGTTCAGGGTACTTGTTCGTGACACAATGACGGATACTTGGAGCGATTTTAAGAATTTTCGTAGGACCCATTTTTTTGCAACAGCCCTCGAAAGACGGCTCTCGATCGAATCGCGATTCGGGGGAAAAAAATCTTGAATATTATGGCTCCTATCGTCCATTTGGCACACGGTAATTCAGAGTGGCAGTCAATTATATGTCCTCGAAGAGCGGCACTCGATATTGGGCCTTATTTTGGATACCCGCCCCTCCAAAGCCCCATAGGCCCATCCGAGTGTCTCCACCCGATGCTATTTTCCAACTGCTATTGACGGAGTTAAGAAAAACGGTTCAGGGTACTTGTTCGTGACACAATGACGGATACTTGGAGCGATTTTAAGATTTTTCGTAGGACCCATTTTTTTGCAACAGCCCTCGAAAGACGGCTCTCGATCGAATCGCGATTCGGGGGAAAAAAATCTTGAATATTATGGCTCCTATCGTCCATTTGGCACACGCTAATTCAGAGTGGCAGTCAATTATATGTCCTCGAAGAGCGGCACTCGATATTGGGCCTTATTTTGGATACCCGCCCCTCCAAAGCCCCATAGGCCCATCCGAGTGTCTCCACCCGATGCTATTTTCCAACTGCTATTGACGGAGTTAAGAAAAACGGTTCAGGGTACTTGTTCGTGACACAATGACGGATACTTGGAGCGATTTTAAGAATTTTCGTAGGACCCATTTTTTTGCAACAGCCCTCGAAAGACGGCTCTCGATCGAATCGCGATTCGGGGGAAAAAAATCTTGAATATTATGGCTCCCATCGTCCATTTGGCACACGGTAATTCAGAGTGGCAGTCAATTATATGTCCTCGAAGAGCGGCACTCGATATTGGGCCTTATTTTGGATACCCGCCCCTCCAAAGCCCCATAGGCCCATCCGAGTGTCTCCACCCGATGCTATTTTCCAACTGCTATTGACGGAGTTAAGAAAAACGGTTCAGGGTACTTGTTCGTGACACAAAGACGGATACTTGGAGCGATTTTAAGAATTTTCGTAGGACCCATTTTTTTGCAACAGCCCTCGAAAGACGGCTCTCGATCGAATCGCGATTCGGGGGAAAAAAATCTTGAATATTATGGCTCCTATCGTCCATTTGGCACACGCTAATTCAGAGTGGCAGTCAATTATATGTCCTCGAAGAGCGGCACTCGATATTGGGCCTTATTTTGGATACCCGCCCCTCCAAAGCCCCATAGGCCCATCCGAGTGTCTCCACCCGATGCTATTTTCCAACTGCTATTGACGGAGTTAAGAAAAACGGTTCAGGGTACTTGTTCGTGACACAACGACGGATACTTGGAGCGATTTTAAGAATTTTCGTAGGACCCATTTTTTTGCAACAGCCCTCGAAAGACGGCTCTCGATCGAATCGCGATTCGGGGGAAAAAAATCTTGAATATTATGGCTCCTATCGTCCATTTGGCACACGCTAATTCAGAGTGGCAGTCAATTATATGTCCTCGAAGAGCGGCACTCGATATTGGGCCTTATTTTGGATACCCGCCCCTCCAAAGCCCCATAGGCCCATCCGAGTGTCTCCACCCGATGCTATTTTCCAACTGCTATTGACGGAGTTAAGAAAAACGGTTCAGGGTACTTGTTCGTGACACAACGACGGATACTTGGAGCGATTTTAAGAATTTTCGTAGGACCCATTTTTTTGCAACAGCCCTCGAAAGACGGCTCTCGATCGAATCGCGATTCGGGGGAAAAAAATCTTGAATATTATGGCTCCTATCGTCCATTTGGCACACGCTAATTCAGAGTGGCAGTCAATTATATGTCCTCGAAGAGCGGCACTCGATATTGGGCCTTATTTTGGATACCCGCCCCTCCAAAGCCCCATAGGCCCATCCGAGTGTCTCCACCCCATGCTATTTTCCAACTGCTATTGACGGAGTTAAGAAAAACGGTTCAGGGTCCTTGTTCGTGACACAATGACGGATACTTGGAGCGATTTTAAGAATTTTCGTAGGACCCATTTTTTGCAACAGCCCTCGAAAGACGGCTCTCGATCGAATCGCGATTCGGGGGAAAAAAATCTTGAATATTATGGCTTCTATCGTCCATTTGGCACACGCTAATTCAGAGTGGCAGTCAATTATATGTCCTCGAAGAGCGGCACTCGATATTGGGCCTTATTTTGGATACCCGCCCCTTCAAAGCCCCATAGGCCCATCCGAGTGTCTCCACCCGATGCTATTTTCCATCTGCTATTGACGGAGTTAAGAAAAACGGTTCAGGGTACTTGTTCGTGACACCATGACGGATACTTGGAGCGATTTTAAGAATTTTCGTAGGACCCATTTTTTTGCAACGGCCCTCGAAAGACGGCTCTCGATCGAATCGCGATTCGGGGGAAAAAAAAGTCTTGAATATTATGGCTCCTAACGTCCATTTGGCACACGCTAATTCAGAGTGGCAGTCAATTATATGTCCTCGAAGAGCGGCACTCGATTTTGGGCCTTATTTTGGATACCCGCCCCTTCAAAGCCCCATAGGCCCATCCGAGTGTCTCCACCCGATGCTATTTTCCATCTGCTATTGACGGAGTTAAGAAAAACGGTTCAGGGTACTTGTTCGTGACACCATGACGGATACTTGGAGCGATTTTAAGAATTTTCGTAGGACCCATTTTTTTGCAACGGCCCTCGAAAGACGGCTCTCGATCGAATCGCGATTCGGGGGAAAAAAAATCTTGAATATTATGGCTCCTATCGTCCATTTGGCACACGCTAATTCAGAGTGGCAGTCAATTATATGTCCTCGAAGAGCGGCACTCGATTTTGGGCCTTATTTTGGATACCCGCCCCTTCAAAGCCCCATAGGCCCATCCGAGTGTCTCCACCCGATGCTATTTTCCATCTGCTATTGACGGAGTTAAGAAAAACGGTTCAGGGTACTTGTTCGTGACACCATGACGGATACTTGGAGCGATTTTAAGAATTTTCGTAGGACCCATTTTTTTGCAACGGCCCTCGAAAGACGGCTCTCGATCGAATCGCGATTCGGGGGAAAAAAAATCTTGAATATTATGGCTCCTATCGTCCATTTGGCACACGCTAATTCCGAGTGGCAGTCAATTATATGTCCTCGAAGAGCGGCACACGATATTGGGCCTTATTTTGGATACCCGCCCCTTCAAAGCCCCATAGGCCCATCCGAGTGTCTCCACCCGATGCTATTTTCCAACTGCTATTGACGGAGTTAAGAAAAACGGTTCAGGGTACTTGTTCGTGACACAATGACGGATACTTGGAGCGATTTTAAGAATTTTCATAGGACCCATTTTTTTGCAACAGCCCTCGAAAGACGGCTCTCGATCGAATCGCGATTCGGGGGAAAAAAATCTTGAATATTATGGCTCCTATCGTCCATTTGGCACACGCTAATTCAGAGTGGCAGTCAATTATATGTCCTCGAAGAGCGGCACTCGATATTGGGCCTTATTTTGGATACCCGCCCCTCCAAAGCCCCATAGGCCCATCCGAGTGTCTCCACCCGATGCTATTTTCCAACTGCTATTGACGGAGTTAAGAAAAACGGTTCAGGGTTCTTGTTCGTGACACAACGACGGATACTTGGAGCGATTTTAAGAATTTTCGTAGGACCCATTTTTTTGCAACAGCCCTCGAAAGACGGCTCTCGATCGAATCGCGATTCGGGGGAAAAAAATCTTGAATATTATGGCTCCTATCGTCCATTTGGCACACGGTAATTCAGAGTGGCAGTCAATTATATGTCCTCGAAGAGCGGCACTCGATATTGGGCCTTATTTTGGATACCCGCCCCTCCAAAGCCCCATAGGCCCATCCGAGTGTCTCCACCCGATGCTATTTTCCAACTGCTATTGACGGAGTTAAGAAAAACGGTTCAGGGTACTTGTTCGTGACACAATGACGGATACTTGGAGCGATTTTAAGAATTTTCGTAGGACCCATTTTTTTGCAACAGCCCTCGAAAGACGGCTCTCGATCGAATCGCGATTCGGGGGAAAAAAATCTTGAATATTATGGCTCCTATCGTCCATTTGGCACACGGTAATTCAGAGTGGCAGTCAATTATATGTCCTCGAAGAGCGGCACTCGATATTGGGCCTTATTTTGGATACCCGCCCCTCCAAAGCCCCATAGGCCCATCCGAGTGTCTCCACCCGATGCTATTTTCCAACTGCTATTGACGGAGTTAAGAAAAACAGTTCAGGGTACTTGTTCGTGACACAATGACGGATACTTGGAGCGATTTTAAGAATTTTCGTAGGACCCATTTTTTTGCAACAGCCCTCGAAAGACGGCTCTCGATCGAATCGCGATTCGGGGGAAAAAAATCTTGAATATTATGGCTCCTATCGTCCATTTGGCACACGGTAATTCAGAGTGGCAGTCAATTATATGTCCTCGAAGAGCGGCACTCGATATTGGGCCTTATTTTGGATACCCGCCCCTCCAAAGCCCCATAGGCCCATCCGAGTGTCTCCACCCGATGCTATTTTCCAACTGCTATTGACGGAGTTAAGAAAAACGGTTCAGGGTACTTGTTCGTGACACAATGACGGATACTTGGAGCGATTTTAAGAATTTTCGTAGGACCCATTTTTTTGCAACAGCCCTCGAAAGACGGCTCTCGATCGAATCGCGATTCGGGGGAAAAAAATCTTGAATATTATGGCTCCTATCGTCCATTTGGCACACGGTAATTCAGAGTGGCAGTCAATTATATGTCCTCGAAGAGCGGCACTCGATATTGGGCCTTATTTTGGATACCCGCCCCTCCAAAGCCCCATAGGCCCATCCGAGTGTCTCCACCCGATGCTATTTTCCAACTGCTATTGACGGAGTTAAGAAAAACGGTTCAGGGTACTTGTTCGTGACACAATGACGGATACTTGGAGCGATTTTAAGATTTTTCGTAGGACCCATTTTTTTGCAACAGCCCTCGAAAGACGGCTCTCGATCGAATCGCGATTCGGGGGAAAAAAATCTTGAATATTATGGCTCCTATCGTCCATTTGGCACACGCTAATTCAGAGTGGCAGTCAATTATATGTCCTCGAAGAGCGGCACTCGATATTGGGCCTTATTTTGGATACCCGCCCCTCCAAAGCCCCATAGGCCCATCCGAGTGTCTCCACCCGATGCTATTTTCCAACTGCTATTGACGGAGTTAAGAAAAACGGTTCAGGGTACTTGTTCGTGACACAATGACGGATACTTGGAGCGATTTTAAGAATTTTCGTAGGACCCATTTTTTTGCAACAGCCCTCGAAAGACGGCTCTCGATCGAATCGCGATTCGGGGGAAAAAAATCTTGAATATTATGGCTCCCATCGTCCATTTGGCACACGGTAATTCAGAGTGGCAGTCAATTATATGTCCTCGAAGAGCGGCACTCGATATTGGGCCTTATTTTGGATACCCGCCCCTCCAAAGCCCCATAGGCCCATCCGAGTGTCTCCACCCGATGCTATTTTCCAACTGCTATTGACGGAGTTAAGAAAAACGGTTCAGGGTACTTGTTCGTGACACAAAGACGGATACTTGGAGCGATTTTAAGAATTTTCGTAGGACCCATTTTTTTGCAACAGCCCTCGAAAGACGGCTCTCGATCGAATCGCGATTCGGGGGAAAAAAATCTTGAATATTATGGCTCCTATCGTCCATTTGGCACACGCTAATTCAGAGTGGCAGTCAATTATATGTCCTCGAAGAGCGGCACTCTATATTGGGCCTTATTTTGGATACCCGCCCCTCCAAAGCCCCATAGGCCCATCCGAGTGTCTCCACCCGATGCTATTTTCCAACTGCTATTGACGGCGTTAAGAAAAACGGTTCAGGGTACTTGTTCGTGACACAATGACGGATACTTGGAGCGATTTTAAGAATTTTCGTAGGACCCATTTTTTTGCAACAGCCCTCGAAAGACGGCTCTCGATCGAATCGCGATTCGGGGGAAAAAAATCTTGAATATTATGGCTCCTATCGTCCATTTGGCACACGGTAATTCAGAGTGGCAGTCAATTATATGTCCTCGAAGAGCGGCACTCGATATTGGGCCTTATTTTGGATACCCGCCCCTCCAAAGCCCCATAGGCCCATCCGAGTGTCTCCACCCGATGCTATTTTCCAACTGCTATTGACGGAGTTAAGAAAAACGGTTCAGGGTACTTGTTCGTGACACAATGACGGATACTTGGAGCGATTTTAAGAATTTTCGTAGGACCCATTTTTTTGCAACAGCCCTCGAAAGACGGCTCTCGATCGAATCGCGATTCGGGGGAAAAAAATCTTGAATATTATGGCTCCTATCGTCCATTTGGCACACGGTAATTCAGAGTGGCAGTCAATTATATGTCCTCGAAGAGCGGCACTCGATATTGGGCCTTATTTTGGATACCCGCCCCTCCAAAGCCCCATAGGCCCATCCGAGTGTCTCCACCCGATGCTATTTTCCAACTGCTATTGACGGAGTTAAGAAAAACGGTTCAGGGTACTTGTTCGTGACACAATGACGGATACTTGGAGCGATTTTAAGAATTTTCGTAGGACCCATTTTTTTGCAACAGCCCTCGAAAGACGGCTCTCGATCGAATCGCGATTCGGGGGAAAAAAATCTTGAATATTATGGCTCCTATCGTCCATTTGGCACACGGTAATTCAGAGTGGCAGTCAATTATATGTCCTCGAAGAGCGGCACTCGATATTGGGCCTTATTTTGGATACCCGCCCCTCCAAAGCCCCATAGGCCCATCCGAGTGTCTCCACCCGATGCTATTTTCCAACTGCTATTGACGGAGTTAAGAAAAACAGTTCAGGGTACTTGTTCGTGACACAATGACGGATACTTGGAGCGATTTTAAGAATTTTCGTAGGACCCATTTTTTTGCAACAGCCCTCGAAAGACGGCTCTCGATCGAATCGCGATTCGGGGGAAAAAAATCTTGAATATTATGGCTCCTATCGTCCATTTGGCACACGGTAATTCAGAGTGGCAGTCAATTATATGTCCTCGAAGAGCGGCACTCGATATTGGGCCTTATTTTGGATACCCGCCCCTCCAAAGCCCCATAGGCCCATCCGAGTGTCTCCACCCGATGCTATTTTCCAACTGCTATTGACGGAGTTAAGAAAAACGGTTCAGGGTACTTGTTCGTGACACAATGACGGATACTTGGAGCGATTTTAAGAATTTTCGTAGGACCCATTTTTTTGCAACAGCCCTCGAAAGACGGCTCTCGATCGAATCGCGATTCGGGGGAAAAAAATCTTGAATATTATGGCTCCTATCGTCCATTTGGCACACGGTAATTCAGAGTGGCAGTCAATTATATGTCCTCGAAGAGCGGCACTCGATATTGGGCCTTATTTTGGATACCCGCCCCTCCAAAGCCCCATAAGCCCATCCGAGTGTCTCCACCCGATGCTATTTTCCAACTGCTATTGACGGAGTTAAGAAAAACGGTTCAGGGTACTTGTTCGTGACACAATGACGGATACTTGGAGCGATTTTAAGATTTTTCGTAGGACCCATTTTTTTGCAACAGCCCTCGAAAGACGGCTCTCGATCGAATCGCGATTCGGGGGAAAAAAATCTTGAATATTATGGCTCCTATCGTCCATTTGGCACACGCTAATTCAGAGTGGCAGTCAATTATATGTCCTCGAAGAGCGGCACTCGATATTGGGCCTTATTTTGGATACCCGCCCCTCCAAAGCCCCATAGGCCCATCCGAGTGTCTCCACCCGATGCTATTTTCCAACTGCTATTGACGGAGTTAAGAAAAACGGTTCAGGGTACTTGTTCGTGACACAATGACGGATACTTGGAGCGATTTTAAGAATTTTCGTAGGACCCATTTTTTTGCAACAGCCCTCGAAAGACGGCTCTCGATCGAATCGCGATTCGGGGGAAAAAAATCTTGAATATTATGGCTCCCATCGTCCATTTGGCACACGGTAATTCAGAGTGGCAGTCAATTATATGTCCTCGAAGAGCGGCACTCGATATTGGGCCTTATTTTGGATACCCGCCCCTCCAAAGCCCCATAGGCCCATCCGAGTGTCTCCACCCGATGCTATTTTCCAACTGCTATTGACGGAGTTAAGAAAAACGGTTCAGGGTACTTGTTCGTGACACAAAGACGGATACTTGGAGCGATTTTAAGAATTTTCGTAGGACCCATTTTTTTGCAACAGCCCTCGAAAGACGGCTCTCGATCGAATCGCGATTCGGGGGAAAAAAATCTTGAATATTATGGCTCCTATCGTCCATTTGGCACACGCTAATTCAGAGTGGCAGTCAATTATATGTCCTCGAAGAGCGGCACTCTATATTGGGCCTTATTTTGGATACCCGCCCCTCCAAAGCCCCATAGGCCCATCCGAGTGTCTCCACCCGATGCTATTTTCCAACTGCTATTGACGGCGTTAAGAAAAACGGTTCAGGGTACTTGTTCGTGACACAATGACGGATACTTGGAGCGATTTTAAGAATTTTCGTAGGACCCATTTTTTTGCAACAGCCCTCGAAAGACGGCTCTCGATCGAATCGCGATTCGGGGGAAAAAAATCTTGAATATTATGGCTCCTATCGTCCATTTGGCACACGGTAATTCAGAGTGGCAGTCAATTATATGTCCTCGAAGAGCGGCACTCGATATTGGGCCTTATTTTGGATACCCGCCCCTCCAAAGCCCCATAGGCCCATCCGAGTGTCTCCACCCGATGCTATTTTCCAACTGCTATTGACGGAGTTAAGAAAAACGGTTCAGGGTACTTGTTCGTGACACAATGACGGATACTTGGAGCGATTTTAAGAATTTTCGTAGGACCCATTTTTTTGCAACAGCCCTCGAAAGACGGCTCTCGATCGAATCGCGATTCGGGGGAAAAAAATCTTGAATATTATGGCTCCTATCGTCCATTTGGCACACGGTAATTCAGAGTGGCAGTCAATTATATGTCCTCGAAGAGCGGCACTCGATATTGGGCCTTATTTTGGATACCCGCCCCTCCAAAGCCCCATAGGCCCATCCGAGTGTCTCCACCCGATGCTATTTTCCAACTGCTATTGACGGAGTTAAGAAAAACGGTTCAGGGTACTTGTTCGTGACACAATGACGGATACTTGGAGCGATTTTAAGAATTTTCGTAGGACCCATTTTTTTGCAACAGCCCTCGAAAGACGGCTCTCGATCGAATCGCGATTCGGGGGAAAAAAATCTTGAATATTATGGCTCCTATCGTCCATTTGGCACACGGTAATTCAGAGTGGCAGTCAATTATATGTCCTCGAAGAGCGGCACTCGATATTGGGCCTTATTTTGGATACCCGCCCCTCCAAAGCCCCATAGGCCCATCCGAGTGTCTCCACCCGATGCTATTTTCCAACTGCTATTGACGGAGTTAAGAAAAACGGTTCAGGGTACTTGTTCGTGACACAATGACGGATACTTGGAGCGATTTTAAGAATTTTCGTAGGACCCATTTTTTTGCAACAGCCCTCGAAAGACGGCTCTCGATCGAATCGCGATTCGGGGGAAAAAAATCTTGAATATTATGGCTCCTATCGTCCATTTGGCACACGGTAATTCAGAGTGGCAGTCAATTATATGTCCTCGAAGAGCGGCACTCGATATTGGGCCTTATTTTGGATACCCGCCCCTCCAAAGCCCCATAGGCCCATCCGAGTGTCTCCACCCGATGCTATTTTCCAACTGCTATTGACGGAGTTAAGAAAAACGGTTCAGGGTACTTGTTCGTGACACAATGACGGATACTTGGAGCGATTTTGAGAATTTTCGTAGGACCCATTTTTTTGCAACAGCCCTCGAAAGACGGCTCTCGATCGAATCGCGATTCGGGGGAAAAAAATCTTGAATATTATGGCTCCTATCGTCCATTTGGCACACGGTAATTCAGAGTGGCAGTCAATTATATGTCCTCGAAGAGCGGCACTCGATATTGGGCCTTATTTTGGATACCCGCCCCTCCAAAGCCCCATAGGCCCATCCGAGTGTCTCCACCCGATGCTATTTTCCAACTGCTATTGACGGAGTTAAGAAAAACGGTTCAGGGTACTTGTTCGTGACACAATGACAGATACTTGGAGCGATTTTAAGAATTTTCGTAGGACCCATTTTTTTGCAACAGCCCTCGAAAGACGGCTCTCGATCGAATCGCGATTCGGGGGAAAAAAATCTTGAATATTATGGCTCCTATCGTCCATTTGGCACACGGTAATTCAGAGTGGCAGTCAATTATATGTCCTCGAAGAGCGGCACTCGATATTGGGCCTTATTTTGGATACCCGCCCCTCCAAAGCCCCATAGGCCCATCCGAGTGTCTCCACCCGATGCTATTTTCCAACTGCTATTGACGGAGTTAAGAAAAACGGTTCAGGGTACTTGTTCGTGACACAATGACGGATACTTGGAGCGATTTTAAGAATTTTCGTAGGACCCATTTTTTTGCAACAGCCCTCGAAAGACGGCTCTCGATCGAATCGCGATTCGGGGGAAAAAAATCTTGAATATTATGGCTCCTATCGTCCATTTGGCACACGGTAATTCAGAGTGGCAGTCAATTATATGTCCTCGAAGAGCGGCACTCGATATTGGGCCTTATTTTGGATACCCGCCCCTCCAAAGCCCCATAGGCCCATCCGAGTGTCTCCACCCGATGCTATTTTCCAACTGCTATTGACGGAGTTAAGAAAAACGGTTCAGGGTACTTGTTCGTGACACAATGACGGATACTTGGAGCGATTTTAAGAATTTTCGTAGGACCCATTTTTTTGCAACAGCCCTCGAAAGACGGCTCTCGATCGAATCGCGATTCGGGGGAAAAAAATCTTGAATATTATGGCTCCTATCGTCCATTTGGCACACGGTAATTCAGAGTGGCAGTCAATTATATGTCCTCGAAGAGCGGCACTCGATATTGGGCCTTATTTTGGATACCCGCCCCTCCAAAGCCCCATAGGCCCATCCGAGTGTCTCCACCCGATGCTATTTTCCAACTGCTATTGACGGAGTTAAGAAAAACGGTTCAGGGTACTTGTTCGTGACACAATGACGGATACTTGGAGCGATTTTGAGAATTTTCGTAGGACCCATTTTTTTGCAACAGCCCTCGAAAGACGGCTCTCGATCGAATCGCGATTCGGGGGAAAAAAATCTTGAATATTATGGCTCCTATCGTCCATTTGGCACACGCTAATTCAGAGTGGCAGTCAATTATATGTCCTCGAAGAGCGGCACTCGATATTGGGCCTTATTTTGGATACCCGCCCCTCGAAAGCCCCATAGGCCCATCCGAGTGTCTCCACCCGATGCTATTTTCCAACTGCTATTGACGGAGTTAAGAAAAACGGTTCAGGGTACTTGTTCGTGACACAACGACGGATACTTGGAGCGATTTTAAGAATTTTCGTAGGACCCATTTTTTTGCAACAGCCCTCGAAAGACGGCTCTCGATCGAATCGCGATTCGGGGGAAAAAAATCTTGAATATTATGGCTCCTATCGTCCATTTGGCACACGCTAATTCAGAGTGGCAGTCAATTATATGTCCTCGAAGAGCGGCACTCGATATTGGGCCTTATTTTGGATACCCGCCCCTCCAAAGCCCCATAGGCCCATCCGAGTGTCTCCACCCGATGCTATTTTCCAACTGCTATTGACGGAGTTAAGAAAAACGGTTCAGGGTACTTGTTCGTGACACAATGACGGATACTTGGAGCGATTTTAAGAATTTTCGTAGGACCCATTTTTTTGCAACAGCCCTCGAAAGACGGCTCTCGATCGAATCGCGATCCGGGGGAAAAAAATCTTGAATATTATGGCTCCTATCGTCCATTTGGCACACGCTAATCCAGAGTGGCAGTCAATTATATGTCCTCGAAGAGCGGCACTCGATATTGGGCCTTATTTTGGATACCCGCCCCTCCAAAGCCCCATAGGCCCATCCGAGTGTCTCCACCCGATGCTATTTTCCAACTGCTATTGACGGAGTTAAGAAAAACGGTTCAGGGTACTTGTTCGTGACACAATGACGGATACTTGGAGCGATTTTAAGAATTTTCGTAGGACCCATTTTTTTGCAACAGCCCTCGAAAGACGGCTCTCGATCGAATCGCGATTCGGGGGAAAAAAATCTTGAATATTATGGCTCCTATCGTCCATTTGGCACACGGTAATTCAGAGTGGCAGTCAATTATATGTCCTCGAAGAGCGGCACTCGATATTGGGCCTTATTTTGGATACCCGCCCCTCCAAAGCCCCATAGGCCCATCCGAGTGTCTCCACCCGATGCTATTTTCCAACTGCTATTGACGGAGTTAAGAAAAACGGTTCAGGGTACTTGTTCGTGACACAATGACGGATACTTGGAGCGATTTTAAGAATTTTCGTAGGACCCATTTTTTTGCAACAGCCCTCGAAAGACGGCTCTCGATCGAATCGCGATTCGGGGGAAAAAAATCTTGAATATTATGGCTCCTATCGTCCATTTGGCACACGGTAATTCAGAGTGGCAGTCAATTATATGTCCTCGAAGAGCGGCACTCGATATTGGGCCTTATTTTGGATACCCGCCCCTCGAAAGCCCCATAGGCCCATCCGAGTGTCTCCACCCGATGCTATTTTCCAACTGCTATTGACGGAGTTAAGAAAAACGGTTCAGGGTACTTGTTCGTGACACAATGACGGATACTTGGAGCGATTTTGAGAATTTTCGTAGGACCCATTTTTTTGCAACAGCCCTCGAAAGACGGCTCTCGATCGAATCGCGATTCGGGGGAAAAAAATCTTGAATATTATGGCTCCTATCGTCCATTTGGCACACGCTAATTCAGAGTGGCAGTCAATTATATGTCCTCGAAGAGCGGCACTCGATATTGGGCCTTATTTTGGATACCCGCCCCTCGAAAGCCCCATAGGCCCATCCGAGTGTCTCCACCCGATGCTATTTTCCAACTGCTATTGACGGAGTTAAGAAAAACGGTTCAGGGTACTTGTTCGTGACACAACGACGGATACTTGGAGCGATTTTAAGAATTTTCGTAGGACCCATTTTTTTGCAACAGCCCTCGAAAGACGGCTCTCGATCGAATCGCGATTCGGGGGAAAAAAATCTTGAATATTATGGCTCCTATCGTCCATTTGGCACACGGTAATTCAGAGTGGCAGTCAATTATATGTCCTCGAAGAGCGGCACTCGATATTGGGCCTTATTTTGGATACCCGCCCCTCCAAAGCCCCATAGGCCCATCCGAGTGTCTCCACCCGATGCTATTTTCCAACTGCTATTGACGGAGTTAAGAAAAACGGTTCAGGGTACTTGTTCGTGACACAATGACGGATACTTGGAGCGATTTTAAGAATTTTCGTAGGACCCATTTTTTTGCAACAGCCCTCGAAAGACGGCTCTCGATCGAATCGCGATTCGGGGGAAAAAAATCTTGAATATTATGGCTCCTATCGTCCATTTGGCACACGGTAATTCAGAGTGGCAGTCAATTATATGTCCTCGAAGAGCGGCACTCGATATTGGGCCTTATTTTGGATACCCGCCCCTCCAAAGCCCCATAGGCCCATCCGAGTGTCTCCACCCGATGCTATTTTCCAACTGCTATTGACGGAGTTAAGAAAAACGGTTCAGGGTACTTGTTCGTGACACAATGACGGATACTTGGAGCGATTTTAAGAATTTTCGTAGGACCCATTTTTTTGCAACAGCCCTCGAAAGACGGCTCTCGATCGAATCGCGATTCGGGGGAAAAAAATCTTGAATATTATGGCTCCTATCGTCCATTTGGCACACGGTAATTCAGAGTGGCAGTCAATTATATGTCCTCGAAGAGCGGCACTCGATATTGGGCCTTATTTTGGATACCCGCCCCTCGAAAGCCCCATAGGCCCATCCGAGTGTCTCCACCCGATGCTATTTTCCAACTGCTATTGACGGAGTTAAGAAAAACGGTTCAGGGTACTTGTTCGTGACACAATGACGGATACTTGGAGCGATTTTGAGAATTTTCGTAGGACCCATTTTTTTGCAACAGCCCTCGAAAGACGGCTCTCGATCGAATCGCGATTCGGGGGAAAAAAATCTTGAATATTATGGCTCCTATCGTCCATTTGGCACACGCTAATTCAGAGTGGCAGTCAATTATATGTCCTCGAAGAGCGGCACTCGATATTGGGCCTTATTTTGGATACCCGCCCCTCGAAAGCCCCATAGGCCCATCCGAGTGTCTCCACCCGATGCTATTTTCCAACTGCTATTGACGGAGTTAAGAAAAACGGTTCAGGGTACTTGTTCGTGACACAACGACGGATACTTGGAGCGATTTTAAGAATTTTCGTAGGACCCATTTTTTTGCAACAGCCCTCGAAAGACGGCTCTCGATCGAATCGCGATTCGGGGGAAAAAATCTTGAATATTATGGCTCCTATCGTCCATTTGGCACACGCTAATTCAGAGTGGCAGTCAATTATATGTCCTCGAAGAGCGGCACTCGATATTGGGCCTTATTTTGGATACCCGCCCCTCCAAAGCCCCATAGGCCCATCCGAGTGTCTCCACCCGATGCTATTTTCCAACTGCTATTGACGGAGTTAAGAAAAACGGTTCAGGGTACTTGTTCGTGACACAATGACGGATACTTGGAGCGATTTTAAGAATTTTCGTAGGACCCATTTTTTTGCAACAGCCCTCGAAAGACGGCTCTCGATCGAATCGCGATCCGGGGGAAAAAAATCTTGAATATTATGGCTCCTATCGTCCATTTGGCACACGCTAATCCAGAGTGGCAGTCAATTATATGTCCTCGAAGAGCGGCACTCGATATTGGGCCTTATTTTGGATACCCGCCCCTCCAAAGCCCCATAGGCCCATCCGAGTGTCTCCACCCGATGCTATTTTCCAACTGCTATTGACGGAGTTAAGAAAAACGGTTCAGGGTACTTGTTCGTGACACAACGACGGATACTTGGAGCGATTTTAAGAATTTTCGTAGGACCCATTTTTTTGCAACAGCCCTCGAAAGACGGCTCTCGATCGAATCGCGATTCGGGGGAAAAAAATCTTGAATATTATGGCTCCTATCGTCCATTTGGCACACGCTAATTCAGAGTGGCAGTCAATTATATGTCCTCGAAGAGCGGCACTCGATATTGGGCCTTATTTTGGATACCCGCCCCTCCAAAGCCCCATAGGCCCATCCGAGTGTCTCCACCCGATGCTATTTTCCAACTGCTATTGACGGAGTTAAGAAAAACGGTTCAGGGTACTTGTTCGTGACACAACGACGGATACTTGGAGCGATTTTAAGAATTTTCGTAGGACCCATTTTTTTGCAACAGCCCTCGAAAGACGGCTCTCGATCGAATCGCGATTCGGGGGAAAAAAATCTTGAATATTATGGCTCCTATCGTCCATTTGGCACACGCTAATTCAGAGTGGCAGTCAATTATATGTCCTCGAAGAGCGGCACTCGATATTGGGCCTTATTTTGGATACCCGCCCCTCCAAAGCCCCATAGGCCCATCCGAGTGTCTCCACCGGATGCTATTTTCCAACTGCTATTGACGGAGTTAAGAAAAACGGTTTAGGGTACTTGTTCGTGACACAATGACGGATACTTGGAGCGATTTTAAGAATTTTCGTAGGACCCATTTTTTTGCAACAGCCCTCGAAAGACGGCTCTCGATCGAATCGCGATTCGGGGGAAAAAAATCTTGAATATTATGGCTCCTATCGTCCATTTGGCACACGCTAATTCAGAGTGGCAGTCAATTATATGTCCTCGAAGAGCGGCACTCTATATTGGGCCTTATTTTGGATACCCGCCCCTCCAAAGCCCCATAGGCCCATCCGAGTGTCTCCACCCGATGCTATTTTCCAACTGCTATTGACGGCGTTAAGAAAAACGGTTCAGGGTACTTGTTCGTGACACAATGACGGATACTTGGAGCGATTTTAAGAATTTTCGTAGGACCCATTTTTTGCAACAGCCCTCGAAAGACGGCTCTCGATCGAATCGCGATTCGGGGGAAAAAAATCTTGAATATTATGGCTCCTATCGTCCATTTGGCACACGGTAATTCAGAGTGGCAGTCAATTATATGTCCTCGAAGAGCGGCACTTGATATTGGGCCTTATTTTGGATACCCGCCCCTCCAAAGCCCCATAGGCCCATCCGAGTGTCTCCACCCGATGCTATTTTCCAACTGCTATTGACGGAGTTAAGAAAAACGGTTCAGGGTACTTGTTCGTGACACAATGACGGATACTTGGAGCGATTTTAAGAATTTTCGTAGGACCCATTTTTTTGCAACAGCCCTCGAAAGACGGCTCTCGATCGAATCGCGATTCGGGGGAAAAAAATCTTGAATATTATGGCTCCTATCGTCCATTTGGCACACGGTAATTCAGAGTGGCAGTCAATTATATGTCCTCGAAGAGCGGCACTCGATATTGGGCCTTATTTTGGATACCCGCCCCTCCAAAGCCCCATAGGCCCATCCGAGTGTCTCCACCCGATGCTATTTTCCAACTGCTATTGACGGAGTTAAGAAAAACGGTTCAGGGTACTTGTTCGTGACACAATGACGGATACTTGGAGCGATTTTAAGAATTTTCGTAGGACCCATTTTTTTGCAACAGCCCTCGAAAGACGGCTCTCGATCGAATCGCGATTCGGGGGAAAAAAATCTTGAATATTATGGCTCCTATCGTCCATTTGGCACACGGTAATTCAGAGTGGCAGTCAATTATATGTCCTCGAAGAGCGGCACTCGATATTGGGCCTTATTTTGGATACCCGCCCCTCCAAAGCCCCATAGGCCCATCCGAGTGTCTCCACCCGATGCTATTTTCCAACTGCTATTGACGGAGTTAAGAAAAACGGTTCAGGGTACTTGTTCGTGACACAATGACGGATACTTGGAGCGATTTTAAGAATTTTCGTAGGACCCATTTTTTTGCAACAGCCCTCGAAAGACGGCTCTCGATCGAATCGCGATTCGGGGGAAAAAAATCTTGAATATTATGGCTCCTATCGTCCATTTGGCACACGGTAATTCAGAGTGGCAGTCAATTATATGTCCTCGAAGAGCGGCACTCGATATTGGGCCTTATTTTGGATACCCGCCCCTCCAAAGCCCCATAGGCCCATCCGAGTGTCTCCACCCGATGCTATTTTCCAACTGCTATTGACGGAGTTAAGAAAAACGGTTCAGGGTACTTGTTCGTGACACAATGACGGATACTTGGAGCGATTTTGAGAATTTTCGTAGGACCCATTTTTTTGCAACAGCCCTCGAAAGACGGCTCTCGATCGAATCGCGATTCGGGGGAAAAAAATCTTGAATATTATGGCTCCTATCGTCCATTTGGCACACGGTAATTCAGAGTGGCAGTCAATTATATGTCCTCGAAGAGCGGCACTCGATATTGGGCCTTATTTTGGATACCCGCCCCTCCAAAGCCCCATAGGCCCATCCGAGTGTCTCCACCCGATGCTATTTTCCAACTGCTATTGACGGAGTTAAGAAAAACGGTTCAGGGTACTTGTTCGTGACACAATGACGGATACTTGGAGCGATTTTAAGAATTTTCGTAGGACCCATTTTTTTGCAACAGCCCTCGAAAGACGGCTCTCGATCGAATCGCGATTCGGGGGAAAAAAATCTTGAATATTATGGCTCCTATCGTCCATTTGGCACACGGTAATTCAGAGTGGCAGTCAATTATATGTCCTCGAAGAGCGGCACTCGATATTGGGCCTTATTTTGGATACCCGCCCCTCCAAAGCCCCATAGGCCCATCCGAGTGTCTCCACCCGATGCTATTTTCCAACTGCTATTGACGGAGTTAAGAAAAACGGTTCAGGGTACTTGTTCGTGACACAATGACGGATACTTGGAGCGATTTTAAGAATTTTCGTAGGACCCATTTTTTTGCAACAGCCCTCGAAAGACGGCTCTCGATCGAATCGCGATTCGGGGGAAAAAAATCTTGAATATTATGGCTCCTATCGTCCATTTGGCACACGGTAATTCAGAGTGGCAGTCAATTATATGTCCTCGAAGAGCGGCACTCGATATTGGGCCTTATTTTGGATACCCGCCCCTCCAAAGCCCCATAGGCCCATCCGAGTGTCTCCACCCGATGCTATTTTCCAACTGCTATTGACGGAGTTAAGAAAAACGGTTCAGGGTACTTGTTCGTGACACAATGACGGATACTTGGAGCGATTTTAAGAATTTTCGTAGGACCCATTTTTTTGCAACAGCCCTCGAAAGACGGCTCTCGATCGAATCGCGATTCGGGGGAAAAAAATCTTGAATATTATGGCTCCTATCGTCCATTTGGCACACGGTAATTCAGAGTGGCAGTCAATTATATGTCCTCGAAGAGCGGCACTCGATATTGGGCCTTATTTTGGATACCCGCCCCTCCAAAGCCCCATAGGCCCATCCGAGTGTCTCCACCCGATGCTATTTTCCAACTGCTATTGACGGAGTTAAGAAAAACGGTTCAGGGTACTTGTTCGTGACACAATGACGGATACTTGGAGCGATTTTGAGAATTTTCGTAGGACCCATTTTTTTGCAACAGCCCTCGAAAGACGGCTCTCGATCGAATCGCGATTCGGGGGAAAAAAATCTTGAATATTATGGCTCCTATCGTCCATTTGGCACACGCTAATTCAGAGTGGCAGTCAATTATATGTCCTCGAAGAGCGGCACTCGATATTGGGCCTTATTTTGGATACCCGCCCCTCGAAAGCCCCATAGGCCCATCCGAGTGTCTCCACCCGATGCTATTTTCCAACTGCTATTGACGGAGTTAAGAAAAACGGTTCAGGGTACTTGTTCGTGACACAACGACGGATACTTGGAGCGATTTTAAGAATTTTCGTAGGACCCATTTTTTTGCAACAGCCCTCGAAAGACGGCTCTCGATCGAATCGCGATTCGGGGGAAAAAAATCTTGAATATTATGGCTCCTATCGTCCATTTGGCACACGCTAATTCAGAGTGGCAGTCAATTATATGTCCTCGAAGAGCGGCACTCGATATTGGGCCTTATTTTGGATACCCGCCCCTCCAAAGCCCCATAGGCCCATCCGAGTGTCTCCACCCGATGCTATTTTCCAACTGCTATTGACGGAGTTAAGAAAAACGGTTCAGGGTACTTGTTCGTGACACAATGACGGATACTTGGAGCGATTTTAAGAATTTTCGTAGGACCCATTTTTTTGCAACAGCCCTCGAAAGACGGCTCTCGATCGAATCGCGATCCGGGGGAAAAAAATCTTGAATATTATGGCTCCTATCGTCCATTTGGCACACGCTAATCCAGAGTGGCAGTCAATTATATGTCCTCGAAGAGCGGCACTCGATATTGGGCCTTATTTTGGATACCCGCCCCTCCAAAGCCCCATAGGCCCATCCGAGTGTCTCCACCCGATGCTATTTTCCAACTGCTATTGACGGAGTTAAGAAAAACGGTTCAGGGTACTTGTTCGTGACACAACGACGGATACTTGGAGCGATTTTAAGAATTTTCGTAGGACCCATTTTTTTGCAACAGCCCTCGAAAGACGGCTCTCGATCGAATCGCGATTCGGGGGAAAAAAATCTTGAATATTATGGCTCCTATCGTCCATTTGGCACACGCTAATTCAGAGTGGCAGTCAATTATATGTCCTCGAAGAGCGGCACTCGATATTGGGCCTTATTTTGGATACCCGCCCCTCCAAAGCCCCATAGGCCCATCCGAGTGTCTCCACCCGATGCTATTTTCCAACTGCTATTGACGGAGTTAAGAAAAACGGTTCAGGGTACTTGTTCGTGACACAACGACGGATACTTGGAGCGATTTTAAGAATTTTCGTAGGACCCATTTTTTTGCAACAGCCCTCGAAAGACGGCTCTCGATCGAATCGCGATTCGGGGGAAAAAAATCTTGAATATTATGGCTCCTATCGTCCATTTGGCACACGCTAATTCAGAGTGGCAGTCAATTATATGTCCTCGAAGAGCGGCACTCGATATTGGGCCTTATTTTGGATACCCGCCCCTCCAAAGCCCCATAGGCCCATCCGAGTGTCTCCACCGGATGCTATTTTCCAACTGCTATTGACGGAGTTAAGAAAAACGGTTTAGGGTACTTGTTCGTGACACAATGACGGATACTTGGAGCGATTTTAAGAATTTTCGTAGGACCCATTTTTTTGCAACAGCCCTCGAAAGACGGCTCTCGATCGAATCGCGATTCGGGGGAAAAAAATCTTGAATATTATGGCTCCTATCGTCCATTTGGCACACGGTAATTCAGAGTGGCAGTCAATTATATGTCCTCGAAGAGCGGCACTCGATATTGGGCCTTATTTTGGATACCCGCCCCTCCAAAGCCCCATAGGCCCATCCGAGTGTCTCCACCCGATGCTATTTTCCAACTGCTATTGACGGAGTTAAGAAAAACGGTTCAGGGTACTTGTTCGTGACACAATGACGGATACTTGGAGCGATTTTAAGAATTTTCGTAGGACCCATTTTTTTGCAACAGCCCGCGAAAGACGGCTCTCGATCGAATCGCGATTCGGGGGAAAAAAATCTTGAATATTATGGCTCCTATCGTCCATTTGGCACACGGTAATTCAGAGTGGCAGTCAATTATATGTCCTCGAAGAGCGGCACTCGATATTGGGCCTTATTTTGGATACCCGCCCCTCCAAAGCCCCATAGGCCCATCCGAGTGTCTCCACCCGATGCTATTTTCCAACTGCTATTGACGGAGTTAAGAAAAACGGTTCAGGGTACTTGTTCGTGACACAATGACGGATACTTGGAGCGATTTTAAGAATTTTCGTAGGACCCATTTTTTGCAACAGCCCTCGAAAGACGGCTCTCGATCGAATCGCGATCGGGGGAAAAAAATCTTGAATATTATGGCTCCTATCGTCCATTTGGCACACGGTAATTCAGAGTGGCAGTCAATTATATGTCCTCGAAGAGCGGCACTCGATATTGGGCCTTATTTTGGATACCCGCCCCTCCAAAGCCCCATAGGCCCATCCGAGTGTCTCCACCCGATGCTATTTTCCAACTGCTATTGACGGAGTTAAGAAAAACGGTTCAGGGTACTTGTTCGTGACACAATGACGGATACTTGGAGCGATTTTAAGAATTTTCGTAGGACCCATTTTTTTGCAACAGCCCTCGAAAGACGGCTCTCGATCGAATCGCGATTCGGGGGAAAAAAATCTTGAATATTATGGCTCCTATCGTCCATTTGGCACACGGTAATTCAGAGTGGCAGTCAATTATATGTCCTCGAAGAGCGGCACTCGATATTGGGCCTTATTTTGGATACCCGCCCCTCCAAAGCCCCATAGGCCCATCCGAGTGTCTCCACCCGATGCTATTTTCCAACTGCTATTGACGGAGTTAAGAAAAACGGTTCAGGGTACTTGTTCGTGACACAATGACGGATACTTGGAGCGATTTTAAGAATTTTCGTAGGACCCATTGTTTTGCAACAGCCCTCGAAAGACGGCTCTCGATCGAATCGCGATTCGGGGGAAAAAATCTTGAATATTATGGCTCCTATCGTCCATTTGGCACACGCTAATTCAGAGTGGCAGTCAATTATATGTCCTCGAAGAGCGGCACTCGATATTGGGCCTTATTTTGGATACCCGCCCCTCCAAAGCCCCATAGGCCCATCCGAGTGTCTCCACCCGATGCTATTTTCCAACTGCTATTGACGGAGTTAAGAAAAACGGTTCAGGGTACTTGTTCGTGACACAACGACGGATACTTGGAGCGATTTTAAGAATTTTCGTAGGACCCATTTTTTTGCAACAGCCCTCGAAAGACGGCTCTCGATCGAATCGCGATTCGGGGGAAAAAAATCTTGAATATTATGGCTCCTATCGTCCATTTGGCACACGCTAATTCAGAGTGGCAGTCAATTATATGTCCTCGAAGAGCGGCACTCGATATTGGGCCTTATTTTGGATACCCGCCCCTCCAAAGCCCCATAGGCCCATCCGAGTGTCTCCACCCGATGCTATTTTCCAACTGCTATTGACGGAGTTAAGAAAAACGGTTCAGGGTACTTGTTCGTGACACAATGACGGATACTTGGAGCGATTTTAAGAATTTTCGTAGGACCCATTTTTTTGCAACAGCCCTCGAAATACGGCTCTCGATCGAATCGCGATTCGGGGGAAAAAAATCTTGAATATTATGGCTCCTATCGTCCATTTGGCACACGCTAATTCAGAGTGGCAGTCAATTATATGTCCTCGAAGAGCGGCACTCGATATTGGGCCTTATTTTGGATACCCGCCCCTCCAAAGCCCCATAGGCCCATCCGAGTGTCTCCACCCGATGCTATTTTCCAACTGCTATTGACGGAGTTAAGAAAAACGGTTCAGGGTACTTGTTCGTGACACAATGACGGATACTTGGAGCGATTTTAAGAATTTTCGTAGGACCCATTTTTTTGCAACAGCCCTCGAAAGACGGCTCTCGATCGAATCGCGATTCGGGGGAAAAAAATCTTGAATATTATGGCTCCTATCGTCCATTTGGCACACGGTAATTCAGAGTGGCAGTCAATTATATGTCCTCGAAGAGCGGCACTCGATATTGGGCCTTATTTTGGATACCCGCCCCTCCAAAGCCCCATAGGCCCATCCGAGTGTCTCCACCCGATGCTATTTTCCAACTGCTATTGACGGAGTTAAGAAAAACGGTTCAGGGTACTTGTTCGTGACACAATGACGGATACTTGGAGCGATTTTAAGAATTTTCGTAGGACCCATTGTTTTGCAACAGCCCTCGAAAGACGGCTCTCGATCGAATCGCGATTCGGGGGAAAAAAATCTTGAATATTATGGCTCCTATCGTCCATTTGGCACACGCTAATTCAGAGTGGCAGTCAATTATATGTCCTCGAAGAGCGGCACTCGATATTGGGCCTTATTTTGGATACCCGCCCCTCCAAAGCCCCATAGGCCCATCCGAGTGTCTCCACCCGATGCTATTTTCCAACTGCTATTGACGGAGTTAAGAAAAACGGTTCAGGGTACTTGTTCGTGACACAACGACGGATACTTGGAGCGATTTTAAGAATTTTCGTAGGACCCATTTTTTTGCAACAGCCCTCGAAAGACGGCTCTCGATCGAATCGCGATTCGGGGGAAAAAAATCTTGAATATTATGGCTCCTATCGTCCATTTGGCACACGCTAATTCAGAGTGGCAGTCAATTATATGTCCTCGAAGAGCGGCACTCGATATTGGGCCTTATTTTGGATACCCGCCCCTCCAAAGCCCCATAGGCCCATCCGAGTGTCTCCACCCGATGCTATTTTCCAACTGCTATTGACGGAGTTAAGAAAAACGGTTCAGGGTACTTGTTCGTGACACAATGACGGATACTTGGAGCGATTTTAAGAATTTTCGTAGGACCCATTTTTTTGCAACAGCCCTCGAAAGACGGCTCTCGATCGAATCGCGATTCGGGGGAAAAAAATCGTGAATATTATGGCTCCTATCGTCCATTTGGCACACGCTAATTCAGAGTGGCAGTCAATTATATGTCCTCGAAGAGCGGCACTCGATATTGGGCCTTATTTTGGATACCCGCCCCTCCAAAGCCCCATAGGCCCATCCGAGTGTCTCCACCGGATGCTATTTTCCAACTGCTATTGACGGAGTTAAGAAAAACGGTTTAGGGTACTTGTTCGTGACACAATGACGGATACTTGGAGCGATTTTAAGAATTTTCGTAGGACCCATTTTTTTGCAACAGCCCTCGAAAGACGGCTCTCGATCGAATCGCGATTCGGGGGAAAAAAATCTTGAATATTATGGCTCCTATCGTCCATTTGGCACACGGTAATTCAGAGTGGCAGTCAATTATATGTCCTCGAAGAGCGGCACTCGATATTGGGCCTTATTTTGGATACCCGCCCCTCCAAAGCCCCATAGGCCCATCCGAGTGTCTCCACCCGATGCTATTTTCCAACTGCTATTGACGGAGTTAAGAAAAACGGTTCAGGGTACTTGTTCGTGACACAATGACGGATACTTGGAGCGATTTTAAGAATTTTCGTAGGACCCATTTTTTTGCAACAGCCCGCGAAAGACGGCTCTCGATCGAATCGCGATTCGGGGGAAAAAAATCTTGAATATTATGGCTCCTATCGTCCATTTGGCACACGGTAATTCAGAGTGGCAGTCAATTATATGTCCTCGAAGAGCGGCACTCGATATTGGGCCTTATTTTGGATACCCGCCCCTCCAAAGCCCCATAGGCCCATCCGAGTGTCTCCACCCGATGCTATTTTCCAACTGCTATTGACGGAGTTAAGAAAAACGGTTCAGGGTACTTGTTCGTGACACAATGACGGATACTTGGAGCGATTTTAAGAATTTTCGTAGGACCCATTTTTTGCAACAGCCCTCGAAAGACGGCTCTCGATCGAATCGCGATCGGGGGAAAAAAATCTTGAATATTATGGCTCCTATCGTCCATTTGGCACACGGTAATTCAGAGTGGCAGTCAATTATATGTCCTCGAAGAGCGGCACTCGATATTGGGCCTTATTTTGGATACCCGCCCCTCCAAAGCCCCATAGGCCCATCCGAGTGTCTCCACCCGATGCTATTTTCCAACTGCTATTGACGGAGTTAAGAAAAACGGTTCAGGGTACTTGTTCGTGACACAATGACGGATACTTGGAGCGATTTTAAGAATTTTCGTAGGACCCATTTTTTTGCAACAGCCCTCGAAAGACGGCTCTCGATCGAATCGCGATTCGGGGGAAAAAAATCTTGAATATTATGGCTCCTATCGTCCATTTGGCACACGGTAATTCAGAGTGGCAGTCAATTATATGTCCTCGAAGAGCGGCACTCGATATTGGGCCTTATTTTGGATACCCGCCCCTCCAAAGCCCCATAGGCCCATCCGAGTGTCTCCACCCGATGCTATTTTCCAACTGCTATTGACGGAGTTAAGAAAAACGGTTCAGGGTACTTGTTCGTGACACAATGACGGATACTTGGAGCGATTTTAAGAATTTTCGTAGGACCCATTGTTTTGCAACAGCCCTCGAAAGACGGCTCTCGATCGAATCGCGATTCGGGGGAAAAAATCTTGAATATTATGGCTCCTATCGTCCATTTGGCACACGCTAATTCAGAGTGGCAGTCAATTATATGTCCTCGAAGAGCGGCACTCGATATTGGGCCTTATTTTGGATACCCGCCCCTCCAAAGCCCCATAGGCCCATCCGAGTGTCTCCACCCGATGCTATTTTCCAACTGCTATTGACGGAGTTAAGAAAAACGGTTCAGGGTACTTGTTCGTGACACAACGACGGATACTTGGAGCGATTTTAAGAATTTTCGTAGGACCCATTTTTTTGCAACAGCCCTCGAAAGACGGCTCTCGATCGAATCGCGATTCGGGGGAAAAAAATCTTGAATATTATGGCTCCTATCGTCCATTTGGCACACGCTAATTCAGAGTGGCAGTCAATTATATGTCCTCGAAGAGCGGCACTCGATATTGGGCCTTATTTTGGATACCCGCCCCTCCAAAGCCCCATAGGCCCATCCGAGTGTCTCCACCCGATGCTATTTTCCAACTGCTATTGACGGAGTTAAGAAAAACGGTTCAGGGTACTTGTTCGTGACACAATGACGGATACTTGGAGCGATTTTAAGAATTTTCGTAGGACCCATTTTTTTGCAACAGCCCTCGAAATACGGCTCTCGATCGAATCGCGATTCGGGGGAAAAAAATCTTGAATATTATGGCTCCTATCGTCCATTTGGCACACGCTAATTCAGAGTGGCAGTCAATTATATGTCCTCGAAGAGCGGCACTCGATATTGGGCCTTATTTTGGATACCCGCCCCTCCAAAGCCCCATAGGCCCATCCGAGTGTCTCCACCCGATGCTATTTTCCAACTGCTATTGACGGAGTTAAGAAAAACGGTTCAGGGTACTTGTTCGTGACACAATGACGGATACTTGGAGCGATTTTAAGAATTTTCGTAGGACCCATTTTTTTGCAACAGCCCTCGAAAGACGGCTCTCGATCGAATCGCGATTCGGGGGAAAAAAATCTTGAATATTATGGCTCCTATCGTCCATTTGGCACACGGTAATTCAGAGTGGCAGTCAATTATATGTCCTCGAAGAGCGGCACTCGATATTGGGCCTTATTTTGGATACCCGCCCCTCCAAAGCCCCATAGGCCCATCCGAGTGTCTCCACCCGATGCTATTTTCCAACTGCTATTGACGGAGTTAAGAAAAACGGTTCAGGGTACTTGTTCGTGACACAATGACGGATACTTGGAGCGATTTTAAGAATTTTCGTAGGACCCATTGTTTTGCAACAGCCCTCGAAAGACGGCTCTCGATCGAATCGCGATTCGGGGGAAAAAAATCTTGAATATTATGGCTCCTATCGTCCATTTGGCACACGCTAATTCAGAGTGGCAGTCAATTATATGTCCTCGAAGAGCGGCACTCGATATTGGGCCTTATTTTGGATACCCGCCCCTCCAAAGCCCCATAGGCCCATCCGAGTGTCTCCACCCGATGCTATTTTCCAACTGCTATTGACGGAGTTAAGAAAAACGGTTCAGGGTACTTGTTCGTGACACAATGACGGATACTTGGAGCGATTTTAAGAATTTTCGTAGGACCCATTTTTTTGCAACAGCCCTCGAAATACGGCTCTCGATCGAATCGCGATTCGGGGGAAAAAAATCTTGAATATTATGGCTCCTATCGTCCATTTGGCACACGCTAATTCAGAGTGGCAGTCAATTATATGTCCTCGAAGAGCGGCACTCGATATTGGGCCTTATTTTGGATACCCGCCCCTCCAAAGCCCCATAGGCCCATCCGAGTGTCTCCACCCGATGCTATTTTCCAACTGCTATTGACGGAATTAAGAAAAACGGTTCAGGGTACTTGTTCGTGACACAATGACGGATACTTGGAGCGATTTTAAGAATTTTCGTAGGACCCATTTTTTTGCAACAGCCCTCGAAAGACGGCTCTCGATCGAATCGCGATTCGGGGGAAAAAAATCTTGAATATTATGGCTCCTATCGTCCATTTGGCACACGCTAATTCAGAGTGGCAGTCAATTATATGTCCTCGAAGAGCGGCAATCGATATTGGGCCTTATTTTGGATACCCGCCCCTCCAAAGCCCCATAGGCCCATCCGAGTGTCTCCACCCGATGTTATTTTCCAACTGCTATTGACGGAGTTAAGAAAAACGGTTCAGGGTACTTGTTCGTGACACAATGACGGATACTTGGAGCGATTTTAAGAATTTTCGTAGGACCCATTTTTTTGCAACAGCCCTCGAAAGACGGCTCTCGATCGAATCGCGATTCGGGGGAAAAAAATCTTGAATATTATGGCTCCTATCGTCCATTTGGCACACGGTAATTCAGAGTGGCAGTCAATTATATGTCCTCGAAGAGCGGCACTCGATATTGGGCCTTATTTTGGATACCCGCCCCTCCAAAGCCCCATAGGCCCATCCGAGTGTCTCCACCCGATGCTATTTTCCAACTGCTATTGACGGAGTTAAGAAAAACGGTTCAGGGTACTTGTTCGTGACACAATGACGGATACTTGGAGCGATTTTAAGAATTTTCGTAGGACCCATTTTTTTGCAACAGCCCTCGAAAGACGGCTCTCGATCGAATCGCGATTCGGGGGAAAAAAATCTTGAATATTATGGCTCCTATCGTCCATTTGGCACACGGTAATTCAGAGTGGCAGTCAATTATATGTCCTCGAAGAGCGGCACTCGATATTGGGCCTTATTTTGGATACCCGCCCCTCCAAAGCCCCATAGGCCCATCCGAGTGTCTCCACCCGATGCTATTTTCCAACTGCTATTGACGGAGTTAAGAAAAACGGTTCAGGGTACTTGTTCGTGACACAATGACGGATACTTGGAGCGATTTTAAGAATTTTCGTAGGACCCATTTTTTTGCAACAGCCCTCGAAAGACGGCTCTCGATCGAATCGCGATCCGGGGGAAAAAAATCTTGAATATTATGGCTCCTATCGTCCATTTGGCACACGCTAATCCAGAGTGGCAGTCAATTATATGTCCTCGAAGAGCGGCACTCGATATTGGGCCTTATTTTGGATACCCGCCCCTCCAAAGCCCCATAGGCCCATCCGAGTGTCTCCACCCGATGCTATTTTCCAACTGCTATTGACGGAGTTAAGAAAAACGGTACAGGGTACTTGTTCGTGACACAACGACGGATACTTGGAGCGATTTTAAGAATTTTCGTAGGACCCATTTTTTTGCAACAGCCCTCGAAAGACGGCTCTCGATCGAATCGCGATTCGGGGGAAAAAAATCTTGAATATTATGGCTCCTATCGTCCATTTGGCACACGCTAATTCAGAGTGGCAGTCAATTATATGTCCTCGAAGAGCGGCACTCGATATTGGGCCTTATTTTGGATACCCGCCCCTCCAAAGCCCCATAGGCCCATCCGAGTGTCTCCACCCGATGCTATTTTCCAACTGCTATTGACGGAGTTAAGAAAAACGGTTCAGGGTACTTGTTCGTGACACAACGACGGATACTTGGAGCGATTTTAAGAATTTTCGTAGGACCCATTTTTTTGCAACAGCCCTCGAAAGACGGCTCTCGATCGAATCGCGATTCGGGGGAAAAAAATCTTGAATATTATGGCTCCTATCGTCCATTTGGCACACGCTAATTCAGAGTGGCAGTCAATTATATGTCCTCGAAGAGCGGCACTCGATATTGGGCCTTATTTTGGATACCCGCCCCTCCAAAGCCCCATAGGCCCATCCGAGTGTCTCCACCCCATGCTATTTTCCAACTGCTATTGACGGAGTTAAGAAAAACGGTTCAGGGTCCTTGTTCGTGACACAATGACGGATACTTGGAGCGATTTTAAGAATTTTCGTAGGACCCATTTTTTGCAACAGCCCTCGAAAGACGGCTCTCGATCGAATCGCGATTCGGGGGAAAAAAATCTTGAATATTATGGCTTCTATCGTCCATTTGGCACACGCTAATTCAGAGTGGCAGTCAATTATATGTCCTCGAAGAGCGGCACTCGATATTGGGCCTTATTTTGGATACCCGCCCCTTCAAAGCCCCATAGGCCCATCCGAGTGTCTCCACCCGATGCTATTTTCCATCTGCTATTGACGGAGTTAAGAAAAACGGTTCAGGGTACTTGTTCGTGACACCATGACGGATACTTGGAGCGATTTTAAGAATTTTCGTAGGACCCATTTTTTTGCAACGGCCCTCGAAAGACGGCTCTCGATCGAATCGCGATTCGGGGGAAAAAAAAGTCTTGAATATTATGGCTCCTAACGTCCATTTGGCACACGCTAATTCAGAGTGGCAGTCAATTATATGTCCTCGAAGAGCGGCACTCGATTTTGGGCCTTATTTTGGATACCCGCCCCTTCAAAGCCCCATAGGCCCATCCGAGTGTCTCCACCCGATGCTATTTTCCATCTGCTATTGACGGAGTTAAGAAAAACGGTTCAGGGTACTTGTTCGTGACACCATGACGGATACTTGGAGCGATTTTAAGAATTTTCGTAGGACCCATTTTTTTGCAACGGCCCTCGAAAGACGGCTCTCGATCGAATCGCGATTCGGGGGAAAAAAAATCTTGAATATTATGGCTCCTATCGTCCATTTGGCACACGCTAATTCAGAGTGGCAGTCAATTATATGTCCTCGAAGAGCGGCACTCGATTTTGGGCCTTATTTTGGATACCCGCCCCTTCAAAGCCCCATAGGCCCATCCGAGTGTCTCCACCCGATGCTATTTTCCATCTGCTATTGACGGAGTTAAGAAAAACGGTTCAGGGTACTTGTTCGTGACACCATGACGGATACTTGGAGCGATTTTAAGAATTTTCGTAGGACCCATTTTTTTGCAACGGCCCTCGAAAGACGGCTCTCGATCGAATCGCGATTCGGGGGAAAAAAAATCTTGAATATTATGGCTCCTATCGTCCATTTGGCACACGCTAATTCCGAGTGGCAGTCAATTATATGTCCTCGAAGAGCGGCACACGATATTGGGCCTTATTTTGGATACCCGCCCCTTCAAAGCCCCATAGGCCCATCCGAGTGTCTCCACCCGATGCTATTTTCCAACTGCTATTGACGGAGTTAAGAAAAACGGTTCAGGGTACTTGTTCGTGACACAATGACGGATACTTGGAGCGATTTTAAGAATTTTCATAGGACCCATTTTTTTGCAACAGCCCTCGAAAGACGGCTCTCGATCGAATCGCGATTCGGGGGAAAAAAATCTTGAATATTATGGCTCCTATCGTCCATTTGGCACACGCTAATTCAGAGTGGCAGTCAATTATATGTCCTCGAAGAGCGGCACTCGATATTGGGCCTTATTTTGGATACCCGCCCCTCCAAAGCCCCATAGGCCCATCCGAGTGTCTCCACCCGATGCTATTTTCCAACTGCTATTGACGGAGTTAAGAAAAACGGTTCAGGGTACTTGTTCGTGACACAACGACGGATACTTGGAGCGATTTTAAGAATTTTCGTAGGACCCATTTTTTTGCAACAGCCCTCGAAAGACGGCTCTCGATCGAATCGCGATTCGGGGGGAAAAAATCTTGAATATTATGGCTCCTATCGTCCATTTGGCACACGGTAATTCAGAGTGGCAGTCAATTATATGTCCTCGAAGAGCGGCACTCGATATTGGGCCTTATTTTGGATACCCGCCCCTCCAAAGCCCCATAGGCCCATCCGAGTGTCTCCACCCGATGCTATTTTCCAACTGCTATTGACGGAGTTAAGAAAAACGGTTCAGGGTACTTGTTCGTGACACAATGACGGATACTTGGAGCGATTTTAAGAATTTTCGTAGGACCCATTTTTTTGCAACAGCCCTCGAAAGACGGCTCTCGATCGAATCGCGATTCGGGGGAAAAAAATCTTGAATATTATGGCTCCTATCGTCCATTTGGCACACGGTAATTCAGAGTGGCAGTCAATTATATGTCCTCGAAGAGCGGCACTCGATATTGGGCCTTATTTTGGATACCCGCCCCTCCAAAGCCCCATAGGCCCATCCGAGTGTCTCCACCCGATGCTATTTTCCAACTGCTATTGACGGAGTTAAGAAAAACAGTTCAGGGTACTTGTTCGTGACACAATGACGGATACTTGGAGCGATTTTAAGAATTTTCGTAGGACCCATTTTTTTGCAACAGCCCTCGAAAGACGGCTCTCGATCGAATCGCGATTCGGGGGAAAAAAATCTTGAATATTATGGCTCCTATCGTCCATTTGGCACACGGTAATTCAGAGTGGCAGTCAATTATATGTCCTCGAAGAGCGGCACTCGATATTGGGCCTTATTTTGGATACCCGCCCCTCCAAAGCCCCATAGGCCCATCCGAGTGTCTCCACCCGATGCTATTTTCCAACTGCTATTGACGGAGTTAAGAAAAACGGTTCAGGGTACTTGTTCGTGACACAATGACGGATACTTGGAGCGATTTTAAGAATTTTCGTAGGACCCATTTTTTTGCAACAGCCCTCGAAAGACGGCTCTCGATCGAATCGCGATTCGGGGGAAAAAAATCTTGAATATTATGGCTCCTATCGTCCATTTGGCACACGGTAATTCAGAGTGGCAGTCAATTATATGTCCTCGAAGAGCGGCACTCGATATTGGGCCTTATTTTGGATACCCGCCCCTCCAAAGCCCCATAGGCCCATCCGAGTGTCTCCACCCGATGCTATTTTCCAACTGCTATTGACGGAGTTAAGAAAAACGGTTCAGGGTACTTGTTCGTGACACAATGACGGATACTTGGAGCGATTTTGAGAATTTTCGTAGGACCCATTTTTTTGCAACAGCCCTCGAAAGACGGCTCTCGATCGAATCGCGATTCGGGGGAAAAAAATCTTGAATATTATGGCTCCTATCGTCCATTTGGCACACGCTAATTCAGAGTGGCAGTCAATTATATGTCCTCGAAGAGCGGCACTCGATATTGGGCCTTATTTTGGATACCCGCCCCTCGAAAGCCCCATAGGCCCATCCGAGTGTCTCCACCCGATGCTATTTTCCAACTGCTATTGACGGAGTTAAGAAAAACGGTTCAGGGTACTTGTTCGTGACACAACGACGGATACTTGGAGCGATTTTAAGAATTTTCGTAGGACCCATTTTTTTGCAACAGCCCTCGAAAGACGGCTCTCGATCGAATCGCGATTCGGGGGAAAAAAATCTTGAATATTATGGCTCCTATCGTCCATTTGGCACACGCTAATTCAGAGTGGCAGTCAATTATATGTCCTCGAAGAGCGGCACTCGATATTGGGCCTTATTTTGGATACCCGCCCCTCCAAAGCCCCATAGGCCCATCCGAGTGTCTCCACCCGATGCTATTTTCCAACTGCTATTGACGGAGTTAAGAAAAACGGTTCAGGGTACTTGTTCGTGACACAATGACGGATACTTGGAGCGATTTTAAGAATTTTCGTAGGACCCATTTTTTTGCAACAGCCCTCGAAAGACGGCTCTCGATCGAATCGCGATCCGGGGGAAAAAAATCTTGAATATTATGGCTCCTATCGTCCATTTGGCACACGCTAATCCAGAGTGGCAGTCAATTATATGTCCTCGAAGAGCGGCACTCGATATTGGGCCTTATTTTGGATACCCGCCCCTCCAAAGCCCCATAGGCCCATCCGAGTGTCTCCACCCGATGCTATTTTCCAACTGCTATTGACGGAGTTAAGAAAAACGGTTCAGGGTACTTGTTCGTGACACAACGACGGATACTTGGAGCGATTTTAAGAATTTTCGTAGGACCCATTTTTTTGCAACAGCCCTCGAAAGACGGCTCTCGATCGAATCGCGATTCGGGGGAAAAAAATCTTGAATATTATGGCTCCTATCGTCCATTTGGCACACGCTAATTCAGAGTGGCAGTCAATTATATGTCCTCGAAGAGCGGCACTCGATATTGGGCCTTATTTTGGATACCCGCCCCTCCAAAGCCCCATAGGCCCATCCGAGTGTCTCCACCCGATGCTATTTTCCAACTGCTATTGACGGAGTTAAGAAAAACGGTTCAGGGTACTTGTTCGTGACACAACGACGGATACTTGGAGCGATTTTAAGAATTTTCGTAGGACCCATTTTTTTGCAACAGCCCTCGAAAGACGGCTCTCGATCGAATCGCGATTCGGGGGAAAAAAATCTTGAATATTATGGCTCCTATCGTCCATTTGGCACACGCTAATTCAGAGTGGCAGTCAATTATATGTCCTCGAAGAGCGGCACTCGATATTGGGCCTTATTTTGGATACCCGCCCCTCCAAAGCCCCATAGGCCCATCCGAGTGTCTCCACCGGATGCTATTTTCCAACTGCTATTGACGGAGTTAAGAAAAACGGTTTAGGGTACTTGTTCGTGACACAATGACGGATACTTGGAGCGATTTTAAGAATTTTCGTAGGACCCATTTTTTTGCAACAGCCCTCGAAAGACGGCTCTCGATCGAATCGCGATTCGGGGGAAAAAAATCTTGAATATTATGGCTCCTATCGTCCATTTGGCACACGGTAATTCAGAGTGGCAGTCAATTATATGTCCTCGAAGAGCGGCACTCGATATTGGGCCTTATTTTGGATACCCGCCCCTCCAAAGCCCCATAGGCCCATCCGAGTGTCTCCACCCGATGCTATTTTCCAACTGCTATTGACGGAGTTAAGAAAAACGGTTCAGGGTACTTGTTCGTGACACAATGACGGATACTTGGAGCGATTTTAAGAATTTTCGTAGGACCCATTTTTTTGCAACAGCCCGCGAAAGACGGCTCTCGATCGAATCGCGATTCGGGGGAAAAAAATCTTGAATATTATGGCTCCTATCGTCCATTTGGCACACGGTAATTCAGAGTGGCAGTCAATTATATGTCCTCGAAGAGCGGCACTCGATATTGGGCCTTATTTTGGATACCCGCCCCTCCAAAGCCCCATAGGCCCATCCGAGTGTCTCCACCCGATGCTATTTTCCAACTGCTATTGACGGAGTTAAGAAAAACGGTTCAGGGTACTTGTTCGTGACACAATGACGGATACTTGGAGCGATTTTAAGAATTTTCGTAGGACCCATTTTTTGCAACAGCCCTCGAAAGACGGCTCTCGATCGAATCGCGATCGGGGGAAAAAAATCTTGAATATTATGGCTCCTATCGTCCATTTGGCACACGGTAATTCAGAGTGGCAGTCAATTATATGTCCTCGAAGAGCGGCACTCGATATTGGGCCTTATTTTGGATACCCGCCCCTCCAAAGCCCCATAGGCCCATCCGAGTGTCTCCACCCGATGCTATTTTCCAACTGCTATTGACGGAGTTAAGAAAAACGGTTCAGGGTACTTGTTCGTGACACAATGACGGATACTTGGAGCGATTTTAAGAATTTTCGTAGGACCCATTTTTTTGCAACAGCCCTCGAAAGACGGCTCTCGATCGAATCGCGATTCGGGGGAAAAAAATCTTGAATATTATGGCTCCTATCGTCCATTTGGCACACGGTAATTCAGAGTGGCAGTCAATTATATGTCCTCGAAGAGCGGCACTCGATATTGGGCCTTATTTTGGATACCCGCCCCTCCAAAGCCCCATAGGCCCATCCGAGTGTCTCCACCCGATGCTATTTTCCAACTGCTATTGACGGAGTTAAGAAAAACGGTTCAGGGTACTTGTTCGTGACACAATGACGGATACTTGGAGCGATTTTAAGAATTTTCGTAGGACCCATTGTTTTGCAACAGCCCTCGAAAGACGGCTCTCGATCGAATCGCGATTCGGGGGAAAAAATCTTGAATATTATGGCTCCTATCGTCCATTTGGCACACGCTAATTCAGAGTGGCAGTCAATTATATGTCCTCGAAGAGCGGCACTCGATATTGGGCCTTATTTTGGATACCCGACCCTCCAAAGCCCCATAGGCCCATCCGAGTGTCTCCACCCGATGCTATTTTCCAACTGCTATTGACGGAGTTAAGAAAAACGGTTCAGGGTACTTGTTCGTGACACAACGACGGATACTTGGAGCGATTTTAAGAATTTTCGTAGGACCCATTTTTTTGCAACAGCCCTCGAAAGACGGCTCTCGATCGAATCGCGATTCGGGGGAAAAAAATCTTGAATATTATGGCTCCTATCGTCCATTTGGCACACGCTAATTCAGAGTGGCAGTCAATTATATGTCCTCGAAGAGCGGCACTCGATATTGGGCCTTATTTTGGATACCCGCCCCTCCAAAGCCCCATAGGCCCATCCGAGTGTCTCCACCCGATGCTATTTTCCAACTGCTATTGACGGAGTTAAGAAAAACGGTTCAGGGTACTTGTTCGTGACACAATGACGGATACTTGGAGCGATTTTAAGAATTTTCGTAGGACCCATTTTTTTGCAACAGCCCTCGAAATACGGCTCTCGATCGAATCGCGATTCGGGGGAAAAAAATCTTGAATATTATGGCTCCTATCGTCCATTTGGCACACGCTAATTCAGAGTGGCAGTCAATTATATGTCCTCGAAGAGCGGCACTCGATATTGGGCCTTATTTTGGATACCCGCCCCTCCAAAGCCCCATAGGCCCATCCGAGTGTCTCCACCCGATGCTATTTTCCAACTGCTATTGACGGAGTTAAGAAAAACGGTTCAGGGTACTTGTTCGTGACACAATGACGGATACTTGGAGCGATTTTAAGAATTTTCGTAGGACCCATTTTTTTGCAACAGCCCTCGAAAGACGGCTCTCGATCGAATCGCGATTCGGGGGAAAAAAATCTTGAATATTATGGCTCCTATCGTCCATTTGGCACACGGTAATTCAGAGTGGCAGTCAATTATATGTCCTCGAAGAGCGGCACTCGATATTGGGCCTTATTTTGGATACCCGCCCCTCCAAAGCCCCATAGGCCCATCCGAGTGTCTCCACCCGATGCTATTTTCCAACTGCTATTGACGGAGTTAAGAAAAACGGTTCAGGGTACTTGTTCGTGACACAATGACGGATACTTGGAGCGATTTTAAGAATTTTCGTAGGACCCATTGTTTTGCAACAGCCCTCGAAAGACGGCTCTCGATCGAATCGCGATTCGGGGGAAAAAAATCTTGAATATTATGGCTCCTATCGTCCATTTGGCACACGCTAATTCAGAGTGGCAGTCAATTATATGTCCTCGAAGAGCGGCACTCGATATTGGGCCTTATTTTGGATACCCGCCCCTCCAAAGCCCCATAGGCCCATCCGAGTGTCTCCACCCGATGCTATTTTCCAACTGCTATTGACGGAGTTAAGAAAAACGGTTCAGGGTACTTGTTCGTGACACAACGACGGATACTTGGAGCGATTTTAAGAATTTTCGTAGGACCCATTTTTTTGCAACAGCCCTCGAAAGACGGCTCTCGATCGAATCGCGATTCGGGGGAAAAAAATCTTGAATATTATGGCTCCTATCGTCCATTTGGCACACGCTAATTCAGAGTGGCAGTCAATTATATGTCCTCGAAGAGCGGCACTCGATATTGGGCCTTATTTTGGATACCCGCCCCTCCAAAGCCCCATAGGCCCATCCGAGTGTCTCCACCCGATGCTATTTTCCAACTGCTATTGACGGAGTTAAGAAAAACGGTTCAGGGTACTTGTTCGTGACACAATGACGGATACTTGGAGCGATTTTAAGAATTTTCGTAGGACCCATTTTTTTGCAACAGCCCTCGAAAGACGGCTCTCGATCGAATCGCGATTCGGGGGAAAAAAATCTTGAATATTATGGCTCCTATCGTCCATTTGGCACACGCTAATTCAGAGTGGCAGTCAATTATATGTCCTCGAAGAGCGGCACTCGATATTGGGCCTTATTTTGGATACCCGCCCCTCCAAAGCCCCATAGGCCCATCCGAGTGTCTCCACCGGATGCTATTTTCCAACTGCTATTGACGGAGTTAAGAAAAACGGTTTAGGGTACTTGTTCGTGACACAATGACGGATACTTGGAGCGATTTTAAGAATTTTCGTAGGACCCATTTTTTTGCAACAGCCCTCGAAAGACGGCTCTCGATCGAATCGCGATTCGGGGGAAAAAAATCTTGAATATTATGGCTCCTATCGTCCATTTGGCACACGGTAATTCAGAGTGGCAGTCAATTATATGTCCTCGAAGAGCGGCACTCGATATTGGGCCTTATTTTGGATACCCGCCCCTCCAAAGCCCCATAGGCCCATCCGAGTGTCTCCACCCGATGCTATTTTCCAACTGCTATTGACGGAGTTAAGAAAAACGGTTCAGGGTACTTGTTCGTGACACAATGACGGATACTTGGAGCGATTTTAAGAATTTTCGTAGGACCCATTTTTTGCAACAGCCCTCGAAAGACGGCTCTCGATCGAATCGCGATTCGGGGGAAAAAAATCTTGAATATTATGGCTTCTATCGTCCATTTGGCACACGCTAATTCAGAGTGGCAGTCAATTATATGTCCTCGAAGAGCGGCACTCGATATTGGGCCTTATTTTGGATACCCGCCCCTTCAAAGCCCCATAGGCCCATCCGAGTGTCTCCACCCGATGCTATTTTCCATCTGCTATTGACGGAGTTAAGAAAAACGGTTCAGGGTACTTGTTCGTGACACCATGACGGATACTTGGAGCGATTTTAAGAATTTTCGTAGGACCCATTTTTTTGCAACGGCCCTCGAAAGACGGCTCTCGATCGAATCGCGATTCGGGGGAAAAAAAAGTCTTGAATATTATGGCTCCTAACGTCCATTTGGCACACGCTAATTCAGAGTGGCAGTCAATTATATGTCCTCGAAGAGCGGCACTCGATTTTGGGCCTTATTTTGGATACCCGCCCCTTCAAAGCCCCATAGGCCCATCCGAGTGTCTCCACCCGATGCTATTTTCCATCTGCTATTGACGGAGTTAAGAAAAACGGTTCAGGGTACTTGTTCGTGACACCATGACGGATACTTGGAGCGATTTTAAGAATTTTCGTAGGACCCATTTTTTTGCAACGGCCCTCGAAAGACGGCTCTCGATCGAATCGCGATTCGGGGGAAAAAAAATCTTGAATATTATGGCTCCTATCGTCCATTTGGCACACGCTAATTCAGAGTGGCAGTCAATTATATGTCCTCGAAGAGCGGCACTCGATTTTGGGCCTTATTTTGGATACCCGCCCCTTCAAAGCCCCATAGGCCCATCCGAGTGTCTCCACCCGATGCTATTTTCCATCTGCTATTGACGGAGTTAAGAAAAACGGTTCAGGGTACTTGTTCGTGACACCATGACGGATACTTGGAGCGATTTTAAGAATTTTCGTAGGACCCATTTTTTTGCAACGGCCCTCGAAAGACGGCTCTCGATCGAATCGCGATTCGGGGGAAAAAAAATCTTGAATATTATGGCTCCTATCGTCCATTTGGCACACGCTAATTCCGAGTGGCAGTCAATTATATGTCCTCGAAGAGCGGCACACGATATTGGGCCTTATTTTGGATACCCGCCCCTTCAAAGCCCCATAGGCCCATCCGAGTGTCTCCACCCGATGCTATTTTCCAACTGCTATTGACGGAGTTAAGAAAAACGGTTCAGGGTACTTGTTCGTGACACAATGACGGATACTTGGAGCGATTTTAAGAATTTTCATAGGACCCATTTTTTTGCAACAGCCCTCGAAAGACGGCTCTCGATCGAATCGCGATTCGGGGGAAAAAAATCTTGAATATTATGGCTCCTATCGTCCATTTGGCACACGCTAATTCAGAGTGGCAGTCAATTATATGTCCTCGAAGAGCGGCACTCGATATTGGGCCTTATTTTGGATACCCGCCCCTCCAAAGCCCCATAGGCCCATCCGAGTGTCTCCACCCGATGCTATTTTCCAACTGCTATTGACGGAGTTAAGAAAAACGGTTCAGGGTACTTGTTCGTGACACAACGACGGATACTTGGAGCGATTTTAAGAATTTTCGTAGGACCCATTTTTTTGCAACAGCCCTCGAAAGACGGCTCTCGATCGAATCGCGATTCGGGGGGAAAAAATCTTGAATATTATGGCTCCTATCGTCCATTTGGCACACGGTAATTCAGAGTGGCAGTCAATTATATGTCCTCGAAGAGCGGCACTCGATATTGGGCCTTATTTTGGATACCCGCCCCTCCAAAGCCCCATAGGCCCATCCGAGTGTCTCCACCCGATGCTATTTTCCAACTGCTATTGACGGAGTTAAGAAAAACGGTTCAGGGTACTTGTTCGTGACACAATGACGGATACTTGGAGCGATTTTAAGAATTTTCGTAGGACCCATTTTTTTGCAACAGCCCTCGAAAGACGGCTCTCGATCGAATCGCGATTCGGGGGAAAAAAATCTTGAATATTATGGCTCCTATCGTCCATTTGGCACACGGTAATTCAGAGTGGCAGTCAATTATATGTCCTCGAAGAGCGGCACTCGATATTGGGCCTTATTTTGGATACCCGCCCCTCCAAAGCCCCATAGGCCCATCCGAGTGTCTCCACCCGATGCTATTTTCCAACTGCTATTGACGGAGTTAAGAAAAACAGTTCAGGGTACTTGTTCGTGACACAATGACGGATACTTGGAGCGATTTTAAGAATTTTCGTAGGACCCATTTTTTTGCAACAGCCCTCGAAAGACGGCTCTCGATCGAATCGCGATTCGGGGGAAAAAAATCTTGAATATTATGGCTCCTATCGTCCATTTGGCACACGGTAATTCAGAGTGGCAGTCAATTATATGTCCTCGAAGAGCGGCACTCGATATTGGGCCTTATTTTGGATACCCGCCCCTCCAAAGCCCCATAGGCCCATCCGAGTGTCTCCACCCGATGCTATTTTCCAACTGCTATTGACGGAGTTAAGAAAAACGGTTCAGGGTACTTGTTCGTGACACAATGACGGATACTTGGAGCGATTTTAAGAATTTTCGTAGGACCCATTTTTTTGCAACAGCCCTCGAAAGACGGCTCTCGATCGAATCGCGATTCGGGGGAAAAAAATCTTGAATATTATGGCTCCTATCGTCCATTTGGCACACGGTAATTCAGAGTGGCAGTCAATTATATGTCCTCGAAGAGCGGCACTCGATATTGGGCCTTATTTTGGATACCCGCCCCTCCAAAGCCCCATAGGCCCATCCGAGTGTCTCCACCCGATGCTATTTTCCAACTGCTATTGACGGAGTTAAGAAAAACGGTTCAGGGTACTTGTTCGTGACACAATGACGGATACTTGGAGCGATTTTGAGAATTTTCGTAGGACCCATTTTTTTGCAACAGCCCTCGAAAGACGGCTCTCGATCGAATCGCGATTCGGGGGAAAAAAATCTTGAATATTATGGCTCCTATCGTCCATTTGGCACACGCTAATTCAGAGTGGCAGTCAATTATATGTCCTCGAAGAGCGGCACTCGATATTGGGCCTTATTTTGGATACCCGCCCCTCGAAAGCCCCATAGGCCCATCCGAGTGTCTCCACCCGATGCTATTTTCCAACTGCTATTGACGGAGTTAAGAAAAACGGTTCAGGGTACTTGTTCGTGACACAACGACGGATACTTGGAGCGATTTTAAGAATTTTCGTAGGACCCATTTTTTTGCAACAGCCCTCGAAAGACGGCTCTCGATCGAATCGCGATTCGGGGGAAAAAAATCTTGAATATTATGGCTCCTATCGTCCATTTGGCACACGCTAATTCAGAGTGGCAGTCAATTATATGTCCTCGAAGAGCGGCACTCGATATTGGGCCTTATTTTGGATACCCGCCCCTCCAAAGCCCCATAGGCCCATCCGAGTGTCTCCACCCGATGCTATTTTCCAACTGCTATTGACGGAGTTAAGAAAAACGGTTCAGGGTACTTGTTCGTGACACAATGACGGATACTTGGAGCGATTTTAAGAATTTTCGTAGGACCCATTTTTTTGCAACAGCCCTCGAAAGACGGCTCTCGATCGAATCGCGATCCGGGGGAAAAAAATCTTGAATATTATGGCTCCTATCGTCCATTTGGCACACGCTAATCCAGAGTGGCAGTCAATTATATGTCCTCGAAGAGCGGCACTCGATATTGGGCCTTATTTTGGATACCCGCCCCTCCAAAGCCCCATAGGCCCATCCGAGTGTCTCCACCCGATGCTATTTTCCAACTGCTATTGACGGAGTTAAGAAAAACGGTTCAGGGTACTTGTTCGTGACACAACGACGGATACTTGGAGCGATTTTAAGAATTTTCGTAGGACCCATTTTTTTGCAACAGCCCTCGAAAGACGGCTCTCGATCGAATCGCGATTCGGGGGAAAAAAATCTTGAATATTATGGCTCCTATCGTCCATTTGGCACACGCTAATTCAGAGTGGCAGTCAATTATATGTCCTCGAAGAGCGGCACTCGATATTGGGCCTTATTTTGGATACCCGCCCCTCCAAAGCCCCATAGGCCCATCCGAGTGTCTCCACCCGATGCTATTTTCCAACTGCTATTGACGGAGTTAAGAAAAACGGTTCAGGGTACTTGTTCGTGACACAACGACGGATACTTGGAGCGATTTTAAGAATTTTCGTAGGACCCATTTTTTTGCAACAGCCCTCGAAAGACGGCTCTCGATCGAATCGCGATTCGGGGGAAAAAAATCTTGAATATTATGGCTCCTATCGTCCATTTGGCACACGCTAATTCAGAGTGGCAGTCAATTATATGTCCTCGAAGAGCGGCACTCGATATTGGGCCTTATTTTGGATACCCGCCCCTCCAAAGCCCCATAGGCCCATCCGAGTGTCTCCACCGGATGCTATTTTCCAACTGCTATTGACGGAGTTAAGAAAAACGGTTTAGGGTACTTGTTCGTGACACAATGACGGATACTTGGAGCGATTTTAAGAATTTTCGTAGGACCCATTTTTTTGCAACAGCCCTCGAAAGACGGCTCTCGATCGAATCGCGATTCGGGGGAAAAAAATCTTGAATATTATGGCTCCTATCGTCCATTTGGCACACGGTAATTCAGAGTGGCAGTCAATTATATGTCCTCGAAGAGCGGCACTCGATATTGGGCCTTATTTTGGATACCCGCCCCTCCAAAGCCCCATAGGCCCATCCGAGTGTCTCCACCCGATGCTATTTTCCAACTGCTATTGACGGAGTTAAGAAAAACGGTTCAGGGTACTTGTTCGTGACACAATGACGGATACTTGGAGCGATTTTAAGAATTTTCGTAGGACCCATTTTTTTGCAACAGCCCGCGAAAGACGGCTCTCGATCGAATCGCGATTCGGGGGAAAAAAATCTTGAATATTATGGCTCCTATCGTCCATTTGGCACACGGTAATTCAGAGTGGCAGTCAATTATATGTCCTCGAAGAGCGGCACTCGATATTGGGCCTTATTTTGGATACCCGCCCCTCCAAAGCCCCATAGGCCCATCCGAGTGTCTCCACCCGATGCTATTTTCCAACTGCTATTGACGGAGTTAAGAAAAACGGTTCAGGGTACTTGTTCGTGACACAATGACGGATACTTGGAGCGATTTTAAGAATTTTCGTAGGACCCATTTTTTGCAACAGCCCTCGAAAGACGGCTCTCGATCGAATCGCGATCGGGGGAAAAAAATCTTGAATATTATGGCTCCTATCGTCCATTTGGCACACGGTAATTCAGAGTGGCAGTCAATTATATGTCCTCGAAGAGCGGCACTCGATATTGGGCCTTATTTTGGATACCCGCCCCTCCAAAGCCCCATAGGCCCATCCGAGTGTCTCCACCCGATGCTATTTTCCAACTGCTATTGACGGAGTTAAGAAAAACGGTTCAGGGTACTTGTTCGTGACACAATGACGGATACTTGGAGCGATTTTAAGAATTTTCGTAGGACCCATTTTTTTGCAACAGCCCTCGAAAGACGGCTCTCGATCGAATCGCGATTCGGGGGAAAAAAATCTTGAATATTATGGCTCCTATCGTCCATTTGGCACACGGTAATTCAGAGTGGCAGTCAATTATATGTCCTCGAAGAGCGGCACTCGATATTGGGCCTTATTTTGGATACCCGCCCCTCCAAAGCCCCATAGGCCCATCCGAGTGTCTCCACCCGATGCTATTTTCCAACTGCTATTGACGGAGTTAAGAAAAACGGTTCAGGGTACTTGTTCGTGACACAATGACGGATACTTGGAGCGATTTTAAGAATTTTCGTAGGACCCATTGTTTTGCAACAGCCCTCGAAAGACGGCTCTCGATCGAATCGCGATTCGGGGGAAAAAATCTTGAATATTATGGCTCCTATCGTCCATTTGGCACACGCTAATTCAGAGTGGCAGTCAATTATATGTCCTCGAAGAGCGGCACTCGATATTGGGCCTTATTTTGGATACCCGACCCTCCAAAGCCCCATAGGCCCATCCGAGTGTCTCCACCCGATGCTATTTTCCAACTGCTATTGACGGAGTTAAGAAAAACGGTTCAGGGTACTTGTTCGTGACACAACGACGGATACTTGGAGCGATTTTAAGAATTTTCGTAGGACCCATTTTTTTGCAACAGCCCTCGAAAGACGGCTCTCGATCGAATCGCGATTCGGGGGAAAAAAATCTTGAATATTATGGCTCCTATCGTCCATTTGGCACACGCTAATTCAGAGTGGCAGTCAATTATATGTCCTCGAAGAGCGGCACTCGATATTGGGCCTTATTTTGGATACCCGCCCCTCCAAAGCCCCATAGGCCCATCCGAGTGTCTCCACCCGATGCTATTTTCCAACTGCTATTGACGGAGTTAAGAAAAACGGTTCAGGGTACTTGTTCGTGACACAATGACGGATACTTGGAGCGATTTTAAGAATTTTCGTAGGACCCATTTTTTTGCAACAGCCCTCGAAATACGGCTCTCGATCGAATCGCGATTCGGGGGAAAAAAATCTTGAATATTATGGCTCCTATCGTCCATTTGGCACACGCTAATTCAGAGTGGCAGTCAATTATATGTCCTCGAAGAGCGGCACTCGATATTGGGCCTTATTTTGGATACCCGCCCCTCCAAAGCCCCATAGGCCCATCCGAGTGTCTCCACCCGATGCTATTTTCCAACTGCTATTGACGGAGTTAAGAAAAACGGTTCAGGGTACTTGTTCGTGACACAATGACGGATACTTGGAGCGATTTTAAGAATTTTCGTAGGACCCATTTTTTTGCAACAGCCCTCGAAAGACGGCTCTCGATCGAATCGCGATTCGGGGGAAAAAAATCTTGAATATTATGGCTCCTATCGTCCATTTGGCACACGGTAATTCAGAGTGGCAGTCAATTATATGTCCTCGAAGAGCGGCACTCGATATTGGGCCTTATTTTGGATACCCGCCCCTCCAAAGCCCCATAGGCCCATCCGAGTGTCTCCACCCGATGCTATTTTCCAACTGCTATTGACGGAGTTAAGAAAAACGGTTCAGGGTACTTGTTCGTGACACAATGACGGATACTTGGAGCGATTTTAAGAATTTTCGTAGGACCCATTGTTTTGCAACAGCCCTCGAAAGACGGCTCTCGATCGAATCGCGATTCGGGGGAAAAAAATCTTGAATATTATGGCTCCTATCGTCCATTTGGCACACGCTAATTCAGAGTGGCAGTCAATTATATGTCCTCGAAGAGCGGCACTCGATATTGGGCCTTATTTTGGATACCCGCCCCTCCAAAGCCCCATAGGCCCATCCGAGTGTCTCCACCCGATGCTATTTTCCAACTGCTATTGACGGAGTTAAGAAAAACGGTTCAGGGTACTTGTTCGTGACACAACGACGGATACTTGGAGCGATTTTAAGAATTTTCGTAGGACCCATTTTTTTGCAACAGCCCTCGAAAGACGGCTCTCGATCGAATCGCGATTCGGGGGAAAAAAATCTTGAATATTATGGCTCCTATCGTCCATTTGGCACACGCTAATTCAGAGTGGCAGTCAATTATATGTCCTCGAAGAGCGGCACTCGATATTGGGCCTTATTTTGGATACCCGCCCCTCCAAAGCCCCATAGGCCCATCCGAGTGTCTCCACCCGATGCTATTTTCCAACTGCTATTGACGGAGTTAAGAAAAACGGTTCAGGGTACTTGTTCGTGACACAATGACGGATACTTGGAGCGATTTTAAGAATTTTCGTAGGACCCATTTTTTTGCAACAGCCCTCGAAAGACGGCTCTCGATCGAATCGCGATTCGGGGGAAAAAAATCTTGAATATTATGGCTCCTATCGTCCATTTGGCACACGCTAATTCAGAGTGGCAGTCAATTATATGTCCTCGAAGAGCGGCACTCGATATTGGGCCTTATTTTGGATACCCGCCCCTCCAAAGCCCCATAGGCCCATCCGAGTGTCTCCACCGGATGCTATTTTCCAACTGCTATTGACGGAGTTAAGAAAAACGGTTTAGGGTACTTGTTCGTGACACAATGACGGATACTTGGAGCGATTTTAAGAATTTTCGTAGGACCCATTTTTTTGCAACAGCCCTCGAAAGACGGCTCTCGATCGAATCGCGATTCGGGGGAAAAAAATCTTGAATATTATGGCTCCTATCGTCCATTTGGCACACGGTAATTCAGAGTGGCAGTCAATTATATGTCCTCGAAGAGCGGCACTCGATATTGGGCCTTATTTTGGATACCCGCCCCTCCAAAGCCCCATAGGCCCATCCGAGTGTCTCCACCCGATGCTATTTTCCAACTGCTATTGACGGAGTTAAGAAAAACGGTTCAGGGTACTTGTTCGTGACACAATGACGGATACTTGGAGCGATTTTAAGAATTTTCGTAGGACCCATTTTTTTGCAACAGCCCGCGAAAGACGGCTCTCGATCGAATCGCGATTCGGGGGAAAAAAATCTTGAATATTATGGCTCCTATCGTCCATTTGGCACACGGTAATTCAGAGTGGCAGTCAATTATATGTCCTCGAAGAGCGGCACTCGATATTGGGCCTTATTTTGGATACCCGCCCCTCCAAAGCCCCATAGGCCCATCCGAGTGTCTCCACCCGATGCTATTTTCCAACTGCTATTGACGGAGTTAAGAAAAACGGTTCAGGGTACTTGTTCGTGACACAATGACGGATACTTGGAGCGATTTTAAGAATTTTCGTAGGACCCATTTTTTGCAACAGCCCTCGAAAGACGGCTCTCGATCGAATCGCGATCGGGGGAAAAAAATCTTGAATATTATGGCTCCTATCGTCCATTTGGCACACGGTAATTCAGAGTGGCAGTCAATTATATGTCCTCGAAGAGCGGCACTCGATATTGGGCCTTATTTTGGATACCCGCCCCTCCAAAGCCCCATAGGCCCATCCGAGTGTCTCCACCCGATGCTATTTTCCAACTGCTATTGACGGAGTTAAGAAAAACGGTTCAGGGTACTTGTTCGTGACACAATGACGGATACTTGGAGCGATTTTAAGAATTTTCGTAGGACCCATTTTTTTGCAACAGCCCTCGAAAGACGGCTCTCGATCGAATCGCGATTCGGGGGAAAAAAATCTTGAATATTATGGCTCCTATCGTCCATTTGGCACACGGTAATTCAGAGTGGCAGTCAATTATATGTCCTCGAAGAGCGGCACTCGATATTGGGCCTTATTTTGGATACCCGCCCCTCCAAAGCCCCATAGGCCCATCCGAGTGTCTCCACCCGATGCTATTTTCCAACTGCTATTGACGGAGTTAAGAAAAACGGTTCAGGGTACTTGTTCGTGACACAATGACGGATACTTGGAGCGATTTTAAGAATTTTCGTAGGACCCATTGTTTTGCAACAGCCCTCGAAAGACGGCTCTCGATCGAATCGCGATTCGGGGGAAAAAATCTTGAATATTATGGCTCCTATCGTCCATTTGGCACACGCTAATTCAGAGTGGCAGTCAATTATATGTCCTCGAAGAGCGGCACTCGATATTGGGCCTTATTTTGGATACCCGCCCCTCCAAAGCCCCATAGGCCCATCCGAGTGTCTCCACCCGATGCTATTTTCCAACTGCTATTGACGGAGTTAAGAAAAACGGTTCAGGGTACTTGTTCGTGACACAACGACGGATACTTGGAGCGATTTTAAGAATTTTCGTAGGACCCATTTTTTTGCAACAGCCCTCGAAAGACGGCTCTCGATCGAATCGCGATTCGGGGGAAAAAAATCTTGAATATTATGGCTCCTATCGTCCATTTGGCACACGCTAATTCAGAGTGGCAGTCAATTATATGTCCTCGAAGAGCGGCACTCGATATTGGGCCTTATTTTGGATACCCGCCCCTCCAAAGCCCCATAGGCCCATCCGAGTGTCTCCACCCGATGCTATTTTCCAACTGCTATTGACGGAGTTAAGAAAAACGGTTCAGGGTACTTGTTCGTGACACAATGACGGATACTTGGAGCGATTTTAAGAATTTTCGTAGGACCCATTTTTTTGCAACAGCCCTCGAAATACGGCTCTCGATCGAATCGCGATTCGGGGGAAAAAAATCTTGAATATTATGGCTCCTATCGTCCATTTGGCACACGCTAATTCAGAGTGGCAGTCAATTATATGTCCTCGAAGAGCGGCACTCGATATTGGGCCTTATTTTGGATACCCGCCCCTCCAAAGCCCCATAGGCCCATCCGAGTGTCTCCACCCGATGCTATTTTCCAACTGCTATTGACGGAGTTAAGAAAAACGGTTCAGGGTACTTGTTCGTGACACAATGACGGATACTTGGAGCGATTTTAAGAATTTTCGTAGGACCCATTTTTTTGCAACAGCCCTCGAAAGACGGCTCTCGATCGAATCGCGATTCGGGGGAAAAAAATCTTGAATATTATGGCTCCTATCGTCCATTTGGCACACGCTAATTCAGAGTGGCAGTCAATTATATGTCCTCGAAGAGCGGCACTCGATATTGGGCCTTATTTTGGATACCCGCCCCTCCAAAGCCCCATAGGCCCATCCGAGTGTCTCCACCCGATGCTATTTTCCAACTGCTATTGACGGAATTAAGAAAAACGGTTCAGGGTACTTGTTCGTGACACAATGACGGATACTTGGAGCGATTTTAAGAATTTTCGTAGGACCCATTTTTTTGCAACAGCCCTCGAAAGACGGCTCTCGATCGAATCGCGATTCGGGGGAAAAAAATCTTGAATATTATGGCTCCTATCGTCCATTTGGCACACGCTAATTCAGAGTGGCAGTCAATTATATGTCCTCGAAGAGCGGCAATCGATATTGGGCCTTATTTTGGATACCCGCCCCTCCAAAGCCCCATAGGCCCATCCGAGTGTCTCCACCCGATGTTATTTTCCAACTGCTATTGACGGAGTTAAGAAAAACGGTTCAGGGTACTTGTTCGTGACACAATGACGGATACTTGGAGCGATTTTAAGAATTTTCGTAGGACCCATTTTTTTGCAACAGCCCTCGAAAGACGGCTCTCGATCGAATCGCGATTCGGGGGAAAAAAATCTTGAATATTATGGCTCCTATCGTCCATTTGGCACACGGTAATTCAGAGTGGCAGTCAATTATATGTCCTCGAAGAGCGGCACTCGATATTGGGCCTTATTTTGGATACCCGCCCCTCCAAAGCCCCATAGGCCCATCCGAGTGTCTCCACCCGATGCTATTTTCCAACTGCTATTGACGGAGTTAAGAAAAACGGTTCAGGGTACTTGTTCGTGACACAATGACGGATACTTGGAGCGATTTTAAGAATTTTCGTAGGACCCATTTTTTTGCAACAGCCCTCGAAAGACGGCTCTCGATCGAATCGCGATTCGGGGGAAAAAAATCTTGAATATTATGGCTCCTATCGTCCATTTGGCACACGGTAATTCAGAGTGGCAGTCAATTATATGTCCTCGAAGAGCGGCACTCGATATTGGGCCTTATTTTGGATACCCGCCCCTCCAAAGCCCCATAGGCCCATCCGAGTGTCTCCACCCGATGCTATTTTCCAACTGCTATTGACGGAGTTAAGAAAAACGGTTCAGGGTACTTGTTCGTGACACAATGACGGATACTTGGAGCGATTTTAAGAATTTTCGTAGGACCCATTTTTTTGCAACAGCCCTCGAAAGACGGCTCTCGATCGAATCGCGATCCGGGGGAAAAAAATCTTGAATATTATGGCTCCTATCGTCCATTTGGCACACGCTAATCCAGAGTGGCAGTCAATTATATGTCCTCGAAGAGCGGCACTCGATATTGGGCCTTATTTTGGATACCCGCCCCTCCAAAGCCCCATAGGCCCATCCGAGTGTCTCCACCCGATGCTATTTTCCAACTGCTATTGACGGAGTTAAGAAAAACGGTTCAGGGTACTTGTTCGTGACACAACGACGGATACTTGGAGCGATTTTAAGAATTTTCGTAGGACCCATTTTTTTGCAACAGCCCTCGAAAGACGGCTCTCGATCGAATCGCGATTCGGGGGAAAAAAATCTTGAATATTATGGCTCCTATCGTCCATTTGGCACACGCTAATTCAGAGTGGCAGTCAATTATATGTCCTCGAAGAGCGGCACTCGATATTGGGCCTTATTTTGGATACCCGCCCCTCCAAAGCCCCATAGGCCCATCCGAGTGTCTCCACCCGATGCTATTTTCCAACTGCTATTGACGGAGTTAAGAAAAACGGTTCAGGGTACTTGTTCGTGACACAACGACGGATACTTGGAGCGATTTTAAGAATTTTCGTAGGACCCATTTTTTTGCAACAGCCCTCGAAAGACGGCTCTCGATCGAATCGCGATTCGGGGGAAAAAAATCTTGAATATTATGGCTCCTATCGTCCATTTGGCACACGCTAATTCAGAGTGGCAGTCAATTATATGTCCTCGAAGAGCGGCACTCGATATTGGGCCTTATTTTGGATACCCGCCCCTCCAAAGCCCCATAGGCCCATCCGAGTGTCTCCACCCCATGCTATTTTCCAACTGCTATTGACGGAGTTAAGAAAAACGGTTCAGGGTCCTTGTTCGTGACACAATGACGGATACTTGGAGCGATTTTAAGAATTTTCGTAGGACCCATTTTTTGCAACAGCCCTCGAAAGACGGCTCTCGATCGAATCGCGATTCGGGGGAAAAAAATCTTGAATATTATGGCTTCTATCGTCCATTTGGCACACGCTAATTCAGAGTGGCAGTCAATTATATGTCCTCGAAGAGCGGCACTCGATATTGGGCCTTATTTTGGATACCCGCCCCTTCAAAGCCCCATAGGCCCATCCGAGTGTCTCCACCCGATGCTATTTTCCATCTGCTATTGACGGAGTTAAGAAAAACGGTTCAGGGTACTTGTTCGTGACACCATGACGGATACTTGGAGCGATTTTAAGAATTTTCGTAGGACCCATTTTTTTGCAACGGCCCTCGAAAGACGGCTCTCGATCGAATCGCGATTCGGGGGAAAAAAAAGTCTTGAATATTATGGCTCCTAACGTCCATTTGGCACACGCTAATTCAGAGTGGCAGTCAATTATATGTCCTCGAAGAGCGGCACTCGATTTTGGGCCTTATTTTGGATACCCGCCCCTTCAAAGCCCCATAGGCCCATCCGAGTGTCTCCACCCGATGCTATTTTCCATCTGCTATTGACGGAGTTAAGAAAAACGGTTCAGGGTACTTGTTCGTGACACCATGACGGATACTTGGAGCGATTTTAAGAATTTTCGTAGGACCCATTTTTTTGCAACGGCCCTCGAAAGACGGCTCTCGATCGAATCGCGATTCGGGGGAAAAAAAATCTTGAATATTATGGCTCCTATCGTCCATTTGGCACACGCTAATTCAGAGTGGCAGTCAATTATATGTCCTCGAAGAGCGGCACTCGATTTTGGGCCTTATTTTGGATACCCGCCCCTTCAAAGCCCCATAGGCCCATCCGAGTGTCTCCACCCGATGCTATTTTCCATCTGCTATTGACGGAGTTAAGAAAAACGGTTCAGGGTACTTGTTCGTGACACCATGACGGATACTTGGAGCGATTTTAAGAATTTTCGTAGGACCCATTTTTTTGCAACAGCCCTCGAAAGACGGCTCTCGATCGAATCGCGATTCGGGGGAAAAAAATCTTGAATATTATGGCTCCTATCGTCCATTTGGCACACGGTAATTCAGAGTGGCAGTCAATTATATGTCCTCGAAGAGCGGCACTCGATATTGGGCCTTATTTTGGATACCCGCCCCTCCAAAGCCCCATAGGCCCATCCGAGTGTCTCCACCCGATGCTATTTTCCAACTGCTATTGACGGAGTTAAGAAAAACGGTTCAGGGTACTTGTTCGTGACACAATGACGGATACTTGGAGCGATTTTAAGAATTTTCGTAGGACCCATTGTTTTGCAACAGCCCTCGAAAGACGGCTCTCGATCGAATCGCGATTCGGGGGAAAAAATCTTGAATATTATGGCTCCTATCGTCCATTTGGCACACGCTAATTCAGAGTGGCAGTCAATTATATGTCCTCGAAGAGCGGCACTCGATATTGGGCCTTATTTTGGATACCCGACCCTCCAAAGCCCCATAGGCCCATCCGAGTGTCTCCACCCGATGCTATTTTCCAACTGCTATTGACGGAGTTAAGAAAAACGGTTCAGGGTACTTGTTCGTGACACAACGACGGATACTTGGAGCGATTTTAAGAATTTTCGTAGGACCCATTTTTTTGCAACAGCCCTCGAAAGACGGCTCTCGATCGAATCGCGATTCGGGGGAAAAAAATCTTGAATATTATGGCTCCTATCGTCCATTTGGCACACGCTAATTCAGAGTGGCAGTCAATTATATGTCCTCGAAGAGCGGCACTCGATATTGGGCCTTATTTTGGATACCCGCCCCTCCAAAGCCCCATAGGCCCATCCGAGTGTCTCCACCCGATGCTATTTTCCAACTGCTATTGACGGAGTTAAGAAAAACGGTTCAGGGTACTTGTTCGTGACACAATGACGGATACTTGGAGCGATTTTAAGAATTTTCGTAGGACCCATTTTTTTGCAACAGCCCTCGAAATACGGCTCTCGATCGAATCGCGATTCGGGGGAAAAAAATCTTGAATATTATGGCTCCTATCGTCCATTTGGCACACGCTAATTCAGAGTGGCAGTCAATTATATGTCCTCGAAGAGCGGCACTCGATATTGGGCCTTATTTTGGATACCCGCCCCTCCAAAGCCCCATAGGCCCATCCGAGTGTCTCCACCCGATGCTATTTTCCAACTGCTATTGACGGAGTTAAGAAAAACGGTTCAGGGTACTTGTTCGTGACACAATGACGGATACTTGGAGCGATTTTAAGAATTTTCGTAGGACCCATTTTTTTGCAACAGCCCTCGAAAGACGGCTCTCGATCGAATCGCGATTCGGGGGAAAAAAATCTTGAATATTATGGCTCCTATCGTCCATTTGGCACACGGTAATTCAGAGTGGCAGTCAATTATATGTCCTCGAAGAGCGGCACTCGATATTGGGCCTTATTTTGGATACCCGCCCCTCCAAAGCCCCATAGGCCCATCCGAGTGTCTCCACCCGATGCTATTTTCCAACTGCTATTGACGGAGTTAAGAAAAACGGTTCAGGGTACTTGTTCGTGACACAATGACGGATACTTGGAGCGATTTTAAGAATTTTCGTAGGACCCATTGTTTTGCAACAGCCCTCGAAAGACGGCTCTCGATCGAATCGCGATTCGGGGGAAAAAAATCTTGAATATTATGGCTCCTATCGTCCATTTGGCACACGCTAATTCAGAGTGGCAGTCAATTATATGTCCTCGAAGAGCGGCACTCGATATTGGGCCTTATTTTGGATACCCGCCCCTCCAAAGCCCCATAGGCCCATCCGAGTGTCTCCACCCGATGCTATTTTCCAACTGCTATTGACGGAGTTAAGAAAAACGGTTCAGGGTACTTGTTCGTGACACAACGACGGATACTTGGAGCGATTTTAAGAATTTTCGTAGGACCCATTTTTTTGCAACAGCCCTCGAAAGACGGCTCTCGATCGAATCGCGATTCGGGGGAAAAAAATCTTGAATATTATGGCTCCTATCGTCCATTTGGCACACGCTAATTCAGAGTGGCAGTCAATTATATGTCCTCGAAGAGCGGCACTCGATATTGGGCCTTATTTTGGATACCCGCCCCTCCAAAGCCCCATAGGCCCATCCGAGTGTCTCCACCCGATGCTATTTTCCAACTGCTATTGACGGAGTTAAGAAAAACGGTTCAGGGTACTTGTTCGTGACACAATGACGGATACTTGGAGCGATTTTAAGAATTTTCGTAGGACCCATTTTTTTGCAACAGCCCTCGAAAGACGGCTCTCGATCGAATCGCGATTCGGGGGAAAAAAATCTTGAATATTATGGCTCCTATCGTCCATTTGGCACACGCTAATTCAGAGTGGCAGTCAATTATATGTCCTCGAAGAGCGGCACTCGATATTGGGCCTTATTTTGGATACCCGCCCCTCCAAAGCCCCATAGGCCCATCCGAGTGTCTCCACCGGATGCTATTTTCCAACTGCTATTGACGGAGTTAAGAAAAACGGTTTAGGGTACTTGTTCGTGACACAATGACGGATACTTGGAGCGATTTTAAGAATTTTCGTAGGACCCATTTTTTTGCAACAGCCCTCGAAAGACGGCTCTCGATCGAATCGCGATTCGGGGGAAAAAAATCTTGAATATTATGGCTCCTATCGTCCATTTGGCACACGGTAATTCAGAGTGGCAGTCAATTATATGTCCTCGAAGAGCGGCACTCGATATTGGGCCTTATTTTGGATACCCGCCCCTCCAAAGCCCCATAGGCCCATCCGAGTGTCTCCACCCGATGCTATTTTCCAACTGCTATTGACGGAGTTAAGAAAAACGGTTCAGGGTACTTGTTCGTGACACAATGACGGATACTTGGAGCGATTTTAAGAATTTTCGTAGGACCCATTTTTTTGCAACAGCCCGCGAAAGACGGCTCTCGATCGAATCGCGATTCGGGGGAAAAAAATCTTGAATATTATGGCTCCTATCGTCCATTTGGCACACGGTAATTCAGAGTGGCAGTCAATTATATGTCCTCGAAGAGCGGCACTCGATATTGGGCCTTATTTTGGATACCCGCCCCTCCAAAGCCCCATAGGCCCATCCGAGTGTCTCCACCCGATGCTATTTTCCAACTGCTATTGACGGAGTTAAGAAAAACGGTTCAGGGTACTTGTTCGTGACACAATGACGGATACTTGGAGCGATTTTAAGAATTTTCGTAGGACCCATTTTTTGCAACAGCCCTCGAAAGACGGCTCTCGATCGAATCGCGATCGGGGGAAAAAAATCTTGAATATTATGGCTCCTATCGTCCATTTGGCACACGGTAATTCAGAGTGGCAGTCAATTATATGTCCTCGAAGAGCGGCACTCGATATTGGGCCTTATTTTGGATACCCGCCCCTCCAAAGCCCCATAGGCCCATCCGAGTGTCTCCACCCGATGCTATTTTCCAACTGCTATTGACGGAGTTAAGAAAAACGGTTCAGGGTACTTGTTCGTGACACAATGACGGATACTTGGAGCGATTTTAAGAATTTTCGTAGGACCCATTTTTTTGCAACAGCCCTCGAAAGACGGCTCTCGATCGAATCGCGATTCGGGGGAAAAAAATCTTGAATATTATGGCTCCTATCGTCCATTTGGCACACGGTAATTCAGAGTGGCAGTCAATTATATGTCCTCGAAGAGCGGCACTCGATATTGGGCCTTATTTTGGATACCCGCCCCTCCAAAGCCCCATAGGCCCATCCGAGTGTCTCCACCCGATGCTATTTTCCAACTGCTATTGACGGAGTTAAGAAAAACGGTTCAGGGTACTTGTTCGTGACACAATGACGGATACTTGGAGCGATTTTAAGAATTTTCGTAGGACCCATTGTTTTGCAACAGCCCTCGAAAGACGGCTCTCGATCGAATCGCGATTCGGGGGAAAAAATCTTGAATATTATGGCTCCTATCGTCCATTTGGCACACGCTAATTCAGAGTGGCAGTCAATTATATGTCCTCGAAGAGCGGCACTCGATATTGGGCCTTATTTTGGATACCCGCCCCTCCAAAGCCCCATAGGCCCATCCGAGTGTCTCCACCCGATGCTATTTTCCAACTGCTATTGACGGAGTTAAGAAAAACGGTTCAGGGTACTTGTTCGTGACACAACGACGGATACTTGGAGCGATTTTAAGAATTTTCGTAGGACCCATTTTTTTGCAACAGCCCTCGAAAGACGGCTCTCGATCGAATCGCGATTCGGGGGAAAAAAATCTTGAATATTATGGCTCCTATCGTCCATTTGGCACACGCTAATTCAGAGTGGCAGTCAATTATATGTCCTCGAAGAGCGGCACTCGATATTGGGCCTTATTTTGGATACCCGCCCCTCCAAAGCCCCATAGGCCCATCCGAGTGTCTCCACCCGATGCTATTTTCCAACTGCTATTGACGGAGTTAAGAAAAACGGTTCAGGGTACTTGTTCGTGACACAATGACGGATACTTGGAGCGATTTTAAGAATTTTCGTAGGACCCATTTTTTTGCAACAGCCCTCGAAATACGGCTCTCGATCGAATCGCGATTCGGGGGAAAAAAATCTTGAATATTATGGCTCCTATCGTCCATTTGGCACACGCTAATTCAGAGTGGCAGTCAATTATATGTCCTCGAAGAGCGGCACTCGATATTGGGCCTTATTTTGGATACCCGCCCCTCCAAAGCCCCATAGGCCCATCCGAGTGTCTCCACCCGATGCTATTTTCCAACTGCTATTGACGGAGTTAAGAAAAACGGTTCAGGGTACTTGTTCGTGACACAATGACGGATACTTGGAGCGATTTTAAGAATTTTCGTAGGACCCATTTTTTTGCAACAGCCCTCGAAAGACGGCTCTCGATCGAATCGCGATTCGGGGGAAAAAAATCTTGAATATTATGGCTCCTATCGTCCATTTGGCACACGGTAATTCAGAGTGGCAGTCAATTATATGTCCTCGAAGAGCGGCACTCGATATTGGGCCTTATTTTGGATACCCGCCCCTCCAAAGCCCCATAGGCCCATCCGAGTGTCTCCACCCGATGCTATTTTCCAACTGCTATTGACGGAGTTAAGAAAAACGGTTCAGGGTACTTGTTCGTGACACAATGACGGATACTTGGAGCGATTTTAAGAATTTTCGTAGGACCCATTGTTTTGCAACAGCCCTCGAAAGACGGCTCTCGATCGAATCGCGATTCGGGGGAAAAAAATCTTGAATAATATGGCTCCTATCGTCCATTTGGCACACGCTAATTCAGAGTGGCAGTCAATTATATGTCCTCGAAGAGCGGCACTCGATATTGGGCCTTATTTTGGATACCCGCCCCTCCAAAGCCCCATAGGCCCATCCGAGTGTCTCCACCCGATGCTATTTTCCAACTGCTATTGACGGAGTTAAGAAAAACGGTTCAGGGTACTTGTTCGTGACACAATGACGGATACTTGGAGCGATTTTAAGAATTTTCGTAGGACCCATTTTTTTGCAACAGCCCTCGAAATACGGCTCTCGATCGAATCGCGATTCGGGGGAAAAAAATCTTGAATATTATGGCTCCTATCGTCCATTTGGCACACGCTAATTCAGAGTGGCAGTCAATTATATGTCCTCGAAGAGCGGCACTCGATATTGGGCCTTATTTTGGATACCCGCCCCTCCAAAGCCCCATAGGCCCATCCGAGTGTCTCCACCCGATGCTATTTTCCAACTGCTATTGACGGAATTAAGAAAAACGGTTCAGGGTACTTGTTCGTGACACAATGACGGATACTTGGAGCGATTTTAAGAATTTTCGTAGGACCCATTTTTTTGCAACAGCCCTCGAAAGACGGCTCTCGATCGAATCGCGATTCGGGGGAAAAAAATCTTGAATATTATGGCTCCTATCGTCCATTTGGCACACGCTAATTCAGAGTGGCAGTCAATTATATGTCCTCGAAGAGCGGCAATCGATATTGGGCCTTATTTTGGATACCCGCCCCTCCAAAGCCCCATAGGCCCATCCGAGTGTCTCCACCCGATGTTATTTTCCAACTGCTATTGACGGAGTTAAGAAAAACGGTTCAGGGTACTTGTTCGTGACACAATGACGGATACTTGGAGCGATTTTAAGAATTTTCGTAGGACCCATTTTTTTGCAACAGCCCTCGAAAGACGGCTCTCGATCGAATCGCGATTCGGGGGAAAAAAATCTTGAATATTATGGCTCCTATCGTCCATTTGGCACACGGTAATTCAGAGTGGCAGTCAATTATATGTCCTCGAAGAGCGGCACTCGATATTGGGCCTTATTTTGGATACCCGCCCCTCCAAAGCCCCATAGGCCCATCCGAGTGTCTCCACCCGATGCTATTTTCCAACTGCTATTGACGGAGTTAAGAAAAACGGTTCAGGGTACTTGTTCGTGACACAATGACGGATACTTGGAGCGATTTTAAGAATTTTCGTAGGACCCATTTTTTTGCAACAGCCCTCGAAAGACGGCTCTCGATCGAATCGCGATTCGGGGGAAAAAAATCTTGAATATTATGGCTCCTATCGTCCATTTGGCACACGGTAATTCAGAGTGGCAGTCAATTATATGTCCTCGAAGAGCGGCACTCGATATTGGGCCTTATTTTGGATACCCGCCCCTCCAAAGCCCCATAGGCCCATCCGAGTGTCTCCACCCGATGCTATTTTCCAACTGCTATTGACGGAGTTAAGAAAAACGGTTCAGGGTACTTGTTCGTGACACAATGACGGATACTTGGAGCGATTTTAAGAATTTTCGTAGGACCCATTTTTTTGCAACAGCCCTCGAAAGACGGCTCTCGATCGAATCGCGATCCGGGGGAAAAAAATCTTGAATATTATGGCTCCTATCGTCCATTTGGCACACGCTAATCCAGAGTGGCAGTCAATTATATGTCCTCGAAGAGCGGCACTCGATATTGGGCCTTATTTTGGATACCCGCCCCTCCAAAGCCCCATAGGCCCATCCGAGTGTCTCCACCCGATGCTATTTTCCAACTGCTATTGACGGAGTTAAGAAAAACGGTTCAGGGTACTTGTTCGTGACACAACGACGGATACTTGGAGCGATTTTAAGAATTTTCGTAGGACCCATTTTTTTGCAACAGCCCTCGAAAGACGGCTCTCGATCGAATCGCGATTCGGGGGAAAAAAATCTTGAATATTATGGCTCCTATCGTCCATTTGGCACACGCTAATTCAGAGTGGCAGTCAATTATATGTCCTCGAAGAGCGGCACTCGATATTGGGCCTTATTTTGGATACCCGCCCCTCCAAAGCCCCATAGGCCCATCCGAGTGTCTCCACCCGATGCTATTTTCCAACTGCTATTGACGGAGTTAAGAAAAACGGTTCAGGGTACTTGTTCGTGACACAACGACGGATACTTGGAGCGATTTTAAGAATTTTCGTAGGACCCATTTTTTTGCAACAGCCCTCGAAAGACGGCTCTCGATCGAATCGCGATTCGGGGGAAAAAAATCTTGAATATTATGGCTCCTATCGTCCATTTGGCACACGCTAATTCAGAGTGGCAGTCAATTATATGTCCTCGAAGAGCGGCACTCGATATTGGGCCTTATTTTGGATACCCGCCCCTCCAAAGCCCCATAGGCCCATCCGAGTGTCTCCACCCCATGCTATTTTCCAACTGCTATTGACGGAGTTAAGAAAAACGGTTCAGGGTCCTTGTTCGTGACACAATGACGGATACTTGGAGCGATTTTAAGAATTTTCGTAGGACCCATTTTTTGCAACAGCCCTCGAAAGACGGCTCTCGATCGAATCGCGATTCGGGGGAAAAAAATCTTGAATATTATGGCTTCTATCGTCCATTTGGCACACGCTAATTCAGAGTGGCAGTCAATTATATGTCCTCGAAGAGCGGCACTCGATATTGGGCCTTATTTTGGATACCCGCCCCTTCAAAGCCCCATAGGCCCATCCGAGTGTCTCCACCCGATGCTATTTTCCATCTGCTATTGACGGAGTTAAGAAAAACGGTTCAGGGTACTTGTTCGTGACACCATGACGGATACTTGGAGCGATTTTAAGAATTTTCGTAGGACCCATTTTTTTGCAACGGCCCTCGAAAGACGGCTCTCGATCGAATCGCGATTCGGGGGAAAAAAAAGTCTTGAATATTATGGCTCCTAACGTCCATTTGGCACACGCTAATTCAGAGTGGCAGTCAATTATATGTCCTCGAAGAGCGGCACTCGATTTTGGGCCTTATTTTGGATACCCGCCCCTTCAAAGCCCCATAGGCCCATCCGAGTGTCTCCACCCGATGCTATTTTCCATCTGCTATTGACGGAGTTAAGAAAAACGGTTCAGGGTACTTGTTCGTGACACCATGACGGATACTTGGAGCGATTTTAAGAATTTTCGTAGGACCCATTTTTTTGCAACGGCCCTCGAAAGACGGCTCTCGATCGAATCGCGATTCGGGGGAAAAAAAATCTTGAATATTATGGCTCCTATCGTCCATTTGGCACACGCTAATTCAGAGTGGCAGTCAATTATATGTCCTCGAAGAGCGGCACTCGATTTTGGGCCTTATTTTGGATACCCGCCCCTTCAAAGCCCCATAGGCCCATCCGAGTGTCTCCACCCGATGCTATTTTCCATCTGCTATTGACGGAGTTAAGAAAAACGGTTCAGGGTACTTGTTCGTGACACCATGACGGATACTTGGAGCGATTTTAAGAATTTTCGTAGGACCCATTTTTTTGCAACGGCCCTCGAAAGACGGCTCTCGATCGAATCGCGATTCGGGGGAAAAAAAATCTTGAATATTATGGCTCCTATCGTCCATTTGGCACACGCTAATTCCGAGTGGCAGTCAATTATATGTCCTCGAAGAGCGGCACACGATATTGGGCCTTATTTTGGATACCCGCCCCTTCAAAGCCCCATAGGCCCATCCGAGTGTCTCCACCCGATGCTATTTTCCAACTGCTATTGACGGAGTTAAGAAAAACGGTTCAGGGTACTTGTTCGTGACACAATGACGGATACTTGGAGCGATTTTAAGAATTTTCATAGGACCCATTTTTTTGCAACAGCCCTCGAAAGACGGCTCTCGATCGAATCGCGATTCGGGGGAAAAAAATCTTGAATATTATGGCTCCTATCGTCCATTTGGCACACGCTAATTCAGAGTGGCAGTCAATTATATGTCCTCGAAGAGCGGCACTCGATATTGGGCCTTATTTTGGATACCCGCCCCTCCAAAGCCCCATAGGCCCATCCGAGTGTCTCCACCCGATGCTATTTTCCAACTGCTATTGACGGAGTTAAGAAAAACGGTTCAGGGTACTTGTTCGTGACACAACGACGGATACTTGGAGCGATTTTAAGAATTTTCGTAGGACCCATTTTTTTGCAACAGCCCTCGAAAGACGGCTCTCGATCGAATCGCGATTCGGGGGGAAAAAATCTTGAATATTATGGCTCCTATCGTCCATTTGGCACACGGTAATTCAGAGTGGCAGTCAATTATATGTCCTCGAAGAGCGGCACTCGATATTGGGCCTTATTTTGGATACCCGCCCCTCCAAAGCCCCATAGGCCCATCCGAGTGTCTCCACCCGATGCTATTTTCCAACTGCTATTGACGGAGTTAAGAAAAACGGTTCAGGGTACTTGTTCGTGACACAATGACGGATACTTGGAGCGATTTTAAGAATTTTCGTAGGACCCATTTTTTTGCAACAGCCCTCGAAAGACGGCTCTCGATCGAATCGCGATTCGGGGGAAAAAAATCTTGAATATTATGGCTCCTATCGTCCATTTGGCACACGGTAATTCAGAGTGGCAGTCAATTATATGTCCTCGAAGAGCGGCACTCGATATTGGGCCTTATTTTGGATACCCGCCCCTCCAAAGCCCCATAGGCCCATCCGAGTGTCTCCACCCGATGCTATTTTCCAACTGCTATTGACGGAGTTAAGAAAAACAGTTCAGGGTACTTGTTCGTGACACAATGACGGATACTTGGAGCGATTTTAAGAATTTTCGTAGGACCCATTTTTTTGCAACAGCCCTCGAAAGACGGCTCTCGATCGAATCGCGATTCGGGGGAAAAAAATCTTGAATATTATGGCTCCTATCGTCCATTTGGCACACGGTAATTCAGAGTGGCAGTCAATTATATGTCCTCGAAGAGCGGCACTCGATATTGGGCCTTATTTTGGATACCCGCCCCTCCAAAGCCCCATAGGCCCATCCGAGTGTCTCCACCCGATGCTATTTTCCAACTGCTATTGACGGAGTTAAGAAAAACGGTTCAGGGTACTTGTTCGTGACACAACGACGGATACTTGGAGCGATTTTAAGAATTTTCGTAGGACCCATTTTTTTGCAACAGCCCTCGAAAGACGGCTCTCGATCGAATCGCGATCCGGGGGAAAAAAATCTTGAATATTATGGCTCCTATCGTCCATTTGGCACACGCTAATTCAGAGTGGCAGTCAATTATATGTCCTCGAAGAGCGGCACTCGATATTGGGCCTTATTTTGGATACCCGCCCCTCCAAAGCCCCATAGGCCCATCCGAGTGTCTCCACCCGATGCTATTTTCCAACTGCTATTGACGGAGTTAAGAAAAACGGTTCAGGGTACTTGTTCGTGACACAACGACGGATACTTGGAGCGATTTTAAGAATTTTCGTAGGACCCATTTTTTTGCAACAGCCCTCGAAAGACGGCTCTCGATCGAATCGCGATTCGGGGGAAAAAAATCTTGAATATTATGGCTCCTATCGTCCATTTGGCACACGCTAATTCAGAGTGGCAGTCAATTATATGTCCTCGAAGAGCGGCACTCGATATTGGGCCTTATTTTGGATACCCGCCCCTCCAAAGCCCCATAGGCCCATCCGAGTGTCTCCACCCGATGCTATTTTCCAACTGCTATTGACGGAGTTAAGAAAAACGGTTCAGGGTACTTGTTCGTGACACAACGACGGATACTTGGAGCGATTTTAAGAATTTTCGTAGGACCCATTTTTTTGCAACAGCCCTCGAAAGACGGCTCTCGATCGAATCGCGATTCGGGGGAAAAAAATCTTGAATATTATGGCTCCTATCGTCCATTTGGCACACGCTAATTCAGAGTGGCAGTCAATTATATGTCCTCGAAGAGCGGCACTCGATATTGGGCCTTATTTTGGATACCCGCCCCTCCAAAGCCCCATAGGCCCATCCGAGTGTCTCCACCCGATGCTATTTTCCAACTGCTATTGACGGAGTTAAGAAAAACGGTTCAGGGTCCTTGTTCGTGACACAATGACGGATACTTGGAGCGATTTTAAGAATTTTCGTAGGACCCATTTTTTGCAACAGCCCTCGAAAGACGGCTCTCGATCGAATCGCGATTCGGGGGAAAAAAATCTTGAATATTATGGCTCCTATCGTCCATTTGGCACACGCTAATTCAGAGTGGCAGTCTATTATATGTCCTCGAAGAGCGGCACTCGATATTGGGCCTTATTTTGGATACCCGCCCCTCCAAAGCCCCATAGGCCCATCCGAGTGTCTCCACCCGATGCTATTTTCCAATTGCTATTGACGGAGTTAAGAAAAACGGTTCAGGGTACTTGTTCGTGACACAATGACGGATACTTGGAGCGATTTTAAGAATTTTCGTAGGACCCATTTTTTTGCAACAGCCCTCGAAAGACGGCTCTCGATCGAATCGCGATTCGGGGGAAAAAAATCTTGAATATTATGGCTCCTATCGTCCATTTGGCACACGCTAATTCAGAGTGGCAGTCAATTATATGTCCTCGAAGAGTGGCACTCGATATTGGGCCTTATTTTGGATACCCGCCCCTCCAAAGCCCCATAGGCCCATCCGAGTGTCTCCACCCGATGCTATTTTCCAACTGCTATTGACGGAGTTAAGAAAAACGGTTCAGGGTCCTTGTTCGTGACACAATGACGGATACTTGGAGCGATTTTAAGAATTTTCGTAGGACCCATTTTTTGCAACAGCCCTCGAAAGGCGGCTCTCGATCGAATCGCGATTCGGGGGAAAAAAATCTTGAATATTATGGCTCCTATCGTCCATTTGGCATACGCTAATTCAGAGTGGCAGTCAATTATATGTCCTCGAAGAGCGGCACTCGATATTGGGCCTTATTTTGGATACCCGCCCCTCCAAAGCCCCATAGGCCCATCCGAGTGTCTCCACCCGATGCTATTTTCCAACTGCTATTGACGGAGTTAAGAAAAACGGTTCAGGGTACTTGTTCGTGACACAATGACGGATACTTGGAGCGATTTTAAGAATTTTCGTAGGACCCATTTTTTTGCAACAGCCCTCGAAAGACGGCTCTCGATAGAATCGCGATTCGGGGGAAAAAATCTTGAATATTATGGCTCCTATCGTCCATTTGGCACACGCTAATTCAGAGTGGCAGTCAATTATATGTCCTCGAAGAGCGGCACTCGATATTGGGCCTTATTTTGGATACCCGCCCCTCCAAAGCCCCATAGGCCCATCCGAGTGTCTCCACCCGATGCTATTTTCCAACTGCTATTGACGGAGTTAAGAAAAACGGTTCAGGGTACTTGTTCGTGACACAACGACGGATACTTGGAGCGATTTTAAGAATTTTCGTAGGACCCATTTTTTTGCAACAGCCCTCGAAAGACGGCTCTCGATCGAATCGCGATTCGGGGGAAAAAAATCTTGAATATTATGGCTCCTATCGTCCATTTGGCACACGCTAATTCAGAGTGGCAGTCAATTATATGTCCTCGAAGAGCGGCACTCGATATTGGGCCTTATTTTGGATACCCGCCCCTCCAAAGCCCCATAGGCCCATCCGAGTGTCTCCACCCGATGCTATTTTCCAACTGCTATTGACGGAGTTAAGAAAAACGGTTCAGGGTCCTTGTTCGTGACACAATGACGGATACTTGGAGCGATTTTAAGAATTTTCGTAGGACCCATTTTTTGCAACAGCCCTCGAAAGTCGGCTCTCGATCGAATCGCGATTCGGGGGAAAAAAATCTTGAATATTATGGCTCCTATCGTCCATTTGGCACACGCTAATTCAGAGTGGCAGTCAATTATATGTCCTCGAAGAGCGGCACTCGATATTGGGCCTTATTTTGGATACCCGCCCCTCCAAAGCCCCATAGGCCCATCCGAGTGTCTCCACCCGATGCTATTTTCCAACTGCTATTGACGGAGTTAAGAAAAACGGTTCAGGGTACTTGTTCGTGACACAATGACGGATACTTGGAGCGATTTTAAGAATTTTCGTAGGACCCATTTTTTTGGAACAGCCCTCGAAAGACGGCTCTCGATCGAATCGCGATTCGGGGGAAAAAAATCTTGAATATTATGGCTCCTATCGTCCATTTGGCACACGCTAATTCAGAGTGGCAGTCAATTATATGTCCTCGAAGAGCGGCACTCGATATTGGGCCTTATTTTGGATACCCGCCCCTCCAAAGCCCCATAGGCCCATCCGAGTGTCTCCACCCGATGCTATTTTCCAACTGCTATTGACGGAGTTAAGAAAAACGGTTCAGGGTACTTGTTCGTGACACAACGACGGATACTTGGAGCGATTTTAAGAATTTTCGTAGGACCCATTTTTTTGCAACAGCCCTCGAAAGACGGCTCTCGATCGAATCGCGATTCGGGGGAAAAAAATCTTGAATATTATGGCTCCTATCGTCCATTTGGCACACGCTAATTCAGAGTGGCAGTCAATTATATGTCCTCGAAGAGCGGCACTCGATATTGGGCCTTATTTTGGATACCCGCCCCTCGAAAGCCCCATAGGCCCATCCGAGTGTCTCCACCCGATGCTATTTTCCAACTGCTATTGACGGAGTTAAGAAAAACGGTTCAGGGTACTTGTTCGTGACACAACGACGGATACTTGGAGCGATTTTAAGAATTTTCGTAGGACCCATTTTTTTGCAACAGCCCTCGAAAGACGGCTCTCGATCGAATCGCGATTCGGGGGAAAAAAATCTTGAATATTATGGCTCCTATCGTCCATTTGGCACACGCTAATTCAGAGTGGCAGTCAATTATATGTCCTCGAAGAGCGGCACTCGATATTGGGCCTTATTTTGGATACCCGCCCCTCCAAAGCCCCATAGGCCCATCCGAGTGTCTCCACCCGATGCTATTTTCCAACTGCTATTGACGGAGTTAAGAAAAACGGTTCAGGGTACTTGTTCGTGACACAACGACGGATACTTGGAGCGATTTTAAGAATTTTCGTAGGACCCATTTTTTTGCAACAGCCCTCGAAAGACGGCTCTCGATCGAATCGCGATTCGGGGGAAAAAAATCTTGAATATTATGGCTCCTATCGTCCATTTGGCACACGCTAATTCAGAGTGGCAGTCAATTATATGTCCTCGAAGAGCGGCACTCGATATTGGGCCTTATTTTGGATACCCGCCCCTCCAAAGCCCCATAGGCCCATCCGAGTGTCTCCACCCGATGCTATTTTCCAACTGCTATTGACGGAGTTAAGAAAAACGGTTCAGGGTACTTGTTCGTGACACAACGACGGATACTTGGAGCGATTTTAAGAATTTTCGTAGGACCCATTTTTTTGCAACAGCCCTCGAAAGACGGCTCTCGATCGAATCGCGATTCGGGGGAAAAAAATCTTGAATATTATGGCTCCTATCGTCCATTTGGCACACGCTAATTCAGAGTGGCAGTCAATTATATGTCCTCGAAGAGCGGCACTCGATATTGGGCCTTATTTTGGATACCCGCCCCTCCAAAGCCCCATAGGCCCATCCGAGTGTCTCCACCCCATGCTATTTTCCAACTGCTATTGACGGAGTTAAGAAAAACGGTTCAGGGTCCTTGTTCGTGACACAATGACGGATACTTGGAGCGATTTTAAGAATTTTCGTAGGACCCATTTTTTTGCAACGGCCCTCGAAAGACGGCTCTCGATCGAATCGCGATTCGGGGGAAAAAAAATCTTGAATATTATGGCTCCTATCGTCCATTTGGCACACGCTAATTCAGAGTGGCAGTCAATTATATGTCCTCGAAGAGCGGCACTCGATTTTGGGCCTTATTTTGGATACCCGCCCCTTCAAAGCCCCATAGGCCCATCCGAGTGTCTCCACCCGATGCTATTTTCCATCTGCTATTGACGGAGTTAAGAAAAACGGTTCAGGGTACTTGTTCGTGACACCATGACGGATACTTGGAGCGATTTTAAGAATTTTCGTAGGACCCATTTTTTTGCAACGGCCCTCGAAAGACGGCTCTCGATCGAATCGCGATTCGGGGGAAAAAAAATCTTGAATATTATGGCTCCTATCGTCCATTTGGCACACGCTAATTCCGAGTGGCAGTCAATTATATGTCCTCGAAGAGCGGCACACGATATTGGGCCTTATTTTGGATACCCGCCCCTTCAAAGCCCCATAGGCCCATCCGAGTGTCTCCACCCGATGCTATTTTCCAACTGCTATTGACGGAGTTAAGAAAAACGGTTCAGGGTACTTGTTCGTGACACAATGACGGATACTTGGAGCGATTTTAAGAATTTTCATAGGACCCATTTTTTTGCAACAGCCCTCGAAAGACGGCTCTCGATCGAATCGCGATTCGGGGGAAAAAAATCTTGAATATTATGGCTCCTATCGTCCATTTGGCACACGCTAATTCAGAGTGGCAGTCAATTATATGTCCTCGAAGAGCGGCACTCGATATTGGGCCTTATTTTGGATACCCGCCCCTCCAAAGCCCCATAGGCCCATCCGAGTGTCTCCACCCGATGCTATTTTCCAACTGCTATTGACGGAGTTAAGAAAAACGGTTCAGGGTACTTGTTCGTGACACAACGACGGATACTTGGAGCGATTTTAAGAATTTTCGTAGGACCCATTTTTTGCAACAGCCCTCGAAAGACGGCTCTCGATCGAATCGCGATTCGGGGGAAAAAAATCTTGAATATTATGGCTTCTATCGTCCATTTGGCACACGCTAATTCAGAGTGGCAGTCAATTATATGTCCTCGAAGAGCGGCACTCGATATTGGGCCTTATTTTGGATACCCGCCCCTTCAAAGCCCCATAGGCCCATCCGAGTGTCTCCACCCGATGCTATTTTCCATCTGCTATTGACGGAGTTAAGAAAAACGGTTCAGGGTACTTGTTCGTGACACCATGACGGATACTTGGAGCGATTTTAAGAATTTTCGTAGGACCCATTTTTTTGCAACGGCCCTCGAAAGACGGCTCTCGATCGAATCGCGATTCGGGGGAAAAAAAAGTCTTGAATATTATGGCTCCTAACGTCCATTTGGCACACGCTAATTCAGAGTGGCAGTCAATTATATGTCCTCGAAGAGCGGCACTCGATTTTGGGCCTTATTTTGGATACCCGCCCCTTCAAAGCCCCATAGGCCCATCCGAGTGTCTCCACCCGATGCTATTTTCCATCTGCTATTGACGGAGTTAAGAAAAACGGTTCAGGGTACTTGTTCGTGACACCATGACGGATACTTGGAGCGATTTTAAGAATTTTCGTAGGACCCATTTTTTTGCAACGGCCCTCGAAAGACGGCTCTCGATCGAATCGCGATTCGGGGGAAAAAAAATCTTGAATATTATGGCTCCTATCGTCCATTTGGCACACGCTAATTCAGAGTGGCAGTCAATTATATGTCCTCGAAGAGCGGCACTCGATTTTGGGCCTTATTTTGGATACCCGCCCCTTCAAAGCCCCATAGGCCCATCCGAGTGTCTCCACCCGATGCTATTTTCCATCTGCTATTGACGGAGTTAAGAAAAACGGTTCAGGGTACTTGTTCGTGACACCATGACGGATACTTGGAGCGATTTTAAGAATTTTCGTAGGACCCATTTTTTTGCAACGGCCCTCGAAAGACGGCTCTCGATCGAATCGCGATTCGGGGGAAAAAAAATCTTGAATATTATGGCTCCTATCGTCCATTTGGCACACGCTAATTCCGAGTGGCAGTCAATTATATGTCCTCGAAGAGCGGCACACGATATTGGGCCTTATTTTGGATACCCGCCCCTTCAAAGCCCCATAGGCCCATCCGAGTGTCTCCACCCGATGCTATTTTCCAACTGCTATTGACGGAGTTAAGAAAAACGGTTCAGGGTACTTGTTCGTGACACAATGACGGATACTTGGAGCGATTTTAAGAATTTTCATAGGACCCATTTTTTTGCAACAGCCCTCGAAAGACGGCTCTCGATCGAATCGCGATTCGGGGGAAAAAAATCTTGAATATTATGGCTCCTATCGTCCATTTGGCACACGCTAATTCAGAGTGGCAGTCAATTATATGTCCTCGAAGAGCGGCACTCGATATTGGGCCTTATTTTGGATACCCGCCCCTCCAAAGCCCCATAGGCCCATCCGAGTGTCTCCACCCGATGCTATTTTCCAACTGCTATTGACGGAGTTAAGAAAAACGGTTCAGGGTACTTGTTCGTGACACAACGACGGATACTTGGAGCGATTTTAAGAATTTTCGTAGGACCCATTTTTTTGCAACAGCCCTCGAAAGACGGCTCTCGATCGAATCGCGATTCGGGGGGAAAAAATCTTGAATATTATGGCTCCTATCGTCCATTTGGCACACGGTAATTCAGAGTGGCAGTCAATTATATGTCCTCGAAGAGCGGCACTCGATATTGGGCCTTATTTTGGATACCCGCCCCTCCAAAGCCCCATAGGCCCATCCGAGTGTCTCCACCCGATGCTATTTTCCAACTGCTATTGACGGAGTTAAGAAAAACGGTTCAGGGTACTTGTTCGTGACACAATGACGGATACTTGGAGCGATTTTAAGAATTTTCGTAGGACCCATTTTTTTGCAACAGCCCTCGAAAGACGGCTCTCGATCGAATCGCGATTCGGGGGAAAAAAATCTTGAATATTATGGCTCCTATCGTCCATTTGGCACACGGTAATTCAGAGTGGCAGTCAATTATATGTCCTCGAAGAGCGGCACTCGATATTGGGCCTTATTTTGGATACCCGCCCCTCCAAAGCCCCATAGGCCCATCCGAGTGTCTCCACCCGATGCTATTTTCCAACTGCTATTGACGGAGTTAAGAAAAACAGTTCAGGGTACTTGTTCGTGACACAATGACGGATACTTGGAGCGATTTTAAGAATTTTCGTAGGACCCATTTTTTTGCAACAGCCCTCGAAAGACGGCTCTCGATCGAATCGCGATTCGGGGGAAAAAAATCTTGAATATTATGGCTCCTATCGTCCATTTGGCACACGGTAATTCAGAGTGGCAGTCAATTATATGTCCTCGAAGAGCGGCACTCGATATTGGGCCTTATTTTGGATACCCGCCCCTCCAAAGCCCCATAGGCCCATCCGAGTGTCTCCACCCGATGCTATTTTCCAACTGCTATTGACGGAGTTAAGAAAAACGGTTCAGGGTACTTGTTCGTGACACAATGACGGATACTTGGAGCGATTTTAAGAATTTTCGTAGGACCCATTTTTTTGCAACAGCCCTCGAAAGACGGCTCTCGATCGAATCGCGATTCGGGGGAAAAAAATCTTGAATATTATGGCTCCTATCGTCCATTTGGCACACGCTAATTCAGAGTGGCAGTCAATTATATGTCCTCGAAGAGCGGCACGGGATATTGGGCCTTATTTTGGATACCCGCCCCTCCAAAGCCCCATAGGCCCATCCGAGTGTCTCCACCCGATGCTATTTTCCAACTGCTATTGACGGAGTTAAGAAAAACGGTTCAGGGTACTTGTTCGTGACACAATGACGGATACTTGGAGCGATTTTAAGAATTTTCGTAGGACCCATTTTTGTGCAACAGCCCTCGAAAGACGGCTCTCGATCGAATCGCGATTCGGGGGAAAAAAATCTTGAATATTATGGCTCCCATCGTCCATTTGGCACACGGTAATTCAGAGTGGCAGTCAATTATATGTCCTCGAAGAGCGGCACTCGATATTGGGCCTTATTTTGGATACCCGCCCCTCCAAAGCCCCATAGGCCCATCCGAGTGTCTCCACCCGATGCTATTTTCCAACTGCTATTGACGGAGTTAAGAAAAACGGTTCAGGGTCCTTGTTCGTGACACAATGACGGATACTTGGAGCGATTTTAAGAATTTTCGTAGGACCCATTTTTTGCAACAGCCCTCGAAAGACGGCTCTCGATCGAATCGCGATTCGGGGGAAAAAAATCTTGAATATTATGGCTCCTATCGTCCATTTGGCACACGCTAATTCAGAGTGGCAGTCAATTATATGTCCTCGAAGAGCGGCACTCGATATTGGGCCTTATTTTGGATACCCGCCCCTCCAAAGCCCCATAGGCCCATCCGAGTGTCTCCACCCGATGCTATTTTCCAACTGCTATTGACGGAGTTAAGAAAAACGGTTCAGGGTACTTGTTCGTGACACAATGACGGATACTTGGAGCGATTTTAAGAATTTTCGTAGGACCCATTTTTTTGCAACAGCCCTCGAAAGACGGCTCTCGATCGAATCGCGATTCGGGGGAAAAAAATCTTGAATATTATGGCTCCTATCGTCCATTTGGCACACGCTAATTCAGAGTGGCAGTCAATTATATGTCCTCGAAGAGCGGCACTCGATATTGGGCCTTATTTTGGATACCCGCCCCTCCAAAGCCCCATAGGCCCATCCGAGTGTCTCCACCCGATGCTATTTTCCAACTGCTATTGACGGAGTTAAGAAAAACGGTTCAGGGTACTTGTTCGTGACACAACGACGGATACTTGGAGCGATTTTAAGAATTTTCGTAGGACCCATTTTTTTGCAACAGCCCTCGAAAGACGGCTCTCGATCGAATCGCGATCCGGGGGAAAAAAATCTTGAATATTATGGCTCCTATCGTCCATTTGGCACACGCTAATTCAGAGTGGCAGTCAATTATATGTCCTCGAAGAGCGGCACTCGATATTGGGCCTTATTTTGGATACCCGCCCCTCCAAAGCCCCATAGGCCCATCCGAGTGTCTCCACCCGATGCTATTTTCCAACTGCTATTGACGGAGTTAAGAAAAACGGTTCAGGGTACTTGTTCGTGACACAACGACGGATACTTGGAGCGATTTTAAGAATTTTCGTAGGACCCATTTTTTTGCAACAGCCCTCGAAAGACGGCTCTCGATCGAATCGCGATTCGGGGGAAAAAAATCTTGAATATTATGGCTCCTATCGTCCATTTGGCACACGCTAATTCAGAGTGGCAGTCAATTATATGTCCTCGAAGAGCGGCACTCGATATTGGGCCTTATTTTGGATACCCGCCCCTCCAAAGCCCCATAGGCCCATCCGAGTGTCTCCACCCGATGCTATTTTCCAACTGCTATTGACGGAGTTAAGAAAAACGGTTCAGGGTACTTGTTCGTGACACAACGACGGATACTTGGAGCGATTTTAAGAATTTTCGTAGGACCCATTTTTTTGCAACAGCCCTCGAAAGACGGCTCTCGATCGAATCGCGATTCGGGGGAAAAAAATCTTGAATATTATGGCTCCTATCGTCCATTTGGCACACGCTAATTCAGAGTGGCAGTCAATTATATGTCCTCGAAGAGCGGCACTCGATATTGGGCCTTATTTTGGATACCCGCCCCTCCAAAGCCCCATAGGCCCATCCGAGTGTCTCCACCCGATGCTATTTTCCAACTGCTATTGACGGAGTTAAGAAAAACGGTTCAGGGTCCTTGTTCGTGACACAATGACGGATACTTGGAGCGATTTTAAGAATTTTCGTAGGACCCATTTTTTGCAACAGCCCTCGAAAGACGGCTCTCGATCGAATCGCGATTCGGGGGAAAAAAATCTTGAATATTATGGCTCCTATCGTCCATTTGGCACACGCTAATTCAGAGTGGCAGTCTATTATATGTCCTCGAAGAGCGGCACTCGATATTGGGCCTTATTTTGGATACCCGCCCCTCCAAAGCCCCATAGGCCCATCCGAGTGTCTCCACCCGATGCTATTTTCCAATTGCTATTGACGGAGTTAAGAAAAACGGTTCAGGGTACTTGTTCGTGACACAATGACGGATACTTGGAGCGATTTTAAGAATTTTCGTAGGACCCATTTTTTTGCAACAGCCCTCGAAAGACGGCTCTCGATCGAATCGCGATTCGGGGGAAAAAAATCTTGAATATTATGGCTCCTATCGTCCATTTGGCACACGCTAATTCAGAGTGGCAGTCAATTATATGTCCTCGAAGAGTGGCACTCGATATTGGGCCTTATTTTGGATACCCGCCCCTCCAAAGCCCCATAGGCCCATCCGAGTGTCTCCACCCGATGCTATTTTCCAACTGCTATTGACGGAGTTAAGAAAAACGGTTCAGGGTCCTTGTTCGTGACACAATGACGGATACTTGGAGCGATTTTAAGAATTTTCGTAGGACCCATTTTTTGCAACAGCCCTCGAAAGGCGGCTCTCGATCGAATCGCGATTCGGGGGAAAAAAATCTTGAATATTATGGCTCCTATCGTCCATTTGGCATACGCTAATTCAGAGTGGCAGTCAATTATATGTCCTCGAAGAGCGGCACTCGATATTGGGCCTTATTTTGGATACCCGCCCCTCCAAAGCCCCATAGGCCCATCCGAGTGTCTCCACCCGATGCTATTTTCCAACTGCTATTGACGGAGTTAAGAAAAACGGTTCAGGGTACTTGTTCGTGACACAATGACGGATACTTGGAGCGATTTTAAGAATTTTCGTAGGACCCATTTTTTTGCAACAGCCCTCGAAAGACGGCTCTCGATAGAATCGCGATTCGGGGGAAAAAATCTTGAATATTATGGCTCCTATCGTCCATTTGGCACACGCTAATTCAGAGTGGCAGTCAATTATATGTCCTCGAAGAGCGGCACTCGATATTGGGCCTTATTTTGGATACCCGCCCCTCCAAAGCCCCATAGGCCCATCCGAGTGTCTCCACCCGATGCTATTTTCCAACTGCTATTGACGGAGTTAAGAAAAACGGTTCAGGGTACTTGTTCGTGACACAACGACGGATACTTGGAGCGATTTTAAGAATTTTCGTAGGACCCATTTTTTTGCAACAGCCCTCGAAAGACGGCTCTCGATCGAATCGCGATTCGGGGGAAAAAAATCTTGAATATTATGGCTCCTATCGTCCATTTGGCACACGCTAATTCAGAGTGGCAGTCAATTATATGTCCTCGAAGAGCGGCACTCGATATTGGGCCTTATTTTGGATACCCGCCCCTCCAAAGCCCCATAGGCCCATCCGAGTGTCTCCACCCGATGCTATTTTCCAACTGCTATTGACGGAGTTAAGAAAAACGGTTCAGGGTCCTTGTTCGTGACACAATGACGGATACTTGGAGCGATTTTAAGAATTTTCGTAGGACCCATTTTTTGCAACAGCCCTCGAAAGTCGGCTCTCGATCGAATCGCGATTCGGGGGAAAAAAATCTTGAATATTATGGCTCCTATCGTCCATTTGGCACACGCTAATTCAGAGTGGCAGTCAATTATATGTCCTCGAAGAGCGGCACTCGATATTGGGCCTTATTTTGGATACCCGCCCCTCCAAAGCCCCATAGGCCCATCCGAGTGTCTCCACCCGATGCTATTTTCCAACTGCTATTGACGGAGTTAAGAAAAACGGTTCAGGGTACTTGTTCGTGACACAATGACGGATACTTGGAGCGATTTTAAGAATTTTCGTAGGACCCATTTTTTTGGAACAGCCCTCGAAAGACGGCTCTCGATCGAATCGCGATTCGGGGGAAAAAAATCTTGAATATTATGGCTCCTATCGTCCATTTGGCACACGCTAATTCAGAGTGGCAGTCAATTATATGTCCTCGAAGAGCGGCACTCGATATTGGGCCTTATTTTGGATACCCGCCCCTCCAAAGCCCCATAGGCCCATCCGAGTGTCTCCACCCGATGCTATTTTCCAACTGCTATTGACGGAGTTAAGAAAAACGGTTCAGGGTACTTGTTCGTGACACAACGACGGATACTTGGAGCGATTTTAAGAATTTTCGTAGGACCCATTTTTTTGCAACAGCCCTCGAAAGACGGCTCTCGATCGAATCGCGATTCGGGGGAAAAAAATCTTGAATATTATGGCTCCTATCGTCCATTTGGCACACGCTAATTCAGAGTGGCAGTCAATTATATGTCCTCGAAGAGCGGCACTCGATATTGGGCCTTATTTTGGATACCCGCCCCTCGAAAGCCCCATAGGCCCATCCGAGTGTCTCCACCCGATGCTATTTTCCAACTGCTATTGACGGAGTTAAGAAAAACGGTTCAGGGTACTTGTTCGTGACACAACGACGGATACTTGGAGCGATTTTAAGAATTTTCGTAGGACCCATTTTTTTGCAACAGCCCTCGAAAGACGGCTCTCGATCGAATCGCGATTCGGGGGAAAAAAATCTTGAATATTATGGCTCCTATCGTCCATTTGGCACACGCTAATTCAGAGTGGCAGTCAATTATATGTCCTCGAAGAGCGGCACTCGATATTGGGCCTTATTTTGGATACCCGCCCCTCCAAAGCCCCATAGGCCCATCCGAGTGTCTCCACCCGATGCTATTTTCCAACTGCTATTGACGGAGTTAAGAAAAACGGTTCAGGGTACTTGTTCGTGACACAATGACGGATACTTGGAGCGATTTTAAGAATTTTCGTAGGACCCATTTTTTTGCAACAGCCCTCGAAAGACGGCTCTCGATCGAATCGCGATCCGGGGGAAAAAAATCTTGAATATTATGGCTCCTATCGTCCATTTGGCACACGCTAATCCAGAGTGGCAGTCAATTATATGTCCTCGAAGAGCGGCACTCGATATTGGGCCTTATTTTGGATACCCGCCCCTCCAAAGCCCCATAGGCCCATCCGAGTGTCTCCACCCGATGCTATTTTCCAACTGCTATTGACGGAGTTAAGAAAAACGGTTCAGGGTACTTGTTCGTGACACAACGACGGATACTTGGAGCGATTTTAAGAATTTTCGTAGGACCCATTTTTTTGCAACAGCCCTCGAAAGACGGCTCTCGATCGAATCGCGATTCGGGGGAAAAAAATCTTGAATATTATGGCTCCTATCGTCCATTTGGCACACGCTAATTCAGAGTGGCAGTCAATTATATGTCCTCGAAGAGCGGCACTCGATATTGGGCCTTATTTTGGATACCCGCCCCTCCAAAGCCCCATAGGCCCATCCGAGTGTCTCCACCCGATGCTATTTTCCAACTGCTATTGACGGAGTTAAGAAAAACGGTTCAGGGTACTTGTTCGTGACACAACGACGGATACTTGGAGCGATTTTAAGAATTTTCGTAGGACCCATTTTTTTGCAACAGCCCTCGAAAGACGGCTCTCGATCGAATCGCGATTCGGGGGAAAAAAATCTTGAATATTATGGCTCCTATCGTCCATTTGGCACACGCTAATTCAGAGTGGCAGTCAATTATATGTCCTCGAAGAGCGGCACTCGATATTGGGCCTTATTTTGGATACCCGCCCCTCCAAAGCCCCATAGGCCCATCCGAGTGTCTCCACCCCATGCTATTTTCCAACTGCTATTGACGGAGTTAAGAAAAACGGTTCAGGGTCCTTGTTCGTGACACAATGACGGATACTTGGAGCGATTTTAAGAATTTTCGTAGGACCCATTTTTTGCAACAGCCCTCGAAAGACGGCTCTCGATCGAATCGCGATTCGGGGGAAAAAAATCTTGAATATTATGGCTTCTATCGTCCATTTGGCACACGCTAATTCAGAGTGGCAGTCAATTATATGTCCTCGAAGAGCGGCACTCGATATTGGGCCTTATTTTGGATACCCGCCCCTTCAAAGCCCCATAGGCCCATCCGAGTGTCTCCACCCGATGCTATTTTCCATCTGCTATTGACGGAGTTAAGAAAAACGGTTCAGGGTACTTGTTCGTGACACCATGACGGATACTTGGAGCGATTTTAAGAATTTTCGTAGGACCCATTTTTTTGCAACGGCCCTCGAAAGACGGCTCTCGATCGAATCGCGATTCGGGGGAAAAAAAAGTCTTGAATATTATGGCTCCTAACGTCCATTTGGCACACGCTAATTCAGAGTGGCAGTCAATTATATGTCCTCGAAGAGCGGCACTCGATTTTGGGCCTTATTTTGGATACCCGCCCCTTCAAAGCCCCATAGGCCCATCCGAGTGTCTCCACCCGATGCTATTTTCCATCTGCTATTGACGGAGTTAAGAAAAACGGTTCAGGGTACTTGTTCGTGACACCATGACGGATACTTGGAGCGATTTTAAGAATTTTCGTAGGACCCATTTTTTTGCAACGGCCCTCGAAAGACGGCTCTCGATCGAATCGCGATTCGGGGGAAAAAAAATCTTGAATATTATGGCTCCTATCGTCCATTTGGCACACGCTAATTCAGAGTGGCAGTCAATTATATGTCCTCGAAGAGCGGCACTCGATTTTGGGCCTTATTTTGGATACCCGCCCCTTCAAAGCCCCATAGGCCCATCCGAGTGTCTCCACCCGATGCTATTTTCCATCTGCTATTGACGGAGTTAAGAAAAACGGTTCAGGGTACTTGTTCGTGACACCATGACGGATACTTGGAGCGATTTTAAGAATTTTCGTAGGACCCATTTTTTTGCAACGGCCCTCGAAAGACGGCTCTCGATCGAATCGCGATTCGGGGGAAAAAAAATCTTGAATATTATGGCTCCTATCGTCCATTTGGCACACGCTAATTCCGAGTGGCAGTCAATTATATGTCCTCGAAGAGCGGCACACGATATTGGGCCTTATTTTGGATACCCGCCCCTTCAAAGCCCCATAGGCCCATCCGAGTGTCTCCACCCGATGCTATTTTCCAACTGCTATTGACGGAGTTAAGAAAAACGGTTCAGGGTACTTGTTCGTGACACAATGACGGATACTTGGAGCGATTTTAAGAATTTTCATAGGACCCATTTTTTTGCAACAGCCCTCGAAAGACGGCTCTCGATCGAATCGCGATTCGGGGGAAAAAAATCTTGAATATTATGGCTCCTATCGTCCATTTGGCACACGCTAATTCAGAGTGGCAGTCAATTATATGTCCTCGAAGAGCGGCACTCGATATTGGGCCTTATTTTGGATACCCGCCCCTCCAAAGCCCCATAGGCCCATCCGAGTGTCTCCACCCGATGCTATTTTCCAACTGCTATTGACGGAGTTAAGAAAAACGGTTCAGGGTACTTGTTCGTGACACAACGACGGATACTTGGAGCGATTTTAAGAATTTTCGTAGGACCCATTTTTTTGCAACAGCCCTCGAAAGACGGCTCTCGATCGAATCGCGATTCGGGGGAAAAAAATCTTGAATATTATGGCTCCTATCGTCCATTTGGCACACGGTAATTCAGAGTGGCAGTCAATTATATGTCCTCGAAGAGCGGCACTCGATATTGGGCCTTATTTTGGATACCCGCCCCTCCAAAGCCCCATAGGCCCATCCGAGTGTCTCCACCCGATGCTATTTTCCAACTGCTATTGACGGAGTTAAGAAAAACGGTTCAGGGTACTTGTTCGTGACACAATGACGGATACTTGGAGCGATTTTAAGAATTTTCGTAGGACCCATTTTTTTGCAACAGCCCTCGAAAGACGGCTCTCGATCGAATCGCGATTCGGGGGAAAAAAATCTTGAATATTATGGCTCCTATCGTCCATTTGGCACACGGTAATTCAGAGTGGCAGTCAATTATATGTCCTCGAAGAGCGGCACTCGATATTGGGCCTTATTTTGGATACCCGCCCCTCCAAAGCCCCATAGGCCCATCCGAGTGTCTCCACCCGATGCTATTTTCCAACTGCTATTGACGGAGTTAAGAAAAACAGTTCAGGGTACTTGTTCGTGACACAATGACGGATACTTGGAGCGATTTTAAGAATTTTCGTAGGACCCATTTTTTTGCAACAGCCCTCGAAAGACGGCTCTCGATCGAATCGCGATTCGGGGGAAAAAAATCTTGAATATTATGGCTCCTATCGTCCATTTGGCACACGGTAATTCAGAGTGGCAGTCAATTATATGTCCTCGAAGAGCGGCACTCGATATTGGGCCTTATTTTGGATACCCGCCCCTCCAAAGCCCCATAGGCCCATCCGAGTGTCTCCACCCGATGCTATTTTCCAACTGCTATTGACGGAGTTAAGAAAAACGGTTCAGGGTACTTGTTCGTGACACAATGACGGATACTTGGAGCGATTTTAAGAATTTTCGTAGGACCCATTTTTTTGCAACAGCCCTCGAAAGACGGCTCTCGATCGAATCGCGATTCGGGGGAAAAAAATCTTGAATATTATGGCTCCTATCGTCCATTTGGCACACGGTAATTCAGAGTGGCAGTCAATTATATGTCCTCGAAGAGCGGCACTCGATATTGGGCCTTATTTTGGATACCCGCCCCTCCAAAGCCCCATAGGCCCATCCGAGTGTCTCCACCCGATGCTATTTTCCAACTGCTATTGACGGAGTTAAGAAAAACGGTTCAGGGTACTTGTTCGTGACACAATGACGGATACTTGGAGCGATTTTAAGAATTTTCGTAGGACCCATTTTTTTGCAACAGCCCTCGAAAGACGGCTCTCGATAGAATCGCGATTCGGGGGAAAAAATCTTGAATATTATGGCTCCTATCGTCCATTTGGCACACGCTAATTCAGAGTGGCAGTCAATTATATGTCCTCGAAGAGCGGCACTCGATATTGGGCCTTATTTTGGATACCCGCCCCTCCAAAGCCCCATAGGCCCATCCGAGTGTCTCCACCCGATGCTATTTTCCAACTGCTATTGACGGAGTTAAGAAAAACGGTTCAGGGTACTTGTTCGTGACACAACGACGGATACTTGGAGCGATTTTAAGAATTTTCGTAGGACCCATTTTTTTGCAACAGCCCTCGAAAGACGGCTCTCGATCGAATCGCGATTCGGGGGAAAAAAATCTTGAATATTATGGCTCCTATCGTCCATTTGGCACACGCTAATTCAGAGTGGCAGTCAATTATATGTCCTCGAAGAGCGGCACTCGATATTGGGCCTTATTTTGGATACCCGCCCCTCCAAAGCCCCATAGGCCCATCCGAGTGTCTCCACCCGATGCTATTTTCCAACTGCTATTGACGGAGTTAAGAAAAACGGTTCAGGGTCCTTGTTCGTGACACAATGACGGATACTTGGAGCGATTTTAAGAATTTTCGTAGGACCCATTTTTTGCAACAGCCCTCGAAAGTCGGCTCTCGATCGAATCGCGATTCGGGGGAAAAAAATCTTGAATATTATGGCTCCTATCGTCCATTTGGCACACGCTAATTCAGAGTGGCAGTCAATTATATGTCCTCGAAGAGCGGCACTCGATATTGGGCCTTATTTTGGATACCCGCCCCTCCAAAGCCCCATAGGCCCATCCGAGTGTCTCCACCCGATGCTATTTTCCAACTGCTATTGACGGAGTTAAGAAAAACGGTTCAGGGTACTTGTTCGTGACACAATGACGGATACTTGGAGCGATTTTAAGAATTTTCGTAGGACCCATTTTTTTGGAACAGCCCTCGAAAGACGGCTCTCGATCGAATCGCGATTCGGGGGAAAAAAATCTTGAATATTATGGCTCCTATCGTCCATTTGGCACACGCTAATTCAGAGTGGCAGTCAATTATATGTCCTCGAAGAGCGGCACTCGATATTGGGCCTTATTTTGGATACCCGCCCCTCCAAAGCCCCATAGGCCCATCCGAGTGTCTCCACCCGATGCTATTTTCCAACTGCTATTGACGGAGTTAAGAAAAACGGTTCAGGGTACTTGTTCGTGACACAACGACGGATACTTGGAGCGATTTTAAGAATTTTCGTAGGACCCATTTTTTTGCAACAGCCCTCGAAAGACGGCTCTCGATCGAATCGCGATTCGGGGGAAAAAAATCTTGAATATTATGGCTCCTATCGTCCATTTGGCACACGCTAATTCAGAGTGGCAGTCAATTATATGTCCTCGAAGAGCGGCACTCGATATTGGGCCTTATTTTGGATACCCGCCCCTCGAAAGCCCCATAGGCCCATCCGAGTGTCTCCACCCGATGCTATTTTCCAACTGCTATTGACGGAGTTAAGAAAAACGGTTCAGGGTACTTGTTCGTGACACAACGACGGATACTTGGAGCGATTTTAAGAATTTTCGTAGGACCCATTTTTTTGCAACAGCCCTCGAAAGACGGCTCTCGATCGAATCGCGATTCGGGGGAAAAAAATCTTGAATATTATGGCTCCTATCGTCCATTTGGCACACGCTAATTCAGAGTGGCAGTCAATTATATGTCCTCGAAGAGCGGCACTCGATATTGGGCCTTATTTTGGATACCCGCCCCTCCAAAGCCCCATAGGCCCATCCGAGTGTCTCCACCCGATGCTATTTTCCAACTGCTATTGACGGAGTTAAGAAAAACGGTTCAGGGTACTTGTTCGTGACACAATGACGGATACTTGGAGCGATTTTAAGAATTTTCGTAGGACCCATTTTTTTGCAACAGCCCTCGAAAGACGGCTCTCGATCGAATCGCGATCCGGGGGAAAAAAATCTTGAATATTATGGCTCCTATCGTCCATTTGGCACACGCTAATCCAGAGTGGCAGTCAATTATATGTCCTCGAAGAGCGGCACTCGATATTGGGCCTTATTTTGGATACCCGCCCCTCCAAAGCCCCATAGGCCCATCCGAGTGTCTCCACCCGATGCTATTTTCCAACTGCTATTGACGGAGTTAAGAAAAACGGTTCAGGGTACTTGTTCGTGACACAACGACGGATACTTGGAGCGATTTTAAGAATTTTCGTAGGACCCATTTTTTTGCAACAGCCCTCGAAAGACGGCTCTCGATCGAATCGCGATTCGGGGGAAAAAAATCTTGAATATTATGGCTCCTATCGTCCATTTGGCACACGCTAATTCAGAGTGGCAGTCAATTATATGTCCTCGAAGAGCGGCACTCGATATTGGGCCTTATTTTGGATACCCGCCCCTCCAAAGCCCCATAGGCCCATCCGAGTGTCTCCACCCGATGCTATTTTCCAACTGCTATTGACGGAGTTAAGAAAAACGGTTCAGGGTACTTGTTCGTGACACAACGACGGATACTTGGAGCGATTTTAAGAATTTTCGTAGGACCCATTTTTTTGCAACAGCCCTCGAAAGACGGCTCTCGATCGAATCGCGATTCGGGGGAAAAAAATCTTGAATATTATGGCTCCTATCGTCCATTTGGCACACGCTAATTCAGAGTGGCAGTCAATTATATGTCCTCGAAGAGCGGCACTCGATATTGGGCCTTATTTTGGATACCCGCCCCTCCAAAGCCCCATAGGCCCATCCGAGTGTCTCCACCCCATGCTATTTTCCAACTGCTATTGACGGAGTTAAGAAAAACGGTTCAGGGTCCTTGTTCGTGACACAATGACGGATACTTGGAGCGATTTTAAGAATTTTCGTAGGACCCATTTTTTGCAACAGCCCTCGAAAGACGGCTCTCGATCGAATCGCGATTCGGGGGAAAAAAATCTTGAATATTATGGCTTCTATCGTCCATTTGGCACACGCTAATTCAGAGTGGCAGTCAATTATATGTCCTCGAAGAGCGGCACTCGATATTGGGCCTTATTTTGGATACCCGCCCCTTCAAAGCCCCATAGGCCCATCCGAGTGTCTCCACCCGATGCTATTTTCCATCTGCTATTGACGGAGTTAAGAAAAACGGTTCAGGGTACTTGTTCGTGACACCATGACGGATACTTGGAGCGATTTTAAGAATTTTCGTAGGACCCATTTTTTTGCAACGGCCCTCGAAAGACGGCTCTCGATCGAATCGCGATTCGGGGGAAAAAAAAGTCTTGAATATTATGGCTCCTAACGTCCATTTGGCACACGCTAATTCAGAGTGGCAGTCAATTATATGTCCTCGAAGAGCGGCACTCGATTTTGGGCCTTATTTTGGATACCCGCCCCTTCAAAGCCCCATAGGCCCATCCGAGTGTCTCCACCCGATGCTATTTTCCATCTGCTATTGACGGAGTTAAGAAAAACGGTTCAGGGTACTTGTTCGTGACACCATGACGGATACTTGGAGCGATTTTAAGAATTTTCGTAGGACCCATTTTTTTGCAACGGCCCTCGAAAGACGGCTCTCGATCGAATCGCGATTCGGGGGAAAAAAAATCTTGAATATTATGGCTCCTATCGTCCATTTGGCACACGCTAATTCAGAGTGGCAGTCAATTATATGTCCTCGAAGAGCGGCACTCGATTTTGGGCCTTATTTTGGATACCCGCCCCTTCAAAGCCCCATAGGCCCATCCGAGTGTCTCCACCCGATGCTATTTTCCATCTGCTATTGACGGAGTTAAGAAAAACGGTTCAGGGTACTTGTTCGTGACACCATGACGGATACTTGGAGCGATTTTAAGAATTTTCGTAGGACCCATTTTTTTGCAACGGCCCTCGAAAGACGGCTCTCGATCGAATCGCGATTCGGGGGAAAAAAAATCTTGAATATTATGGCTCCTATCGTCCATTTGGCACACGCTAATTCCGAGTGGCAGTCAATTATATGTCCTCGAAGAGCGGCACACGATATTGGGCCTTATTTTGGATACCCGCCCCTTCAAAGCCCCATAGGCCCATCCGAGTGTCTCCACCCGATGCTATTTTCCAACTGCTATTGACGGAGTTAAGAAAAACGGTTCAGGGTACTTGTTCGTGACACAATGACGGATACTTGGAGCGATTTTAAGAATTTTCATAGGACCCATTTTTTTGCAACAGCCCTCGAAAGACGGCTCTCGATCGAATCGCGATTCGGGGGAAAAAAATCTTGAATATTATGGCTCCTATCGTCCATTTGGCACACGCTAATTCAGAGTGGCAGTCAATTATATGTCCTCGAAGAGCGGCACTCGATATTGGGCCTTATTTTGGATACCCGCCCCTCCAAAGCCCCATAGGCCCATCCGAGTGTCTCCACCCGATGCTATTTTCCAACTGCTATTGACGGAGTTAAGAAAAACGGTTCAGGGTACTTGTTCGTGACACAACGACGGATACTTGGAGCGATTTTAAGAATTTTCGTAGGACCCATTTTTTTGCAACAGCCCTCGAAAGACGGCTCTCGATCGAATCGCGATTCGGGGGAAAAAAATCTTGAATATTATGGCTCCTATCGTCCATTTGGCACACGGTAATTCAGAGTGGCAGTCAATTATATGTCCTCGAAGAGCGGCACTCGATATTGGGCCTTATTTTGGATACCCGCCCCTCCAAAGCCCCATAGGCCCATCCGAGTGTCTCCACCCGATGCTATTTTCCAACTGCTATTGACGGAGTTAAGAAAAACGGTTCAGGGTACTTGTTCGTGACACAATGACGGATACTTGGAGCGATTTTAAGAATTTTCGTAGGACCCATTTTTTTGCAACAGCCCTCGAAAGACGGCTCTCGATCGAATCGCGATTCGGGGGAAAAAAATCTTGAATATTATGGCTCCTATCGTCCATTTGGCACACGGTAATTCAGAGTGGCAGTCAATTATATGTCCTCGAAGAGCGGCACTCGATATTGGGCCTTATTTTGGATACCCGCCCCTCCAAAGCCCCATAGGCCCATCCGAGTGTCTCCACCCGATGCTATTTTCCAACTGCTATTGACGGAGTTAAGAAAAACAGTTCAGGGTACTTGTTCGTGACACAATGACGGATACTTGGAGCGATTTTAAGAATTTTCGTAGGACCCATTTTTTTGCAACAGCCCTCGAAAGACGGCTCTCGATCGAATCGCGATTCGGGGGAAAAAAATCTTGAATATTATGGCTCCTATCGTCCATTTGGCACACGGTAATTCAGAGTGGCAGTCAATTATATGTCCTCGAAGAGCGGCACTCGATATTGGGCCTTATTTTGGATACCCGCCCCTCCAAAGCCCCATAGGCCCATCCGAGTGTCTCCACCCGATGCTATTTTCCAACTGCTATTGACGGAGTTAAGAAAAACGGTTCAGGGTACTTGTTCGTGACACAATGACGGATACTTGGAGCGATTTTAAGAATTTTCGTAGGACCCATTTTTTTGCAACAGCCCTCGAAAGACGGCTCTCGATCGAATCGCGATTCGGGGGAAAAAAATCTTGAATATTATGGCTCCTATCGTCCATTTGGCACACGGTAATTCAGAGTGGCAGTCAATTATATGTCCTCGAAGAGCGGCACTCGATATTGGGCCTTATTTTGGATACCCGCCCCTCCAAAGCCCCATAGGCCCATCCGAGTGTCTCCACCCGATGCTATTTTCCAACTGCTATTGACGGAGTTAAGAAAAACGGTTCAGGGTACTTGTTCGTGACACAATGACGGATACTTGGAGCGATTTTAAGAATTTTCGTAGGACCCATTTTTTTGCAACAGCCCTCGAAAGACGGCTCTCGATCGAATCGCGATTCGGGGGAAAAAAATCTTGAATATTATGGCTCCTATCGTCCATTTGGCACACGCTAATTCAGAGTGGCAGTCAATTATATGTCCTCGAAGAGCGGCACTCGATATTGGGCCTTATTTTGGATACCCGCCCCTCCAAAGCCCCATAGGCCCATCCGAGTGTCTCCACCCGATGCTATTTTCCAACTGCTATTGACGGAGTTAAGAAAAACGGTTCAGGGTACTTGTTCGTGACACAATGACGGATACTTGGAGCGATTTTAAGAATTTTCGTAGGACCCATTTTTTTGCAACAGCCCTCGAAAGACGGCTCTCGATCGAATCGCGATTCGGGGGAAAAAAATCTTGAATATTATGGCTCCCATCGTCCATTTGGCACACGGTAATTCAGAGTGGCAGTCAATTATATGTCCTCGAAGAGCGGCACTCGATATTGGGCCTTATTTTGGATACCCGCCCCTCCAAAGCCCCATAGGCCCATCCGAGTGTCTCCACCCGATGCTATTTTCCAACTGCTATTGACGGAGTTAAGAAAAACGGTTCAGGGTACTTGTTCGTGACACAAAGACGGATACTTGGAGCGATTTTAAGAATTTTCGTAGGACCCATTTTTTTGCAACAGCCCTCGAAAGACGGCTCTCGATCGAATCGCGATTCGGGGGAAAAAAATCTTGAATATTATGGCTCCTATCGTCCATTTGGCACACGCTAATTCAGAGTGGCAGTCAATTATATGTCCTCGAAGAGCGGCACTCTATATTGGGCCTTATTTTGGATACCCGCCCCTCCAAAGCCCCATAGGCCCATCCGAGTGTCTCCACCCGATGCTATTTTCCAACTGCTATTGACGGCGTTAAGAAAAACGGTTCAGGGTACTTGTTCGTGACACAATGACGGATACTTGGAGCGATTTTAAGAATTTTCGTAGGACCCATTTTTTTGCAACAGCCCTCGAAAGACGGCTCTCGATCGAATCGCGATTCGGGGGAAAAAAATCTTGAATATTATGGCTCCTATCGTCCATTTGGCACACGGTAATTCAGAGTGGCAGTCAATTATATGTCCTCGAAGAGCGGCACTCGATATTGGGCCTTATTTTGGATACCCGCCCCTCCAAAGCCCCATAGGCCCATCCGAGTGTCTCCACCCGATGCTATTTTCCAACTGCTATTGACGGAGTTAAGAAAAACGGTTCAGGGTACTTGTTCGTGACACAATGACGGATACTTGGAGCGATTTTAAGAATTTTCGTAGGACCCATTTTTTTGCAACAGCCCTCGAAAGACGGCTCTCGATCGAATCGCGATTCGGGGGAAAAAAATCTTGAATATTATGGCTCCTATCGTCCATTTGGCACACGGTAATTCAGAGTGGCAGTCAATTATATGTCCTCGAAGAGCGGCACTCGATATTGGGCCTTATTTTGGATACCCGCCCCTCCAAAGCCCCATAGGCCCATCCGAGTGTCTCCACCCGATGCTATTTTCCAACTGCTATTGACGGAGTTAAGAAAAACGGTTCAGGGTACTTGTTCGTGACACAATGACGGATACTTGGAGCGATTTTAAGAATTTTCGTAGGACCCATTTTTTTGCAACAGCCCTCGAAAGACGGCTCTCGATCGAATCCCGATTCGGGGGAAAAAAATCTTGAATATTATGGCTCCCATCGTCCATTTGGCACACGGTAATTCAGAGTGGCAGTCAATTATATGTCCTCGAAGAGCGGCACTCGATATTGGGCCTTATTTTGGATACCCGCCCCTCCAAAGCCCCATAGGCCCATCCGAGTGTCTCCACCCGATGCTATTTTCCAACTGCTATTGACGGAGTTAAGAAAAACGGTTCAGGGTACTTGTTCGTGACACAATGACGGATACTTGGAGCGATTTTAAGAATTTTCGTAGGACCCATTTTTTTGCAACAGCCCTCGAAAGACGGCTCTCGATCGAATCGCGATTCGGGGGAAAAAAATCTTGAATATTATGGCTCCTATCGTCCATTTGGCACACGCTAATTCAGAGTGGCAGTCAATTATATGTCCTCGAAGAGCGGCACTCTATATTGGGCCTTATTTTGGATACCCGCCCCTCCAAAGCCCCATAGGCCCATCCGAGTGTCTCCACCCGATGCTATTTTCCAACTGCTATTGACGGCGTTAAGAAAAACGGTTCAGGGTACTTGTTCGTGACACAATGACGGATACTTGGAGCGATTTTAAGAATTTTCGTAGGACCCATTTTTTTGCAACAGCCCTCGAAAGACGGCTCTCGATCGAATCGCGATTCGGGGGAAAAAAATCTTGAATATTATGGCTCCTATCGTCCATTTGGCACACGGTAATTCAGAGTGGCAGTCAATTATATGTCCTCGAAGAGCGGCACTCGATATTGGGCCTTATTTTGGATACCCGCCCCTCCAAAGCCCCATAGGCCCATCCGAGTGTCTCCACCCGATGCTATTTTCCAACTGCTATTGACGGAGTTAAGAAAAACGGTTCAGGGTACTTGTTCGTGACACAATGACGGATACTTGGAGCGATTTTAAGAATTTTCGTAGGACCCATTTTTTTGCAACAGCCCTCGAAAGACGGCTCTCGATCGAATCGCGATTCGGGGGAAAAAAATCTTGAATATTATGGCTCCTATCGTCCATTTGGCACACGGTAATTCAGAGTGGCAGTCAATTATATGTCCTCGAAGAGCGGCACTCGATATTGGGCCTTATTTTGGATACCCGCCCCTCCAAAGCCCCATAGGCCCATCCGAGTGTCTCCACCCGATGCTATTTTCCAACTGCTATTGACGGAGTTAAGAAAAACGGTTCAGGGTACTTGTTCGTGACACAATGACGGATACTTGGAGCGATTTTAAGAATTTTCGTAGGACCCATTTTTTTGCAACAGCCCTCGAAAGACGGCTCTCGATCGAATCGCGATTCGGGGGAAAAAAATCTTGAATATTATGGCTCCTATCGTCCATTTGGCACACGGTAATTCAGAGTGGCAGTCAATTATATGTCCTCGAAGAGCGGCACTCGATATTGGGCCTTATTTTGGATACCCGCCCCTCCAAAGCCCCATAGGCCCATCCGAGTGTCTCCACCCGATGCTATTTTCCAACTGCTATTGACGGAGTTAAGAAAAACGGTTCAGGGTACTTGTTCGTGACACAATGACGGATACTTGGAGCGATTTTAAGAATTTTCGTAGGACCCATTTTTTTGCAACAGCCCTCGAAAGACGGCTCTCGATCGAATCGCGATTCGGGGGAAAAAAATCTTGAATATTATGGCTCCTATCGTCCATTTGGCACACGGTAATTCAGAGTGGCAGTCAATTATATGTCCTCGAAGAGCGGCACTCGATATTGGGCCTTATTTTGGATACCCGCCCCTCCAAAGCCCCATAGGCCCATCCGAGTGTCTCCACCCGATGCTATTTTCCAACTGCTATTGACGGAGTTAAGAAAAACGGTTCAGGGTACTTGTTCGTGACACAATGACGGATACTTGGAGCGATTTTGAGAATTTTCGTAGGACCCATTTTTTTGCAACAGCCCTCGAAAGACGGCTCTCGATCGAATCGCGATTCGGGGGAAAAAAATCTTGAATATTATGGCTCCTATCGTCCATTTGGCACACGGTAATTCAGAGTGGCAGTCAATTATATGTCCTCGAAGAGCGGCACTCGATATTGGGCCTTATTTTGGATACCCGCCCCTCCAAAGCCCCATAGGCCCATCCGAGTGTCTCCACCCGATGCTATTTTCCAACTGCTATTGACGGAGTTAAGAAAAACGGTTCAGGGTACTTGTTCGTGACACAATGACGGATACTTGGAGCGATTTTAAGAATTTTCGTAGGACCCATTTTTTTGCAACAGCCCTCGAAAGACGGCTCTCGATCGAATCGCGATTCGGGGGAAAAAAATCTTGAATATTATGGCTCCTATCGTCCATTTGGCACACGGTAATTCAGAGTGGCAGTCAATTATATGTCCTCGAAGAGCGGCACTCGATATTGGGCCTTATTTTGGATACCCGCCCCTCCAAAGCCCCATAGGCCCATCCGAGTGTCTCCACCCGATGCTATTTTCCAACTGCTATTGACGGAGTTAAGAAAAACGGTTCAGGGTACTTGTTCGTGACACAATGACGGATACTTGGAGCGATTTTAAGAATTTTCGTAGGACCCATTTTTTTGCAACAGCCCTCTAAAGACGGCTCTCGATCGAATCGCGATTCGGGGGAAAAAAATCTTGAATATTATGGCTCCTATCGTCCATTTGGCACACGGTAATTCAGAGTGGCAGTCAATTATATGTCCTCGAAGAGCGGCACTCGATATTGGGCCTTATTTTGGATACCCGCCCCTCCAAAGCCCCATAGGCCCATCCGAGTGTCTCCACCCGATGCTATTTTCCAACTGCTATTGACGGAGTTAAGAAAAACGGTTCAGGGTACTTGTTCGTGACACAATGACGGATACTTGGAGCGATTTTAAGAATTTTCGTAGGACCCATTTTTTTGCAACAGCCCTCGAAAGACGGCTCTCGATCGAATCGCGATTCGGGGGAAAAAAATCTTGAATATTATGGCTCCTATCGTCCATTAGGCACACGGTAATTCAGAGTGGCAGTCAATTATATGTCCTCGAAGAGCGGCACTCGATATTGGGCCTTATTTTGGATACCCGCCCCTCCAAAGCCCCATAGGCCCATCCGAGTGTCTCCACCCGATGCTATTTTCCAACTGCTATTGACGGAGTTAAGAAAAACGGTTCAGGGTACTTGTTCGTGACACAATGACGGATACTTGGAGCGATTTTGAGAATTTTCGTAGGACCCATTTTTTTGCAACAGCCCTCGAAAGACGGCTCTCGATCGAATCGCGATTCGGGGGAAAAAAATCTTGAATATTATGGCTCCTATCGTCCATTTGGCACACGCTAATTCAGAGTGGCAGTCAATTATATGTCCTCGAAGAGCGGCACTCGATATTGGGCCTTATTTTGGATACCCGCCCCTCGAAAGCCCCATAGGCCCATCCGAGTGTCTCCACCCGATGCTATTTTCCAACTGCTATTGACGGAGTTAAGAAAAACGGTTCAGGGTACTTGTTCGTGACACAACGACGGATACTTGGAGCGATTTTAAGAATTTTCGTAGGACCCATTTTTTTGCAACAGCCCTCGAAAGACGGCTCTCGATCGAATCGCGATTCGGGGGAAAAAAATCTTGAATATTATGGCTCCTATCGTCCATTTGGCACACGCTAATTCAGAGTGGCAGTCAATTATATGTCCTCGAAGAGCGGCACTCGATATTGGGCCTTATTTTGGATACCCGCCCCTCCAAAGCCCCATAGGCCCATCCGAGTGTCTCCACCCGATGCTATTTTCCAACTGCTATTGACGGAGTTAAGAAAAACGGTTCAGGGTACTCGTTCGTGACACAACGACGGATACTTGGAGCGATTTTAAGAATTTTCGTAGGACCCATTTTTTTGCAACAGCCCTCGAAAGACGGCTCTCGATCGAATCGCGATTCGGGGGAAAAAAATCTTGAATATTATGGCTCCTATCGTCCATTTGGCACACGCTAATTCAGAGTGGCAGTCAATTATATGTCCTCGAAGAGCGGCACTCGATATTGGGCCTTATTTTGGATACCCGCCCCTCCAAAGCCCCATAGGCCCATCCGAGTGTCTCCACCCGATGCTATTTTCCAACTGCTATTGACGGAGTTAAGAAAAACGGTTCAGGGTACTTGTTCGTGACACAACGACGGATACTTGGAGCGATTTTAAGAATTTTCGTAGGACCCATTTTTTTGCAACAGCCCTCGAAAGACGGCTCTCGATCGAATCGCGATTCGGGGGAAAAAAATCTTGAATATTATGGCTCCTATCGTCCATTTGGCACACGCTAATTCAGAGTGGCAGTCAATTATATGTCCTCGAAGAGCGGCACTCGATATTGGGCCTTATTTTGGATACCCGCCCCTCCAAAGCCCCATAGGCCCATCCGAGTGTCTCCACCCCATGCTATTTTCCAACTGCTATTGACGGAGTTAAGAAAAACGGTTCAGGGTCCTTGTTCGTGACACAATGACGGATACTTGGAGCGATTTTAAGAATTTTCGTAGGACCCATTTTTTGCAACAGCCCTCGAAAGACGGCTCTCGATCGAATCGCGATTCGGGGGAAAAAAATCTTGAATATTATGGCTCCTATCGTCCATTTGGCACACGCTAATTCAGAGTGGCAGTCAATTATATGTCCTCGAAGAGCGGCACTCGATATTGGGCCTTATTTTGGATACCCGCCCCTTCAAAGCCCCATAGGCCCATCCGAGTGTCTCCACCCGATGCTATTTTCCATCTGCTATTGACGGAGTTAAGAAAAACGGTTCAGGGTACTTGTTCGTGACACCATGACGGATACTTGGAGCGATTTTAAGAATTTTCGTAGGACCCATTTTTTTGCAACGGCCCTCGAAAGACGGCTCTCGATCGAATCGCGATTCGGGGGAAAAAAAAGTCTTGAATATTATGGCTCCTAACGTCCATTTGGCACACGCTAATTCAGAGTGGCAGTCAATTATATGTCCTCGAAGAGCGGCACTCGATTTTGGGCCTTATTTTGGATACCCGCCCCTTCAAAGCCCCATAGGCCCATCCGAGTGTCTCCACCCGATGCTATTTTCCATCTGCTATTGACGGAGTTAAGAAAAACGGTTCAGGGTACTTGTTCGTGACACCATGACGGATACTTGGAGCGATTTTAAGAATTTTCGTAGGACCCATTTTTTTGCAACGGCCCTCGAAAGACGGCTCTCGATCGAATCGCGATTCGGGGGAAAAAAAATCTTGAATATTATGGCTCCTATCGTCCATTTGGCACACGCTAATTCAGAGTGGCAGTCAATTATATGTCCTCGAAGAGCGGCACTCGATTTTGGGCCTTATTTTGGATACCCGCCCCTTCAAAGCCCCATAGGCCCATCCGAGTGTCTCCACCCGATGCTATTTTCCATCTGCTATTGACGGAGTTAAGAAAAACGGTTCAGGGTACTTGTTCGTGACACCATGACGGATACTTGGAGCGATTTTAAGAATTTTCGTAGGACCCATTTTTTTGCAACGGCCCTCGAAAGACGGCTCTCGATCGAATCGCGATTCGGGGGAAAAAAAATCTTGAATATTATGGCTCCTATCGTCCATTTGGCACACGCTAATTCCGAGTGACAGTCAATTATATGTCCTCGAAGAGCGGCACACGATATTGGGCCTTATTTTGGATACCCGCCCCTTCAAAGCCCCATAGGCCCATCCGAGTGTCTCCACCCGATGCTATTTTCCAACTGCTATTGACGGAGTTAAGAAAAACGGTTCAGGGTACTTGTTCGTGACACAATGACGGATACTTGGAGCGATTTTAAGAATTTTCGTAGGACCCATTTTTTTGCAACAGCCCTCGAAAGACGGCTCTCGATCGAATCGCGATTCGGGGGAAAAAAATCTTGAATATTATGGCTCCTATCGTCCATTTGGCACACGGTAATTCAGAGTGGCAGTCAATTATATGTCCTCGAAGAGCGGCACTCGATATTGGGCCTTATTTTGGATACCCGCCCCTCCAAAGCCCCATAGGCCCATCCGAGTGTCTCCACCCGATGCTATTTTCCAACTGCTATTGACGGAGTTAAGAAAAACAGTTCAGGGTACTTGTTCGTGACACAATGACGGATACTTGGAGCGATTTTAAGAATTTTCGTAGGACCCATTTTTTTGCAACAGCCCTCGAAAGACGGCTCTCGATCGAATCGCGATTCGGGGGAAAAAAATCTTGAATATTATGGCTCCTATCGTCCATTTGGCACACGGTAATTCAGAGTGGCAGTCAATTATATGTCCTCGAAGAGCGGCACTCGATATTGGGCCTTATTTTGGATACCCGCCCCTCCAAAGCCCCATAGGCCCATCCGAGTGTCTCCACCCGATGCTATTTTCCAACTGCTATTGACGGAGTTAAGAAAAACGGTTCAGGGTACTTGTTCGTGACACAATGACGGATACTTGGAGCGATTTTAAGAATTTTCGTAGGACCCATTTTTTTGCAACAGCCCTCGAAAGACGGCTCTCGATCGAATCGCGATTCGGGGGAAAAAAATCTTGAATATTATGGCTCCTATCGTCCATTTGGCACACGGTAATTCAGAGTGGCAGTCAATTATATGTCCTCGAAGAGCGGCACTCGATATTGGGCCTTATTTTGGATACCCGCCCCTCCAAAGCCCCATAGGCCCATCCGAGTGTCTCCACCCGATGCTATTTTCCAACTGCTATTGACGGAGTTAAGAAAAACGGTTCAGGGTACTTGTTCGTGACACAATGACGGATACTTGGAGCGATTTTAAGAATTTTCGTAGGACCCATTTTTTTGCAACAGCCCTCGAAAGACGGCTCTCGATCGAATCGCGATTCGGGGGAAAAAAATCTTGAATATTATGGCTCCTATCGTCCATTTGGCACACGCTAATTCAGAGTGGCAGTCAATTATATGTCCTCGAAGAGCGGCACTCGATATTGGGCCTTATTTTGGATACCCGCCCCTCCAAAGCCCCATAGGCCCATCCGAGTGTCTCCACCCGATGCTATTTTCCAACTGCTATTGACGGAGTTAAGAAAAACGGTTCAGGGTACTTGTTCGTGACACAATGACGGATACTTGGAGCGATTTTAAGAATTTTCGTAGGACCCATTTTTTTGCAACAGCCCTCGAAAGACGGCTCTCGATCGAATCGCGATTCGGGGGAAAAAAATCTTGAATATTATGGCTCCCATCGTCCATTTGGCACACGGTAATTCAGAGTGGCAGTCAATTATATGTCCTCGAAGAGCGGCACTCGATATTGGGCCTTATTTTGGATACCCGCCCCTCCAAAGCCCCATAGGCCCATCCGAGTGTCTCCACCCGATGCTATTTTCCAACTGCTATTGACGGAGTTAAGAAAAACGGTTCAGGGTACTTGTTCGTGACACAAAGACGGATACTTGGAGCGATTTTAAGAATTTTCGTAGGACCCATTTTTTTGCAACAGCCCTCGAAAGACGGCTCTCGATCGAATCGCGATTCGGGGGAAAAAAATCTTGAATATTATGGCTCCTATCGTCCATTTGGCACACGCTAATTCAGAGTGGCAGTCAATTATATGTCCTCGAAGAGCGGCACTCTATATTGGGCCTTATTTTGGATACCCGCCCCTCCAAAGCCCCATAGGCCCATCCGAGTGTCTCCACCCGATGCTATTTTCCAACTGCTATTGACGGCGTTAAGAAAAACGGTTCAGGGTACTTGTTCGTGACACAATGACGGATACTTGGAGCGATTTTAAGAATTTTCGTAGGACCCATTTTTTTGCAACAGCCCTCGAAAGACGGCTCTCGATCGAATCGCGATTCGGGGGAAAAAAATCTTGAATATTATGGCTCCTATCGTCCATTTGGCACACGGTAATTCAGAGTGGCAGTCAATTATATGTCCTCGAAGAGCGGCACTCGATATTGGGCCTTATTTTGGATACCCGCCCCTCCAAAGCCCCATAGGCCCATCCGAGTGTCTCCACCCGATGCTATTTTCCAACTGCTATTGACGGAGTTAAGAAAAACGGTTCAGGGTACTTGTTCGTGACACAATGACGGATACTTGGAGCGATTTTAAGAATTTTCGTAGGACCCATTTTTTTGCAACAGCCCTCGAAAGACGGCTCTCGATCGAATCGCGATTCGGGGGAAAAAAATCTTGAATATTATGGCTCCTATCGTCCATTTGGCACACGCTAATTCAGAGTGGCAGTCAATTATATGTCCTCGAAGAGCGGCACTCGATATTGGGCCTTATTTTGGATACCCGCCCCTCCAAAGCCCCATAGGCCCATCCGAGTGTCTCCACCCGATGCTATTTTCCAACTGCTATTGACGGAGTTAAGAAAAACGGTTCAGGGTCCTTGTTCGTGACACAATGACGGATACTTGGAGCGATTTTAAGAATTTTCGTAGGACCCATTTTTTGCAACAGCCCTCGAAAGACGGCTCTCGATCGAATCGCGATTCGGGGGAAAAAAATCTTGAATATTATGGCTCCTATCGTCCATTTGGCACACGCTAATTCAGAGTGGCAGTCAATTATATGTCCTCGAAGAGCGGCACTCGATATTGGGCCTTATTTTGGATACCCGCCCCTCCAAAGCCCCATAGGCCCATCCGAGTGTCTCCACCCGATGCTATTTTCCAACTGCTATTGACGGAGTTAAGAAAAACGGTTCAGGGTCCTTGTTCGTGACACAATGACGGATACTTGGAGCGATTTTAAGAATTTTCGTAGGACCCATTTTTTGCAACAGCCCTCGAAAGACGGCTCTCGATCGAATCGCGATTCGGGGGAAAAAAATCTTGAATATTATGGCTCCTATCGTCCATTTGGCACACGCTAATTCAGAGTGGCAGTCAATTATATGTCCTCGAAGAGCGGCACTCGATATTGGGCCTTATTTTGGATACCCGCCCCTCCAAAGCCCCATAGGCCCATCCGAGTGTCTCCACCCGATGCTATTTTCCAACTGCTATTGACGGAGTTAAGAAAAACGGTTCAGGGTACTTGTTCGTGACACAATGACGGATACTTGGAGCGATTTTAAGAATTTTCGTAGGACCCATTTTTTTGCAACAGCCCTCGAAAGACGGCTCTCGATCGAATCGCGATTCGGGGGAAAAAAATCTTGAATATTATGGCCCCTATCGTCCATTTGGCACACGCTAATTCAGAGTGGCAGTCAATTATATGTCCTCGAAGAGCGGCACTCGATATTGGGCCTTATTTTGGATACCCGCCCCTCCAAAGCCCCATAGGCCCATCCGAGTGTCTCCACCCGATGCTATTTTCCAACTGCTATTGACGGAGTTAAGAAAAACGGTTCAGGGTACTTGTTCGTGACACAACGACGGATACTTGGAGCGATTTTAAGAATTTTCGTAGGACCCATTTTTTTGCAACAGCCCTCGAAAGACGGCTCTCGATCGAATCGCGATTCGGGGGAAAAAAATCTTGAATATTATGGCTCCTATCGTCCATTTGGCACACGCTAATTCAGAGTGGCAGTCAATTATATGTCCTCGAAGAGCGGCACTCGATATTGGGCCTTATTTTGGATACCCGCCCCTCGAAAGCCCCATAGGCCCATCCGAGTGTCTCCACCCGATGCTATTTTCCAACTGCTATTGACGGAGTTAAGAAAAACGGTTCAGGGTACTTGTTCGTGACACAACGACGGATACTTGGAGCGATTTTAAGAATTTTCGTAGGACCCATTTTTTTGCAACAGCCCTCGAAAGACGGCTCTCGATCGAATCGCGATTCGGGGGAAAAAAATCTTGAATATTATGGCTCCTATCGTCCATTTGGCACACGCTAATTCAGAGTGGCAGTCAATTATATGTCCTCGAAGAGCGGCACTCGATATTGGGCCTTATTTTGGATACCCGCCCCTCCAAAGCCCCATAGGCCCATCCGAGTGTCTCCACCCGATGCTATTTTCCAACTGCTATTGACGGAGTTAAGAAAAACGGTTCAGGGTACTTGTTCGTGACACAATGACGGATACTTGGAGCGATTTTAAGAATTTTCGTAGGACCCATTTTTTTGCAACAGCCCTCGAAAGACGGCTCTCGATCGAATCGCGATCCGGGGGAAAAAAATCTTGAATATTATGGCTCCTATCGTCCATTTGGCACACGCTAATTCAGAGTGGCAGTCAATTATATGTCCTCGAAGAGCGGCACTCGATATTGGGCCTTATTTTGGATACCCGCCCCTCCAAAGCCCCATAGGCCCATCCGAGTGTCTCCACCCGATGCTATTTTCCAACTGCTATTGACGGAGTTAAGAAAAACGGTTCAGGGTACTTGTTCGTGACACAACGACGGATACTTGGAGCGATTTTAAGAATTTTCGTAGGACCCATTTTTTTGCAACAGCCCTCGAAAGACGGCTCTCGATCGAATCGCGATTCGGGGGAAAAAAATCTTGAATATTATGGCTCCTATCGTCCATTTGGCACACGCTAATTCAGAGTGGCAGTCAATTATATGTCCTCGAAGAGCGGCACTCGATATTGGGCCTTATTTTGGATACCCGCCCCTCCAAAGCCCCATAGGCCCATCCGAGTGTCTCCACCCGATGCTATTTTCCAACTGCTATTGACGGAGTTAAGAAAAACGGTTCAGGGTCCTTGTTCGTGACACAATGACGGATACTTGGAGCGAATTTAAGAATTTTCGTAGGACCCATTTTTTGCAACAGCCCTCGAAAGACGGCTCTCGATCGAATCGCGATTCGGGGGAAAAAAATCTTGAATATTATGGCTCCTATCGTCCATTTGGCACACGCTAATTCAGAGTGGCAGTCAATTATATGTCCTCGAAGAGCGGCACTCGATATTGGGCCTTATTTTGGATACCCGCCCCTCCAAAGCCCCATAGGCCCATCCGAGTGTCTCCACCCGATGCTATTTTCCAACTGCTATTGACGGAGTTAAGAAAAACGGTTCAGGGTACTTGTTCGTGACACAATGACGGATACTTGGAGCGATTTTAAGAATTTTCGTAGGACCCATTTTTTTGCAACAGCCCTCGAAAGACGGCTCTCGATAGAATCGCGATTCGGGGGAAAAAAATCTTGAATATTATGGCTCCTATCGTCCATTTGGCACACGGTAATTCAGAGTGGCAGTCAATTACATGTCCTCGAAGAGCGGCACTCGATATTGGGCCTTATTTTGGATACCCGCCCCTCCAAAGCCCCATAGGCCCATCCGAGTGTCTCCACCCGATGCTATTTTCCAACTGCTATTGACGGAGTTAAGAAAAACGGTTCAGGGTACTTGTTCGTGACACAACGACGGATACTTGGAGCGATTTTAAGAATTTTCGTAGGACCCATTTTTTTGCAACAGCCCTCGAAAGACGGCTCTCGATCGAATCGCGATTCGGGGGAAAAAAATCTTGAATATTATGGCTCCTATCGTCCATTTGGCACACGCTAATTCAGAGTGGCAGTCAATTATATGTCCTCGAAGAGCGGCACTCGATATTGGGCCTTATTTTGGATACCCGCCCCTCCAAAGCCCCATAGGCCCATCCGAGTGTCTCCACCCGATGCTATTTTCCAACTGCTATTGACGGAGTTAAGAAAAACGGTTCAGGGTCCTTGTTCGTGACACAATGACGGATACTTGGAGCGATTTTAAGAATTTTCGTAGGACCCATTTTTTGCAACAGCCCTCGAAAGACGGCTCTCGATCGAATCGCGATTCGGGGGAAAAAAATCTTGAATATTATGGCTCCTATCGTCCATTTGGCACACGCTAATTCAGAGTGGCAGTCAATTATATGTCCTCGAAGAGCGGCACTCGATATTGGGCCTTATTTTGGATACCCGCCCCTCCAAAGCCCCATAGGCCCATCCGAGTGTCTCCACCCGATGCTATTTTCCAACTGCTATTGACGGAGTTAAAAAAAACGGTTCAGGGTACTTGTTCGTGACACAATGACGGATAATGGAGCGATTTTAAGAATTTTCGTAGGACCCATTTTTTTGCAACAGCCCTCGAAAGACGGCTCTCGATCGAATCGCGATTCGGGGGAAAAAAATCTTGAATATTATGGCTCCTATCGTCCATTTGGCACACGCTAATTCAGAGTGGCAGTCAATTATATGTCCTCGAAGAGCGGCACTCGATATTGGGCCTTATTTTGGATACCCGCCCCTCCAAAGCCCCATAGGCCCATCCGAGTGTCTCCACCCGATGCTATTTTCCAACTGCTATTGACGGAGTTAAGAAAAACGGTTCAGGGTACTTGTTCGTGACACAACGACGGATACTTGGAGCGATTTTAAGAATTTTCGTAGGACCCATTTTTTTGCAACAGCCCTCGAAAGACGGCTCTCGATCGAATCGCGATTCGGGGGAAAAAAATCTTGAATATTATGGCTCCTATCGTCCATTTGGCACACGCTAATTCAGAGTGGCAGTCAATTATATGTCCTCGAAGAGCGGCACTCGATATTGGGCCTTATTTTGGATACCCGCCCCTCGAAAGCCCCATAGGCCCATCCGAGTGTCTCCACCCGATGCTATTTTCCAACTGCTATTGACGGAGTTAAGAAAAACGGTTCAGGGTACTTGTTCGTGACACAACGACGGATACTTGGAGCGATTTTAAGAATTTTCGTAGGACCCATTTTTTTGCAACAGCCCTCGAAAGACGGCTCTCGATCGAATCGCGATTCGGGGGAAAAAAATCTTGAATATTATGGCTCCTATCGTCCATTTGGCACACGCTAATTCAGAGTGGCAGTCAATTATATGTCCTCGAAGAGCGGCACTCGATATTGGGCCTTATTTTGGATACCCGCCCCTCCAAAGCCCCATAGGCCCATCCGAGTGTCTCCACCCGATGCTATTTTCCAACTGCTATTGACGGAGTTAAGAAAAACGGTTCAGGGTACTTATTCGTGACACAATGACGGATACTTGGAGCGATTTTAAGAATTTTCGTAGGACCCATTTTTTTGCAACAGCCCTCGAAAGACGGCTCTCGATCGAATCGCGATCCGGGGGAAAAAAATCTTGAATATTATGGCTCCTATCGTCCATTTGGCACACGCTAATTCAGAGTGGCAGTCAATTATATGTCCTCGAAGAGCGGCACTCGATATTGGGCCTTATTTTGGATACCCGCCCCTCCAAAGCCCCATAGGCCCATCCGAGTGTCTCCACCCGATGCTATTTTCCAACTGCTATTGACGGAGTTAAGAAAAACGGTTCAGGGTACTTGTTCGTGACACAACGACGGATACTTGGAGCGATTTTAAGAATTTTCGTAGGACCCATTTTTTTGCAACAGCCCTCGAAAGACGGCTCTCGATCGAATCGCGATTCGGGGGAAAAAAATCTTGAATATTATGGCTCCTATCGTCCATTTGGCACACGCTAATTCAGAGTGGCAGTCAATTATATGTCCTCGAAGAGCGGCACTCGATATTGGGCCTTATTTTGGATACCCGCCCCTCCAAAGCCCCATAGGCCCATCCGAGTGTCTCCACCCGATGCTATTTTCCAACTGCTATTGACGGAGTTAAGAAAAACGGTTCAGGGTACTTGTTCGTGACACAATGACGGATACTTGGAGCGATTTTAAGAATTTTCGTAGGACCCATTTTTTTGCAACAGCCCTCGAAAGACGGCTCTCGATCGAATCGCGATTCGGGGGAAAAAAATCTTGAATATTATGGCTCCTAACGTCCATTTGGCACACGCTAATTCAGAGTGGCAGTCAATTATATGTCCTCGAAGAGCGGCACTCGATATTGGGCCTTATTTTGGATACCCGCCCCTCCAAAGCCCCATAGGCCCATCCGAGTGTCTCCACCCGATGCTATTTTCCAACTGCTATTGACGGAGTTAAGAAAAACGGTTCAGGGTACTTGTTCGTGACACAATGACGGATACTTGGAGCGATTTTAAGAATTTTCGTAGGACCCATTTTTTTGCAACAGCCCTCGAAAGACGGCTCTCGATCGAATCGCGATTCGGGGGAAAAAAATCTTGAATATTATGGCTCCTATCGTCCATTTGGCACACGGTAATTCAGAGTGGCAGTCAATTATATGTCCTCGAAGAGCGGCACTCGATATTGGGCCTTATTTTGGATACCCGCCCCTCCAAAGCCCCATAGGCCCATCCGAGTGTCTCCACCCGATGCTATTTTCCAACTGCTATTGACGGAGTTAAGAAAAACGGTTCAGGGTACTTGTTCGTGACACAATGACGGATACTTGGAGCGATTTTAAGAATTTTCGTAGGACCCATTTTTTTGCAACAGCCCTCGAAAGACGGCTCTCGATCGAATCGCGATTCGGGGGAAAAAAATCTTGAATATTATGGCTCCTATCGTCCATTTGGCACACGCTAATTCAGAGTGGCAGTCAATTATATGTCCTCGAAGAGCGGCACTCGATATTGGGCCTTATTTTGGATACCCGCCCCTCCAAAGCCCCATAGGCCCATCCGAGTGTGCTACCTCCAACAATTATACAGGAAAAGGACTGCCCTCCGAAAGCCGCACAAATACTAGTGCAACTTGATAACTCACTGCCAACTCGCGACGAAAAAATATCAAATTCGGAAAGCTCAGTACAGCCATCAATACAACTAAATCCCGAACTGTCACGAGAACATAAGGATGCCGCGGAACTCAAAAATCAGCCAGTAAATAGCGATACAACAAACGAAACGCGATCACCACCAATAGCATTTGATTTGCGAGAATTCGTTCCACCATGGCATCGAGAAACAAGCGCATCGAAGGAAAATGAAAACTGCATACCACAGGAAGTACCACCGAACTTCCGATCACCACCGATTCCCAGAAACGTTTCAGAACTCGGAAGTTTACCATCGCCTTTCAGCTGTATTGAATGCGCATCGAAATCCAAAATGGATGCTCCATCACCCGTGCATTCCAATATTAGACTACCATCGATAAACGCTGAACGAACAAATGGTTCCGAGCAACGTCCAGCAGAAACACCGGTGCAACCGAACTTTAGGTCACCGTCAATGCCCGAAAACATAAATATCACCGATTTGCGCACTGTACAATCATCAGTGCCGCCGAACTTCAGGTCACCGCCAATAATTCATTGTCATGTAAAAATTGATGGACTGAAAGCTAATAATTATCTACCAATGACACTCATACCACGCAAAAAAGCACAACCAGAAACGATCAGCATCTTCTATCGAAACTAACAGCAAATCGCATAACATCGCCTGGAAGCGCATAATACGCATTCGTGGCTTAAATAAACATCCCGATCATCGACAAAAAAAAATCATAAAAATAGGAGAATATTCATTAATATTTTAGTTAAGACTAGATATAAGACAAATGAACTACACGTACAGACAACACGCACATCTTGCACATAGTAAACATTCGAAATATTTAATAAAACAGATACACAGAAAAACCGGAAACACACAGAATGTAGATAAACACCAAGCCATCCAGACACTTAATACAACCAAACGAACTGCAAATTATTTTTTCGGAATACCAGAAAATAGGATAAACCATAGTAATAGGACTACACTTCTTAAAAACAAATCACAACTAAACAAATACACACAAAACCCATATACTTATTCACTCATATATTTAAGCTACATTTACTCCGATATAATTGAGCATACAATATATTTAATTATCAAATATACTTCATAAACCGGAACATGAGAAAAATGGAAACAAATAAAATAAAAACAAAATTGAGACAATTACAACCTAACAAAAAAAAACGGATGTTTATATACAATGTCTGACTACGCTGAGACATGCTCTGCGACACACGTATTTTAATGCAACAAAGAAAAAACGGAAGTCAGCAACTTTATATTTATAACAAAAAAAATCGTATGGGAACAATCATATCCCAATATCAATCAATATCAATATCAATTTGATTTATTTCATTTTTTTTTCTTCATTCGCAACGAAATTATTGTCTACCCTTTTGGCCAATATATATTTGCTATGTTTTTTATATACCATAAATATTCGTGTTAATCATTTTACCTATTCCAGAAACAACTTCCATCTTTCACAAACAAACCACTTCCAAATAACATACCTAACCCACTAACCACCACTAATCAGAACTTAGAATGTTACAGGCACAATACCATCAAAATTCGAAATTTATAACAGAAATACCAGGAAATAGAGAAACGAAATACAACCAAGAAGAAACGGAAATCCACCAAATACCGACAAATTTACCGAAACGGGATAACATTTTTGGAAAAACAAACATGGAACTTCACCAACCGAACGAAACAGGACAACATTTTAATTTTTTCTTAACCATTTTAAACACCAAATTTAAACCCATCCAACATAACCAAACCACTCCCACTAACACGAACAACTAAAAGTTTTACTTAGTTACAGATATCAACGACCCTCATCTATTGGAGAACAACAGGAGTGTACCGCAACAAACATGAAAACCAAGGGATTTTAATCATCCAAACCAACATGGACAACAATCAGGAGTTTTACATAATCAACAATCAACAATCAACAATCAACAATCATCAATCAAATAACAATCAAAACACATATTTAGAAAACATTACACAACTTACACAAAATGAAAATATCTTAAAAAACCGAATTACTTTTAAATTATATCGAGTCACACTTAACAAAATTTGCCAAATATAAAATCCGTAATATCCGATGCGGGGGCATCGTTTCCTCCCAGAGGGGGAGTGTAACGGCCGCAGCCTCATATTTTGTTTGAACCGACTTTAATATTTATCCGAGCGTATCGATACGGAGTTTCCGTTCGATACGCTCTTCAAAGAAGCCCTTAAGGCTATCGCGCATCCGGACCGCCGTGAGCGTCCACTTATCGAATAGACTAAACACTCTGTGACTCTTTATTCCATTGTGAAGCGAGCGCGAAGCCCTCAGCTTCACGCCCGCTTCACGTCAGTTCAGCTCCGACCGACGACCAGCGCGGTACACCTCCAATTATACTCTACGAAACTCTCCGACTAATAAAGTCCAAATTTTATAATATACTCGACTCATCTCATTGAACGCTGCCTGACCAATCGCCCGTCCTTGACAAGCCGGAAGAATGAAAGTTTATGGTAGTTATTTTGAATCTGTACGAGTAAGGGCGGGAGATCTTTCACCAGGACCCTTAAACGAATTGAAGCAAAGTCCGCACCCATCTTACGAGTTGCGTAAGACGATAAGGTTTCACGTGAACCATATCTCGAGGCCTCTTCAATTCGGCAAACAGGACAAATCGGAAGAATGAAAGTTTATGGTAATTCTTTAGAATCTGTACGAGTAAGGATGGGAGAGCTTTCACCAGGACCCCTAACCGAATTGAAGCAAAGTCCGCACCCATCTTACGAGTTTCGTAAGACGATAAGGTTTCACGTGAACCATATCTCGAGGCCGCTTCAATTCGGCAAACAGCACAAACGTGAAGAATGAAAGTTTATGGTAGTTATTTTGAAACTGTACGAGAAAGGGCGGGAGATCTTTCACCTGGAACCTTAACCGAATTGAAGCAAAGTCCGCACCCATCTTACGAGTTGCGTAAGACGATAAGGTTTCACGTGAACCATATCTCGAGGCCGCTTCAATTCGGCAAACAGCACAAACCGGAAGAATGAAAGTTTATGGTAGTTCTTTAGAAGCTGTACGAGTTAGGGCGGGAGATCTTTCACCAGGACCCCGAACCGAATTCAAGCAAAGTCCGCACCCATCTTACGAGTTGCGTAAGACGATAAGGTTTCACGTGAACCATATCTCGAGGCCGCTTCGATTTGGCGAACAGCACAAACCGGAAGAATGAAAGTTTATGGTAGTTCTTTAGAATCTGTACTAGCAAGGGCGGGAGATCTTTCACCAGGACCCTTAACCGAATTGAAGCAACGTTCTCACCCATCTTACGAGTTGCGTAAGACGATAAGGTTTGACGTGAACCATATCTCGAGGCCGCTTCAATTCGGCAAATAGCACAAACCGGAAAAATGAAAGTTTATTGTAGTTATTTTGAATCTGTACGCGTAAGGGCGGGAGATCTTTCGCCAGCACCCCTAACCGAATTGAAGAAAAGTCCGCACCCATCTTACAAGTTGCGTAAGACGATAAGGTTTCACGTGAACCATATCTCGAGGCCGCTTCGATTTGGCGAACAGCACAAGCCGGAAGAATGAAAGTTTATGGTAGTTATTTTGAATCTGTACGAGTAAGGGCGGGAGATCTTTCACCAGGACCCTTAAACGAATTGAAGCAAAGTCCGCACCCATCTTACGAGTTTCGTAAGACGATAAGGTTTCACGTGAACCATATCTCGAGGCCGCTTCAATTCGGCAAACAGCACAAACGTGAAGAATGAAAGTTTATGGTAGATCTTTAGAATCTGTTCGAGCAAGGGCGGGAGATCTTTCACCAGGACCCTTAACCGAATTGAAGCAACGTTCTTACCCATGCCACGAGTTGCGTAAGACGATAAGGTTTCACGTGAACCATAACTCGAGGCCTCTTCAATTCGGCAAACAGGACAAACCGGAAGAATGAAAGTTTATGGTAGTCCTTTAGAATCTGTACGAGTAAGGACGGGAGATCGTTCACCAGGACCATTAACCGAATTGATGCAAAGTCCAAACCCATCTTACGAGTTGCGTGAAACGATAAGGTTTCACGTAAACCATATCTCGAGGCCGCTTTGATTTGGCAAACAGCACAAACCGGAAGAATGAAAGCTTATGGTAGTTCTTTAGAATCTGTACGAGCAAGGGTGGGAGATCTTTCACCAGGACCCTTAACCGAATTGATGCAAAGTCCGCACCCATCTTACGAGTTGCGTGAAACGATAAGGTTTCACGTGAACCATATCTCGAGGCCGCTTCAATTCGGCAAACAGCACAAACCGGAAGAATGAAAGTTTATGGTAGTTATTTTGAATCTGTACGCGTAAGGGCGGGAGATCTTTCACCAGGACCCTTAACCGAATTGAACCAAAGTCCGCACCCATCTTACGAGTTGCTTATGACGATAAGGTTTCACGTGGACCATATCTCGAGGGATTTTCAATTCGGCAAACAGCACAAACCGGAAGAATGAAAGCTTATGGTAGTTATTTTGAATCTGTACAAGTAAGGGTGGGAGATCTTTTACCAGGACCCCTAAACGAATTGAAGCAAAGTTCGCACCCATCTTACGAGTTGCGTAAGACGATATGGTTTCACGTGAACCATATCTCGAGGCCTCTTCAATTCGGCGAACAGCACAAGCCGGAAGAATGAAAGTTTATGGTAGTTCTTTAGAATCTGTACGAGTAAGGGCGGCAGATCTTTCACCAGGACCCTGAACCGAATTGAAGCAACGTTCTCACCCATCTTAGGAGTTGCGTAAGACGATAAGGTTTCACGTGAACCATATCTCGAGGCAGCTTCAATTCGGCGAACAGCACAAGCCGGAAGAATGAAAGTTTATGGTAGTTCTTTAGAATCTGTACGAGTAAGGACGGCAGATCTTTCACCAGGACCCTTAACCGAATTGAAGCAAAATCCGCACCCATCTTACGAGTTGCGTGAAACGATAAGGTTTCTCGTGAATCATATCTTGAGGCAGCTTCAATTCGGCAAACAGCACAAACCGGAAGAATGAAAGCTTATGGTAGTTCTTTAGAAGCTGTACGAGTAAGGGCGGGAGATCTTTCACCAGGACCCCGAACCGAATTGAAGCAAAGTCCGCACCCATCTTACGAGTTGCGTAAGACGATAAGGTTTCACTTGAACCATATCTCTAGGCCGCTTCGATTTGGCGAACAGCACAAGCCGGAAGAATGAAAGTTTATGGTAGTTATTTTGAATCTGTACGAGTAAGGGCGGGAGATCTTTCACCAGGACCCTTAAACGAATTGAAGCAAAGTCCGCACCCATCTTACGAGTTGCGTGAAACGATAAGGTTTCTTGTGAACCATATCTCGAGGCAGCTTCAATTCGGCGAACAGCACAAGCCGGAAGAATGAAAGCTTATGGTAGTTCTTTAGAATCTGTACGAGTAAGGGCGGCAGATCTTTCACCAGGACCCTTAACCGAATTGAAGCAACGTTCTTACCCATGGTACGAGTTGCGTAAGACGATAAGGTTTCACGTGAACCATATCTCGAGGCAGCTTCAATTCGGCAAACAGCACAAACCGGAAGAATGAAAGTTTATGGTAGATCTTTAGAATCTGTTCGAGCAAGGGCGGGAGATCTTTCACCAGGACCCTTAACCGAATTGAAGCAACGTTCTTACCCATGCCACGAGTTGCGTAAGACGATAAGGTTTCACGTGAACCATAACTCGAGGCCTCTTCAATTCGGCAAACAGGACAAACCGGAAGAATGAAAGTTTATGGTAGTCCTTTAGAATCTGTACGAGTAAGGACGGGAGATCGTTCACCAGGACCATTAACCGAATTGATGCAAAGTCCAAACCCATCTTACGAGTTGCGTGAAACGATAAGGTTTCACGTAAACCATATCTCGAGGCCGCTTTGATTTGGCAAACAGCACAAACCGGAAGAATGAAAGCTTATGGTAGTTCTTTAGAATCTGTACGAGCAAGGGTGGGAGATCTTTCACCAGGACCCTTAACCGAATTGATGCAAAGTCCGCACCCATCTTACGAGTTGCGTGAAACGATAAGGTTTCACGTGAACCATATCTCGAGGCCGCTTCAATTCGGCAAACAGCACAAACCGGAAGAATGAAAGTTTATGGTAGTTATTTTGAATCTGTACGCGTAAGGGCGGGAGATCTTTCACCAGGACCCTTAACCGAATTGAACCAAAGTCCGCACCCATCTTACGAGTTGCTTATGACGATAAGGTTTCACGTGGACCATATCTCGAGGGATTTTCAATTCGGCAAACAGCACAAACCGGAAGAATGAAAGCTTATGGTAGTTATTTTGAATCTGTACAAGTAAGGGTGGGAGATCTTTTACCAGGACCCCTAAACGAATTGAAGCAAAGTTCGCACCCATCTTACGAGTTGCGTAAGACGATATGGTTTCACGTGAACCATATCTCGAGGCCTCTTCAATTCGGCGAACAGCACAAGCCGGAAGAATGAAAGTTTATGGTAGTTCTTTAGAATCTGTACGAGTAAGGGCGGCAGATCTTTCACCAGGACCCTGAACCGAATTGAAGCAACGTTCTCACCCATCTTAGGAGTTGCGTAAGACGATAAGGTTTCACGTGAACCATATCTCGAGGCAGCTTCAATTCGGCGAACAGCACAAGCCGGAAGAATGAAAGTTTATGGTAGTTCTTTAGAATCTGTACGAGTAAGGACGGCAGATCTTTCACCAGGACCCTTAACCGAATTGAAGCAAAATCCGCACCCATCTTACGAGTTGCGTGAAACGATAAGGTTTCTCGTGAATCATATCTTGAGGCAGCTTCAATTCGGCAAACAGCACAAACCGGAAGAATGAAAGCTTATGGTAGTTCTTTAGAAGCTGTACGAGTAAGGGCGGGAGATCTTTCACCAGGACCCCGAACCGAATTGAAGCAAAGTCCGCACCCATCTTACGAGTTGCGTAAGACGATAAGGTTTCACTTGAACCATATCTCTAGGCCGCTTCGATTTGGCGAACAGCACAAGCCGGAAGAATGAAAGTTTATGGTAGTTATTTTGAATCTGTACGAGTAAGGGCGGGAGATCTTTCACCAGGACCCTTAAACGAATTGAAGCAAAGTCCGCACCCATCTTACGAGTTGCGTGAAACGATAAGGTTTCTTGTGAACCATATCTCGAGGCAGCTTCAATTCGGCGAACAGCACAAGCCGGAAGAATGAAAGCTTATGGTAGTTCTTTAGAATCTGTACGAGTAAGGGCGGCAGATCTTTCACCAGGACCCTTAACCGAATTGAAGCAACGTTCTTACCCATGGTACGAGTTGCGTAAGACGATAAGGTTTCACGTGAACCATATCTCGAGGCAGCTTCAATTCGGCAAACAGCACAAACCGGAAGAATGAAAGCTTATGGTAGTTCTTTAGAAGCTGTACGAGCAAGGGCGGGAGATCTTTCACCAGGACCCCTAACCGAATTGAAGCAAAGTCCGCACCCATCTTACGAGTTGCGTAAGACGATAAGGTTTCACGTGAACCATATCTCGAGGCCGCTTCAATTCGGCAAACAGCACAAATGTGAAGAATGAAAGTTTATGGTAGCTCTTTAGAATCTGTTCGAGCAAGGGCGGGAGATCTTTAACCAGGACCCTTAGCCGAATTGAAGCAACGTTCTTACCCATGGTACGAGTTGCGTAAGACGATAAGGTTTCACGTGACCCATATCTCGAGGCAGCTTCAATTCGGGAAACAGCACAAACCGGAAGAATGAAAGCTTATGGTAGTTCTTTAGAAGCTGTACGAGTAAGGGCGGGAGATCTTTCACCAGGACCCCGAACCGAGTTCAAGCAAAGTCCGCACCCATCTTACGAGTTGCATAAGACGATAAGGTTTCACGTGAACCATATCTCGAGGCCGCTTCGATTTGGCGAACAGCACAAACCGGAAGAATGAAAGTTTATGGTAGTTCTTTAGAATCTGTACGAGCAAGGGCGGGAGATCTTTCACCAGGACCCTTAACCGAATTGAAGCAACATTCTCACCCATCTTACGAGTTGCGTAAGACGATAAGGTTTGACGTGAACCATATCTCGAGGCCGCTTCAATTCGGCAAATAGCACAAACCGGAAGAATGAAAGTTTATAGTAGTTATTTTGAATCTGTACGCGTAAGGGCGGGAGATCTTTCACCAGCAACCCTAACCGAATTGAAGCAAAGTCCGCACCCATCTTACAAGTTGCGTAAGACGATAAGGTTTCACGTGAACCATATCTCGAGGCCGCTTCGATTTGGCGAACAGCACAAGCCGGAAGAATGAAAGTTTATGGTAGTTATTTTGAATCTGTACGAGTAAGGGCGGGAGATCTTTCACCAGGACCCTTAAACGAATTGAAGCAAAGTCCGCACCCATCTTACGAGTTGCGTAAGACGATAAGGTTTCACGTGAACCATATCTCGAGGCCGCTTCGATTTGGCGAACAGCACAAGCTGGACGAATGAAAGTTTATGGTAGTTCTTTAGAATCTGTACGAGTAAGGGCGGCAGATCTTTCACCAGGACCCTTAACCGAATTGAAGTGTTACGTCCTGCGAATTTTTTTAGAAATTTCAATGACAATTTAATTTAAAAATTCGGCATTTACTAAATCATTGAAAACAAACATTAACAAATTGTCATCATTTAGTTTATCGAACTCGCAGTTTCGATAAATAAATAATAAACCAAATGGAAAATTATCCATTGGTAAAAATAATTCGCCTTTAGGAAACATAGATTGATGTACAGAGGCGACTGTACAAGGCGAGTCAGCCGGAGGAGAGTTGGTAACCTGAGACGCAAAAATGCACATAAGGATATCGGCAGAGCGCGCCTCACACTTGTCGAACATAGGGCCTGCTTGTACGGCGCGTGTCACGATGGGCATGATGTCGAGAGCGGCCGTCAGACGAAAAGAGTACAGCACCTCCTGGACAGTGAATATCGATGAATAATAGATCATCGTTATAGTCCAGGAGGATCATAGTCGAAATAATAATTAAAGAAATGGATGGAAAAAAGAAGTTTAAGAGACGGATACACGGGATTGGCATTGTATTTTGAAAAATATTAACAATAACAAAGGAAAGATAAAATAAATTCAAGCATGCAGAATAAACATTAAGTCGGATCGTCATGATAAGGATAAATAATGGGAGAAATATAGAAAATTGTGGAAAATCAGGAAGAGAAATAAAAACTATTCAGGGAAATAATCAAATAAATATTAAGATAAAAATTTATGTCAACTATTGTTAATTCCGCAACGAAAGCTCGTACAGCTTTCATTCAAATTTGTATGATCATAAAATTTGCGATAAAATTTAAGTATTAACAAATTAGAACGTCAAAATTATTGTAAGACTACGAAATTGGAAATATTTAATTAGTCAATCAAAGAAAGGAATCAGGTGATGAGAGTGGGGAGTCGAGGCGCAGGTGTGACAGCGGTGACGCGGGGGTGTCCGGCACCAAGGTTACTTAATCGCGTGCTCGCGGCCCACTCGGCACTTCTACTTCGACTTCTACTTCCAGTACTTCTTCGCGACCAGGGCAAAGACCTCAATCTTTGCAACACTTTGAGAGTAATTAGCACACAAAGAAAATTTGTAACAAATCAAGAATCAGTATTTATATTAATTCAGTTCAATAAATCATTCGTAATCTTCCGAATCATTCTATCGAGTTTGAGTATATTTCACCTGAAAATCGTCTTATCATCAAAAATCATCCATATCGTTGAAATCTGGGAAGGACATTCGTCTCCTGAAATCAATCATCAGCATTCGATTCTGATTCGAATATTCGGCATTTTGGGAAGGACGTTATCTGGGAGATCGATCATCATCATTCGATTCTGACTCGAATATTCATCTGGAATTTGGGAAGGACGTTCCAATTCGATTTGGAAATCCATTCGTCATTCGATTCATTCGATCATCCTTTCTGAGGTAAACCTATTTAAACCATATCTCAAGTCGTGGAAGTTATCATCTTCATCTTGAAAATTTCATTTCTACAGAATATTCATTCGTCAATAATCATCTGTTAATAATCAGTTGTCAGCATTTAATAGTTAACCTGGAGGGTTAAAATATTTCCATGGTCAATAGATTTTCGTTTGGGTCAATTTTATTCCAGTTTCATCACGGCGCGTTAAAGTATTAGGATAGGTCGGGAGAAAACAGTGAGTGAGTGTGTTGGTGAGTCGTCGGGAGCCGTACGTCGAGAGTGACGCGCGAGAGAGAGAGAAACAGCCGCGTATCGTATTCCAGACGATAGAAAGAGTTAGCGTCCAGAATTTTCTTGTCCAGTTTAAAATCATCACTTAAAATCTAGTAACTTTCAATTTTTAACCGCGAATAAAATTTGTCCAATAACCAATATATACACTCTAGGCCCTATCCCGAATTATTTTCCGAAAGGTTAGGTTCAAAACAGGGCCAAAACCTCGATAAAGCGTCATCTCCGAATAACGTGTAAAGGGAGGGTGTAAATTCTCCTTGACCGAGATGGAGTGAAAATTGCTGATCGGGACGTAACAAAAATTTGGGGGCTCGTCCGGGATACAAAAAGAGTGTATATACAATTGATTAATAAAAATAAATAAATAAATAAATAAATAAATAAATAAAATAATTTTTGTGAAATGAGTAGTAAAGGCAAAATAAAATCATAAATGACTTCAACTCGTTCAAAATGTACTGTTTCGGATCAAATCTTGCATGCCTATCCAGAAAACAGGAAAAAACCGGGCACAAGAAAAACGGGAAAATTAATAATTCCAAAACATCAATCGACACAAGTGACAGATATTCAAGAATTCGATGAACCAAGCAGATTAGTAACGTCAACTCCATATCTCAAGGAGTCAGTAGCAATTATAGAGAAAACATCAGAAAATTCGGGAAATAAAGTAGAATCGGACTTAACTAAAGCTCTTGGACATGAGATAGAACTTCTTGCGGAAACAACTGGTGAGTATTTACACGGACGTCCAGATACAATTAATCCAAATCTCGAAAATCCGGCTGCAACTAATTCGAACTGTGAAAATCCTAACGATAGCGAAATAGAAGTTGTAGAACCAAAAGTCGCAGAGAAAACCGTAATTAATCAATTCGAGGATTCCGAAAGTTCGTTTACATCAGCGACTGGTCTAACCACACCTTGGTTGAGGTTGAGTAATGAGGTTGAGTAATGAGGTTGAGTTCGGGTACACAGCTAAGATCGAGATCCTCAGGAATAGATACAACACCGAGAAGAAGACCTTTGGTAAAATCCTGTTTAAAATCTGTTTCACCTAGAAGAGAGATTGCACCAATTGATAGTGAAAATATCTTTGTAAAAGCAGCTAGAGCTTTTGGGTTGATTGGGGATAAAAAGGAAAGTTCAATCAAGCCAATAAAAATCGGAAATAAATCGAAATCGGAGATAAACTTTTCAACGTCGTTTAATAGTTTCACTAGGTTAGCATCATTGACAGAAAAAACAACATGTCCCAGAAAAACGGGGTATACTATTAATAGATTGCAATCAAGGAGGGATTCGAGTCAAAAACTTAAAGTGTTACGTAGGAAACAAATACCGGAAAAAGTTGTACGAAATCTTTCTAAACAAATGGCACCAGTGATGCCATCTGTTCAGCGAAAGAGAATGAGTAAAATAAATGAAATAATAGATACAGGTAATAATGGTAGAAATCTCGAAAATATCAATTACGATCAAATTGACGAGGCAGGTAGCAACGAAGGGCGTGGCGGTGACCACCGTGGCGGTGACGGCGGCGGCGGTGGCGGCGACGGCGGTGACGGTGACGGAAGGGGAGGAGGCGGTCATGATAACGCGAACAAAAAACCTTTTCGTCGGACGACACCGGATGTAACACGACCCATATTAAATATAAGTGCAGGTAGAATCGCGAATGTGAGAGACGCTTTGCAGGTGATACCGGAGTTCGATGGAAACCGAAACTCGTTGGAACGGTATATCGCCGGACTGGAAGATGGTCTCGAAATGGTTGGAGTAGAAAACGAATTACATTTGTTGACATTGGCAAAGTCAAAATTAGTAGGAGACGTATGGAAAAAGGTTTCGAAAAATAAGTTTGAGAACATTGAGGAATATATCGAGTATTTGAAAACAACTTATGATCCTCCAAGAGATATTTATCAGTTGCAAGGAGAAATAGGAAGTAGTGCACAACTGAATAGGGATACAGTGGACCACTATGCGCATCGTATTCGAGAATTAGCCGAAAAAATCACCGAGGCTTATTATTATAAGAAAGGATATTTAGGTCAAGAAGAAAACGATGCAATAGATGAAATGGCATGCAGCTGTTTTATAAGAGGATTGAAACCGGAAATACGAGATAAAATGAAAACCGAGGAACCTACTCTTAGAGAAGCAATTCATGAGGCAAAGACGGTTGAACGGGAATTAGCAGACTTAAAGAGATTGAGAGACAATGCTGAAGCAAAGCAAAAACCAGAAAAGGAACCTGAAAAAACTTCAAAGAAAGCAAGCGTGAAAATTATTGAGGAAGCTAAGGAAGAATCAACTGTAGCCGTGGTAAACACCAATACACCAGAGGTGAATAATTGTCAGATTTGCGGTAAAAAAGGGCATCTTACTACAACTTGTTGGAGTGCTCCAGGGGCAACTCCACCCAACAAATGTCAGGCTTGTGGGAAATTGGGTCACACAGCTGATAAATGCAAAATATCGGGGAAAATAGAGCCTCAGACTCAATTAATTTGTCAATATTGTAAAAAACCAGGTCATTCTGCAGATAATTGTTTTAAAATTCCTGGAGCGGTCGCGCAAACAAATTCAATCATGATTTGTCAGATTTGTGGAAAAAGAGGACACACGGCAGACAAGTGTTACAGTAATCCATGTAGAAATTGCGGTCGAAAAGGCCATTTGACTGAGTCCTGTCGTAGTGTACAGCAACCAATGCAGAATTCGGCAAATAATTTCAATCAAATCGCTCAACAGAATCAAGCAAAAATTCCTCAAGGTCAGACATCTCAAATTCAATGTCAAATATGTAATGGATGGGGACATTCAGCTCTGGCATGTAACCAACAGAAACAGGGAAATTTAGGAAATCAGAACGTTGCAGGATTAATGAGTTATTCACAGGCATTGACACAACAACAAAATTCTGTGAATCAACAGCAAAATCAAGCAAATCAAATAATATGCAATTATTGTAAAAATCCAGGTCATTATTTAACGGAATGTCAAATCCGTATCAGCAATAACAATCGGAGGGCAGCGCAACAGGGAAACGCGGATGGCCGACCAGCACAGGGTGCCCAGGCACAGGCCATCGTAAATACCCAAGCGCACCCAACCCTTACAATCAAGGCTTGTACCGATTTGGGTCGGAACCCGAAATAATCGACGTATATTTGATTAATCCAGAAAAAGACGTAATAGCTCCTACCGTCTTGTTTCAAAGTAATGAGCTCTCGGAAACGGTAATTATGATGTTGGACACAGGCGCTAGTAAAAATATTTTGAAAGAAAGATGTTTGTTAAATAATACTGAACTTTATCGGGATAAAATTCTGAGATTGAGCGGAATTACAGATGAATTTGTTTATACTCTGGGGTATGTAATGATTAGTACTTTGGGAAGAGAAACGGTTTATCATGTGGTACCCAATAGTTTTCCGACCAAACAGGGAGGATTACTGTCAACTGAGTATTTTCGAGATAATTTGGCAAAAATTGATTATGAAAACAGTACACTTCAAGTTCGAGATAAAAAGATAGAGTTCCATACTAGAGAAAGTATGATGTTCCCACCGAAAACAACAAAGCTTTTCTATGTCCGTTTGAGAAACGATGATGTTCTTGAGGGATATTTACCAAAGCTCGAAGTGGACGAGGGAATAGAGATTGAACAGGGATTGGTGAAAAACGTTGGTGGAAAAGCTTACATTTACGTAACCAATCATCGTAAAGAAAGGGTCCATATAGAGATCCCTGTCCTGGAATTGACAACAGATCCACAAGGAGGAAACGAAGAAAACCGTGAGAAAAATGTGATGACTAATTCAGTGTGTATTACAGGTGATCCAGTCTTCAGAAAAGAAATAAAAGAGAAAAATCAGGAAAAAGTCGGAAAATTGGAAAATTCGGAGCAGTTCGGAAGGTCGGAAAATTCGGAGCAGTTCGGAAGGTCGGAGAATTTCGAGAAGTTCGGAAGGTCGGAAAATTCGGAGCAGTTCGGAAGGTCGGAGAATTTGGAGAAGTTCGGAAAGTCGGAAATTTTGGAGCAATTCGGAGAGACGTCGGAAAATCAGGGTAAAAACGATTCTGGGAAAAACACAGATGGTTCTGTATCTGGAAAGTTGGAGGAAAATCAGGGTAAAAACGATTCTGTGAAACACACAGATGGTTCTGTATTTGAAAAAAGAAAGAAAGGTAAAGGTTGGAAGAACGGATTTAGATAAAATTTTCACTAAAGAAGAATGGGAAATCGAGTTAAATAAGTCCGAAAAATCGGTTCCGAGTAAAGTAGATAAAAATAAAGGAAAAATGTTGAATAATCTTTTGGTGACAGTAAACGAAAACACCGGAGTAAATTGTCAATCGTCCGTTGGGGATATACTGTTGCACACGGGAGAAAAATCGCAAAAAATAGAACAAAATCGAGTTGTCAAGGAAATAGAGGAAAAACGAGAAAAGTCGGTCATAGAAAAAGATAACAATATTGAATCAAAAGAAATAGAAGAATTACAACCGAGATTTATGCCAAAATGGGAAAATGAAGAGAAATGGAAAAATAATTCTTACCAGTTTGTCAATTGTTTGATCGGAGTCAAGTTCATGACAGGAAAATGTTTTGCCATAGAAGAAAACGAAAAAGACGAGACACGGTTCTCTAAAGTTTTGGAATTGTTGCGACTAGAGCATTTGAATGAGATAGAAAAAGAAGCTGTTCATAAAATTATCAGATATGGGGTGGATAGATTTCACATTAAAGGAGAAAAACTAGGAGCTACGGATGTGGTGATGCACAGGATTCCAACAACGGATGAATTTCCTGTAAATTCGAAGCAATATAGATTTCCCGAGGTTCACAAGGAAGAAATACGAAAACAGATAGCTGAATTTTTAGAAGCAGGATTAATCAGGCAGTCAGAATCTCCGTATAATACACCAGTCTGGGTAGTGCCAAAGAAATTAGATTCACAAGGAAATAAGAAATGGAGAGTAGTTCTTGATTTTAGACAACTAAATGAAAAAACGATAGGAGATGCTTATCCTTTGCCAAATATCGTGGATATATTGGATCAGTTAGGTGGTGCTCGGTATTTTTCGGTATTCGATCTGGCTTCAGGATTCTATCAGATAAAAATGCATCCGGATGATTGTCATAAAACAGCTTTCACAACACCATATGGACATTACGAGTACGTCAGAATGCCTATGGGATTGAAAAATGCTCCTCCCACATTTCAGAGAGCAATGGACATGGTATTGATGGGATTACAAGGACAGGAGTTATTCGTGTATCTCGATGACATTGTGATTTACGCAAAAACTCTGGAAGAACACGAAGAGAAATGCAAGAAATTAATCGATCGTTTGAGAACCGCCAATTTGAGTTTACAACCGGATAAGTGTGAATTTTTGAAACGAGAAGTGGCTTATTTAGGTCACGTCATCAGTGAAGAAGGACTAAAATTGGATCCGAAAAAAGTTGAAGCAGTTCGGGAATTTCCAAGGCCAGTCAACGTCAAGGGTATTCGGCAATTTTTGGGACTGACGGGATATTATCGTCGATTCATAGAGGGTTATGCAAAGTTGGCTAAACCACTGACAAATCTTCTCAAAAGCAAAACTCCTTTCATATGGGGAGAAAATCAAGAGGAAAGTTTTCAGGAATTAAAAGAAAAATTATGTACAGAACCAGTTTTGATTTTTCCGGATTTTTCAAAGCCATTTGTTGTAACTACAGATGCGTCCGGCTACGCAATCGGGGGTATCCTTTCACAAGGACCCATCGGGGCAGATAGACCGGTAGCATACGCTTCACGAACGTTAAATGACGCGGAATCACGATATGATACATACGAAAAAGAGGCGTTGGCGATTGTCTACAGTGTTTTGCACTTCAGGCCGTATCTATATGGCAGGGTGTTTACACTCGTGACAGATCACAAGCCCTTAGTATGGTTTAGAACTTGCAAAGATGGAAATGCACGAGTACTTCGATGGAGACTGAAATTGGCAGAATATGAGTATGATGTAGTATACAAAGCCGGAAAAACCAATGTAAACGCAGACGCATTATCTAGATATCCAGTAAAGTCAGACAAAATTAAGAACGATACAGACGAAGAAATATTCGCAGTACGACAGAAAAATAATGATAGCTTGAAAAATGAGGAAATAATTATGCTCTTGGAAAATGAAGAGGATGACTTTGAATTTGAAGAAGATGAAGAATACAACGAAGAAGAGGATCCTGACGAGCAATGGCGAGGGTCCCTGACGAAGGAACAATTGGCGGAGATAATTGAAGTAACAACACCAAAGAAAATACCGAAGGAAACTTTATACAATCTGGATGCTGATAAGGAATCAGTAGTAAACAAGGCTGATGAAAATGCAGAAGAAAAAAAGGAAAAAGATGACGAAGAAAAATCAACTAGGAAAAGGGTTAAAAACAAGGATCCACCGGAACGTCATGCTATGACTACTAGACAACAAAGGAAAAATCAAGATAAATCAGAAAATCAGGAAGGAACAAACGCAAAAGAACAACCTAAACCACCAAAGGAGACTCGAAAGCCAAGGAAGAAGAAAAAGAAAAAGGGACATTCAGAAACGCCAAAAGAAAGCAGTTCGGATGAGGAATTAGTAGTAAGAACGAGAAAAAGAAAGAAAATTCCACAAGTACCAGAAACAGACGAAGAAAAATCCTCCAGTGAATCTGAAGAAGATGATAAGGAAGAGAATGACATTAACATACATAACAATTCGGACAATGAGAGGCTGGAAGATGAAGGAAGACAATCAGACGAGGAAATCGAGAAAATTCCACCGGGAAATATTATCCAAAGTCGTGATCTTTTCTTTACTCGCAAGGATGCACTCAGTTATTTTTTGAACACAAAGGGAGACTCTCTTGATTCGGGTTCGCGGAAATTGTCAGATCGAAACGAATTACCGTATTTTCCGGGTCTACAGTTGGGAGAGGCTAGTGCAGTAAAAAAGGGAAATAGGTATCATATAGCATTGCCGGTTAGTGATAACTCAGGAGAGGGACCTTCATTGATTTTAGCCCACATTAAAAGCGTAATGAGAAGTTTTAGAAAATTAACAGAAGAACTAGAAATTCAAAGTATAAGCTTGGCAAAGACAGATTTGGTAGAAAATGTTCCGTGGGATAGAATTGCGACGGAATTACGCTTAGGATTCTTGGGAAGTCCGACCAAAGTAATAGTTTGTCATGGAATTGTTAGATATCCTAGTAAACAGGAGCGTGAGGGAATAATACAGGAAATGCATGGATCAGCTGTAGGAGGTCATAGAGGGGTTACGAAAACCTTTAATAGAATCAGACCGCATTATTTTTGGGAAAAGATGAAAATAGATATTCAGAATTACATACAGAGATGCTTGCCATGTCAACTAAAGAAATGCGTGAGAAACAAAACGAAGCAACCAATGGTGTTAACCGATACACCGGGGTCAGCTTTCGACAAAGTAGCTATGGACATAGTCGGACCAATACCAAAAACGAAAGACGGTAACGAGTATATATTAACAATACAGGACCAACTGACGAAATTTTGCCTTGCCATTCCTTTACCAAACGCGACTTCATTGACAATCGCAGATGCGATGGTGAAACACTTTATTAGTATTTTCGGACCACCAAAATCAATATTAACAGATCAAGGTCGAAATTTTCTCAGTGGATTAATCAGACGAGTAGCTAAAAGGTTTAAAATAAAGAGAATTCGAACAACGGCTTTTCATCCGCAGTCGAACGGTTCATTGGAACGTTCGCATCATGCTTTAGGAGAATATTTGAAACAATACGCTGATAAAGAGTTTGATTGGGACGAATGGGTACAATTGGCAATTTTCAATTATAATACCAGCGTGCATGAGGGTACAAAGCATACTCCGTACGAATTGGTGTTTGGAAAATTGGCAAGGGTACCATCGAGTGAACCGTTGGGGGTAGAAGACGAACTACCGACGTACAGTGGTTATTTGATAAAATTGATAACACAATTACATGAGATTCGAAGAATGGCTAGAGAAAATTTAATACAAGCAAAAATCAGATCTAAAGAACGACACGATAAAAGACTAAACGTAAAATCATTCAAAGTAGGTGACTACGTATTTTTGCAGAATGGACCAAAACCGAAAAAATTAGCAGATCAGTATACTGGACCGCATGAAGTGGTCGAAATAATGGGAAATCAAAATATAAAGATAAAAACTAAGAAAAATGTTCAGATCGTACATGCAAATCGACTGAGACTTTCACATATTATACCCGAATAAATACATCTTGTTTAATAAAACCATGACAATTACAGACTACTCAAACTACGGACAATGTCAGACCAAATTGGAATGAATGCACGAAGAAATGTTGTTCTGGAGGTGGAGGAATGTGATATTCCGTCACCAGCATTGAACGTCACAGCTGTGCGAATTCAACTGCTACAGATAAACGATTATGCATCTGTACATGTGCGACAGTGCAAAGTTGAGATTAATAGAGATGTTCGAAAGTGCGGGATGTTCTCGCATACCAGTGACGTAACGAACGGAAAAGCTTCGTACGTGTACGAGGTATCGCGAGACGCGTGTGATCGAATGTATGAGCACGGATCCTTTCAAGTAGAAAAGACTTTGATAATGGGAATTACGGGTAATCACAGTATAACTCATCCTGTAACATTGGCAGGAAAAGTAGGACAAGATGGTGAATGTAAAGGAACGGCGTATTCAGATCCTTTCGGAAATTGGGATGATGTAGTAGTATTGGCGGAAGTAAAAATCACTTTGAGAGACTATCGTGCTACGATCGCTCTAAAAACCAATAAAATCTTCTTAAAATCGGGAATACGTTGTGAACTAAACGAAGGACAATGTGTAGACATGGAAGGAGGACATACTTTTTGGGAATCTGTTCCTGTCGGAAATTGCGGTAATGGACAATATGGAGTGTTGTACGAAGGTATAGCCGAAAAAGGTGTAGACCAGAACTCGCAAGTGTTGTATACCGTTACTACATCGGACATAATTTTTGCGCTTGTAATACGTGGATCGACAAACATATGCGGACAAACAATAGTGCGAACTGAACACCCAAAATTGTTCATATACGAGATCGAAAATGGACAAACGTTTTTGCAAGGACAAACAATGGAAGTGATAAATATGGACATGTACACTTACGTAAAGTCAAAGTTCGTTTATATTGAGCGACATATTCAAACTCAACAAGTTTATCACGATCTCTAGACTCACAAATGCGAATTGGAAAGAGAAATGTTGAAAAATCGTTTGGCAATAGCTATAGAAATTCCGGATGAATTCGCATATCATCTGATGAAAGGACCGGGTTATATGGCTGTAATATCTGGGGAGGTTGTACACATCATAAAATGTATCCCAAAGGAAGTTCCAGTACAACAGCGAGAAGAATGTTATACGCATTTGCCAGTAACTGAGGGAAACAACAGTTATTTCTTGACACCAAAAACTCATATTTTATTGAAAACCGGAATGCAGATCACATGCAACAAAATGGTTGCGCCTACATATTTTATTGACGAGGATTGGTATGCAATGATGCCTGGACCAATACTCGTATACCCACCTGAGAAAATGAAACCGGACACCAAACCTACATGGACCTACAAAAGTACCAAGTCATTGGCAACCAGCGGGATCTACACGACATCGGAACTGGAGCAGCTTCGAGAGCACATCATGTTTCCAGCCGAGAGACCTGCGGTACTGAACACCGTGGCTAGGGGTTTGTTGGGCAAACCAACCGTGCCACAGGGTGGTTCATTCGTCAAATTGTTGGATGGACCGGAATTGCAGAAACTAGTGGAGAAGGATGTTGGAAAGTCTAGTTGCATTGGGCAACATAAGTGCAGGTCTGATAGGAGTAATTATGATTATAAGAGCAGTAAAATTAGTAATAGACACACTCATACACGGATATGCATTGCACACTGTGTATGGATGGTCATTATTTTTGATTGGAGCAATATGGGATTCTGTAACAAATCGCTTATTGCATTTAAAAAAGGGAGTATGTAGGCATTATTTTATAAGATGCGAGACTGAGAGGCGAGCGCGCGAATTCGACGAAATATAACGGCCGCTATTCGGCGAAAGAAAACAACGGGCGGCGATTCCGCGAAAAGTGCCAACCGTCGCCTATTCCACGAAATAGCTCGACGGGCGTATCTACCTCGGAGGGGAGAAGGCAGAGCCAGTCAGTCCTCGCCGAGACATCGATACCAAAAGATGTAGCGAGAAAAGAGAGAATAGTCAGTCCTCTGTTACGACTAAGATTTCTAATAAATATTAAATTCGTCATCTTGACACGAACGAACTATTATTTCAATTTTCCCGAGATCTTTATCCCCACAGTTCAGAAGTGGGATTACTCGGATTTTCTCGGATATTGCTGAGATTATCGAGTGTGATTAAAATGCGGAATTAACGCGTTTATCACGGGACAATGAACACGTGCCGAGGTTCGTAATTACGCGTGTGTGTCACCGTAAATTACAACGTGAATTGCTGTGTGTTTTCACGATTCGGATTTTTCGTGCTGAGTGCCGGGAACATTTTCTGTGTGAACCGATCGCGATCGATACGGGAATAATCGACGCTGTGTGCGGATTATTCGTAATCACGATCGACACGGATTGCGCCGTGTGCCAATGCGTGGACTGTGACTCATTTTCTGAGTGAAAATTCGCATTTTATTCGCCGTTGCGAGGATCGTGCGCCGCTGTGTGCGAGAGCGCGTGAGAACATTTTCTTTTGTCGTGCCGAGTAAGCGATCGCGCGGAGCCGCGACGGTATCAAGATGGCCGCCAAACAACCCACCGAGTATACGGCCGCCGAATTAAAAGACATTCTTCGGGAAAATAATTTAATATTAGGAGGCTCTAAGGCCGAATTGATAAAACGGTTGACGGATTTCGATCCGACTATTTGGGATCGCTTAAACGCTGAGCAGACTAAATCGACCGACGATATCGAGGAGCAAGAAGAAGGTATGCCTGAATCGAGAGATGGCCAGCACGTTGGCGTGGCGGTCGCCGACGTACACGGTCGAGGGGACGCACCGACCGAACAGGATTTCATGCGCCGAGAAAACGATTTATTGAGGCGGGAACGAGATTTGCTTCAGCGAGAACTGAACATCGCGAGACAGGGACGTGCATCGAGAGACAACACCGATGACGGTCGCGGGAGACGTGGTTCGATGTCTACGAACGAGAGCGTGCGAGCTGTTCGCGATCTTTTGAACGAATTTGACGGCAGCGAAGGAACGTTCTGGAGATGGGAGCAACAACTGTCGTTACTGCGAGTGACGTACGACCTGGACGATACCTCGTCAAAAATTTTGATCAGCGCGAAGTTGAAGGGCCGCGCGCTCGATTGGTTTCATTCGAGACCGAATCATCTTATCCTCAGTGTCGAAGATTTATTGAAGGAGATGAAATCGATGTTCGACCACCGGCAGACGAAGTTAGTGCTTCGGAAAAAATTCGAACAACGACAGTGGCAGCCGAGCGAACCATTTGGTGATTATTATCACGATAAAGTAATTTTGGCGAATCGCGTACCGATCGAGGAGGACGAGATAATAGACTATATTATCGACGGTATCAGTGACACGAACCTGCAGGACCAAGCGCGAATTATGCGGTTCAAGACGCAGGCCGAGCTACTCGAGGCGTTTGAAAAAGTGACACTGCAGCCGAAGAAAACGTTCGATCGAGAATCGAAGTGGAGAAAAGACGGAAAATCGACAAAAGACGGGAAAGAAAATTCGTCGTCGGAGAAGGAGAACGCAGCATCGGCGAAAGGAGCTTCGACGTCCACGAACGAGAAATCGACGTCGCAGAAAAGAACGCCGAAGTGCTACAACTGCCGTGAGCCCGGACACCTCGCTCCCGATTGTCCGAAGCCGAAGAGGACGAGAGGCTCGTGTTTCACCTGCGGATCAACGAGTCACCAGAAGAAAGATTGTCCGGAAGAAGAGAAGAAATCTGCGCCGGCGAACGCAGCGAGTCTGATCGAGCCGATTCAGATCAGCGATCCGTACCTCGTTCAGCTTAGTTTCTCTGTCGACGACACGGACGGTAGTAAGCGAATTTACTCATTAAGCGCGGTAGTTGATCCTGGATCTCCGGTGAGTTTAATCCAAAACGAATATGTACCGACGAATTTACGCGAGCCTGTGCCGCCGAACGGTAATCGATTTTTCGGGATGAATAAATCAGCTGTTAACGTGCTGGGTACGTTTACGAAAACCGTGAGAGTCGAAGAGATCGACGTCGAGATCCGATTTTTAGTCGTTCCGAAGGAGACGATGTCGTGTGTCGCGTTGCTCGGGCGAGATTTTTCGAGAAATCCGTTGATAAAACTGGAGTTGGGCGAGAAAATTAAAGTCACGAAAAACTACAGCTGTCCGGAAGAGATCGATAGAGTCACGGAGATAATGATGATCAATTATGTCGAGTCACCGTACAGGGAGAACGAGCATCTGAATATCGATCCGGAAGTCGGACGCGGAGTAACGCGGAAAATCGAGGAGTTATACGAATCGGAATACGTTTCGAAATGGGATACCGACGATCCGGAGCCCGAACCGGAAATGGTAATAACGCTAAAAAATGAGCAACCGATTACGTTTAGACCGCGACGTTTAGCTTTTTCTGACGGGGAGAAAGTCAAGGTCATTCTCGATGATTTGTTAAAGGACGGGACGATAAGACCGAGTAAGTCGCCGTACGCTAGTCCGATCGTGCTCGTGCGAAAGAAGAACGACGAGATAAGACTGTGTGTCGATTATCGCGAATTAAATAAGGTGACGGTGAAGGATAATTTTCCTGCGCCGCTCATCGACGATCATCTCGATCGTTTGAAAGGGAAAAAATACTTCACCAGTCTCGATTTAAAGAACGGGTTTTACCACGTAAAAATGTCTGAGTGCTCGGTAAAATATACCTCGTTCGTTACCCCGTTTGGTCAGTACGAGTACCAACGGATGCCTTTCGGTTTGACAAACGCGCCGCGCGTATTCCAGCGATTTGTCAACGGAGCTTTCGAGAAATTGATCCGCGAAAACAAAATTTTGCTATATTTAGACGATATTTTGATTGCCACGAAGGATCTCGACGAACATCTCGAAATTCTTAAGGAGGTATGTGAGACAGCTAGAAGGCACCGATTAAAATTTCGATTGGACAAATGTTTTTTCGCGCGAAAGGAGATAACCTACTTAGGGTACTTGATAAACGAGCACGGTATACGACCCAGCAAGGACAATGTCGATTCGGTCGTGAATTATCCGGTTCCGCGAAACGCGAAGGAATTGCACCGATTTGTTTGCTTGGCGAGTTATTTTAGACGGTTTATACCCAATTTTTCGGTGATCGCGAAGCCGCTGTATGACCTGATTAAAAAGGACGTGCCGTTCAGGTTCGGAGCGGAAGAGCTCGAGGTTTTCGAGACTTTAAAGCGAGCGTTGTCCTCCGAGCCGATACTAGCGATATTTTCGCCGCACCTCGAGACCGAATTGCATTGTGACGCGAGCGCGAACGGCTACGGAGCGATATTATTGCAGAAGCAGAGCGACAAGATATTTCGACCGGTATTTTATTTTAGCAAGCGAACGACGCCGACGGAGGCGAAGTACCACAGCTTCGAGCTCGAGTGTCTCGCCGCGGTGTACGCGATTAAGCGCTTCCACATCTACCTCGCCGGCATAAAATTTAAAATTGTCACGGATTGCGATAGTTTTCGTCTTACGCTGAGCAAGAAGACCGTCAATCCTCGAATTTCGCGTTGGGCTTTGTTTTTGGAGAATTACGAGTACGAGATCGTCCATCGACCCGGTTCGCGAATGGGTCACGTCGACGCGTTGTCGCGTTGTCAGAGTATCCTCATTTTGGAGTCAAATTCATTCGAGCAGACGTTGTCGATTCAGCAAGACCGCGACGAGGAGATCCGTAAGATTCGCGATAGACTCGAGACAGCCGAAGAGAAACATTTCGAAATTGAGACGGGCTTGTGTACCGTAAGACGAAAAACAAGAAATTACTCTTTTATGTACCGCCGTCCATGGAGGACAATGTGATTCGCACTTGTCACGACGACATGGGTCACGTGGGCGTCGATAAGGTCGTCGATAATATCACGAAAATTTATTGGTTTCCGGAGCTGAAAGCGAAAGTAAAAGCGTACGTGTCGAACTGCCTGCGATGCATCGAATTTTCGCCAGCGAGCGGCAAGCCGGAGGGACGCTTGCACAGCATCCCGAAGAATAAACTGCCCTTTCAGACGATCCACGTGGATCACTGCGGTCCCCTGGAGAAAACCGGACGTGGTTACCGACACATTCTTTCGGTCGTCGATGCGTTCACAAAATTTATCAAATTGTATCCGTGCAAGTCCACGACCTCGGAGGAGACGATAAAACATTTGCAAAACTATTTTCAAGCGTACAGTAAGCCGAGACGAATTATTAGCGATCGCGGGACGGCGTTTACGTCCGATCGATTCCGAAAATTCGTAGACGACGAATCGGTAAAGCACGTATTAGTTGCTGTGGCAACACCGCGCGCGAACGGACAGGTAGAGCGATTCAACCGCGTGATTGTTCCGATGATTTCGAAGTTGTGTGACAGTCCGAGCAAATGGGATCAGGTGTTAAGTAAAGTGGAGTTTGCGATTAATAATACTGTTTGCCGATCGACTGGCGAGACGCCGAGTAAATTGCTGTTCGGTGTTGATCAGGTTCACGAGATTAACGACAATCTCCGACTGATTCTCGACTCGTATTCGAACGACGAGCGCGATCTTGACTCGATAAGAGAAGCTGCCGCGACGAAAATTTGCGAGAGTCAGGAAGCAAACGAGCGATACTATAATCGGAAACACAAGGAAGCGACGCGGTACAACGAAGGTGACTACGTCATGATCCGAAACGTCGACACTTCTGCCGGGAGCAATAAGAAGCTCATCCCGAAGTTTAAAGGTCCGTACGTTGTGGAGAAAGTCCTCGATTCCGATCGTTACGTGGTTACCGACGTCGAGGGGTTCCAGCTCACTCAGTTGCCATACACTGGAGTGATCGCTGTCGACCAAATGAAACCTTACATTCACGAATAATTTATGCGTTAAGGAGCGAATTAAAATGCGAGAGATTTTGTATTTGTGTGCGAGTGATTTTGTATTCGTATGTAAGCGATATTGTATTCACGTGTATATTTATTTTTGTATTTTCTTATTTTGCCTCATTATTCCCGTTGTCCGAGACGTACAAATGTCAGGATTGGCCGACTGTAGGCATTATTTTATAAGATGCGAGACTGAGAGGCGAGCGCGCGAATTCGACGAAATATAACGGCCGCTATTCGGCGAAAGAAAACAATGGGCGGCGATTCCGCGAAAAGTGCCAACCGTCGCCTATTCCACGAAATAGCTCGACGGGCGTATCTACCTCGGAGGGGAGAAGGCAGAGCCAGTCAGTCCTCGCCGAGACATCGATACCAAAAGATGTAGCGAGAAAAGAGAGAATAGTCAGTTCTCTGTTACGACTAAGATTTCTAATAAATATTAAATTCGTCATCTTGACACGAACGAACTATTGTTTCAATTTTCCCGAGATCTTTATCCCCACAAGTAAAAGGAAATGATGAAAATAAGGTAGATAAAATAGAAAGTATAGAGAAGGGTAAAGTAGAATCAGAAAAGAGAATGGAATTAGAAAGGAAAGTAGAATCAGAAAAGAGAATGGAATTAGAAAAGAAAGTAGAATCCGAAAAGAAAATGGAGTCCGAGAAGAGAGTAGAATCAGAAAGGGAATATGGAACAGAGGAGGAATATGAATCAGAGGATGATGTTGAATATGAAAGACAGACAGTCGGGGGTAATAATAAGGGAGTTCAAGTAGGAAGTCAGCAGCAGGGGAATTTATACCCGCGACTTCCTTAAAAAAAAAAAAAAAAAATAATAAAAAAAAAAATAAAAAAAAAATAAAATAAAAATAAAAATAATTTTGAGTAGTTAATAATATCATAAAATTTAATATGCTTGAAGGAAATAATGAAAGGAAAAATAGAATAAACATTAGAGTTTATTTTGAGAATAATAATAGGAAAAATGCCATTGGTCCTTCGTGCATGGGATGGTCCAATGAGCAAACACTAGTGTTAGGGCAGTAGGAGAAATTAAAGGAAAAATTACCGGACAGAATAGTAAGATAGCCGACTGGAGACGCTGTTACATGCGTACTCGCAGCTACGGCGCATGAAAGAAAGAAAGAGAAGAATATAGAGAGACAGAGAGAAGGCTAGTGTACGGCGAACAGCCGCACAAAAGGGAACAGCCAAGAGCGCGCTAGCAAGGTTGCGTCACGCTCTCGGTGATCTGGATGAGGGATAGGAAACCGACGGCTGTACGATGAATGTACAGTCGCAACCGACGCGAGTATTTTCTCTAGACGACTGTACGATGAACGTACAGTCGCAACCAACGAAGTATGTTTTTGAGCGACTGTACATGAAGTACAGCCGCCGCTTTAAAGGAATATATATAAGAGAAGGGAAGAAAGAGAAGAAGATAGATGAAAAGAGAGGGATAGAGTACGGCGAACAGCCGCACAAAAGGGAATAGCTGAATAGCCGAGAGCGGCTGGCGACGTGACGTCACGCCGTACTCCGTTCGCGGCGAGTCGCAGACATGCATTAAAGCGGGTGACTGTACAATAAATGTACAGTACTACCCGAATAAAATAGAAATATATATATATATATATATATATAATAAAGATTAGTGGCTCCAACCACTGTTACCTTAAAACTACTAGAAAGCTAAAATAAATGGGGGAGCAAAGGGGAGGCCAATGGCCAGGAAAGGTATAAAAATAAAATAATTATAGAAAAGATAAATTAAAATATCAGCGAAATTTTATTACAAAAATTCTTTTCGGAAGAAAAGAGATAGGAAAACAATTAACATTTTTCTTTTTTTTTAATCACGGAGAATGGGGGAGTTCCTTCCGCCGCAGGTGCAATCCTCTAAGAACTCCCAGCAATCTTCGCAGGAGGGCGGTGGTGTCCATTCATGAGGTCGCATAATTCTTGCGAACCTCGGGTCTTCTGAGGGAGTCCTCACCACCGTTGGGTCCCAGGTAATCCACGGCCACAGGACTCGCTGGAACGACCGTGGAACCAATTGTGGCAATTGAAGGCACATTTTTTTTTTGAGTCTGAAAAAAAAAGGGAATTAATCATAAAAATAGGAATAAAAATATATAATTAAATAAATAAATAAATAAATAATATATTGTGACGCGGTATTTTTTTGGTCGCGTCACAGATCCTCGTAAACTACGATTTAGGCGAAACGTCGCGTAAGATTTCGAACGGAGCATCAGCGTAGCTGTCGTTCGAATATTAATGTCGCGCGTACGACAGTTCGCGAGAATCGTAGGGTGTCGCCAGGTACCGGACACCGGCCGAAAATCGGGAAAAGTGGGGAGCGAGAGGGAACGCGAGCGAGGCGGCGAGCACGACTCCGAAAATTAGGTCGGGACTCTCTTCTGCGAAGCAACGGAGATACGACGCGTGTGCTCGCTGTGTGGGATTGATGGAGATCCGTTCCCGTTGTACGAGACTCCCGAGGACGTCTTATCGAGCCGTTCGGCGGATTTTTCCTTTCCGGATACTTTGGAAGGACGGAGGCAATCGGTACCGGCAGGGATTATTCCCGTTTCCATCAGTTCTCGCGGTAAGACTTCTGTTTCTCGGGAGAAAAGTAATAATCGGACGTGCGTTCGTTCACCGGTTTGCGCGCATTATTGTCGAGCGTGCCCGCGACTCGATCGCGGCGTGGAGTTCCGTCCCGGGGCAGACCAAAAGCTTATTTTTCCGTCGATTAGTTTTCGTGTTGTGTTTCTTGGGGAATTATTTATTTTTCTTTTGTTTTTTTTCGGAAATAATAAGTGCCGGGAATTGGACGGCCTCTCGCCGTACCGGTACCGTAACATCGGAGAGATCGCCTGTGCGAAATTTGTGTAGAGCGGAGGAGAGTGTGTGTGCATGTGTTTCTCGGCGTGCGGGTTTCGAGCTCGCGCGGGCTAGTAAACGTAGGCCTTATTTCGCGACTGAGGGCGTCGAAAAGGCATCGCGATAAAAATTCCCGGGTCTCGGGACCCCCCGCCGACATTTGTTCATTGTTCGGGGTATTTCGTTGTGTGTTCTTCGAATTTTCGCCGTACCGGTACCGCTCCGAAAACGCTCGGGAGGCGCAACCTGCACGTCGGGATCGGGTGTGAGTGTGCGCGGCGGAACCCCGCCTTTCGTGTGACGGCGACGATCGGACAGCGGTACAGTCCGGCCTGTAACGGCGATTAGTAGGGAAAATTAGGCCTGGCCCGTTCTCTTTCGCGTAAAAACTTTTCCTTGGCATTATTTTGTAATTTATTTTCCTATTGTTTCTGTTCATTTTTTCCGAATTTATTCCGATCTTTTTATTATTTAACCGTTCCTTCTCTGTCTCTGTTATCGGGCCAGTTTCTTTTTTTCGTAACGCGTAGCAATTCAAACCGGTGAACTGAGTAGCTGGGGCGAATTTAGCAGGGACTGATTTTGTACGCGGGTTTTTTTTCGTTGTATTAAATTGTAATAAATCGGGTGGCTTCGGCCGATTATTTTCCGCATTTGATATTTTTTTGGAGTAGCAAATTTTCACCGCCCTCACCCCTCTACCCTCGCCTAGCTGCAGCTGCCGGAGCAGTGAGAGCGCGTGCTTGTCACGAACACCGGTACCGACCGTGCCGATTAATTGGTAATCGGCTGGCGCCCACTTCAATAAATAAAGCGGTCGAGGAGCACGCCGTTGGTGGCCGAATAAGTTTTTTGGAGCTCGAGGAAAAGTTGGCGGTCGCAATATATATATATATATATATATATATATATATATATATATATATATATATATATATATATATATATATATTGTGACGTACCACATCACAACTATACATAGATAAATTTAATAAAAAAGTATAAATATATATAAATTTAATGAAATATATTAATAAAAGGAGAGAAGAAAAAGAGGAGGAAAAAGTTCGATGGAAAGAAGATAATTATTAAATAATAAATACTTACGTTAAATTACGAACAGAAGAACTAAGACGATGTTACTCGTGGTGTCACTGAGCGAAGAATGAGGAACAAGGGCTAGAGGCATAGGCTGTCCACCAAAAGTTCGGAGGATGTTTACAGTTAGGGTCTGCGATAGCACTTGGGGGACGGCCCGTCGAGAGGGACAAAGCCAAAGACAGTTCTTCTTTAGCTAGAGCATTGGTATACTCAATGCAAAGCGATGAAAAAAAAAAAAAAAACTTAGAAATAATGGGGAAAATAGTTGGTTTAATAAAAACCATTAGGGGGAATTATAAATAAATAAATAATTAAACAAATGAAAAATATTATAGCCTGATGAATCGACTTAATAATTGATAATATTTTTTTTTTATTGTTCAGCCTCTACCGAGGTCGAGCGTTGTTCTTCAAAGCAACGCTCGTTTAAGGGGGGAGGTGTTACGTCCTGCGAATTTTTTTAGAAATTTCAATGACAATTTAATTTAAAAATTCGGCATTTACTAAATCATTGAAAACAAACATTAACAAATTGTCATCATTTAGTTTATCGAACTCGCAGTTTCGATAAATAAATAATAAACCAAATGGAAAATTATCCATTGGTAAAAATAATTCGCCTTTAGGAAACATAGATTGATGTACAGAGGCGACTGTACAAGGCGAGTCAGCCGGAGGAGAGTCGGTAACCTGAGACGCAAAAATGCAGATAAGGATATCGGCAGAGCGCGCCTCACACTTGTCGAACATAGGGCCTGCTTGTACGGCGCGTGTCACGATGGGCATGATGTCGAGAGCGGCCGTCAGACGAAAAGAGTGCAGCACCTCCTGGACAGTGAATATCGATGAATAATAGATCATCGTTATAGTCCAGGAGGATCATAGTCGAAATAATAATTAAAGAAATGGATGGAAAAAAGAAGTTTAAGAGACGGATACACGGGATTGGCATTGTATTTTGAAAAATATTAACAATAACAAAGGAAAGATAAAATAAATTCAAGCATGCAGAATAAACATTAAGTCGGATCGTCATGATAAGGATTAATAATGGGAGAAATATAGAAAATTGTGGAAAATCAGGAAGAGAAATAAAAACTATTCAGGGAAATAATCAAATAAATATTAAGATAAAAATTTATGTCAACTATTGTTAATTCCGCAACGAAAGCTCGTACAGCTTTCATTCAAATTTGTATGATCATAAAATTTGCGATAAAATTTAAGTATTAACAAATTAGAACGTCAAAATTATTGTTGGAGTGTATGAGTGCGTGAGGACGTGCGAGAGCGAGAGCGTGCGAGTACGATGATGCGTAGCTGGACGGCGTGATGCGTGTTGGAGTGGGGGCTTCGGGCCTCGAGAGCGTGTCTCATGTCAGTCGCACTGTAACCCCCGAATAAACGAGTCATTATTGAATATCTGGTGTAACCCCTTACTATCCGACAGTTCAACTGGCGACGAGGATAAAACGAGCATAGGCTATAGGCTTGATGGGCGACAAGTCAAAAAGTAAACCGAAAACGGCCTGGATCCAGGAATTGTCAAAGGAACAAATACGTGAAGAATTGAGTGGAAGGGAAATCGAGTGGAATGAAGATGAAACCCTCGAGAAGCTTCGCGTAAAGTTACGGACAGCAGTAAAAGAGCTAATCCAGCAGCCGGAACAGGGGACTGAAATAACTGGCGAGCACAGTAGACAAACAGACGACAGACCAGCAGAAGATATGGGGACACGGAAACCAAAGATGGAATACCGAAGCCAACTGGATTTCAAACTTGGAGTAGACGATTGGGAACAATTTGTAGAACGAATTGAATTGTACTTCGAGGCGAACGAGATTACAGATGAAGCGAAGAAAAGAGCAATTCTGTTAACGAAGGTGAGCGCGGATACATACGCGGCGATTCGAAAAGTGTGTGCTCCGAAAAAGCCAGCGGAAACGAGTTTGAATACCATAATGGAAAAAATGGCGCAATATTTTAAACCGAAAGTAAGTGTCCAGGTCCTACGGGATCGAGTGAGACAACGCATGCAGCTGGGAAACGAGACAGTCGTACAGTACATAGCCGCGTTGCAGGAATTAGCAAGAGACTGTAAGTTTGCCAACGCGGATGAAGCAGTAAAAGACCAATTCCTAAATGGGATCCGTAACCGCGATATAAAAGTGTCGTTATTCAGAGAAGAAGATCTAACGTTGGCTACAGCGACGACAATAGCCACAGCGTACGAGGCGGCGAATCGGAGCGCCGACGAAATCACAACACAGGTGCGCGCAGAGGAGAGAGAGCCAAGCGAAGTCTCGAACGAGGTAAACCGTTTGGAGAGAGCAAACACATCGCAACAATACAATACCAAGCGAAGAGGAGGAGCGAGAGGTACGAGAGGAAGAGGAACAACGACAAATTCACAACAACAGCGAAGACCGGCGACCGGATCATCGGCGTCCGAAGACTGTACGTGCTGCGGTAGAAAGGGACATAAGATTAGAGACTGCTGGCATAAAGAGAAAGAGTGTCATAACTGTGGGAAGAGGGGCCACCTCGAAGCGGTATGTAGGGCGCGAAAACAACGAAAGGTAAAAAACATTTGCGAAAAAGAGTCCGACACGGACGTAAGCGGGAACGATTCAGATTCCGATCGTGACCATTTGTCACTAGCGATTAAGAAAGCTGACGTAAACGCCGTAAGAATTAAACCACAATATCTTAAATTAACAATAGAGGGAAATCATGTTGACATGGAAATTGACGGCGGCGCAGCGGTATCTTTGATTAGCGATAAATTGAGAAAGCGTTGGTTCGCGGAAACACCTTTACACCCACCCGATGTAACGTTGAAATATTATGGGGGGGAAACTTGCCCGTTGATTGGCATGCTGGAAAATATATCGTTTGAATATGGGAGCGTCACCGCAACGGGAAATCTGTACGTAGCCAATACAAACGGGAAGCCGTTAATAGGTAGAGAGTGGTTACACGCGCTCAGGTTATGGCCACTGGGAGTAGCCCAGATGCCACGAGAAACCAATGACAAAGGAAAAGACAGGGTTAAATTAAAACATGTGGAAGAACGAGGTCGGACACGAGTAGATAAGATAGAGAATTTTTTCAAGAAATACCCAAACCTCATCACAGAGGGAATCGGCACATTTAATAAAGCAGAGTTTAAAATCCACATAAAGGAAAACGCGGTGCCGAAATATCACAAGGCAAGGGCCCTACCGTTTGCGTTGCAAGACAAAGTGGCGCGAGAAATAGACAGACTCGTAAGCGAGGGAATACTCTCGCCGGTAGATGTGTGTGAGTGGGGGACGCCCGTAGTCCCAGTTATAAAAAAAAAACGGAGGAGTACGACTGTGTGGGGACTACAAGGTAACGCTAAATCCGTATTTAATCGTCGATAAACACCCGCTGCCGCGCATAGACCATTTGATAGCAGGTTTACAAGGAGGTAAAGTTTTTTCTAAAATCGATCTGAAGGAAGCCTACGCGCAAGTCCCGGTTAGCGCCGAGTCAAAGAAATCCCTCACAATAAGCACACACAAAGGGCTTTTCGAACCGAATAAATTACCGTATGGAATAGCGTCGGCACCAGGCTTCTTTCAGAAACAGATGGAACAGATTTTATCCGGCATACCTAAGGTTTATGTTTTCCTAGATGACATTGTAATAAAGGGGTCTAGCAATGAAGACAATTTGTCAACGACGGGAAGAGTATTTGAAGTATTAAACGAGTGCGGACTTAAATTACGAAAAGAAAAATGCTGTTTGTTAAAAAAAAAATCCGCTATCTAGGAGTCGAAATTGATGCAGAAGGTATACATGTATTGAAAGAGAGGGTAGAAGCGATCGATCGAGCCCCTCATCCGAAAAATATTAAAGAACTACAGGCGTTCCTGGGAACCATAAACTTCTATGGGAAATTTGTTAAGGACCGAAGCACAAAACTATATCCTTTGCACGAATGTCTACGGAAAAACAAGTTTGAGTGGACAAAAAGCTGCCAAAAAGCGTTCGAACAAGCAAAAAAAGATTTAAAATCGGCAGAAGTATTAATAAATTACGATCCAAAAAAGGAACTTATTTTGACATGCGACGCCTCCGATTATGGTTTATCCGCAGTGCTATCGCACCCGACACCGGACGGGGATCGACCGATCGCATTCGCATCAAAAACATTGTTAGCAAGCGAAAAAAAGTACGCACCGATAGATAAAGAAGCGAGGGCGATTATTTTCGGCGTGCAAAAGTATTACGATTATTTATACGGGCGTGACTTTACTCTAAGAACAGACAATCAGCCGTTAGTTCGCATATTGGGACCAAAAAAAGGAATCCCAATTATGGCAGCACGAAGGTTGCAAAGATACGCCATTTTCTTATCCGCGTTCCGATTCCGCGTAGAATATGTACGTTCAGCGGAAAATGTAGCCGATGGATTCTCAAGACTTCCAATGCCCGAGGAAAAAACGAAAGAGAACAGAACGGAGATGACATATTTAAAATACGTGGCCGACCAAAAGTTTGTATGTTTTGATTACAAACAAATCGCGAAAGAAACGCGCCGAGATAAAGAATTAGCACAGGTAACAAAGTACATGACGCTAGGGTGGCCACACCGAAAAAACATACCAGATGGTCTGCAAAAGTATGAGACCCGGAAAGACGAGCTAACAATAGAAGAAAACTGCCTAATGTGGGGCTACCGTGTCATTATACCAGAAAAATTGCAAGAAGAGGTACTCAGTGAGCTGCACGCAACGCATGCAGGAATAGTCAGAATGAAATCGATCGCGAGATCGTTTTTCTGGTGGCCAAAAATTGACCAGGACGTCGAAAAACGGGCACAGGGCTGCAAGGAATGCGCGGAGACACGAGACGCACCACCGAAATCGCCAGCGAGAGTCTGGAATTGGCCCGAAAAGCCGTGGCAACGACTACACACAGATTTCATTGGACCTTTTCAAGGACACAACTTCTTGCTGATCATCGACGCACGCACGAAGTGGCCAGAAGTTGAGATAATGAAGTCAACGACAGCAAGCGCAACGATATCAGTGTTCGAAAAAATATTTGCGCGTTTCGGACTGCCGCACCACTTGGTCAGCGACAATGGAACACAATATGCGAGTGCAGAGTTTGCGGAGTTTCTACGACCGTTAGGAGTGAAGCACTCGTTCGCACCAGTAAAACACCCGGCGACAAATGGTGCGGCCGAAAATTTCGTGAAAGTGTTTAAGAGAAAAGTCAAGGCAATGTTGACAGATGGGAAGAAGATACAGCAAGCAATCGACATGTTCCTTTTCGATTACCGGACAACCAGACACTGCACCACGGGCGAATCGCCCGCGAAACTAATGTTCAACCGGGAACTACGAACGCGTTTTAGCTTGCTGCAACCAGACATTAGTCAGTCAGTACTTCAAAAACAAGCTCAACAGATTGAAAAGAAAGGAGGCAGCAGACGTGTCAATTTTGCGGAAGGGGAAGCGGTCTGGGCTCGAGATTTTCGGAAGAATGCCGGGAACTGGAGCAAAGCTAAAGTAATTGCACAGCTCGGGCCAGTTACATACAGAATACGTTTCGACGACAACGTGGAAACAAAACGACATGCAAATCAATTGACCGGAAGGCCGGAAACATCGATGGAACGAAACGCCAAAGCACCAAACCACGAGGAACCAGAACCACGACGATCGGCAAGACTTCGGGATAAAGCGAGAGATAAACAGTAAATTAAACGGGGGAGAGTTGGAGTGTATGAGTGCGTGAGGACGTGCGAGAGCGAGAGCGTGCGAGTACGATGATGCGTAGCTGGACGGCGTGATGCGTGTTGGAGTGGGGGCTTCGGGCCTCGAGAGCGTGTCTCATGTCAGTCGCACTGTAACCCCCGAATAAACGAGTCATTATTGAATATCTGGTGTAACCCCTTACTATCCGACAGTTCAATTGTAAGACTACGAAATTGGAAATATTTAATTAGTCAATCAAAGAAAGGAATCAGGTGATGAGAGTGGGGAGTCGAGGCGCAGGTGTGACAGCGGTGACGCGGGGGTGTCCGGCACCAAGGTTACTTAATCGCGCGCTCGCGGCCCACTCGGCACTTCTACTTCGACTTCTACTTCCAGTACTTCTTCGCGACCAGGGCAAAGACCTCAATCTTTGCAACACTTTGAGAGTAATTAGCACACAAAGAAAATTTGTAACAAATCAAGAATCAGTATTTATATTAATTCAGTTCAATAAATCATTCGTAATCTTCCGAATCATTCTATCGAGTTTGAGTATATTTCACCTGAAAATCGTCTTATCATCAAAAATCATCCATATCGTTGAAATCTGGGAAGGACATTCGTCTCCTGAAATCAATCATCAGCATTCGATTCTGATTCGAATATTCGGCATTTTGGGAAGGACGTTATCTGGGAGATCGATCATCATCATTCGATTCTGACTCGAATATTCATCTGGAATTTGGGAAGGACGTTCCAATTCGATTTGGAAATCCATTCGTCATTCGATTCATTCGATCATCCTTTCTGAGGTAAACCTATTTAAACCATATCTCAAGTCGTGGAAGTTATCATCTTCATCTTGAAAATTTCATTTCTACAGAATATTCATTCGTCAATAATCATCTGTTAATAATCAGTTGTCAGCATTTAATAGTTAACCTGGAGGGTTAAAATATTTCCATGGTCAATAGATTTTCGTTTGGGTCAATTTTATTCCAGTTTCATCACGGCGCGTTAAAGTATTAGGATAGGTCGGGAGAAAACAGTGAGTGAGTGTGTTGGTGAGTCGTCGGGAGCCGTACGTCGAGAGTGACGCGCGAGAGAGAGAGAAACAGCCGCGTATCGTATTCCAGACGATAGAAAGAGTTAGCGTCCAGAATTTTCTTGTCCAGTTTAAAATCATCACTTAAAATCTAGTAACTTTCAATTTTTAACCGCGAATAAAATTTGTCCAATAACCAATATATACACTCTAGGCCCTATCCCGAATTATTTTCCGAAAGGTTAGGTTCAAAACAGGGCCAAAACCTCGATAAAGCGTCATCTCCGAATAACGTGTAAAGGGAGGGTGTAAATTCTCCTTGACCGAGATGGAGTGAAAATTGCTGATCGGGACGTAACAGAAGCAACATTCTTCCCCATGGTACGAGTTGCGTAAGACGATAAGGTTTCACGTGAACCATATCTCGAGGCAGCTTCAATTCGGCAAACAGCACAAACCGGAAGAATGAAAGCTTATGGTAGTTCTTTAGAAGCTGTACGAGTAAGGGCGGGAGATATTTCACCAGGACCCTTAACCGAATCGAAGCAAAGTCTGCCCCCATCTTACGAGTTGCGTAAGACAATAAGGTTTCACGTGAACCATATCTCGAGGCCGCTTCGATTTGGCGAACAGCACAAGCCGGAAGAATGAAAGTTTATGGTAGTTATTTTGAATCTGTACGAGTAAGGGCGGGAGATCTTTCACCAGGACCCTTAACCGAATTGAAGCAACATTCTTACCCATGGTACGAGTTGCGTAAGACGATAAGGTTTCACGTGAACCATATCTCGAGGCCGCTTCGATTTGGCGAACAGCACAAGCCGGAAGAATAAAAGTTTATGGTAGTCATTTTGAATCTGTACGAGTAAGGGCGGGAGATCTTTCACCAGGACCCTTAACCGAATTGAAGCAAAGTCCGCACCCATCTTACGAGTTGCGTAAGACGATGAGGTTTAACGTGAGCCATGTCTCGAGGCCGCTTCAATTCGGCAAACAGCACAAACCGGAAGAATGAAAGTTTATGGTAGTTATTTTGAATCTGTACGAGTAAGGGCGGGAGATCTTTCACCAGGACCCCTAACCGAATTGAAGCAACGTTCTCACCCATGGTACGAGTTGCGTAAGACGATAAGGTTTCACGTGAACCATATCTCGAGGCCTTTTCGATTTGGCGAACAGCAGAAACCGGAAGAAAGAAAGTTTATGGTAGTTCTTTAGAATGTGTACGAGTAAGGGCGGCAGATCTTTCACCAGGACCCTTAACCGAATTGAAGCAACGTTCTCACACATCTTAGGAGTTGTGTAAGACGATAAGGTTTCACGTGAACCATATCTCGAGGCAGCTTCAATGCGGCAAACAGCACAAACCGGAAGAATGAAAGCTTATGGTAGTTCTTTAGAAGCTGTACGAGTAAGGGCGGGAGATCTTTCACCAGGACCCCGAACCGAATTGAAGCAAAGTCCGCACCCATCTTACGAGTTGCGTAAGACGATAAGGTTTCACGTGAACCATATCTCGAGGCCGCTTCGATTTGGCGAACAGCACAAGCCGGAAGAATGAAAGTTTATGGTAGTTATTTTGAATCTGTACGAGTAAGGGCGGGAGATCTTTCACCAGGACCCTTAACCGAATTGAAGCAACATTCTTACCCATGGTACGAGTTGCGTAAGACGATAAGGTTTCACGTGAACCATATCTCGAGGCAGCTTCAATTCGGCAAACAGCACAAACCGGAAGAATTAAAGCTTATGGTAGTTCTTTAGAAGCTGTACGAGTAAGGGCGGGAGATTTTTCACCAGGACCCTTAACCGAATTGAAGCAAAGTCCGCCCCCATCTTACGAGTTGCGTAAGACAATAAGGTTTCACGTGAACCATGTTTCGAGGCCGCTTCAATTCGGCAAACAGCACAAACCGGAAGAATTAAAGTTTATGCTAGTTATTTTGAATCTGTACGAGTAAGGGCGGGAGATCTTTCACCAGGACCCTTAACCGAATTGAAGCAAAGTCCGCACCCATTTTACGAGTTGCGTAAGACGATAAGGTTTCACGTGAACCATATCTCGAGGCCTCTTCAATTCGGCAAACAGCATAAACCGGAAGAATGGAAGTTTATGGTAGTTCTTTAGAATCTGTACGAGTAAGGGCGGGAGATCTTTCACCAGGACCCTTAAGGGGGGATTGTCTTTTTTTCGCAAAATTTACCGCTTTTTGGGATTTTTTTTTGTGAAGAAAGTATACAACGGAAAACTTTTGAAACTTGGCATATAGTTTTATTGATCTGTTTACTACATACAAAAAAATGTTTAAACAATTTCATCAAAAAATCCGCCTCCCACCCCCCTCAACGCGCGATGGTCCTTTTTTGATGGTGTGCACGATTACAGCCTTCACCTTCATCCTGCAACAAAAACCCAAAAGCATTTTACTTTAGACACATATAGCTATCGTTTGATGAAGGGAAATTTTTTTTTTAAATTGACGATTTGGTGACGTTTTGAACTTGAATTATCGATTTTTCGACAAAAATGGATCGATTTTTTGTTATAAATAAAAAACTATTAAACGTATTGCTTTTTTGCTTCATCAAACGATAAAAGGATGTCAGCTGAGCATTCTGTCCAAATTTGAAGGCAATTGGTTGATCAGTTTTTGAGAAATAGTGCACACCAGTTGTGAAAAAGCTGTTTCGAGAAAAACGCGTTTAAAGTTGTGAGTACATTTTATGGGACATATCGAGTACTTACAGTATTTTTAATCTAATCTGCTATGCCAGGACCATACAGGATACCTTCCTCGGCTTCGAACATATCATTCAGTGAAGCAGTTTCACTTCTGCGTCTTGTTCGAGCCTCTTTCGTTGCTTCGAGGCTGCGTCTCGTTGACCTCTCTATCCGCTGCTTATCTCGCGCATCGACGAATATTGATGCTTGCTGGCCAACGACGATTCCAATCGTCGTCATTGTTTTAAGGACTGCTGTAAAGCCTTCGTTAAAAATCCCTGCGGCCAAATAAGCCGCGATGTCGATCGTTTTCGTGCCACAGTGAAGGTGTTTAGGTGCGAATCGCCAAACGGTTGAGTTGAAGCTTTCGTTGTTGTTTTGAGTATCGCCACCTAAACACCTTTCCAGCAAGTCTCTCGATGACAAATCAATGTAAACCGGCTTAATAACATTCGTGACGTCTTCATGCAGTGGAGCTTCGTGATCAAATTCGTCCAGAGTTTTTTCGGCTTCGGCAATGCGCCATTTGCACCAGCTTTGTGACCCCGCGGGACAGTACATATGCTGAGGATTTTCATTCGTCGAGATCTTGTGGTAGAACGTTGCCCACACAGCATTGTACATATCATCAACAGAGTCTGGATGTCTTCTGATAGCCAAACCGTAGAAAATTGTTAATTCTGTTATCAATTTATCGGTTAATTTTCCTTTTCCTCCCAGTTTTTTCGTTTTTTTCACATTTCTCAGTCGCGAGCCCATCCGCTTCTCAACGTGCCCGACGCATTCCTTTTTCTTCACGATCAAATCATCGCCGTAAGGTTTGTCTTCCAACAAGGCTCTGAATGTTTTCGTGTCGCCATCGCCGATGTATTTCGCGTACCGTACTTCATGCATTTCCCAAGATCGTCGGAACATGTCTTTGATCGCGTCAACTTCCATCTTTCCAGCTGACCCATCGTGATTTGCCGTACATTCACTGCTGTGTTCTTCGAACCAATCGTCGTATTCTTCGGTACCGGATTTTGATTGCCACCATTTGCAAGCGTGACAGTAAGACGATTTCACGACAAGGTCAACCTCTTCGCTTGAATATTTGCCGAAGAGTGTCGTGATTCCAAACAAGGAACTATATCCTCGCTTTTTCCATGTTCCGTCTCCTGACACAGAAATGTCTGTGTCTGGATATCCGTGCTCAGCATTCTTCGCTTTCTCTTCTTTCACTGCCTTTTTCGCACACAGCTCCCATACAGCTTTGGCTCCACTGTAAATGTTCTCCAAGGAGGCATAGTACAAGGTTGTGCTGAAACCTTGGGATATATCCATCAAGCCACAAAATAAATTTATACCCTCTCTACCTACTCCCAATAGTCTCATCACAAAAACCATTCTTCTGTTTATCTCACACGATTTGTCATCGACGAGAGGACAGGATTTGATATATTGCACACGACACTTACACTGCACAACTATTTTAAAACCCAAGCCGCGAGAACTGGATTCGCCAAATTTGATCGGTCCTTTGCATTCCTGACATATTACGAGTTGCGAGATTGCAGAGAAAACCGATAGAAACGCAATAATGCGATATCCATGACTCGGGTCCGTAATTATTTCTCTGTCTTCCGCTGTCGACAGTTTCTGGGCCGACGTACTTGCAAACGTCGTTTCCATCTCTCGGGTGTGAATATTCCCAACAAATTTCCTTTTTTTCGGTCTAGCAGCACGACTATGAGTATCACTTCCCTGTTCTCGATCCATGATATATACGTCTGTTACCAGTAAACTCTCGTTCGAGACTGAGCGACTCTCCACCGAATATTTCGATCTCGCACGACCGTTCGGACTCGTCCTTCATACCTATTGTATGCTGTCCCGATATATTTATGGTCCGCCGAGCAACAGATTCGGGCAGCTGCCGGGCGCGCCGACCCTTGCCGTGCGGCAACGAGTGCGCGGCCACCGCTAGTCGACATGCAGGTATAAAATCGCTAATAACTTTGCCGTTTTTGAGAATTTTAATTTGAAATTTCGCACACATATTCTCAACACTTTGAAGAATATGAAACAGCGGTCAGCGAAAAATCGATTTTTTTGTCGAAAAAAAAGGAAATCCCCCCTTAAAAGCTAAGGTTTCGTTTCTAAAACCTCTCTCTTTCCCTTCCCCTTCATCCTCTCTCTTAAAAGATTTCTCTCTTCGGAAAAATAACGACGACTCAAACTAGTCGACTCCCACGAACATCGAGCTTCTCCTTAAAAGATAAGTCGGGAATACACACGAAAAAAAAAAACAAAAAAAACCCCTTCCCAACATCCCGAGATATATAAAATATAATACATAAAAAAAGAGAAAGGAGGGATACTACAACCTGATACAACAACCCAGTATAAATGAACACCCGATCTCGACGGAATTTTCCCGATTCACTTTTGCATGCTTATCCTGACGAAAGAAAAATCCGACAAGATAAAAATAGTAGCATTCAACCCAAGAAAGAACAGCAGGCAACATCCGAGGTTGCGGAAGTAGGTGGGGAATCGGGCGATCAAGCTGTTGCTTTGAGCATCCCAAACAAATCTGACTTATTAGGAAAAAGGGTAGCAATAAAAAAGGAAGAAATTAAAAATCCCGAAACCAAGAGGAATACTGGAGAATCAGAGACAGCTTCCTATGAGAATAAGTACAAAATAAACCTATTGGAAACCTTTAGGGATTTACCATTTGAAGAATATAGTTTGGGGAAATTACACTCATTATTAGGGACCAACAAAGGTGATAATACCCATAAACTCCTAAAAAACTCAAGGAATTGGTCATTAGAAAGAACAGGGGGTACAGGAGAACAGGAAGTCTCTGGCCAGGGCTGCGAGTTAGCTGCAAACATCGGGAGCGGGAGCATCTCGCCGCTGCCCGACGCCGATCCCGATCAAATAACTCCACTCAAAACTCCCGGTTCCCCTAGTAACTATGGCACGCCCGGCGACTTGTCAACTACACTGACTGAGAGGTATTTTTCGGTTGGCAGTGTTATATCACCAACTAGGAATTTCGGGACCCCTAAAGACTTAAAGGAAGTAAGAACGAGTCTCCGCGAACTCGAGACTGCCAGCGACATTGATACTCTACTAAACGAACTCCTCGCTACTCCACCACAAGACTCCAATCTTGTAGGAGAAACGCCTCGTAAAACTATAGCAAGAGTCCCCTTCGCTTTAAAACAGGATAAACAAAACAGCAAACGGAAACTCGATTTTTCTAACGAAAACAGCCCCGAAAAACCTAGTAAACCGATTTCAGATAACCTTGAAAATTTCGCAAGTACAGCTGGATGCTCAATTGACAGGAACGACGGGGAAATTAATTTCATAAAAGAGGAAGGTAAAACAATCGCGTCGCGACCTTCGATAAATAAAAAACGAAACACCATGGCCAACAATAATCTTAACGTGGCAGTAAACTCTCCGGTCCCATTTAATCAAACCGTGTCATTAAAAGATGCCCTTGCGGTAATACCTCATTATGACGGGCAAAGTACATCTCTAGGCATGTTCATACAAGGTAAGGAAGCAATGGAAATGCTGGGGCCCGGAGCCGGACCAAACTTAGTAAAGGCAGTAAGATGCAAAATCGCCGGCGAACCCCGCCGCACTATACATTTGCAATCATTCGAGACGATGGAAAATGTATACTCTTATCTCAAGAACATATAGTATGCTCCCGCAAAATGTGTTTATCAGCAACAAAGGGAACTAGGGGCTAGCTATCAGGGAAAAACCGAGTCGATAATTGCATATGGGGCATTCCATGACGTCTCGATCAAGATCTGACGATAACATCTTAAATCGGCTCCATAATTTTTTATACAAAAGTACTTGTCGATAAACACATACCAAACTTTTAAAAGATTTTTTAAACACTTTTTACCTGAGACATAATTTTTAGAAATTTTTTAAAAACCTCAATTTTTTAAAATGTGAAAAAATTCTGAAAAATCTTATAAAATATAACAAAATTGTTGAGCTCTACGCGAAGATGGAGATTTCATAACTGCCAAGGACAAATTTGAAAAATAAAGTAAAAGATCGGCATGCATGTTTGGGCTTGTTTGAGAATTGCCAGGATGAGATGAGGGATTCCATGACATCTGGTTCAGAATCCGACGCTGATATCTCTGATAGACTCCGCAATATTTTATACGAAATTACGTGTCGAAGAATACGTGTCGAATTTTTTTTAGATTTTTTAAACACTTTCCACCGGGGATGTAATTTTTCGAATTAAAAAAAAAAACCTCAATTTTTTACTTGAAAAAATGGAGAAAATTCTTATATATTATAACATTTTTAAGCTGATTTCGAAAGTGGAGTGTTCATAGGATTCAGAGACAAAAATGAAAAAATATGAATAACTAACAAATTATTGAGATGCATTTTTTACATACAAATGAACAATAAAGTCTTTTATAATGCGGGTAGAAAATAGTATATTTACAGAGTTACAGAGGAAAGAATATATTAAAAATAATAATATTACATATACGATCGGCACAACTGACAAATTTTTCATTTTATTATTTTACAAGTAGTCTCATTAGTAGAAACGGAATATCGGCGAGTGATGACTTTTTTTTCTATCCCTGGTATTACGCAATGCATCTGTAGCGTTTGTGGAATTCTACGAGCGCTATTAAACCTCGTCGATAAGAACTTTGTCGTGTTGTCATAGTCCATTTGCGTGGTATAAAAAAGCTCGACATTGCGAATATGCACCTTGCACCATTCGTATAATGTTTTCGGGTTTAAAATTTGCTCGTGTGCTGGTAGCTGCAAACTTGCACGATAAGCAAGACGTTTAACAGTTCCGGCAAGTCCATCACACGGACCCTTGCCATTGGCAGTTGCAAAAAAATGCCATTCAGCTGCAACGCCATAGTAATCGAAATGATGGTATAAATTAACAAAATTATTACGGTCTTTGTACTGATGTGGAGCTCCGTCGCTGAAATAAAATATTTTTTTGACCGTAGCGACAATGGATTTCAGATATTTAATAAGTATGTGTTAAGTCCCGATCAGCAATTTTCACTCCATCTCGGTCAAGGAGAATTTACACCCTCCCTTTACACGTTATTCGGAGATGACGCTGTATCGAGGTTTTGGCCCTGTTTTGAACCTAACCTTTCGGAAAATAATTCGGGATAGGGCCTAGAGTGTATATATTGGTTATTGGGCAAATTTTATTCGCGGTTAAAAATTGAAAGTTACTAGATTTTAAGTGATGATTTTAAACTGAACAAGAAAATTCTGGATGCTAGCTCTTTCTATCGCCTGGAATACGATACGCGACTATCTCTCTCTCTCTCTCTCGCGCATCACTCTCGACGCACGGCTCGCGACGACTCACCAACACACTCACTCACTGTTTTCTCCCGACCTATCCTAATACTTTTAACGCACCATGATGAAGCTGGAATAAAATTGACCCGAACGAATATCTATTGACCACGAAAATATTTTAACCCTCCAGGTTAACTATTAAATGCTGACAACTGATTATTAACAAATGATTATTGACGAATGAATATTCAGAAGAAATGAAATTTCCAAGATGAAGATGATAACTTCCACGACTTAAGATATGAGTTAAATGGGTTTACCTCAGAATGAATGATCGAATGAATCGAATGACGAATGGATTTCCGAATCGAGTTGGAACGTCCTTCCCAAATTCCAGATGAATATTCGAGTCAGAATCGAATGATGATGATCGATTTTCCAGATAACGTCCTTCTCAAAATGCCGAATATTCGAATCAGAATCGAATACTGATGATCGATTTTCGGAGACGAATGCCCTTCCCAGATTTCAACGATATAGATGGATGATTTTTGATGATAAAACGATTTCCAGGTGAAATATACTCAATCTCAGTAGAATGATTCGGAAGATTTCGAATGATTTATTGAACTGAATTAATATAAATACTGATTCTTGATTTGTTACAAATTTTCTTTGTGCGCTAATTACTCTCAAAGTGTTACAAAGATTGAGGTCTTTGCCCCGGTCGCGAAGAAGTACTGGAAGTCCTCGAAGTAGTACTGGAAGTAGAAGTAGAAGTGCCGAATGGGCCGTGAGCGCGCGATTAAGTAACCTTGGTGTCGGACACCCCCGCGTCACCGCTGTCACACCTGCGCCTCGACTCACCACTCTCATCACCTGATTCCTTTCTTTGATTGACTAATTAAATATTACCAATTTCGTAGTCTTACAATAATTTTGACGTTCTAATTTGTTAATAGTTACATTTTATCGCGAATTTTATGAACATACAAATTTGAATGAAAGCTGTACGAGCTTTCGTTGCGGAGTTAACAATAGTTGACATAAATTTTTATCTTAATATTTATTTGATTATTTCCCTGAATAGTTTTTATTTCTCTTCCTGATTTTCCACAATTTTCTGTATTTCTCCCATTATTTATCCTTATCATGACGATCCGACTTAATGTTTATTCTGCATGCTTGAATTTATTTTATCTTTCCGTTGTTATTGTTAATATTTTTCAAAATACAATGCCAATCCCGTGTATCCGTCCCTTAAACTTCTTTTTTCCACCCATTTCTTTAATTATTATTTCGACTATGATCCTCCTGGACTATAACGATGATCTATTATTCATCGATATTCACTGTCCAGGAGGTGCTGCACTCTTTTCGTCTGACGGCCGCTCTCGACATCATGCCCATCGTGACACGCGCCGTACAAGCAGGCCCTATGTTCGACAAGTGTGAGGCGCGCTCTGCCGATATCCTTATCTGCATTCTTACGCCTCAGGTTACCGACTCTCCTACGGCTGACTCGCCTTGTACAGTCGCCTCTGTACATCAATCTATGTTTCCTAAAGGCGAATTATTTTTACCAATGGAATATTTTTCCATTTGGTTTATTATTTATTTATCGAAACTGCGAGTTCGATAAACTAAATGATGACAATTTGTTAATGTTTGTTGTCAATGATTTAGTAAATGCCGAATTTTAAAATTAAATTGTCATTGAAATTTCTGGAAAAATTCGCAGGACGTAACACCTCCCCCCTTAAACGAGCGTTACTTTGAAGAACAACGCTCGACCTCGGTAGAGGCTGAATAATAAAAAAAAAATTATTATCAATTATTAAGTCGATTCATCAGGCTATAATATTTTTCATTTGTTTAATTATTTATTTATTTATTTATAACTTCCCCTAATGGTTTTTATTAAACCAACTATTTTCCCCATTATTTCAAAGTTCTTTTTTTTTTCATCGCTTTGCATTGAATATACCAATGCTCTGGCTAAATAAGAACTGTCTTTGGCTTTGTCCCTCTCGACGGGCCGTCACCCAAGTGCTATCGCAGACCCTAACTGTAAACATCCTTCAAACTTTTGGTGGACAGCCTAAGCCTCTAGCCCTTGTTCCTCATTCTTCGTTCAGTGTCTCAACGAGCAACACCGTTCGTTCGTGCTCTTTTCAACTTCAAAGAAAAAAAAAAATCAACGTAAGTTTTTATGAATATATTTATTCTGTATTCCTTTTTTTATGTGTTGTTGTTATTGTATATATATATATTTTATTATTATTATTATTATTATTATTAATTTATTTTTTTCAGCTATCATGAATACTGAAGTCTCCGTCGACGGCCCATATGGCATTATTCGATGCGAAGGTCCGCCATCTCGCTTCGTCTTGGGAAAATTGGTAAGCTACAATTATTTTATTATTATTATTATTTTTTATTTTTGTTTTTTTTTTTTCTTTTTTTTTTAATAAAATTTTCATTTGACTTTTATTTACTGTTTCAGGAAACTTTGATCATCCCCTCCTGCCGCCGTCCGTCGGACACCGTGACGCGGATGATCACCATCCGTGCCTCCCGAAATCGCCAACGTCGAACGATCGACATTTTGTGGGGGAATACCGGCGACGAAGAGCTCGACGGAGATCACCCCGATGATTTTCTGGGGATTCGGCGCCTCTTCGAGTTGCCTCGATTCCAACATCGTGGGGCACCTTCACGCCGACCCCGTCATCCTCCCACCTCTATGGCAGCCAGAAATTTATTTGGCCCTGAATATATCGTCGATATGGAGGAAACCCTTCCAATCCTGCTGGCCAGTGAAATGACTGACCACCCCGAGGATCATCAGTCATGGCCCTGTTTTTCATGCATGCTAACCGCCTTAGGATTTATTATTGCTCACATGATCCCCTAAGGATGTACACATATTGAAACGTTTTGGATACTCGGAAGCGCGACGCGAGTCAGGACGGCCTTGATCCGCGGTGATAAGGGCTCACGAGTCTCCGAGCAGGTCTTGTATCCCCTCAACGAGGAACCAAAAGGGTTTGAGTGCTGGACTCGACGGGAAGGCGGGTACAGAGTTAGGAAGTAGTAGGCGGGAGCTGAAGGATGAAGGAGAATATATTAGTTATTTCGGGATTGCCTCAGCTGGTTTGTTTGTCACTTACGCGTTTCGCGCCGCTTGACTGATCAGACCCGTCATCACTGGCTGTATAGAGGAGGGTCCATTACTATAAAATCGTCCGCCCGAGAAGCGGGTGGCCTAATGGGACTTTAATTGTATGGGAAGGAAAGAAGTTAAGAGTTGTGTTAAGAGATCCCGATTTTGTTAATTAAAGGAGAGCTCAAAAGATTAGATTGTTACTGGTTAGAGATTGTTATTAGGGAAGGTATAGAAAAGACAATTATCTGTGCGGCATAGGGCCTTGGATAATCGTTAAATTGTGTAGAATAAAGAAAGTTCGAATGAAAACGAGCGACTTTATCCGAGTAGGCCGACTTTCCGCGTCGAACGCCCCGTAGGACTCCGGACCGCCGAACGTCGGTGCTCCTCGAACGTATAGGCCTCGCTCGGACACACTAGAGTGTTCCGTTATAACGCCGGGGCGCTTGGTTGTATCTCGCGCGTTTGCGATAGTCGACCCGAGGGGAACTATAGGCTCCTCTCGTAATCAGACGGAGAAATGAGTCCGGGAACGCTAGAGTCGCGTGTTATACTATGTACGCGCGCACGAATGGCCGAGTTGTTGTGGGCTAGCGCGGTTACGCGGCACTATGCTATTCGCACCTGTGATTTGGTGTCCTCGGACAATGTCAAAGCCTATTGTCGATCGGGTAAACAAGAGAGAGACCTTGGCTTTCTTACCTCTGTAAGCCGGCGTTCGATCAAAATAAATTTTCGTATGTTAACGCGATGGTTAGCTAAATTTAGAAGATTCCAACGCGACGCATGATCCGCGCGTAGGGAGCTTTACACTCAATTATGCCTAATTATTTGTAATAAATTTAATTTAGTCCTCGTATGATTTTTGTACTAAGGAAAGCGCGTTTTGATGTTACGGCGCTCCGAAACTTCGAGGTGTACTTTGAGTGAGTTTCGTCAATTGTGATTTTCTCTCGCGTTCGGCTCAAAACCTCGTGCACACGAAAGCACGGCGCAAGTATCGGATGGAGTCGAAGATTGGCGCAATTCTACGCTTATTGCTAAACTAGCAAGCAACTTTCCAAGCGCACGACGAGATTCGTAAAAAAAAGAAAGAAAACTATTCCGTAATTATCTGAGATGCTACGCGATTCGAAATTTGGGTGCTAGAAACCCATCAAGCCTCAACCTTTGATCTTTAACAATGTGCGTAGGTCTTTGCTACTTATTTATCCTCGCCAGCTGTCACCGAAGTTCACTGCGAGTTTTCCGAATTCGCGGCTTATAATTATGCACTCACACACTCCCCCGGTCTAGCGCAATGCAGTGGCTTTGTGTGTGAGCTCCCTGCCTGATGTTCTGACGGGTTAATAAAGGCCTTAATACTTAGTATGACGAGCAGCAGCTCGGCTCTTACGTAGATAGCTGGTCCACGATGTATCTGAGGACGAATTTGGCGTTCCCGGCCTTTTTATTAACTCGTCTTGGATTGTCCTATCCTGAAGAGGGGACACGAGTGACGCTTTCACCGGTGATTGGCTTGACCAGTGGTCAGGTCCACGGAGTGGCAGACGCACGCCCTCGTGGAGGGAATCGTTCCCTTCTCTTCTCCGTCGTGACGTAGGGGTTGCGTCGTTTCCGGTGGGATCGTTCGGGAGTTTGGTGTGCGAGTCCGGTGTCAGGCGAACATAAGGAAAGAGGAGCTATGTGCCTCTGGTCAAAATCGGTCCTTCCCTCCGGTGGGCTTCTCCCACGAGGGAGAGAGAGAGAGGAAGGAGCTACCGGTGAGACGCGGCCATCGATCGATTTTGGGTGTTCCGTATCGATGGCCCCGTGCGTGAGTGATCACGCCCCCGGCTCCTCGATCTTCTGATACCCTGCGACGGGCGCTCAGGCGGCGTCCCGTCACAATATATAATCATACATACATGTCTTCTTCTTTAAAGAAGAAATAAAAAGAAAATTTGACTTCTATTTCTTGTTGTCTCCGTGTTCCATTTTCTTTCCTTCCCTTATTATTTTATTATTATTATTACTATTTTATTTATTTATTTATTTTTATTTTTATTTTATTTTTTTTTATAATTATAATTATTTTTATTATTATTTTTATTCGGGTGGTACTGTACGTTCGTTGTACAGTCACCCTTTTTAATGCGTGCCTGCGACTCGCCGCGAACGGAGTACGGCGTGACGTCATGTCGCCAGCCGCTCTCGGCTACTCCCTTTTGTGCGGCTGTTCGCCGTACTCTATCCCTCTCTCTTCATCTATCTCCTTCTCTTTCTTCCCTTCTCCGGTATATTCCTTCAAACCGGCGGCTGTACTTCATGTACAGTCGCCTAGAGAAAATACTCGCGTCGGTTGCGACTGTACATCCATCGTACAGTCGTCAGCTTTCTATCCCTCATCCAGATCGAGAGCGTGACGCAACCTTGCTAGCGCGCTCTCGGCTGTTCCTATTTGTGCGGCTGTTCGCCGTACACTACCCTTCTCTCTGTCTCTTTATATTCTTCTCTTTCTTTCTTTCATGCGCCGTAGCTGAGAGTACGCATGTAACAGCGTCTCCAGTCGGCTATCTTACTATTCTGTCCGGTAATTTTTCCTTTAATTTCTTCTACTGCCCTAACACTAGTGTTTGCTCATTGGACGATTCCATGCGCGAAGGGCCAATGGCATTTTTCTCAAATTAATATTCCCAAATTAAATTCTAATATTTATTCTATTTTCCTTTAAGCATGTTAAATTTTAACTTTATTATTAACTACTCTTCATTTTTTTTTATTTAATTTTTAAGGCAGTCGCGGGTATTAATTCCCCTGCTGGTGACTTCCTACTTGGACTCCCTTATTATTTCCTCCGACTGTCTGTCTTTCATATTCAACATCATCCTCTGATTCATATTCCTCCTCTGTTTCAAATTCCCTTTCTGATTCTACTCTCTTCTCGGACTCCATTTTCTTTTCGGATTCTACTCTCTTTTCTGATTCCATTCTCTTTTCTGATTCTACTTTCTTTTCTAATTCCATTGTCTTTTCTGATTCTACTTTACCCTTCTCTATACTTTCTATTTTATCTACCTTATTTTCATCATTTCCTTTTACTCCCTTTTTTAAATGCAACAAGAGATTTGTTACAGAATCCCATATTGCACCAATTAAAAATAATGACCATCCATACACGGTGTGCAATGCATATCCGTGTATGAGTGTGTCTATTACTAATTTTACTGCTCTTATAATCACAATTACTCCTATCAGACCTGCACTTATGTTGCCGAATGCAACTAGACTTTCCAACATCCTTCTCCACGCATTCTCCATTAGTTTCTGCAATTCTGGTCCATCCAACAATTTGACGAATGAACCACCCTGTAGTACGGTTGGTTTGCCCAGCAAACCCCTAGCCACGGTGTTCAGTACCGCAGGTCTCTCGGCTGGAAACATGATGTGCTCTCGAAGCTGCTCCAGTTCCGATGTCGTGTAGATCCCGCTGATTGCCAATGACTTGGTACTTTTGTAGGTCCATGTAGGCTTGGTGTTCGGTTTCATTTTCTCAGGTGGGTATACGAGTATTGGTCCAGGCATCATTGCATACCAATCCTCGTCAATAAAATATGTAGGCGCAACCATTTTGTTGCATGTGATCTGCATTCCGGTTTTCAATAAAATGTGAGTTTTTGGTGTCAAGAAATAACTGTTGTTTCCCTCAGTTACTGGCAAATGCGTATAACATTCTTCTCGCTGTTGTACTCGAACTTCCTTTGGGATACATTTTATGATGTGTACAACCTCCCCAGACATTACAGCCATATAACCCGGTCCTTTCATCAGATGATATGCGAATTCATCCGGAATTTCTGTAGCTATTGCCAAACGATTTTTCAACATTTCTCTTTCCAATTCGCATTTGTGAGTCAAAAGATCGTGATAAACTTGTTGAGTTTGAGTTTGAATATGTCGCTCAATATAAACGAACTTTGAGTTTACGTAAGTGTCCATATTTATCACTTCCATTGTTTGTCCTTGCAAAAACCTTTGTCCATTTTCGATCTCGTATATGAACAATTTTGGGTGTTCAGTTCGCACTATTGTTTGTCCGCATATGTTTGTTGATCCGCGTATTACAAGCGCAAAAATTATGTCCGATGTAGTAACGGTATACAACACTAGTAGACAGCAGTACCTATAAGTAAAGATGGCCGCCGTCGGGCGGGCAGTGGTGGGGGTCACTTTTCGTCAGTACCTTTGAGTAAAGATGGCCGCCGCCGGTGAGTCGGCGGTGGGGGTGCTGCCGGGCCGCTAGGCCCAGCTGTTCGGTGCGAGGGTGGTTGTCTCCCCTCCCTTCCCCGCGGCCTGCTAGGAGGGTGGTAGAGGGTGGTCAGGGAGAGCTGGTGACGGTGTACCGTCGAGTCGCGCCATCTTGGATTTTCCAAGAGCTGGCTAGCGTCGGGCCCCAGCGTATCCCCATCTCTCTCTTTCTCCTGCGCGTATTGTGTTTCTCGAGGGTAGCTCGATGCGTTACGAGAGCTAGCTTGGTCGAGCGGTCTAAGGCGGTGAACTCAAGTAGCGTTTTCGTTGAAAGTACGAGTTCGTTTCCCGCGTGGAGAAATGTTTTTTTTTCTTTTATTTTTTCAGTTTATTTAGGAAATAGATGAATCGTTGGAGGGCAGGTAAGTAAAAATAATCTCGTTTAAAAATGTTTACAATAAAATTTTCATTTTTATTCTTAAATCTAGTTTTACAATTTTAAATATATACAAATTCAAAAATTATTCAGTCTAGCGCAGCAGCGTTGAACAAATTTTTTAACACAGACTCCGCGTCCAGTTAACGATTTCCCAGAGTGTTTATTAATGTTTTTCGTAGCAGTCGTCAGCTTACTCATTATACGTTTATGAAATCTTGCGGCGATTCGATCGTTTTGTTTGAGATCGGCGGTGAAAAGATTCCGGAATTGTAGTAGAGATCCCCCGCCACACATATGATAAAGGAACATAATACAAAACTGGCCACACACATTTGAAGAGAGGCTTTGAATCTGCTTGGTATTCCATCGGTAGTGGGTGCAGTTCTTACGTAGACGGTGGATATGGCTTGGTATAAGCGGTGGAATGCCGTAGCTGTCGAAATACGATCCGCGTCCTCGGTCATCGATGTAGATTGCGACCCAATGTGTTCCAGGGCGCGTGTGGTCATCAGTGTTCACAACAAGGGCTGTCGGTCTCGTTAACAGAGTTGGAATCTGATCGGCTGCATGAACACTTCTCGAGACTTTAGAGTGTAAGCCCTGCAATGCCTGGCCAATCTGGATCGTATTCATCACTTGTTACGACTGGAGAGTAACAGTCGCGTTGCTTCTTCAGATTCACAGGTTCAGGTGAGAAGTCGGACTGTTGTAGCCGCGTGGCTGTAGGAGGTACGTCGCGAAGAATCCACTCCTTTAATTTTGCGGCGTTGTTTAAAGCACAAGACAGCTCCGGTCTGTTTAAGAGTCCGTGATGAAGACAGACTTGCATCGAGAAGGGCAGATCGCTGAATGATGGGCAATCGCTTTCCTCAAGGTTTTTTATCTCACGTGCTGTAACATTTTGGAGGTATTTAGCCTTTTCATGCCCGCGAGTATAAATGGTTCCAGCAGCCCGTGTGATCTGTCGGAGATTTGCGTGTAGTGTTCTGATTCCTACGTCTCCTTCGAACCACTCCAAACCGTGATGATGACGAGTCGTCCAATTATTCTTCGCCCGCACCGATCTCGGGAGATCCGTGAAAACGTATGCTGGTGCGGTGATCCAATGCCCGAAATACTCTTTGTCGAGTGTAACGACAGCTACTTCTTTAGCAATGAAGCAGTCATCCTTGTCGTAAAACCCTTGAATATCGATGACGTAGTCCATTTTGGTGAAAAAAATGTTATGGTCCAGTAAATACAACCGCTACTGCCAAAGGATCGCTGCGTACTACCGATGAGCGGTGAAAATACATCCACGAGATTTTGGTGTTGGAAGGGATGAGCGGGGGTGTGTCACCAATTCGCTAGTTTTTACTGCTTTTTCTTACCCCCACAAAGGTTCAACCCGTTGAAACGCCTACTTACAAATAGCGAAGAAGAAAAGTGACGTAAACACTCCCTTCTAGCATCCCCACTATTTTACGACACCTTGTACGAGTCCTGCTGTTTAGCGTAACGCAGTGGAAGTTCAGTTACAAAATAATTCTTCTACGGTATACAACTAAAAATGGTCCACCGAAGAGCAAAGCCTGTAGAGGTATTCACGAGACGTAACCACGCAGTCCAGCAGAGAGGAGCGCATGTGGAAGAACGGAATAACCACGGCTGGGTGCAGCAATCGAGGACGAAGTCTACAACGCGTCGGGACAAACGGAGGCAACATCCAAAACAGCCTCCAAAAATATGGTTTATCCGGAGACGCCAATATTTCGCTCGTGAGAGGCGACGACAATTGCGTGCATCGGTGAGTAATACTCCGCTGGGTAATTAAACCACGGAGTAGTAAAAATCGATCAATTAAATATATATATTCGTTTGTTACAGCAGCAGCCCTGTGGATGCACCCATGAGGACCATCCACGACGCAATGAAAAAGTCGGAGTTGAAAAGCGCAAAAGGCCTGAGGGAACGGAGGAGTCGAAGAAGAAGAAGAAGAAGAAAGAAGAACAGTCGAAACCGATAGGAGAAAGAAATAATATTGTTAAAAATGATGATGATGAGGAGATGCGGGAGTTAGTGGAGGCTTTTGAGAGGTTGAAAATCGAATAAAATAAAACATAAATCTGCTTAATTCTGTGTTTACATTTTTTATTTATAAAAAAAAACCTTACAATCCCTATAATAATATTTACTAGTCTTATAGTATTATTTAAGCACGCAGGCTTACCCCGAAAAGTCTACCATGACCTGTCGGGAAGCGTCAATCTCGATGACATTATCGAATTCCGAATATACAATACAATTTACAGTACTCGTTAAAGCAGCCTTAAAACGTATTTCTACACGCACACTACCGTGTTTCACAAGATTCCAGTGACCAGCTCGCCCGGCGGAAAGATCAGGCGTTAAATCGAAGCAGTACAGACAGTTACCGTAGGGATACGCTTCTTTTGTTACACCACAACTATCGTCATCCCAAAGGATTCCCGTACCAGAAACTAGCGTATGATATGCCTCGGTGTAAAGGCCTTCATGATAATCAGGTTGCAAAGGCTTACTAGGTACCTGTACACCGTCTACGTACAGGGATAAAAAATTTAATGAGTAGTGGTGAAAATTAAACGGATTCATAGTTCTATCTCCATTGAAAGCTCGATTATCGACCAGGCCCAGTACGATCCGTCTCGGAAGCTGACCAAGTACAACATTATCGAGTGTTTCGCCATGAACACCTGCATGAATAGTAAATGGTTTCACTTCTACCCGAGTAAAAGGGTATTTAGCCGTTCCTCTACTCAAAGCCTTGGCATGTGCCAGTAAAACACCCGGACTAATTTTAACACGTCGAACAATGAGACTGGCGTCGACTATATGCACTGTATAATCTTTCCCAGACGCGTCCATAAGACAAAAAGCATCTCTCGAACGTATAAGACGAAGGCGTAGTTCAACACCGTTGAGTAAAAACTTTTCCTGATTGAAGATATCAGAATGTAGATATCCGGTAAGATCTACCGTTTTACCATTCGCCATCATAGCCTGCCGCGCAGCTAGACCTTCGTTCGCTTGCACAGCGGCTGCTCTACCCTCGGGTGGAGGGGCCGTAGAAACTGGTTGAGAGTTGAAATATAGCGGAGTATCATCTATCCACATACTGGCACCGAGCTGACAGGCTTTTGTTGAAGCCTTATAAGTCAGTAGCGATTCAATGTATGCTCGATATGCATAGGCATTATTCGAGGGCGATACAAGTTTCTGGTTGAATGACACATCTAGTTGATTGAACAATGAATGCAGTAGATTGTTAACAGGTGCTACTTTATCATGAGCGTCAACTGCGCCGTTTCTGGGCTGTAGCTTAACACGTAAGTTTAACATAGTATGGGCCAGATCAATGTATTCATCACCATGCCCGGGGACAACAAATTCAATGGGAGCCTCATCTGTCAGTGAAGAAATGGGCTTATAATGAATTCCTTGAGAACCTTCTATACTCGTCTGCGTCGGTGGAAGCGTGAATAAATCCAGCTCTGATTTCAAACACTCGCAAGAGTGGGCGTGTAAGAAAGACATTTTGTTTGGCTAACTACCCAAATATATCTGCAACGGTGCGTTTTTTACGCTTAACAATTTTAGTCTTCTTAGTTTTTCTAGTTGCCTTTTTCGTAGACTTTGTTGTTTTACGTCCTTTTTTCTTACTGCGCTTATCGGTTGAAACTTTTTTCTTTTTCTTCGCAGCTTTTCTAGGCTTACGAGTTTTAGTATATTTTAGAGCTCTAAGCGTAGGAGTACTGATGCGAGGACTAGCGTGACCGAACAACGAATGATGCTGCGGTGAGCGGTCCTGTATTTTATATCCTGAACCCTGCATGAGACTCTCAAATGTTTCGTCGGCCTTGCGCTTCAAATTTCTCCCACTCTCGGTCATACGGGCTCTGAATGAATCTTTGAAGGGAGTGTTGTGTGCAACATCACCCAATATATTCATCCCTGCATGAAGCGCTTCTTTTCCGACTGCGCGAGCACCACGAGTGAGCAATGGTAATGCGCGTCGAAATAACCCACTGAGGAAGCTTCCTAGACCATGTCCTCGCTGATATGGAGCACCAATGAAAACACGATCAACCCCACCGCCAACCTGGCTCTCGTAATGATCAATATATCGATCCATAGCGATATACTCTATCGTATGCGCTTAAAATGTAATGTAGCGGTCAACGTTCCACTCTGGAATGGTACTGGTTTACCAGTGTCCGTCCTTATATCTATCTCGATCGTACTAAATTCAGTCCGTAATAAAGGTATGTAAATTGGCGGGGAGAATGATTTAGTTTGCGTGGATCCATAAATATAATTTGTATTATCTACAGGTACGATGCGTAACAGAGGTGTCTGAGCATCGCCGGTTATATAATTTTCACATATATCTGTATATACGAATAGTTTATCAGGAAGCGATAGCGATAAATTAGCAGGATAATTTGCGGTAAATACCGATTGTTTATGAATATCCATAATTTTTCCGGGTTCGAAACCTAAAGCTTTAGAAAGCTTATCATCAAGACATATAAGATGTGGAAGTATACACTTATCTACAACGCAGGTATCAGGTACTCGTTTCAAGCTTACAATCCCGCCAATATCCTCATTATATTCAAGGTAGATATGTTCTTTGAATACATCCGTTTTATTAATGGTGTCGATTAGTGCTTTCACACTGGCGTAGAGTCCAGCAGGAATTATAACTTTGTGCGTTTTCGGATGCTTAGTATATTTTCGCGTGGCTGTATCGGTAGTATTATCTTGCGGGGTAGTCGTCTGTGTAGAAGGGCTCAGTGGTATGATAGTCTTTTTTGGGTTACGGTTATTGTTAATCTTAACCCACTGATATTGGGTACTAAGAGCTGTTATTGGAGACGTCCCACCATCAGCTTTATTTATCTCATCTACATGCAGAAACGTACGGGGAAATTGAATTTCTGTTAAGGCTACAGCCCATTCTCCAGACATCTTCAATTGCTTTGGAAGCTGTGTTATATAGTGTGCCACCGTATTATCGGGGTAGTACTTCATACTACTGTTGCTCGGTAGCACAAGGTAAAATTGATCTCTCATTTTTTTTTTTTTTTTTTTTTTTTTTTTTTTTTTTACTTTTGCTACTATTTATTCACTATATTTGATGCAGGAATCCAGGAATTGAATTTTTCGGGGTATCCTCGCCAGCTAACAAAGTATTGTTTATTACGGCCTTTCCCTTTAGTCTTGAGAATTTTGTCAATTAAAAATTCTTCCGTGTCAATCTCCTTCTCTACAATGCTTAATTCCTCTTCATAGAAAAAGCCGTCGATTTCTTCGTCATTCAGATCAACCAGCTCGTATATGGGCGGTTGTCTATTTGTAAGAATCTTGCGAATCCTGAATATTTCTTCACTCCAACGAGCTTCGTAACCTTTCTCGAACGCAGACTTTGCTTTACTGATGCGTACAAGCTCACCGACCTTGTATTTAGGTACTTTCCGACACTGCTTGTATCGTTTAACCATATTTGCACGTGCTATAGCTGCATTATACAGAGTCACGGCTGCCGGCTGCATCTTGATAGTAGAGTGTTTTGTATCATTGTAAGCATGGACGATAGACTGTAATACATCGATATACCGTCGTGTATTTTTGTGTGTAAAATATCTCCACATCCGCTCCTTTAATGTTCTATTGAAACGTTCTACAATAGCTGCTTTGATATCGGGGTTGCGGGCCACTCGGAAATTTATTCCACGACTCTTCAAAAATCGCTGCAAAACGCTACCGACAAATTCTTTGCCTCGATCGGTCTGTAGCCATACGGGCGCTCGACCACTGCTCCTAGACAATATTCGCTTGAATCCTTCTGTAGTTTCTGCACAAGTTTTATCACGCAGCGTCTCAACCCATGCATATTTACTAAGTACATCAATAACCACTAAAAGATAAACGGAGCCGTTATTTTCATCTTTGAGAGAACGTAAATCAACGAGATCAGCTTCCCACACGTCATCGATATTATCCACGGTGTAGTGCCGGCGTGGAAATCGTCGTCGTATAGGTCTGTGTAGTGTATAAGCATCCTGTGTTCTTAGCCAGCTAGCAACGTCTTCACGAGGAATTTTTTCTCTGTCAGCTGCGTGAATTAGATTTGGGGCGCCGGCGTATCCAGCGTGATGCGTAGGATTATAATAAAACTTCTTTAATAAATCCATTATATTTTTTATTACAGTTTCAATGTTTTCCACGCTCGTATTGAGTCACTAGTAGGCGTTCGGCGTCTACTGCCTGATAAATTTAAGCTATTCTGACTTGTATCCGGTGTATTGGGATTTGACTTTGACACGTTCCGTCTAGAGTTTACAGGTGTGTTGAGAGTCAGACTCTCATACAATAGGCTTGTATTACCGATAAATTCACGAGGGATCCCTAAACGGCGGAGTTCATTTCCAAATTGTTCGCGACCAATGGCACGCACAGTTTTTCTATGCCGCATAGTATCATTTACAAGATCTATAATATTCGATTCTTTTATTGGTTCACCGTTGATATGGACCACTCCCGATTTATCCCACGTTAGAGTTGTGTTGGAGCTGGAATGCAAATGATTCAATAACTGCTCCGCTTGTCTTCTATATGTTTTCGGTACACTAGCCACGATAACCTCGTCGGATATTTTCTCAGCTTCAGTAGTTGCTTGTGGAGCTTCCTCAGGTATTTGCTCGGCAGGTTTGTCGGTTACCGAAGAGGCTGTGATCATTTTCGGTCGTCGCTCCTCATCGACAAAAAACTGGTGGCGTTGTAAAACTTGCTGGTAAAGTTTCCATTTCTCTCGCTGGTTCGCAGGCGTCACCGAGCGAAGTATATCATCCATTTCGGCATCGAGTCTACTGAGTATCGTGCCTGGCGTTTGAACGGAGCGTGATTGCTCTATCTGCTCGCGCGATGGCATAACAGCATCTTGAGACACTAAAACCATTTTCTTTGCGTGCTGCATCTTGTCAATTGCGTGTAAAAATATTAGATAGTACAGTGCCTATGATTGGGAGAAGAAGAGGTAGTAAGAATCCGCTCCCCTTTTGCACAATTACGCGTTTTTTCTTCTTCCACCCACCAGCTTTATTTACGAGATGGCGTAAAATTTTTTTATGCTTACACAATTTTATTCGCTCACTCTTTTTCAGGGGGACTGTACCATTTAAGGTATTTAACGCGCACTCACAAATACTCCGAACACCGTTTCTATCAATTGTGCGCAGCAATGCTTCACGCTGTGCTTTATCCAGATGGCATAGAGCGTGCAATAAGATTATATTTTTCTTCCCAATCGAAGCTTTAGCAGTTGTTGATGGAGCCATAGCAGATACTCGAATGATGTTTGTACGCTCGGCGATGTCTATTTATACTTGATAAATTAGCGAGAACCAGATCCTCGTTTTGGAATATACACAAAGTTATGAGCATCATCCGGAAAAATGCAGGTACGAAATCGACAATTATCTGGGGTAGATTGTTTCAAATCTAAAAGTAGATAACCGTGTGGTTTCGAAGTCGCGTCGTGATAAGCTTCTTGTAAAAATTTTGGGTCCTCGGGATAAATTTGACGCGCAAGATGCGAAATTTGTGTGCGATCGCGAGGATTTTTAAAAGCTACGATATAATTTGTATTAAGGGAAATATCCCTCTGACCACGACCTTGGTGAAAGATATTCTGCGTTATAAAAATTACGCTAATATTTTTATGATGGCTACCCTTTGTGAATAAATCTACAATTTCTCCGTTTGAAGACTCCCGCATTAGATCATCAATAATTAACAGTTTTGGCCTACGATCCCCGGCAATATCTGAACTTTGGGGAAGTCCTTCCAAAAATTCGATATTCTTAGAATAATCCGCATACCCGTCCTGCCATTCCGAATAATAAAAAATAATGCGGGCAAACTCTACGTCGGCCATGCTCGAAATATATTTTAAAAACTTCTTTACGAAGCATGTTTTACCACACCCTGTAGGACCGGCAATAATAGAAGTCCAAGGGTGTTTCCAACGCGGATCCATATCGACTAATGAGCGGAACGAGGAGTATGAGGGGTATTAAATATACAAAGATTACACACAACAGAACATTTATTTGAAACATACAAAATTTAAAAAAAAACATACAAAAAAAAAAATTTTAATTAAAAAGTTTAAAAATTAAAAATTTAAATATTAAAAAATCGAAAATTAAAAATGAAATACATTTAAAATATAGCTTAAAAATTAATCTCCTTAGAAGGAGTCAGTGCGGTAACCCGAGTCTGCGATATAATCTTCCATAATAAAGTCCTCGGCGTTGTTTCCGAAGAGTCTTAGCGAAAGATCGATGTCTGAAACAAATACACGAAATATTGTTAATTATTTAAAGCACAGCTGGATAGGATAGGATAGGGAAAAATAATGAAGGAGTTCAAGTAAGAAGAAAATGATTTGTCAAAAAAGAAAACCTGTTTATTCGTTAGTTTCAGTCCATATTTTTTTTTTTTTAGAAATACTTAATGTTCTATATCTACATTAAATGATTATCTATAAGCTTCATTAATGGGGCCTAGCCACAACTCTGGATACAACTCGTACATCCAGCCGGCGCCTAAAATTAAACGAGGATTTTTTTTTTAATTCATTTATTTACAATAATTCCTATTATTTACAAATCTTAACCTATGTACCCATACGGTAGCGAATCGTGTTCGCCCCATCGGCGTCTCTTTACAAAAATGGGCTTACAAGTTTTCGATTCTTGTCGAGTATAAACCTGATGAAAAGCGTTTCGTCGGATGGTACTGAAGTTTACGGTGATAGCTCTGCCGGACTCTCTGATCAGGTTACAAATCGATTCAAAGTTAATCTCTTTGCCGATCCTGTAATTGAGTCCGATTCCTTTTACTTTACATGTTGCAAGCTCTGAACCGTCAGGCTTCTGCACAACATAACCGTAAAATTTGGGACCACCCGACACGAAACGCTTAATAAAGCTACCGACACCGTAGCCCGTTAACTCGTCGGTCATGTCTCCGAGAAAATTGCCGAGCGGCGGATCGTACTCTCCTGCGTTACCCGTACTTACATATATACACGAGTCGGTGTCATAATAAAGTACACGCTTATCTAGTTGTTCGAGATACGAATACAATTTGAGTCTGGCTTGTGCGGTGGTGTAAGCGGCGATGACAACGTTTACATGAGGGTTGACTTCGATACTTTCAGCAATTTTTTCCCACGACACGTACATAACCTCATCATTCACATGAATAATCTTGTCAACGACGCAGCTACGGTCCGACAAAAGTTCTAAAAGTCTGTGACGCGTCGTGACAACCTCTGTCTTAGGTAAATTTTCCCTCTGACCGAATTTTCCCCAAAACGAATTTAAGCAAAGTTTTGCTACCGACCTAAGTCCCGGATTCACTTCGATACAGTCGCGTTCTAGTTGTACGGCCTCGGCCTCGCGAAAGCTTTCGATGTAAGCGTCCTGACTCTCCCTCGTTGTACACTCCGTCGGCCATCCACTAGCTTCCTGCTTTATCTTTAGCCAGAGATTGATATACTGACCAAAGAGCCCTCCTGTTTTCCTACTTTTACTGTATTCCTCCACCTCGTACTGCCAGATCTCGTGGACGGCTAGAATCTTATAGCCCTTTTCGACAGCCTTCTGGAGCTCACACGATACCCACGTACCCTCGAAAACTCGATCCGCTTCTGCGTCATGATTACACGGACCCTGGTGCATTTCCTCGCAGCATTTTCGACATAATGCAAACATAAGTCGATTATGCATACGAACGGGAAGCACCGGATGGTAAAGATTTCGCGGCGGCAGTACGGTGCATCGCACGAGCCCTTCGACGTCTCGTAAATCATTGTTTACCCCGACGAGATCTCTGCAGATATCCTCGGTGTATACTTGTGGATGACCGACAGGAAAACGACCATACTTCGAGATTTATGGGTAAAGCGAGCACACATCGATGTAGTGAATTTTTTCGCTGCCACTTATCTCGTAATAACTACGAGTATTTCCCGTACGACCCCCAAAAAACGCGTCGCGAGGATTTAACGGCTTATTTAATAGTACCGGGTGACCGTCGATAGCAGCGTTTATGTCAGGATTCCTACTTTTTAATCTTTTATAGTCGCATTCCCACATTTCGTGGAGAGTGTACCCGAGACTCTTTATACGCTCCGAGATAGCCAGCGTGCGTGTGAAGCGATCGTTAAGAGTACAGCCGCAAAATTCTTCGTTACGCTTGCTAACTGTAGTATAGCATCTATCGCAACCATGGAAGAAACAGCCATGGAACTGTAGCACGTGCTCTACACCGTCGTCGGTTTGCACGTACCCATCGACGAGTGTTCCGTCGCGTAACCTGTATTCACGACCGCGACCCGCATGAACAATCGGTTTACCGAAGTTTTGCTCTTCCCACAACAGCCACTCGATCGCTATCTCGGATTGTCTATCTGCGCGACGATACCCGTTTCGCGGTAAGACGGCTATTTTATCTTCGTCCAAAAAGTTTCGCCGAAAAACTTTGTTGCACGCGGATGCAATGGTGACTGCTTCGGTGAACGGACACACTCTACCTCGCTGCATGAAAATTTTCCGAAACGCTACGCACGCCTTTCGGAGGATTGTCACATCGGTTCGACAATACGATACGATTTCCTGCTGAAAATCGAACACGTATCCTGCAGCTGTATTTTTCTCGTGCCAGTCTATCAGCACTTTTCGATCCGCCTGTGACATTGTATCGGGCGAGTAGCTAGCTAGAGGCGGTAGTGGACCCTTGTAATTTTGATTAGCTATTGTATTAAACAAATGTGGGAACGTACCTTTAAAGATATCATCTCCTAAGCCGAAGGCTTCTGGGAGTTTGCTAAGGGGCATATGAAAATAGTTTAAACTGTCTATGAATCTTAGCTTGCCGATTTTCATCTCCATGATACTCGTACCGTTTGTGATGAGTTTCGGAGTTTTACCCAGGCGTTCGACGAGATACTCAAGAATAAATTGGGCGTCAAAACCTTTCGCGTTATGCGCTATGCATACAATTTGATTGACGTTACGCTCCTGAAGCAAAAACTCTACAAACCCTGCGAGCGGGTTTCCTTTAAAAATTTGTTCTCCGTCTCGACCGCACAAACTACACTCCCATACATCATCCGGCAGATCGATGCATTCTGTGCAACGCTGCTGGCTGACACACAGACTTGGCTCGTGCAGATACATGTCGTTGCTACCTTCGACTTTGCGCTCCTGACTGGTCTCAAAATCATAAAAAATAAATAAATCCGGCAGTTTGGATGGTTTAGCAGGTTGCAGTTTGGCCATGAAACACTGATGGTTTTCAGGCCTGACTACCTTGCACGTTTTACACTAATACCTATCACACTCGTGTGTCGCACTGTCTTTCTTGTAGACTTGCCGCAAGCAGTTTGGGCACGTCTGTAGCATGTCGCACAAACGTGTCTGCGCGCCGTGCGAACCGATCTCTCTATGCCTTTCAAGGCAATCAACCCCGCGAAAGAATCGGCTGCAATCCACGCACCGAATTTTTTCAAGTTCCGGATTACACGGCGGACTACTCTTGCAGTGCGGACACTTCTGCGTGCATTTATGCGCTGTGACCCGACTGTAAGCGAACCCGCACGGGACGCAGAAAAAACTAAAGCCGGCTGCCTGGGCGAGTTTTAAAATCAGATCGTAATGACGGATCTCGCTATCGTACAATAAATAAATCGTGTATCGCACGTCCGGAACACACTTGAGTACAATGTCTGTACCGTCGAAAAATGCAGGCTCGCTGCTGCCGAACCCATCACGATCGAAAACTATGATGGTTATCCCGTCCGGAGCTAGTACTTGCTGAAAGGCTTGCAGCTCTGCGACCCCACACCCACCCTCCGGAATCTCAATGTTGGCATACTCGAGCAAAGCTTCAGCCAAAGCGGTCTGCCTACTTGAATTTTCTCTACGCACAAGTTCCCACTGCTTGTGTAGATTGCCCTGACGCAAATGTCCCCGTTCTGCATATACTCTACCGGTGACGATAGCCCTCGGTAGACAGAGATTGTCAGCGTTCGTAATATGTAATATAGATTTTTTTGAAATATCACCCCGGATTGGTTTTTTAGGTCTACCGGACCCCACTGGCATTGAGATTATATTACTCGCGATTGTAAACGAGTCGTCTATGCAAAAACCCGCGGAGCTTTGCGCTACACTACTGATCATCTCGAAAAGATTGTCGAAATGAAACTCCCTCACGGGCCTGTACGAAATACCTACAGGACCCCGTGTAAACGCTGCGCTTCGAAATTCGATACCAATCATGTCAGTAGGCTCGCTACCACTAACTAGAAGAGTATGAATTTCTTTCATCGCCGACTCTAACCACTCGACTACGCCCACATCTGCCGCCGGTTCGCGAATCTTAAACGTAATTGTAGACCCCATACTCTTAAATTTATTGAAGTATCTTCGCTTCTCTACGTGGTGGAAAATTCTCGACTCACCGGACAATGGAGTTTGCGCGTCTTGGAGATACTGTGAGAACGTTGGAGACTGCGGCGTCGGAGGCTGCGGTGTCGGAGGCTGCGGTGTCGGAGGCTGCGGTGTCGGAGGCTGCGGTGTCGGAGGCTGCGGTGTCGGAGGCTGCGGCGTCGGAGACTGCGGCGTCGGAGTCTGCGGCGTCGGAGGCTGTGATGATGGCACAAAATCATCGTCCTCATCATCGCTCTCCGGTATAATTATACCGGATGGCGGTTGGCCTGCAGGCAGAGTCGTTTGGCGCGATGGACCAGGTTCGTTGGTCCATGCGTCGGCCCACAGCGGTTGCGCGTCCGGTATAGAGTCAGCGTCGAAGCTCTCCGAAATAACCATACCGCGAGTCTGCTGGTTCGGCTCCTTTACCAGCCCACATCCCGCTTGCGTCGAGGTTGCTCGAATCTGCGAGCTCTGGGACAAGATCCCCTGGCGATGATCCTCCTCTGTGTCGTCATCAATTATCGACAAGTTCAGCGTCGAATTAAGGAGGTCCTCGAAATGCGTCGACACTGGAAAAAAGAAAAACCAAAATATTAATTATATTTATCCTAAATATATATATTATTTATCATTAACAAATAAAATTTGTAATAAATTTTTTTTACCGTCGTTAATCGAAGTCACTAAGTGACTGTCATCGACGTTCCCTGATGTCCCCGAACACTCCAACCCGCTGCCCCATAGCGAATTGTTTATTTCCGCTACGGTTCGAGCATTATTGTTGCGAGACATCTCGCTTGCAGCTCGCATAGCCTCCGCGGCAGCTCTCGCGTATTCCGCGGCTTCTCTACGCGCGTTCTCCCGGGCTACCGCAATCCGCGCAGCTTCGGCCGCAATTCTTGCAGCTTCCGCATCAAGTGCGACAGCAGCGGCAGCGGCGTTTTCAGCCTCTGCAGTTAACCTCTTCGCTTCTACACGTAAAAAGAGAAAACGTTAACATAAAAAAATAAATAAATAAACACTGACATTTTTTTATTATTTTTTTCACACTGACAAAACAAAGTTATTCTCACCAAACTGCGCGATCTCCTCGTCAAGTGCTGCAATATCCCTCGGCGAGGCATTTCGAGAACGGCCGATCGTCGCACGAACCACTTTTAACATTTCGCGGCCACTGAACAAACCAGCTTTGTGAAGTTTTAAAATCTCGTGAACACCGAGAAACCCGAGAAGCTTCTTTAAGCGTTTAGTCAACGCCTCACCTTTAAGGGCTCTTAATGAGCGAGGATCTGATCTTGCCACAATATTTTCTAAAACACACGGCGTTGGTACAGGCAACGCGTTCACCACTTCACCGATCGCAACACGCACAGCGGAATCACCCATTCTTTTTTTTTTGTTTTGAAGTTGCAAGTTTACCGAACAAAATTACACACGGTACTACTGGTCAGCGAGGATGAGCTACGTTTGAAAGTCTATACGAAATAATACGCATTTCTGTAAAACTCGCAAACTTATAGTCTTTCTCCCCACTCATTTACAATTATCCGAGAAATGTCACTGGCTAGTTAAAATTTATCCTTTTCTATTTTTTTTTGTACATTCCGAAACACTGGGTAAAAAATATCCTTCGGACTGCGTACTATAAAAACTAGTACTCGAGCGGTGCGGGGGTAGAGTATTCCTGCTTAAGTATTTTATTGCACCTACGCGGCGTCTTAACCGGCGCGCAACCCTCCCGCGTTGTAAAGACTAGAGCGTCTCATTGTACCCTATGTCTAGCATTTTACATTCTTTCATTTAATTTCCCTCCCGGTGGAAGTTTGTCCTCGTCTTTCAATGCTTGACCATCGAGTGTCGCGAGTAACTGTACATTTTCAGTTTTTTTTTCCACAAGCGTTTGTATATTAACACGCCTGTATTGGAATGCACCAATCTTGGGGATGAGTTATGTCACTCCGGTAAAGGCTAACCAAAGAGTGTTGCGTCGCGGGTGGTCTACACTGTCTCCAAGCAGGGTCCAATGCAGCGCGCGCACCCCCACCTGAGACAACAGCATCCTTGAGGCGTGTCTTTACCCCTTCTCCCGGAAAATTGCATCACTTTCACCGGCTCGAAGACCGACTGTGTCTTCACCCCCGAGTCATTACGCCTAGACGATTCGAAGAGTCCAGTCTTTCTTACACCTCCTCAAATCGTAGAGAAAAATAAAATAAAATGGAAAATTTTAACGACGTTGTGAATAACAAACAAAAGGGTGACTCGGTACATCGGTTGTTGAAGCGAGCTCTGGAAAAAGATGACAAGCCACTTGAAGAAATTCCATGGCGACCGCTAAGTCAGGCCATGATATTAGCCACGACGTACAGCTTAAATGCATCTGGCAGTAAAATCGTTACAATAGGACTTGAGCTAATAAACGATGAAGACTTCGAGGTGGCAATAAAATTCTCCAACCGTTACTCAAAAGGAATTTCACTGTCTGTGGATGAATGGCGAGAATTTGCCGCACTGAGACCGGTAACCGACCGTTGGATTTTTAGCTGTGGGCAGGTTGGCAAGCTAAAACCCCGACCGCCGCCGCCTATACAATCGCTCGGCCGGAGGACACTGCGCTTTGCAACTGTTTACAACGAACAAGCTATTGTCCTCGCACTTAATGAATCGGAACACAGCGAACAAAAGCAAGCGAAGAAAAGTTTTTCGTCGGAGATTATCATGCAGCAGACAACATACAAGGGATTAGCGAGGTTGGTTCCTTGCATCGATCATAGGATCCGTCTGCTTTCTGAAGATCTCAACATCGTGAAGAAGCTGAAAAATGAGCTTATCAATCACATCAGCTGGAAGGTCGCGAACGACGATTGGTCTATGATCGACGAAACAAAATTTTCCGCGGAGGGGCTTAGAAAAATTAGGGATGACTATACGTCCACTATAATAGCGCGGTTCGACTTGCGACATTTCCCTACGAAGGAGGATGAAGAAATGGACGAAAAGCGCTACTTGATCGGCACCGAATTAATGTGTCTTCATCACGAATATATTTTCCGTAAAGTGATAGAGCGCGTGCAAGAAATGCCTTAGTGAAAATATATACATTGAAATTCAAATTTAAAAAAATTTGTCCAACATTGCTGCGCTAGACTGAATAATTTAAAAAATTTATATACATTAAAAACTGTACAATTAGATTTAAGAATAAACATGCAAACTTTAGAAAAATATATATAAAAACTATTTTTACTTACCTGCCCTCCAACGATTAATCTATTTCCTAAACAAACTGAAAAAATGAAAAGAAAAAAAACATTTCTCCACGCGGGAAACGAACTCGTACTTTCAACGAAAACGCTACTTGAGTTCACCGCCTTAGACCGCTCGACCAAGCTAGCTCTCGTAACGCATCGAGCTACCCTCGAGAAACACAATACGCGCAGGAGAAAGAGAGAGATGGGGATACGCTGGGGCCCGACGCTAGCCAGCTCTTGGAAAATCCAAGATGGCGCGACTCGACGGTACACCGTCACCAGCTCTCCCTGACCACCCTCTACCACCCTCCTAGCAGGCCGCGGGGAAGGGAGGGGAGACAACCACCCTCGCACCGAACAGCTGGGCCTAGCGGCCCGGCAGCACCCCCACCGCCGACTCACCGGCGGCGGCCATCTTTACTCAAAGGTACTGACGAAAAGTGACCCCCACCACTGCCCGCCCGACGGCGGCCATCTTTACTTATAGGTACTGCTGTCTACTAACACTTGCGAGTTCTGGTCTACACCTTTTTCAGCTATGCCTTCGTACAACACTCCATATTGTCCATTACCGCAATTTCCGACGGGAACAGATTCCCAAAAAGTATGTCCTCCTTCCATGTCTACACATTGTCCTTCGTTTAATTCACAACGTATTCCCGACTTTAAGAAGATTTTATTGGTTTTAAGAGCGATCGTAGCACGATAGTCTCTCAAAGTGATTTTTACTTCCGCCAATACTACTACATCATCCCAATTTCCGAAAGGATCTGAATACGCCGTTCCGTTACATTCACCATCTTGTCCTACTTTTCCCGCCAATGTTACAGGATGAGTTATACTGTGATTACCCGTAATTCCCATTACCAAAGTCTTTTCTACTTGAAAGGATCCGTGCTCATGCATTCGATCACACGCGTCTCGCGATACCTCGTACACGTACGAAGCTTTTCCGTTCGTTACGTCACTGGTATGCGAGAACATCCCGCACTTTCGAACATCTCTATTAATCTCAACTTTGCACTGTCGCACATGTACAGATGCATAATCGTATATCTGTAGCAGTTGAATTCGCACAGCTGTGACGTTCAATGCTGGTGACGGAATATCGCATTCCTCCACCTCCAGAAGCAATATTGTTGTGATGTTAGATCTAGCTGTTCCACAATCGTACCCGATCATCCCCATACATTGCCTCGATAGCAGAATTACCCCTATGATGAACAAGGGTATTTTCTCTCTCATCTTGATCTATGCAAGAAAGAAAATGACGGAGTTATAGTTATTGCCTATTTTATTATTTTAACCCTTTGATGAAGTTATACATATAGATTATTTATTAGTAAGATTTGGTGATAATACAATGATATTGTTGTGCTGGTTAAATTACACATTCGTTATTAATTTATTACTGGTGTATATATATGCTTATTTTTATGTTACTGATTTTTCCTCTAAGATTATATATATATATATATTGTGACGTGATGCGTCACAAGTTTCCCCCAACGTGGCTCGACGTCCCACCACTCACCTAGGAAAATAAACTAGAATTAGGATCTACTATTTAAGCAACGAATGGAATATTGTTAACCCTCCCCCTCGACTTACCCTCAGTCCCTGTCACCCTGTCAGTCCCTCGACTCACTCAACGAAGCCCTCGCAGACCAACGAAGACTCGTCGCAGCACCCGGAAGACCATCACAGCCTATCGCAGACCAGCGCAGACCATCGAGGACTCCACCACCGACCAGATTGACCCCGCCAGGCCCAGAACGAGCCTACAAAAATTGTCAACCGACCGGGAATTAAAGCCTGGTACGGCATTCCGGCACTAACCTCCAAAAAAATCCGACAAACCGATGCTCTGCTCCCACACTGACGTCCGTCCCTTGGAGGCCACAGCACCGAAAATTCCACTCGTCTGACCCGTCATGGACAGCCCGGAACCCGACGACACACTCTCGGCTCGAAATAACGAGTGTAAACCGACGAGCTGTGTCGTGCGGATAAACACCGTAAAATTCCACCCGAGCTGTCAGTGCGACACTTCGTCCGAGCGCCGCGAGGAACCAGCACCTCTCGGCGTGGAGAACATTCGGCGATCGATAAGCCAATCGATGCCGAGGATGCGCGCGCCGAGCGTCGCGACAGGCCTTCCGTCGCGACGAATATTCGCAATCGGCCGCAGCCAATTACGACGCCCACCGTCAAGCTAGTCCCGAGTCTGACCAATCGATTTTCGCAGAAGAATCGCAAATTGCAAGACCGACCCTGAGGTCGGAGAAGAAACCGGAAACGGCATGGTTTTCGTCACTTCGAGCCACGGCGTGTGAGAGAGTGATTGTGTGTGACAGGAGAGCGAGCGAAATCCAGTTAATTATTGCGAATTTATACGACCCGTAAAAGCCCCCGTGATATTCAGACTCCATCCCCGGAGAGTACCGACTCGAGGCAGTGATAAAGGACACGAATTTGGACCAAAGCTTGGAATTTATAACGACTCGGCAAACCAAGGACTATCGAACGGATTTTGCCGAGAGGATTTTATTGAACGGATTGATTGAAACGTTATCGCACGGATTATTGTAAGCGATAAGGAGCGTAAGAGATCGGTTGAGTGAGTACAGTTTAAGTTTCCCTTCCCCCATTTATACCTGATTGACAGTCCCATTTCCCACATTCCCCGGGAAATTTGCCCGTCACCCTCCTGGGAATTTTAAGTCATTTTTTTGCGTGTGTTATTTTCGACCGTCGATCACCGGCCGCCACGTGCGCCGGCATTTTTTCTATATTTTTCGTGTGCGCGTGAGTGGTGGCGATCGCGGAGATTTACAGCGCGCGACCGTTAGCGTATTTCCCCCGTTCTCCCCGAGACTAGAAAATCGTCCATAGTATCTATTTTTTTGTTGTTCCAATTATCGAAATTTTCCGTAATTTTTTGTGTGCCGAGGTAATATTGTCAAGAAGCCCTGGACAGTGCCTGCGGCCTGAGAAGTCTCATTCCCCTCCCTCCCCCGTTCCCGCTAGCCGAGTGACGTAAAAAGGCAATAGATTTTGTTTCTTTTTTCTTGTTTTTTTTTCCTTTTTTGAACTCGATTAACTAAATCGAGAGTCGCGGTGCTACACCGATACAGTAGCTGGCGCCCAAAAATAAGTGATTGTTCCCCGAGTTTTGAGATTTTTCCGAGTTTGCTACAGTAAGACCAGCATTGTGTAGAATATCCACCGGCCAGCCCCCTCCTCCCCTCCCCTTCCCTGCGATTGACCTTGCGAGTTGCCGTCCCAGCGATTACCATAAGCCATAGTATTTTCGTAAGTTTTGTTATTGATTATTTTTTCGATTTTCTTTTTCTTTTTGAGCATTAATCCTTTTCCGACCGTCCTATTTTGCCCCGGGTATTAATTATTGTTCGACATTTGTATTTCGCCCTGCGTATCAATTATTTTTCGACCGTAGTATTTTCCCCTGCGTATTAATTACTTTTCGACTTTTGTATTTTGCCCAGCGTTAACTATCCTTCTATTTTCTTATTCCCCCCCCCCCCCCGCATATTGATTATCCATTGTTGTTATTTTTGAATTCTTTGCCCCTTCCTCTTATTTTCGAATTGGTTATTACTATCGTTATTGCGAACTTTTCCCTTCTTTTGGACTATTGTTGAGACTGTTTATTTTTTTGTTATCGAATCCCTTCAACGTCCCCGTAACGGCGTTGAAGCGGCAGTATTTGCTGATTATTTTGTTACTATTATTCACTGAACGATTTATTATTAAAAGCTATTTGTTTACGTTTCTACACAAAACTCTGGAGTATTATTTCCCCCTTTCCCCCACCCTATATTTCCCCGACTGCCCCGTTTGGAAGCGTTATTTACACGGAAGTATCATCACAATATATGTATTGTAACTTTACGATTTGCGGCTTTCGCGTGTTCCTTATCGCGAACGCTGACAATCGGATTTCAACGAAAAGAAAATTTTGTCTCGCGCAAAAAAAAATAGTCGCGGACAGGATTCGTGTGCTGGACGGGCTCTTGTCTTCTTCCGGGTGTTTTTCTTAATATTCTTTTTTTTTTTTTTTTTTTTTTTTTTTTTTTTTTGTGTCTCAGTCCGAGCTGCTCGCGGGCTGTATCGGCCAGCACGGCATTCAGTTCATCATCGACATTTATTCTGTTTGAATGACTCGACTTGGAAAATGGGAGAATCTAGCTGACGATACAACGCGACAGACTTCGGGGGTTACGGCCACCCAAAGGCCCTCGCGTGGCCTGTCGATTTCCTCTACTTTCTTGAATTCTATTTTTATGTTTCAAAAACCGTATTTCTATATCTTCGGCAGTGTGTATTATAAAACAAGATGACTCGAAATTCACGCGAGAGGGTTGACACCGTCGCGTGGAGCCGGTTATGCTCAGAACAAGATAAGAATTTATTTAATTATTAATTTTATTTTGAGAAATTGCCTATCGCCTTGTAGGTAACGAGTTCCTCAGAGCAGGGTACTCATCATGCGGAATCGTTCCTATAGTTTAACTCGAGAATCTAATGTACGTCGTTCACAGCACGGCTACCACGTGGACTTGGTGCGTAGCGATGCTGTGCCCACTATTCAGGCCTTTTAATGCGGTTTTAGCGTTTTCTGAGACCCCTACGTGGATGGTCGTATAGCCAACACTATGTTGGGTGTATGACCGGGATTTTGGAAGGGTTTCTATCTAGAGTCGGCGACCTGGTAACCGACGTAGGAGCTCGTCAGTTAGCAGCACTTCGGTGTTGTTGGATAGCAGGAATTCGGTGGTTAGGATCGCTGTCGGTCGACACGATGTCGAGGTTCGAGTCAAGGATGCTTTCCGCCTTAGAGGTGGCACAATGCCGCGGACTAATGCGAAAAGCACTGAAAGGTGAGATTCTCTACCTCGTGAATCTAATCGAACGAGACCGGTATCTATCTAATATCTTCGGATCGCGAATTTAACCGAGCGAACAACAAAAAATAAATAATATCGATTTCGTGAATTTAATCGAACGAGACCGGATGAAAAATATTTGGATCGTGAATTTAATCGAACGAAACCGAATGAAAAATATTTGGATCGTGAATTTAATCGAACGAAACCGAATGAAAAATATTTGGATCGTGAATTTAATCGAACGAAACCGGAAGAGAATTTACTTGAATCGCGAATTTAATGCAACGATGTCAGGTAAAGGAGTTGAGCCGTGAATTTAATCGAACGACAAACGCGTGTAGTCAATGAAAATTTGGTAGGCAGAAATGAGGGCGAGCGGGCCCGCGTGCGCGGTTTTATAACCTGGTCCCCTCTCTCTCCTTCGTTTAGGCCTAGAACCTTCGAGAAGATTCTCGAGCCTTGATAATATTGGCTCATTATCGTCATGTCCTGTTGTGCGCGGACGCTTCGCGTCGTCCTCCGCGCACCGCCTCTCGACGGTCGGTCATGTTCGAAATTAACGTGAGGCGATCTAACGGTACGCGAATTTATCGATTTATCGATTTTTCGGACGGTGGATCGCTATATGGTGCACTGAGCACCACTTCTGGGCGAAATGCCTCAGGGGGTAAGGTCGTTCCGTCACAGTATATATATGTATATTGTGACGTGATTTTTCGATCACGGTCACAAAAAATACAAATAAATAGCATTTTTCGCTACAGCTACCGACTTAGAGAAATAACGTTCCCGTTTCGCTGCCCTTTTGCTGGCTACGGTACCGTCCAGCTCCCGTTACGAGAGGGTTCGTGAGTTTTCCGACCCTATCAAGTTTAGTATGGAGTTTAGTATGGAGTTTAGTATGGAATAAGTAAGGATTTGGTTCAGTTAAGGTCGGAACCTCGAGTCTATTCGGTGGAGGGAATCCCGACGTACTGGGAAACACGAATAGAGGAGAGCCCGACGGAGGTTTCGTCGCGAATACGTCAAAGTCCGGTGCAAACCCGGCACTCCGGTTAGGTGATAATGCACGGCGTTGGAGAACAGGCGGAGTACGGTTTTTTTTGTCCAGGCAAGGTCGAGCCCCTTGTGCTGAGTTTCAGTGAGAAGAGAGCCTTGTTTTCACGCCGTGAATTTCGAGTAACGATCTCGACGATCCTCAAAGCTACCGCGTTACAGTTTCGGCTCTCGTATCGATGACGTCACGAAAAAGTTTGAGAGGGCAGCAGTTATCGGCTAAGGATCCCGTAATAATCATAACGTCCCGTCGGATGTGTTGTCGTAGGCTAATCAGTCTACCGAGAGGCGTCCTCGAGGTATCTCGGGCCTCTCGCGCTCCCGTGTTTACGTTTCGGCTATTGTCTCGCGCTGAGTCGTGTGTTCTCGCTCGCGCTACCGTAGACTCCGGCTATCGCTCTCGCTCGAGTTCGTGTGTCTCGCTCGCGCTACCTGTCACTTGGTACGTTCGCGAGTGGACTAGTGTACGGCGTGTGTTACGCGAATTCCGTCCGAATTCGTTGCCGATTTTTCTGTGTCGAGATGCGTTGTGAATAACGCTCTTGAAGTGCAGTGATCGTGCTGAAGTTCTCGATGCATCCCGAGATGCCGTTCCCGCCCCTTATTGGATTAAATTACGCTGTTTCGGTAAGTCTTATCGTTAGATAAATTGTCGACCGCGTATAGAATTTGTTCTCGCTTCGCTCGTTTCGATCGTTCGATCAGCTGAGCGTTCTCGAGGCACGTATGTGCGAGCTCCCGCGGCTTAACAGCCCCTAACCAAATTATTCTCGTTATTTGAGACTCGACGATCCCGATTTTTCGTGTGGAGTTCCGTGCGTTATTTTATTGGCAAAAGGATCGCGACCCTTCTACCACAACCCGCATCCTGAGCGACCGTGCATTCCCGGCACCGTCGCTTTCGCGAGCGTTTCCGGCGTTATCGTTAGACGAGCATCGCGCTCGTAGATCTCGATACCGTGTGTGTTTTGTTGTACCGTTTCGTTATGTCCTTGCGGAGGTCGACTCGTTCAATCGACCTCCAGTTTAGACCGGATTCTCAATCTCCGGCGAAACAAAAATTGATTAGTGGAGTGAGCCCGCTCAACTCACTCCCGGTTTGGGCCGGTTGTTAATACCGGTGAAACAAAAATTAACTGGCGCCCTCCGGGACGCCGATGCACTCGCGGAGGTGGCGGCCGAAGGTGACGTTTTTGGAGTTCCCGATTTTCGCGTAAATTTTAGTTTTCTTGATTATCGAGTTTTGGCTACCGTATCGCGTTAGCTCCCGGAAAATACGTCACAAATGGCGCCCAACGTGGGGCCCGCCAATAAAATAACCGCTCCCGTTTCGTCTTTTTTTTTGTTAAAAATTCTTCGCTCATTTTTTTTAAATTATTTTATTTTTTTTCCTTTTCTCGAATGCTTCAAAGCTCTCGGTGTGGATGTTTCGGCGAACCCACGGCTCCCGAGTACGAGCCCCTTAATTTCTTGCAATTATTATTATTATTATTAATTTTTTTTTTTTTTTTTTTTTCCCCTTTTTTTTCTTTTCGCCTCGTTCGCTCTCGGACCCCTGAAATCTGGAAACACCTTTCGGGGGAAAAACATACAGTTCCCGACAGGCTCTCGGAGATTTTCGTTAATTTCGGACTTTTCGAAATTGGCGAATTTTCTCACCTGGACGCTCGCGCGTCACGCGCGCTGGAGGGGGGAGGGCTTCGCTAGCCGAGCCTCGGCGCTTATCGCGAAGGCTCTCGAATTCGGACAAACAATTTTTTTTCCGGATTTCGAGGAATCCCTTCCTTCGCCCTTTTCCGCTCTCGCTTACCGAATTCGGCCATTTCACGATCATACCATCGTGAATAATTGCCGTGAACGGACCTCGTGCCCAGTGATTATTTCCGATTTATAACTTTCTGTGCCTTTGGGGACTTAGAAGGATCACGATCTCGTAAGTACGATTTAACTTTCGCGTGAACAATTCCATCGATCGTCCATCGTTTTATCGTACAGTTACTCCCGTTTTCCGAACTCGAATTAATTTTCGAAGTTCAGGATTTGTTCCCGTTTTCGGGCGCGAATTAATTTTCGACGTCCGACGTTGTTCTCGCTTCCCAAACTCGGACTAATCTTCGAAATTCAGAATCGTTCCCGCTTTTCGAACGCGAATTAATTTTCGCCGTTCGAATTATTTCCCGTTTTCGAACGCGAATTAATTTTCGCAGTTCGAATTATTTCTCGTTTTCGAACGCGAATTAATTTTCGCCGTTCGAATTAGTTCTCGTTTTCGAACGCGAAGTCATTTTCGCTGTTCGAATTTGTTCTCTCTTTTCGAACGCGAATTATTTTTCGCTGTTCGAATTATTTCTCGTTTTCGACCGCGAATGAATTTTCGCTGTTCGAATCAGTTCTCGTTTTCGAACGCGAATTAATTTTCGCCGTTCGAATTATTTTCCGCTTCCGAACGCGAATTGATTTTCGCTGTTCGGATTACTCCTCGTTTTCGAACGCGAATTAATTTTCGCTGTTCGAATCAGTTCTCGTTTTCGAACGCGCATTAATTTCGCCGTTCGAACTATTTTCCGCTTTCGAACGCGAATTCATTTTCGCTGTTCGAATTATTTCTCGTTTTCGGACGCGAATTAATTTTCGCCATTCGAATCAGTTCTCGTTTTCGAACGCGAATTAATTTTCGCCGTTCGAGTTATTTTCCGCTTTCGAACGCGAATTAATTTTCGCTGTTCGAATTATTTCTCGCTTTCGAACGCGAATTAATTTTCGCCGTTCGAATCAGTCCTCGTTTTCGGACGCGGATTAATTTTCGCCGTTCGGATTATTTTCCGCTTTCGAACGCGAATTAGTTCGCCGTTCGAATTATCTCCCGTTTTCGAACGCGAATTAATTTTCTCCGTTCGAATCGTTTCTCGTTTCGAACGCGAATTAATTTTCGCCGTTCGAATTGTTTCTCGTTTCGAACGCGAATTAATTTTCCCCGTTCGGATCAGTTCTCGTTTTCGAACGCGAGTAAGTTTCGCCGTTCGAACTATTGTCTGCTTTCGAACGCAAATTAATTTCCGCCGTTCGAATTATTTTTCGCTTTCGAACCCGAATTAAATTTCGGGGTTTGGATTAATTTTCGCTCTCGCTTTCGAACCCGAATTAAATTTCGAGGTTCGGAGTAACTTTCGCTCTCGCTTTCGAATCCGAATTAATTTTCGAGGTTCGAATTAATTTAGCTCTCGCTTCGAACCCGAACCGTTTTTCTTCGGGTTTCGAATTAATTTTCGTTTCCGTTCTCGAGCTCGAATCACTTTTCGACGCTCGAATTAATTTAGCTCTCGCTGCGAACCCGAGCCATTCCTCTTCGGGTTTCAAATTAATTTTGCTCCCGTTTTCGAGCTCGAATTAATTTTCGACGCTCGAATTAATTTAGCTCCCGTTTCGAACCCGAGTAACATTTCTTCGGGGTCGAATTAATTCCCGCTCTCGCTCCGAATCCGAATAGCTCTTCGGGATTCCGATTAATTTTGCTCCCGCTTCGAGCTCGAATTAACTTTCGACGCTCGAATCAATTCCAGCTCTCGCTTCGAGCCCGAATAATTCTTCGGGACTCGGACTAATTCTCGCTCCCGCTTCGAGCTCGAATTCACATTCGACGCTCGAATTAATTTCAGTTCTCGCTCCGGACACGAAGGAGGACATCCTTTTGGCCTTCGGATTAATTTCGCTCCCGCTTTCGAGCTCGAATTCATTTTTGACGCTCGACATAGTTTCAGCTCCCGCTTCTGAACCCGACTTAAACCTCGAGGCCCGATTCAGCCGCCCTGGTGATCTCGAAGGAATTGTCGAGTAGACCCATCGTCACTCCAATTCGGCTCCCGTTTTCGGTTCGGTCGTCGAGCGGGACTACTCGCTCCGACCCCCGTTAGTGCTCGACTAGAGCCCTCGTGACGCCCCCAAAGAGGTAGAGTTAGGCGATCGTGCCGGGATACGACGGATTCCCGGCTCGCCGAAAACGAGGTTGATCTCTGTGCGACCCCGATCTGAGGCCAGGCGATCTTGCTGGGATACGACGGATTCCCGGCTCGCCGAAAGATCCCAGGTGGGGACTTACCCCGAAGACCAAGGCGTTCCGATCAGAAGTTCCGGCGATTAGGCGGTCGTGCAGGGATACGACGGATTCCCTGCTCGCCTAGGGGAGAGGATCCCTATCGATCCCCCCGAATCGCTACGGGTCAACCGCGACCCCTTTGTTGGACGCAGTTAGACCGGATCCCGCCGTAGAGCGAGGGACACGTGCGTCCCTACCGCTAGCTACGATCCCGTAGGTCTCTGGGTCGGATAAAAATTCGACCCGAGTACAGTTCTCGCCTGTCGCCCTTCGAGGTTGGACAGGCACCCGATCGCGTGGTCGCTCCCGTACCATCGACGGTCGAGCCCAGGGCCGCTCCCAGGCCTCACTTCGGCCCTATATGGCGGAAGGCGGGGGGGGGCCTACCGGCCCCGCCGTTGTCGGCGAGGGAGGGCTGCGGGCGATCCGGTGCTTCGAGCAGCGACGAGGGTCGGGTCTCGCGGTCGGATCCCCGGGACCGACGTCCACTCTCCCGATACCAGGGGAGCCTGAGGAAGAGCGCGGGGGAGAGGACCCGGCGGCGTTACGCCCAGGAGTGGGAACTCCCCGCCCTAGCCGGGGATCAGGGCAACCAGGCCCCAGGTACCGCTACCGGAGATCCGCTGCACGGGGCGGGAGCCACCCGGCGCCGCCTGAAGGCGCCACCCGACAGCTTCGGTGCCAGGGAGGACGCCCTGGACCCACTGCAGGGGACGGCGGCACCCCGGCGCCGGCTAACGATACCGCCAGTGGATTTCGAGGGCTCCGATGGGAGCCGCCGCTCGCACCGACGCTCCCGGTTTTTGTCGCCCCATCGCGCCCTCCAGGAGGTACGCCGGTGGGACGCGACGTTCTCGGGGACTAAGGGGGAGGACGTCGAGGATTTCCTCTCCCTCATCGAGGAGGGCCGTGACCTTGTCCCAATTCGGGACGCCGACCTCCTCAAGACGCTAACGTTTTGCTTGACGGGGGCAGCCCGAGTATGGTACCGGGAGGCTCGCCTCCGGCTGCCGGACTGGCCCACCGCGAAGGCCGCGTTTCGCGAGCGGTTCTCGGACCCCGATTACCAAATCGCGTTGCGCGAAGAGATCTCGTTGAGGACTCAAGGGGATCACGAGTCAGTTCTCGTATATCTGGGGTGTATGAACGGCCTGTTCGCCCGACTGAGCCCGCCTTGGACGGAGCAGGAACGGGTGCGGTACGCCTACAGAAATATGCTACCGCCCTTCAAAGTCATGATTTCGTATCATGACCGGCTCTCGATGAGGGAACTGGAGCGGGAAGCTGGCCGCCGGGAGCAGGTGGTGAAGGGCTTGGACACCCGTCAGCCCCCCCCAAGACCGGAGGCCTCTCTCTGTCCCGGGTTCGCGTACCACGATCCACGCCGGGCCGCGGTCCAACCCGCCCGGCGTACGCATATCCGTACGGTTCAGGAACCGGACACCCTCCAGGAGGATGAGCTCTCGCCCGTCGGGGTGGACGACCTCCCCGACCTGATGCACGCGCTTATGCCGCGACGTGCTGTTCCCGGGGGGCAACAAACGAATGCCCCCGCATCCCGTAGCGCTGGCGGAAACGCGCCGCGCCCAAAACTGCCGCAGCGGCCTCCACCGCGAAGGAACGCTCCCGCAGGGGCTACCCCGCCACAGGCGCCGGGAGGACCCCAGGCCGCTACCGCACCGCCCGGGGAGAGGCCGTGCTGGAATTGCGACCAGCCAGGACACCTCCACCGGGACTGCGAAGGGCCGCGTCGGCTCTTCTGCTACCGATGTGGGCTCTCGGGGGTGACATCCGCCAGCTGCACGTCATGCAACCGGGGAAACGCGCAGGGAGGCGCGTGAGCGATCCGCCCGCGCCTCAGAACCGCTCTGGCACCCCCCCGATATTTTTCTCGACTCGCTCCCGTGTACCGAAGCCCTGTCGCCATGCTACCGTACGTAAAAAGAGACAGAGGCAGCTACCGAACTTCGACCACGATCCCGAAGTGTCGGAACCGGGTGGGGAAACCCTACCGGACGACATATTTATTAACGCGACCGGACGCCGAGGTGCCATCGCGTTTTACGTCGAAGTGGGCCTCTACGGCCGAACTATAAAAGCTCTCGTGGATTCGGGCGCGACCCGGACGTTCATCGGCGCGGGAATCATGGAGTTCCTCGCCGATCTCGGGGTGCCCTCGAAAAGGATTCCGCCCCGGCCCGTATTGGTCGCGAACAGCCAGGCGGAGACCGTGCGGACGGCTTCGAAGGTACCGACCATCCTACAGGGCCGCCGGACGACGGTTCTCGCCCTACACTTGCCGTCGCTCTCGGAAGACCTAATCCTTGGATTAGATTACTTGCGCGCTGCAAGGATGGTGGTCGACTTCTTTGACGAGTCGTGGGTTTTCCGCGACACGCCGGAAGACCGACACCGGTTCGTTCCCGAGGGGGGAGGCCCGCGCATTGCGATGTGCTGCGGCCTCCGGACTCCCGATACCGACGAGGCGACGCGCTTGCGCGAGTTCCTCGACGCTCACGTACCGAATATTCCTGCCGACGAGGCCGTCACCTCTCTCGTGGCTCACCACATCGACGTAGGTGACAGCGCCCCGGTCAAGCAGAAGCCATATCCCGTGACCCCGGTCATCCGCGACATTATGTGGGCGGAGGTTGACCGGATGCTGGCTACCGATATTATCGAGCCCTCCAGTAGCGACTGGGCAAGTCCCGTGGTCATGGTGAAAAAACCAAATGGCAAATACCGCTTCTGTATAGATTACAGGAAGGTTAATGCCGTCACCAAGAAGGATGCTTACCCCATCCCGAACATGACCGGTATTCTCGACGAATTACGGCAAGCCAACTACATCTCGACGTTGGACTTGAGTCAAGCATACTGGCAGGTCCCGATGGATCCCGATTCGCGTGAGATCACGGCTTTCGTGGTACCCGGCCGAGGCCTGTTCCACTTCAAGCGAATGCCCTACGGTCTCACCAACGCTCCCGCTACGTTCCAGCGCATGCTCGATCGACTTCTCGGTGCGGAACTGTACCCGCACGTGTTCGTCTACCTGGACGATATCATTATCGTTACTCGGACCTTTGAAGAGCACTTGGTGTGGCTTCGAAGGGTCCTCGAGAAGATCTCGGACGCCGGGCTAGCGATAAATCGCGAGAAAAGCGAGTTCTGCCGCTCGGAGGTGCAATACCTTGGGTTCCTGGTGAACAGCGAGGGCCTCAAGATCGACCCCGCCAAGGTTGCACCAGTTCTCGATTCTCCGATCCCGCAAAACATCCGACAGCTACGCCGTTTTCTCGGCATGGCATCGTGGTACCGGCGCTTCATAGGGGAGTTCGCGACCGTCGCAGAACCCCTGACGCGGCTTACGAAGAAGGATCGCGCATGGGAATGGAGCTCCGAACAGCAGCGGGCGCTCGACGAACTGAAGCTGAGGCTAACGAGCCCGCCGACGCTCGCCTGTCCGGAGTTCTCGCTACCGTTTACATTACAAACCGACGCCAGCGGGGTCGGCCTTGGGGCCGTCTTGACGCAGGTGATCGAGGGTCACGAACGAGTCATCGCGTATGCGAGCCGCGCCCTGACTGCGCCCGAGAGGAAGTACTCGGTGACGGAACAGGAGTGCCTGGCAGTACTCTGGGCAATACGGAAATTCCGTTGCTATCTCGAGGGGTATTCTTTCACCGTGGTGACAGACCACAGTAGCCTTCGCTGGCTACACAACCTGAAGAACCCCACTGGTCGACTAGCCCGATGGGCGCTGGAACTGTTGGAGTACAACTTCGACATTGTACACCGCAAGGGCGCGTTGCACCATGTTCCCGATGCGCTCTCGAGAATCCCTGAGGGCCAAGCCGAGGCCGCCTTGTGCGCCCGCGACACTCAGGATGAGTGGTATCGACGGCGGTTCCGCGATGTATCGCGGATACCCGACCGGTTTCCCGACTGGAAGATAGTCGACGGTCGGCTGTACTTCCACCGGCCCTCGGATCTCGCCGACCTGGAGTTCGAGGATCTCGACGCGTGGAAGCTAGTACTTCCTCGGGAGTTGCGACAAGTCGCTCTCCACGAGTGTCACGCGCTCCCGCAGGCCGGCCATCTCGGTGTCGAGAAGACGTATCGTCGTCTCGCCACCACGTACTATTGGCCGGGTATGTTCAAGGATGTTGCCGCCTACGTCCGACGGTGTGAGACCTGCCAACGGTGCAAGGTCGAACAACAAGCTCCCGCCGGCCTTATGGGCCACCGTGTGGTCGATGGGCCCTGGACGATGGTCGCCACCGACATCATGGGACCGTTCACGCCGGCGTCCACGGGACACGCGTACGTTCTCGTGATCCAGGACCTTTTTACGAAGTGGATTGAGATCTGTCCCCTCCGAAAGGCCACTGCAAAAACGATCTCGAAAGCTCTCGACGATTTAATCGTTACTCGGTGGGGCGCACCCCGAGTCCTGCTCACGGACAATGGGACCGAGTTCGTGAACCGGGACCTCCGTCAACTTACCGAGCGAGTGGGGATACGGCACCAAACGACGCCGCCGTACCACCCACAAGCTAACCCTACCGAGCGCGTGAACCGAGTGGTGAAGACCATGATCCGCGCGTTTCTCGCAGGAAATCACCGCGAGTGGGATCACCACTTGCACGAATTCCGGTTCGCGTATAATACCGCGTTCCATAGTTCGCTGCAGGCCACCCCTGCCTTTGCAAACTTTGGTCGCGAACCGGCCGCTGCCATCTCGTCACGACGGGAAGCGGAAGGAGATCTCGAGGTCATCCCACGTAACCCCGAAGAATGGGTGAGGCGTATGGCACGCCTGGATACGTTGAGGACGGCCTTCGCTCACGCTCTCGACGAGGCCTTCCAGAGGCAAGCCGAGCAGTACAACCGCCACCACCGGGATCGTACCTTCGAGGTCGGCGATCTCGTGTGGCGAAGGGCGCACACGCTCTCGAACGCAGCGAGACACGTGTCCGCTGCGTTGAATGCCCCCTTCGAGGGGCCATTCATGGTCTCGAAAAGGATATCTCGGGTGGTGTACGAGCTATCCGATCTCGATGGGCGATCGATGGGAAAAATTTCCGTTAAGGATTTAAAACCGTATCGACAGCCGGAGGTACCGGCCTAACAAATTTCGAGTTTGTTTTAGGTTATCATGGACGCCAACAGCTTGAACCCCGGATGCGACGACGAGGTGATGGTGGTGTCGGACGGCTCGGAGGTCGAGTGGTTCGACGAGATGTTGAAGGCGACCATGGGAGTGGAGGACCGGAAGGATATCTTCCTGGGACCCCCGGCTACCGACCTCATCCGCGCCTGTGCCGCGACGCTCGCCGACCCGGTCGGCACGGACGAGCAGTCGGCCACGGCGCTGGTGAGGGCCATCGGAGAGATGGTTGCGGACCCTACGGGTCCGGGCTCCCGACCTCCGAACCCGAGTAGGGCCAATCCAGGCCTGAGCAACGGGTGCGAGGGCGTCCCGGCACCCGCGAACGCACCGGTGGCGGCCCCGCCCGCGGCGGACCCACCGGCCCGGACGTTCGGGGAGGAGGTCAGCCGCCCGGCGGGCTTCTCCCCCCGATCGCCGAGCCCAGTTCACGCGGACGAGCAGCTACCCGGTTGCTCCTCGTGGGACACGCCGCGTCTGATCCCGGGGGAGGCCACGGCGGCTGGAGGAGGACTCCCGAAGGACCCTCGCCGCAAGAGAGGCCCCCGTCGCTCCCGAAACCGCCGGCGACGCCAGAGGACCCAATCGGAGCGGACATCGTCCTCCGCGGCGACGTCCCGCCCGGGGCCGGACTTCCGCCCGACGACACCAACACCGCCGCGGGAGACGCCAACCACGGCGCAACAAGCGGCACCGGCGCCACGACCCCGCTCGGCGGCGGCGGCGCCACTGGCGGCTCCACCGGCAACGCGGCCCCCGAGACCGCGGCCGCGCCGATCCCGACCGGCGCAACCGACACCGCCCACGATCCCGCTGGCAGCGCAGCCACCTGTGCCGCAGCCACGACGATCCCGACCGGCGCGACCAGCACCGCCGACGACCCCACTGGCAGTGCAGCCGCCGGTACCGCGGCCACGACCGTCCCGCCCGGAGGCACCAACAGCGCCGGTGACGCCGCGAGCAGCGCCGCCGAAGGACACCCGGAGTACCGGGGGGCCGATCCGGCCGCTGCCCCGAGCGGTGACCCGCGCCTGTTGGAGCTGCGGGGGTGAGGGCCACCGCTACTCCGATCCGGAGTGCCCGCTCGGCGCGTCGGCTAGGACGTTCTGCCGGCGATGCGGCCGCAAGGGTAAGACCTTGCGGACGTGTCCCGCCTGCAGCGACCACTGGCGGCGGGAGGGCCCGTACGTCGCGAGAGCGGGTCGCAACGTCCCCTGGGACGAGCTGAGGGCCGCCCGACCGGCGAGGCACAGGCCACGACGATCGGACTGCCCGGAGACCGCCCCTCCCAGGGCGACAGCTGCGGCGGCGGGTCCCGAACCCTCGCGAGACCGGCCGGCGACGGATGGTGGCCGGAAGGACGCCGGTGGGCGCTCCCAGCCTTGAGGGGGAGTCCCGCCATGCTCCCGTATACGGCCTCGGCCGTGGCCCCGCTTTGTAGACCCCTAGGTCTCGGCATTCGGCCACGGGCTGAAGGACCAAGCTCCCGTACACAGCTCTAGCCGTAGCTCGCGCCTGGTAGACCCATGGGTCTCGGCGCTCGAGTCAGAGGAAAGAGCAAGCTCCCGTACACGGCCTCGGTCGTAGCTCCCGCACATGGGGATCCCTCTATGGATCCCGGATCTCGATCACTGGACCAGGGGTCCAAGCTCCCGCACCTGGCCGTATGGCCGAAGCTCTCGCCAAACCAGACGATGGGTCGGAGTCAAGGTCCATCGATGGAGACAACGCCACAGGAAGGGTAACGTAGACTCTCACTTGGTTACGTGTGATCGTCCTCAAGAGTGATTGTCCGTCCTTCTGTGTTATTTCTCGTATCGCGATTGAGGCCCTGCCTCTCGTGACGATCCCGCCTCGCCCTAAAAATGTATTGCTCCCGACTAGTAACGGGGTTGAGGGGTTACTGCCGTCAAACTAGAGGCAGTAATTTGATTAAGGTTCTCGCGCTGAGAAACCAGCCTCGCGCGCTACTCACGGCTTATATACGATGGTACCTGCGGGTCCTTGTGATAAACCGTCGAGGGAACCAATGGATCCCGGTATATGCTACGCATGTAAGATCTCGCATAGTTCCCGCAACCCCTTTGGGCTCTAACCCAGGGGAGAGAAAAACCTAGAGTTCCCGTAATCTTCGGATTGGCTACCGTTTCGAACCCTAGTTCGAAACCACCCCTAAGGGGTGAGGAGTTGTGACGTGATTTTTCGATCACGGTCACAAAAAATACAAATAAATAGCATTTTTCGCTACAGCTACCGACTTAGAGAAATAACGTTCCCGTTTCGCTGCCCTTTTGCTGGCTACGGTACCGTCCAGCTCCCGTTACGAGAGGGTTCGTGAGTTTTCCGACCCTATCAAGTTTAGTATGGAGTTTAGTATGGAGTTTAGTATGGAGTTTAGTATGGAGTTTAGTATGGAATAAGTAAGGATTTGGTTCAGTTAAGGTCGGAACCTCGAGTCTATTCGGTGGAGGGAATCCCGACGTACTGGGAAACACGAATAGAGGAGAGCCCGACGGAGGTTTCGTCGCGAATACGTCAAAGTCCGGTGCAAACCCGGCACTCCGGTTAGGTGATAATGCACGGCGTTGGAGAACAGGCGGAGTACGGTTTTTTTTGTCCAGGCAAGGTCGAGCCCCTTGTGCTGAGTTTCAGTGAGAAGAGAGCCTTGTTTTCACGCCGTGAATTTCGAGTAACGATCGCGACGATCCTCAAAGCTACCGCGTTACAGTTTCGGCTCTCGTATCGATGACGTCACGAAAAAGTTTGAGAGGGCAGCAGTTATCGGCTAAGGATCCCGTAATAATCATAACGTCCCGTCGGATGTGTTGTCGTAGGCTAATCAGTCTACCGAGAGGCGTCCTCGAGGTATCTCGGGCCTCTCGCGCTCCCGTGTTTACGTTTCGGCTATTGTCTCGCGCTGAGTCGTGTGTTCTCGCTCGCGCTACCGTAGACTCCGGCTATCGCTCTCGCTCGAGTTCGTGTGTCTCGCTCGCGCTACCTGTCACTTGGTACGTTCGCGAGTGGACTAGTGTACGGCGTGTGTTACGCGAATTCCGTCCGAATTCGTTGCCGATTTTTCTGTGTCGAGATGCGTTGTGAATAACGCTCTTGAAGTGCAGTGATCGTGCTGAAGTTCTCGATGCATCCCGAGATGCCGTTCCCGCCCCTTATTGGATTAAATTACGCTGTTTCGGTAAGTCTTATCGTTAGATAAATTGTCGACCGCGTATAGAATTTGTTCTCGCTTCGCTCGCTTCGATCGTTCGATCAGCTGAGCGTTCTCGAGGCACGTATGTGCGAGCTCCCGCGGCTTAACAGCCCCTAACCAAATTATTCTCGTTATTTGAGACTCGACGATCCCGATTTTTCGTGTGGAGTTCCGTGCGTTATTTTATTGGCAAAAGGATCGCGACCCTTCTACCACAACCCGCATCCTGAGCGACCGTGCATTCCCGGCACCGTCGCTTTCGCGAGCGTTTCCGGCGTTATCGTTAGACGAGCATCGCGCTCGTAGATCTCGATACCGTGTGTGTTTTGTTGTACCGTTTCGTTATGTCCTTGCGGAGGTCGACTCGCTCAATCGACCTCCAGTTTAGACCGGATTCTCAATCTCCGGCGAAACAAAAATTGATTAGTGGAGTGAGCCCGCTCAACTCACTCCCGGTTTGGGCCGGTTGTTAATACCGGTGAAACAAAAATTAACTGGCGCCCTCCGGGACGCCGATGCACTCGCGGAGGTGGCGGCCGAAGGTGACGTTTTTGGAGTTCCCGATTTTCGCGTAAATTTTAGTTTTCTTGATTATCGAGTTTTGGCTACCGTATCGCGTTAGCTCCCGGAAAATACATATATATATATATATATATACAAATATATATATATATATATATATATATATATATATATATTACATGAATACTACTAATTTTCTCGATATTTCTTAATTTATCGATATTGTTAGTTTCTTTTTCTCTTTAATTTCTTTCTCCTTGTTCGCGTTCTCTCTGCATACATATGATTTTAGCGCGTACTCTCAGAAGCATGAATTTCAAAGCCTTCATTTTTATGATCAATTCGTCGGTGCCAAATTGCACGACGATATCCGGTTCTCCCTCATGCCAAGTCAAAATCATTACTACTACATGTTCTTTTTCTCCATTCTATTTCCGGAGTTCCAGTTTTGCATCTAAATCCTCTATGGCTTTAGTCACATTTTCCAAATATTCTTCAGAGTCGCTTTGTCTAACATGTTCTTCGTTCCCATCAATTCTATCCAATATTGAGTTTACCATCAGACTAGCCAAACGCAATACTTTACTCTCCCAATCTTTAGTATGACCTTTCCATTCAGCCTGATCTGCTATTTTCCTAATTAAGGCACTAGTAGCTATTCTCCCAGCAATTTCTTTATTTTCTGCAACTCCTTCGGCACGGAATCCTTCAAAGATTGCCTGAACCCGAAACTTCTTACTCTGATCTCTCTGCTCCGGCATCTCCTCGTATCGTACCATCCTTCCTCTTTGTACTGTTGTCATTGGGCGTACAACATTTCTTCGTGCATTCATTCCACTTTGGTCTGACATTGTCCGTAGTTTGAGTAGTCTGTAATTGTCATGGTTTTATTAAACAAGATGTATTTATTCGGGTATAATATGTGAAAGTCTCAGTCGATTTGCATGTACAATCTGAACATTTTTCTTAGTTTTTATCATTATATTTTGATTTCCCATTATTTCGACCACTTCATGCGGTCCAGTGTATTGATCTGCTAGTGTTTTCGGTTTCGGTCCATTCTGCAAAAATACGTAGTCACCTACTTTGAATGATTTTACGTTTAGTCTTTTATCGTGTCGTTCTTTGGATTTGATTTTTGCTTGTATTAAATTTTCTCTAGCCATTCTTCGAATCTCATGTAATTGTGTTATCAATTTTATCAAATAACCACTGTACGTCGGTAATTCATCTTCTACCCCAACGGTTCACTCGATGGTACCCTTGCCAATTTTCCAAACACCAATTCGTACGGAGTATGTCTTGTACCCTCATGCACGCTGGTATTATAATTGAAAATTGCCAATTGCACCCATTCGTCCCAATCAAACTCTTTATCAGCGTATTGTTTCAAATATGCTCCTAAAGCATGATGCGAACGTTCCAATGAACCGTTCGACTGCGGATGAAAAGCCGTTGTTCGAATTCTTTTTATTTTAAACCTTTTAGCTACTCGTCTGATTAATCCACTGAGAAAATTTCGACCTTGATCTGTTAATATTGAGTTTGGTGGTCTGAAAATACTAATAAAGTGTTTTACCATCGCATCTGCGATTGTCAATGAAGTCGCGTTTGGTAAAGGAATAGCAAGGCAAAATTTGGTCAGTTGGTCCTGTATTGTTAATATATACTCATTACCGTCTTTCGTTTTTGGTATTGGTCCGACTATGTCCATAGCTACTTTGTAGAAAGCTGACCCCGGTGTATCGGTTAACACCATTGGTTGCTTCGTTTTGTTTCTCACGCATTTCTTCAGTTGACATGGCAAGCATCTCTGTATGTAATTCTGAATATCTACTTTCATCTTTTCCCAAAAATAATGCTGTCTGATTCTATTAAAGGTTTTCGTAACCCCTCTATGACCTCCTACAGCTGATCCATGCATTTCCTGTATTATTCCCTCACGCTCCTGTTTACTAGGATACCTAACAATTCCATGACAAACTATTACTTTGGTCGGACTTCCCAAGAATCCTAAGCGTAATTCCGTCGCAATTCTATCCCACGAAAAATTTTCTACCAAATCTGTCTTTGCCAAGCTTATACTTTGAATTTCTAGTTCTTCCGTTAATTTTCTAAAACTTTTCATTACGCTTTTGATATGGGCTAAAATTAATGAAGGTCCCTCTCCTGAGTTATCACTAACCGGCAATGCTATATGATACCTATTTCCCTTTTTTACTGCACTAGCCTCTCCCAACTGAAGACCCGGAAAATACGGTAATTCGTTTCGATCTGCCAACTTCCGCGAACCCGAATCAAGAGACTCTCCCTTTGTGTTCAAAAAATAACTGAGTGCATCCTTGCGAGTAAAGAAAAGATCACGACTTTGGATAATATTTCCCGGTGGAATTTTCTCGATTTCCTCATCTGATTGTCTTTCTTCATCTTCCAACTTCTCATTGTCCAAATTGTTATCCATGTCAATGTCATTTTCTGCCTTATCATCTTCCTCAGATTCACTGGAGGATTTTTCTTCATCTGTTTCTGGTACTTGTGGAGGTTTCTTCCTTTTTCTTGTTCTTACTACTGATTCCTCATCTGAACTGCTTTCTTTTGGCGTTTCTGAATGTTCCTTTTTCTTTTTCTTCTTCCTTGGCTTTCGAGTCTCCATTGGTGGTTTAGGTTGTTCTTTTGCGTTTGCTCCTTCCTGATTTTCTGATTTATCTTGATTTTTCCTTTGTTGTCTAGTAGTCATAACATGACGTTCCGGTGGATCCTTGTTTTTAACCCTTTTCCTAGTTGATTTCTCTTTGTCATCTTCTTCCTTCTCTTCTTCTGCATTTTCGTCAGCCTTGTTTACTACTGATTCCTTATCAGCATGGAGATTGTATAATGTTTCCTTCGGTATTTTCTTTGGTGTTGTTACTTCAATTATCTCTGCCAATTGTTCCTTCGTCAGGGACTCTCGCCATTGCTCTTCAGGATCCTCTTCTTCGTTGTATTCTTCATCTTCTTCAAATTCAAAGTCATCCTCTTCATTTTCCAAGAGCATAATTATTTCCTCATTTGTCAAGCTATCATTATTTTTCTGTCGTACTGCGAATATTTCTTCGTCTGTATCGTTTCTAGTTTTGTCTGACTTTACCGGATTTCTAGATAATGCGTCTGCGTTTACATTGGTTTTTCCGGCTTTATATTGAGACGTTGCTCAAGTCCGCTCGCCTCCAAAACCCTTTTGGAGCACGGCGGAGAATCGGAGCAGCGACGAGGACCGCGAGAAACCGAGCGCCTCGGTAAGGTAGAGCGCACGACAGACCGGCGCATACCCATGAAGTCGACGGCCGAGAACCGCCTATCTTACCCCGAGACCCAGCGCGCATTTTGGAGCACGCGCCTGTCACGCAGCGATTGCGTCAGCCGCGCGTGATCACCGGTGGCGCGGAAAGAAGGGCCGATTGACGTCACATTGACGTCACGCGGCCAGGAAGGGGACACAGATTCGGGCCGTGCGCACCCGGCGCTCGGATATAAAAGGAGACCCGAACGCATGGAGACTCACTCTTAGCTGAACGGTGACTTCGCTCACCACTAAGATTCCCTTCCATCAAGCATCGGCAACTTTCTTTGGGGACAAAGATAACTGCTGCTGTCTTGATTACCCCTTTACCTGAAATACAGCGTCGGCGACTTCTCTCGGGGACGGGAGAGACTGCTGCCGTCTGTTTCCCTGGCCAATCTTTTTCTTTGTATTTTTTTTTTTAGATAGAATTTATATCAGCGCGGATTCAATTATAATAAGATTTTTTTTTTTGTACCAACGATTTAGATTGTAATCGAATAAAACAAACGATTTCAATTGACATATAGGATCAATTTCTGTTTCTCGAATTTTTATTTTTACAGCGCCTGCCCTCACAAAAATTAAAAAGTGAGCAAAGAACTCACATAACGTCGCTTTTGGAGCAGAGAGCTGTAAGCCTCCAAAAGTCAAACGTTACAACTGGCGCCCAACGTGGGGCAGGTGCGCTAAAATTCGAGTCTCTAATTAATAAATAACTTGAATAAAAGGTCGAGTCATTTTTTTTATTTACTACGGTAATTAAAATAAATTAAAATAAATAAAATTTAAAATAAAAAAAAAAAGATTTAAAAAAAAAAAAAAATAATAATAAAAAATAAAAGATGTCAGACATCAAGCGCGATGTATCATCCGGGGACGAATCCCTGGATGAAAACAAAAAAGAAAAAAAGATCCCGAAGAAAGATCAACACGATGTAAAACAGAAGAAGAAGCCGCGAACGGATAAGCGGCAGGAAAATGATCCGGAGGAAGAGACGACCGCGATCAAAGATCAAGAAGAGAAAGAACAGGAGGAACAACCTGCCGATAATCCTACAGAGGAGGAAGTTCAAGAACTCCTCGACTCAGGAGTCGGAATTAATGCCGGCGATATCACACTCCCGCACAAGTCATCCGAGGTGTTTTTGGATCCCGAACATGGGAAGTTTGGAGAGACGACCAACCCGCTCGCCAAACAAACTAAGGCGAAACGAGTATTGGCAAAATCTCGAGAATCGACAGCTACCGAAGCAGTCATGCTCGACATCAGGCAAGCGATCCGAGACCTCAATGGACGTATGGAGGAACAGCGGCAAGAATCCAAGAACCAACGTGCCGAGATAGTGAAAATTCTCGAGCAACGAGATAAGTATCTGCTCGAAGCAGTAGACAGACGCCTCGCTGTAATTGAAATCCGGGTCATCGACAAAATGAAGATGGTACAGACCCAAGTTGCAGCTGAGGTCCACAAAATTACCCAACCGCTTGAAAATAAGATCAAGGAGTTTGAAACAAAATTCGTGGACAACTCCGAAAGGATGAGCATACTGGAAGTAAACGACGCGCAGCAGCGACTCGGGCATCAGGAACTAGAAAAAAAGCTGCAAGCATTGGCCAATAAACTCGAGAATAAACCGGATACAGAAAGTACCCGAATTATTAAACATCCCGATAAGATACAGGAGTGGGAGCAACAAGATGCCGACTCGATAATTGAGGAAAGAACTGTCCGGGGACGATCTAGGACGTTCATTGAATCACAAATTCGTCTAAGACCACCTACGTTCGACGGCTTGGGCAAAATAAGGCCGATGAAATTTCTGCGGGAGTTTCGGCAATACTGCGAAGTCACGCAGCCAAACCTGCCGGAATTAAAATATTTGCTCGGTCAGTGTCTCGAGAAAACAGCAAAGGAGTGGTGGCTTCTCGTCGAGGAACAGATACACTCACTCGAGGATGTAGAGCGCAGTTTCCAACAAAGATATTGGAGCCGAGACGTCCAGAGAAAAATCCGTAGAAATCTGGAATTTGGATTTTTCGAAGAAAATAACTCGACGAGAGTCGAGTATGCTACCAGAATGTTCGGGAGTGCACGGGATTTAATTCCTCCTCCATCCGATAAGGAAATTGTCGGATCACTGGCCCAACATTTTACGGACGAAATTCAAGCCACTATCATAGGGCGAGGATTCGAAACACTCGAGGCGCTCATACAATTTCTCGAAAAAATCGATCAAGGTGGACCAACTAACGCCCACCGAAATAAAGAAGCAAATAAAAAATCGGAGACGCAAAACAAGGCCTCAGAAAAGCCGAAACCGGCTAACACATCCGGTGTTCCGAATCAACAACCTATGCAGACGAACCAAGGTTGGGGGGGGCCGCGAACATGGAGTAGACCGTATAATGCCGGGGAACGGTCCCAAAATCAAACTGCTCCCCCGAAACCAAACAATACGGTCCAAGCGTTAAAAACGCAAAAGGATTTAGAGAAGCCGAGTACATCGGCGGCGGGAAACGCATAGCCGTTGTACCCGTCCCGGCGAACAAAAATTTAGTAAACGACAGGCGGTGTACAACGGGAAAACGAATCAAACATGAAGAAGAAGAGAGAAAAGGGATCCCGATAAATACGATTTTCTCTGACACACGAGAATTTTTGATGGGGGACCAAATTAACGAGGAAAAATTCCCGTTAGTGGAGTGTCCGGAAATTTATGCAAAGATAGAGGGAATCCCGGTCACCGTGCTGGTAGATAGCGGTGCAAAAGTCACCGCGATATCTGAAGAATTCTTCGTGGAGAATCGGGAAGTTTTTAAGAACTGTCCTATTCTCCCGGTGACCGGGGTTACTGTAAAGGGGGCAGTCAAAGGACGACCCTGCAAAATAAATAAACAAATAATGGCGACCACGGAAATCGGGAAGATCCGCATCTACGTACGATATTTGGTCATTCCAGGACTAATCCGGGATGCACTTTTCGGAGTCGACACCCTACATCCTCTAAGAAGCCTTATCGACCTCGAGAACGAGACTCTCAAGGTTAAATATAACGAGCTTACTGACACGGTACCGACAAACACCGTACAGAAAGAGGAAGAAAAATATGGGTCAATCGAATCAACGAAGGAAACGACTACAAAAGGTCAGGAAGAAGTTAAAAGAGGAGCAATAAAAAAGGAAAAAAAAATGCAAACAAAATCGGTGCCAGAAAAAAAAAATAAAAAAAAAATCAAGCAAGCTCCCGAGGAGGTAGCAGTCGAGCATATGACGAACAGCCAAAATAACGAGAACGAAATTACCATCAAGGAAATCGACACCGTTGTAGATGAGGCAAATCTAACGACAACGGAACAAAAGAAACAGCTGCGTCAGACACTGTGGACATACCGAGACGTGTTCCGTAAAACACCCGGTAGAATACAAGTATACGAACATCGGCTCGAAGTTACGACTGATACCCCGATAGTCGCGCATTCGTACCCGATACCCATGCTATATAAGGAAAAAGTAGACCGAGAAATCGAAAAATTACTAGAGTTGAATATTATTCAACGATCTACAAGCGCGTGGGTAAATCCTCTGACTGTCGTCGATAAGAAAGATGGCACTGTTCGGCTTTGTTTGGATGCAAGGAAACTCAATCAGGTTTTAGCGAATGACCATGAGTGCACTCCAAATACCGAGGAGATCTTTCAGCGATGCCATGCTGTTAAAGTCATGACTAGCCTTGATTTAACAAATAGTTTCTGGCAGGTTCCGTTGCACCCGGACTCGCGAAAATACACGGCGTTCAGACACAGGGGCCGAGTATACGAGTTCGTGGTGACTCCATTTGGACTAAAGACTAGCACTTCGAGCCTGCTGCGAGCTCTCGATATTGTGCTGAGGAACGTCGGAGAAAACGTGATAAATTTCGTCGACGATCTCCTGTGCGTCTCGAACAATTTCCAAGAGCACATGGCACATCTCGAGGCACTCCTCGAAAGACTTGCCAAACATGGAATGACATTAAAGTTAAGGAAGGCACAGTTTTTCCGCAACGAAATAGACTTCCTCGGACATATAATTACTACGGAAGGGATTAAACCACAACCCGAGAAGGTGAAGGCAATTCATGACTTCCCGGCGCCGAGGAACTTGAAACAACTTCGAGGATTTCTCGGTTTAATCAATTACTATACAAAATTCACAAATCGACATGCCGAGGAAACCCTCCCGCTTCTCGAGTTACTCCATAAAGGGGTGAAATGGAGATGGGAGGAGGCCGAAAAAATCGCTTTCGATCGAATAAAAAAGTTATTTATCGAAAAGGTTCTCCTCAAACACCCGGACCCCTTAAAGGGGTATATTTTGCAGACCGATGCAAGCAATTACGCTCTCGGAGGCACCTTGGCACAAAAAGATGCCAATGGTGAGCTCGGAGTGGTGGTATTTGCCAGCCGAACGCTCAAGGGAGCCGAGCTCGCATATACCACCACGGAGAAAGAATTACTCGCGATAGTATGGACACTAAAAAAGTTTAGGACATACGTGTACGGAGCAAAAGTGACAGTAATCACGGATCACAAAGCCGTAATATTCCTAAGGAGTTGCCAACTCCTTAACGATCGACTAACAAGATGGGTTTTGGCAATTCAGGATTACGATTTAACTTTCGAGCACTGCCCGGGGGCAAGAAACATCGTCGCCGATGTGTTGAGCCGTGCTCAACCCCCGGGGGTAGGTGAAAAAAAGGGGAAAGAAATAATCATCGCAGCGCTACTCGCAAAGAAACCCCCTCGACATATCATGGAAGGAGTACGGATGTTAGCCCGATGGCAAAGACAAGATGAACGATTAGCAAAAATCATTGTAGAAGTGACGGACGATGACCCGAAATATCGATTCCAAGATGAAGTCCTTATAAGGGTTTACCCATCCGGGGAAGAAAAAATAATGATTCCTAAACCGTTCATAGACGATCTTGTGTGGTACACTCACGAAAGCTATGGGCATGTAGGGGCCAAGAAAGTATGGAAGATTCTCCAGGAAGACTTCGCATACCCGCGGTTTTATCATGTAATACGCGGCTTACTGGCAACGTGCGACTCATGTCAGCGTAACAAACATCCGAATCAACATTCATACGCGGCACAACAAAATCTGACTCCGGAAGGCCCGGGAGATTTAGTCTCGATTGACTTTTATGGACCTCTGCCTACTGGAGCGGGAGGCATGAAATATCTGCTCGTCACGATAGACGCATTTTCAAAATACGTTGTCCTCTATCCGCTAAAAACCGCTACGGCCACGACCACCTTGAACAAGATCCTAAAGGATTATATTCCGAAGTATGGGAAGCCAAATAAATTGCAGTTCGACCATGGAACGCAATTTACGTCAAGAAAATGGCTTGAAGCCCTCGAGAGCGAAGGAATACAACCGATCTTCGCTTCCATTCGACACCCGCAGGGGAACGTAGTAGAGCGAGTGAATCGCGAATTGGGCCGATTTTTTCGCTCGCTGATAACCGGCCGACACTCGTCGTGGGTGAAATGGGTTAAAATCATTGAAAGCTGCATTAATGAAACCCACCATGAGACGACGGAGTTTACTCCAATCGAGCTACAACTAAACAAAAAACCTACACGTGTGTGGAGACAGTGGCTCCGCATAGTCGGTGATCAAAACAATGATGAAAAAAATTACGAGCAAAAATTAATGCTCGCCGCCGAACGAATTCGAAAAAAGGGTTTAAATCGAGCGAAAAGATTCAATAAAACCCACAAACTAATACAGTTTAATGAAGGAGATCTCGTGCTCGCTAAAGCGTGCAACGTAAGCGATCCAGCTAACAAAATGATAGCAAAATTCTTTTCGATTTACGAAGGGCCGTATCGTATCAAAAAACAGATAGCGACGGCCACGTACATTCTCGAAGGAATAAATAACGGGATAGAGCGTGGCATGTATCATGCGGGAAATTTAGTCAAATATTTCCCGCGTGCAGCAATGCCAAACGAGGTTTCTGCGACAACACCAATAGAGTAGGGTCCGTGCGTTCGAAGAATAGGGAGAGGTAGAGAAAATATAGCTATAAGGTTTAAGTAGGAATAGAGATAAGAAACACAAAGGTGTCGAGTCAGTCGATCACCGAGCATCGAAACATCAACACGTGCGAAATGGGGTCGCAAACCGAAAATTATTTCGGGAGGCGGCATTTTACATGCCAAACGGGAGAGAAGGGCAAGTGGGAAACCATTGGAGCACCTTCCAACGATGGTCGAGTTTTGTTTCCCCGTAAATGGAGCGGTGATCTAGGCCTGAATACATCAAGCAAAGGCAAACGAATACAAACCCTGAAGACAGTGTTAAAGGACAAAATAACACAAACGAAAATCAAGGGATTGGGAAAGTGCCAGAAAGGGATAATTGTCCAGGAGGATCCCGAGGTTCGAGCGATACTCCACGAAGTCAAAACGGTGCCACTCCTGTTGTCTCCAATCCGAGAGGATATGTATGGATTTATCGAAGTAACCGATGAAAACATTAAATCATGGATGCCGGGTGAATCCTCCAGACGAGATAAGAAGGATCTAAGAGGCACAAGTTCCGAAATTACGGAAGAAAATATCCGCGCAAAAATACGAACGAGAAAACGTAAAAACTCGGCAAAGTACCAGGAGAAAAAGCGACAGCACCTTCTCGAATTATTCGGTGACATATAAAAAAAAATAAAAAATAAAAAATAAAAAATAAAAAATAAAAAAAAAATATATTAAAAAAAAAAAAAAAAATGAATAAAAAAAAATAAAAATAAAATTTTTTTTTTTTTGTTACATAGACGAAAAGTTATATTTTTCAGTTTAGAAAATTTTCTTTAAAAATTTTGTACCAGGAGAAAGTTTTTTTTTTGTTAAAGAAAGGATAGAGTTTTCAAAAAAAAAAAAAAAAAAAAAAAAAAAAAAAAAGAAGACATTTTTTTTAGCGTAAGATGAGCCAAAAAGTAATTAGTTCAGAAGAAAAAGAAACCCGATCCGGCGGTCAAATGACCAAACGCCCGGTTAAACTACCACGGTTGCCGCGAATACCGCGACAACCTGATTTTTATATCAACCATGGCGAAAGAAGCACGGTGCACCGTAAGCACTGGCGCGGCGCCACGGCCACCTTGATTTAAAAACAATAACACGGAATCAAGGCACCGCGGACAGAATCTCGCCATAACAAAGGCACGATAAGACGCCAACACGTACCTCAGAGAAGAGAAAAATAGCACGTGAAATTCGAGGCAGGAAGTAGAGGAGAAAGTCTCCGAATATAGACAGTTTAGATTATTCGAAAAAAAAAAAGAAGATCGACATGGGGGCGATGCCGATTGAATATCGGCTCCAAGAGCGATGCTTCGAGGGCTTCCTCATCAGGGCCCTCGCCACCCACCGAGTAGGTATCACCACCCGGGACCTCAGCCGGGAGGCACTAAAGGTGCTGCAAGAGCTCCGGGAGATAGCCGAGGAGGAAGAGCAAGTGGAGGAAGAAATTCTCGCAGACGAATTCTATATGCTGGAATTCGAGCTGGAATTCCACCGGGCAAAATGTGTGACGGTGCTGGGCGACGACCGGCATCTTTTCTTCCTCGGAGATATTGCCCAGCACGTCATAGCCCCAAGGGATTTTGTTTTCCCACTCCCGGCACGTTTTGTCCAAACACCTTGGCGGGCGGCGGAGGTGGAAATACGCGGCGTGACTCCTGCACCGAGTCAAACCACCCAGGAGACCCTACAGCGGATTCTGCAGGAATGGCAGAGGAGACCGCTCCTGGTGCGACCATCACTGGATACGGGTCCACAAGAGCGTCCAGTCGTGGAACTTTTTCGACTAACAAATGAGCGGCCCGAGAGCCTAAAGGATTGGCTCATCGCTGAGGAGCTTTTGCCGTACCAAACGCAGCCTAACGAACCGGCCCTAGGCGCTTAAGTTTTTTTTTTCTCTCATTTGTTTTTGTGTTTCTATATTTTTTTTTTGTTAAAGCTCGACACAGATCATTCTGTCGCAAATAAAATCTTGATATATAAAAAAAAAAAAAAAATGAGTTTGTGTTTTATTTTTTTTTTGGGGAAAATCGGGTGGGTCGAACCCTTGTTATTTTACTTTGTTTCAGGTAAACAAAAGCGTGGAGGAACTCACACGCTTTGGTTTGGGGGGGCGTTGAGACGTTGCTCAAGTCCGCTCGCCTCCAAAACCCTTTTGGAGCACGGCGGAGAATCGGAGCAGCGACGAGGACCGCGAGAAACCGAGCGCCTCGGTAAGGTAGAGCGCACGACAGACCGGCGCATACCCATGAAGTCGACGGCCGAGAACCGCCTATCTTACCCCGAGACCCAGCGCGCATTTTGGAGCACGCGCCTGTCACGCAGCGATTGCGTCAGCCGCGCGTGATCACCGGTGGCGCGGAAAGAAGGGCCGATTGACGTCACATTGACGTCACGCGGCCAGGAAGGGGACACAGATTCGGGTCGTGCGCACCCGGCGCTCGGATATAAAAGGAGACCCGAACGCATGGAGACTCACTCTTAGCTGAACGGTGACTTCGCTCACCACTAAGATTCCCTTCCATCAAGCATCGGCAACTTTCTTTGGGGACAAAGATAACTGCTGCTGTCTTGATTACCCCTTTACCTGAAATACAGCGTCGGCGACTTCTCTCGGGGACGGGAGAGACTGCTGCCGTCTGTTTCCCTGGCCAATCTTTTTCTTTGTATTTTTTTTTAGATAGAATTTATATCAGCGCGGATTCAATTATAATAAGATTTTTTTTTTTGTACCAACGATTTAGATTGTAATCGAATAAAACAAACGATTTCAATTGACATATAGGATCAATTTCTGTTTCTCGAATTTTTATTTTTACAGCGCCTGCCCTCACAAAAATTAAAAAGTGAGCAAAGAACTCACATAACGTCGCTTTTGGAGCAGAGAGCTGTAAGCCTCCAAAAGTCAAACGTTACAATATATTACATCATACTCATATTCTGCCAATTTCAGTCTCCATCGAAGTACTCGTGCATTTCCATCTTTGCAAGTTCTAAACCATACTAAGGGCTTGTGATCTGTCACGAGTGTAAACACCCTGCCATATAAATACGGCCTGAAGTGCAAAACACTGTAGACAATCGCCAACGCCTCTTTTTCGTATGTATCATATCGTGATTCCGCGTCATTTAACGTTCGTGAAGCGTATGCTACCGGTCTATCTGCCCCGATGGGTCCTTGTGAAAGGATACCCCCGATTGCGTAGCCGGACGCATCTGTAGTTACAACAAATGGCTTTGAAAAATCCGGAAAAATCAAAACTGGTTCTGTACATAATTTTTCTTTTAATTCCTGAAAACTTCTCTTGATTTTCTCCCCATATGAAAGGAGTTTCGCTTTTGAGAAGATTTGTCAGTGGTTTAGCCAACTTTGCATAACCCTCTATGAATCGACGATAATATCCTGTAAGCCCCAAAAATTGCCGAATACCCTTGACGTTAACTGGTCTTGGAAATTCCCGAACCGCTTCGACTTTTTTCGGATCCAATTTTAGTCCTTCTTCACTGATGACATGACCTAAATAAGCCACTTCTCGTTTCAAAAATTCGCACTTATCCGGTTGTAAACTCAAATTGGCGGTTCTCAAACGATCGATTAATTTCTTGCATTTCTCTTCGTGTTCTTCCAAAGTTTTTGCGTAAATCACAATGTCATCGAGATACACGAATAACTCCTGTCCTTGTAATCCCATCAATACCATGTCCATTGCTCTCTGAAATGTGGGAGGAGCATTTTTCCCATAGGCATTCTGACGTACTCGTAATGTCCATATGGTGTTGTGAAAGCTGTTTTATGACAATCATCCGGATGCATTTTTATCTGATAGAATCCTGAAGCCAGATCGAATACCGAAAAATACCGAGCACCACCTAACTGATCCAATATATCCACGATATTTGGCAAAGGATAAGCATCTCCTATCGTTTTTTCGTTTAGTTGTCTAAAATCAAGAACTACTCTCCATTTCTTATTTCCTTGTGAATCTAATTTCTTTGGTACTACCCAGACTGGTGTATTATACGGAGATTCTGACTGCCTGATTAATCCTGCTTCTAAAAATTCAGCTATCTGTTTTCGTATTTCTTCCTTGTGAACCTCGGGAAATCTATATTGCTTCGAGTTTACAGGAAATTCATCCGTTGTTGGAATCCTGTGCATCACCACGTCTGTAGCTCCTAGTTTTTCTCCTTTAATGTGAAATCTATCCACCCCATATCTGATGATTTTATGGACAGCTTCTTTTTCTATCTCATTCAAATGCTCTAGTCGTAACAATTCCAAAACTTTAGAGAACCCTGTCTCGTCTTTTTCGTTTTCTTCTATGGCAAAACATTTTCCTGTCATGAACTTGACTCCGATCAAACAATTGACAAACTGGTAAGAATTATTTTTCCATTTCTCTTCATTTTCCCATTTTGATATAAATCTCGGTTGTAATTCTTCTATTTCTTCTGATTCAATATTGTTATCGTTTTCTATGACCGACTTTTCTCGTTTTTCCTCTATTTCCTTGACAACTCGATTTTGTTCTATTTTTTGCGATTTTTCTCCCGTGTGCAACAGTATATCCCCAACGGACGATTGACAATTTACTCCGGTGTTTTCGTTTACTGTTACCATAAGATTATTCAACATTTTTCCTTTATTTTTATCTACTTTACTCTGAACCGATTTTTCGGACTTGTTTAACTCGATTTTCCATTCTTCTTCAGTGAAAATTTTATCTAAATCCGTTCATTCAACCTTTACCTCTCTTTCTTTCTTTTCAAATACAGAACCATTTGTGTGTTTCACAGAATCGTTTTTACCCTGATTTTTCTCCAACTTTCCGAATACAGAACCATCTGTGTTTTCCACAGAATCGTTTTTACCCTGATTTTCCGACGTCTCTCCGAATTGCTCCAAAATTTCCGACTTTCCGAACTTCTCCAAATTCTCCGACCTTCCGAACTGCTCCGAATTTTCCGACCTTCCGAACTGCTCCGAATTTTCCAATTTTCCGACTTTCTCCTGATTTTTCTCTTTTATTTCTTTTCTGAAGACTGGATCACCTGTAATACACACTGAATTAGTCATCACATTTTTCTCACGGTTTTCTTCGTTTCCTCCTTGTGGATCTGTTGTCAATTCCAGGACAGGGATCTCTATATGGACCCTTTCGTTGCGATGATTGGTTACGTAAATGTAAGCTTTTCCACCAACGTTTTTCACCAATCCCTGTTCAATCTCTATTCCCTCGTCCACTTCGAGCTTTGGTAAATATCCCTCAAGAACATCATCGTTTCTCAAACGGACATAGAAAAGCTTTGTTGTTTTCGGTGGGAACATCATACTTTCTCCAGTATGGAACTCTATCTTTTTATCTCGAACTTGAGGTGTACTGTTTTCATAATCAATTTTTGCCAAATTATCTCGAAAATACTCAGTTGACAGTAATCCTCCCTGTTTGGTCGGAAAACTGTTGGGTACCACATGATAAACCGTTTCTCTTCCCAAAGTACTAATCATTACATACCCCAGAGTATAAACAAATTCATCTGTAATTCCGCTCAATCTCAGAATTTTATCCCGATAAAGTTCAGTATTATTTAGCAAACATCTTTCTTTCAAAATATTTTTACTAGCGCCTGTGTCCAACATCATAATTACCGTTTCCGAGAGCTCGTTACTTTGAAACAAGACGGTAGGAGCTATTACGTCTTTTTCTGGATTAATCAAATATACGTCGATTATTTCGGGCTCCGACCCAAATCGGTACAAGCCTTGATTGTAAGGGTTGGGTGCGCTTGGGTATTCACAATGGCCTGTGCCTGGGCACCCTGTGCTGGTCGGCCATCCGCGTTTCCCTGTTGCGCTGCCCTACGATTGTTATTGCTGATACGGATTTGACATTCCGTTAAATAATGACCTGGATTTTTACAATAATTGCGTATTATTTGATTTGCTTGATTTTGCTGTTGATTCACGGAATTTTGTTGTTGTGTCAATGCCTGTGAATAACTCATTAATCCTGCAACGTTCTGATTTCCTAAATTTCCCTGTTTTTGTTGGTTGCACGCTGGAGCTAAATGTCCCCATTCATTACACATTTGACATTGAATTTGAGATGTCTGACCTTAAGGAATTTTTGGCTGATTTTGCTGAGTCATTGGATTGACATTATTTACTTGATTTTGTATAGGTTGTTGTATATTACGACAAGACTCGGTCAAATGACCTTTTCGACCACAATTTCTACATGGATTACTGTAACATTTGTCTGCTGTGTGTCCTCTTTTTCCACAAATCTGACAAATCATGATCGTATTTGTTTGCGCGACCGCTCCAGAAATTTAAAAACAATTATCTGCAGAATGACCTGGTTTTTTACAATATTGACAAATTAATTGAGTCTGAGGCTCGATTTTTCCCGATATTTTGCATTTATCAGCTGTGTGACCCAATTTCCCACAAGCCTGACATTTGTTGGGTGGAGTTGCCCCTGGAGCACTCCAACAAGTTGTAGCAAGATGCCCTTTTTTACCGCAAATCTGACAATTATTCACCGCTGGTGGATTGGTGTTTACCACGGCTACCATTGATTCTTCCTTAGCTTCTTCGATGATTTTCACGCTTGCTTTCTTTGAAGTTTTTTCAGGTTCCTTTTCTGGTTTTTGCTTTGCTTCAGCATTGTCTCTCAATCTCTTTAAGTCTGCTAATTCCCGTTCAATCGTCTTTGCCTCATGAATTGCTCCGCTAAGAGTAGGTTCCTCGGTTTTCATCTTATCTCGTATTTCTGGTTTCAATCCTCTTATAAAACAGCTGCATGCCATTTCATCTATTGCATTGTTTTCTCCTTGACCTAAATATTTTTCCTTGTAATAATAAGCCTCGCAGATCTTTTCGGCTAATTCTCGAATACGATGCGCATACTGGTCCACTGTATCCCTATTCAGTTGTGCACTACTTCCTATTTCTCCTTGCAACTGATAAATATCTCTTGGAGGATCATAAGTTGTTTTCAAATACTCGATATATTCTTCAATGTTCTCAAACTTATTTTTCGAAACTTTTTTCCACACGTCTCCTACTAACTTTGACTTTGCCAATCTCAACAAGTGTAATTCGTTTTCAACTCCGACCATTTCGAGACCATCCTCCAGTCCGGCGATATACCGTTCCAACGAGTTTCGATTTCCATCAAACTTCGGTATCACCTGCAAAGCGTCTCTCAAATTCGCGATTCTACCTGCACTTATATTTAATATGGGTCGTGTTACATCCGGTGTCGTCCGACGAAAAGGTTTTTTGTTCGCGTTATTATGACCGCCTCGTCCCCTTCCGTCACCGTCACCGCCGTCACCGCCACCGCCGCCGCCGTCGCCGCCACGGTGGTCACCGCCACGCCCTTCGTTGCTACCTGCCTCGTCAATTTGATCGTAATTGATATTTTCGAGATTTCTACCATTATTACCTGTATCTATTATTTCGTTTATTTTACTCATTCTCTTTCGCTGAACAGATGGTATCACTGGTGCCATTTTTTTAGAAAGATTTCGTACAATTTTTTCCGGTATTTGTTTCCTACGTAACACTTTAAGTTTTTGACTCGAATCCCTCCTTGATTGCAATCTATTAACAGTATACCCCTTTTTTCTGGGACATGTTGTTTTTTCTGTCAATGATGCTAACCTAGTGAAACTATTAAACGACGTTGAAAAATTTATCTCCGATTTCGATTTGTTTCCGATTTTTATTGGCTTGATTGAACTTTCCTTTTTATCCCCAATCAACCCAAAAGCTCTAGCTGCTTTTACAAAGATATTTTCACTATCAATTGGTGCAATCTCTCTTCTAGGTGAAACAGATTTTGAACAGGATTTCACCAAAGGTCTTCTTCTCGGTGTTGTATCTATTTCTGAGGATCTCGATCTTAGCTGTGTACCTGAAATACTGCTCAATCTCAACCAAGGTGTGGTTAGACCAGTTGCTGATGTAAACGAACTTTCAGAATCCTCGAATTGTTTAATTACGATTTTCTCTGCGACTTTTGGTTCTACAACTTCTATTTCGCTATCGTTAGGATTTTCACAGTTCGAATTAGTTGCAGCCGGATTTTCGAGATTTGGATTAATTGTATCTGGACGTCTGTGTAAATACTCACCAATTGTTTCCGCAAGAAGTTCTATCTCATGTCCAAGAGCTTTAGTTAAGTCCGATTCTACTTTATTTCCCGAATTTTCTGATGTTTTCTCTATACTTGCTACTGACTCTTTGAGATATGGAGTTGACGTTACTAATCTGCTTAGTTCATCGAATTCTTGAATATCTGTCACTTGTGTTGATTGATCTTTCGGATTTATTAATTTTCCCAATTTCCTTGTACCCGGTTTTTTCCTGTCTTCTGGATAGGCATGCAAGATTTGATCCGAAACAGTACATTTTGAACGAGTTGAAGTCATTTATGATTTTATTTTGCCTTTACTACTCATTTCACAAAAAAAAATTCTTTTATTTATTTATCTATTTATTAATAAATTTTATATACACTGTTTTTGTATCCCGGACGAGCCCCCAAATTTTTGTTACGTCCCGATCAGCAATTTTCACTCCATTTCGATCAAGGAGAATTTACACCCTCCCTTTACACGTTATTCGGAGATGACGCTTTATCGAGGTTTTGGCCCTGTTTTGAACCTAACCTTTCGGAAAATAATTCGGGATAGGGCCTAGAGTGTATATATTGGTTATTGGGCAAATTTTATTCGCGGTTAAAAATTGAAAGTTACTAGATTTTAAGTGATGATTTTAAACTGGACAAGAAAATGCTGGACGCATTTTCTTGTCCAGTTGAAACATTGAACGCATTGAAAGTTACTAGATTTTAAGTGATGATTTCAAACTGGACAAGAAAATGCTGGACGCTAGCTCTTTCTATCGCCTGGAATACGCTACGCGGCTATCTCTCTCTCTCTCGCGCATCACTCTCGACGCACGGCTCGCGACGACTCACCAACACACTCACTCACTGTTTTCTCCCGACCTATCCTAATACTTTTAACGCACCATGATGAAGCTGGAATAAAATTGACCCGAACGAATATCTATTGACCACGAAAATATTTTAACCCTCCAGGTTAACTATTAAATGCTTACAACTGATTATTAACAAATGATTATTGACGAATGAATATTCAGAAGAAATGAAATTTTCAAGATGAAGATGATAACTTCCACGACTTAAGATATGAGTTAAATGGGTTTACCTCAGAATGAATGATCGAATTAATCGAATGACGAATGGATTTCCGAATCGAGTTGGAACGTCCTTCCCAAATTCCAGATGAATATTCGAGTCAGAATCGAATGATGATGATCGATTTTCCAGATAACGTCCTTCTCAAAATGCCGAATATTCGAATCAGAATCGAATACTGATGATCGATTTCCTGAGACGAATGTCCTTCCCAGATTTCAACGATATAGATGGATGATTTTTGATGATAAAACGATTTCCAGGTGAAATATACTCAATCTCAGTAGAATGATTCGGAAGATTTCGAATGATTTATTGAACTGAATTAATATAAATACTGATTCTTGATTTGTTACAAATTTTCTTTGTGCGCTAATTACTCTCAAAGTGTTACAAAGATTGAGGTCTTTGCCTCGGTCGCGAAGAAGTACTGGAAGAAGTACCGGAAATACTCGAAGTAGTACTGGAAGTAGAAGTAGAAGTGCCGAATGGGCCGCGAGCGCGCGATTAAGTAACCTCGGTGTCGGACACCCCCGCGTCACCGCTGTCACACCTGCGCCTCGACTCCCCACTCTCATCACCTGATTCCTTTCTTTGATTGACTAATTAAATATTTCCAATTTCGTAGTCTTACAATAATTTTGACGTTCTAATTTGTAAATAGTTAAATTTTATCGCGAATTTTATGAACATACAAATTTGAATGAAAGCTGTACGAGCTTTCGTTGCGGAGTTAAAAATAGTTGACATAAATTTTTATTTTAATATTTATTTGATTATTTCCCTGAATAGTTTTTATTTCTCTTCCTGATTTTCCACAATTTTCTGTATTTCTCCCATTATTTATCCTTATCATGACGATCCAACTTAATGTTTATTCTGCATGCTTGAATTTATTTTATCTTTCCGTTGTTATTGTTAATATTTTTCAAAATACAATGCCAATCCCGTGTATCCGTCCCTTAAACTTCTTTTTTCCATCCATTTCTTTAATTATTATTTCGACTATGATCCTCCTGGACTATAACGATGATCTATTATTCATCGATATTCACTGTCCAGGAGGTGCTGCACTCTTTTCGTCTGACGGCCGCTCTCGACATCATGCCCATCGTGACACGCGCCGTACAAGCAGGCCCTATGTTCGACAAGTGTGAGGCGCGCTCTGCCGATATCCTTATCTGCATTTTTGCGCCTCAGGTTACCGACTCTCCTACGGCTGACTCGCCTTGTACAGTCGCCTCTGTACATCAATCTATGTTTCCTAAAGACGAATTAATTTTACCAATGGAATATTTTTCCATTTGGTTTATTATTTATTTATCGAAACTGCGAGTTCGATAAACTAAATGATGACAATTTGTTAATGTTTGTTGTCAATGATTTAGTAAATGCCGAATTTTAAAATTAAATTGTCATTGAAATTTCTGGAAAAATTCGCAGGACGTAACATATGCTTATAAATAAATATACTGCAGTACTATCATGTTTCATACAATCTGAAAGAACGCAAATGCTTCGGTGTTCTGGTCTTCCTTCATTACGATAGTAAATAACAAATGGGTGCAAAGTCGCTTGGTCGTTGTTCCAATAAAACCCTGTGCTGCATCTTGAGCGACGAAGGCATAGTTTTGAGCAAAATCACAAATAACTAAAAACTCTCCTTCTTTCAACTGATTTTTGAAATTGGTTAAATGTTAAGATTGCTTTTTTGCTACGAAGTCATGACGAAGAAGACTTTCCAATTGTTTGCACATCTCCTCAATCAACTCATCGACTGGCAGTGTTATCGTTAATAACTTCGTTCGGTCTGTGCTCACCCATTGCTTGAATGATCATTCATCAATCGCTGATTGGTCAAAAGTTTCATGAAGAACCTGTTTAATCTTCGGTATTCCCGGGCAGTCAGCACACTCGCCAATATAACAGACAGAATTTGAATTCTCGCAAACCATTAGAGCCATGCAATCGTAAAAATTAGATAATGGTGTAGCGTTATCTTTAGTTAATTCTGCTATTGGGCAACTTTGAAATCCAGCTAGGACACAATATTTCGGTCGAAGTTCGGCAAATTTCGAGAAACCAATCTTGATTGAAGGATTTTCTTCTTTGAAACCCTCGTATATTTCTTTCAAATTACCAAGAACGAGTCTTTTTTGTTCATGAGTCCGTACTTTTGAACCTGGATCACGGATTGATAAAAAGTCTTTTTCTCCGGGTAGTAATCTACTGATCTCGTCCGAAGTATAAAACGATTTAACCAGATTGACCGTCTCGATCGGTATTTTGTGACCTATAACAAATAATATAGCACGTTATTGACTTGAACCGACAAATTCCATACTTTCAAAAGTACCTTTTCCAGACGGAGCTCGACTACTCATTAATCCTTTTTCATTGACTAATATTTTGGCTTGACGTGCCATGTGGTAACTAAATTCGAAGAATTTTTCCATTTTCCGCGCAGACCAGCTCAGTGGTGCCAGAGTTAGAATCGTCACTATTTGATTATAGTCGATATGTGGACTGCAAAATACTTGCTCGTATGTAATATCCTGTTGAAAAATTGAAATAAATGGTATTAACTTTAAAAATACTTTGATGATTAAAAAATGTTTGGATGCCTTCAAGTAATTTTCAAAGTAAAATCAAAGCATTTTGAGTATTTTTTTGCGCATCCTAAGAGGAAGCGCAAAAACTTTGAAAAAAGTCAGTGAAAAATTGGTAATCTCATACCAAGCCTCCATTTTGCGTCCTCATATCAGAAGCTTTGTTATCGCGACAAATATTTTTATTCGAGATGTTCAATCACTAAGATTCAAACAATCACTAAGATTCAATTTGGAGCGAATCCGTTAAGAAGGGATTTATGATACTTTGAATTTTTTGAAAAATTTATGATTTCCTTCTAATTTTCAAACTTCCCACATATTCAGACTCGGTCTACAAGTGAACCATTATTAAACAAAATTTGGTGTCGAATCTGAACTTCTTGAGGGGTTCGCAATTTTAGTATTTCCAATTATTTTTAAAAAATCTATTTTTATTATAACTTTCACAATTTTTATATATCTGGTTCCAGCAGTTTGTCCCAAAATTGAATTACTACTGCACAACGTTCCGAATCAAATTTGGTATAAATCTATCGAGTCGTTGGTGTATTATGCTATTTTTAATTTGTGAAATGTCATGAAAATCTGCAAGGTTTCCGTGGAATTAGTAAACGTAGTTGGCAAAAATCAGAAATTAATGTACTTGAGCCCACAAAAAAGCTTCCTTTGTAAGGAAGCAATGATGCAAGTTAAATTGCCGCAATTTTGGTCTATTAATCAAAGATTTGTTTTCTGTAGTCCGATTTATTCGTTTTTAGCACCATCGGTTCGACTTTTACTCGAGTTAAATGTGGAAGCAATATTCATTTAAAATAAAGGAATGTTTTTTTACCATATTCGATGAAATATCGCCAGGATTAGATGGTCTGTTTGACCACCAAATTATTTCTAATTTGCTTCTTAGAGTCTGATGCACGTCATTGACTACAGCCAGAGTATGCGAATCTGTCAGATGACTTATTGTTTTTAGCAATGGCAAATTTAGAGAATTCAAGACTCCATTCATTTGCTGTATAGCGACGTCAGTATCGGACAATTCACTCTCTGCGGGAGTCAAATTTTCAGTCAAGCTCAACGAAGACATACTTTCTCCTGTTAGTACATAATGAGATTGTTGACTCGATTTGGCAATAGATCCTTCAATCAATTTATCAACAGATTCTTGACTTCGCGTTGAAGCGGATTCTTGATTCTGCTGTGAGGACGTTGCAGGCTCGATGGTCTCCTCATAATTCAATTCGTTTGCCGTAGAACCTTCATCATTGTCCAATTCGATGTCTTGCACTTTGCTGTCTTCAGAATTTTTCTGAATTTTCTGTCGACAAGTTCCACATATTAGTTGGTTCAGAGAAAGATCCGGGTGCAGTAGTTTTAGTGCCGGTGTAACCGGTCGCAGTTCCGCAGAATTATTCTTTCTATGTCCTTACACGCTGTATGGATTACAACACCGCGCGAATTGTACAAACGTAGACTTCATTGTCAATACTTTTCAATCTGAATACACCATAGTTTACAGAACCCAGGTGTACACGGCACTGTAACGACGGGAAAAAACTGGTTGAATGTTTGTACTGTCTTGTGTCCACGGGTACTCAATTTTATTAATCCGAGCCCCCGGTTGGATCGCCGAGACGAACGAGTGCGTAACGACGCCGCGAGACGATCCACGATACCGCGTGGTCGACGAGTCGATCGAGCGAATTATTCGAGCGATGCGTGACTCGAAGAGCCGAACGTATGAGCGAAAATCACAATGAGTAACTCCTGATTAACGAGGGACAGAATGAGCAGACTGAATATCGCGAGATGCACCGAAAAATAACGAAAAGCTAATGAGCGAAACGAGAGTCGAACCGTTGAGCTTCGCGGCCATTAATGTTATATCAAACGGAGTTCGGGCGTCGTCGTTTACGACGGTGCAGCTGCGCGTGCGCGACGGAGGTACTGCCGAGCAGCAGTCGTCGGCGAAGCGTCGAGGCTGCGCTAGCGGCACGGTTCTTCAACAATATTCATGACATCGTCATTCTGACAATTCACTTTTTTACCTTGGGACGAGGCGTTAATCGGCTCTCCCAATCACCGGGTAGCTCCTGAGCGTTAGAGCATCGACGCTCAAGTTGTATTCGTATAAAAAATTATGGAGTGGATCTGGAATCTCTTCGCCACATTCTGATGCAGATGTCATAGAATGCCCCTGATATTATTTTAATATAGTAATCGCCCCGCCATTTTGATAATAGCACTTTTTCGATCTATATTATAAGGAACTGTTTTGTTCATTTTTAGACCAAACATGCATTCCTATCTTTTATTTTATTTTTCAAATTTGTCTTTCGTAGTTATGAAAACTCCATCTTCGCATAGGACTCAAAAATTTTGTTATATTTTATAAGATTTTTCAGAATTTTTTCAGATTTTAAAAAATGGAGGTTTTTAAAAAATTTATGAAAATTATACCTCAGGTAAAAAGAGGTTAAAAAATCTAAAAAAAATTTGGTATGTGTTTTTCGACAAGAACTTTTGTATAAAAAATTATGGAGCCGATTTAAGATGTCATCGTCAGATCTTGATCGAGACGTCATGGAATGTCCCATATGCGAATCGTATTCGCGATTTAGGAACCCAAATAATAGAAGCATACGAGTTCGACAACGATAGGGAAGCTGACGAGGCTTTCAAAGCAAATACCCATAACAGTTTGCCCTCGTGTTTTATACATGGATTAAGACCGGAAATCGAACAGCGCATGACCACAGGAGGTGACATCGATCAAATGATAAAACGCGCGATTCAAATAGAAAGGCAGCTAACCGCCCAAGTGGCCCTGCGTAAAGGGCACCGGGATTCTTCTGAAAACAAACCCAGCAAGGCTGAACCACAAAGTCATATACACGTAATAACTGGCGACACGAACTTTTGCCAAATCTGTAAAAAATCCGATCACCTAGCTTCAACATGTCCAGACAGGCCTCCGCGCGTTGAGCAGACTCAAGCGGATCAGGGTAACATGTGGAAAGAAGTAGTATGCCAGGTCTGCGGCAGGAAGGACCATAAGGCCTCGAAGTGTTTTAAAATCTATCCCCTTTCAAAGGACAATAAAGGCACCATGGCCCCTATGATTACGGTATGTCAAATTTGTAACAAACGGGGCCATATGGAAAATCGCTGCTATCAAATATTTCCACCGGAAACGCAAAATTTAGGAAATAAGACATTGGTTTGCCAGTTGTGCACAAAGACGGGTCATGCAGGCACCGAGTGCAGCCAGTTGACCGGTAATAGCTCTCCGCCTCCCAGGGAGCAAGTAGTAAAGGTGTCGCAGGGCCTTCGGTTTCATGAGGAAATGAATGTTAGTTGTCAGATTTGCAAAAGACCTGGACACACTGGTGATAAATGCGGGTATCGGTACAATCAAAATCGGAATATTACGCGAGAACAAGATAACAACCAGAGAGGATATCCTGATAATAACAGGGAAAGACCAGACCAGAATAGGATTTGTCACTATTGCAAACAGCCGGGCCATTTTATTAAAGAGTGTCAAGCGAGGCTCAGTAAGGAAGAAAGCGAACGCTGGGGTGCAGCCGGCGAGGCCCCTCAGAACCTGCACCCGATACGCGTTATAACGACGGGAGCCAGAGTTTTCAACCCCGAGTAATCCGAATTTTTAACGTCCGCTTGGAAAAAGACCGTAGCGTGCCCACGGTTAAAATGAATAGTCTTGAGTTAATCAGCCCTATTATTTTCTTGATCGACACTGGAGCCGGCCCGAACATCTTAAAAGAAAAATGTTTACACCCATGCGTCCCTATTAATCGTGAAGAAATCGTACAATTAAATGGATTTACAAACGAATCGATATTAACAAAAGGACATGTAACCATGCAGGCTTTCGGTCGATGCACTAGATTCCATATCGTCGATAATAGTTTCCCCATATTGGAGGGGGGGATACTAAGATCGGAATACTTAGATGGAAACCGGGCCACAATCGATTATGAGAAACGACAGATGAAAATGCAAGATACTGAGATTCCTTTCGCGACTTCGGAAATGATAATAATCCCTGCGCAAATGACGAAAATTTGCTTCGTGAGAATAAAGAATTTGGACATAAGAGGAGGATATTTACCCGTTTTGGATGCGGGAGAAGGACTAACAATAGAAGAAAGCGGATATGTGGAAAATAATAATGGAAAAGGATACATTCGGATCACCAATTATAACTGCTATACCGTGCAGGTGCAAGTACCGGTATTAGAATTATTGATAACGGATGAAACTATAGGCTTGTGTGAGAGAAATACGCAACAGACCCTGAATAATCAAGTGAATATTAAGAGTAAAGAAACTGAGAGATTTACAAACCCATGCAAAAAAGCAAAAGAAAAATCAAATGAGATAGAACCTATGAGTAAACACGAATATTTACCAAATAAAGATGTCGCTTCGCAAGCAGAATTCGACACCTCGGATGAAGGGCACGGGCCCGTCGACGGCTCGGCCATTAACATGCCAACAACTGTAAGTCAAGCAACACCTCTAGGCGAGACAGGGCATTCGAGCGTGAACGAGCCGGCAGCCGATATGAAGGCGCCGACGAAACCTTTAATGTATACAGAATCACTGGAGGCAATCGAGAGAGGTTATTGCCCCCTTCTTGAGCGAAATATTGAGCATGAAATATCGATAAACGAGAACGAGACAGAAATGATGGAAAATAATATTTGTGTTAAAATGACAGAGGTCGCAGACCCAGATTCAGTAGAGGGAATGGAACCTCACTCGGGAAATACGACTACGGTGCCAATGGAATGGCCAAGTTCGGACGTAACACGGAAAAAAATTATACCTACGGGAGAATAGACAAAATAAAGGAAATAAGGAATAATAGAACTCTACAGGAAAGTGATAAGATTAATTTCCAGATTAACACGGAAACTCTCCGAGAAGTCAATAAAGATATAGGTCCCAAGGAAGAAGAAAGAACGGACTATAGAGCTTACAAGATGATGAATATAGCATTGATAAAAAGATTAAGCGTACATTATGTGACGCACAGAATTCAACCATTTAATCGGAAGGATCATTGTTTCTGTTACGCCGCAGTACCCGCGCCCGAGGATCGATTTAAACAAATTCGGGAACTTTTAAGACTCGAGGGATTAAACGACGAGGAAAGACTCAGTATCGAAGGACTTTTAAGGGAAAGCGTTCATCTTTACCACATTCCCGGTGAATCTCTCTCATATACTACCATACTACAGCATAGAATAACCACAATAGATGATTTGCTCGTAAATACTCGGGGTTATCGGTGGCCCGAATGCACTAAGGATGAAATAACGAAGCAAATTGAAGATATGCTTGAAAATAAAGTAATAGTCCCGTCTACTTCGCCATACAACTGCCCCGTCTGGGTTGTACCGAAAAAGGTCGACTCTAAAGGCAATAAACGCTGGAGAGTAGTATTCGATTACCGTGCATTAAATGAGAAGACCGTGGCTGACGCCTACCCTATACCAAACATCACCGAAATATTGGACCAACTAAGAGGAGCGCATTATTTTTCTGTCTTCGATCTTGCCTCAGGCTTTCATCAGATCGAGATAAGCCCCGAAGACAGGCATAAGACGGCGTTCAGAACACCTCGAGGGCACTTTGAATTCGTACGCATGCTGTTCGGACTGCGTAACGCGCCTCCCACCTTTCAACGCACAATGGACTTGACTCTCAGCGGGCTCTCAGGAAAAGGAGTATTTGTATACCTAGATGATATCGTCATCTATGCACGAGGATTGGAAGAGCACGAAAATTTATATCGAGAAATGACGAAGCGACTCGAAGCTGCTAATCTGAAATTACAACCTGACTGTGCCTTACCACGCACAGTTTTATCGGACGGTAGCCATTGGATGAGAGTCCCGGACGATGGTGAAGGAAAAGCGAAGAGAATAGCCCGGTTAAGGTTTCTCGAGATATAGACTCATACAGCCCTATAAATTGTTTTGAACTCGCTCTAGTCTGCCATAGAGTTTCGCGTTATGCTGCTCCACCTGGGCTTGCACAGGTCACTCTTTGTCAACCCATCAACGAGGTACAACAATTAACCTGGCCTCGCACAGGTGACCTAAACGGATTGTCAAGTCGCGGTTACGTTGCCAACAATCAACCTGGCCTCGCACAGGTGATAGCCGCACATCAACAGAGTCGCCTGGACTCGCACAGGCCTACCTCGTCTCTCAATTCCTTCCAAGCGTCCGGTACCCTCGCGACAGGGATTACGAGGCGAAACTCACATTAACCACACGCTGCTGTTAATCAATTTTATTTTTTCCTCCAACTCACTAAATTATACTTCTTTCCTTGTAACAAAAATTCTATTGAAAAACAAAAATAGAGTTTTGGTTAAAGGATTCGCGTTCGCTTGATAGCCACGTGTTGACACTCGCGTCTTACTCTCTTCACTGGCGACTCTCTCCCTCGTTCGACGCTCGATCGCTCGATCGTGGGTACCCCCACCCCTCGCTCTCTCCCTCAGTCTCGCGCGATAGCGAATGTTATTTATGACGTCATCGCGCCGTACGCTACGTTGGCGACACTGACAAATGTGAATTTTTGAAAAAGGAAGTAAATTATTTGGGCCATATCATTGGACAAGACGGTGTCAAAACAGATGCAAAAAAGTTAGAAGCCGTCCGCGAATATCCAAGACCGAAAAATGTTAAAAATATCCGTCAGTTTTTGGGCTTAACAGGGTACTATCGCCGATTTATCGAGGGATACGCGAAAATATCGAAACCTCTCACCCTGCTACTCTGCAAGGAAACCGGATTCGCGTGGGGACCAGAGCAACAGCAAGCGTTTGCAATACTAAAAACAAAACTCTGTACGGCACCCGTTCTGCGATATCCCGATTTTTCAAAACCTTTTATTTTAACAACGGACGCCTCTGGTACCGCCATTGGAGTTAACCAAAGAGTACCGCCACAAGAGAGAGGAAGCATTACAGAGGGAAAGAGCTAGAGAAGAATCTCAAGGGGAACGCCTGGCTAGGCGACGAGGGCAATGCAACCTCGCTGCCGCCGCCTGGAGGGTTCACGAATTCGGCGCAATACGCATCACGCCACATCGTTTCAGAGACATATCAAACTCTCAACCCCTCTCTCTCGTTGCCGAATTCATCCACCCATATTTTTACTATAGAAACAAACACTCGATAACGAGAATCCATTCATATTCAGAAATAACTATTTGGATATACCCAAACGGGGAAAGTTAGCCATGACACTCGTCACAAAACCACAAGACAATAGGAGTACAAATCGAAAGGAAAACAATGATACACATGTTTCGGCAATAGAGATGCACTGACTTAATATTTAACGCAATTACGGAATTATCAAAATTCACAGATGAAAGTAGTTCGCCATAGGAACAGCGGATTACTCCACGTAGGCAAGCAAAAATCTCCAAGCCTCGCTCACGGTCAAAGAAAATCCCCTCCCATCAGCCACCTCTGGTGATATCTTCCATGATGGGAACTCCCGGCTCCGATCGTGATTCGCCAATACTGGGCCTTTTCATGAACCAACTACCGGCCCGAGATTTCCGCACACCCGCAACTAGCCACGTAACGAAGGTGCACATAGATAACACCTTCGAAACGTAACGACCCTAAAAACCCACCCACCATACCCCTATTTTTTGATAATAATGGAAGGGTCAAGTCAATAAAAAGGCGATACACTAGAGCGGAGACACAGTCAGACTAGCTTAGAGATAGAAAGACCACAGAGCGAAGGAAAAGTCGGAAGTAGTAATTATAACACGAATTAGAGAAGAACGAACTACTTTGGAAGACAGTAGAAATAACTTTGATCTGTACCAATCGTTTTAATCGAACCAACAGTTTAAATTCGGAATTTGTAAGTCAGTTCTCATCCGCGGAATTCTTTTGTTTAATAAATTGTTTATCTGGACCAACATTTACTTCTACCGAGTCTCATCCATTTACTTCCCGGCCACCAGCGATTCCAATGTAAGTCCAGTTCCATTATATGCAAAAATTTAATTTAAGATAAAATGTTTAATATTTATGTTATGATTAGAGCGATTCTGCTCCACGAATTCTTATAAGATATTTTCCAATCGAGACCAATTACCCGTTATACCTTTTTCCCATAGAATCAGATGAACCTTTAAAACGTGTAAACCTTCGTAGAAATGGTAATTTTTCCTTGTAACCAGTAGGAACGAATCATTAGCACTTTCCCCTAAATCCATACTCTACAGTAGCTAAACGGATAGAAACAATCTATTACCTCCTCAACCATCCTCGTTTCCTGAAAGCAAGCATTCCCTGCCCCGTCCTTAGTAACTTTCCGCGAGGAATAGACTAGGAAAGGGGCTATCGTGAACGCGATTGACATCTGGTGTAGTATAGGTCGATCTTTCGACTTGACTAGACTATGTTAAACCAGAAGCGTTCCGATCCGTCTGTAACTCCAAACAGAACAGGGGCCATTGATGTCGGTGCACGTTCGGTGCTATGTGTTCGATCCGAGGTTTAACGTAACCAGTGTTACTGACGTAGAAATTGGGCCAGGGATGCTCTAGTCCCACCGATTGTCGTAACACTGGTGCCGAGCCTCTGGATTTCGTGCATCTCTGGCGGCCGATTCGTGCAAGGGACATTCTCGCTGTTTGGACGTAACACTTGCAGCGATTCTGGCCTCTTTTACCCGGTCTGATAGCGATCTCTCTGCAAGCTTTATGCGCTGTTTGTCGATCTCCATGCACATTTCGTAGCTGTTCGGGCCGATTTCCAAATCCATTGCCTCCATTATGTGTAAAATTGAAGAATACCCGTCATTAAATACACAAACTGCAATTTCCGTAGCTACATCCAAGACTGTTTTCTCACTTGAAATATTGTTTGGGGCCAGTCTCCACACAGTCGAATTAAAGCTTTCGTTGTTATTTTGCGTATAACCGCCGATGCACTCTTTCTTGAGTACTGTGAGATCCTCATATGGCTTAGCATCCGTAATGCCTTTGAAAGTCTTAGAATCACCGTCACTAATGTAGTGACAGTATTTGACCTGATGCAAAGTTTCAGAGCGGCGAAACATCTCAACAACTGCATCGACTTCCATTTTTCCTGCCGATCCGTCGTGATTCACAGCGCATTCTCCTACATGACTTTCTGCCCACTCCGCATATTCGTCGGTATCTTTTTTTAGACCAATGTTCACACGCCTTACAGTATTTTGATTTCACTACACAATCAACGATTTTTCCAAAGTTATAGCCAATAAGAGTCACTAACCCATTGTGACGGCCCCAGGTTTGCATATATGTAGACGATGAGAATGATAGAAAAATATGGGTGACAATAGCGTAGTGGTTAGCGCTCTTCCTTAGGAACCGAAAAGCCCGGGATCGAATCCCGGCAGTCACCATATTTTTTCTATCATTTATTCTTGGGTAAACCGTCAGAACATCGACCATCACCAATTCTCCGAAAGTATCGGCTCGATCGTTACACCATACAGAGACGTAAATCCACGTTTTCTCCACGAACCATCGCCAGACACTACAATTCTATTTTCTCCGTTGTCAATCGAAATGGTTTTTTCTTCTTCCGCAGCTCTTATCACACTATTCTGGCAAATTAAATTGGTTGCAATGTTCATTCTTTTGACAACCTTATCGTGAAATGAGTGAAAGGTAGTCCGAGGTAATTCCATGAATGCACAGAATTTTCTGATTCCGTGCCAACCAACTCCAAGCAATCGCATGGCAATTATTATTCTACGGTTGATTTCGTAGCCTTTTCCAACAAGTGGACAACTCAGTATCTCAGTCTTCTCACACTTTTCGAGGACACTACAAGTTTGAAACCCAAACCACGCTTACTGCTTTCAGTAAATTTTACTTTCGATTGGCATATCTTGCAAACGACAACGTCGGAAATAGCCGAAAAAACTGTAATGAAGTTAATTATACGATAACCAAACGCTGGATTCACTTCGATATCGTATAAATCTTCCGATTGCTTCAGTTTTTTGCCGATGAACTGGCGTTCAAGTCGTCTAGTGCTTCTGCCTCATGCCGATTCAACGGTCTTCGTCGCGATACTTTTGGTCTCCTGACGCTGGAAACCGACGTTTTTGTCCCTTTCTTCCCACTGTACAACCCGTCACTCATTGTAAGAACAAATCAATACAACAAAACAAATCAACTCAATAATTGCACCGGAAGAAGAAATTAAAATTTACAGAACTATCGAGAAAAACGACTGTTTGTCGACTAGCGTCCTTCTCGACTGCTTGGCCGTGCCTAACTGTCTGAAACGGCCGTTCCACAATTCTAAACTCGCCAGGCTAGTCAGGCAATAAATATTTACAATAACATCTGCCGTATACCTGCTCTAGTCCCCTAACGGACCTTCTCGCATTTGGAATAGCGCTAACAAAAGGGCCTCGCTGCGGACCAGACGGCCTTGCACTAAAACTCGAAAACGGAGTACTTAAAGATTTTTCTCGGCCATAATCTTTTGGGACATCATTTTTGAGGCCCTTAAGGGACGCTTTAAAACAAAGAAAAAAAAATCGATTTTTCGAAAATTCTAGGGTGGCCTAAGGCCTTAAATTCGCTTCTAACACCCGTTTCCTGAGCTAGGGGGAAACGGAGCAAAGAATCCAGTGTAAGCGATCTCCTCTCCTCCGGTGCAGTGAAGGTTCCTGGGATCGAGAGATCTCCACGATTTACACACAGCTTTCGAACTACAGCTTGGTCACTCCCACACGCACTTGCGTACGATCGTCAACCCGATCCAACGCGCCGCAGAAGCGTACTGCACTCAGATCGCAATTAACCTGAGACAGCGCTTACGGATACGTTTTCGATATTCCCAACCTCTGAACGCAATTATTCAAAGGTTAAGGCTATATCGAAAGGCCCTAATGCTGATGTTCTTCCTTACTCTGACTTCCTCTTCTAACAGTACACGTATACTGGGCTCTTGCGCAAATGGCGACGTGACAACGGCATTTGCGTATAATGATAGAATGCCTCGAGTGGCTCGTCCCGGCCGCTTATAAGCACTTGGCGTTTTAGAGGAGTAGGGTTGAAATTGTTGGAGGTAGGGAGGGCATCGCGCCATGTCACGTGAGGCCTTACATAACTTCCCTTCGGAGTGGGGACCGATTTTCCAGGAGAAGGGCAGACATCGCGTGATGTCACGTGGTCTCTTATATAAGACCCTTCGTGGTGGGTGGATTTTTGCGCGGATAGGGATGACCTTCGAGACATCGCCTGATCCACGCGGCCGTTCGTGATTGGCCAGGTTTCGTCTTGTTGGGAAATCCCGTTTTCCTTCGTTAATTCATTAGCTCGTCGGGAGATCCGACGACGATTGTTATCCACTTATTTGGTATTCCGCCTCCACCCCGTTCGCGCGTTCCACGCTTAGGTGGCTTTTTTATTTTCTAATTATTTCTATCCATTTTCGCGTGACTTTTTCTTCTTCGGGTGCCGCTGCCTGGTCCCCTTCGTAGGGTCCAATGTGATTCAGATGATTGTCCAACGGCAAGCGGTAGAGTAAATAAGGATCGCGCTGTTCGAGCCCGTGGTAACGCTCCACGTGCTCACTTCCTTACTGGCTCTTACTCCGCATTGATCGTGGATCAATAGAGAGCGCGCTATTACGGGCCACCGCTTGGCCTCTCGTGCGAGCCTGCAAGCATCGTTACGTCCCGTTACAGTTCATAACTTTACATTCTGTATTCAGTGATACATCCTCATTTGACAATCAAGGTTCGCTGTACGGGAAGAATCCTCATACTCGAAATTATTTATTTTTCAACTGGGAATGAACATGATGCTGATCGGGATCTCTCTGCTTCAGGTATTTGAGCGACAACTTTATTAATATCACACAATCATTTATCTTTTGCCCAGCTGATAACGAAGCTCGGACAATACGAGGAGATGTAGAGATGCATTCAATTCATAAGCAGATGTTCTATCTATTCTTCAACAGTTGGCCCGGTCAAAAATTAATCAATCATACCGTTAATTTTCGTGATTCAGTGTAAGAATGTGCATTAAAGAAAGGAAAAAAAGCATTTTCCTGTTTCATGAAGAATTCCGATAGTTTCGCGTTGGGATGGTATACTTTTTCATAGCAAAGTAGAAAATTGCTGAAAATCGTTATGTTAAGTGGAACCAGTCCGCCGAAAAACACTGCTATCAGGTTCTACGACGCGCCTATAAAAAATTTTGCTCAAGTACGGTTTTGCGATCATTATTTCGATACTTGTTTGAATTTTAAGCGACGAACCCAAGACAATATTTGATTGCAGGTTGTGCAGGCTTCAATTTCCTACTTTACCGTTTTGGTGTCACTGCGATAGATTATGGCGGCGACCGTTCGATGACGGAACGTGAAGAGTAGTCTGCATGTGAATGGAAGGACACTGAGAAGGGTGTACGTAGCAAAAATGTCTTACCTTTCCGATAAAAGTTACCATTTTTTTGTCTCTTCATTGCAGAGAAAGCCGAAATATTGGAATGGAGTAGTTTCTTTTTTTTCTACATAATGAGTGGATGTTCAATAACGGACCGTAAATGTGGTATATTTAATGTAAATATGGGATAGAATCTGTACTGTAAGATATTAAAGTTTCTTCGCGATCGGATTAGAGTGCAGCAGTGCATAACTATTCTCTACGAATACTTACAGTTACTGTTAACGTAGTTACCACAAGTGAGAAAATATGAGCTTACCGTCAAAGTAATCTTAAATTTTATTCGCGTGTCAGACTCGCGACAAAAGTTTTTCGTAGAGCTCTGATCGAATTGAATGCCGAAGATAAAATAATTCGCTTTGTGACAGAAATTTCGTACTTATATCGCAGCGACGTGAGTTCATTATGATTGAACCTTTCATTCAACACAATGTGGACTGACAGTGGAAACTGCAAATTTGATGCCGCTATGAACAGAAGCGAAATTGTTTTCTCAGATGTTCGAGTTCCGATCTCGCACGGTCTACCGCCCCATTTATTATTCATTTGAGCCCCTTTGAGACTCGTCCGCCATCCGTCCACACATCGACGCTATTATCACGACGATTACCTCACAGACGGAATTCTTTATGAAAGCCCGAAGGCTCGAAAGGCGTTGTATGAATAGAATCGTACCTACAGTATCATCGAACAGCCCCTGCAAGTGTTGCTCGCACGGTAATGGACTTCTTCCGAAATCGCTATCACAGAATCAATCGGACTCTCCTGACCTTGATAGGCCAGTGGCCTTATCAATCGCCGAAGTGGCAACGACTCCAACAAATTTTTTATCACTTGAATATTTTTTCTGTAATGATCGTTCAGGTATTCTCTCCCTTACTATTATAATTTTTTGTCACTGCAGTACGAAGTTCATTTTTGGCATATTAGGGAATAAAAATGTTTGAGGCGAGGGGCGACGTGGACATCGTGGTTGAGTGCTTTACACCTATGGGTGTACAAGCGGCAGCTTGCGCTAAGTCGATAAATTACATGGTCAATCGTCATAAGGTGAGCACCAATAATTGCTTAATAGAATTGGAATGTTGTCGGTAGAATTCGATGATGTAGAACTTTTAATGTGCAGTTGAAAGACCTTCTCGAGCGTATGAAGAAAGATTGGGTCTTACTGACAAACGAGCAGGAAATCAAGATTCTCCAAAGATACGCCGAGGATGGAAAAAAATTGTGTTTTGCCTATGCAAGTGTGTACTTGTTCGTGTAGCTATCGAACTGTTGTGGTTTTTTTTTGTCATGATATACTATTTTTATATCATGATCGTCATTGAAATCGTTTATTTAATTACATAGTTTTCTTGTTCGGATCATTGGCGGCATATCTTGTGATTCCCGTCATGCCACAATTGCTCGACATTGTTTTACCTCTGAACGAGAGCCGTCAGCGAGTATTTCTATACCAGACGCAGTACTACATCGATGCCGAGAGTCATTACTATGCGATTTTGTTGCATACTTACAGTGGTACTGTAATGACGATCTGTACGATCGTAGCTACCGACACGATGTTCGCCACTTACATTCAACATATCTGTGGCAAACTCGCGATCGTAAGGTGAGACTTGCAATCGTGAAATTCTACTTTGATAATCGACCAATAATTGTGTACGTCATCATAAAATGTTCAGTTATAGATTGGAACGGATAGCGGTAAATGTTAGTTTGAAGTTCGACACGAAACCGGCGATCGAGAATGACGTGAAATATCAGCAATGTATGGAATGCATAAAAATGCATCAGGATGCCATTGAGTAGATATCGTCAGTGATAATCTTTTCAAGCTTTTTTTTTTATTCAATGATGCATCGTTGCTTTGTCGATAAAGGTTCGCTGTAATCATCGAAGCTTCTTACATGCAATTGTTTCTGTTTCAATTGGGAATATGCGTTTTGCTAATCAGCGTGTCGCTGCTTCAGGTATTTACACAAAAATTGTTTAATCAATGATTAATTAGAAATTTATTTGTCGTCCGCGCAGCTTTTGACAAAGTTCGGACAGTACGGGGAGATGTATCGGCTCATTCAGTTCATAAGCGCTCAAATGTTTCATCTATTTTTTATGAGCTGGCCGGGACAAAAATTGATAAACCAGACCGTCAATTTTTGCGATTCCATGTAAGAATTGAAAATATTGACGGAACAGAAAAAAATCATATTTTACGAAGAATTTCTATAGTTACGACGCTGGTTGGTATACTTTATCATTGCGGACTAGAAGTTTGCTGAAAATTGTTATGCTGAGCGGAGCGTGCCCGCCGAAGATTACCGCGTGGAAACAATACGACGTATCAATGGAAAATTTTGCTCGAGTACGGTTCTTGTTCATTTCGACGAGAAATTGTTTGAGTTTACAGCAACGAACTTGCCTGACAATATTTATTCACAGGTCGTGCAAACCTCCATCTCCTACTTTACCGTATTGGCGTCACTGCGATAAATTATCGGGGCGGTCGGTCAATGACGAAACCGAAAGAGTAGTCTCCAACGGTAACAAAGGACATCAAACTGCCGCTCACAGATTCAAGCCCCCTTGTCGCACGTATACCCGTTATTGCCAGAAGGGCGTATGCGGCAGAAATTTATTTCAATGTAAATATTTGCTACACTGTTAATTAAATTTTGACGATTGTTGTTTAAATTTCGTACTGTCTTGGTCCATCACGGCTGAGATAAAATTTGACTTGCTTATCACTGTGATGAGTTGAAGTAACGAGTCAAACGAGGTCTGATGTAGATTTTAAAAAACCACTCTCTTCGACGCACAAGGCACGATTATCAACAGCAGAATCCTGACTACGGTCGTAGACGGTTCCAACTCACTACGAAGTCAGCGTGAGTGAAGCTCGAACGTATCGATTAACCCCCCCCCCCCCCCCCCAGAAAAGTGTTTCACCCTACACGGAGCTCAAACCTTCTCCTCGGGCGAAATACCGTTGGCATGCAATGCGAAATACTTGAAGCGAAAATTTTTAAAAAGTTGAAAGGTAATTTTTTTAAGAAGATATTCTTATTAATTCAATGTTTGAAAAGTTGCGTCAAGGCACATAATGTACAGTCTATAGTACTTTTGGATTTTGGTTTTAAATCATTTTAATATTCGTTTCTTTTACTATTCACTAACGTAGACATATGCGATCTAAGTAAAGGAAGTCCAAATGACACAGGAGTGAGACGGTAGAACGTTATATATCTCAAAAGATCTACTTGAGCATCTAGTGGGATTAAAAGATGATTTACGACCAATGGAAGAAACTACCCAGGTGCGGATGGCTGACGCTCCGAGTATGGCCGACGATTAGCTTTTAGTCGGCAGCAGGTTGGCAGCCGATAATTATATCTCGACGAATGTCCAGCATTGGTTAGACTGTCGATTGACAACCACTCCAACGTTGGACCCAATAGTTGGCAAAACGCTGCTTACCAGAGTTGAGCCGGCGCTGATGTATTGTCGTAATGACGCGTGTTCGGCGATATAAAGTGAACGTTCGCTCGAGACGTCGAACGACTTTGGCCCAGTGCCCGCTAGCGACGTTTAGCCAACGTCCAACACCAAATATTTATAAACAATGAATTTTTTTTTAAATTTGCGCGACTGCTGAATCCTTTTTTATTATTCCAGATGCCTTTATTATAGTTTTATCTACAGTACTGTAGTGCAGACAGCCTAAGTTTCATCAATATTAAAGTGTGAATACAAAAATGAAACAATAAAACTTAGACAATTCAAAGCAATTGGTAAATTAATATTAGAGATGCAGTAGACATGTAGCTTTTATATAAGATTCGAATAAAAAAATCGTCAGGGTGAGCATTGTCGAGTGCGTAAGCGCGTGGACTAGTAGTCCGAGGTTCCCGGGTTCAAACTTCCATTACCGACTAAAAAATCTATTCTGATTATTCCAATGCGTGAAGACGAAAAAGTACAAAAAAGCAATTGTACGATTGCAGAAAAGCACTTAAAAGTCGCGCAGATCGATAAAAAAATTGTATGTCGTATTAATATTTTCCATTCAACGTTAGCTGGACGTCCGCAGCCAACATTGGGGCAACGTTGTTTAAGAACTGGTAGTCGATCTTACATTGGCGACCAGAGTCGGATCGACTTTGTAACTCAGGCGGTCATAGTTGGTCCACCGTTAGCCCGGCTCTGAAACCGCGCCTGGGTACCCATCATCAGCTGCGTTTAAACCGGGGACTAGATCTTTTATTATTTTTCCACAAAGTTTTTCACCAATATCGCTTAATGCAACCGGATCTAGCAGCATACTGTTCTCCTCCGTGATCCAAATTTCACTGGATCATCGTGTCTGCCGTGTTTATAGCACATGACCCGCAGGTTATCCCTATGGTGCGTCGAGGATAATATGTGTATAGACCGCAAGGAAAACAGAGTCCAGCACAACGAACCCGCTTTCAGATCACAGTGAGGATCATCGTCCATCGGTATTTCTCTACCGATGGAATCACTCTGTACACACACTACGCTCCGGCTATCGAAGCCTGAACACACAGAAGATTCTCGTCCCGTCCGAATTCATTTCGATAACAATGCCCTACCCAGGAACCAACCGGATATCATCCACTCCAAGATTCCTCCCGGCCTCACAAAACTCTCGCTCTCTCTGCCTATATATTGTAACATATCAAATTTTGCCCGTTATTAAAATGTCGTGTCAGCTCACTCATCGGCTCACAAGGCGATTCCGTAGGGCCGATTTGTGAAAACCGAATTATTTTTAATTTTAATTGGGTTAAAATATTTCATGTATTGTAACGTATCGCTTTTGAAGTCTTACAAGACTTTGCTCCAAATGCGCCGTTATGTGAGTTCTTTGCTCACTGTAGATTTTGTGAGGGCAGGTGCTGTGAAATAAAAATTCGAATATTGATGCTAAATGTCAATTTCAATGGGTTTGTTTTATTTAAATACAAATTAAGTAATTCGTTAGCGAAAAGAATCATACGCGATGAAATAAATTCAAAAAAAAAAATATAAAGAAAAAGATTGCCCAAGGAAACAGACGGCAGCAGTCTCTCCCGTCTCCAGGAGAAGTCGCCGACGCTGTTTTTTTTTTTTTTAAAGAAGGCTGGAGACAGACGGCAGCAGTCACTCTCGTCTCCAGGAGTAGTCGCCGACGCTGCCTTAGGAAAATTGGGTTAACAGACGGCGGCAGTCTCTCACGTCTCCACGAGAAGTCGCCGGCGCTGTTTTAGGGTAAAGGGGTAACCTACACAGCAGCTGTTATCCCCGTCTCCAGGGAAGGTCGCCGATGCTAGCGTTCGGAAGGAGTCTTGGTAGTGAGCGAAGTCACTGTTCAGCCAAGAGTACTCTTCCATGCGTCCGGGCCTCCTTTTATATCCGAGTCCCGAGTGCGCACGGCACGAATTCCGGTCCCCTTCCGTTCCGCGTGACGTCAATGTGACGTCAATCGGTCCCTCTTCCGCGCTTCAGGTGATTACGCGCGGCTGACGCAATTGCTGCGTGACTTCCGCGTGGACGAAGCGCGCGGTGAGTCTCGGGGTAAGGCAGGCCGTTCCATGGCTACCGACTCCGCAGGTATGCCCCGGTCCGTTGTGCGCTCTTCCTTACCGGCGTGCTTAGGCCTCCTCGCGTTGATTTTGGAACACATATGTTCCGGGGGGAGCGGGACTTCAGTGAACGTTACAACGCCCCCCCAAACTAAAGCGTGCGTGAAACGGAGCTTTTGTTTCATCTGTAACATTCAAAACAAAAAAAAAAACAAGAGAAGAGAGAAAAAAAAATGTGTATATTGAGGATTCTTATCGCTGGGCATCCTCCGAGCCTACTGGATACAAAGAAAAATCTATATGAAGTAAATAGAATCTTCGTTAATTTATAACAAATTATGTTCTCTTTTATTGTCCTTCGGATAGGTGGTATTTACACTAGCCTTGGGTAATTCTCAAAGGGTTCGCAGAATATATAAAAAAAAAATTTACAGATACTAATAAAAATAAATCGAGGACTTTTTTTTATCTCACTGATTCAGAGGTATTTTCTCTCCTTCCCTTTCGTTTCTACAAAACTAATAATACTGTGACTCCTGAAGCATGACGACGTCTATGAGCTATGCGTCGGTTCCTGCTTGGCCCTAACAGACATATATGTAGATAAAAAAATAGATCATGTATGATTTGCCCTTAGAGTCTGTTCGAGTGGCGAACTATCATGAGAGAAACTTATCGTGTATTAATTACCCCCTTCGCTCCCCTATATATATATATATATATCTATATATAAAATAACAACAACAAAAAGAAACAGATATATAGAGAGGTGGATATCCTTAAAGTATAATGGTAAACATAAAGTAAAAGCAAAATCTGCAACGTTTCGGTTTAAATGAAAACACTAAAAAAAAATGTTCTCTATTCCCTCTCGTTCTTTTTTTTTATTCTTTTTCCAGACGCGCCTCTTTTGGGGTGCGCCCTTTTCTTTGGCTTCTTCTTTCGGATTTTTTTTTCACCAGCGATGTATGCACTTGTTTCGGTTGTGCTCCTTTTGGCCTTCCTTGAGTTTCTGAAGTCAGCCTCTGTGTCTTCGGTAGTGTCTGCTTCCGAAGGCTCGTGGGATGTCAGCTGGTAGTGGCGTGATGGCTCCTTTGGTTCGGCACCTCGTCGTGCGAAACCCTCTGCAATGAGCCATTCTCGGAGATCGTGTTGTTTCGTGGCCCCCTCGCATAGCTGGATCTCGACTTCAGGGATCCTCCCCCTTTCAAACTGGTGTCGGGGCTTTATGATTTGGATTGAGCCGCGAATGTGTTGATGAACGATTTCTTGCGCTTGTTCACTTCATTTCTCGGGGATGGGAGTGAGATTCCACATCCGACATTCAATCGTTCTCCATGGTGCAGCATGATATTTTTCAGGCAGCAGGAAAATCTTGCCTTTCGGAGCTTCTACATAGTACATAAAATCACCCATGAAAAGCAAAAATCGGTCATTCCCGAGCTCCTTGATGCATCGGGCTCGGTACATCTGTGCGGCCACTCGTATGGCGTACATTTCTCCGATCTTGATGTTCTCTTGGGTGGCCGTTGCCTTCTCCATCTCTTCGGTGAGTTCTCGCTGGATGTTCTGTATCTGTTTGCACAATCCTGGTGTGGTGACACCAATTTTGTTTGCTGAGGAGACACGAAGGATGTGGCCATGGAAATACTCCTTATTGAATTCCATTTCTATTGGGCTCCATGGTAGGCTGTCCAGTGCCTCAGTCATTCGACGCTCCCATCCTTTAGCGGGTCCCACATTTTTTTTGCTTACTGCACCCATACTACCCCTTTTTCCCTTTTTTTTTGTTACTTTTATGTACTGCTGTCACTGCACGTGTCGTCGGAGTAATGGCGTCGCCGCCCGGCGTCTTCCTGCCGCGTTGCTCGCGGGTAGTGTAGGCAGCGCCAGTCAGGGCCGGCTGAGGTTACCGCGGGGCCCCGTCATATGACTGGACACTTGGTCATATGACCCGTTCTGGATGAATTTGTCCAGTATTCACCCACCTGCTCTCCTCTCCCCTGTATTTCTTCTCTGCGGGGATTGTGCTCCCCTTTTATCTCAAAAAAAAAATTTCAAAAAAAAATCTCTCTTAACCCTTTTTTTTTATTTAAATTTTTATTTTTATTATTATTATTTTTTTTTTATTAATTTTTTATTTTATTTTTATATATATTTTTTTTATTCGAAACCAAACAGCCTCGCTATCTGCTGCTTCTTCCTTTCTTGTTTCCGTCCGAAAGTTTTTATTTTCCCTGGTGTTTCCACGAGTACTCTAGTCTTCCTTGTTCGCATTTTGACTCGAATATTGTCCTCCGTAGTTCCTCGTCGTTGGGCCTCGTTTCTTTTTTCTTTTTTCATTTCCCCGGGCATCCATGCCTTGATGTTTTCGTCGCTGATCTCGGTGAATTTCTCGTCATCGCTCTCGGGTAGTGGAGATAACATGGCCGGTATCGTTGTTACCTCCTGGAGGATTTTATGTATCTCGGGATAGCCAAAATTCTTTTCTTCGGTTTGTGCCGCTCTGTCCTTTTTTGTAGGTCTGGGAGTTTGTGTACTTCCTCCTTTGATGGAAATTTGTCTTCGTCGTTTATGAGTTTCCCATTCACGAGGAAATAATATCCGCCCGTCGTTGGATGGTGCCCCGACGATTTCCCACTCGCCTCTTTCTCCTGTTTGGCATCCAAAATGCCTTTTACCAAAATATCTCTCGGTTTGCGTTGGTATCTCCATTTTCGCACGTGTTGAGGTTTCGACGTTCAGTGATCGACTGGCTCGACACCTTTGTGTTTCTTATCTCTATTCCTACTTAAACCTTATAGCTATATTTTCTCTACCTCTCCTTTCTCTCCCTTCCCTAATTTTTTTTTTTTTTTTTTTCTTCGCCAATTCTCCTTTCTTCGTAGCTCGAGCGCTTTAGCTTGCTCCCGAATCATCATTTGGTGTCGTAGCACGCGGGAAATATTTGATTAAGTTTCCAGCGTGGTACATTCCTCTTTCGATCCCATTAGTTAATCCCTCGAGGATGTACGTAGCTGCCGCGATTTGTTTTTTTATGCGGTATGGCCCTTCGTAAATCGAAAAAAATTTTGCTATCATTTTGTTAGCCGGGTCGCTAACATTGCATGCTTTTGCAAGAACTAAATCTCCTGCGTTAAATCGTGTCAATTTGTGAGAATTATCGAATCTTTTCGCTCGGGATCGGCCCTTTCTTTTGATTCGTTCGGCGGCGAGCATTAACTTTTGCTCATAAATTTCATCATTCTCACTGTTTAAATCGCTGAGCGTTTGGAGCCATTGTCTCCAAAAGCGCACCGGTTTTTTATTTAGCTGTAGCTCGACTGGAGTAAACTCCGTTGTCTCGTGGTGAGTTTCATTTATACAATTTTGTATAATTTTAACCCACTTGACCCAGGAAGAGTGTCTGCCGGTTATTAATGAGCGAAAAAATCGTCCTAATTCGCGATTGACTCTCTCGACTATATTCCCTTGCGGGTGTCGGATTGAGGAGAAAATCGGCTGTATATTCTCTCTTTCTAACGCTTCAAGCCATTTTCTTGATGTAAACTGCGTTCCATGATCGAACTGTAGACTCTTAGGCTTTCCATACGTTGGAATGTAATCTTTTAGGATCTTATTTAGTGTCGTGGTGGCCGTAGCGGTTTTTAGCGGATAGAGGACAACGTATTTTGAAAATGCGTCTATTGTGACGAGCAGATATTTCATGCCTCCCGCTCCAGTGGGCAGAGGTCCATAAAAGTCAATCGAGACTAAATGTCCCGGGCCTTCCGGAGTCAGATTTTGTTGTGCCGCGTATGAATGTTGATTCGGATGTTTGTTACGCTGACATGAGTCGCACGTTGTCAGTAAGCTACGTACCACGTGATAAAACCGCGGGTATGCGAAGTCTTCCTGGAGAATATTCCATACTTTCTTGGCTCCTACATGCCCATAGCTTTCGTGAGTGTACCACACGAGATCGTCTATGAATGGTTTAGGAATCATGATTTTTTCTTCCCCGGATGGGTAAACCCTTATAAGAACTTCATCTTGGAATCGATATTTCGGGTCATCGTCCGTCACTTCTACAATGATTTTTGCTAATCGTTCATCTTGTCTTTGCCATCGGGCTAACATCCGTACTCCTTCCATGATATGTCGAGGGGGTTTCTTTGCGAGTAGCGCTGCGATGATCATTTCTTTCCCCTTTTTTTCACCTACCCCCGGGGGTTGAGCACGGCTCAACACATCGGCGACGATGTTTCTTACCCCCGGGCAGTGCTCGAAAGTTAAATCGTAATCCTGAATTGCCAAAACCCATCTTGTTAGTCGATCGTTAAGGAGTTGGCAATTCCTTAGGAATATTACGGCTTTGTGATCAGTGATTACTGTCACTTTTGCTCCGTACACGTATGTCCTAAACTTTTTTAGTGTCCATACTATCGCGAGTAATTCTTTCTCCGTGGTGGTATATGCGAACTCGGCTCCCTTGAGCGTTCGGCTGGCAAATACCACCACTCCGAGCTCACCATTGGCATCTTTTTGTGCCAAGGTGCCTCCGAGAGCGTAATTGCTTGCATCGGTCTGTAAAATATACCCCTTTGAGGGGTCCGGGTGTTTGAGGAGAACCTTTTCGATAAATAACTTTTTTATTCGATCAAAAGCGATTTTTTCGGCCTCCTCCCATCTCCATTTCACCCCTTTATGGAGTAACTCGAGAAGCGGGAGGGTTTCCTCGGCATGTCGATTTGTGAATTTTGTATAGTAATTGATTAAACCGAGAAATCCTCGAAGTTGTTTCAAGTTCCTCGGCGCCGGGAAATCATGAATTGCCTTCACCTTCTCGGGTTGTGGTTTAATCCCTTCCGTAGTAATTATATGTCCGAGGAAGTTTATTTCGTTACGGAAAAACTGTGCCTTCCGTAACTTTAATGTCATTCCATGTTTGGCAAGTCTTTCGAGGAGTGCCTCGAGATGTGCCATGTGCTCTTGGAAATTGTTCGAGACGCACAGGAGATCGTCGACGAAATTTATCACATTTTCTCCGACGTTCCTCAGCACAATATCGAGAGCTCGCAGCAGGCTCGAAGTGCTAGTCTTAAGTCCAAATGGAGTCACCACGAACTCGTATACTCGGCCCCTGTGTCTGAACGCCGTGTATTTTCGTGAGTCCGGGTGCAACGGAACCTGCCAGAAACTATTTGTTAAATCAAGGCTAGTCATGACTTTAACAGCATGGCATCGCTGAAAGATCTCCTCGGTGTTTGGAGTGCACTCATGGTCATTCGCTAAAACCTGATTGAGTTTCCTTGCATCCAAACAAAGCCGAACAGTGCCATCTTTCTTATCGACGACCGTCAGAGGATTTACCCACGCGCTTGTAGATCGTTGAATAATATTCAACTCTAATAATTTTTCGATTTCTCGGTCTACTTTTTCCTTATATAGCATGGGTATCGGGTACGAATGCGCGACTATCGGGGTATCAGTCGTAACTTCGAGCCGATGTTCGTATACTCGTATTCTACCAGGTGTTTTACGGAACACGTCTCGGTATTTCCACAGTGTCTGACGCAGCTTTTCCTTTTGTTCCGCTGTCGTTAGATTTGCCTCATCTACCACGGTGTCGATTTCCTCGATGGTAATTTCGTTCTCGTTATTTTGGCTGTTCGTCATATGCTCGATTGCTACCTCCTCGGGAGCGTGCTTGATTTTTTTTTGATTTTTTTTTTCTGGCACCGATTTTGTTAGCATTTTTTTTTCCTTTTTTATTGCTCCTCTTTTAACTTCTTCCTGACCTTTTGTAGTCGTTTCCTTCGTTGATTAGATCGACCCATATTTTTCTTCCTCTTTCTGTACGGTGTTTGTCGGTACTGTGTCAGTAAGCTCGTTATATTTAACCTTGAGAGTCTCATTCTCGAGGTCGATAAGGCTTCTTAGAGGATGTAGGGTGTCGACTCCGAAAAGTGCATCCCGGATTAGTCCTGGAATGACCAAATATCTTACGTAGATGCGGATCTTCCCGATTTCCGTGGTCGCCATTATTTGTTTATTTATTTTGCAGGGTCGTCCTTTGACTGCCCCCTTTACAGTAACCCCGGTCACCGGGAGAATGGGACAGTTCTTAAAAACTTCCCGATTCTCCACGAAGAATTCTTCGGATATCGCAGTGACTTTTGCACCGCTATCTACCAGCACGGTGACCGGGATTCGCTCTATCTTTGCATAAATTTCTGGACACTCTACTAACGGGAATTTTTCCTCGTTAATTTGGTCCCCCATCAAAAATTCTCGTGTATCGGAGAAAATCGTATTTATCGGGATCCCTTTTCTCTCTTCTTCTTCATGTTTAATTCGTTTTTCCGTTGTACACCGCCTGTCGTTTACTAAATTTTTGCTCGCCGGGACGGGTACAACGGCTATGCGTTTCCCGCCGCCGATGTACTAGGCTTCTCTAAATCCTTCTGCGTTTTTAACGCTTGGACCGTATTATTTGGTTTCGGGGGAGCAGTTTGATTTTGGGGCCGTTCCCCGGCATTATATGGTCGACTCCATGTTCGCGGCCCCCCCCACCCTTGGTTCGTCTGCGTAGGTTGTTGATTCGGAACGCCGGATGTGTTAGCCGGTTTCGGCTTTTCTGAGGCCTTGTTTTGCGTCTCCGATTTTTTATTTGCTTCTTTATTTCGGTGGGCGTTTGTTGGTCCACCTTGATCGATTTTTTCGAGGAATTGTATGAGAGCCTCGAGTGTTTCGAATCCTCGACCTATGATAGTGGCTTGAATTTCGTCCGTAAAATGTTGGGCCAGTGATCCGACAATTTCCTTATCGGATGGAGGAGGAATTAAATCCCGTGCACTCCCGAACACTCTGGTAGCATACTCGACTCTCGTCGAGTTATTTTCTTCGAAAAATCCAAATTCGAGATTTCTACGGATTTTTCTCTGGACGTCTCGGCTCCAATATCTTTGTTGAAAACTGCGCTCTACATCCTCGAGTGAGTGCATCTGTTCCTCGACGAGAAGCCACCACTCCTTTGCTGTTTTCTCGAGACACTGACCGAGCAAATATTTTAATTCCGGCAGGTTTGGCTGCGTGACTTCGCAGTATTGCCGAAACTCCCGCAGAAATTTCATCGGCCTCATTTTGCCCGAGCCGTCGAACGTAGGTGGTCTTAGACGAATTTGTGATTCCATGAACGTCCTAGATCGTCCCCGGACAGTTCTTTCCTCAATTATCGAGTCGGCATCTTGTTGCTCCCACTCCCGTATCTTATCGGGATGTTTAATAATTCGGGTACTTTCGGTATCCGGTTTATTCTCGAGTTTATTGGCCAATGCTTGCAGTTTTTTTTCTAGTTCCTGATGCGCGAGTCGCTGCTGCGCGTCGTTTACTTCCAGTATGCTCATCCTTTCGGAGTTGTCCACGAATTTTGTTTCAAGCTCCTTGATCTTATTTTCGAGCGGTCGGGTAATTTTGTGGACCTCAGTTGCAACTTGGGTCTGTACCATCTTCATTTTGTCAATGACCCGGATTTCAATTACAGCGAGACGTCTGTCTACTGCTTCGAGCAGATACTTATCTCGTTGCTCGAGAGTTTTCACTATCTCGGCACGTTGGTTCTTGGATTCCTGTCGCTGTTCCTCCATACGTACGTTGAGGTCTCGGATCGCCTGTCGGATGTCCAGCATGACTTCCTCGGTGGTCGTCGATTCCCGCGATTTTGCCAGTACGCGCTTCGATTGCACCTGACTAGCAAGAGGTTTACTTTTCTCCCCAAATTTTCCTTTTACTTGTTGGGCGAGTGGATTGCTAGCCTCTCCGAACTTCCCATGTTCGGGATCCAAAAAGACTTCGGATGCCTTGTGCGGGAGCGTGATATCGCCGGCATTAATTCCTACTCCTGAGTCAAGGAGTTCTTGGACTTCTTCCTCTGTTGGATTATCGGCAGGTTGTTCCTCCTGTTCTTTCTCTTCTTGATCTTTGATCGCGGTAGTCTCATCCTCCGGATCTTTTTCCTGCCGTTTCTCCTTTCGCCGCTTATTCTTTTGTTTTAGATCTATTTCTTTACCGGACTCTTCCCCCTGAGATTCTTCTCCGGATGTTATACTTTTATTGTCGTCGTCCGACATTTTAAATGGAATTTAATTTAATTTTAACCTAATTCCTGACTTTACTTAACTAATTAAAAACTCGAATTTTAGCGCACCTGCCCCACGTTGGGCGCCAGTTGTAACGTATCGCTTTTGAAGTCTTACAAGACTTTGCTCCAAATGCGCCGTTATGTGAGTTCTTTGCTCACTGTAGATTTTGTGAGGGCAGGTGCTGTGAAATAAAAATTCGAATATTGATGCTAAATGTCAATTTCAATGGGTTTGTTTTATTTAAATACAAATTAAGTAATTCGTTAGCGAAAAGAATCATACGCGATGAAATAAATTCAAAAAAAAAAATATAAAGAAAAAGATTGCCCAAGGAAACAGACGGCAGCAGTCTCTCCCGTCTCCAGGAGAAGTCGCCGACGCTGTTTTTTTTTTTTTTAAAGAAGGCTGGAGACAGACGGCAGCAGTCACTCTCGTCTCCAGGAGTAGTCGCCGACGCTGCCTTAGGAAAATTGGGTTAACAGACGGCGGCAGTCTCTCACGTCTCCACGAGAAGTCGCCGGCGCTGTTTTAGGGTAAAGGGGTAACCTACACAGCAGCTGTTATCCCCGTCTCCAGGGAAGGTCGCCGATGCTAGCGTTCGGAAGGAGTCTTGGTAGTGAGCGAAGTCACTGTTCAGCCAAGAGTACTCTTCCATGCGTCCGGGCCTCCTTTTATATCCGAGTCCCGAGTGCGCACGGCACGAATTCCGGTCCCCTTCCGTTCCGCGTGACGTCAATGTGACGTCAATCGGTCCCTCTTCCGCGCTTCAGGTGATTACGCGCGGCTGACGCAATTGCTGCGTGACTTCCGCGTGGACGAAGCGCGCGGTGAGTCTCGGGGTAAGGCAGGCCGTTCCATGGCTACCGACTCCGCAGGTATGCCCCGGTCCGTTGTGCGCTCTTCCTTACCGGCGTGCTTAGGCCTCCTCGCGTTGATTTTGGAACACATATGTTCCGGGGGGAGCGGGACTTCAGTGAACGTTACAGTATCTCCCGCGTCGGGCAAGAGCGAGAGCCGGAGAGAATAATTGGGCATCGGGAGGACAACGGAGAGTCGCCGAGGGACTATACATCGCTGTACCAGAGACTATCTATAGCTGGTTACGAGGATTCGGTGTTCTGAGCGTTTATAATTTTCCCGTCGACTCCCGAGCGATGGACGAAGCCAGCAAATCTGCACCATTTGTTGCAAGAAAGCCGCATTATGATACCGGTAAGTTTTCGACCCTAGGCATCGTAAATCCAGTGTAAAAAATTGTAGTGCGTAGTGTTTTTCGAGCACCGAATGTGATTGCCGGGAACGATATCTCGTCGGCCTGTCTCGCCTCACCCGTCCCGTTAATACCGCGAACGTCGTATCCCGGACGGGTCGCAGACTGTGCGTGCGATACGGCCTGTAAAACTGTGTCGGGAACGGGGTGATACCGTGCAAGTTTTTCTGTAGAGTTCGTTAAATATTTCGAGTCATTGCTGAGTCAACTCCCGGAATTTTATTGTATTTTATCGAGTCGCCTTGGAGTAAAACGGTCCGCGGGAACGAGCCAGTGTCGTCTCGTCGAGCGCAGGAGGCCGGGACGTGTGAGCGTGTGAGTGGCTAAATATTGTATTTTGGAAAATATTGGCTTTTGATATTGGAATTGATTTGGGATGATTTGTAAACCTAAAAAACTTTTCTCAAAAAAGTGAAAAGGTACGCCAAGTATTTACGGTTTGTATTTTCGTTTAGAAAATATGTTTATCAAAAAACCTCTCTCAAAAAAAAAAAAAAAAATGCAAATATTAAACAATTTTTAAAAACCTCATCCGACAAAATATGTTTATTGGATTCCTATTTATTAGAGGATTTCAAAAATAAGTTAAATCAAACCTAAAAAACTTTTCTCAAAAAAGTAAAAAGGTACGCCAAGTATTTAAAGTTTGTATTTTCTTTTAGAAAATATGTTTATCAAAAAACCTTTAAAAAAATGCTTATCAAAACAATCTAAAAATAAAAATAAAAAATAACTTAGATCATGTGAGCCAAGCAATGATATATATACAAAAATACTAAAAAATTCTTCAAAAATATGTTTATCAAAACAATCTTTAAAAAAGATTTTTATCAAGACAAAGTTAAATTTTCTTTAATATCGCAAAACAATCTTAAAAAACATACAAGATGCAAACGTTCTTGACAAAAAAAAATTAAGATGTTAATCATATCTATAAATCGGACGACAGTATAGTGAGATGGCGTACAAAAACTTGGCGTGCCAGTTTTTTTACAATAGCTGTCGTACATGGTTCATTAAAATAATCGAGGGAGAGGGGAGGAGGATGCAACCGTAGGTTTCGTTTCATTCGCCACTTCCTCAACTGCTACTTGATTCATGGTCTAGTTGGAATCTCATGCATCTAATATTGATGCCTGTGTTGAGGTCCCAGGAAAGAAAAAAATTATATCAATGACGTAATTCGATAAGGGCGTATGATGTATGAGACTGCTAACCTTAAAGGGGAGAGCGAGGCAAATGGGCACACCGGGGCAAAACGGGATAATGAGGCAAAACGTAACTTTACAATAACTGTTGGATGGTGGCGGCGATGGTGAGTGTAGCAAAACAGGATTGAAAATCCGGATGTATCGTTGGGACAAAATGGGGCATCCAAAAATTATTGGAAAATATTCTCCCTGTGCCGTAATGTAATGTTATTGTAGTAGTGAACGACTAGTGCACCTTATAAAGAAAATTATAAAATGTTGAAAGGCTTAATGATGGTAAATAAGATTTCGCTATGGCTGATTTCCGAAGGGCCAATAGAAACAAAGCAAGTTATCAGTCCCGCATAGCGAATCTAGTAATCTGTGATAGTTTTGTTCACCGAGAGTCCCACAAACGCACGTACTGCCATAAAGATGGAAGCTATAGCCGGATTGCATCATGAGAGGATTAATTTTGCACTGGAACACATTGTCGTGTTTTGGAGAGTAAGAGTCTCGGCGTTCCCCCTGTTCCCTCGATGATCTTAATAAACCATGTACGACAGCTATTGTAAAAAAAGCTGGCACGCCAAGTTTTTGTACGCCATCTCACTATACTGTCGTCCGATTTATAAATATGATTAACATCTTAATTTTTTTTGTCAAGATTGTTTGCATCTTGTATGTTTTTTAAGATTGTTTTGAGTCATTAAAAAAAAATTTAACTTTGTTTTGATAAAAATCTTTTTTAACGATATTTTTTAAAGATTGTTTTGATAAACATATTTTTGAAGAATTTTTCTGTATTTTTGTATGTATATCTTTATCCGGTGCGGTGGTCTAGTGGTTAGCGTGCTCGCCTCTAAGACCTAAGCATCGGGAGGTCGACGGTTCGATTCCCGGCTTTGTATGTTTCGACGAGAAGGGAAAAAAACATGGACGAGACGAAGATCCAGATATATACATCGGTCACTCGCACACGGTAACTCCAAGTGAGAGTGTCGGATGTATATAGCTGTACTCCATTGTTTTCATTGTCGGTGAGACGCGACGAAAGTCCGACGTCGGGAATCGAACCTGAGACCGAATCGGCGTAGGGGACGTAGCGTACCCATCGCCCGGGACGCCGAGTCTGTGTGTATCAGACTCGACGCTCCGCAATAGCTATCCCTGGCCAGAGTGTAAGCTATCGTGCTCGGGCTTCATGGCACCGGGGTATGGTGCGTCATAACGATGCTTCTAGGATTCCAGGCGACTATCCTAGAATACTTTCAGCCTGCCTCCTTAACCTGGGGCTCTGAGGAGGTCGACCATGTTTTCCCTAGCTTGACTACAGATAGGGATGCTGGGGGACGGGGGACTAGGTAATGATACCCTGGCTACCGGCAATCCCAACAAGGGGGCGCTGGGAACAGGGGGGAGACTGGCCATGATACCCTGGGCTACCCCAAAAAGAAGGCCTGCTGGGGGACGGGGGACTGACCAGGACACCCTGTGCTACCGGTAACCCCAAGAAGGGATGCTTGGGGACGGGGGACTGACCATGATACCCTGTGTAACCATTAATCCCTACGAAGAAAGGTGTCAAGTCAAGAAAGACCCGAACAACGCCTGTCGGTTGGGGTTCCGCGTCTGAGGAACACAACGTGGACAATTAAGGCATCGCGAGTGCCCCACAAGGCCCGAGTACAATGGTCCAGCAGGACTGAGTGCTCGTATCGCTCCACCAAACCAAACCAAACCAAAAATGTATATCTTTGCTTGGCTCACATGATCTAAGTTATTTTTTATTTTTATTTTTAGATTGTTTTGATAAGCATATTTTTTTGGGGGGGAATGCGCGCGCCGCCAAATAAGTGAGACGTGTGTTCAGGACGCTCGTCAAAAACCGCCGAATAGCCGCACTGTGTGGCACCAAAAAAACCGTACGACTACGTTACCGTCGAGCTGGAACCTCCAAAAATGTTCTGCAAAAACAATCAACAAAAATACACGAGGTACGCCGCACATTCAGCCGTCTAAAACTAAGTGTTCTGCTGTTTGAGGTTATCGGAAAAGGGGAGAGAAGAAAGGGGAACGCATAAGCCCCAAATGACCAGTAGCGCCATCTCTCGGGACCCGGCGCATCCACCATCGATCCAGACCGATAAATCTATAATCAATAGCTACAAGGCGCCAACTACCGGTAACAACACCGTACTTCTCTCGCCGTTGCCCTCTACCCCGAAGATAAGAGGCCGACCTTCGGCACAGCATCTCCTGCAGCGTGACAGAAGCAACTCGTGCGGGTCTATCCGTGATTTTATCATACAGAAAAGAAAGCGCCCGGAGTCGCCGGACAGCTCTCCTGAAACTAACAACAACAATCGGGACGGGAAGGCATTCAAGAAGTCCACTAAAACCTCTCGTTCTCCGCTAAAAGAAATCCAGCCTGAGAGAGAAATCCTACATATAGTGAAGAGTGCTCAGCTACCGACAACCGAGCCGGAGAGGGGTATCGACATGGACGCAATTTTAGAACAACTCCGAAAAATGGGTGAGGACAACGCCAGACAATTCGGCAATATGTTCAAGCAAATAAACCAAGCCAGTGAAAATCACGATAGGAATTTCGAGGAAATAAAAGGCGAATTGCGAAAGAACAAGGAGGAATTCGACAAAGTCCATAAAGAGCTCGAATGCAGGATCCAAACGCTTGAGGAAAAGGAAGACGCCCGAGTAGAAATTCTTCAAGGCCGGCTCGACAGACTAGAAGCCAAAATCGTTTCAGCGCCTAAGAAGAACCCTACTGACGACCGGAAAACCGAGCTCTTAGAGCGAAGGGTCGAAGCATTGGAAAAAGCTGAAATAAAAAATAGCGTAATTGTTAAAGGATTAAAAGCTGATCCAAAAAACGTCAAAGGCACCTTAGAAAACTTTTTCGCATCTGAGCTGGGAGCCTCTGGAAAAATAATTGACCAACGCACGATCCTAAATGGGAAAAACTCTATGTATGCAGTCAAGTTGGACAGCTGGGAATCTAAAAATGAAATCCTGAAGAAGAATAAAAAACTCCATCGAACCGACATCTACATAAGCGGCGAACTCACATACAAGGAGCGTCAAATTGGCAAACAACTACGCGATCTGGCCAGGAAATACCGCGAGGAAGGATGTCAGGTAAAAATAGCGCACAAGAAGCTTGAGATCGACGGCATCTGGCATCATTGGGACGACAAGGAAGAATCACTGAAAAAACCGCAGCGCCCTGTACCAGCCTCTCCCGGATCATCTTCTACTCGCTCAAAAAACTAATGGCGACAAGAGAAATCACTGTCACTTTTTGGAACGCGCACGGTTTCTCTAACGTCGAACACAACCCCACTCTGCAACGATCTCAACTATACTGCATCTCCGAGACTTGGCTTACGAAGAATCCGGACACCTCGCCGTCGTAAACCATGGAACACTTCTTACTCCGCTGTCCGATCTACGAACCGTACAGAAACTACTATCTAGGAGAAATCATTTCGCCGGAATCCCCCGACACCAACCTTCGAGCAATGCTGTGCACAGTCAATGCGAAGACCATCAAAAAAATATTCAATTTTGTCACCAGAAGCTTAATGTTAAGAGCCTTTTCGCTCTACGCGTAAAATTAACTCTAAACTAAGAAAACAAACCAAGCGAACTAGAATTAAGACTGTAATGCGCCCCCCCTTGCTATAGGAGTAACTTTGTACCCCTCTTAAAGCAATAAATCTACCTACCTACCTACCATATTTTTTTGAAAAAGGTTTTTTGATTTTTTTTTAAAGGTTTTTTGATAAACATATTTTCCAAACGAAAATACAAACTTTAAATACTTGGCGTACCTTTTTACTTTTTTGAGAAAAGTTTTTTAGGTTTGATTTAACTAATGTTTGAAAACCTGTAATAAATAGGAATCCAATAAACATATTTTGTCGGATGAGGTTTTTAAAAATTGTTTAATATTTGCATTTTTTTTTTTGAGAGGTTTTTTGATAAACATATTTTCTAAACGAAAATACAAACCGTAAATACTTGGCGTACCTTTTTACTTTTTTGAGAAAAGTTTTTTAGGTTTGATTTAACTTATTTTTGAAATCCTGTAATAAATAGGAATCCAATAAACATATTTTCTCGGATGAGGTGTTTAAAAATTGTTTAATATTTGCAACAAGACTTTGATTTGTTTTTTGTAACATACGATTGGTATTTCATGCACTTTACCGCCAATAATAGCCGTAACGAAGCGCCACCTGAACCTCACGATAGGCGCGTCGTGCAGCTGTCGTATCGACGTGACTCTGTCGAGTGCGCATCTAAAACCTAAAAATCGCTCAGAATGTCCGATCGCAAAAATACGCCGTACGAAATAAAGAAAGCGGCATAATTGCTTGTCAAAGATTTATTGCCGACTAAGTCAGAAGTGATATAAAACAGTTATACGATCAATGTATCGAATGACAAATGTTTAAGAAATTTAATAATATTCGCGTTCATAGTTAAACGTTGGAAAAGGTCTCGGACTTTAATTTGTTTTTTTTCTTCGCTACAAACCATGGGAGAAAAAGTGATTATTATAAGCGCTAAGAGAAGTGAAGAAGCAAATTATTCTTTTAAATAATTCAATTTTTTTATTCTGGGGGGCTCCGTCCCCTGAACCCCCTGCACGGGCTTCGCCCCGTCACCCTACCAAGGGCTTCGCCCCTGGACCCCATTGTTTTGTCGCATTGCTTTTTTATTACAACATTGGAGATGCACTTGTTACGAAAAATAGTATGCGATACTCGTGAGGTAAAGCGAACACGATAAGTAGGTAAGTTAGGCCGGTTCTAATTCACTTTAGCGAATTGCGTCGTGAGATAGAGAGAGGGCGATACAGCGTGCAAGAGAGAGCACCGTTGGGTGGGGGGCAGGGGGTGGTGCGGTGCGAGGAGTGCGGTGCGCGGACGCTGCGGTGAAGCGCTGTCATCGTGTGTGCGTGCGTGCGTGCGTGCGTGCGGTAGCGTTAGGGGGCAGAGGGTGGATAAAAAAATGCATGTATACAAAAAAAACGGAGTATGATAAAAGGCGTGAAACGCTTTGAGAGATTGATGTAGCCGAGTTGGCTGAGAGGTCTAAAACGACGGATTTAAGCTCCGTTTTCCTATGAAGGAAGGGTGGGTTCCAATCCCACACTCGGTAATTTTTTTAGCATTCATTCGTTTATTACAAGTAATTCATGGGAGAAAAAGAAGGCGTGATAAACACAAGGATAAAATACAAGGTATATTTTTTTATTATTAAAATACATTGCAGGTAATTATTCACATTTTGCGTTTTACATTTTTCCTTTACTGTACAGTTTTAACCAGTTATTAAAAACCTGTATTTCCACTGTAGAGCAGTGAATTGATTTTTTTTATTCTACTCTTCATTTTAACGTGCAGTGGACAGTTGTAGTATATAATTGATTGCTTGTATACATTATCCAATATGAGGCTATCAAATTTAGGACAATTCATTTCTAATAATAGTTTTTTTTCAATACTACCACCGTTGTATGCAACTAAATAACTGTCTTCAGGAATGTTCGATTGTGCTAGATAATGTTGAAGCGTTGATTGAACATCCGATTGATTTAAACGTTCCGAATCATAATCCTTGAAGGGAATACCGTGAATACAATGGAAGAGAAAGCTGTCTGTACGCCTGTTTCGTGTAGATAGATTATGGAAGGAGTCACCCAATCGAAAGCTGGTCCTGTATACTCTCTCAGTGGAACACTCCAGAAGGGCAATCTCTTTGTATAGGAATGCATTATTACGATGAAATCTTTCGATGTCAAGAATATGTGTAATATTTTTCCATAAAGTTGATGGTGCTACCGAGATCACTTGATCTACCATGTTGTATGACACCTGTACAAATATATATTTTAAATCCAATTATTATTATATTCATCCTTACTTCATACTTACGGTTTATGTATGTGAGGTTTATCTTTTTTAAATCCTTTGGAGGCTGAACGATAACGTTTGTTCAGATGCTGAGAGAGAGATATAGAGTGGATGTGGTTGATGTCAGACGTTGTGTGAGGATATCGCGGTTACGATGTTGGAAACAGTAGATTTAGAGAACCGTTACATGGATGTGGTAGGATTCATTAAATCAGTTTTTTTACAATATTCGATAGCGTGAGGTATTCTACAATTCGATCGTGTATGATGAGACAGTAAGCAGTTGTATTTCCAGGTATATTAGCTGAACATTCAAATTCAAGTTTCACGTCCACCGTACCACTTTTGATTGATTCATTTTTATGAGAACAATCGATGATTGTTATAGGACCGAAACTTAGAAACTTGTCGAGATCAAGCATCGGTATCATGTCGTCAGAATTGTAGTATGAGTTGATAAATCTTGAATACATGTCGTACAGTACACCATAACCATTTTCATTGTCAGCAAAATTTAAATTGAGCTTGTCGTAGGGATAACATTCAGAATTAAAAAATAATTTTAAATCAAGCAATTTACAGTGATCGAATTTTGAGATAGTTTTACTTTCATCGTTTTTACGATTCGTTTGTAAAGCCACCATAACATATCTTGGTTTCTCCAACATTGTAGAAGTTTTCACAGACCATGTGTGACGTTCAGTCTGTGGTAATAATGGATATTCGTATAAATCCCACAAACGAAACGCCATTGTTATAGGACGATTTTCATTGAGTATTTGTAAATATTGCAATTTCGTATAGTCATCGAGTACAATATGTGGCATTCTCCACTGAATTCTATGATATTCTATTTTTGATGTTTTGATCTTTTTGGATGTGATGAATAATGCATTCTTATCATCACGTGTTCGGATTAGAACGAGTTCGTGTCTAGCATTTATAATTACACGTTTATAATCTTCACAAAATCCCATCAGCATGCTCAATGGTATACAGTAATTAAATTCTGAAACACTACGTCTCTCCGATGATACATCCCATCCAGCATTTCGTAGACTTTCACTTTTCTCCCGCGTGAGCGTTCCAAAATTTTTCAATGTCGTTGTAATACCAACGCTTTTACAGCGATCCACTTCAACACCATTCAATTCATAACTTATCTCACTGAATGTGAAGGCTATCGCATTGTTATCCATATAAACTTTATCAGCATCTGTAGCATCAGCATTTTTTTCTACGATCACTTTACCTTCGATATATAGTGTGACGTGATTTTTCAATCACCGTCACAAAAATTACAAATAAATAGCATTTTTTCGCTACAGCTACCGATTTAGAGAAATACTGCTCCCGTTTCGCTGCCCTTTTGCTGTTTACGGTACCGTCCAGCTCCCGTTACGATAAGGTTCGTGAGTTTTCCGATCCTGTCGAGTTAGAATGGAATCGAGCTTATAGATAAGCCTAAAGAATTAAGGATTTAGTTCAGTTAAGGTCGGAACCTTGAGTCTATTCGGTGGAGGGAATCCCGGCGTACTGGGAAACACGAATAGAGGAGAGCCCGACGAGGTTTCGTCGCGAATACGTCAAAGTCCGGTGCAAACCCGGCACTCCGGTTAGGTGATAATGCACGGCGTTGGAGAACAGGCGGAGTTACGGTTTTTTGGTCCAGGCAAGGTTCGAGCCCCTTGTGCTCAGTTTTTGTGAGAAGAGAGCCTTGTTTTCCCGCCGTGAATTTCGAGTAACGATCGCGACGATCCTCAAAGCTACCGCGTTACAGTTTCGGCTCTCGTATCGATGACGTCACGAAAAAGTTTGAGAGGGCAGCAGTTATCGGCTAAGGATCCCGCAATAATCATAACGTCCCGTCGGATGTATTGCCGTAGGCTAATCAGTCTACCGAGAGGCGTCCTCGAGTTATCGCGGGCCTCTATCGCTCCCGTGTTTACAGTTCGGCTATTGTCTCGCGCTGAGTCGTGCGTTCTCGCTCGCGCTACAGTGGACTCCGGCTACCGCTCTCGCTCGAGTTCGTGCGTCTCGCTCGCGCTACCTGTCACTTCGTGCGTTCGCGAGTGGACTAGTGTACGGCGTGTGTTACGCGAATTCGTTGCCGATTTTTTCTGTGTTCGAGAGGCGTTGCGAATAACGCTCTCAAGGTGCAGTGATCGTGATTCAGTTTCGGTGCATCCTGAGATGCCGTTCCCGCCCCTTGTTGGATTAAATTACGCCGCTTCGGTAAGTCTCTCGTTAGATTAAATGTCGATCGCGTACGGAATTCGTTCTCGCTTCGCTCGCTTCAATCGCTCGATCAGCTGAGCGCTCGCGATGCACGTGTGTGCGAGCTCCCGTGGCTTAACAGCCAACAATAAAATTGTTCTCGATATCGTAAGGTCCCGATTTCGATTTTTTCGTGATTCCGGGTTATTTTATTGGCCAAAGGATCGCGACCCGTCTACCACAACCCGTATCCTGAGCGACCGTGCATTTCCGGCACCGTCGCTTTCGCGGGCATTTCCGGCGTTATCGTTAGACGAGCTTCGCGCTCGTGGATCCCGATACCGTTTATGTTTCGTTGTAACGTTTCGTTTTGTCCTTGCGGAGGTCGACTCGCTCAATCGACCTCCAGTTTAGCCCGGTTTGTCCGTTTCCAGCGAAACAAAAACTGACCGGAGTGAGCCCGCTCAACTCACCTCCGATTTAGTCCGGTTGTTAATACCGGCGAAACAAAAATTAACTGGCGCCCACCGGGACGCCGATGCACTCGCGGAAGTGGCGGCCGAAGGCGACGTTTTTTTTTTTTTTGAGTTCCCGATTTCGCGTAAAAGTTTAGTTTTTGAGATTCTCGGTTTTTGGCTACCTTATCACGTGAGTTCCCGGAAAATACGTCACAATAGATAACTCTGATGAGGTAGAACAATTAGATCTTGTTGTTGGATGGGAATACGTATTTCATCATTATAGTCAAATGAAGTGTTTACGTACGGATTATAACTATGGTATTCAACGTTAGTCACACGATTATCGTATTTTGGTTTGGATGTAATGTTTAACATATCTCTCGCCATTAAAAAAAATTATATTCACTGACCCTCCTTTGATGTTCAAGAGCAATGTCACAGGATTGCCGACACGTTGCCGACACGTTACCGACACGTTACCGACACGTTACCGACACGTTGCCGACACGTTGCCGACACGTTGCCGACACGTTACCGACGCATTACCGACGCATTACCGACGCATTACCGACACATTACCGACACATTACCGACACATTACCGACACATTACCGACACATTACCGACACATTACCGACACATTACCGACACATTACCGAACACATTACCGACACTCGGCAGACTCGGCAGACTCTGCAACGGACGTCCAGAGTCGTTGAGTGAGTGGGTGATGAGTGATAGATGTGTGGGTGGGTGGTTGGTTTTTTTTGTGTGAATCGGCGAGCTTTATGCAGTGGGTGGTGGGTGGCTGATTTTTTTTGCATGAATCGGCGGGTGGCATGCAGTGGGTGGCAAGGTGGTTGTGAGGTGTGAGATGGGAGGTGGGTGGGGGGGAGGGTGAATGTTTTTTTCAAATTTTTTACGTGAATCGGCAAGCGGCATACAGTGGGTGGTGGGGAGGTGGCTGATGGGTGGTGGGTGGCAAGGTGGGTGTGAGGTGAGTGGTGGGGAGGTGGGAGGTGGGTGGTGGGGTGGTGGGAGGTGGGTGGCTGATAGAATTATTTTCCAATGTTCATCACGTGGTTGTTTAGACGATAATATATATATTGTGACGATGCTTCCTGGTCTTTGACGCTTCCAAACGGGACAATCGGGGAAATATAGGGCGAGGGAAAGGGGGAAATAACACTCCAGAGTTTAGTGTAGAAACGTGGAAAAATGGCTTTTAATAATAAATCGTTCAGTGAGGGTTAACAACAAAATAATAAGCAAATACTGCCGCTTCAACGCCGTTACGGGTACGTTGAAGGGGGTTCGATAACAAAAAAATAAACAGTCTCAATAATAACCAAAAAGAAGGGAAACGTTCGCCATAATAATAATAATAACCAATTCGAAAATAAGAGAAGGGGGCAAAGAATTCAGAAATAATAAGAAAAAAACCGGAAATAATCACTACGCAAGAAAAATAAGAAAATAGAAAATTATTCAATACTGGGGGGGGGGGGTGGGGGGGGGGAATAAGAAAATAGAAAAATAGTTTACGCTGGGCAGAATACAAAGGTCGGACAATAATTAATACTCGGGGCAAAATATAACGGTCGGAAAATTATTAATGCTCAAAAAGAAAAAGAAAATCGAAAAAATAATCAATAACAAAACTTACGAAAATACTATGGCTTACGGTAATCGCCGGGACGGCAATTCGCAGGGTCAATCGCAAGGAAGGGGAGGGGAGGAGGGGCTGGCCGGTGGATATTCTACACAATGCTGGTCTTACGTTAGCAACTCAAAAAAATCTCAAAACTCGGGGAACAATCACTTATTTTTGGGCGCCAGCTACTGTATCGGTGTAGCACCGCGACTCTCGATTTAGTTAATCGAGTTCAAAAAAGAAAAAAAAAACAAGAAAAAAGAAACGAAATCTATTGCCTTTTTACGTCACTCGGCTAGCGGGAACGGGGGAGGGAGGGGCATGAGACTTCTCAGGCCGCAGGCACTGTTCAGGGCTTCTTGACAATATTACCTCGGCACAAAAAAAAAGATACAGAAGAATTTCAATAATCACAAAAAAATAGATACGATGAAACAATTTTCGAGTCTCGGGAAACGGGGGAAATACGGTAACGGTCGCGCGCTGTAAACCTCCGCGATCGCCACCACTCACGCGCACAACGAGAAATAAAGAAAAATGCCGGCGCACGTGGCGGCCGGTGATCGACGGTCGAAAATAACACAATAAAAAGATCACTTAAAATTACCAGGGGGGTGACGGGCAAATTTTCAGGGGAATGTAGGAAATGGGACAGTCAATCAGGTATAAATGGGGGAAGGGAAACTTAAACTGTACTCACTCAACCGATCTCTTACGCTCCTTATCGCTTACAATAATCCGTGCGATAACGTTTCAATCAATTCCTCTCGGCAAAATCCTTTCGATAGTCCTTGGTTTGCCGAGTCGTTATAAATTCCAAGCTTTGGTCCAAATTCGTGTCCTTTATCACTGCCTCGAGTCGGTACTCTCCGGGGATGGAGTCTGAATATAACGGGGGCTTTCCGGGTCGTATAAATTTGTAACAATTAACTTAATTTCGCTCGCTCTCCTGTCACACACAATCACTCTCTCACACGCCGTGGCTCGAAGTGATGAGAGCCATGCCGTTTCCGGTTTCTTCTCCGACCTCAGGGTCGGTCTTGCAATTTGCGATTCTTCAGCGAAAATCGATTGGTCAGACTCGGGACTAGCTTGACGGTGGGCGTCGTAATTGGCTGCGGCCGATTGCGAATATTCGTCGCGACGGAGGGCCTGTCGCGACGCTCGGCGCGCGCATCCTCGGCATCGATTGGCTTATCGATCGCCGAATATTCTCAACGTCGAGAGGTGCTGGTTCCTCGCGGCGCTCGGACGAAGTGTCGCACTGACAGTTCGCCTGTATTTCGACGGTGTTTACCCGCACGACACAACTTGTCGGTTTACACTCGTTATTTCGAGCCGAGAGTGTGTCGTCGGGTTCCGGGCTGTCCATGACGGGTCAGACGAGTGGAATTTTCGGTGCTGTGGCCTCCAAGGGACGGACGTCGTTGTGGGAGCAGAGCATCGGTTTGTCGGATGTTTTTGGAGGTTAGTGCCGGAATGCCGTACCAGGCTTTAATTCCCGGTCGGTTGACAATTTTTGTAGGCTCGTTCTGGGCCTGGCAGGGTCAATCGTGTCGATGGTGGAGTCCTCGATGGTCTGCGCTGGTCTGCGATGGGCTGTGATGGTCTTCGGGTTGCTGCGACGAGTCTTCGTTGGTCTTCGGTGAGGCTGCGACGAGCCTTCAGTGGGTTGCGAGGGCTTCGTTGAGTGAGTCGAGGGACTGACAGGGTGGCATGGACTGAGGGTAAGTCGAGGGGAAGGGTTAACAATATTAAAAGTCGTTGCTTAAACCGTAGCTCCTAATTCTAGTTTATTTCCCTAGGTCAGTGGTGGGACGTCGAGCCACGTTGGGGAAAACTTGTGACGCACCACGTCACAATATAAACACTTTAAATATCTTAGACCACTTGTCACTCTTGAAATTTATGGCCGCGATAAACATTTATAAACAAATGTTGAATGGAACAATGATGCCCAATGAATGCATGATGAGTCAGCTCCTTGTTCAAATAAATAAATAAAGCCTGATTGAAATTTTTTCTAGGGGTGGCGGGCGGTGGGTGTGTGGGTGGGGGTGGGTGAGGTTGGGAGGGGGCCTGCGAGAATCAACCGCCTTGCGTGCCTTCTAAGAACCGTTATTTATCGCCTATGTTTAAGATAAACAGTTGTAAATAAATACCATAAAATTATTTTTCGGAGAACGGTGAGTCATAAGTTGATCGAAGTGCAATCCCCTTCACTGTACTCTACACCGCTTATCGTTACAATAATTATGACATGAATTTATAAACAAATGAGAATAGGACCCTGCATTCGTGAGAAATTAACATATGATGCCTCATCGATGAGTCAGAGCCTTGTTCTCAAAATTTCTTACAGGGGGAGAGCTCTTAAATAAACAAACATCGTCGCATCGAATATATTCAACGTTTTAATAATAATAATAATAATAATATGTATTTTATTTGTCCTGGGATAAAATCCCCTAAGGACCAAGCAGCACAGAAAGGCGATACAATTATAAAGATTGAGTTTGAGTACACAGTAGTCGATAACAGCTTACGTATTACATACAGGAAAGTAGAGAAGTATATGCAAGATAATTTAGTAGAGCGTAGATGGAACTTATACAGTGTAGGTAGCGCAGGTGAAGATGTTGAGTGGAGATAGTAGCAAAAATTAATTAAGTATGAAAGATAGTAAAGATATGAAAGTACATTATGTATATATAAGATATGAGACAACGACATGCCCCCACCTCACTCCTCTTCGTTACTCTCCTCCAGCGACATGAGGTGCTGTAGGAGGCGAGATTTGAATGTTTGGATTGTAGGAGCCGAGGTTACTGACGGCGGAAGCCTGTTCCATAGGTAAACACCCGTGACAAAAAATGATCTGCGGTACTTCGAGGTTCGCACTGCCGGCGCTCGAAGCGAATCGGTTCTACCCCCCCACCATACGCGGGTTGGCCCTGTCTCGGTAAACAAGCGAACTTGCGAGATACGACGGCGCTCCGGAGTGCACTATCGTGTAGAATATGCAGGCAATAAAGTAGAGCCGTCTATTTGCAAGGGAGAGCCACCCGAGCGAACGCCGGCTTTGCGAGACTCGATCATTGCGCTTGATTCTGAGGACGAATCTAACCGCCGCGTTAAAGGCTCGTTGGAGCTTAGCATTGCGGACACCCGAGATATCGCTCAATACGGCTGGACAATACTCAAAGTGTGGCAGAATGAGCGTCTGAACTAGCCACTTACGCGTAGGAGTGTCGAGCAGATGGGACGACCGGTAAAGTTGAGCGAGAGCTCCAAAGACGCGACGCCGGATGGAGGATACCTGCTCGGCCCACCCTAGCGTACTATTCAAAAGGACTCCCAGATAGCGCGTTGAGGTGACATAATCCACCCTATCGTTAAGAACGGAAAGGGCCGGGAGAAGGGCTAAGTCGATTGAATTTACTAGGCGAGCTGTGCCCAGTACCATTGCTTTGGTTTTGGAACTATTGAGAGCGAGTGAATTATTAGTAGACCAGCCGTATATGGAGTCAATATATTCGTTGACCAGTGCGAGTGATAAGTTTAGGGCTTCCGGTGAACATTGAAGATAAACTACGAGGTCGTCTGCGTATAGCAAGTAAGAGCAGTGGCGGAGTGTTGCAGGCAGGTCGCGGAGGTATAGGCTAAAAAGAAGTGGGCCAAGAACGCTACCCTGCGGCACACCCGAGGCCACAGGTGCCCATCCCGAAACGCGGCCGTCTGCAAGCCGAACTGCCTGCATCCTTCCACACAGGTACGACTTGAACCATTTCAAGGCCGACGATGAGAGTCCCATGGTACACAGTTTTTGCAGAAGCGTTACATGACATACCGTGTCGAAGGCCTTGCTAAAATCGAAAAAAACTGCGATAGTGAGAAGACGTTTATCCATGCCGAGCCTAACATCGTCGGTGAACTTGAGAATGGCCGTCTGCGTACTGTGCCCCTTCCTAAATCCAGTCTGCAGCGGGTCTAACAAAATGTTAGCTTGTAACCAGTCAGTTAGTTGCTTATGGACCAGTCTCTCAGTGATTTTGGAGAGAGCGCACAAAATGGAAATGGGCCGAAAATCAGAGAGACTGGACGGAACAGCAACTTTGTTAATTGGCGTAATTAGAGCTGACTTCCACTCGGCCGGGAACGTTGAGGAGGTAAGCGATTCGTTAATTAGTTTTGTGACAGGTGGAAGCAGGAAAGCAGGGGCTAGCCGGAGATAGCTCGCAGGAAATAAATCCGTGCCAGTGGAATTCGAGGTAATCCGTGAGACCGCTGAGGCAACGTCTCCAGGGGAGACAGTAGAGAAAGAAAAGGCGGCGCGATCGGAGGTAGGTGCCGTGGAGAGGATCGTCGATATAAGAGTGGTGGCGATAGGCGGAGGGATCGAAAACACCGCACAGAAAGCCCTGTTGAGCTCGTCAGGCGCAAAGATATTCGCCATCCCCGATTGCTTGGCTTTGATCAGTCCAATCCGACGAAGTTCGTCCCAGGCCTGTCGCGAATTCACGCAGGAGGTAAAGCGAGCGAAAATATGCTGCCTCTTGGCATCCGAGAGGAGAAGCTTAGTCTGATAACGACGCTGTCGATACTCTAACAGCAATGCAGGATCGCCGTCCCCGTCTCGTTTGCTCCTACGGAATCGGCGATAGGCTAGGTCGCGAAGCCTCATGTGCTCGCGTATCTTCGGGTTAATCCAGGGCGCGGGGGGCCTCGTGAGGCGAACGGTTTGAAGCGGAGCAAGCCCATACACGACTCTAGTAACTGTTGACGTAAACACATCGAGTTTTTGGTCGAGCGTAATGTCCGCATCAAGCCCGGACCAGTCCTGCTTCGAGAGTTGCGCAGTGAGAGCCTCAGTTTTAATAGAACGCGTCGCGCGATACTGCAGGACACGAGGAGTCAGACGAGGAGTTGCAGCGTCGATCGTGATAGTTATTCTATCGTGCCCTGAAAGAAACGGTTCTGCAGATTGCTCACTCGAGAGTACCTTGGAAGGGTCACTCACTGCGCAAATGTCAAGCCAGGTGTCCGTCGAGCCAGTATGATGAGTTGCCAAAAAATCGATTAAAGTGAGCCCGTGCTCGCTAAGAAATGCCTTCAAATTTAGAGCTTCATAAGAGTGGCCAAGCAGATCGGCATTGAAATCACCAAAAATAATTATATTACGATAGTCAGGCAGGTGAGCGGTTATATCGTCTTCGAAGTTGCACAAGAGACCGATTCGCGGCGGGCGGTAGACTACAGCGACTAAGAATTTAGTATTATGGGCGCCGCGGACTTCGCAGAGAAGATACTCAGGCTTCGCGGAGTAAATCTGTGGCGAGGCTGCAATAATCGAGTAGCTAAACGAGGTGTGGAGGTAAAGAGCCACGCCACTACCCCTCTTCCCAAGCCGATCGTTTCTGATCAGATTAAAAGAATCAAGTGAAACACAGTTATCAGGTACTGATTCATTCAGCCAAGTTTCTGAGATAGCAATTACATGGTGCGGATTATTATAAAAGTAATCACGAAATTCATCGATGTGTGCTGGAAGAGATTGTGCGTTGAGATGACAGAGTCGGAGATGTCCTAGAGAGGCGGCAGCGGGCGCAGCAGCAGGCAGTCAGCAGTTGTCGGGGTTGGCAGGGAGACTATCAGCACCAGTAGCGGAGGCAGAGTGAAGTGGCGGCTCCACTGGCCTAACTACGCCCAGGTTGGCGGCCGAAGTCGGATGAATAGCTCCAGCCGAAACGGGATGCTGAGGCTCGTCGATGACTGGTATGACAGCGGTCGTAGTAGGCGGCGTTGGATGGTAGGCTAGCCGGTATGGATCCGCCGCACCGGCTACAGCTTGCGCCAATGCGGGAACCTGGGCGAGCAGATGCGTCTTTTGAGTCCGAGGACGCGGGCCGGCGATGATGACAGGTGCCCCATTTCGGGTTACAATACGCAGGCCGGACTCTCCTGAAGCCGAACGCGCGTGCATTTCCTCCCGAAGCTTGCGATAAGCGGCATCTTGTGCAGGCGTTCTATCAGAGCGAATGGTAACCCCAGCAAAGCGTGGATTATCGCGGAGAAGGGCAGAGGAACGAAAGACCGTGTACACGTCGTTGACAGATGGCAGGGTCACCTTGACGGGCCGTGGACGCGGCCGCGTGCTGACAGAGTTAACGAGCGACCCGAGGCGGATCGTGCGCGCATCGGTCGCGGCGGTATACCAGGTGAGACGAGCGAGAGGAGAGCTGAGATAGCCGCATTGTCAGCCGCAGGGGTAGTTCCTTCTGGAAGCCCGAAGATGATGAAGTTTCGCTTCCTTTTCTCCCTCTCCGCTAGCTCACGTGAGACTGCATCGACGTCAAGGAGTCCGCCGGTAGCGGCCGAGGGCACTTGCGTTCGCTCAGGGAGTGCAGCCGCGACGTTGTCGATACGGGAGGACAGATGCGTGAAATTGTCGTCGACTTTGGCAGCGAGTGCAGTGTTGTCTTGACGTAAAGAGGCAATCGCTGCTTCCGATGAGGCGAGACGTGTAAGCACATCACCAACTTTTCAGTGAGCGTTGTAATTAAACCACTGAGTCTAAATTCAAGCTCCTGGAGACCCACTTGGAACGATGCAGTGTCGAGCGGCGAAGAAGCATGCGCGGCCGTTAAATTCCCCGGTGACAGGTGAAGTGGCACGAGCAGCGGACTCGGTATGGGTGACCCTCCCGTACGCCCGGAAGTGGAAACAGTCAGTTTATTTGAAGCCCCAGTGCAGCGTTTGCACCGAAAATGTTTTCGATCGCCTGGAAGTTCACTAAGGCCCATATTTTTCATTGCGCATTTGCCATGAAACAGCTTCGCACACGGGCCACTGCAGCGAAGACTGGAGACAACGGCTCCCGGCGTTCCAAATTGCCCGCACTGCTCAGACATAGCTTACCGGCGTGGTAATTACTTAGCTCGGGGCAGAGCGAGAAGACAAGCGCGAGAGAACAGCTGAGAGACGGCCGAAGACTCACCGCGAGGCGAGATAGGCGAGAGACGAGAGGAGAGTGGTCGACGAATTCGCACCGTGTGCCACGCACTCACTCCGAAACAATAATAAACGGCTATGACCAAAGCCCGGCCGGCACCTATACACTACACTACACACACGAACGCGCAGCCGATAAAGGCCTGTGTCGAGCTATGGGCTAAACGGCGTCGAAGGTGAGAGTATCTAGGCGGTGAAAGAGTTCAGCTGTTATGCAGTAGGAGTGATGCACCGTCGGCGAATAGAAAAGCGTGTGTTAACGTTAGGCCCGCGACGCGTTACTCCCAGCAAGTAAATTGGAACGAAATCGGCAGACTAGGCCCCGAGATAATTATAATGTGAGACGGAGCGTATGTAAACACGTCTGTTCGAGCGAAGCGATAGCTCTGTACTTTTATATCGTAGTATGTTTATGATGTCGAGTATATATTACTCGAGAGTCGTGAGGCGTGGAGCTCATTTCTTAACTCGAAGGCAAGATGAATTCAATCGATGGTGTACTCGCGGTTAATAATTTTTGAAATCCGTGGGAATTAACAAAGGCTAAGCTGAAAAATATCACCAAACCTCAGCTTTTGCGACATTGGAGCAAGCAAATTCATCATCTGTGGGATCGGCTGCCCGCGCATCTCCATGCGGTTGTTGAACTAGCATCGTACTTGCCTTGTATGGAGCATTGGAATACTCCTGATATGCGAACGCATATCGATGGATCAGCACCTCGTCGTCGAGAATGTGAGAAGTGTATATTGAAAGCAGCGATGGATGCAAAGATAATAAGAGGCTGTCAAAGTGTCGATGACAAAAAAAAATAACAAAGTTTGTTAAAGAAAAAAAGGCGGAGGTTTTTAACCCCTCCCAACATCAGTGAGGATTTTGGAAGGGGGTTAAGCCTGAAAAATCGGATGCTGCAAGTTTGACTCAGATTAAACCAGAACGTAATGCAGCACAGACGTGTGGAGCTCAAAGAACGTATCCGATTGCTTTTTGAACACATCGAAGAAGTTAAAAGTCTGATTCGTACAAGATCAGATCTGCATCTCTTATCGCAAGAAATTTCGAGGCTCCGCATATCATCGAGGGTCCACGTATCGACAGAAAATGGATTTCTCTGCAATCAACGCGGTGGGAAAGATCGCGGAATCCCTTCCAACGAAGAAGCTGAAAGACTTGGAGGTGCAGCAGGATCATATAATCACCGGCATCAAATTCGTGCAAACAACATACGGCAAGAGAATCGTCGTTGTGGTGGGCAACGAATTCGCCACATTCCTACCTGCCAGACTTGTGACAGCCCTCGAGGAGAATAAAGAACTGTTTGAAAAAATGGTGAAAGCTGCACAGGCTGGGGAACTGTACATGAACTATTACGGTGGACGATATAATAGCGTCGAATTCAAAAGCCTGTGATGAAATGATGCTGCACCGAATTCTTCACCTCCAAGCTGCCGGATTTGTGAAAATTTTCGAGAGTGATGGCGACGATGAACTGTTTTGCGATGTGTGCGTGCGTTGAAACGAATAAACTTTTATCTCAAGTTAAGGGCTTCGTTATATATTTGTGAAAGCCCCTAATTATATACTATAACCATATATATTATTTTTATTTATTTTTTATATTGTAAAGAATTTTTGCGGGGGTTAGGAAAATAAAAATATATTTCATATAGTATATGCAACGTATTTTATTCATTTCTTACGAAACCTCCTCCGCCTTACATGAAGTTTGAGGTAGTTTAAGCCAATTCCTCAAGGATTTCACATTCGCATCGGCACAATTGAGTTTCGAGATATTGGCATGATGGGGGCATCCGATGGCCGATGGGATGGCTGGTAATTTCCGCAACGATGGGCAGTCCAACGATTCCATATCAACGATGGCTGATAGTGATCTTTCCAGGAAGCGTGCCATCCATCTCTTCTTCTCGAGGCCTTTCACGAAGATTGTTCTTGCATGTTTCAAAATTGATCGAATTATCGCCGCTGCTGCTTCGTAGGGTATATCTCCAGAGCTCCAATCCATTCCATGATAATTACGTTGAAGCCACGAATTCATACTCTTATATTTTGCGGGCAGCGTGGACCATGCGCAGGGCGGTTGGAAGAGCAGCGTCAAAGGCTGTGCCGCTTTGTCACTTTTAACTTCGAAGACGGAAAATTCTTTCAGAACAAACTCATCGATAGGTTTCTTGAAGCCTTGAACGTCGACGATGTAATCCATCTTGAATATGTAAGATGGTCAAAACCACTTAAAGTTTCGCGCTTTAGAGGAGCGAGATACGAACGCGACGCGACCATCGATTGATAAATCGATGCGCATGCGTAACTGCAAATGCCGGTGTGGGCATGCTCCGAAAGTCTCAAGCGAGGTGTTACGGCAACGAGTGACTCTCACTCATCCTCTTTCTCCCTGGAACGCCGAGGAGGCTACATCTCTCCGATCCTCGTGGCGACTAAGTCGGTGGAAACACGACGTCCGTCTGTACTCTGGGCACGGCCGGCCGGGAGACGAAAAGGAAGCGTTTCCCTCCAAAACGAAGATATCCTACTCCAGGGAGAAATTGAGCCAACGATCCCCGCCGCTCGCAAGCCTCAGTTGAGTAATTAGTAAGAAGTAAAAGAAAAATTGTGTGATATGGAGTAAAAGAGTAAGTCGTAAGACGGAATGAATGGGTATGCTGTGTGGATTTATATGTGAAAGTGAAATGTTATTGGTTGTTTCTTTGGTGATACGGGCTCGACAACTGACCTTTTGGTTAAAATTATCAAAATAATAAATCACTATTACTAGCCCGAGACGAAGCTATAATTTTATCTGTAGGGTATTTCCTTCGTCCCAAGGGTCGGAATTGCTTTTTTTTATTGACCTCCAATGGAGGTAACGTTTTCCCCTTTTGGGATATTTGCAATTTCACAAATATTACTAACCCGATTCACAATCGAGAGTCGGCTTTTATACCAATTTTTTCACCCCACCACTAATTGGATTATATTCAACTATTCGATCATGTATGATTAGGCAATATGCGGATGTTTCAGCGGGGAAATTATTTTTTGCTTCAAACTCCAAGCGAACATCAACGGGGCCGGATTTAAGAGATTCATTCTGCTTTGAACAATCAATTACGATTAGCGGAGCATACTTTTTAAAATCACTTTTGTTCAGCAGCGGTTCGGAATCTTTACTGTAATAACTAGATTGGAAATTCGTATACATTTCATACAGCAAAGCATACTGATTTTGACCAATATTCAGATTCAAGTTTCTATATGGATAACATTGCGAATTCAGTACAATTTCACATCACTGATGTCACAATGATCGAAATGATTGACGTTTTGAAGCAGCTTATTTTTCCTGCTCGTTTGAAAGTCTAGAAGTACATATCGGGGTTTCTCAAGCTGAGAAGACGTGTTGACGCTCCACACATGCTTTGTAGTAGTTGGGAGTAACGGATACTCGTACAATTCCCAAGTACGGAAACTCATGGGAATTGGAGGATCTTTAGCGATAAAATTTAGTAGTTGTATTTTCCGTTGGTCTGAGATTGTCACATACGGTATAAGCCATTCTACTTTATGTATAAGAATTTTAAACGCTTCTGCAGCTGTTTGTGTAACAGCATTGTCATCACTTTTTGATCGAGATAAAATGAACTCGTGTTTAGCATTGATCACAATCTTATGATAATCTTCAGCAAATCCAAAGATGGAGCTGAGTGGTATGGATACATCGAAGTAACCTGCACTGGTCAAGCTCTTATTTTCTTCGACATCCAACCAACCAGCATTTTACAATAACGAACTTTTCCCCGGATTTAAAGACACATATCCCTTCATGAGAGTCGTAATCCCAACGTTTTTGTTCCGATCAATTTCTATACCGTTCAGCTCATAGCGAGCCCCCTCAAACAAATAGCATTGTTGGAGAGGTTCGTTGTAGCAACGACTGCTCCATCTTCCTTTACCAGTCTTCCACATATATGAATCGAACTCTTGCTGGGAAGTAAGCTGAGATCTTGATGTCGGACAGTTGAAAGTTGATGATGCATAAGGTTGATGAACCTGGATCTCGCAATGTATTATGGATTCATCGAAGATGATGGGTGTTTGAATATTGAGTATTTCTTCCTCCATCGTATGCAGCAGTAGATGCAAAATATGCGAAGTAAATAACGATTTATAATCTTTTTTGGCCCTGCTTGACCTTCAGTCCTAGACTCTTCAGCAGCAGTATGTTCTGATGTGTTAACGCCTTGGGAGCTGGCCGTCGACTGATCTGACTCGCACGTGATGGCTTATTATAATGAATATTTTTTCTGTTAAACACTATACCCATTATTACTGGGATTTTATATGCAGTCGAATTGTTATGACTTCACCGCGGAAATTAACCCAATTCCCGTCCTGATCTACTATTCGTAGCTGAATATGGTGAATTATCTTACTAATGATTGGCAGATAAATGACGTGCGATGATACTTCAATTATTTAATACCCCGGTGGAACGATTGGAAAAAATTCATGAATCGTATGTACTTTTCGCTCGTTTATATAAGCACCAGTCGTAAGACTGGATTCAACTCTTAAAGCGTTTACTTTGAGAATGGCTACGGGGAGGTCAGACTTGTAGCTTTTATTCGCTGGTAAAATACGCTGAGTGAATCCCAGTAGCCGGGCAATAGAATCTTCCGGTCTAAAGTCTATGTCGTGATTACACCTGATTTCACTGCGAAGAGTATTATTATTTGGCTTGATATCAATAACAATATTTTTACCAATTAAAACTTGCTTCACGTAATTTTCAATATTCTCAATTTCATAACTACCCGTACGAATGGTTATTACGTCATCACCAATGTAAAGTTTATTATTACCTACATCTATGTTTGGAATTGAGTTGAAGGTTAATAATTCAACAAGGCCGAGAGTATAGTTTTTATATTGGGAAAGTTCGATAGGCGGAAAATATTGTACTTCGAGAACGGACGAGGTTCCTGATATAGTTAATGTAAATGTATCGCTCATGATGCTGAAGTATACATAACTGAGCGTATGGCATCATGGCATCTATTTATATAGAAAATAATTTTCTTTGCGATCAAGCTGATTACAAAGAAATTTGAGACATAAATGTCCGCACTCTACGGTATCATAGGTCTGATATTGTTTATAGTTATAGTTAATGCTACCAACACCCACATAACTGATAAATTCGATCGGTGGTTGAAGATCACCGAAACTATCAAAGTAAATGACATTGTTATTAGATTTCTTGTATGCTACCCAGTGAGTACCGGCTCCATTATTATCGTCGAGATTGATAATTCCCGACTCATGCTTGAATGGACCACTTCGCATGAAACCATTTCGCATGAAAACTCCGCGAAAATGGGGAATTTTCATAATTTTAGCATATTCAAATAAATCAGTAACAGTTAGCGGTCGATGTGGTAGCGTCACTTTCCGTTTTTTGACGTGATATGAAGTCCGAATCCTCTTTTGTAGGGCTTTAGATGCAAACCTTTGCCGAAAGCAATTGCCTCTATCGTTTTATTATGCCGCTTACTCTCCTCCAAATCACGCTTAGCTGCTTGAGCAGCCGTAACGGCCTTAGCTATACTTGCTGCACCGCCTGACAGCGCGCCGGCAGCGCTGAGGCCTGCAAATATAGGTACAAGAAATGGTAGGAAACCGCTGATCTTGCGCGGTACAGGGAGAATGCGACGTATACGCAGCTTGCTCTTGCCGTCCAGCTTTTTGACTGCTTTTCGCGCACCTTTAAGAGCTGTCTTTATGGCTATACTCGAATAATTACTCTGCACCATCGCTTTCTTAGTTGCGCCAATTATCTTTTTGAGCCCTGCCGATCTTGCGCGGTACAGGGAGAATGCGACGTATACGCAGCTTGCTCTTGCCGTCCACCTTTTTGACTGCTTTTCGCGCACCTTTAAGAGCTGTCTTTATGGCTATACTCGAATAATTACTCTGCACCATCGCTTTCTTAGTTGCGCCAATTATCTTTTTGAGCCCTGCGGTACTCGGTCTCTTGACTCCCATACCGAATTTTCTTTTAGCTTTCATTATGGCTGCTACACTCAGCACCGCTGCCTTTTCACCAATTTTAGCGTCGTTGGCTGATGCGCGCTTCCAAGCTTTCTCAGCCAAAATTTTGTCAGCTGCGTTCCGAGCGGAAATGTCCTCTCGATTTTTCGAGTAAGCAATATCGTGCTCTTTACAGGCTACGTCGAGCGGATTAATACCTGGATCGCCGCGCGCGAGACGCTTCGTCAGATTTGTACCAGGCCCACAGTACTGATAACCGGGCAGATGCAATTCACCGGGGAGATTGTTAATGACGCTATTAACCAAGCCTTTAGCGCGCTTTTTAGCGCGATTCTGCACACTCATATCCACAAGAAGACTCATGCGCTACTGAAAAAAATTACTTATAAATCCCCTATTTATACGATGTTTCGTTAGTCTTCGTCAAGATGAGGTTCAAGACACAATCCACGGATTTACCAGTGATAAATTTCGATCAGTTTGCGCAGAAGGAGAGGATTGAGAAACGTCATGGTAATTTATTACCAAATACAGTTCGAGTCGTGTTCTGCGGACCGTCGAACTGCGGTAAAACTAACGCGCTGCTTACACTCATAACACATCCCCATGGATTGCGATTCGAAAACATTTACATATACTCTAAATCTCTCAAGCAACCAAAATATAAGTCACTAGAGAAATTACTCGACTCTGTAAACGGTGTTGAATATTTTCCATTCAATGAGAATGAACAAGTGGTGCCACCAAACAAAGCTAGACCAAACTCGATATTCATTTTCGATGATGTAGCCTGTGAGAAACAGAATAATATTCGAGTATATTTCTCAATGGGAAGGCATGAACATGTTGATTCATTCTATCTCTGTCAGACATATGCGCGTATTCCTAAACATCTCGTGTGTGACAATGCCAATCTGCTAGTACTATTCAAGCAGGATGATATGAATCTCAAGCATGTATTGTGACGCGGTATTTTTCGGTCGCGTCCCAGATCCTCGTGAACTACGGGTTTTGACGAGCACACGGGATCTATCATGTCGCTGGGAGTCCCAGGCGATCTCAAGGGCAAAACTGTTGTAGAGGCAAAATATTAATTCCCCAGGAATTTATTTTTATTGTTTTTCGGGACCATCTGGAGCTGAGCTGATCATCCCTACGGACTGTCGACGGCACGGTTTTAACTCTTTCGCCCGCTTGCACGCTTACGCTTTGGCTTTCTGTCTACCCCTGCACCGTCCTGGGCGCAGGATTTCCGTTAGTCGCAGCTTGATGGATGCAGGCAACGAGGACCTCCGGTACCGCTGGATCTACAAGAGATGCCGAGCTTCGACGCGCCGTACATTTAGCCGATAAGCGACGAATTCAAACATAGGTCGATCGCGTCAAATTAGTTACGCGAGGTAGGCCTTATCGGGAGAGGCGCCAGGTACCGGACACCGGACAGAAATCGGGAAAAGTGGGGAGCGAGAGAGAACGCGAGCGAGGCGGCGAGCACGACTCCGAAAATGGGAGCGGGACTCTTGTCTGTGAAGCAACGGTGATAAGTCGCGTGTGCTTGCCGTGCTAGCTGGAGGAATCGACAATTTTGTGGAAAGATATCGAAGTGGAGAATCGATCGGACCGAACCGTTGACGGAGCATTTCTTGTCCCGGTCACCTTAGACGGACGGAGGGATAATCGGTACCAGCAAGGAGTTATCCGGATTCTTTTTTCCATCTGTTGCGGTAAGCCTTCTGACTTCGGTGTAAAATTGTCGGACACGCGTTCTATCGCCGGTTTGCGCGCATTTTATCGAGCGTGCCCGCGACTCGATCGCGGCGTGGAGTTCCGTCCCGGGCAAAACTCAGGCTTATGTTTCCGTCGAATATTTATTTTCTTGTTTAATATCTCTTGGGGAGTTTCTATAGTTCTTCTGGCCGAATTTCGGGGTTCATAAGTGCCGGGAATTGGACGGCCTCTCGCCATACCGGTACCGTAACATCGGAGAGATCGCGTGCGCGAAATTTGTGAAGAGCGGAGGAGAGTGTGTGTGCGTGTGTTTCTCGGCGTGCGGGTTTCGAGCTCGCGCGGGCTAGTAAGCGTAGGCATTATTTCGCGACTGAGGGCGTCGAAAAGGCATTGCGATAAAAATTCACGGGTCTCGGGACCCCCGCCGACATTTGTTCATTGTTCGGGGTATTTCGTTGTGTTCTTCGAATTTTCGCCGTACCGGTACCGCTCCGAAAACGCTCGCGAGGCGCAGCCTGCACGTCGGGATCGTGTGTGTGAGTGTGCGCGGCGGAACACCGCCTTTCGTGCGACGGCGACGATCGGACAGCGGTACAGTCCGGCCCGTAACTGCGATTAGTAGGGAAAATTAGGCCTGGCCCGTTCTCTTTCTCTTAAAAACTTTTCCCTGGCATTATTTTGTAATTTATTTTTCTATTATTTCTGTTCATAGTATTTCGTTCATTTTTTTCCGAATTTATTTCGATCTTTTTATTATTTAACCTTTCCTTATTTGTCTCTTTTATCGGGCCAGTTTCTTTTTTTTCTGTAACGCGTAGCAATTCAAACCGGTGAACTGAGTAGCCGGGGCGAATTTAGCAGGGACGATTTTGTGCGCGGCTTTTCTTGTGTGTGATTATAATAAATCGAGTGGCGTTGGCCGAACATTTTCTTCGTTAATTTTCTGTGGATCCTTTTGTGTGGGATCGGGCGAATTTTCACCGCCCTCGCCCCTCTACCCCGCCTAGCTGCAGCTGCCGGAGCAGTGAGAGCGCGTGCTTTCAACAACATCGGTACCGACCGTGCCGATTAATTGATAATCGGCTGGCGCCCACGGAAAATAATTTAAACGGTCGAGAATAATTTAGACGAGTGTGATCTGAAGGTTGGTTTTACGGGTGGTTTACCACTATTTTCGTCACCAGACGATTTTCCGATGTTCGTCGGCAACGTTTTGAATCCCTTGTTGAAGTTTTCATTCTCGGATTCTGTTTCGTTTTCCGTTTCATTTTCCTTATTTGTAGCGTTTTGGTTGTCGTTTTTGGTTTTGGTTCCATTATTTTTTTCGCTTTTGTCACCGTATAAGTAGCCGGTTGCCCCGTCAGGGCTGACTTTTTCGCGAAACTCGTTTTTGTTTAGCTGCGATAAGCTTTGTGTTTTATCTGGCCTCGTTGGGCTTTCTGCTTTTAGTTGCCTCGTTGGGCTTTTTGTTTTTTGTGGCCTCGTTGGGCTCTTTGTTTTTTGCAGCCTCATTGGGCTCTCGTTGTCCTGCTCTTCTTCTGTTGTACTATCGTCTATGTCTGTATACTTATATTTTGTTTTAGTGTCATCTCGTTTCCTATGTTGTGTTACGTCCTGCGAATTTTTCCAGAAATTTCAATGACAATTTAATTTTAAAATTCGGCATTTACTAAATCATTGAAAACAAAAATTAACAAATTGTCATCATTTAGTTTATCGAACTCGCAGTTTCGATAAATAAATAATAAACCAAATGGAAAATTATCCATTGGTAAAAATAATTCGCCTTTAGGAAACATAGATTGATGGACAGAGGCGACTGTACAAGGCGAGTCAGCCGTAGGAGAGTCGGTAACCTGAGACGCAAAAATGCAGATAAGGATATCGGCAGAGCGCGTCTCACACTTGTCGAACATAGGGCCTGCTTATACGGCGCGTGTCACGATGGGCATGATGTCGAGAGCGGCCGTCAGACGAAAAGAGTGCAGCACCTCCTGGACAGTGAATATCGATGAATAATAGATCATCGTTATAGTCCAGGAGGATCATAGTTGAAATAACAATTAAATAAATGGATGAAAAATGAAGTTTAAGGGACGGATACACGGGGTCGGCATTGTATTTTGAAAATTATTAACAATAACTTCTGTTCGGAGCATTCGCTGCCTCGGGAGATTCGACCGATTCTCGTTTTAAAAACTCTCGCGCTGTCTCTCGCTCTCACGCACTCTCTCTCGCGCGCGCTGAACAGCAGCTCGGTCGAAATACCGAAAACAAACAACTTTATCGGGAGACGTCGTGCGATCACCAGAAGGGAAACAAAGCTCACGGCCTTGACCGTGAATTAACCGGTGTAAACCACTTTTGGTCAGTCTCGACTGTCGTCTAGCGGCGCGATTCCCGAACGGTGATCGCACGCTTCTTCCCGTCTGAGTCACCGAGCCGTGCGGACGCGTTCGCCGTTTCGCCGGCAACTCGAGGGCCTTTACTTTTTCGCTGCGCGGTGTTGTATATAGACCGGGCCTCGAGGGCGCGACTCGGGCGTTGTACTCCGGCGTTCCAATTAGTCGCGTTAATAAACTTTAGTGCCGTTAAACGTCGTCTCAATTTTCTTCTCCCGACTACTCCTCTTCCGCGATCCCAGCAAAATAAAAATAAATCTCCCGCGAGTGCGATCCTGCCTAAGCGCGTGAACATTTTGGTCCTTCGAGCCGGATCGGGGAGAGGATCACAGTGGCATTGTGGGACCTTTTCTCGGACAAGTGCGTTGGGTGGGTCCGAAGTTGAAAAAGAGAAACCGCGAGTGCGTGCCGGTTCGCGTCTTGTGGCGGTGCGGTCATCGGTGATCGTCTCGAGCATTGCGCTCCGATTGCCAGAGTGCTCGAGTCTATCTCGCGGTTTCGGGATCGGCCCGGTCGCGCGCGAGAACGGCGTTTCGGGCTTTCTCAAACCTCGCCGCACTTCGAGCCCTTTTCCTCGTTCGGGCGTGTGGGCGCAGCGTGCCAGACCGCGTTCGCGTTATCGCTCTATTCGCGCGCGAGAGCGACGGTTGGAGCCGGGACGAGGGAGTCCCCGCTTGCTCTCTCTCTCGTTCTCTCGTTCTTTCCCGGTGGTACGAACCGCGTTCGAGTGGTGCGCGCTCTCTCGCTCTCCTTCACTACTGGCCGCGGGCAGCGAGTCTCACGGAAAAGAGAACCGAATTCGTCGAGCGGCTCTCCCTCGCTCTAGCTCGGCGGTGATCCGCGCTAGCACGACGTTCGCGCAAATTAAAGGATGGAAGCGTTACTTATCGAGCAGAGGTCGACGATCCGACTCATCGTGAACGCGGTGGCTAACTTCGAAAAGCTGCCTACGGCCAAGCGGACTCTCGCGGTGGCCGAAGGGCGGCTAAAGCTACTCCTCGACCGCTGGGCGCTTTGTCAACAGCTCGACGTGAAAATAACCCTCGCTGCGACGACTGCGAAGGAAAAAGACGACGATTATTTCCGCGACGCGGAGTTTAATCTCGCAGAGGAAGAATTCGAAGCAGCGCACGATTTTTTGCAGGAGAAGGTAGCGGCGTTCCGAGCCCCCTCTCTCCCCGCAGCGAACTCCACTACGCTCGGCAATACCTCGACGAGCGACGGAGCGGCGCTCTCTGCCGCGATAAAGCTCCCCGCTATAGACCTTCCGAAGTTCTCCGGGTGCTATACCGAGTGGACCAACTATAAGAGCATGTTCGAGACTTTAATTACTCGACATGAGGCGCTCAATAATGTGCAACGGCTGCACTACCTTAAATCGACGCTGTCGGGCGAGGCTTCGAGACTCTTGCAGCACTTCTCCGTCACCGAAGCGAACTTCAAGGCGGCCTGGGACTTATTAGAAGAAACGTATGAGGATAAACGAGCGATCATCGACGCTCACTTCCAGAGTTTCCTCTCGTTGCCCGCGCTGACCGCGGAGAGCGCGAAGGACCTGAAGAATCTCCGCGACAAGACGAGGGAAGCCCTGAAGGCGTTGAACAACATCGGCTGCTCGACAGACTCGTGGGGGGCTATCGTCGTCCATATCACCGTGCAGAAGTTAGACGCTAGCTCCGCGCGAGAATGGGAGATGCAGCTTGGTACGGCGAGCGAATACCCGAGCTTGAAGACCCTCACCGACTTCCTCTCGACTCGCATTCGCGCTCTCGAGAAACTCGCTCCGAGCAGTAAAACGCCGAACCGCTCGAACGGGAAAGCGAAGTCCCCTCAGCAAAGCGCGGAGGTTCGCTCCAACTCCGCGACGACCGAACGGACAACGGCATGCCTGTCGTGCGAGGGGAACCATCCGTTGCATCGGTGCGAACAGTTTAAATCTCAGACGCCCTCGCGTCGGAAAGAGTTCGCGAAGGAAAAAGGGTGTTGCTTCAATTGCCTCCGAACGGGTCATCTGCCGCGCACGTGCCCGAGCAAATATACTTGCGCTCGCTGTAAGAAGAAGCACCACACTCTTCTCCACTCCGAAGGTACCGTTGAGCCTGCGAGCGCGACGTCGGGCGCTCCTCGCCCGCGCGTCGGGAACGCGAGCGTCGCCGCCGAAGCCGGTACAGCTCCGGCCCCAGAGACCGTCGTCTCAGCGGCACATCACGCACAACACAGTCCAGCGGCTGGACAGTTCACGCTCCTCGCAACTGCCATCATTAATGTGCGCACCGCGACCGGCCGCCGCGTACGAGTGCGCGCCCTGCTAGATCAAGGCTCGCAGTCCACCTTGATCAAAGAGTCGCTAGTTCAAGCTCTTCGGCCAAAACGGTTTCCCGCGAACGCCATCGTCCGCGGGGTGGGCGAGATCCAGGTCGCAACCGCGCGACATCGCGTGCACGTGCACATAGAACCGTGCGAAAATGCCGAGAGCTCCATGGCGATATCCGCGCTCGTGTTGCCCACACTCACGTGCTACACTCCTTCTGGCTGCGCGCGAACGGGATCATGGGAGCATCTGAACGGCCTCGTCCTCGCTGACCCTCAACCGAGCAGCAGTGAGCCGATCGGACTTATTATCGGCGCCGATTATTATGGGTCTCTGCTCCGTCCGGGCCTGCGACAAGGGCCGATGGACGCGCCTACCGCCCAGGCGACGCTTTTCGGGTGGATTCTCTCGGGCCCGAGCCCCCCGGCGAGCCAACGGCCAGATACGATCGCTGTGCACAACTGCTCTACGTCCGAAGATCTCCACGAAGTGCTCGCCCGATTCTGGGAAGTAGAGGAGCTTCCTCGAGTGAAGCGGCTATCCGAAGAGGAACAGAGGTGCGAGGATCACTTCGTCGCCACTCACCGTCGCAACGAGGACGGGCGATACGTAGTGAGACTCCCGTTCAAGCAAGGGCCTCCGATCGACATCGGCGAATCATACTTTCGGGCGAAGTCCATGCTACACACCGTCGAGCGACGTTTGCATCGAGAACCAGCGTTGCGCGAGGAATATCACGCGTTCTTATCCGAGTACGAAACCTTAGGCCACATGCGCGCCGCGCCCACGGCTACAGGTAACGGTATAGGCGAAGCGACGCCCCAATGCGTGTATTTGCCCCACCACCCGGTTGTGCGAGAGTCCAGCTCGACTACTCGCGTTCGCGTCGTCTTCAATGCGTCAAGCGCAACCTCAAACTCGACCTCGCTCAACGATCACCTGCTAGTCGGCCCCAAACTGCAGACCGACATTACGACAATAATCACTCGTTGGCGGTCTCCTCGCTTCGTCTATACCGCGGACATAGCCAAAATGTTTCGACAGATCCTCGTGGATCTCCGCGACGTCGACTATCAGCGAATCCTATGGCGCCGCGAAGCGGACGAATTCGCTACCCCGTTTCAACTATTAACCGTCACCTACGGAACCGCGACCGCGCCGTTTCTCGCGAATCGGGTATTGCAACAGCTCGCGGACGACGAAGGGCGCGATTTCCCTACAGCGTCGTCAATCGTCAAACGGAACTTTTACGTCGACGATGTATTGTTCGGAGCCGATAGCATCGAGGCCGCGATCGAAACTCGGGAAAGGTTAAATCAGCTACTTGCGCGAGGCGGCTTGCATCTGCGAAAATGGGCCGCGAATACGGAGGAGTTGCTCCCCGACGTGCGACGGGAGGACCACGAGCGCGCCTCGGACGTGCCGCTCGAGGAGGCCGATTCAATTCACGTTCTCGGTATTGCATGGAACCCTAACCGCGACACGTTCCAATTCCGCTTCACTGCAGTGCAGGCCCCACGGCTCACGAAGCGAGCGATTCTGTCTATTATTGCGCGGTTCTTCGACCCCCTCGGATGGGCTTCACCTATTGTTATCACGGCGAAGATAATGCTACAAGAGCTGTGGCTCCGTAAGATCGAGTGGGACGCGGAGCTGCCGGACGATCTCGCCGAACGTTGGCGGACTTATTACGGACAGCTAGAGAATATTCAGAGAGTCTCCGTCCCGCGATGGACGGGTCAGTCGGCGGACAACCCCGCGTTTGAGATCCACGGCTTCGCCGACGCTTCCACTCGAGCTTACGCTGCCGTAATTTATTTGCGAAGTTTGAGAGATTTCGAAGACTCAGTAGTCACGTTAATCATCGCGAAGACTAAGGTCGCTCCGATCAACCCAGTAAGCGTGCCGCGCCTCGAATTGTGCGCAGCCGTTCTATTAGCCCGAACGCTAAGTAAAACGATAGAGGATCTCGGCCTAGCGGACATTCCTGTCTATTGCTGGAGCGACTCTGCAGTCACCCTGCATTGGCTAAATAAGCATCCGTCGGCTTGGCAAACGTTCGTCGCGAATCGCGTCGCGGAAATAAACTCTCTCGTGCCCAAGGCGATCTGGCGGCATGTACCGACCAAGGACAATCCCGCCGACTGTGCTTCGCGAGGATTGTTCCCGTCAGAAGCTATTGAGCACCAGCTGTGGTGGGGCGGACCCCACTGGCTTAAAAGGCACTCCGCGTTTTGGCCATCGGCTCGCGCCGAGTCGCCCAATAGCGCGGTACTCGAGGAAAAGAAAACAGTACGCGTTCACGCAGCGCAAAAGGTCGAGAATCCGTTCGCCAAATTGCTCGAAGCGACTTCGTCCTGGCCTCGGTTGTTGCGCGTCACCGCGTACGTTCGAAGATTCACGTCGAACGCGCGGAACTCGAAACGGCAGGCGGAGCCTGTCGCGAAAAACTCTCAACCCGGCTCCGTAATGCTTACCGCGCGAGAAATACGAGAAGCCAGAGAATTTTGGGTTAAAATCGTACAGAGCGAGGGCTTCGAGCCCGAGCTCCAAGCTCTTCGACAAGGGCGAGCCCTCGCGAACGGCAGCAGTCTCCGACGGCTGAATCCTTTCTTAGATAACGTCGGGATCTTACGGGTCGGCGGGAGACTCGCTCACGCGCTTATCTCATACGACGAGAAGCACCCGGTAATACTGCCGCGCCATCGTGTTAGCGAATTAATCGTGCGACAAACTCACGCGCGAACGCTCCACGGGGGGGCCCGACTGACGCTAAAAATAGCGCGTCAGAATTTTTGGATTTTAGGAGACAGTACACTCGTGAAGCGCATCGTGCGTGAGTGCGTCCAGTGCGCGCGTGAGCGCGCAGCGCGACCGTCACAAATTATGGGAGATTTGCCTCCCGCCCGCGTATCGTCCGGGAGTAAACCGTTCACGCACACGGGCGTCGATTACGCCGGGCCGCTTAGTGTACGACTGTCGAAAGGTCGAGGACATAAGACACAGAAATCCTACGTCGCTCTCTTTATATGTTTAGCTACTCGAGCGGTCCACTTAGAACTCGTCAGTGACTACGCCACCTCCGGCTTCCTCGCGGCTTTCAAACGATTCGTGGCTCGCCGTGGTTTACCCACCGAAATGTATAGCGACAACGGTACGAACTTCGTAGGGGCAGATCGAGAATTGCGCGGCGCGTTGCGAACAGTCATGCGTGATGACGAGCTCAGGGCGAAGATGAGCACGGACGGGATCGAATGGCATTTTAATCCTCCCGCCGCTCCTCACTTCGGAGGGCTGTGGGAGGCGGGGGTCAAAAGTGTCAAACACCACCTACGGCGCATCGTCGGCGCGCATTCGTTGACATTCGAGGAGCTCGCCACGTTACTCGCACAAATCGAAGCATGCCTAAACTCGCGGCCGATAGCGGCACTGTCGAACGATCCGGACGATCTGTCGTGCCTCACTCCGGGTCATTTTTTGATCGGCGGCCCGCTTGTCGCGATTCCCGAACCCTCGGTATTAAACCTGAATGAAAATCGATTAACGCGCTGGCAATTGGTTCAGCAAAAAACCGAGAATTTCTGGCGGCGTTGGTCCGGCGAGTATCTGCACTCAGTGCAGCAACGCAATAAATGGGCTACGAGTCAGCCCGATCTGCAGATCGGAGACCTCGTACTCCTCCGTAGCCAAACGAGCCCGCCGTCGAAGTGGCAGCTAGCCCGCATCATCGCGTGTCATCCCGGGGACGACGATCGCGTACGAGTAGTCACAGTGAGAACCGCGAGCTCCGTCTTTAAGCGACCGATCACACAGCTGTGTTTACTACCAGTGCGCGCGACGCCTTCCAAAACGGTTTAATTCGAAATAGCGCGCAACGGAACGGAGGCCGGGGAGGCAGGGGGTAGAGCGTCCAGTCGCCGCTGTAAATCTCGATGTAATACGGTGGGCGGCTCTACCCGCGCGCTTGTTCCCCGCACTAACCGAATACCTTGTAATTTAGCTTACCGTACTCTCATGCCTTAACTTTTAGTCTGTCTACCTCGCAACAAAGATCTATATATATACTTCGGGAGTGCGGCCGAGAGGATGCGGGAGAGGGAGAGCGCCCGCCGAAGCTGCATATTTTGTTCGCGTTAGAACAAGGTGGGCGGAATGTTCGGAGCATTCGCTGCCTCGGGAGATTCGACCGATTCTCGTTTTAAAAACTCTCGCGCTGTCTCTCGCTCTCACGCACTCTCTCTCGCGCGCGCTGAACAGCAGCTCGGTCGAAATACCGAAAACAAACAACTTTATCGGGAGACGTCGTGCGATCACCAGAAGGGAAACAAAGCTCACGGCCTTGACCGTGAATTAACCGGTGTAAACCACTTTTGGTCAGTCTCGACTGTCGTCTAGCGGCGCGATTCCCGAACGGTGATCGCACGCTTCTTCCCGTCTGAGTCACCGAGCCGTGCGGACGCGTTCGCCGTTTCGCCGGCAACTCGAGGGCCTTTACTTTTTCGCTGCGCGGTGTTGTATATAGACCGGGCCTCGAGGGCGCGACTCGGGCGTTGTACTCCGGCGTTCCAATTAGTCGCGTTAATAAACTTTAGTGCCGTTAAACGTCGTCTCAATTTTCTTCTCCCGACTACTCCTCTTCCGCGATCCCAGCAAAATAAAAATAAATCTCCCGCGAGTGCGATCCTGCCTAAGCGCGTGAACAACTTCGGAAAAATAAAATAAATTCAAGCATGCAAAATAAACATTAAGTCAGATCGTCATGATAAGAATATATAAATAATGGAAAAATACAGAAAATTATGGAAAATCGGGAAGAGAAATAAAAACTATTCACATAAAAATTCAGGGAAATAATCCAATAAATATTAAGATAAAAATTTATGTCAACTATTGTTAACTTCGCAACGAAAGCTCGTACAGCTTTCATTCAAATTTGTATGTTCATAAAATTCGTGATAAAATTTAAGTATTAACAAATTAGGACGTCAAAATTATTGTAAAACTACGAAATTGGAAATATTTAATTAGTCAATCAAAGAAAGGAATCAGGTGATGAGAGTGGGGAGTCGAGGCGCAGGTGTGACAGCGGTGACGCGGGGGTGTCCGGCACCGAGGATACTTATTCGTGCGCTCGCGGCCCACTCGGCACTTCTACTTCGACTTCTACTTATACCGACGTCGTAAACTTTTGACGGACCTCAATCTTGTATTGTATTTAGAGCCATTGACAAGGAATTTGTAATCGAAAATCCATTCGTCATTCGATTCATTCGATCATTCATTCTGAGGTAAACCTATTTAAATCATATCCTAAGTCGTGGAAGTTATCATCTTCATCTTGAAAATTTCATTTCTTCTGAATATTCATTCGTCAATAATCATTTGTTAATAGTCAATTGTCAGCATTTAATAGTTAACCTGGAGGGTTAAAATATTTACGTGGTCAATAGATATTCGTTTGAGTCAATTATATTCCAGCTTCATCATGGTGCGTTAAAGTATTAGGATAGGTCGGGAGAAAACAGTGAGTGAGTGTGTTGGTGAGTCGTCGCGAGCCGTGCGTCGAGAGTGACGCGCGCGAGAGAGAGAAACAGCCGCGTATCGTATTCCAGACGATAGAAAGAGCTAGCGTCCAGAATTTTCTTGTCCAGTTTAAAATCATCACTTAAAATTCATTAACTTTCAATTTTTAACCGCGAATAAAATTTGTCCAATAACCAATATATACACTCTAGGCCCTATCCCGAATTATTTTCCGAAAGGTTAGGTTCAAAACAGGGCCAAAACCTCGATAAAGCGTCATCTCCGAATAACGTGTAAAGGGAGGGTGTAAATTCTCCTTGACCGAGATGGAGTGAAAATTGCTGATCGGGACGTAACAAAAATTTGGGGGCTCGTCCGGGATCCAAAAAGAGTGTATATACAATTGATTAATAAAAATAAATAAATAAATAAATAAATAAATAAATAAATAAAATAATTTTTGTGAAATGAGTAGTAAAGGCAAAATAAAATCATAAATGACTTCAACTCGTTCAAAATGTACTGTTTCGGATCAAATCTTGCATGCCTATCCAGAAGACAGGAAAAAACCGGGCACAAGAAAAACGGGAAAATTAATAAATCCAAAAGATCAATCGACACAAGTGACAGATATTCAAGAATTCGATGAACCAAGCAGATTAGTAACGTCAACTCCATATCTCAAGGAGTCAGTAGCAATTATAGAGAAAACATCAGAAAATTCGGGAAATAAAGTAGAATCGGACTTAACTAAAGCTCTTGGACATGAGATAGAACTTCTTGCGAAAACAATTGATGAGTATTTACACGAGCATCCAGACACAATTAATCCAAATCTCGAAAATCCGGCTGCAACTAATTCGAACTGTGAAAATCCTAACGATAGCGAAATAGAAGTTATAGAACCAAAAGTCGCAGAGAAAACCGTAATTAATCAATTCGAGGATTCCGAAAGTTCGTTTACATCAGCGACTGGTCTAACCACACCTTGGTTGAGGTTGAGTAGTAGTTCGGGTACACAGCTAAGATCGAGATCCTCAGAAATAGATACAACACCGAGAAGAAGACCTTTGGTAAAATCCTGTTCAAAATCTGTTTCACCTAGAAGAGAGATTGCACCAATTGATAGTGAAAATATCTTTGTAAAAGCAGCTAGAGCTTTTGGGTTGATTGGGGATAAAAAGGAAAGATCAATCAAGCCAATAAAAATCGGAAACAAATCGAAATCGGAGATAAACTTTTCAACGTCGTTTAATAGTTTCACTAGGTTAGCATCATTGACAGAAAAAACATGTCCCAGAAAAACGGGGTATACTATTAATAGATTGCAATCAAGGAGAGATTCGAGTCAAACACTTAAAGTGTTACGTAGGAAACAAATACCGGAAAAGGTTGTACGAAATCTTTCTAAAAAAATGGCACCAGTGATGCCATCTGTTCAGCGAAAGAGAATGAGTAAAATAAGTGAAATAATAGATACAGGTAATAATGGTAGAAATCTCGAAAATATTAATTACGATCAAATTGACGAGGCAGGTAGCAACGAAGGGCGTGGCGGTGACCACCGTGGCGGCGACGGCGGCGGCGGTGGCGGCGACGGCGGTGACGGTGACGGAAGGGGAGGAGGCGGTCATGATAACGCGAACAAAAAACCTTTTCGTCGGACGACACCGGATGTAACACGACCCATATTAAATATAAGTGCAGGTAGAATCGCGAATTTGAGAGACGCTTTGCAGGTGATACCGGAGTTCGATGGAAACCGAAACTCGTTGGAACGGTATATCGCCGGACTGGAAGATGGTCTCGAAATGGTTGGAGTAGAAAACGAATTACATTTGTTGAGATTGGCAAAGTCAAAATTAGTAGGAGACGTATGGAAAAAGGTTTCGAAAAATAAGTTTGAGAACATTGAGGAATATATCGAGTATTTGAAAACAACTTATGATCCTCCAAGAGATATTTATCAGTTGCAAGGAGAAATAGGAAGTAGTGCACAACTGAATAGGGATACAGTAGACCAGTATGCGCATCGTATTCGAGAATTAGCCGAAAAAATCACCGAGGCTTATTATTATAAGAAAGGATATTTAGGTCAAGAAGAAAACGATGCAATAGATGAAATGGCATGCAGCTGTTTTATAAGAGGATTGAAACCGGAAATACGAGATAAAATGAAAACCGAGGAACCTACTCTTAGAGAAGCAATTCATGAGGCAAAGACGGTTGAACGGGAATTAGCAGACTTAAAGAGATTGAGAGACAATGCCGAAGCAAAGCAAAAACCAGAAAAGGAACCTGAAAAAACTTCAAAGAAAGCAAGCGTGAAAATTATTGAGGAAGCTAAGGAAGAATCAACTGTAGCCGTGGTAAACACCAATACACCAGAGGTGAATAATTGTCAGATTTGCGGTAAAAAAGGGCATCTTGCTACAACTTGTTGGAGTGCTCCAGGGGCAACTCCACCCAACAAATGTCAGGCTTGTGGGAAATTGGGTCACACAGCTGATAAATGCAAAATATCGGGGAAAATAGAGCCTCAGACTCAATTAATTTGTCAATATTGTAAAAAACCAGGTCATTCTGCAGATAATTGTTTTAAAATTCCTGGAGCGGTCGCGCAAACAAATTCAATCATGATTTGTCAGATTTGTGGAAAAAGAGGACACACGGCAGACAAGTGTTACAGTAATCCATGTAGAAATTGCGGTCGAAAAGGCCATTTGACTGAGTCCTGTCGTAGTGTACAGCAACCAATGCAGAATTCGGCAAATAATTTCAATCAAATCGCTCAACAAAATCAAGCAAAAATTCCTCAAGGTCAGACATCTCAAATTCAATGTCAAATCTGTAACGGATGGGGACATTCAGCTCTGGCATGTAACCAACAAAAACAGGGAAATTTAGGAAATCAGAACGTTGCAGGATTAATGAGTTATTCACAGGCATTGACACAACAACAAAATTCTGTGAGTCAACAACAAAATCAAGCAAATCAAATAATATGCAATTATTGTAAAAGTCCAGGTCATTATTTAACGGAATGTCAAATCCGTATCAGCAATAACAATCGGAGGGCAGCGCAACAGGGAAACGCGGATGGCCGACCAGCACAGGGTGCCCAGGCACAGGCCATCGTGAATACCCAAGCGCACCCAACCCTTACAATCAAGGCTTGTACCGATTTGGGTCGGAACCCGAAATAATCGACGTATATTTGATTAATCCAGAAAAAGACGTAATAGCTCCTACCGTCTTGTTTCAAAGTAATGAGCTCTCGGAAACGGTAATTATGATGTTGGACACAGGCGCTAGTAAAAATATTTTGAAAGAAAGATGTTTGTTAAATAATACTGAACTTTATCGGGATAAAATTCTGAGATTGAGCGGAATTACAGATGAATTTGTTTATACTCTGGGGTATGTAATGATTAGTACTTTGGGAAGAGAAACGGTTTATCATGTGGTACCCAATAGTTTTCCGACCAAACAGGGAGGATTACTGTCAACTGAGTATTTTCGAGATAATTTGGCAAAAATTGATTATGAAAACAGTACACTTCAAGTTCGAGATAAAAAGATAGAGTTCCATACTAGAGAAAGTATGATGTTCCCACCGAAAACAACAAAGCTTTTCTATGTCCGTTTGAGAAACGATGATGTTCTTGAGGGATATTTACCAAAGCTCGAAGTGGACGAGGGAATAGAGATTGAACAGGGATTGGTGAAAAACGTTGGTGGAAAAGCTTACATTTACGTAACCAATCATCGTAACGAAAGGGTCCATATAGAGATCCCTGTCCTGGAATTGACAACAGATCCACAAGGAGGAAACGAAGAAAACCGTGAGAAAAATGTGATGACTAATTCAGTGTGTATTACAGGTGATCCAGTCTTCAGAAAAGAAATAAAAGAGAAAAATCAGGAGAAAGTCGGAAAATTGGAAAATTCGGAGCAGTTCGGAAGGTCGGAAAATTCGGAGCAGTTCGGAAGGTCGGAAAATTTGGAGAAGTTCGGAAGGTCGGAAAATTCGGAGCAGTTCGGAAGGTCGGAAAATTTGGAGAAGTTCGGAAAGTCGGAAATTTTGGAGCAATTCGGAGAGACGTCGGAAAATCAGGGTAAAAACGATTCTGTGAAAAACACAGATGGTTCTGTATTCGGAAAGTTGGAGAAAAATCAGGGTAAAAACGATTCTGTGAAAAACACAGATGGTTCTGTATTCGGAGAGACGTCGGAAAATCAGGGTAAAAACGATTCTGTGAAACACACAGATGGTTCTGTATTTGAAAAGAAAGAAAGAAAGGTAAAGGTTGGAAGAACGGATTTAGATAAAATTTTCACTGAAGAAGAATGGAAAATCGAGTTAAATAAGTCCGAAAAATCGGTTCCGAGTAAAATAGATAAAAATAAAGGAAAAATGTTGAATAATCTTATGGTGACAGTAAATGAAAACACCGGAGTAAATTGTCAATCGTCCGTTGGGGATATACTGTTGCACACGGGAGAAAAATCGCAAAAAATAGAACAAAATCGAGTTGTCAAGGAAATAGAGGAAAAACGAGAAAAGTCGGTCATAGAAAAAGATAAAAATATTGAATCAAAAGAAATAGAAGAATTACAACCGAGATTTATATCAAAATGGGAAAATGAAGAGAAATGGAAAAATAATTCTTACCAGTTTGTCAATTGTTTGATCGGAGTCAAGTTCATGACAGGAAAATGTTTTGCCATAGAGGAAAATGAAAAAGACGAGACACGGTTCTCTAAAGTTTTGGAATTGTTACGACTAGAGCATTTAAATGAGATAGAAAAAGAAGCTGTCCATAAAATTATCAGATATGGGGTGGATAGATTTCACATTAAAGGAGAAAAACTAGGGGCTACGGATGTGGTGATGCACAGGATTCCAACAACGGATGAATTTCCTGTAAATTCGAAGCAATATAGATTTCCCGAGGTTCACAAGGAAGAAATACGAAAACAAATAGCTGAATTTTTGGAAGCAGGATTAATCAGGCAGTCAGAATCTCCGTATAATACACCAGTCTGGGTAGTGCCAAAGAAATTAGATTCACAAGGAAATAAGAAATGGAGAGTAGTTCTTGATTTTAGACAACTAAACGAAAAAACGATAGGAGATGCTTATCCTTTGCCAAATATCGTGGATATATTGGATCAGTTAGGTGGTGCTCGGTATTTTTCGGTATTCGATCTGGCTTCAGGATTCTATCAGATAAAAATGCATCCGGATGATTGTCATAAAACAGCTTTCACAACACCATATGGACATTACGAGTACGTCAGAATGCCTATGGGATTGAAAAATGCTCCTCCCACATTTCAGAGAGCAATGGACATGGTATTGATGGGATTACAAGGACAGGAATTATTCGTGTATCTCGACGACATTGTGATTTACGCAAAAACTCTGGAAGAACACGAGGAGAAATGCAAGAAATTAATCGATCGTCTAAGGACCGCCAATTTGAGTTTACAACCGGATAAGTGTGAATTTTTGAAACGAGAAGTGGCTTATTTAGGTCACGTCATCAGTGAAGAAGGACTAAAATTGGATCCGAAAAAGGTCGAAGCGGTTCGGGAATTTCCAAGACCAGTTAACGTCAAGGGTATTCGGCAATTTTTGGGGCTTACAGGATATTATCGTCGATTCATAGAGGGTTATGCAAAGTTGGCTAAACCACTGACAAATCTTCTCAAAAGCGAAACTCCTTTCATATGGGGAGAAAATCAAGAGGAAAGTTTTCAGGAATTAAAAGAAAAATTATGTACAGAACCAGTTTTGATTTTTCCGGATTTTTCAAAGCCATTTGTTGTAACTACAGATGCGTCCGGCTACGCAATCGGGGGTATCCTTTCACAAGGACCCATCGGGGCAGATAGACCGGTAGCATACGCTTCACGAACGTTAAATGACGCGGAATCACGATATGATACATACGAAAAAGAGGCGTTGGCGATTGTCTACAGTGTTTTGCACTTCAGGCCGTATCTATATGGCAGGGTGTTTACACTCGTGACAGATCACAAGCCCTTAGTATGGTTTAGAACTTGCAAAGATGGAAATGCACGAGTACTTAGATGGAGACTGAAATTGGCAGAATATGAGTATGATGTAGTATACAAAGCCGGAAAAACCAATGTAAACGCAGACGCATTATCTAGAAATCCAGTAAAGTCAGACAAAATTAAGAACGATACAGACGAAGAAATATTCGCAGTACGACAGAAAAATAATGATAGCTTGAAAAATGAGGAAATAATTATGCTCTTGGAAAATGAAGAGGATGACTTTGAATTTGAAGAAGATGAAGAATACAACGAAGAAGAGGATCCTGAAGAGCAATGGCGAGAGTCCCTGACGAAGGAACAATTGGCAGAGATAATTGAAGTAACAACACCAAAGAAAATACCGAAGGAAACTTTATACAATCTGGATGCTGATAAGGAATCAGTAGTAAACAAGGATGACGAAAATGCAGAAGAAGAGAAAGAAAAAGATGACAAAGAGCAATCAACTAGGAAAAGGGTTAAAAACAAGGATCCACCGGAACGTCATGCTATGACTACTAGACAACAAAGGAAAAACCAAAATAAACCAGAAAAACAGGAAGAAACAAACGCAAAAGAACAACCTAAACCACCAAAGGAGACTCGAAAGCCAAGGAAGAAGAAAAAGAAAAAGGGACATTCAGAAACGCCAAAAGAAAGCAGTTCGGATGAGGAATTAATAGTAAGAACGAGAAAAAGAAAGAAAATTCCACAAGTACCAGAAACAGATGAAGAAAAATCCTCCAGTGAATCTGAAGAAGATGATAAGGAAGAGAATGACATTAACATACATAACAATTCGGACAATGAGAGGCTGGAAGATGAAGGAAGACAATCAGACAAGGAAATCGAGAAAATTCCACCGGGAAATATTATCCAAAGTCGTGATCTTTTCTTTACTCGCAAGGATGCACTTAGTTATTTTTTGAACACAAAAGGAGAGTCTCTTGATTCGGGTTCGCGGAAATTGTCAGATCGAAACGAATTACCGTATTTTCCGGGTCTACAGTTGGGAGAGGCTAGTGCAGTAAAAAAGGGAAATAGGTATCATATAGCATTGCCGGTTAGCGATAACTCAGGAGAGGGACCTTCATTGATTTTAGCCCATATCAAAAGCGTAATGAGAAGTTTTAGAAAATTAACAGAAGAACTAGAAATTCAAAGTGTAAGTTTGGCAAAGACAGATTCGGTAGAAAATGTTCCGTGGGATAGAATTGCGACGGAATTACGCTTAGGATTCTTGGGAAGTCCGACCAAAGTAATAGTTTGTCATGGAATTGTTAGATATCCTAGTAAACAGGAGCGTGAGGGAATAATACAGGAAATGCATGGATCAGCTGTAGGAGGTCATAGAGGGGTTACGAAAACCTTTAATAGAATCAGACAGCATTGTTTTTGGGAAAAGATGAAAATAGATATTCAGAATTACATACAGAGATGCTTGCCATGTCAACTAAAGAAATGCGTGAGAAACAAAACGAAGCAACCAATGGTGTTAACCGATACACCGGGGTCAGCTTTCGACAAAGTAGCTATGGACATAGTCGGACCAATACCAAAAACGAAAGACGGTAACGAGTATATATTAACAATACAGGACCAACTGACGAAATTTTGCCTTGCCATTCCTTTACCAAACGCGACTTCATTGACAATCGCAGATGCGATGGTGAAACACTTTATTAGTATTTTCGGACCACCAAAATCAATATTAACAGATCAAGGTCGAAATTTTCTCAGTGGATTAATCAGACGAGTAGCTAAAAGGTTTAAAATAAAGAGAATTCGAACAACGGCTTTTCATCCGCAGTCGAACGGTTCATTGGAACGTTCGCATCATGCTTTAGGAGAATATTTGAAACAATACGCTGATAAAGAGTTTGATTGGGACGAATGGGTGCAATTGGCAATTTTCAATTATAATACCAGCGTGCATGAGGGTACAAAGCATACTCCGTACGAATTGGTGTTTGGAAAATTGGCAAGGGTACCATCGAGTGAACCGTTGGGGGTAGAAGACGAACTACCGACGTACAGTGGTTATTTGATAAAATTGATAACACAATTACATGAGATTCGAAGAATGGCTAGAGAAAATCTAATAGAAGCAAAAATCAGATCTAAAGAACGACACGATAAAAGACTAAACGTAAAATCATTCAAAGTAGGTGACTACGTATTTTTGCAGAATGGACCAAAACCGAAAAAATTAGCAGATCAGTATACTGGACCGCATGAAGTGGTCGAAATAATGGGAAATCAAAATATAAAGATAAAAACTAAGAAAAATGTTCAGATCGTACATGCAAATCGACTGAGACTTTCACATATTATACCCGAATAAATACATCTTGTTTAATAAAACCATGACAATTACAGACTACTCAAACTACGGACAATGTCAGACCAAATTGGAATGAATGCACGAAGAAATGTTGTACGCTCAATGACAACAGTACAAAGAGGAAGGATGGTACGATACGAGGAGATGCCGGAGCAGAGAGATCAGAGACGGAGGTTTCGAGTTCAGGCAATCTATGAGGGATTTCGTGCCGAAGGAGTTGGAGAAAATAGAGAAATTGCTGGGAGAATAGCTACCAGTGCTTTGATTAGGAAAATAGCAGATCAGGCTGGATGGAAAGGTCGTACTAAAGATTGGGAGAGTAAAGTGTTGCGTTTGGCTAGTTTGATGGTAAACTCAATATTGGATAAAATTGATGGGAATGAAGAACACATTAGACAAAGTGACTCTGAGGAGTATTTGGAAGATGCGACAAAAGCTATAGAGGAGTTAGATGCAAAGTTTGAAATCCGGAAATACAATGGAGAAAAAGAACATGTAATAATTATGATTTTGACTTGGCGTGAGGGAGAACCGGATATCGTCGTGCAATTTGGCACCGACGAGTTGATCATAAAAGTGAAGGCTTTGAAGTTCATGCTTCTAAAAGTACGTGGTAAAATCATATGTATGCAGAGAGAACGTGAACAAGGAGAGAGAAATTAGAAAAAAAAAAAAAAAAGAAAAAAAAAAAAAAAATTATCTTAGTGGAAAATCGGTAGCATAAAAATAAGTATATATATACATCAGTAATGAATTAACAACGAATATGTAATCTAACCAGCACAACAATATCATTGTATTATCACCAAATCTTACTAATAAATAATCTATATGAATAACTTCATCAAAGGGTTAAAATAATAAAATAAACAATAATTATAACTCCGTCATTTTCTTTCTTGCATAGATCAAGATGAGAGAGAAAATACCCTTGTTCATCATAGGGGTAATTCTGCTATCGAGGCAATGTATGGGGATGATCGGGTACGATTGTGGAACAGCTAAGTCTAACATCACAACAGTATCGCTTCTGGAGGTGGAGGAATGTGATATTCCGTCACCAGCATTGAACGTCACAGCTGTGCGAATTCAACTGCTACAGATAAACGATTATGCATCTGTACATGTGCGACAGTGCAAAGTTGAGATTAATAGAGATGTTCGAAAGTGCGGGATGTTCTCGCATACCAGTGACGTAACGAACGGAAAAGCTTCGTACGTGTACGAGGTATCGCGAGACGCGTGTGATCGAATGTATGAGCACGGATCCTTTCAAATAGAAAAGACTTTGATAATGGGAATTACGGGTAATCACAGTATAACTCATCCTGTAACATTGGCGGGAAAAGTAGGACAAGATGGTGAATGTAAAGGAACGGCGTATTCAGATCCTTTCGGAAATTGGGATGATGTAGTAGTATTGGCGGAAGTAAAAATCACTTTGAGAGACTATCGTGCTACGATCGCTCTGAAAACCAATAAAATCTTCTTAAAATCGGGAATACGTTGTGAACTAAACGAAGGACAATGTGTAGACATGGAAGGAGGACATACTTTTTGGGAATCTGTTCCTGTCGGAAATTGCGGTAATGGACAATATGGAGTGTTGTACGAAGGCATAGCTGAAAAAGGTGTAGACCAGAACTCGCAAGTGTTGTATACTGTTACTACATCGGATATAATTTTTGCGCTTGTAATACGCGGATCAACAAACATATGCGGACAAACAATAGTGCGAACGGAACACCCAAAATTATTCATATACGAGATCGAAAATGGACAAACGTTTTTGCAAGGACAAACAATGGAAGTGATAAATATGGACATGTACACTTACGTAAACTCAAAGTTCGTTTATATTGAGCGACATATTCAAACTCAAACTCAACAAGTTTATCACGATCTCTTGACTCACTAATGCGAATTGGAAAGAGAAATGTTGAAAAATCGATTGGCAATAGCTACAGAAATTCCGGATGAATTCGCATATCATCTGATGAAGGGACCGGGTTATATGGCTGTAATATCTGGGGAGGTTGTACACATCATAAAATGTATCCCAAAGGAAGTTCGAGTACAACAGCGAGAAGAATGTTATACGCATTTGCCAGTAACTGAGGGAAACAACAGTTATTTCATGACACCAAAAACTCACATTTTATTGAAAACCGGAATGCAGATCACATGCAACAAAATGGTTGCGCCTACATATTTTATTGACGAGGATTGGTATGCAATGATGCCTGGACCAATACTCGTATACCCACCTGAGAAAATGAAACCGAACACCAAGCCTACATGGACCTACAAAAGTACCAAGTCATTGGCAACCAGCGGGATCTACACGACATCGGAACTGGAGCAGCTTCGAGAGCACATCATGTTTCCAGCCGAGAGACCTGCGGTACTGAACACCGTGGCTAGGGGTTTGTTGGGCAAACCAACCGTACCACAGGGTGGTTCATTCGTCAAATTGTTGGATGGACCGGAATTGCAGAAATTAATGGAGAATGCGTGGAGAAGGATGTTGGAAAGTCTAGTTGCATTCGGCAACATAAGTGCAGGTCTGATAGGAGTAATTATGATTATAAGAGCAGTAAAATTAGTAATAGACACACTCATACACGGATATGCATTGCACACCGTGTATGGATGGTCATTATTTTTGATTGGGGCAATATGGGATTCTGTAACAAATCTCTTATTGCATTTAAAAAAGGGAGTAAAAGGAAATGATGAAAATAAGGTAGATAAAATAGAAAGTATAGAGAAGGGTAAAGTAGAATCAGAAAAGAGAATGGAATTAGAAAGGAAAGTAGAATCGGAAAAGAGAATGGAATTAGAAAAGAAAGTAGAATCCGAAAAGAAAATGGAGTCCGAGAAGAGAGTAGAATCAGAAAGGGAATATGGAACAGAGGAGGAATATGAATCAGAGGATGATGTTGAATATGAAAGACAGACAGTCGGAGGTAATAATAAGGGAGTTCAAGTAGGAAGTATCCAGCAGGGGAATTTATACCCGCGACTTCCTTAAATTAAAAAAAAAAAAAAAAAAAAAAAAAAAAAAAAAAAAATTAATTTACAATTTATAAAATTAATATGTCTAACGGAAATAATTAAAGAAATAGAGTAAACAGTAGAATTTAATTTGGAAATAATAATAGGGAAAATGCCATTGGTCCTTCGTGCATGGGATGGTCCAATGAGCAAACACTAGTGTTAGGGCAGTAGGAGAAATTAAAGGAAAAATTACCGGACAGAATAGTAAGATAGCCGACTGGAGACGCTGTTAAATGCGTACTCGCAACTACGGCGCATGAAAGAGAAGAATATAGAGAGACAGAGAGAAGGCTAGTGTACGGCGAACAGCCGCACAAAAGGGAACAGCCGAGAGCGCTGTACGATGAACGTACAGTCGCAACCAACGAAGTTATGTTTTTGGGCGACTATACATGAAGTACAGTCGCCGGTTTGAAAGAATATATATATGAGAGGGGAAGAAAGAGAAGGAGATAGATGGAGAGAGAGGGATAGAGTACGGCGAACAGCCGCACAAAAGGGAATAGCCGAGTAGCCGAGAGCGGCTGGCGACGTGACGTCACGCTGTGCTCCGTTCGCGGCGAGTCGCAGACATGCATTAAAGCGGGTGACTGTACAATAAATGTACAGTACTACCCGAATAAAATAGAAAAAAAAAAAAAAAAAAAAAAAAAAAAAATTAAAATAAAAAAAAATTTAAAAAAAAAAAAAAAATAATAAATAAAAAAAAAAAATATATGTATATAAAGATTAGTGGCTCCAACCACTGTTACCTTAAAACTACTAGAAAGTTAAAATAAATGGGGGAGCAAAGGGGAGGCCAATGGCCAGGAAAGGTATAAAAATAAAATAATCATAGAAAGGACAAATTAAGTTATCAGTGGAATTTTATTACAAAAATTCTTTTCAAAAGAATAAAGATAAGAAAACAATTTTTTTTTTTATTTTAATCATGAAGAATGGGGGAGTTCCTTCCGCCGCAGGTGCAGTCTTCTAAAAACTCCCAGCAGTCTTCGCAGGAAGGCGGTGGTGTCCATTCGTGAGGTCGCATGATTCTTGCGAACCTCGGGTCTTCTGAGGGAGTCCTCACCACCGTTGGGTCCCAGGTAATCCACGGCCGCAGGACTCGCTGGAACGACCGTGGAACCAATTGCGGCAATTGAAGACACATTTTTTGGTTCTGAAAAAAAAAAAAAAAAAAAAAAAAAAAAAAAAAAAAGAAGGGAATTAATCATAAAAATAGGAATAAAAATATATAATTAAATAAATAAATAAATTATATATAAATATATATATATATATTGTGACGTACCACGTCACAACTATACATAGATAGATTTAATAAAAAGTATAAGTATATAAATTTAATAAAATATATTAATAAAAGGAGAAGAAAAAGAGGAGGAAAAAGTTCGATGGAAAGAAGAAAATTATTAAATAATAAATACTTACGTTAATTCTTGAGGTTGATGAGGCGCGGAAGACGGTGTTGCTCGTTGAGACACTGAGCGAAGAATGAGGAACAAGGGCTAGAGGCATAGGCTGTCCACCAAAAGTTCGGAGGATGTTTACAGTTAGGGTCTGCGATAGCACTTGGGGGACGGCCCGTCGAGAGGGACAAAGCCAAAGACAGTTCTTCTTTAGCTAGAGCATTGGTATACTCAATGCAAAGCGATGATGAAAAAAAAAAAAAAAAAAAAAAAAACTTAGAAATAATGGGGAAAATAGTTGGTTTAATAAAAACCAGTAGGGGATTAGGAGTAAATTACAAGATAAATAGTTAAAAAAAAAAAAAAAAAAAAAAAAGAAATATTGTGACGAGTTGACTTAACATTTTTTTTTTTTCAGCCTCTACCGAGGTCGAGCGCTGTTCTTCGAAGCAACGCTCGTTTAAGGGGGGAGGTGTTACGTCCTGCGAATTTTTCCAGAAATTTCAATGACAATTTAATTTTAAAATTCGGCATTTACTAAATCATTGAAAACAAAAATTAACAAATTGTCATCATTTAGTTTATCGAACTCGCAGTTTCGATAAATAAATAATAAACCAAATGGAAAATTATCCATTGGTAAAAATAATTCGCCTTTAGGAAACATAGATTGATGGACAGAGGCGACTGTACAAGGCGAGTCAGCCGTAGGAGAGTCGGTAACCTGAGACGCAAAAATGCAGATAAGGATATCGGCAGAGCGCGTCTCACACTTGTCGAACATAGGGCCTGCTTATACGGCGCGTGTCACGATGGGCATGATGTCGAGAGCGGCCGTCAGACGAAAAGAGTGCAGCACCTCCTGGACAGTGAATATCGATGAATAATAGATCATCGTTATAGTCCAGGAGGATCATAGTTGAAATAACAATTAAATAAATGGATGGAAAATGAAGTTTAAGGGACGGATACACGGGGTCGGCATTGTATTTTGAAAATTATTAACAATAACTTCGGAAAAATAAAATAAATTCAAGCATGCAAAATAAACATTAAGTCAGATCGTCATGATAAGAATATATAAATAATGGAAAAATACAGAAAATTATGGAAAATCGGGAAGAGAAATAAAAACTATTCACATAAAAATTCAGGGAAATAATCCAATAAATATTAAGATAAACATTTATGTCAACTATTGTTAACTTCGCAACGAAAGCTCGTACAGCTTTCATTCAAATTTGTATGTTCATAAAATTCGTGATAAAATTTAAGTATTAACAAATTAGGACGTCAAAATTATTGTAAAACTACGAAATTGGAAATATTTAATTAGTCAATCAAAGAAAGGAATCAGGTGATGAGAGTGGGGAGTCGAGGCGCAGGTGTGACAGCGGTGACGCGGGGGTGTCCGGCACCGAGGTTACTTATTCGTGCGCTCGCGGCCCACTCGGCACTTCTACTTCGACTTCTACTTATACCGACGTCGTAAACTTTTGACGGACCTCAATCTTGTATTGTATTTAGAGCCATTGACAAGGAATTTGTAATCGAAAATCCATTCGTCATTCGATTCATTCGATCATTCATTCTGAGGTAAACCTATTTAAATCATATCCTAAGTCGTGGAAGTTATCATCTTCATCTTGAAAATTTCATTTCTTCTGAATATTCATTCGTCAATAATCATTTGTTAATAGTCAATTGTCAGCATTTAATAGTTAACCTGGAGGGTTAAAATATTTACGTGGTCAATAGATATTCGTTTGAGTCAATTATATTCCAGCTTCATCATGGTGCGTTAAAGTATTAGGATAGGTCGGGAGAAAACAGTGAGTGAGTGTGTTGGTGAGTCGTCGCGAGCCGTGCGTCGAGAGTGACGCGCGCGAGAGAGAGAAACAGCCGCGTATCGTATTCCAGACGATAGAAAGAGCTAGCGTCCAGAATTTTCTTGTCCAGTTTAAAATCATCACTTAAAATTCATTAACTTTCAATTTTTAACCGCGAATAAAATTTGTCCAATAACCAATATATACACTCTAGGCCCTATCCCGAATTATTTTCCGAAAGGTTAGGTTCAAAACAGGGCCAAAACCTCGATAAAGCGTCATCTCCGAATAACGTGTAAAGGGAGGGTGTAAATTCTCCTTGACCGAGATGGAGTGAAAATTGCTGATCGGGACGTAACAGTTGTTTGCGTGGTTCGTTTATTTCTCTATCTTCGTCTTCAGATGAGTCCGCTAGACATTTTTCGATCGGTTTCGATTGTAGTTTGATTCTGCGTTTTCCTTTTAATATTTGCCTGGTCTGTTTCCATGTAGGTATTTTTATGAGTTCAGCTTCGTTTTCTGATGTTTCAGTTTGCGGTGTTTCGTTGTGAATATTTGAATCAATTTTTGTGGGTACACTCTCCGTTATTTGTTTTGATTCTTTCATTTTCGGTAATTGGTTTGTTTCTTCTTGTGGTTGCTTTGTCTGTTTAGGGAGAATTTGTTTAGTTTTTTCGGCACTTGCGTCGTACACTGTTGTGACTTGACTAACGTTGCGAAGTTTTGAGGAGCACATTACTCCTTTCTTTTGAAGTAATCGTTGAAAAATCTGTTCGATCTGTGCCACATCAAGGTTCGAATGTTGATCAGATGCTTGCGAATTTCGTGAATCGCTGAGCCTGCTGTCTGATGATATGTCTCGATACTTTCGGTCACGTGAACTGTCTCGATAGTTTCGCTTGTGCGAGTTGTCGCGATAGTTGTTGCGATAATTGTCGCTTGAGTTATCACGATATTTTCGGTCGCGCTGATAATCGCGATATCGCGAATCGTCTCGTCGCGAATTGTTCCGATTGTCACGTGGATTGTTATAATTATCGCGCGAGTTGTCGCAGGAATCGTTGTAATTGCCGCGCGAATTATTGTAATTGTCACGCGAATTGTTTTGGTAGTTTTGATCTCGAGAATTATTTTTGCAATATCGAGAATAATTTATGTAATTTTGATCTCGGGAGTTATCACGATAGTTTTGATCACGTGAGTTATCTCGATAGTTGCGGTTCCGCGTACTGTCTCGATAGTTACAATCTCTTGAATCTTGATTGCGATAGTCGTATTTGTCGTGTGAGTCCCTGTCACTATAATCAATTTGATCGCCAACATTTCTGTCGCGATTTTGATCGTTATTGGATCGCGAATGAATGTTTTCGCGCATCCTGTTTACTGAGTAGTGATCTGATGTTAATTGAGTTGGATGGTCGGAGCGTTTTTCACAAAACTTCTGCCCATATTGCTCGTCAGACTGTGTGGAACGAATTTTTGCTTTATTGGGCCTATTTTCCCTAGCTTCGAATTTTTCGCGTTTCGTTGTCTGGTGCATTGCTTGCCTGCGGATGAGTTCATTTTCAATGTTCAATGCCTCGTCGATTGCATTTTCGAGTGTTATAAAGTTTTTTGACAAGAGAAAATTGTGACCAAGTACTAACCGGTCAGAAAGTCCACGGATAAACGATTTTATTACTGTTTGGCTTATTTCTTGCAGTCTGTTTCTCAGGTACTGTTGTTTTTCTTGATCCGTGTATATTTCTTTGAGGTGTTCTTCGATTCTTTTAGCGATTTTCCGTGTACGCATTGCGTAGTCTCTAACAGACTCGTCGTAATTTTGTACATTAGACGTCAATTCTAATTTTAAGTCAGATAATTCTGCTGGTTTTTCGAAGGCATTTCTGAGATCTCTCAGGAGCGCTTCGAGAGTAAGATGCGTTTTCGAATCTGCTATATCTGCGGCAAATCCGGACAGTTTTAGGTTAATTATGGTTAAAAATAGCGACTGGTCAATTTCAGGAACCATCTCTGCTGCCTTTCTACAAATGCGTAGAAAGTCGCGAATTGGTATATTTTTACCATCGAACGATGGTATTGCGCTGCAAACATCGCGAAAGGCAATATTATTGGTTGCCATAACTGATGATTATGTTTTATGTTTGTTAATTTTCAAAAATGTGTAAAAATTGTAAAATATAAAAACTATTTTTATTGTAAATGCTGAAGAGTTTTATCTAATATGTGAACAAAAATGAATTGAAATCGAAACGGAAATTGTTTAATATTCGCAAAAAAAGTTGGTGATGAGCAAAACGGAAAATAAATCCGAAATTATATAAAACAAATTTTAATTAAATAAAAATAAGGTTTTATTAATGTTCAGAAAAAGGTTTAAAAAAAATGTATTAATTTAGAAAAAGTGTGTTAAATTTTGTTCGCAAATATTGTAATTTTGTTTGTTTTTTTTTTTTTTAATATATCTTACATTCTCGGTTTGATTCGAAAATTATTCGGAATTCAGTTGATTTTTTTTTAATGTAATTTTATATATTAAGATTTTTTGTTACCTTCTTTTATATTGATATCTATCAATTTTGTATTAATTTTTTTATTCGCTGTTATCTATGTGTAGCACGTTTACTTTATGTGGAAGTGAAGAGAAAGGCAAAAAGAGAATTGACGTATTTGAGAAAAAAAATGACTTTTTTTTTTTTTTTTTTTTAATGCATATGCTAAAATATTTTATGGAATATGTGAAAAAAAAGAATGGATTGAATTCGTAACTGAGGTTATCTGGTATTCACAGGAAAAAAAACGAAATTTTGATCAAGGCCAAATGACAAATAAATTCGAAGTTATGTATGAAAAATTTAATTAAATGATGAGAAGAAAAAGATTTTGTCAATGTTCAAAAAGGTTTGAAAATGTATTGAGTTGAAAAAAAGGTTATTAATTATTGTTTGTAAATAGTGTTTATAAATATTTGCAATACTCTATTCGATTTGTCTTATTCAAAATTGTCGTGTTTTTTTGTATCCATATAATTTTTCGATTTTTCGTTATACTTTTTATTTTAGTATTTCTATAAATGTTGTATAAAATGTTTTATTCGATGCCATCTACGTGAGGCGCGTTTACTTTGTGTTGAAGTAAAGCAAAAGGCAAAAAGAGAATTGAAATGTATTTGAGAAAAAGGGATTATTTTTTTTCCGTTCCACGTGACGCTATGAGCCATAGCGGTTGTACACTTAGACATGCGCTACGCGCACGTAATGAGGTTGTGCGATACGTTTTCGTGAGTCGACGCTCATAATTCACGTATTAAAAACAAATGCAAAATAAGTAATAATAATTGGCTCAATATGCCTTACAAATAATAATAACATCAAATAATAACATACGTTTGACATACGTCAAATAATAATAACAAAAACAATTTAATTAATTGGTTGGTACTTACCTGTACGATGACGATAAATAATAATTTTATTCAACTTTGGTCGGTTTTGGTTGGATTTTTGTTGTGTATTTTTTTGTTTGGCTTTTCCTATCGTGTGTCGTCCTTCCTTCCTTCGATTTATGTATTTATAAAACTTCCTTCTGCGTTTTTATTGTATTTTGACATCCTTCCTTCCTTCATATATGGCGGAGGTGGATGGTGGAGGACGGTGGGCGTCGAGACGTCGGTGCGGCGGATCGCATGCGTGGCGGATCGATGCCGCCGTCGATGACAGCTCGCCGGTGGTAACGTCGGCGGCTGCCGCTGCGCGAGGATTTTTGGCGGTCGGTATACCCGACGTCGCTCGCCCACTCCGTACACTCTCACCTGTCACTTTGTTGTTGTTGGTGTTGTTTTTTTTTGTCAATGTTGATATCGTGCGAGCTGGGCTCGAGCACGGGTGATGGCTTTTTTTTCACTGAGTTGATTTTTTTTTTCACTTTTTTTTGTTTGTCACTATTTGTTGTGTTTTTCTGTGCACTGTTTTTTTTTATTCACAGTGTTGTTCACTTCGTTTTGTTATGTCACTTTTTGTTGAAATCACTTTTTTTTCCACTGTTTTTTTTTTTTTTGTTGTGGCACTTTTGTTTTTCACTGTTCACTTTTCGTTTTGTTGTGCGAGCACGGCTCGAGCACAAGTGTCCGTTCCGGGAGTGTGAGCTACGGCTCAAACACACGAGTCTCAAAAGTTAAATTTTTTTTTTTTTTTTTTTTAAGCGTGAGCGTGTTTACGTGGAACGCCCACTCTGACACCAATGTGACGGACGTACACGGGTGTCAGATTTTTTTTTTATTATAAAATGTTGAACTTGTGATTTTTTTTTTTTTTTTTAATGTGGACGTGTTTACTTGGTTCCAACACTTCTGACACCAAATGTCAAGGACGGGCGATTGGTCAGGCAGCGTTCAATGAGATGAGTCGAGTATATTATAAAATTTGGACTTTATTAGTCGGAGAGTTTCGTAGAGTATAATTGGAGGTGTACCGCGCTGGTCGTCGGTCGGAGCTGAACTGACGTGAAGCGGGCGTGAAGCTGAGGGCTTCGCGCTCGCTTCACAATGGAATAAAGAGTCACAGAGTGTTTAGTCTATTCGATAAGTGGACGCTCACGGCGGTCCGGATGCGCGATAGCCTTAAGGGCTTCTTTGAAGAGCGTATCAAACGGAAACTCCGTATCGATACGCTCGGATAAATATTAAAGTCGGTTCAAACAAAATATGAGGCTGCGGCCGTTACACGGCTTGTGCTGTTCGCCAAATCGAAGCGGCCTCGAGATATGGTTCACGTGAAACCTTATCGTCTTACGCAACTTGTAAGATGGGTGAGGACTTTGCTTCAATTCGGTTAGGGGTGCTGGCGAAAGATCTCCCGCCCTTACGCGTACAGATTCAAAATAACTACAATAAACTTTCATTTTTCCGGTTTGTGCTATTTGCCGAATTGAAGCGGCCTCGAGATATGGTTCACGTCAAACCTTATCGTCTTACGCAACTCGTACCATGGGTAAGAACGTTGCTTCAATTCGGTTAAGGGTCCTGGTGAAAGATCTCCCGCCCTTGCTCGAACAGATTCTAAAGATCTACCATAAACTTTCATTCTTCACGTTCGTGCTGTTTGCCGAATTGAAGCGGCCTCGAGATATGGTTCACGTGAAACCTTATCATCTTACGAAACTCGTAAGATGGGTGCGGACTTTGCTTCAATTCGGTTAGGGGTCCTGGTGAAAGCTCTCCCGTCCTTACTCGTACAGATTCTAAAGAACTACCATAAACTTTCATTCTTCCGATTTGTCCTGTTTGCCGAATTGAAGAGGCCTCGAGATATGGTTCACGTGAAACCTTATCGTCTTACGCAACTCGTAAGATGGGTGCGGACTTTGCTTCAATTCGTTTAAGGGTCCTGGTGAAAGATCTCCCGCCCTTACTCGTACAGATTCAAAATAACTACCATAAACTTTCATTCTTCCGGCTTGTGCTGTTCGCCAAATCGAAGCGGCCTCGAGATATGGTTCACGTGAAACCTTATCGTCTTACGCAACTTGTAAGATGGGTGCGGACTTTGCTTCAATTCGGTTAGGGGTGCTGGCGAAAGATCTCCCGCCCTTACGCGTACAGATTCAAAATAACTACAATAAACTTTCATTTTTCCGGTTTGTGCTATTTGCCGAATTGAAGCGGCCTCGAGATATGGTTCACGTCAAACCTTATCGTCTTACGCAACTCGTAAGATGGGTGAGAACGTTGCTTCAATTCGGTTAAGGGTCCTGGTGAAAGATCTCCCGCCCTTGCTCGAACAGATTCTAAAGATCTACCATAAACTTTCATTCTTCCGGTTTGTGCTGTTCGCCAAATCGAAGCGGCCTCGAGATATGGTTCACGTGAAACCTTATCGTCTTACGCAACTCGTAAGATGGGTGCGGACTTCGCTTGAATTCGGTTCGGGGTCCTGGTGAAAGATCTCCCGCCCTAACTCGTACAGCTTCTAAAGAACTACCATAAGCTTTCATTCTTCCGGTTTGTGCTGTTTGCCGAATTGAAGCTGCCTCAAGATATGGTTCACGTTAAACCTTATCGTCTTACGCAACTCGTACCATGGGTAAGAACGTTGCTTCAATTCGGTTAAGGGTCCTGGTGAAAGATCTGCCGTCCTTACTCGTACAGATTCTAAAGAACTACCATAAACTTTTATTCTTCCGGCTTGTGCTGTTCGCCGAATTGAAGCTGCCTCGAGATATGGTTCACGTGAAACCTTATCGTCTTACGCAACTCCTAAGATGGGTGAGAACGTTGCTTCAATTCGGTTAAGGGTCCTGGTGAAAGATCTGCCGCCCTTACTCGTACAGATTCTAAAGAACTACCATAAACTTTCATTCTTCCGGTTTCTGCTGTTCGCCAAATCGAAGCGGCCTCGAGATATGGTTCACGTGAAACCTTATCGTCTTACGCAACTTGTAAGATGGGTGCGGACTTTGCTTCAATTCGGTTAGGGGTCCTGGTGAAAGATCTCCCGTCCTTACTCGTACAGATTCAAAATAACTACCATAAACTTTCATTCTTCCGGTTTGTGCTGTTTGCCGAATTGAAGCGGCCTCGAGATATGGTTCACGTCAAACCTTATCGTCTTACGCAACTCGTAAGATGGGTGAGAACGTTTCTTCTATTCGGTTAAGGGTCCTGGTGAAAGATTTCCCGCCCTTACGCGTACAGATTCAAAATAACTACCATAAACTTTCATTCTTCCGGTTTGTGCTGTTTGCCGAATTGAAGCGGCCTCGAAACATGGTTCACGTGAAACCTTATGGTCTTACGCAACTCGTAAGATGGGGGCGGACTTTGCTTCAATTCGGTTAAGGGTCCTGGTGAAAGATCTCCCGCCCTTACGCGTACAGATTCAAAATAACTACCATAAGCTTTCATTCTTCCGGTTTGTGCTATTTGCCGAATTGAAGCTGCCTCGAGATATGGTTCACGTGAAACCTTATCGTCTTACGTAACTCGTACCATGGGTAAGAACGTTGCTTCAATGCGGTTAAGGGTCCTCGTGAAAGATCTCCCGCCCTTGCTCGAACAGATTCTAAAGATCTACCATAAACTTTCATTCTTCACGTTTGTGCTGTTTGCCGAATTGAAGCGGCCTCGAGATATGGTTCACGTGAAACCTTATCGTCTTACGAAACTCGTAAGATGGGTGCGGACTTTGCTTCAATTCGGTTAGGGGTCCTGGTGAAAGCTCTCCCGTCCTTACTCGTACAGATTCTAAAGAACTACCATAAACTTTCATTCTTCCGGTTTGTCCTGTTTGCCGAATTGAAGAGGCCTCGAGATATGGTTCACGTGAAACCTTATCGTCTTACGCAACTCGTAAGATGGGTGCGGACTTTGCTTCAATTCGGTTAAGGGTCCAGGTGAAAGATCTCCGGCCCTTACTCGTACAGTTTCAAAATAACTACCATAAACTTTCATTCTTCGGGTTTGTGCTGTTTGCCGAATAGAAGCGGCCTTGAAACATGGTTTACGTGAAACCTTATCGTCTTACGCAACTCGTAAGATGGGGGCGGACTTTGCTTCAATTCGGTTAAGGGTCCTGGTGAAAGATCTCCCGCCCTTACGCGTACAGATTCAAAATAACTACCATAAGCTTTCATTCTTCCGGTTTGTGCTATTTGCCGAATTGAAGCTGCCTCGAGATATGGTTCACGTGAAACCTTATCGTCTTACGCAACTCGTACCATGGGTAAGAACGTTGCTTCAATTCGGTTAAGGGTCCTGGTGAAAGATCTCCCGCCCTTGCTCGAACAGATTCTAAAGATCTACCATAAACTTTCATTCTTCACGTTTGTGCTGTTTGCCGAATTGAAGCGGCCTCGAGATATGGTTCAAGTGAAACCTTATCGTCTTACGAAACTCGTAAGATGGGTGCAGACTTTGCTTCAATTCGGTTAGGGGTCCTGGCGAAAGCTCTCCCGTCCTTACTCGTACACATTCTAAAGAACTACCATAAACTTTCATTCTTCCGGTTTGTGCTGTTTGCCGAATTAAAGATCCCTCGAGATTTGGTTCACGTGAAACCTTGTCGTCTTAAGCAACTCGTAAGATGGGTGCGGACTTTGGTTCAATTCGGTTAAGGGTCCTGGTGAAAGATTTCCCGCCCTTACGCGTACAGATTCAAAATAACTACCATAAACTTTCATTCTTCCGGTTTGTGCTGTTTGCCGAATTGAAGCGGCCTCGAGATATGGTTCACGTGAAACCTAATCGTCTTACGCAACTCGTAAGATGGGTGCGGACTTTGCTTCAATTTGGTTAGGGGTGCTGGTGAAAGATCTGCCGTCCTTACTCGTACAGATTCTAAAGAACTACCATAAGCTTTCATTCTTCCGGTTTGTGCTGTTTGCCGAATTGAAGATCCCTCGAGATACGGTTCACGTGAAACCTTATCGTCTTACGCAACTCGTAAGATGGGTGCGGACTTTGCTTCAATTCAGTTAGGGGTCCTGGTGAAAGATCTGCCGCCCTTACTCGTACAGATTCTAAAGAACTACCATAAACTTTCATTCTTCCGGCTTGTGCTGTTCGCCGAATTGAAGCTGCCTCGAGATATGGTTCACGTGAAACCTTATCGTCTTACGCAACTCCTAAGATGGGTGAGAACGTTGCTTCAATTCGGTTAAGGATCCTGGTGAAAGATCTGCCGCCCTTACTCGTACAGATTCTAAAGAACTACCATAAACTTTCATTCTTCCGGTTTCTGCTGTTCGCCAAATCGAAGCGGCCTCGAGATATGGTTCACGTGAAACCTTATCGTCTTACGCAACTCGTACGATGGGTGAGAACGTTGCTTCTATTCTCTTAAGGGTCCTGGTGAAAGATCTCTCGCCCTTGCTCGTACAGATTCCAAAGAACTACCATAAACTTTCATTATTCCGGTTTGTGCTGTTCGCCAAATCGAAGCAGCCTCGAGATATGGTTCACGTCAAACCTTATCGTCTTACGCAACTCGTAAGATGGGTGAGAACGTTGCTTCAATTCGGTTAAGGGCCCTGGTGAAAGATCTCCCGCCCTTGCTCGTACAGATACTAAAGAACTACCATAAACTTTCATTCTTCCGGTTTGTGCTGTTCGCCAAATCGAAGCGGCCTCGAGATATGGTTCACGTGAAACCTTATCGTCTTACGCAACTCGTAAGATGGGTGCGGACTTTGCTTGAACTCGGTTCGGGGTCCTGGTGAAAGATCTCCCACCCTTACTCGTACAGCTTCTAAAGAACTACCATAAGCTTTCATTCTTCCGGTTTGTGCTATTTGCCGAATTGAAGCTGCCTCGAGATATGGTTCACGTGAAACCTTATCGTCTTACGCAACTCGTACCATGGGTAAGAACGTTGCTTCAATTCGGTTAAGGGTCCTGGTGAAAGATCTCCTGCCCTTGCTCGAACAGATTCTAAAGATCTACCATAAACTTTCATTCTTCACGTTTGTGCTGTTTGCCGAATTGAAGCGGCCTCGAGATATGGTTCACGTGAAACCTTATCGTCTTACGAAACTCGTAAGATGGGTGCGGACTTTGCTTCAATTCGGTTAGGGGTCCTGGTGAAAGCTCTCCCGTCCTTATTCGTACAGATTCTAAAGAACTACCATAAACTTTCATTCTTCCGATTTGTCCTGTTTGCCGAATTGAAGAGGCCTCGAGATATGGTTCACGTGAAACCTTATCGTCTTACGCAACTCGTAAGATGGGTGCGGACTTTGCTTCAATTCGTTTAAGGGTCCTGGTGAAAGATCTCCCGCCCTTACTCGTACAGATTCAAAATAACTACCATAAACTTTCATTCTTCCGGCTTGTGCTGTTCGCCAAATCGAAGCGGCCTCGAGATATGGTTCACGTCAAACCTTATCGTCTTACGCAACTCGTAAGATGGGTGAGAACGTTGCTTCAATTCGGTTAAGGGTCCTGGTGAAAGATCTCCCGCCCTTGCTCGAACAGATTCTAAAGATCTACCATAAACTTTCATTCTTCCGGTTTGTGCTGTTCGCCAAATCGAAGCGGCCTCGAGATATGGTTCACGTGAAACCTTATCGTCTTACGCAACTCGTAAGATGGGTGCGGACTTCGCTTGAATTCGGTTCGGGGTCCTGGTGAAAGATCTCCCGCCCTAACTCGTACAGCTTCTAAAGAACTACCATAAGCTTTCATTCTTCCGGTTTGTGCTGTTTGCCGAATTGAAGCTGCCTCAAGATATGGTTCACGTTAAACCTTATCGTCTTACGCAACTCGTACCATGGGTAAGAACGTTGCTTCAATTCGGTTAAGGGTCCTGGTGAAAGATCTGCCGTCCTTACTCGTACAGATTCTAAAGAACTACCATAAACTTTTATTCTTCCGGCTTGTGCTGTTCGCCGAATTGAAGCTGCCTCGAGATATGGTTCACGTGAAACCTTATCGTCTTACGCAACTCCTAAGATGGGTGAGAACGTTGCTTCAATTCGGTTAAGGGTCCTGGTGAAAGATCTGCCGCCCTTACTCGTACAGATTCTAAAGAACTACCATAAACTTTCATTCTTCCGGTTTCTGCTGTTCGCCAAATCGAAGCGGCCTCGAGATATGGTTCACGTGAAACCTTATCGTCTTACGCAACTTGTAAGATGGGTGCGGACTTTGCTTCAATTCGGTTAGGGGTCCTGGTGAAAGATCTCCCGTCCTTACTCGTACAGATTCAAAATAACTACCATAAACTTTCATTCTTCCGGTTTGTGCTGTTTGCCGAATTGAAGCGGCCTCGAGATATGGTTCACGTCAAACCTTATCGTCTTACGCAACTCGTAAGATGGGTGAGAACGTTTCTTCTATTCGGTTAAGGGTCCTGGTGAAAGATTTCCCGCCCTTACGCGTACAGATTCAAAATAACTACCATAAACTTTCATTCTTCCGGTTTGTGCTGTTTGCCGAATTGAAGCGGCCTCGAAACATGGTTCACGTGAAACCTTATGGTCTTACGCAACTCGTAAGATGGGGGCGGACTTTGCTTCAATTCGGTTAAGGGTCCTGGTGAAAGATCTCCCGCCCTTACGCGTACAGATTCAAAATAACTACCATAAGCTTTCATTCTTCCGGTTTGTGCTATTTGCCGAATTGAAGCTGCCTCGAGATATGGTTCACGTGAAACCTTATCGTCTTACGTAACTCGTACCATGGGTAAGAACGTTGCTTCAATGCGGTTAAGGGTCCTCGTGAAAGATCTCCCGCCCTTGCTCGAACAGATTCTAAAGATCTACCATAAACTTTCATTCTTCACGTTTGTGCTGTTTGCCGAATTGAAGCGGCCTCGAGATATGGTTCACGTGAAACCTTATCGTCTTACGAAACTCGTAAGATGGGTGCGGACTTTGCTTCAATTCGGTTAGGGGTCCTGGTGAAAGCTCTCCCGTCCTTACTCGTACAGATTCTAAAGAACTACCATAAACTTTCATTCTTCCGGTTTGTCCTGTTTGCCGAATTGAAGAGGCCTCGAGATATGGTTCACGTGAAACCTTATCGTCTTACGCAACTCGTAAGATGGGTGCGGACTTTGCTTCAATTCGGTTAAGGGTCCAGGTGAAAGATCTCCGGCCCTTACTCGTACAGTTTCAAAATAACTACCATAAACTTTCATTCTTCGGGTTTGTGCTGTTTGCCGAATAGAAGCGGCCTTGAAACATGGTTTACGTGAAACCTTATCGTCTTACGCAACTCGTAAGATGGGGGCGGACTTTGCTTCAATTCGGTTAAGGGTCCTGGTGAAAGATCTCCCGCCCTTACGCGTACAGATTCAAAATAACTACCATAAGCTTTCATTCTTCCGGTTTGTGCTATTTGCCGAATTGAAGCTGCCTCGAGATATGGTTCACGTGAAACCTTATCGTCTTACGCAACTCGTACCATGGGTAAGAACGTTGCTTCAATTCGGTTAAGGGTCCTGGTGAAAGATCTCCCGCCCTTGCTCGAACAGATTCTAAAGATCTACCATAAACTTTCATTCTTCACGTTTGTGCTGTTTGCCGAATTGAAGCGGCCTCGAGATATGGTTCAAGTGAAACCTTATCGTCTTACGAAACTCGTAAGATGGGTGCAGACTTTGCTTCAATTCGGTTAGGGGTCCTGGCGAAAGCTCTCCCGTCCTTACTCGTACACATTCTAAAGAACTACCATAAACTTTCATTCTTCCGGTTTGTGCTGTTTGCCGAATTAAAGATCCCTCGAGATTTGGTTCACGTGAAACCTTGTCGTCTTAAGCAACTCGTAAGATGGGTGCGGACTTTGGTTCAATTCGGTTAAGGGTCCTGGTGAAAGATTTCCCGCCCTTACGCGTACAGATTCAAAATAACTACCATAAACTTTCATTCTTCCGGTTTGTGCTGTTTGCCGAATTGAAGCGGCCTCGAGATATGGTTCACGTGAAACCTAATCGTCTTACGCAACTCGTAAGATGGGTGCGGACTTTGCTTCAATTTGGTTAGGGGTGCTGGTGAAAGATCTGCCGTCCTTACTCGTACAGATTCTAAAGAACTACCATAAGCTTTCATTCTTCCGGTTTGTGCTGTTTGCCGAATTGAAGATCCCTCGAGATACGGTTCACGTGAAACCTTATCGTCTTACGCAACTCGTAAGATGGGTGCGGACTTTGCTTCAATTCAGTTAGGGGTCCTGGTGAAAGATCTGCCGCCCTTACTCGTACAGATTCTAAAGAACTACCATAAACTTTCATTCTTCCGGCTTGTGCTGTTCGCCGAATTGAAGCTGCCTCGAGATATGGTTCACGTGAAACCTTATCGTCTTACGCAACTCCTAAGATGGGTGAGAACGTTGCTTCAATTCGGTTAAGGATCCTGGTGAAAGATCTGCCGCCCTTACTCGTACAGATTCTAAAGAACTACCATAAACTTTCATTCTTCCGGTTTCTGCTGTTCGCCAAATCGAAGCGGCCTCGAGATATGGTTCACGTGAAACCTTATCGTCTTACGCAACTCGTACGATGGGTGAGAACGTTGCTTCTATTCTCTTAAGGGTCCTGGTGAAAGATCTCTCGCCCTTGCTCGTACAGATTCCAAAGAACTACCATAAACTTTCATTATTCCGGTTTGTGCTGTTCGCCAAATCGAAGCAGCCTCGAGATATGGTTCACGTCAAACCTTATCGTCTTACGCAACTCGTAAGATGGGTGAGAACGTTGCTTCAATTCGGTTAAGGGCCCTGGTGAAAGATCTCCCGCCCTTGCTCGTACAGATACTAAAGAACTACCATAAACTTTCATTCTTCCGGTTTGTGCTGTTCGCCAAATCGAAGCGGCCTCGAGATATGGTTCACGTGAAACCTTATCGTCTTACGCAACTCGTAAGATGGGTGCGGACTTTGCTTGAACTCGGTTCGGGGTCCTGGTGAAAGATCTCCCACCCTTACTCGTACAGCTTCTAAAGAACTACCATAAGCTTTCATTCTTCCGGTTTGTGCTATTTGCCGAATTGAAGCTGCCTCGAGATATGGTTCACGTGAAACCTTATCGTCTTACGCAACTCGTACCATGGGTAAGAACGTTGCTTCAATTCGGTTAAGGGTCCTGGTGAAAGATCTCCTGCCCTTGCTCGAACAGATTCTAAAGATCTACCATAAACTTTCATTCTTCACGTTTGTGCTGTTTGCCGAATTGAAGCGGCCTCGAGATATGGTTCACGTGAAACCTTATCGTCTTACGAAACTCGTAAGATGGGTGCGGACTTTGCTTCAATTCGGTTAGGGGTCCTGGTGAAAGCTCTCCCGTCCTTATTCGTACAGATTCTAAAGAACTACCATAAACTTTCATTCTTCCGATTTGTCCTGTTTGCCGAATTGAAGAGGCCTCGAGATATGGTTCACGTGAAACCTTATCGTCTTACGCAACTCGTAAGATGGGTGCGGACTTTGCTTCAATTCGTTTAAGGGTCCTGGTGAAAGATCTCCCGCCCTTACTCGTACAGATTCAAAATAACTACCATAAACTTTCATTCTTCCGGCTTGTGCTGTTCGCCAAATCGAAGCGGCCTCGAGATATGGTTCACGTCAAACCTTATCGTCTTACGCAACTCGTAAGATGGGTGAGAACGTTGCTTCAATTCGGTTAAGGGTCCTGGTGAAAGATCTCCCGCCCTTGCTAGTACAGATTCTAAAGAACTACCATAAACTTTCATTCTTCCGGTTTGTGCTGTTCGCCAAATCGAAGCGGCCTCGAGATATGGTTCACGTGAAACCTTATCGTCTTACGCAACTCGTAAGATGGGTGCGGACTTTGCTTCAATTCGGTTAAGGTTCCAGGTGAAAGATCTCCCGCCCTTACTCGTACAGTTTCAAAATAACTACCATAAACTTTCATTCTTCACGTTTGTGCTGTTTGCCGAATTGAAGCGGCCTCGAGATATGGTTCACGTGAAACCTTATCGTCTTACGAAACTCGTAAGATGGGTGCGGACTTTGCTTCAATTCGGTTAGGGGTCCTGATGAAAGCTCTCCCGTCCTTACTCGTACAGATTCTAAAGAACTACCTGTGACGTGATTTTTCAATCACGGTCACAAAAAATACAAATAAATAGCATTTTTCGCTACAGCTACCGACTTAGAGAAATAACGTTCCCGTTTCGCTGCCCTTTTGCTGGCTACGGTACCGTCCAGCTCCCGTTACGAGAAGGTTCGTGGGTTTTCCGACCCTATCAAGTTTAGTATGGAGTTTAGTATGGAGTTTAGTATGGAGTTTAGTATGGAGTTTAGTATGGAATAAGTAAGGATTTGGTTCAGTTAAGGTCGGAACCTCGAGTCTATTCGGTGGAGGGAATCCCGGCGTACTGGGAAACACGAATAGAGGAGAGCCCGACGGAGGTTTCGTCGCGAATACGTCAAAGTCCGGTGCAAACCCGGCACTCCGGTTAGGTGATAATGCACGGCGTTGGAGAACAGGCGGAGTACGGTTTTTTTGTCCAGGCAAGGTCGAGCCCCTTGTGCTGAGTTTCAGTGAGAAGAGAGCCTTGTTTTCACGCCGTGAATTTCGAGTAACGATCGCGACGATCCTCAAAGCTACCGCGTTACAGTTTCGGCTCTCGTATCGATGACGTCACGAAAAAGTTTGAGAGGGCAGCAGTTATCGGTTAAGGATCCCGTAATAATCATAACGTCCCGTCGGATGTATTGTCGTAGGCTAATCAGTCTACCGAGAGGCGTCCTCGAGGTATCTCGGGCCTCTCGCGCTCCCGTGTTTACGTTTCGGCTATTGTCTCGCGCTGAGTCGTGTGTTCTCGCTCGCGCTACCGTAGACTCCGGCTATCGCTCTCGCTCGAGTTCGTGTGTCTCGCTCGCGCTACCTGTCACTTGGTACGTTCGCGAGTGGACTAGTGTACGGCGTGTGTTACGCGAATTCCGTCCGAATTCGTTGCCGATTTTTCTGTGTCGAGATACGTTGTGAATAACGCTCTTGAAGTGCAGTGATCGTGCTGAAGTTCTCGATGCATCCTGAGATGCCGTTCCCACCCCTTATTGGATTAAATTACGCTGTTTCGGTAAGTCTTATCGTTAGATAAATTGTCGACCGCGTATAGAATTTGTTCTCGCTTCGCTCGCTTCGATCGTTCGATCAGCTGAGCGTTCTCGAGGCACGTATGTGCGAGCTCCCGCGGCTTAACAGCCCCTAACCAAATTATTCTCGTTATTTGAGACTCGACGATCCCGATTTTTTGTGTGGAGTTCCGTGCGTTATTTTATTGGCAAAAGGATCGCGACCCTTCTACCACAACCCGCATCCTGAGCGACCGTGCATTTCCGGCATCGTCGCTTTCGCGAGCATTTCCGGCGTTATCGTTAGACGAGCTCGCGCTCGTAGATCCCGATACCGTTCATGTTTTGTTGTACCGTTTCGTTGTGTCCTTGCGGAGGTCGACTCGCTCAATCGACCTCCAGTTTAGACCGGATTCTCAATCTCCGGCGACACAAAAATTGATTAGTGGAGTGAGCCCGCTCAACTCACTCCCGGTTTGGGCCGGTTGTTAATACCGGTGAAACAAAAATTAACTGGCGCCCACCGGGACGCCGATGCACTCGCGGAGGTGGCGGCCGAAGGTGACGTTTTTGGAGTTCCCGATTTCGCGTAAAAGTCTAGTTTTTGAGATTTCCGATTTTTTTGGCTACCGTATCGCGTTAGCTCCCGAAAAACACGTCACAAATGGCGCCCAACGTGGGGCCCGCCAATAAAATAACCGCTCCCGTTTCGTCTTTTTTTTTTTTGTTTGTTTGTTAAAAATTCTTCGCTCATTTTTTTTTTTTTTTTTTTTTTTTTTTTTTTTTTTTTTTAATTATTTTATTTTTTTTTCCTTTTCTCGAATGCTTCAAAGCTCTCGGTGTGGATGTTTCGGTGAACCCACGGCTCCCGAGTACGAGCCCCTTAATTTGTTTGCAATTATTATTATTATTATTAATATATTTTTTTTTTTCTTTTTTTTCTTTTCGCCTCGTTCGCTCTCGGACCCCTGAAATCTGGAAACACCTTTCGGGGGAAAAACATACAGTTCCCGACAGGCTCTCGGAGATTTTCGTTAATTTCGGACTTTTCGAAATTGGCGAATTTTCTCACCTGGACGCTCGCGCGTCACGCGCGCTGGAGGGGGGAGGGCTTCGCTAGCCGAGCCTCGGCGCTTATCGCGAAGGCTCTCGAATTCGGACAAACAATTTTTTTTCCGGATTTCGAGGAATCCCTTCCTTCGCCCTTTTCCGCTCTCGCTTACCGAATTCGGCCGTTTCACGATCATACCATCGTGAATAATTGCCGTGAACGGTCATAGTGCTCTCGTGATTATTCAAGAAGAATTTACTCGAGCTTTGGACTTGGATTATTCCTGCCGATCTCGTAAGTACCTTGGACACTCTTTCGTGTGGAAATCTCATCGATCGCCCATCGTTCCATCGTACAATTGCTCTCGTTTTCCGAACTCGAATTAACTTTCGGAGTTCGGGGTTTGTTCCCGTTTTCGGGCGCGAATTAATTTTCGACGTCCGACGTTGTTCTCGCTTCCCAAACCCGGACGAATCTTCGAAATTCAGAATCGTTCCCGCTTTTCGAACGCAAATTAATTTTCGCCGTTCGAATTATTTCCCGTTTTCGAACGCGAGTTAATTTTCGCAGTTCGAATTATTTCTCGTTTTCGAACGCGAATTAATTTTCGCCGTTCGAATTAGTTCTCGTTTTCGAACGCGAAGTCATTTTCGCTGTTCGAATTTGTTCTCTTTTTTCGAACGCGAATTATTTTTCGCTGTTCGAATTTGTTCTCTCTTTTCGAACGCGAATTATTTTTCGCTGTTCGAATTATTCCTCGTTTTCGAACGCGAATTAATTTTCGCTGTTCGAATCAGTTCTCGTTTTCGAACGCGCATTAATTTTCGCCGTTCGAATTATTTTCCGCTTTCGAACGCGAATTCATTTTCGCTGTTCGAATTATTTCTCGTTTTCGAACGCGAATTAATTTTCGCTGTTCGAATCAGTTCTCGTTTTCGAACGCGCATTAATTTTCGCCGTTCGAATTATTTTCCGCTTTCGAACGCGAATTAATTTTCGCTGTTCGAATTATTTCTCGTTTTCGAACGCGAATTAATTTTCGCCGTTCGAATCAGTTCTCGTTTTCGAACGCGAATTCATTTTCGCCGTTCGAGTTATTTTCCGCTTTCGAACGCGAATTAATTTTCGCTGTTCCGGAGGCGTTCCGATCAGAAGTTCCGGCGATTAGGCGGTCGTGCAGGGATACGACGGATTCCCTGCTCGCCTAGGGGAGAGGATCCCTATCGATCCCCCCGAATCGCTACGGGTCAACCGCGACACCTTTGTTGGACGCAGTTAGACCGGATCCCGCCGTAGAGCGAGGGACACGTGCGTCCCTACCGCTATCTACGATCCCGTAGGTCTCTGGGTCGGATAAAAATTCGACCCGAGTACAGTTCTCGCCTGTCGCCTTTCGAGGTTGGACAGGTACCCGATCGCGTGGTCGCTCCCGTACCATCGACGGTCGAGCCCAGGGCCGCTCCCAGGCCTCACTTCGGCCCTATATGGCGGAAGGCGGGGGGGGCCTACCGGCCCCGCCGTTGTCGGCGAGGGAGGGCGGCGGGCGATCCGGTGCTTCGAGCAGCGACGAGGGTCGGGTCTCGCGGTCGGATCCCCGGGACCGACGTCTACTCTCCCGGTACCAGGGGAACCTGAGGAAGAGCGCGGGGGAGAGAACCCGGCGGCGTTACGCCCAGGAGTGGGAACTCCCCGCCCTAACCGGGGATCAGGACACCCAGGCCCCAGGTACCGCTACCGGAGATCCGCTGCACGGGACGGGAGCCACCCGGCGCCGCCTGAAGGCGCCACCCGACAGCTTCGGTGCCAGGGAGGACGCCCTGGACCCACTGCAGGGGACGGCGGCACCCCGGCGCCGGCTAATGATACCGCCGGTGGATTTCGAGGGCTCCGATGGGAGCCGCCGCTCGCACCGACGCTCCCGGTTTTTGTCGCCCCATCGCGCCCTCCAGGAGGTACGCCGGTGGGACGCGACGTTCTCGGGGACTAAAGGGGAGGACGTCGAGGATTTCCTCTCCCTCATCGAGGAGGGCCGTGACCTTGTCCCAATTCGGAACGCCGACCTCCTCAAAACGCTAACGTTTTGCTTGACGGGGGCAGCCCGAGTATGGTACCGGGAGGCTCGCCTCCGGCTGCCGGACTGGCCCACCGCGAAGGCCGCGTTTCGCGAGCGGTTCTCGGACCCCGATTACCAAATCGCGCTGCGCGAGGAGATCTCGTTGAGGACTCAAGGGGATCACGAGTCAGTTCTCGTATATCTGGGGTGTATGAACGGCCTGTTCGCCCGACTGAGCCCGCCTTGGACGGAGCAGGAACGGGTGCGGTACGCCTACAGAAATATGCTACCGCCCTTCAAAGTCATGATTTCGTATCATGACCGGCTCTCGATGAGGGAACTGGAGCGGGAAGCTGGCCGCCGGGAGCAGGTGGTGAAGGGCTTGGACACCCGTCAGCCCCCCCCCCCAAGACCGGAGGCCTCTCTCTGTCCCGGGTTCGCGTACCACGATCCACGCCGGGCCGCGGTCCAACCCGCCCGGCGTACGCATATCCGTACGGTCCAGGAACCGGACACCCTCCAGGAGGATGAGCTCTCGCCCGTCGGGGTGGACGACCTCCCCGACCTGATGCACGCGCTTATGCCGCGACGTGCTGTTCCCGGGGGGCAACAAACGAATGCCCCCGCATCCCGTAGCGCTGGCGGAAACGCGCCGCGCCCAAAACTGCCGCAGCGGCCTCCACCGCGAAGGAACGCTCCCGCAGGGGCTACCCCGCCACAGGCGCCGGGAGGACCCCAGGCCGCTACCGCACCGCCCGGGGAGAGGCCGTGCTGGAATTGCGACCAGCCAGGACACCTCCACCGGGACTGCGAAGGGCCGCGTCGGCTCTTCTGCTACCGATGTGGGCTCTCGGGGGTGACATCCGCCAGCTGCACGTCATGCAACCGGGGAAACGCGCAGGGAGGCGCGTGAGCGATCCGCCCGCGCCTCAGAACCGCTCTGGCACCCCCCCGATATTTTTCTCGACTCGCTCCCGTGTACCGAAGCCCTGTCGCCATGCTACCGTACGTAAAAAGAGACAGAGGCAGCTACCGAACTTCGACCACGATCCCGAAGTATCGGAACCGGGTGGGGAAACCCTACCGGACGACATATTTATTAACGCGACCGGACGCCGAGGTGCCATCGCGTTTTACGTCGAAGTAGGCCTCTACGGCCGAACTATAAAAGCTCTCGTGGATTCGGGCGCGACCCGGACGTTCATCGGCGCGGGAATCATGGAGTTCCTCGCCGATCTCGGGGTGCCCTCGAAAAGGATTCCGCCCCGGCCCGTATTGGTCGCGAACAGCCAGGCGGAGACCGTGCGGACGGCTTCGAAGGTACCGACCATCCTACAGGGCCGCCGGACGACGGTTCTCGCCCTACACTTGCCGTCGCTCTCGGAAGACCTAATCCTTGGATTAGATTACTTGCGCGCTGCAAGGATGGTGGTCGACTTCTTTGACGAGTCGTGGGTTTTCCGCGACACGCCGGAAGACCGACACCGGTTCGTTCCCGAGGGGGGAGGCCCGCGCATTGCGATGTGCTGCGGCCTCCGGACTCCCGATACCGACGAGGCGACGCGCTTGCGCGAGTTCCTCGACGCTCACGTACCGAATATTCCTGCCGACGAGGCCGTCACCTCTCTCGTGGCTCACCACATCGACGTAGGTGACAGCGCCCCGGTCAAGCAGAAGCCATATCCCGTGACCCCGGTCATCCGCGACATTATGTGGGCGGAGGTTGACCGGATGCTGGCTACCGATATTATCGAGCCCTCCAGTAGCGACTGGGCAAGTCCCGTGGTCATGGTGAAAAAACCAAATGGCAAATACCGCTTCTGTATAGATTACAGGAAGGTTAATGCCGTCACCAAGAAGGATGCTTACCCCATCCCGAACATGACCGGTATTCTCGACGAATTACGGCAAGCCAACTACATCTCGACGTTGGACTTGAGTCAAGCATACTGGCAGGTCCCGATGGATCCCGATTCGCGTGAGATCACGGCTTTCGTGGTACCCGGCCGAGGCCTGTTCCACTTCAAGCGAATGCCCTACGGTCTCACCAACGCTCCCGCTACGTTCCAGCGCATGCTCGATCGACTTCTCGGTGCGGAACTGTACCCGCACGTGTTCGTCTACCTGGACGATATCATTATCGTTACTCGGACCTTTGAAGAGCACTTGGTGTGGCTTCGAAGGGTCCTCGAGAAGATCTCGGACGCCGGGCTAGCGATAAATCGCGAGAAAAGCGAGTTCTGCCGCTCGGAGGTGCAATACCTTGGGTTCCTGGTGAACAGCGAGGGCCTCAAGATCGACCCCGCCAAGGTTGCACCAGTTCTCGATTTTCCGATCCCGCAAAACATCCGACAGCTACGCCGTTTTCTCGGCATGGCATCGTGGTACCGGCGCTTCATAGGGGAGTTCGCGACCGTCGCAGAACCCCTGACGCGGCTTACGAAAAAGGATCGCGCATGGGAATGGAGCTCCGAACAGCAGCGGGCGCTCGACGAACTGAAGCTGAGGCTAACGAGCCCGCCGACGCTCGCCTGTCCGGAGTTCTCGCTACCGTTTACATTACAAACCGACGCCAGCGGGGTCGGCCTTGGGGCCGTCTTGACGCAGGTGATCGAGGGTCACGAGCGAGTCATCGCGTATGCGAGCCGCGCCCTGACTGCGCCCGAGAGGAAGTACTCGGTGACGGAACAGGAGTGCCTGGCAGTACTCTGGGCAATACGGAAATTCCGTTGCTATCTCGAGGGGTATTCTTTCACCGTGGTGACAGACCACAGTAGCCTTCGCTGGCTACACAACCTGAAGAACCCCACTGGTCGACTAGCCCGATGGGCGCTGGAACTGTTGGAGTACAACTTCGACATTGTACACCGCAAGGGCGCGTTGCACCATGTTCCCGATGCGCTCTCGAGAATCCCTGAGGGCCAAGCCGAGGCCGCCTTGTGCGCCCGCGACACTCAGGATGAGTGGTATCGACGGCGGTTCCGCGATGTATCGCGGATACCCGACCGGTTTCCCGACTGGAAGATAGTCGGCGGTCGGCTGTACTTCCACCGGCCCTCGGATCTCGCCGACCTGGAGTTCGAGGATCTCGACGCGTGGAAGCTAGTACTTCCTCGGGAGTTGCGACAAGTCGCTCTCCACGAGTGTCACGCGCTCCCGCAGGCCGGCCATCTCGGTGTCGAGAAGACGTATCGTCGTCTCGCCACCACGTACTATTGGCCGGGTATGTTCAAGGATGTTGCCGCCTACGTCCGACGGTGTGAGACCTGTCAACGGTGCAAGGTCGAACAACAAGCTCCCGCCGGCCTTATGGGCCACCGTGTGGTCGATGGGCCCTGGACGACGGTCGCCACCGACATCATGGGACCGTTCACGCCGGCGTCCACGGGACACGCGTACGTTCTCGTGATCCAGGACCTTTTTACGAAGTGGATTGAGATCTGTCCCCTCCGAAAGGCCACTGGAAAAACGATCTCGAAAGCTCTCGACGATTTAATCGTTACTCGGTGGGGCGCACCCCGAGTCCTGCTCACGGACAATGGGACCGAGTTCGTGAACCGGGACCTCCGTCAACTTACCGAGCGAGTGGGGATACGGCACCAAACGACGCCGCCGTACCACCCACAAGCTAACCCTACCGAGCGCGTGAACCGAGTGGTGAAGACCATGATCCGCGCGTTTCTCGCAGGAAATCACCGCGAGTGGGATCACCACTTGCACGAATTCCGGTTCGCGTATAATACCGCGTTCCATAGTTCGCTGCAGGCCACCCCTGCCTTTGCAAACTTTGGTCGCGAACCGGCCGCTGCCATCTCGTCACGACGGGAAGCGGAAGGAGATCTCGAGGTCATCCCACGTAACCCCGAAGAATGGGTGAGGCGTATGGCACGCCTGGATACGTTGAGGACGGCCTTCGCTCACGCTCTCGACGAAGCCTTCCAGAGGCAAGCCGAGCAGTACAACCGCCACCACCGGGATCGTACCTTCGAGGTCGGCGATCTCGTGTGGCGAAGGGCGCACACGCTCTCGAACGCAGCGAGACACGTGTCCGCTGCGTTGAATGCCCCCTTCGAGGGGCCATTCATGGTCTCGAAAAGGATATCTCGGGTGGTGTACGAGCTATCCGATCTCGATGGGCGATCGATGGGGAAAATTTCCGTTAAGGATTTAAAACCGTATCGACAGCCGGAGGTACCGGCCTAACAAATTTCGAGTTTGTTTTAGGTTATCATGGACGCCAACAGCTTGAACCCCGGATGCGACGACGAGGTAATGGTGGTGTCGGACGGCTCGGAGGTCGAGTGGTTCGACGAGATGTTGAAGGCGACCATGGGAGTGGAGGACCGGAAGGATATCTTCCTGGGACCCCCGGCTACCGACCTCATCCGCGCCTGTGCCGCGACGCTCGCCGACCCGGTCGGCACGGACGAGCAGTCGGCCACGGCGCTGGTGAGGGCCATCGGAGAGATGGTTGCGGACCCTACGGGTCCGGGCTCCCGACCTCCGAACCCGAGTAGGGCCAATCCAGGCCTGAGCAACGGGTGCGAGGGCGTCCCGGCACCCGCGAACGCACCGGTGGCGGCCCCGCCCGCGGCGGACCCACCGGCCCGGACGTTCGGGGAGGAGGTCAGCCGCCCGGCGGGCTTCTCCCCCCGATCGCCGAGCCCAGTTCCCGCGGACGAGCAGCTACCCGGTTGCTCCTCGTGGGATACGCCACGTCTGATCCCGGGGGAGGCCACGGCGGCTGGAGGAGGACTCCCGAAGGACCCTCGCCGCAAGAGAGGCCCCCGTCGCTCCCGAAACCGCCGGCGACGCCAGAGGACCCAATCGGAGCGGACATCGTCCTCCGCGGCGACGTCCCGCCCGGGGCCGGACTTCCGCCCGACGACACCAACACCGCCGCGGGAGACGCCAACCACGGCGCAACAAGCGGCACCGGCGCCACGACCCCGCTCGGCGGCGGCGGCGCCACTGGCGGCTCCGCCGGCAACGCGGCCCCCGAGACCGCGGCAGCGCCGATCCCGACCGGCGCAACCGACACCGCCCACGATCCCGCTGGCAGCGCAGCCACCTGTGCCGCGGCCACGACGATCCCGACCGGCGCAACCAGCACCGCCGACGACCCCACTGGCAGTGCAGCCGCCGGTACCGCGGCCACGACCGTCCCGCCCGGAGGCACCAACAGCGCCGGTGACGCCGCGAGCAGCGCCGCCGAAGGACACCCGAAGTACCGGGGGGCCGATCCGGCCGCTGCCCCGAGCGGTGACCCGCGCCTGTTGGAGCTGCGGGGGTGAGGGCCACCGCTACTCCGACCCGGAGTGCCCGCTCGGCGCGTCGGCTAGGACGTTCTGCCGGCGATGCGGCCGCAAGGGTAAGACCTTGCGGACGTGTCCCGCCTGCAGCGACCACTGGCGGCGGGAGGGCCCGTACGTCGCGAGAGCGGGTCGCAACGTCCCCTAGGACGAGCTGAGGGCCGCCCGACCGGCGAGGCACAGGCCACGAAGATCGGACTGCCCGGAGACCGCCCCTCCCAGGGCGACAGCTGCGGCGGCGGGTCCCGAACCCTCGCGAGACCGGCCGGCGACGGATGGTGGCCGGAAGGACGCCGGTGGGCGCTCCCAGCCTTGAGGGGGAGTCCCGCCATGCTCCCGTATACGGCCTCGGCCGTGGCCCCGCTTTGTAGACCCCTAGGTCTCGGCATTCGGCCACGGGCTGAAGGACCAAGCTCCCGTACACAGCTCTAGCCGTAGCTCGCGCCTGGTAGACCCATGGGTCTCGGCGCTCGAGTCAGAGGAAAGAGCAAGCTCCCGTACACGGCCTCGGTCGTAGCTCCCGCAAATGGGGATCCCTCTATGGATCCCGGATCTCGATCACTGGACCAGGGGTCCAAGCTCCCGCACCTGGCCGTATGGCCGAAGCTCTCGCCAAACCAGACGATGGGTCGGAGTCAAGGTCCATCGATGGAGACAACGCCGCAGGAAGGGTAACGTAGACTCTCACTTGGTTACGTGTGATCGTCCTCAAGAGTGATTGTCCGTCCTTCTGTGTTATTTCTCGTATCACGATTGAGGCCCTGCCTCTCGTGACGATCCCGCCTCGCCCTAAAAATGTATTGCTCCCGACTAGTAACGGGGTTGAGGGGTTACTGCCGTCAAACTAGAGGCAGTAATTTGATTAAGGTTCTCGCGCTGAGAAACCAGTCTCGCGCGCTACTCACGGCTTATATACGATGGTACCTGCGGGTCCTTGTGATAAACCGTCGAGGGAACCAATGGATCCCGATATATGCTACGCATGTAAGATCTCGCATAGTTCCCGCAACCCCTTTGGGCTCTAACCCAGGGGAGAGAAAAACCTAGAGTTCCCGTAATCTTCGGATTGGCGACCGTTTCGAACCCTAGTTCGAAACCACCCCTAAGGGGTGAGGAGTTGTGACGTGATTTTTCAATCACGGTCACAAAAAATACAAATAAATAGCATTTTTCGCTACAGCTACCGACTTAGAGAAATAACGTTCCCGTTTCGCTGCCCTTTTGCTGGCTACGGTACCGTCCAGCTCCCGTTACGAGAGGGTTCGTGGGTTTTCCGACCCTATCAAGTTTAGTATGGAGTTTAGTATGGAGTTTAGTATGGAGTTTAGTATGGAGTTTAGTATGGAATAAGTAAGGATTTGGTTCAGTTAAGGTCGGAACCTCGAGTCTATTCGGTGGAGGGAATCCCGGCGTACTGGGAAACACGAATAGAGGAGAGCCCGTCGGAGGTTTCGTCGCGAATACGTCAAAGTCCGGTGCAAACCCGGCACTCCGGTTAGGTGATAATGCACGGCGTTGGAGAACAGGCGGAGTACGGTTTTTTTGTCCAGGCAAGGTCGAGCCCCTTGTGCTGAGTTTCAGTGAGAAGAGAGCCTTGTTTTCACGCCGTGAATTTCGAGTAACGATCGCGACGATCCTCAAAGCTACCGCGTTACAGTTTCGGCTCTCGTATCGATGACGTCACGAAAAAGTTTGAGAGGGCAGCAGTTATCGGTTAAGGATCCCGTAATAATCATAACGTCCCGTCGGATGTATTGTCGTAGGCTAATCAGTCTACCGAGAGGCGTCCTCGAGGTATCTCGGGCCTCTCGCGCTCCCGTGTTTACGTTTCGGCTATTGTCTCGCGCTGAGTCGTGTGTTCTCGCTCGCGCTACCGTAGACTCCGGCTATCGCTCTCGCTCGAGTTCGTGTGTCTCGCTCGCGCTACCTGTCACTTGGTACGTTCGCGAGTGGACTAGTGTACGGCGTGTGTTACGCGAATTCCGTCCGAATTCGTTGCCGATTTTTCTGTGTCGAGATACGTTGTGAATAACGCTCTTGAAGTGCAGTGATCGTGCTGAAGTTCTCGATGCATCCTGAGATGCCGTTCCCGCCCCTTATTGGATTAAATTACGCTGTTTCGGTAAGTCTTATCGTTAGATAAATTGTCGACCGCGTATAGAATTTGTTCTCGCTTCGCTCGCTTCGATCGTTCGATCAGCTGAGCGTTCTCGAGGCACGTATGTGCGAGCTCCCGCGGCTTAACAGCCCCTAACCAAATTATTCTCGTTATTTGAGACTCGACGATCCCGATTTTTTGTGTGGAGTTCCGTGCGTTATTTTATTGGCAAAAGGATCGCGACCCTTCTACCACAACCCGCATCCTGAGCGACCGTGCATTTCCGGCATCGTCGCTTTCGCGAGCATTTCCGGCGTTATCGTTAGACGAGCTCGCGCTCGTAGATCCCGATACCGTTCATGTTTTGTTGTACCGTTTCGTTGTGTCCTTGCGGAGGTCGACTCGCTCAATCGACCTCCAGTTTAGACCGGATTCTCAATCTCCGGCGACACAAAAATTGATTAGTGGAGTGAGCCCGCTCAACTCACTCCCGGTTTGGGCCGGTTGTTAATACCGGTGAAACAAAAATTAACTGGCGCCCACCGGGACGCCGATGCACTCGCGGAGGTGGCGGCCGAAGGTGACGTTTTTGGAGTTCCCGATTTCGCGTAAAAGTCTAGTTTTTGAGATTTCCGATTTTTTTGGCTACCGTATCGCGTTAGCTCCCGAAAAACACGTCACATACCATAAACTTTCATTCTTCCGATTTGTCCTGTTTGCCGAATTAAAGAGGCCTCGAGATATGGTTCACGTGAAACCTTATCGTCTTACTCAACTCGTAAGATGGGTGCGGACTTTGCTTCAATTCGTTTAAGGGTCCTGGTGAAAGATCTCCCGCCCTTACTCGTACAGATTCAAAATAACTACCATAAACTTTCATTCTTCCGGCTTGTGCTGTTCGCCAAATCGAAGCGGCCTCGAGATATGGTTCACGTGAAACCTTATCGTCTTACGCAACTTGTAAGATGGGTGCGGACTTTGCTTCAATTCGGTTAGGGGTGCTGGCGAAAGATCTCCCGCCCTTACGCGTACAGATTCAAAATAACTACAATAAACTTTCATTTTTCCGGTTTGTGCTATTTGCCGAATTGAAGCGGCCTCGAGATATGGTTCACGTCAAACCTTATCGTCTTACGCAACTCGTAAGATGGGTGAGAACGTTGCTTCAATTCGGTTAAGGGTCCTGGTGAAAGATCTCCCGCCCTTGCTAGTACAGATTCTAAAGAACTACCATAAACTTTCATTCTTCCGGTTTGTGCTGTTCGCCAAATCGAAGCGGCCTCGAGATATGGTTCACGTGAAACCTTATCGTCTTACGCAACTCGTAAGATGGGTGCGGACTTCGCTTGAATTCGGTTCGGGGTCCTGGTGAAAGATCTCCCGCCCTAACTCGTACAGCTTCTAAAGAACTACCATAAACTTTCATTCTTCCGGTTTGTGCTGTTTGCCGAATTGAAGCGGCCTCGAGATATGGTTCACGTGAAACCTTATCGTCTTACGCAACTCGTAAGATGCGTGCGGACTGTGCTTCAATTCGGTTAAGGTTCCAGGTGAAAGATCTCCCGCCCTTACTCGTACAGTTTCAAAATAACTACCATAAACTTTCATTCTTCACGTTTGTGCTGTTTGCCGAATTGAAGCGGCCTCGAGATATGGTTCACGTGAAACCTTATCGTCTTACGCAACTCGTAAGATGGGTGCGGACTTTGCTTCAGTTCGGTTAGGGGTCCTGGTGAAAGCTCTCCCGTCCTTACTCGTACAGATTCTAAAGAACTACCATAAACTTTCATTCTTCCGATTTGTCCTGTTTGCCGAATTGAAGAGGCCTCGAGATATGGTTCACGTGAAACCTTATCGTCTTACGCAACTCGTAAGATGGGTGCGGACTTTGCTTCAATTCGTTTAAGGGTCCTGGTGAAAGATCTCCCGCCCTTACTCGTACAGATTCAAAATAACTACCATAAACTTTCATTCTTCCGGCTTGTGCTGTTCGCCAAATCGAAGCGGCCTCGAGATATGGTTCACGTCAAACCTTATCGTCTTACGCAACTCGTAAGATGGGTGAGAACGTTGCTTCAATTCGGTTAAGGGTCCTGGTGTAAGATCTCCCGCCCTTGCTAGTACAGATTCTAAAGAACTACCATAAACTTTCATTCTTCCCGTTTGTGCTGTTCGCCAAATCGAAGCGGCCTCGAGATATGGTTCACGTGAAACCTTATCGTCTTACGCAACTCGTAAGATGGGTGCGGACTTTGCTTGAATTCGGTTCGGGGTCCTGGTGAAAGATCTCCCACCCTAACTCGTACAGCTTCTAAAGAACTACCATAAACTTTCATTCTTCCGGTTTGTGCTGTTTGCCGAATTGAAGCGGCCTCGAGATATGGTTCACGTGAAACCTTATCGTCTTACGCAACTCGTAAGATGGGTGCGGACTTTGCTTCAATTCGGTTAAGGTTCCAGGTGAAAGATCTCCCGCCCTTACTCGTACAGTTTCAAAATAACTACCATAAACTTTCATTCTTCCGATTTGTCCTGTTTGCCGAAGTGAAGAGGCCTCGAGATATGGTTCACGTGAAACCTTATCGTCTTACTCAACTCGTAAGATGGGTGCGGACTTTGCTTCAATTCGTTTAAGGGTCCTGGTGAAAGATCTCCCGCCCTTACTCGTACAGATTCAAAATAACTACCATAAACTTTCATTCTTCCGGCTTGTGCTGTTCGCCAAATCGAAGCGGCCTCGAGATATGGTTCACGTGAAACCTTATCGTCTTACGCAACTTGTAAGATGGGTGCGGACTTTGCTTCAATTCGGTTAGGGGTGCTGGCGAAAGATCTCCCGCCCTTACGCGTACAGATTCAAAATAACTACAATAAACTTTCATTTTTCCGGTTTGTGCTATTTGCCGAATTGAAGCGGCCTCGAGATATGGTTCACGTCAAACCTTATCGTCTTACGCAACTCGTAAGATGGGTGAGAACGTTGCTTCAATTCGGTTAAGGGTCCTGGTGAAAGATCTCCCGCCCTTGCTAGTACAGATTCTAAAGAACTACCATAAACTTTCATTCTTCCGGCTTGTGCTGTTCGCCGAATTGAAGCTGCCTCGAGATATGTTTCACGTGAAACCTTATCGTCTTACGCAACTCCTAAGATGGGTGAGAACGTTGCTTCAATTCGGTTAAGGGTCCTGGTGAAAGATCTGCCGCCCTTACTCGTACAGATTCTAAAGAACTACCATAAACTTTCATTCTTCCGGTTCCTGCTGTTCGCCAAATCGAAGCGGCCTCGAGATATGGTTCACGTGAAACCTTATCGTCTTACGCAACTTGTAAGATGGGTGCGGACTTTGCTTCAATTCGGTTAGGGGTCCTGGTGAAAGATCTCCCGTCCTTACTCGTACAGATTCAAAATAACTACCATAAACTTTCATTCTTCCGGTTTGTGCTGTTTGCCGAATTGAAGCGGCCTCGAGATATGGATCACGTCAAACCTTATCGTCTTACACAACTCGTAAGATGGGTGAGAACGTTGCTTCTATTCGGTTAAGGGTCCTGGTGAAAGATCTCCTGCCCTTGCTCGTACAGATTCTAAAGAACTACCATAAACTTTCATTCTTCCGGTTTGTGCTGTTTGCCGAATTGAAGCGGCCTCGAGATATGGTTCACGTCAAACCTTGTCGTCTTAAGCAACTCGTAAGATGGGTGCGGACTTTGGTTCAATTCGGTTAAGGGTCCTGGTGAAAGATTTCCCGCCCTTACGCGTACAGATTCAAAATAACTACCATAAACTTTCATTCTTCCGGTTTGTGCTGTTTGCCGAATTGAAGCGGCTTCGAGATATGGTTCACGTGAAGCCTAATCGTCTCACGCAACTCCTAAGATGGGTGAGAACCTTGCTTCAATTCGGTTAAGGGTCCTGGTGAAAGATCTCCCGTCCTTACTCGTACAGATTCTAAAGAACTACCATAAACTTTCATTCTTCCGGTTTGTCCTGTTTGCCGAATTGAAGAGGCCTCGAGATATGGTTCACGTGAAACCTTATCGTCTTACGCAACTCGTAAGATGGGTTCGGACTTTGCTTCAATTCGTTTAGGGGTCCTGGTGAAAGATCTCCCACCCTTACTTGTACAGATTCAAAATAACTACCATAAGCTTTCATTCTTCCGGTTTGTGCTGTTTGCCGAATTAAAGATCCCTCGAGATATGGTTCACGTGAAACCTTGTCGTCTTAAGCAACTCGTAAGATGGGTGCGGACTTTGGTTCAATTCGGTTAAGGGTCCTGGTGAAAGATTTCCCGCCCTTACGCGTACAGATTCAAAATAACTACCATAAACTTTCATTCTTCCGGTTTGTGCTGTTTGCCGAATTGAAGCGGCCTCGAAACATGGTTCACGTAAAACCTTATGGTCTTACGCAACTCGTAAGATGGGGGCGGACTTTGCTTCAATTCGGTTAAGGGTCCTGGTGAAAGATCTCCCGCCCTTACGCGTACAGATTCAAAATAACTACCATAAGCTTTCATTCTTCCGGTTTGTGCTATTTGCCGAATTGAAGCTGCCTCGAGATATGGTTCACGTGAAACCTTATCGTCTTACGCAACTCGTACCATGGGTAAGAACGTTGCTTCAATGCGGTTAAAGGTCCTCGTGAAAGATCTCCCGCCCTTGCTCGAACAGATTCTAAAGATCTACCATAAACTTTCATTCTTCACGTTTGTGCTGTTTGCCGAATTGAAGCGGCCTCGAGATATGGTTCACGTGAAACCTTATCGTCTTACGAAACTCGTAAGATGGGTGCGGACTTTGCTTCAATTCGGTTAGGGGTCCTGGTGAAAGCTCTCCCGTCCTTACTCGTACAGATTCAAAATAACTACCATAAACTTTCAATCTTCCGGTTTGTCCTGTTTGCCGAATTGAAGAGGCCTCGAGATATGGTTCACGTGAAACCTTATCGTCTTACGCAACTCGTAAGATGGGTGCGGACTTTGCTTCAATTCGGTTAAGGGTCCAGGTGAAAGATCTCCGGCCCTTACGCGTACAGATTCAAAATAACTACCATAAGCTTTCATTCTTCCGGTTTGTGCTATTTGCCGAATTGAAGCTGCCTCGAGATATGGTTCACGTGAAACCTTATCGTCTTACGCAACTCGTACCATGGGTAAGAACGTTGCTTCAATTCGGTTAAGGGTCCTGGTGAAAGATCTCCCGCCCTTGCTCGAACAGATTCTAAAGATCTACCATAATCTTTCATTCTTCACGTTTGTGCTGTTTGTCGAATTGAAGCGGCCTCGAGATATGGTTCACGTGAAACCTTATCGTCTTACGAAACTCGTAAGATGGGTGCGGACTTTGCTTCAATTCGGTTAGGGGTCCTGGTGAAAGCTCCTCCGTCCTTACTCGTACAGATTCTAAAGAACTACCATAAACTTTCATTCTTCCGGTTTGTCCTGTTTGCCGAATTGAAGAGGCCTCGAGATATGGTTCACGTGAAACCTTATCGTCTTACGCAACTCGTAAGATGGGTGCGGACTTTGCTTCAATTCGTTTAAGGGTCCTGGTGAAAGATCTCCCGCCCTTACTCGTACAGATTCAAAATAACTACCATAAACTTTCATTCTTCCGGCTTGTGCTGTTCGCCAAATCGAAGCGGCCTCGAGATATGGTTCACGTGAAACCTTATCGTCTTACGCAACTCGTACCATGGGTAAGAACGTTGCTTCAATTCGGTTAAGGGTCCTAGTGAAAGATCTCCCGCCCTTGCTCGAACAGATTCTAAAGATCTACCATAAACTTTCATTCTTCACGTTTGTGCTGTTTGCCGAATTGAAGCGGCCTCGAGATATGGTTCAAGTGAAACCTTATCGTCTTACGAAACTCGTAAGATGGGTGCAGACTTTGCTTCAATTCGGTTAGGGGTCCTGGCGAAAGCTCTCCCGTCCTTACTCGTACAGATTCTAAAGAACTACCATAAACTTTCATTCTTCCGGTTTGTGCTGTTTGCCGAATTAAAGATCCCTCGAGATTTGGTTCACGTGAAACCTTGTCGTCTTAAGCAACTCGTAAGATGGGTGCGGACTTTGGTTCAATTCGGTTAAGGGTCCTGGTGAAAGATTTCCCGCCCTTACGCGTACAGATTCAAAATAACTACCATAAACTTTCATTCTTCCGGTTTGTGCTGTTTGCCGAATTGAAGCGGCCTCGAGATATGGTTCACGTGAAACCTAATCGTCTTACGCAACTCGTAAGATGGGTGCGGACTTTGCTTCAATTTGGTTAGGGGTGCTGGTGAAAGATCTGCCGTCCTTACTCGTACAGATTCTAAAGAACTACCATAAGCTTTCATTCTTCCGGTTTGTGCTGTTTGCCGAATTGAAGATCCCTCGAGATACGGTTCACGTGAAACCTTATCGTCTTACGCAACTCGTAAGATGGGTGCGGACTTTGCTTCAATTCAGTTAGGGGTCCTGGTGAAAGATCTGCCGCCCTTACTCGTACAGATTCTAAAGAACTACCATAAACTTTCATTCTTCCGGCTTGTGCTGTTCGCCGAATGAAGCTGCCTCGAGATATGGTTCACCTGAAACCTTATCGTCTTACGCAACTCCTAAGATGGGTGAGAACGTTGCTTCAATTCGGTTAAGAATCCTGGTGAAAGATCTGCCGCCCTTACTCGTACAGATTCTAAAGAACTACCATAAACTTTCATTCTTCCGGCTTGTGCTGTTCGCCGAATTGAAGCTGCCTCGAGATATGGTTCACGTGAAACCTTATCGTCTTACGCAACTCCTAAGATGGGTGAGAACGTTGCTTCAATTCGGTTAAGGGTCCTGGTGAAAGATCTGCCGCCCTTACTCGTACAGATTCTAAAGAACTACCATAAACTTTCATTCTTCCGGTTCCTGCTGTTCGCCAAATCGAAGCGGCCTCGAGATATGGTTCACGTGAAACCTTATCGTCTTACGCAACTTGTAAGATGGGTGCGGACTTTGCTTCAATTCGGTTAGGGGTCCTGGTGAAAGATCTCCCGTCCTTACTCGTACAGATTCAAAATAACTACCATAAACTTTCATTCTTCACGTTTGTGCTGTTTGCCGAATTGAAGCGGCCTCGAGATATGGTTCACGTGAAACCTTATCGTCTTACGAAACTCGTAAGATGGGTGCGGACTTTGCTTCAATTCGGTTAGGGGTCCTGGTGAAAGCTCTCCCGTCCTTACTCGTACAGATTCTAAAGAACTACCATAAACTTTCATTCTTCCGGTTTGTCCTGTTTGCCGAATTGAAGAGGCCTCGAGATATGGTTCACGTGAAACCTTATCGTCTTACGCAACTCGTAAGATGGGTGCGGACTTTGTTTCAATTCGGTTAAGGGTCCAGGTGAAAGATCTCCGGCCCTTACTCGTACAGTTTCAAAATAACTACCATAAACTTTCATTCTTCGGGTTTGTGCTGTTTGCCGAATAGAAGCGGCCTTGAAACATGGTTTACGTGAAACCTTATCGTCTTACGCAACTCGTAAGATGGGGGCGGACTTTGCTTCAATTCGGTTAAGGGTCCTGGTGAAAGATCTCCCGCCCTTACGCGTACAGATTCAAAATAACTACCATAAGCTTTCATTCTTCCGGTTTGTGCTATTTGCCGAATTGAAGCTGCCTCGAGATATGGTTCACGTGAAACCTTATCGTCTTACGCATCTCGTACCATGGGTAAGAACGTTGCTTCAATTCGGTTAAGGGTCCTGGTGAAAGATCTCCGGCCCTTGCTCGAACAGATTCTAAAGATCTACCATAAACTTTCATTCTTCACGTTTGTGCTGTTTGTCGAATTGAAGCGGCCTCGAGATATGGTTCACGTGAAACCTTATCGTCTTACGAAACTCGTAAGATGGGTGCGGACTTTGCTTCAATTCGGTTAGGGGTCCTGGTGAAAGCTCTCCCGTCCTTACTCGTACAGATTCTAAAGAACTACCATAAACTTTCATTCTTCCGGTTTGTCCTGTTTGCCGAATTGAAGAGGCCTCGAGATATGGTTCACGTGAAACCTTATCGTCTTACGCAACTCGTAAGATGGGTGCGGACTTTGCTTCAATTCGTTTAAGGGTCCTGGTGAAAGATTTCCCGCCCTTACTCGTACAGATTCAAAATAACTACCATAAACTTTCATTCTTCCGGCTTGTGCTGTTCGCCAAATCGAAGCGGCCTCGAGATATGGTTCACGTGAAACCTTATCGTCTTACGCAACTCGTACCATGGGTAAGAACGTTGCTTCAATTCGGTTAAGGGTCCTAGTGAAAGATCTCCCGCCCTTGCTCGAACAGATTCTAAAGATCTACCATAAACTTTCATTCTTCACGTTTGTGCTGTTTGCCGAATTGAAGCGGCCTCGAGATATGGTTCAAGTGAAACCTTATCGTCTTACGAAACTCGTAAGATGGGTGCAGACTTTGCTTCAATTCGGTTAGGGGTCCTGGCGAAAGCTCTCCCGTCCTTACTCGTACAGATTCTAAAGAACTACCATAAACTTTCATTCTTCCGGTTTGTGCTGTTCGCCAAATCGAAGCGGCCTCGAGATATGGCTCACGTGAAACCTTATCGTCTTACGCAACTCGTAAGATGGGTGCGGACTTTGCTTGAACTCGGTTCGGGGTCCTGGTGAAAGATCTCCCACACTTACTCGTACAGCTTCTAAAGAACTACCATAAGCTTTCATTCTTCCGGTTTGTGCTATTTGCCGAATTGAAGCTGCCTCGAGATATGGTTCACGTGAAACCTTATCGTCTTACGCAACTCGTAACATGGGTAAGAACGTTGCTTCAATTCGGTTAAGGGTCCTGGTGAAAGATCTCCCGCCCTTGCTCGAACAGATTCTAAAGATCTACCATAAACTTTCATTCTTCACGTTTGTGCTGTTTGCCGAATTGAAGCGGCCTCGAGATATGGTTCACGTGAAACCTTATCGTCTTACGAAACTCGTAAGATGGGTGCGGACTTTGCTTCAATTCGGTTAAGGTTCCAGGTGAAAGATCTCCCGCCCTTACTCGTACAGTTTCAAAATAACTACCATAAACTTTCATTCTTCACGTTTGTGCTGTTTGCCGAATTGAAGCGGCCTCGAGATATGGTTCACGTCAAACCTTATCGTCTTACGCAACTCGTAAGATGGGTGAGAACGTTGCTTCAATTCGGTTAAGGGTCCTGGTGAAAGATCTCCCGCCCTTGCTAGTACAGATTCTAAAGAACTACCATAAACTTTCATTCTTCCGGTTTGTGCTGTTCGCCAAATCGAAGCGGCCTCGAGATATGGTTCACGTGAAACCTTATCGTCTTACGCAACTCGTAAGATGGGTGCGGACTTCGCTTGAATTCGGTTCGGGGTCCTGGTGAAAGATCTCCCGCCCTAATTCGTACAGCTTCTAAAGAACTACCATAAACTTTCATTCTTCCGGTTTGTGCTGTTTGCCGAATTGAAGCGGCCTCGAGATATGGTTCACGTGAAACCTTATCGTCTTACGCAACTCGTAAGATGCGTGCGGACTGTGCTTCAATTCGGTTAAGGTTCCAGGTGAAAGATCTCCCGCCCTTACTCGTACAGTTTCAAAATAACTACCATAAACTTTCATTCTTCACGTTTGTGCTGTTTGCCGAATTGAAGCGGCCTCGAGATATGGTTCACGTGAAACCTTATCGTCTTACGCAACTCGTAAGATGGGTGCGGACTTTGCTTCAGTTCGGTTAGGGGTCCTGGTGAAAGCTCTCCCGTCCTTACTCGTACAGATTCTAAAGAACTACCATAAACTTTCATTCTTCCGATTTGTCCTGTTTGCCGAATTGAAGAGGCCTCGAGATATGGTTCACGTGAAACCTTATCGTCTTACGCAACTCGTAAGATGGGTGCGGACTTTGCTTCAATTCGTTTAAGGGTCCTGGTGAAAGATCTCCCGCCCTTACTCGTACAGATTCAAAATAACTACCATAAACTTTCATTCTTCCGGCTTGTGCTGTTCGCCAAATCGAAGCGGCCTCGAGATATGGTTCACGTCAAACCTTATCGTCTTACGCAACTCGTAAGATGGGTGAGAACGTTGCTTCAATTCGGTTAAGGGTCCTGGTGAAAGATCTCCCGCCCTTGCTAGTACAGATTCTAAAGAACTACCATAAACTTTCATTCTTCCGGTTTGTGCTGTTCGCCAAATCGAAGCGGCCTCGAGAAATGGTTCACGTGAAACCTTATCGTCTTACGCAACTCGTAAGATGGGTAAGGACTTTGCTTGAATTCGGTTCGGGGTCCTGGTGAAAGATCTCCCGGCCTAACTCGTACAGCTTCTAAAGAACTACCATAAACTTTCATTCTTCCGGTTTGTGCTGTTTGCCGAATTGAAGCGGCCTCGAGATATGGTTCACGTGAAACCTTATCGTCTTACGCAACTCGTAAGATGGGTGCGGACTTTGCTTCAATTCGGTTAAGGTTCCAGGTGAAAGATCTCCCGCCCTTACTCGTACAGTTTCAAAATAACTACCATAAACTTTCATTCTTCACGTTTGTGCTGTTTGCCGAATTGAAGCGGCCTCGAGATATGGTTCACGTGAAACCTTATCGTCTTACGAAACTCGTAAGATGGGTGCGGACTTTGCTTCAATTCGGTTAGGGGTCCTGGTGAAAGCTCTCCCGTCCTTACTCGTACAGATTCTAAAGAACTACCATAAACTTTCAATCTTCCGATTTGTCCTGTTTGCCGAAGTGAAGAGGCCTCGAGATATGGTTCACGTGAAACCTTATCGTCTTACTCAACTCGTAAGATGGGTGCGGACTTTGCTTCAATTCGTTTAAGGGTCCTGGTGAAAGATCTCCCGCCCTTACTCGTACAGATTCAAAATAACTACCATAAACTTTCATTCTTCCGGCTTGTGCTGTTCGCCAAATCGAAGCGGCCTCGAGATATGGTTCACGTGAAACCTTATCGTCTTACGCAACTTGTAAGATGGGTGCGGACTTTGCTTCAATTCGGTTAGGGGTGCTGGCGAAAGATCTCCCGCCCTTACGCGTACAGATTCAAAATAACTACAATAAACTTTCATTTTTCCGGTTTGTGCTATTTGCCGAATTGAAGCGGCCTCGAGATATGGTTCACGTCAAACCTTATCGTCTTACGCAACTCGTAAGATGGGTGAGAACGTTGCTTCAATTCGGTTAAGGGTCCTGGTGAAAGATCTCCCGCCCTTGCTAGTACAGATTCTAAAGAACTACCATAAACTTTCATTCTTCCGGTTTGTGCTGTTCGCCAAATCGAAGCGGCCTCGAGATATGGTTCACGTGAAACCTTATCGTCTTACGCAACTCGTAAGATGGGTGCGGACTTCGCTTGAATTCGGTTCGGGGTCCTGGTGAAAGATCTCCCGCCCTAACTCGTACAGCTTCTAAAGAACTACCATAAACTTTCATTCTTCCGGTTTGTGCTGTTTGCCGAATTGAAGCGGCCTCGAGATATGGTTCACGTGAAACCTTATCGTCTTATGCAACTCGTAAGATGCGTGCGGACTTTGCTTCAATTCGGTTAAGGTTCCAGGTGAAAGATCTCCCGCCCTTACTCGTACAGTTTCAAAATAACTACCATAAACTTTCATTCTTCACGTTTGTGCTGTTTGCCGAATTGAAGCGGCCTCGAGATATGGTTCACGTGAAACCTTATCGTCTTACGCAACTCGTAAGATGGGTGCGGACTTTGCTTCAATTCGGTTAGGGGTCCTGGTGAAAGATCTCCCGCCCTTACTCGTACAGCTTCTAAAGAACTACCATAAGCTTTCATTCTTCCGGTTTGTGCTGTTTGCCGAATTGAAGCTGCCTCGAGATATGGTTCACGTGAAACCTTATCGTCTTACGCAACTCGTACCATGGGTAAGAACGTTGCTTCAATTCGGTTAAGGGTCCTGGTGAAAGATCTGCCGCCCTTACTCGTACAGATTCTAAAGAACTACCATAAACTTTCATTCTTCCGGTTTGTGCTGTTCGCCAAATCGAAGCGGCCTCGAGATATGGTTCACGTGAAACCTTATCGTCTTACGCAACTCGTAAGATGGGTGCGGACTTTGCTTGAATTCGGTTCGGGGTCCTGGTGAAAGATCTCCCGCCCTTACTCGTACAGCTTCTAAAGAACTGCCATAAGCTTTCATTCTTCCGGTTTGTGCTATTTGCCGAATTGAAGCTGCCTCGAGATATGGTTCACGTGAAACCTTATCGTCTTACGCAACTCGTAAGATGGGTGAGAACGTTGCTTCCATTCGGTTCAGGGTCCTGGTGAAAGATCTGCCGCCCTTACTCGTACAGATTCTAAAGAACTACCATAAACTTTCATTCTTCCGGTTTCTGCTGTTCGCCAAATCGAAGCGGCCTCGAGATAGGGTTCACGTGAAACCTTATCGTCTTACGCAACTTGTAAGATGGGTGCGGACTTTGCTTCAATTCGGTTAGGGGTCCTGGTGAAAGATCTCCCGCCCTTACGCGTACAGATTCAAAATAACTACTATAAACTTTCATTCTTCCGGTTTGTGCTATTTGCCGAATTGAAGCGGCCTCGAGATATGGTTCACGTCAAACCTTATCGTCTTACGCAACTCGTAAGATGGGTGAGAACGTTGCTTCAATTCGGTTAAGGGTCCTGGTGAAAGATCTCCCGCCCTTGCTCGTACAGATTCTAAAGAACTACCATAAACTTTCATTCTTCCGGTTTGTGCTGTTCGCCAAATCGAAGCGGCCTCGAGATATGGTTCACGTGAAACCTTATCGTCTTACGCAACTCGTAAGATGGGTGCGGACTTTGCTTGAATTCGGTTCGGGGTCCTGGTGAAAGATCTCCCGCCCTTACTCGTACAGCTTCTAAAGAACTACCATAAGCTTTCATTCTTCCGGTTTGCGCTGTTTGCCGAATTGAAGCTGCCTCAAGATATGGTTCACGTTAAACCTTATCGTCTTACGCAACTCGTACCATGGGTAAGAACGTTGCTTCAATTCGGTTAAGGGTCCTGGTGAAAGATCTGCCGTCCTTACTCGTACAGATTCTAAAGAACTACCATAAACTTTCATTCTTCCGGCTTGTGCTGTTCGCCGAATTGAAGCTGCCTCGAGATATGGTTCACGTGAAACCTTATCGTCTTACGCAACTCCTAAGATGGGTTAGAACGTTGCTTCAATTCGGTTAAGGGTCCTGGTGAAAGATCTGCCGCCCTTACTCGTACAGATTCTAAAGAACTACCATAAACTTTCATTCTTCCGGTTCCTGCTGTTCGCCAAATCGAAGCGGCCTCGAGATATGGTTCACGTGAAACCTTATCGTCTTACGCAACTTGTAAGATGGGTGCGGACTTTGCTTCAATTCGGTTAGGGGTCCTGGTGAAAGATCTCCCGTCCTTACTCGTACAGATTCAAAATAACTACCATAAACTTTCATTCTTCCGGTTTGTGCTGTTTGCCGAATTGAAGCGGCCTCGAGATATGGATCACGTCAAACCTTATCGTCTTACACAACTCGTAAGATGGGTGAGAACGTTGCTTCTATTCGGTTAAGGGTCCTGGTGAAAGATCTCCTGCCCTTGCTCATACAGATTCTAAAGAACTACCATAAACTTTCATTCTTCCGGTTTGTGCTGTTTGCCGAATTGAAGCGGCCTCGAGATATGGTTCACGTCAAACCTTGTCGTCTTAAGCAACTCGTAAGATGGGTGCGGACTTTGGTTCAATTCGGTTAAGGGTCCTGGTGAAAGATCTCCCGTCCTTACTCGTACAGATTCTAAAAAACTACCATAAACTTTTATTCTTCCGGTTTGTCCTGTTTGCCGAATTGAAGAGGCCTCGAGATATGGTTCACGTGAAACCTTATCGTCTTACGCAACTCGTAAGATGGGTTCGGACTTTGCTTCAATTCGTTTAGGGGTCCTGGTGAAAGATCTCCCACCCTTACTTGTACAGATTCAAAATAACTACCATAAGCTTTCATTCTTCCGGTTTGTGCTGTTTGCCGAATTAAAGATCCCTCGAGATATGGTTCACGTGAAACCTTGTCGTCTTATGCAACTCGTAAGATGGGTGCGGACTTTGGTTCAATTCGGTTAAGGGTCCTGGTGAAAGATTTCCCGCCCTTACGCGTACAGATTCAAAATAACTACCATAAACTTTCATTCTTCCGGTTTGTGCTGTTTGCCGAATTGAAGCGGCCTCGAGATATGGTTCACGTGAAACCTAATCGTCTTACGCAACTCGTAAGATGGGTGCGGACTTTGCTTCAATTTGGTTAGAGGTGCTGGTGAAAGATCTGCCGTCCTTACTCGTACAGATTCTAAAGAACTACCACAAGCTTTCATTCTTCCGGTTTGTGCTGTTTGCCGAATTGAAGATCCCTCGAGATACGGTTCACGTGAAACCTTATCGTCTTACGCAACTCGTAAGATGGGTGCGGACTTTGCTTCAATTCAGTTAGGGGTCCTGGTGAAAGATCTGCCGCCCTTACTCGTACAGATTCCAAAGAACTACCATAAACTGTCATTCTTCCGGCTTGTGCTGTTCGCCGAATTGAAGCTGCCTCGAGATATGGTTCACGTGAAACCTTATCGTCTTACGCAACTCGTACCATGGGTAAGAACGTTGCTTCAATTCGGTTAAGGGTCCTGGTGAAAGATCTGCCGCCCTTACTCGTACAGATTCTAAAGAACTACCATAAACTTTCATTCTTCCGGTTTGTGCTGTTCGCCAAATCGAAGCGGCCTCGAGATATGGTTCACGTGAAACCTTATCGTCTTACGCAACTCGTAAGATGGGTGCGGACTTTGCTTGAATTCGGTTCGGGGTCCTGGTGAAAGATCTCCCGCCCTTACTCGTACAGCTTCTAAAGAACTGCCATAAGCTTTCATTCTTCCGGTTTGTGCTATTTGCCGAATTGAAGCTGCCTCGAGATATGGTTCACGTGAAACCTTATCGTCTTACGCAACTCGTAAGATGGGTGAGAACGTTGCTTCCATTCGGTTCAGGGTCCTGGTGAAAGATCTGCCGCCCTTACTCGTACAGATTCTAAAGAACTACCATAAACTTTCATTCTTCCGGTTTCTGCTGTTCGCCAAATCGAAGCGGCCTCGAGATATGGTTCACGTGAAACCTTATCGTCTTACGCAACTTGTAAGATGGGTGCGGACTTTGCTTCAATTCGGTTAGGGGTCCTGGTGAAAGATCTCCCGCCCTTACGCGTACAGATTCAAAATAACTACTATAAACTTTCATTCTTCCGGTTTGTGCTATTTGCCGAATTGAAGCGGCCTCGAGATATGGTTCACGTCAAACCTTATCGTCTTACGCAACTCGTAAGATGGGTGAGAACGTTGCTTCAATTCGGTTAAGGGTCCTGGTGAAAGATCTCCCGCCCTTGCTCGTACAGATTCTAAAGAACTACCATAAACTTTCATTCTTCCGGTTTGTGCTGTTCGCCAAATCGAAGCGGCCTCGAGATATGGTTCACGTGAAACCTTATCGTCTTACGCAACTCGTAAGATGGGTGCGGACTTTGCTTGAATTCGGTTCGGGGTCCTGGTGAAAGATCTCCCGCCCTTACTCGTACAGCTTCTAAAGAACTACCATAAGCTTTCATTCTTCCGGTTTGCGCTGTTTGCCGAATTGAAGCTGCCTCAAGATATGGTTCACGTTAAACCTTATCGTCTTACGCAACTCGTACCATGGGTAAGAACGTTGCTTCAATTCGGTTAAGGGTCCTGGTGAAAGATCTGCCGTCCTTACTCGTACAGATTCTAAAGAACTACCATAAACTTTCATTCTTCCGGCTTGTGCTGTTCGCCGAATTGAAGCTGCCTCGAGATATGGTTCACGTGAAACCTTATCGTCTTACGCAACTCCTAAGATGGGTTAGAACGTTGCTTCAATTCGGTTAAGGGTCCTGGTGAAAGATCTGCCGCCCTTACTCGTACAGATTCTAAAGAACTACCATAAACTTTCATTCTTCCGGTTCCTGCTGTTCGCCAAATCGAAGCGGCCTCGAGATATGGTTCACGTGAAACCTTATCGTCTTACGCAACTTGTAAGATGGGTGCGGACTTTGCTTCAATTCGGTTAGGGGTCCTGGTGAAAGATCTCCCGTCCTTACTCGTACAGATTCAAAATAACTACCATAAACTTTCATTCTTCCGGTTTGTGCTGTTTGCCGAATTGAAGCGGCCTCGAGATATGGATCACGTCAAACCTTATCGTCTTACACAACTCGTAAGATGGGTGAGAACGTTGCTTCTATTCGGTTAAGGGTCCTGGTGAAAGATCTCCTGCCCTTGCTCATACAGATTCTAAAGAACTACCATAAACTTTCATTCTTCCGGTTTGTGCTGTTTGCCGAATTGAAGCGGCCTCGAGATATGGTTCACGTCAAACCTTGTCGTCTTAAGCAACTCGTAAGATGGGTGCGGACTTTGGTTCAATTCGGTTAAGGGTCCTGGTGAAAGATCTCCCGTCCTTACTCGTACAGATTCTAAAAAACTACCATAAACTTTTATTCTTCCGGTTTGTCCTGTTTGCCGAATTGAAGAGGCCTCGAGATATGGTTCACGTGAAACCTTATCGTCTTACGCAACTCGTAAGATGGGTTCGGACTTTGCTTCAATTCGTTTAGGGGTCCTGGTGAAAGATCTCCCACCCTTACTTGTACAGATTCAAAATAACTACCATAAGCTTTCATTCTTCCGGTTTGTGCTGTTTGCCGAATTAAAGATCCCTCGAGATATGGTTCACGTGAAACCTTGTCGTCTTATGCAACTCGTAAGATGGGTGCGGACTTTGGTTCAATTCGGTTAAGGGTCCTGGTGAAAGATTTCCCGCCCTTACGCGTACAGATTCAAAATAACTACCATAAACTTTCATTCTTCCGGTTTGTGCTGTTTGCCGAATTGAAGCGGCCTCGAGATATGGTTCACGTGAAACCTAATCGTCTTACGCAACTCGTAAGATGGGTGCGGACTTTGCTTCAATTTGGTTAGAGGTGCTGGTGAAAGATCTGCCGTCCTTACTCGTACAGATTCTAAAGAACTACCACAAGCTTTCATTCTTCCGGTTTGTGCTGTTTGCCGAATTGAAGATCCCTCGAGATACGGTTCACGTGAAACCTTATCGTCTTACGCAACTCGTAAGATGGGTGCGGACTTTGCTTCAATTCAGTTAGGGGTCCTGGTGAAAGATCTGCCGCCCTTACTCGTACAGATTCCAAAGATCTACCATAAACTGTCATTCTTCCGGCTTGTGCTGTTCGCCGAATTGAAGCTGCCTCGAGATATCGTTCACGTGAAACCTTATCGTCTTACGCAACTCCTAAGATAGGTGAGAACGTTGCTTCAATTCGGTTCGGGGTCCTGGTGAAAGATCTCCCGCCCTTACTCGTACAGCTTCTAAAGAACTACCATAAGCTTTCATTCTTCCGGTTTGTGCTGTTTGCCGAATTGAAGCTGCCTCGAGATATGGTTCACGTAAAACCTTATCGTCTTACGCAACTCCTAAGATGGGTGAGAACGTTGCTTCAATTCGGTTAAGGGTCCTGGTGAAAGATCTGCCGCCCTTACTCGTACAGATTCTAAAGAACTACCATAAACTTTCATTCTTCCGGTTTCTGCTGTTCGCCAAATCGAAGCGGCCTCGAGATATGGTTCACGTGAAACCTTATCGTCTTACGCAACTTGTAAGATGGGTGCGGACTTTGCTTCAATTCGGTTAGGGGTCCTGGTGAAAGATCTCCCGTCCTTACTCGTACAGATTCAAAATAACTACCATAAACTTTCATTCTTCCGGTTTGTGCTGTTTGCCGAATTGAAGCGGCCTCGAGATATGGGTCACGTCAAACCGTATCGTCTTACGCAACTCGGAAGATGGGTGAGAACGTTGCTTCAATTCGGTTAAGGGTCCTGGTGAAAGATCTCCCGCCCTTGCTCGTACAGATTCAAAATAACTACCATAAGCTTTCATTCTTCCGGTTTGTGCTGTTTGCCGAATTAAAGATCCCTCGAGATATGGTTCACGTGAAACCTTGTCGTCTTATGCAACTCGTAAGATGGGTGCGGACTTTGGTTCAATTCGGTTAAGGGTCCTGGTGAAAGATTTCCCGCCCTTACGCGTACAGATTCAAAATAACTACCATAAACTTTCATTCTTCCGGTTTGTGCTGTTTGCCGAATTGAAGCGGCCTCGAGATATGGTTCACGTGAAACCTAATCGTCTTACGCAACTCGTAAGATGGGTGCGGACTTTGCTTCAATTTGGTTAGAGGTGCTGGTGAAAGATCTGCCGTCCTTACTCGTACAGATTCTAAAGAACTACCACAAGCTTTCATTCTTCCGGTTTGTGCTGTTTGCCGAATTGAAGATCCCTCGAGATACGGTTCACGTGAAACCTTATCGTCTTACGCAACTCGTAAGATGGGTGCGGACTTTGCTTCAATTCAGTTAGGGGTCCTGGTGAAAGATCTGCCGCCCTTACTCGTACAGATTCCAAAGATCTACCATAAACTGTCATTCTTCCGGCTTGTGCTGTTCGCCGAATTGAAGCTGCCTCGAGATATCGTTCACGTGAAACCTTATCGTCTTACGCAACTCCTAAGATAGGTGAGAACGTTGCTTCAATTCGGTTCGGGGTCCTGGTGAAAGATCTCCCGCCCTTACTCGTACAGCTTCTAAAGAACTACCATAAGCTTTCATTCTTCCGGTTTGTGCTGTTTGCCGAATTGAAGCTGCCTCGAGATATGGTTCACGTAAAACCTTATCGTCTTACGCAACTCCTAAGATGGGTGAGAACGTTGCTTCAATTCGGTTAAGGGTCCTGGTGAAAGATCTGCCGCCCTTACTCGTACAGATTCTAAAGAACTACCATAAACTTTCATTCTTCCGGTTTCTGCTGTTCGCCAAATCGAAGCGGCCTCGAGATATGGTTCACGTGAAACCTTATCGTCTTACGCAACTTGTAAGATGGGTGCGGACTTTGCTTCAATTCGGTTAGGGGTCCTGGTGAAAGATCTCCCGTCCTTACTCGTACAGATTCAAAATAACTACCATAAACTTTCATTCTTCCGGTTTGTGCTGTTTGCCGAATTGAAGCGGCCTCGAGATATGGGTCACGTCAAACCGTATCGTCTTACGCAACTCGGAAGATGGGTGAGAACGTTGCTTCAATTCGGTTAAGGGTCCTGGTGAAAGATCTCCCGCCCTTGCTCGTACAGATTCTAAAGAACTACCATAATCTTTCATTCTTCCGGTTTGTGCTGTTCGCCAAATCGAAGCGGCCTCGAGATATGGTTCACGTGAAACCTTATCGTCTTACGCAACTCGTAAGATGGGGGCGGACTTTGCTTCAATTCGGTTAAGGGTCCTGGTGAAAGATCTCCCGCCCTTACTCGTACAGCTTCTAAAGAACTAACATAAGCTTTCATTCTTCCGGTTTGTGCTGTTTGCCGAATTGAAGCTGCCTCGAGATATGGTTCACGTGAAACCTTATCGTCTTACGCAACTCGTACCATGGGTAAGAACGTTGCTTCAATTCGGTTAAGGGTCCTGGTGAAAGATCTGCCCTCCTTACTCGTACAGATTCTAAAGAACTACCATAAACTTTCATTCTTCCGGCTTGTGCTGTTTGCCGAATTGAAGCTGCCTCGAGATATGGTTCACGTGAAACTTTATCGTCTTACGCAACTCCTCAGATGGGTGAGAACGTTGCTTCAATTCGGTTAAGGGTCCTGGTGAAAGATCTGCCGCCCTTACTCGTACAGATTCTAAAGAACTACCATAAACTTTCATTCTTCACGTTTGTGCTGTTTGCCGAATTGAAGCGGCCTCGAGATATGGTTCACGTGAAACCTTATCGTCTTACGCAACTCGTACCATGGGTAAGAACGTTGCTTCAATTCGGTTAAGGGTCCTGGTGAAAGATCTGCCGTCCTTACTCGTACAGATTCTGAAGAACTACCATAAACTTTCATTCTTCCGGCTTGTGCTGTTCGCCGAATTGAAGCTGCCTCGAGATATGGTTCACGTGAAACTTTATTGTCTTACGCAACTCCTCAGATGGGTGAGAACGTTGTTTCAATTCGGTTAAGGGTCCTGGTGAAAGATCTGCCGCCCTTACTCGTACAGATTCTAAAGAACTACCATAAACTTTCATTCTTCCGGTTTCTGCTGTTCGCCAAATCGAAGCGGCCTCGAGATATGGTTCACGTGAAACCTTATCGTCTTACGCAACTTGTAAGATGGGTGCGGACTTTGCTTCAATTCGGTTAGGGGTCCTGGTGAAAGATCTCCCGTCCTTACTGGTACAGATTCAAAATAACTACCATAAACTTTCATTCTTCCGGTTTGTGCTGTTTGCCGAATTGAAGCGGCCTCGAGATATGGTTCACGTCAAACCTTATCGTCTTACGCAACTCGGAAGATGGGTGAGAACGTTGCTTCAATTCGGTTAAGGGTCCTGGTGAAAGATCTCCCGCCCTTGCTCGTACAGATTCTAAAGAACTACCATAATCTTTCATTCTTCCGGTTTCTGCTGTTCGCCAAATCGAAGCGGCCTCGAGATATGGTTCACGTGAAACCTTATCGTCTTACGCAACTCGTAAGATGGGGGCGGACTTTGCTTCAATTCGGTTAAGGGTCCTGGTGAAAGATCTGCCGTCCTTACTCGTACAGATTCTAAAGAACTACCATAAACTTTCATTCTTCCGGCTTGTGCTGTTCGCCGAATTGAAGCGGCCTCGAGAGATGGTTCACGTGAAACCTTATCGTCTTACGCAACTCGTACCATGGGTAAGAACGTTGCTTCAATTCGGTTAAGGGTCCTGGTGAAAGATCTGCCGCCCTTACTCGTACAGATTCTAAAGAACTACCATAAACTTTCATTCTTCCGGCTTGTGCTGTTCGCCGAATTGAAGCTGCCTCGAGATATGGTTCACGTGAAACTTTATCGTCTTACGCAACTCCTCAGATGGGTGAGAACGTTGTTTCAATTCGGTTAAGGGTCCTGGTGAAAGATCTGCCGCCCTTACTCGTACAGATTCAAAATAACTACCATAAACTTTCATTCTTCCGGTTTGTGCTGTTTGCCGAATTGAAGCGGCCTCGAGATATGGTTCACGTGAAACCTCATCCTCTTACACAACTCGTAAGATGGGTGCGGACTTTGCTTCAATTCGGTTAAGGGTCCAGGTGAAAGATCTCCCGCCCTTACTCGTACAGTTTCAAAATAACTACCATAAACTTTCATTCTTCGGGTTTGTGCTGTTTGCCGAATAGAAGCGGCCTTGAAACATGGTTTACGTGAAACCTTATCGTCTTACGCAACTCGTAAGATGGCGGCGGACTTTGCTTCAATTCGGTTAAGGGTCCTGGTGAAAGATCTCCCGCCCTTACTCGTACAGCTTCTAAAGAACTACCATAAGCTTTCATTCTTCCGGTTTATGCTGTTTGCCGAATTGGAGCTGCCTCGAGATATGGTTCACGTGAAACCTTATCGTCTCACGCAACTCCTAAGATGGGTGAGAACGTTGCTTCAATTCGGTTAAGGGTCCTGGCGAAAGATCTCCCGCCCTTACGCGTACAGATTCAAAATAACTACAATAAACTTTCATTTTTCCGGTTTGTGCTATTTGCCGAATTGAAGCGGCCTCGAGATATGGTTCACGTCAAACCTTATCGTCTTACGCAACTCGTAAGATGGGTGAGAACGTTGCTTCAATTCGGTTAAGGGTCCTGGTGAAAGATCTCCCGCCCTTGCTAGTACAGATTCTAAAGAACTACCATAAACTTTCATTCTTCCGGTTTGTGCTGTTCGCCAAATCGAAGCGGCCTCGAGATATGGTTCACGTGAAACCTTATCGTCTTACGCAACTCGTAAGATGGGTGCGGACTTCGCTTGAATTCGGTTCGGGGTCCTGGTGAAAGATCTCCCGCCCTAACTCGTACAGCTTCTAAAGAACTACCATAAACTTTCATTCTTCCGGTTTGTGCTGTTTGCCGAATTGAAGCGGCCTCGAGATATGGTTCACGTGAAACCTTATCGTCTTATGCAACTCGTAAGATGCGTGCGGACTTTGCTTCAATTCGGTTAAGGTTCCAGGTGAAACATCTCCCGCCCTTACTCGTACAGTTTCAAAATAACTACCATAAACTTTCATTCTTCACGTTTGTGCTGTTTGCCGAATTGAAGCGGCCTCGAGATATGGTTCACGTGAAACCTTATCGTCTTACGCAACTCGTAAGATGGGTGCGGACTTTGCTTCAATTCGGTTAGGGGTCCTGGTGAAAGATCTCCCGCCCTTACTCGTACAGCTTCTAAAGAACTACCATAATCTTTCATTCTTCCGGTTTGTGCTGTTTGCCGAATTGAAGCTGCCTCGAGATATGGTTCACGTGAAACCTTATCGTCTTACGCAACTCGTACCATGGGTAAGAACGTTGCTTCAATTCGGTTAAGGGTCCTGGTGAAAGATCTGCCGCCCTTACTCGTACAGATTCTAAAGAACTACCATAAACTTTCATTCTTCCGGTTTGTGCTGTTTGCCGAATTGAAGCTGCCTCGAGATATGGTTCACGTGAAACCTTATCGTCTTACGCAACTCGTACCATGGGTAAGAACGTTGCTTCAATTCGGTTAAGGGTCCTGGTGAAAGATCTCCCGCCCTTGCTCGTACAGATTCTAAAGAACTACCATAAACTTTCATTCTTCCGGTTTGTGCTGTTCGCCAAATCGAAGCGGCCTCGAGATATGGTTCACGTGAAACCTTATCGTCTTACGCAACTCGTAAGATGGGTGCGGACTTTGCTTGAATTCGGTTCGGGGTCCTGGTGAAAGATCTCCCGCCCTTACTCGTACAGCTTCTAAAGAACTACCATAAGCTTTCATTCTTCCGGTTTGTGCTGTTTGCCGAATTGAAGCTGCCGCAAGATATGGTTCACGTTAAACCTTATCGTCTTACGCAACTCGTACCATGGGTAAGAACGTTGCTTCAATTCGGTTAAGGGTCCTGGTGAAAGATCTGCCGTCCTTACTCGTACAGATTCTAAAGAACTACCATAAACTTTCATTCTTCCGGCTTGTGCTGTTCGCCGAATTGAAGCTGCCTCGAGATATGGTTCACGTGAAACCTTATCGTCTTACGCAACTCCTAAGATGGGTGAGAACGTTGCTTCAATTCGGTTAAGGGTCCTGGTGAAAGATCTGCCGCCCTTACTCGTACAGATTCTAAAGAACTACCATAAACTTTCATTCTTCCGGTTCCTGCTGTTCGCCAAATCGAAGCGGCCTCGAGATATGGTTCACGTGAAACCTTATCGTCTTACGCAACTTGTAAGATGGGTGCGGACTTTGCTTCAATTCGGTTAGGGGTCCTGGTGAAAGATCTCCCGTCCTTACTCGTACAGATTCAAAATAACTACCATAAACTTTCATTCTTCCGGTTTGTGCTGTTTGCCGAATTGAAGCGGCCTCGAGATATGGATCACGTCAAACCTTATCGTCTTACACAACTCGTAAGATGGGTGAGAACGTTGCTTCTATTCGGTTAAGGGTCCTGGTGAAAGATCTCCTGCCCTTGCTCGTACAGATTCAAAATAACTACCATAAACTTTCATTCTTCCGGTTTGTGCTGTTTGCCGAATTGAAGCGGCTTCGAGATATGGTTCACGTGAAACCTAATCGTCTCACGCAACTCCTAAGATGGGTGAGAACGTTGCTTCAATTCGGTTAAGGGTCCTGGTGAAAGATCTCCCGTCCTTACTCGTACAGATTCTAAAAAACTACCATAAACTTTTATTCTTCCGGTTTGTCCTGTTTGCCGAATTGAAGAGGCCTCGAGATATGGTTCACGTGAAACCTTATCGTCTTACGCAACTCGTAAGATGGGTTCGGACTTTGCTTCAATTCGTTTAGGGGTCCTGGTGAAAGATCTCCCACCCTTACTTGTACAGATTCAAAATAACTACCATAAGCTTTCATTCTTCCGGTTTGTGCTGTTTGCCGAATTAAAGATCCCTCGAGATATGGTTCACGTGAAACCTTGTCGTCTTAAGCAACTCGTAAGATGGGTGCGGACTTTGGTTCAATTCGGTTAAGGGTCCTGGTGAAAGATTTCCCGCCCTTACGCGTACAGATTCAAAATAACTACCATAAACTTTCATTCTTCCGGTTTGTGCTGTTTGCCGAATTGAAGCGGCCTCGAGATATGGTTCACGTGAAACCTAATCGTCTTACGCAACTCGTAAGATGGGTGCGGACTTTGCTTCAATTTGGTTAGAGGTGCTGGTGAAAGATCTGCCGTCCTTACTCGTACAGATTCTAAAGAACTACCATAAGCTTTCATTCTTCCGGTTTGTGCTGTTTGCCGAATTGAAGATCCCTCGAGATACGGTTCACGTGAAACCTTATCGTCTTACGCAACTCGTAAGATGGGTGCGGACTTTGCTTCAATTCAGTTAGGGGTCCTGGTGAAAGATCTGCCGCCCTTACTCGTACAGATTCTAAAGAACTACCATAAACTTTCATTCTTCCGGTTTCTGCTGTTCGCCAAATCGAAGCGGCCTCGAGATATGGTTCACGTGAAACCTTATCGTCTTACGCAACTTGTAAGATGGGTGCGGACTTTGCTTCAATTCGGTTAAGGGTCCTGGTGAAAGATCTCCCGCCCTTGCTCGTACAGATTCTAAAGAACTACCATAAACTTTCATTCTTCCGGTTTGTGCTGTTCGCCAAATCGAAGCGGCCTCGAGATATGGTTCACGTGAAACCTTATCGTCTTACGCAACTCGTAAGATGGGTGCGGACTTTGCTTGAATTCGGTTCGGGGTCCTGGTGAAAGATCTCCCGCCCTTACTCGTACAGCTTCTAAAGAACTACCATAAGCTTTCATTCTTCCGGTTTGTGCTATTTGCCGAATTGAAGCTGCCTCGAGATATGGTTCACGTGAAACCTTATCGTCTTACGCAACTCGTAAGATGGGGGCGGACTTTGCTTCAATTCGGTTAAGGGTCCTGGTGAAAGATCTCCCGCCCTTACTCGTACAGCTTCTAAAGAACTAACATAAGCTTTCATTCTTCCGGTTTGTGCTGTTTGCCGAATTGAAGCTGCCTCGAGATATGGTTCACGTGAAACCTTATCGTCTTACGCAACTCGTACCATGGGTAAGAACGTTGCTTCAATTCGGTTAAGGGTCCTGGTGAAAGATCTGCCCTCCTTACTCGTACAGATTCTAAAGAACTACCATAAACTTTCATTCTTCCGGCTTGTGCTGTTTGCCGAATTGAAGCTGCCTCGAGATATGGTTCACGTGAAACTTTATCGTCTTACGCAACTCCTCAGATGGGTGAGAACGTTGCTTCAATTCGGTTAAGGGTCCTGGTGAAAGATCTGCCGCCCTTACTCGTACAGATTCTAAAGAACTACCATAAACTTTCATTCTTCACGTTTGTGCTGTTTGCCGAATTGAAGCGGCCTCGAGATATGGTTCACGTGAAACCTTATCGTCTTACGCAACTCGTACCATGGGTAAGAACGTTGCTTCAATTCGGTTAAGGGTCCTGGTGAAAGATCTGCCGTCCTTACTCGTACAGATTCTAAAGAACTACCATAAACTTTCATTCTTCCGGCTTGTGCTGTTCGCCGAATTGAAGCTGCCTCGAGATATGGTTCACGTGAAACTTTATCGTCTTACGCAACTCCTCAGATGGGTGAGAACGTTGTTTCAATTCGGTTAAGGGTCCTGGTGAAAGATCTGCCGCCCTTACTCGTACAGATTCAAAATAACTACCATAAACTTTCATTCTTCCGGTTTGTGCTGTTTGCCGAATTGAAGCGGCCTCGAGATATGGTTCACGTGAAACCTTATCGTCTTACGCAACTCGTACCATGGGTAAGAACGTTGCTTCAATTCGGTTAAGGGTCCTGGTGAAAGATCTGCCGTCCTTACTCGTACAGATTCTAAAGAACTACCATAAACTTTCATTCTTCCGGCTTGTGCTGTTCGCCGAATTGAAGCTGCCTCGAGATATGGTTCACGTGAAACTTTATCGTCTTACGCAACTCCTCAGATGGGTGAGAACGTTGTTTCAATTCGGTTAAGGGTCCTGGTGAAAGATCTGCCGCCCTTACTCGTACAGATTCAAAATAACTACCATAAACTTTCATTCTTCCGGTTTGTGCTGTTTGCCGAATTGAAGCGGCCTCGAGATATGGTTCACGTGAAACCTCATCGTCTTACACAACTCGTAAGATGGGTGCGGACTTTGCTTCAATTCGGTTAAGGGTCCAGGTGAAAGATCTCCCGCCCTTACTCGTACAGTTTCAAAATAACTACCATAAACTTTCATTCTTCGGGTTTGTGCTGTTTGCCGAATTGAAGCGGCCTCGAGATATGGTTCACGTGAAACCTCATCGTCTTACACAACTCGTAAGATGGGTGCGGACTTTGCTTCAATTCGGTTAAGGGTCCAGGTGAAAGATCTCCCGCCCTTACTCGTACAGTTTCAAAATAACTACCATAAACTTTCATTCTTCGGGTTTGTGCTGTTTGCCGAATAGAAGCGGCCTTGAAACATGGTTTACGTGAAACCTTATCGTCTTACGCAACTCGTAAGATGGCGGCGGACTTTGCTTCAATTCGGTTGAGGGTCCTGGTGAAAGATCTCCCGCCCTTACTCGTACAGCTTCTAAAGAACTACCATAAGCTTTCATTATTCCGGTTTATGCTGTTTGCCGAATTGGAGCTGCCTCGAGATATGGTTCACGTGAAACCTTATCGTCTCACGCAACTCCTAAGATGGGTGAGAACGTTGCTTCAATTCGGTTAAGGGTCCTGGTGAAAGATCTCCCGTCCTTACTCGTACAGATTCTAAAGAACTACCATAAACTTTCATTCTTCCGGTTTGTCCTGTTTGCCGAATTGAAGAGGCCTCGAGATATGGTTCACGTGAAACCATATCGTCTTACGCAACTCGTAAGATGGGTGCGGACTTTGCTTCAATTTGGTTAGGGGTCCTGGTGAAAGATCTCCCGTCCTTACTCGTACAGATTCTAAAGAACTACCATAAACTTTCATTTTTCCGGTTTGTGCTGTTTGCCGAATTGAAGAGGCCTCGAGATATGGTTCACGTGAAACATTATCGTCTTACGCAACTCGTAAGATGGGTGCGGACTTTGCATCAATTCGGTTAATGGTCCTGGTGAACGATCTCCCGTCCTTACTCGTACAGATTCTAAAGGACTACCATAAACTTTCATTCTTCCGGTTTGTCCTGTTTGCCGAATTGAAGCTGCCTCGAGATATGGTTCACGTGAAACTTTATCGTCTTACGCAACTCCTCAGATGGGTGAGAACGTTGTTTCAATTCGGTTAAGGGGCCTGGTGAAAGATCTCCCGCCCTTACGCGTACAGCTTCTAAACAACTACCATAAACTTTCATTTTTCCGGTTTGTGCTGTTTGCCAAATCAAAGCGGCCTCGAGATATGGTTTACGTGAAACCTTATCGTTTCACGCAACTCGTAAGATGGGTGCGGACTTTGCTTCAGTTCGGTTAGGGGTCCTGGTGAAAGCTCTCCCGTCCTTACTCGTACAGATTCTAAAGAACTACCATAAACTTTCATTCTTCCGATTTGTCCTGTTTGCCGAATTGAAGAGGCCTCGAGATATGGTTCACGTGAAACCTTATCGTCTTACGCAACTCGTAAGATGGGTGCGGACTTTGCTTCAATTCGTTTAAGGGTCCTGGTGAAAGATCTCCCGCCCTTACTCGTACAGATTCAAAATAACTACCATAAACTTTCATTCTTCCGGCTTGTGCTGTTCGCCAAATCGAAGCGGCCTCGAGATATGGTTCACGTCAAACCTTATCGTCTTACGCAACTCGTAAGATGGGTGAGAACGTTGCTTCAATTCGGTTAAGGGTCCTGGTGAAAGATCTCCCGCCCTTGCTAGTACAGATTCTAAAGAACTACCATAAACTTTCATTCTTCCGGTTTGTGCTGTTCGCCAAATCGAAGCGGCCTCGAGATATGGTTCACGTGAAACCTTATCGTCTTACGCAACTCGTAAGATGGGTGCGGACTTTGCTTGAATTCGGTTCGGGGTCCTGGTGAAAGATCTCCCGCCCTAACTCGTACAGCTTCTAAAGAACTACCATGAACTTTCATTCTTCCGGTTTGTGCTGTTTGCCGAATTGAAGCGGCCTCGAGATATGGTTCACGTGAAACCTTATCGTCTTACGCAACTCGTAAGATGGGTGCGGACTTTGCTTCAATTCGGTTAAGGTTCCAGGTGAAAGATCTCCCGCCCTTACTCGTACAGTTTCAAAATGACTACCATAAACTTTCATTCTTCACGTTTGTGCTGTTTGCCGAATTGAAGCGGCCTCGAAATATGGTTCACGTGAAACCTTATCGTCTTACGAAACTCGTAAGATGGGTGCGGACTTTGCTTCAATTCGGTTAGGGGTCCTGGTGAAAGCTCTCCCGTCCTTACTCGTACAGATTCTAAAGAACTACCATAAACTTTCATTCTTCCGATTTGTCCTGTTTGCCGAAGTGAAGAGGCCTCGAGATATGGTTCACGTGAAACCTTATCGTCTTACTCAACTCGTAAGATGGGTGCGGACTTTGCTTCAATTCAGTTAGGGGTCCTGGTGAAAGATCTGCCGCCCTTACTCGTACAGATTCCAAAGAACTACCATAAACTTTCATTCTTCCGGCTTGTGCTGTTCGCCGAATTGAAGCTGCCTCGAGATATGGTTCACGTGAAACCTTATCGTCTTACGCAACTCCTAAGATGGGTGAGAACGTTGCTTCAATTCGGTTAAGGATCCTGGTGAAAGATCTGCCGCCCTTACTCGTACAGATTCTAAAGAACTACCATAAACTTTCATTCTTCCGGTTTCTGCTGTTCGCCAAATCGAAGCGGCCTCGAGATATGGTTCACGTGAAACCTTATCGTCTTACGCAACTTGTAAGATGGGTGCGGACTTTGCTTCAATTCGGTTAGGGGTCCTGGTGAAAGATCTCCCGTCCTTACTCGTACAGATTCAAAATAACTACCATAAACTTTCATTCTTCCGGTTTGTGCTGTTTGCCGAATTGAAGCGGCCTCGAGATATGGTTCACGTCAAACCTTATCGTCTTACGCAACTCGTAAGATGGGTGAGAACGTTGCTTCAATTCGGTTAAGGGTCCTGGTGAAAGATCTGCCCTCCTTACTCGTACAGATTCTAAAGAACTACCATAAACTTTCATTCTTCCGGCTTGTGCTGTTTGCCGAATTGAAGCTGCCTCGAGATATGGTTCACGTGAAACTTTATCGTCTTACGCAACTCCTCAGATGGGTGAGAACGTTGCTTCAATTCGGTTAAGGGTCCTGGTGAAAGATCTGCCGCCCTTACTCGTACAGATTCTAAAGAACTACCATAAACTTTCATTCTTCACGTTTGTGCTGTTTGCCGAATTGAAGCGGCCTCGAGATATGGTTCACGTGAAACCTTATCGTCTTACGCAACTCGTACCATGGGTAAGAACGTTGCTTCAATTCGGTTAAGGGTCCTGGTGAAAGATCTGCCGTCCTTACTCGTACAGATTCTAAAGAACTACCATAAACTTTCATTCTTCCGGCTTGTGCTGTTCGCCGAATTGAAGCTGCCTCGAGATATGGTTCACGTGAAACTTTATCGTCTTACGCAACTCCTCAGATGGGTGAGAACGTTGTTTCAATTCGGTTAAGGGTCCTGGTGAAAGATCTGCCGCCCTTACTCGTACAGATTCTAAAGAACTACCATAAACTTTCATTCTTCCAGTTTCTGCTGTTCGCCAAATCGAAGCGGCCTCGAGATATGGTTCACGTGAAACCTTATCGTCTTACGCAACTTGTAAGATGGGTGCGGACTTTGCTTCAATTCGGTTAGGGGTCCTGGTGAAAGATCTCCCGTCCTTACTCGTACAGATTCAAAATAACTACCATAAACTTTCATTCTTCCGGTTTGTGCTGTTTGCCGAATTGAAGCGGCCTCGAGATATGGTTCACGTCAAACCTTATCGTCTTACGCAACTCGGAAGATGGGTGAGAACGTTGCTTCAATTCGGTTAAGGGTCCTGGTGAAAGATCTCCCGCCCTTGCTCGTACAGATTCTAAAGAACTACCATAATCTTTCATTCTTCCGGTTTGTGCTGTTCGCCAAATCGAAGCGGCCTCGAGATATGGTTCACGTGAAACCTTATCGTCTTACGCAACTCGTAAGATGGGTGCGGACTTTGCTTGAATTCGGTTCGGGGTCCTGGTGAAAGATCTCCCGCCCTTACTCGTACAGCTTCTTAAGAACTACCATAAGCTTTCATTCTTCCGGTTTGTGCTATTTGCCGAATTGAAGCTGCCTCGAGATATGGTTCACGTGAAACCTTATCGTCTTACGCAACTCGTAAGATGGGGGCGGACTTTGCTTCAATTCGGTTAAGGGTCCTGGTGAAAGATCTCCCGCCCTTACTCGTACAGCTTCTAAAGAACTAACATAAGCTTTCATTCTTCCGGTTTGTGCTGTTTGCCGAATTGAAGCTGCCTCGAGATATGGTTCACGTGAAACCTTATCGTCTTACGCAACTCGTACCATGGGTAAGAACGTTGCTTCAATTCGGTTAAGGGTCCTGGTGAAAGATCTGCCCTCCTTACTCGTACAGATTCTAAAGAACTACCATAAACTTTCATTCTTCCGGCTTGTGCTGTTTGCCGAATTGAAGCTGCCTCGAGATATGGTTCACGTGAAACTTTATCGTCTTACGCAACTCCTCAGATGGGTGAGAACGTTGCTTCAATTCGGTTAAGGGTCCTGGTGAAAGATCTGCCGCCCTTACTCGTACAGATTCTAAAGAACTACCATAAACTTTCATTCTTCACGTTTGTGCTGTTTGCCGAATTGAAGCGGCCTCGAGATATGGTTCACGTGAAACCTTATCGTCTTACGCAACTCGTACCATGGGTAAGAACGTTGCTTCAATTCGGTTAAGGGTCCTGGTGAAAGATCTGCCGTCGTTACTCGTACAGATTCTAAAGAACTACCATAAACTTTCATTCTTCCGGCTTGTGCTGTTCGCCGAATTGAAGCTGCCTCGAGATATGGTTCACGTGAAACTTTATCGTCTTACGCAACTCCTCAGATGGGTGAGAACGTTGTTTCAATTCGGTTAAGGGTCCTGGTGAAAGATCTGCCGCCCTTACTCGTACAGATTCAAAATAACTACCATAAACTTTCATTCTTCCGGTTTGTGCTGTTTGCCGAATTGAAGCGGCCTCGAGATATGGTTCACGTGAAACCTTATCGTCTTACGCAACTCGTACCATGGGTAAGAACGTTGCTTCAATTCGGTTAAGGGTCCTGGTGAAAGATCTGCCGTCCTTACTCGTACAGATTCTAAAGAACTACCATAAACTTTCATTCTTCCGGCTTGTGCTGTTCGCCGAATTGAAGCTGCCTCGAGATATGGTTCACGTGAAACTTTATCGTCTTACGCAACTCCTCAGATGGGTGAGAACGTTGTTTCAATTCGGTTAAGGGTCCTGGTGAAAGATCTGCCGCCCTTACTCGTACAGATTCAAAATAACTACCATAAACTTTCATTCTTCCGGTTTGTGCTGTTTGCCGAATTGAAGCGGCCTCGAGATATGGTTCACGTGAAACCTCATCGTCTTACACAACTCGTAAGATGGGTGCGGACTTTGCTTCAATTCGGTTAAGGGTCCAGGTGAAAGATCTCCCGCCCTTACTCGTACAGTTTCAAAATAACTACCATAAACTTTCATTCTTCGGGTTTGTGCTGTTTGCCGAATTGAAGCGGCCTCGAGATATGGTTCACGTGAAACCTCATCGTCTTACACAACTCGTAAGATGGGTGCGGACTTTGCTTCAATTCGGTTAAGGGTCCAGGTGAAAGATCTCCCGCCCTTACTCGTACAGTTTCAAAATAACTACCATAAACTTTCATTCTTCGGGTTTGTGCTGTTTGCCGAATAGAAGCGGCCTTGAAACATGGTTTACGTGAAACCTTATCGTCTTACGCAACTCGTAAGATGGCGGCGGACTTTGCTTCAATTCGGTTGAGGGTCCTGGTGAAAGATCTCCCGCCCTTACTCGTACAGCTTCTAAAGAACTACCATAAGCTTTCATTATTCCGGTTTATGCTGTTTGCCGAATTGGAGCTGCCTCGAGATATGGTTCACGTGAAACCTTATCGTCTTACTCAACTCGTAAGATGGGTGCGGACTTTGCTTCAATTCGTTTAAGGGTCCTGGTGAAAGATCTCCCGCCCTTACTCGTACAGATTCAAAATAACTACCATAAACTTTCATTCTTCCGGCTTGTGCTGTTCGCCAAATCGAAGCGGCCTCGAGATATGGTTCACGTGAAACCTTATCGTCTTACGCAACTTGTAAGATGGGTGCGGACTTTGCTTCAATTCGGTTATGGGTGCTGGCGAAAGATCTCCCGCCCTTACGCGTACAGATTCAAAATAACTACAATAAACTTTCATTTTTCCGGTTTGTGCTATTTGCCGAATTGAAGCGGCCTCGAGATATGGTTCACGTCAAACCTTATCGTCTTACGCAACTCGTAAGATGGGTGAGAACGTTGCTTCAATTCGGTTAAGGGTCCTGGTGAAAGATCTCCCGCCCTTGCTAGTACAGATTCTAAAGAACTACCATAAACTTTCATTCTTCCGGTTTGTGCTGTTCGCCAAATCGAAGCGGCCTCGAGATATGGTTCACGTGAAACCTTATCGTCTTACGCAACTCGTAAGATGGGTGCGGACTTCGCTTGAATTCGGTTCGGGGTCCTGGTGAAAGATCTCCCGCCCTAACTCGTACAGCTTCTAAAGAACTACCATAAACTTTCATTCTTCCGGTTTGTGCTGTTTGCCGAATTGAAGCGGCCTCGAGATATGGTTCACGTGAAACCTTATCGTCTTATGCAACTCGTAAGATGCGTGCGGACTTTGCTTCAATTCGCTTAAGGTTCCAGGTGAAAGATCTCCCGCCCTTACTCGTACAGTTTCAAAATAACTACCATAAACTTTCATTCTTCACGTTTGTGCTGTTTGCCGAATTGAAGCGGCCTCGAGATATGGTTCACGTGAAACCTTATCGTCTTACGCAACTCGTAAGATGGGTGCGGACTTTGCTTCAATTCGGTTAGGGGTCCTGGTGAAAGATCTCCCGCCCTTACTCGTACAGCTTCTAAAGAACTACCATAAGCTTTCATTCTTCCGGTTTGTGCTGTTTGCCGAATTGAAGCTGCCTCGAGATATGGTTCACGTGAAACCTTATCGTCTTACGCAACTCGTACCATGGGTAAGAACGTTGCTTCAATTCGGTTAAGGGTCCTGGTGAAAGATCTGCCGCCCTTACTCGTACAGATTCTAAAGAACTACCATAAACTTTCATTCTTCCGGCTTGTGCTGTTCGCCGAATTGAAGCTGCCTCGAGATATGGTTCACGAGAAACCTTATCGTCTTACGCAACTCCTAAGATGGGTGAGAACGTTGCTTCAATTCGGTTAAGGATCCTGGTGAAAGATCTGCCGCCCTTACTCGTACAGATTCTAAAGAACTACCATAAACTTTCATTCTTCCGGTTTCTGCTGTTCGCCAAATCGAAGCGGCCTCGAGATATGGTTCACGTGAAACCTTATCGTCTTACGCAACTTGTAAGATGGGTGCGGACTTTGCTTCAATTCGGTTAGGGGTCCTGGTGAAAGATCTCCCGTCCTTACTCGTACAGATTCAAAATAACTACCATAAACTTTCATTCTTCCGGTTTGTGCTGTTTGCCGAATTGAAGCGGCCTCGAGATATGGTTCACGTCAAACCTTATCGTCTTACGCAACTCGTAAGATGGGTGAGAACGTTGCTTCAATTCGGCTAAGGGTCCTGGTGAAAGATCTCCCGCCCTTGCTCGTACAGATTCTAAAGAACTACCATAAACTTTCATTCTTCCGGTTTGTGCTGTTCGCCAAATCGAAGCGGCCTCGAGATATGGTTCACGTGAAACCTTATCGTCTTACGCAACTTGTAAGATGGGTGCGGACTTTGCTTCAATTCGGTTAGGGGTCCTGGTGAAAGATCTCCCGTCCTTACTCGTACAGATTCAAAATAACTACCATAAACTTTCATTCTTCCGGTTTGTGCTGTTTGCCGAATTGAAGCGGCCTCGAGATATGGTTCACGTCAAACCTTATCGTCTTACGCAACTCGTAAGATGGGTGAGAACGTTGCTTCAATTCGGTTAAGGGTCCTGGTGAAAGATCTCCCGCCCTTACTCGTACAGCTTCTAAAGAACTAACATAAGCTTTCATTCTTCCGGTTTGTGCTGTTTGCCGAATTGAAGCTGCCTCGAGATATGGTTCACGTGAAACCTTATCGTCTTACGCAACTCGTACCATGGGTAAGAACGTTGCTTCAATTCGGTTAAGGGTCCTGGTGAAAGATCTGCCCTCCTTACTCGTACAGATTCTAAAGAACTACCATAAACTTTCATTCTTCCGGCTTGTGCTGTTTGCCGAATTGAAGCTGCCTCCAGATATGGTTCACGTGAAACTTTATCGTCTTACGCAACTCCTCAGATGGGTGAGAACGTTGCTTCAATTCGGTTAAGGGTCCTGGTGAAAGATCTGCCGCCCTTACTCGTACAGATTCTAAAGAACTACCATAAACTTTCATTCTTCACGTTTGTGCTGTTTGCCGAATTGAAGCGGCCTCGAGATATGGTTCACGTGAAACCTTATCGTCTTACGCAACTCGTACCATGGGTAAGAACGTTGCTTCAATTCGGTTAAGGGTCCTGGTGAAAGATCTGCCGTCCTTACTCGTACAGATTCTAAAGAACTACCATAAACTTTTATTCTTCCGGCTTGTGCTGTTCGCCGAATTGAAGCTGCCTCGAGATATGGTTCACGTGAAACTTTATCGTCTTACGCAACTCCTCAGATGGGTGAGAACGTTGTTTCAATTCGGTTAAGGGTCCTGGTGAAAGATCTGCCGCCCTTACTCGTACAGATTCTAAAGAACTACCATAAACTTTCATTCTTCCAGTTTCTGCTGTTCGCCAAATCGAAGCGGCCTCGAGATATGGTTCACGTGAAACCTTATCGTCTTACGCAACTTGTAAGATGGGTGCGGACTTTGCTTCAATTCGGTTAGGGGTCCTGGTGAAAGATCTCCCGTCCTTACTCGTACAGATTCAAAATAACTACCATAAACTTTCATTCTTCCGGTTTGTGCTGTTTGCCGAATTGAAGCGGCCTCGAGATATGGTTCACGTCAAACCTTATCGTCTTACGCAACTCGGAAGATGGGTGAGAACGTTGCTTCAATTCGGTTAAGGGTCCTGGTGAAAGATCTCCCGCCCTTGCTCGTACAGATTCTAAAGAACTACCATAATCTTTCATTCTTCCGGTTTGTGCTGTTCGCCAAATCGAAGCGGCCTCGAGGTATGGTTCACGTGAAACCTTATCGTCTTACGCAACTCGTAAGATGGGTGCGGACTTTGCTTGAATTCGGTTCGGGGTCCTGGTGAAAGATCTCCCGCCCTTACTCGTACAGCTTCTAAAGAACTACCATAAGCTTTCATTCTTCCGGTTTGTGCTATTTGCCGAATTGAAGAGGCCTCGAGATATGGTTCACGTGAAACATTATCGTCTTACGCAACTCGTAAGATGGGTGCGGACTTTGCATCAATTCGGTTAATGGTCCTGGTGAACGATCTCCCGTCCTTACTCGTACAGATTCTAAAGGACTACCATAAACTTTCATTCTTCCGGTTTGTCCTGTTTGCCGAATTGAAGCTGCCTCGAGATATGGTTCACGTGAAACTTTATCGTCTTACGCAACTCCTCAGATGGGTGAGAACGTTGTTTCAATTCGGTTAAGGGTCCTGGTGAAAGGTCTCCCGCCCTTACGCGTACAGCTTCTAAACAACTACCATAAACTTTCATTTTTCCGGTTTGTGCTGTTTGCCAAATCAAAGCGGCCTCGAGATATGGTTTACGTGAAACCTTATCGTTTCACGCAACTCGTAAGATGGGTGCGGACTTTGCTTCAGTTCGGTTAGGGGTCCTGGTGAAAGCTCTCCCGTCCTTACTCGTACAGATTCTAAAGAACTACCATAAACTTTCATTCTTCCGATTTGTCCTGTTTGCCGAATTGAAGAGGCCTCGAGATATGGTTCACGTGAAACCTTATCGTCTTACGCAACTCGTAAGATGGGTGCGGACTTTGCTTCAATTCGTTTAAGGGTCCTGGTGAAAGATCTCCCGCCCTTACTCGTACAGATTCAAAATAACTACCATAAACTTTCATTCTTCCGGCTTGTGCTGTTCGCCAAATCGAAGCGGCCTCGAGATATGGTTCACGTCAAACCTTATCGTCTTACGCAACTCGTAAGATGGGTGAGAACGTTTCTTCAATTCGGTTAAGGGTCCTGGTGAAAGATCTCCCGCCCTTGCTAGTACAGATTCTAAAGAACTACCATAAACTTTCATTCTTCCGGTTTGTGCTGTTCGCCAAATCGAAGCGGCCTCGAGATATGGTTCACGTGAAACCTTATCGTCTTACGCAACTCGTAAGATGGGTGCGGACTTTGCTTGAATTCGGTTCGGGGTCCTGGTGAAAGATCTCCCGCCCTAACTCGTACAGCTTCTAAAGAACTACCATAAACTTTCATTCTTCCGGTTTGTGCTGTTTGCCGAATTGAAGCGGCCTCGAGATATGGTTCACGTGAAACCTTATCGTCTTACGCAACTCGTAAGATGGGTGCGGACTTTGCTTCAATTCGGTTAAGGTTCCAGGTGAAAGATCTCCCGCCCTTACTCGTACAGTTTCAAAATAACTACCATAAACTTTCATTCTTCACGTTTGTGCTGTTTGCCGAATTGAAGCGGCCTCGAGATATGGTTCACGTGAAACCTTATCGTCTTACGAAACTCGTAAGATGGGTGCGGACTTTGCTTCAATTCGGTTAGGGGTCCTGGTGAAAGCTCTCCCGTCCTTACTCGTACAGATTCTAAAGAACTACCATAAACTTTCATTCTTCCGATTTGTCCTGTTTGCCGAAGTGAAGAGGCCTCGAGATATGGTTCACGTGAAACCTTATCGTCTTACTCAACTCGTAAGATGGGTGCGGACTTTGCTTCAATTCGTTTAAGGGTCCTGGTGAAAGATCTCCCGCCCTTACTCGTACAGATTCAAAATAACTACCATAAACTTTCATTCTTCCGGCTTGTGCTGTTCGCCAAATCGAAGCGGCCTCGAGATATGGTTCACGTGAAACCTTATCGTCTTACGCAACTTGTAAGATGGGTGCGGACTTTGCTTCAATTCGGTTAGGGGTGCTGGCGAAAGATCTCCCGCCCTTACGCGTACAGATTCAAAATAACTACAATAAACTTTCATTTTTCCGGTTTGTGCTATTTGCCGAATTGAAGCGGCCTCGAGATATGGTTCACGTCAAACCTTATCGTCTTACGCAACTCGTAAGATGGGTGAGAACGTTGCTTCAATTCGGTTAAGGGTCCTGGTGAAAGATCTCCCGCCCTTGCTAGTACAGATTCTAAAGAACTACCATAAACTTTCATTCTTCCGGTTTGTGCTGTTCGCCAAATCGAAGCGGCCTCGAGATATGGTTCACGTGAAACCTTATCGTCTTACGCAACTCGTAAGATGGGTGCGGACTTCGCTTGAATTCGGTTCGGGGTCCTGGTGAAAGATCTCCCGCCCTAACTCGTACAGCTTCTAAAGAACTACCATAAACTTTCATTCTTCCGGTTTGTGCTGTTTGCCGAATTGAAGCGGCCTCGAGATATGGTTCACGTGAAACCTTATCGTCTTATGCAACTCGTAAGATGCGTGCGGACTTTGCTTCAATTCGGTTAAGGTTCCAGGTGAAAGATCTCCCGCCCTTACTCGTACAGTTTCAAAATAACTACCATAAACTTTCATTCTTCACGTTTGTGCTGTTTGCCGAATTGAAGCGGCCTCGAGATATGGTTCACGTGAAACCTTATCGTCTTACGCAACTCGTAAGATGGGTGCGGACTTTGCTTCAATTCGGTTAGGGGTCCTGGTGAAAGATCTCCCGCCCTTACTCGTACAGCTTCTAAAGAACTACCATAAGCTTTCATTCTTCCGGTTTGTGCTGTTTGCCGAATTGAAGCTGCCTCGAGATATGGTTCACGTGAAACCTTATCGTCTTACGCAACTCGTACCATGGGTAAGAACGTTGCTTCAATTCGGTTAAGGGTCCTGGTGAAAGATCTCCCGCCCTTGCTCGTACAGATTCTAAAGAACTACCATAAACTTTCATTCTTCCGGTTTGTGCTGTTCGCCAAATCGAAGCGGCCTCGAGATATGGTTCACGTGAAACCTTATCGTCTTACGCAACTCGTAAGATGGGTGCGGACTTTGCTTGAATTCGGTTAGGGGTCCTGGTGAAAGCTCTCCCGTCCTTACTCGTACAGATTCTAAAGAACTACCATAAACTTTCATTCTTCCGATTTGTCCTGTTTGCCGAAGTGAAGAGGCCTCGAGATATGGTTCACGTGAAACCTTATCGTCTTACTCAACTCGTAAGATGGGTGCGGACTTTGCTTCAATTCGTTTAAGGGTCCTGGTGAAAGATCTCCCGCCCTTACTCGTACAGATTCAAAATAACTACCATAAACTTTCATTCTTCCGGCTTGTGCTGTTCGCCAAATCGAAGCGGCCTCGAGATATGGTTCACGTGAAACCTTATCGTCTTACGCAACTTGTAAGATGGGTGCGGACTTTGCTTCAATTCGGTTAGGGGTGCTGGCGAAAGATCTCCCGCCCTTACGCGTACAGATTCAAAATAACTACAATAAACTTTCATTTTTCCGGTTTGTGCTATTTGCCGAATTGAAGCGGCCTCGAGATATGGTTCACGTCAAACCTTATCGTCTTACGCAACTCGTAAGATGGGTGAGAACGTTGCTTCAATTCGGTTAAGGGTCCTGGTGAAAGATCTCCCGCCCTTGCTAGTACAGATTCTAAAGAACTACCATAAACTTTCATTCTTCCGGTTTGTGCTGTTCGCCAAATCGAAGCGGCCTCGAGATATGGTTCACGTGAAACCTTATCGTCTTACGCAACTCGTAAGATGGGTGCGGACTTCGCTTGAATTCGGTTCGGGGTCCTGGTGAAAGATCTCCCGCCCTAACTCGTACAGCTTCTAAAGAACTACCATAAACTTTCATTCTTCCGGTTTGTGCTGTTTGCCGAATTGAAGCGGCCTCGAGATATGGTTCACGTGAAACCTTATCGTCTTATGCAACTCGTAAGATGCGTGCGGACTTTGCTTCAATTCGGTTAAGGTTCCAGGTGAAAGATCTCCCGCCCTTACTCGTACAGTTTCAAAATAACTACCATAAACTTTCATTCTTCACGTTTGTGCTGTTTGCCGAATTGAAGCGGCCTCGAGATATGGTTCACGTGAAACCTTATCGTCTTACGCAACTCGTAAGATGGGTGCGGACTTTGCTTCAATTCGGTTAGGGGTCCTGGTGAAGGATCTCCCGCCCTTACTCGTACAGCTTCTAAAGAACTACCATAAGCTTTCATTCTTCCGGTTTGTGCTGTTTGCCGAATTGAAGCTGCCTCGAGATATGGTTCACGTGAAACCTTATCGTCTTACGCAACTCGTACCATGGGTAAGAACGTTGCTTCAATTCGGTTAAGGGTCCTGGTGAAAGATCTCCCGCCCTTGCTCGTACAGATTCTAAAGAACTACCATAAACTTTCATTCTTCCGGTTTGTGCTGTTCGCCAAATCGAAGCGGCCTCGAGATATGGTTCACGTGAAACCTTATCGTCTTACGCAACTCGTAAGATGGGTGCGGACTTTGCTTGAATTCGGTTCGGGGTCCTGGTGAAAGATCTCCCGCCCTTACTCGTACAGCTTCTAAAGAACTACCATAAGCTTTCATTCTTCCGGTTTGTGCTGTTTGCCGAATTGAAGCTGCCTCGAGATATGGTTCACGTGAAACCTTATCGTCTTACGCAACTCGTACCATGGGTAAGAACGTTGCTTCAATTCGGTTAAGGGTCCTGGTGAAAGATCTGCCGCCCTTACTCGTACAGATTCTAAAGAACTACCATAAACTTTCATTCTTCCGGCTTGTGCTGTTCGCCGAATTGAAGCTGCCTCGAGATATGGTTCACGAGAAACCTTATCGTTTCACGCAACTCGTAAGATGGGTGCGGACTTTGCTTCAATTCGGTTAGGGGTCCTGGTGAAAGATATCCCGCCCTTACGCGTACAGATTCAAAATAACTACTATAAACTTTCATTCTTCCGGTTTGTGCTATTTGCCGAATTGAAGCGGCCTCGAGATATGGTTCACGTCAAACCTTATCGTCTTACGCAACTCGTAAGATGGGTGAGAACGTTGCTTCAATTCGGTTATGGGTCCTGGTGAAAGATCTCCCGCCCTTGCTCGTACAGATTCTAAAGAACTACCATAAACTTTCATTCTTCCGGTTTGTGCTGTTCGCCAAATCGAAGCGGCCTCGAGATATGGTTCACGTGAAACCTTATCGTCTTACGCAACTCGTAAGATGGGTGCGGACTTTGCTTGAATTCGGTTCGGGGTCCTGGTGAAAGATCTCCCGCCCTTACTCGTACAGCTTCTAAAGAACTACCATAAGCTTTCATTCTTCCGGTTTGTGCTATTTGCCGAATTGAAGCTGCCTCGAGATATGGTTCACGTGAAACCTTATCGTCTTACGCAACTCGTAAGATGGGTGAGAACGTTGCTTCCATTCGGTTCAGGGTCCTGGTGAAAGATCTGCCGCCCTTACTCGTACAGATTCTAAAGAACTACCATAAACTTTCATTCTTCCGGTTTCTGCTGTTCGCCAAATCGAAGCGGCCTCGAGATATGGTTCACGTGAAACCTTATCGTCTTACGCAACTTGTAAGATGGGTGCGGACTTTGCTTCAATTCGGTTAGGGGTCCTGGTGAAAGATCTCCCGCCCTTACGCGTACAGATTCAAAATAACTACTATAAACTTTCATTCTTCCGGTTTGTGCTATTTGCCGAATTGAAGCGGCCTCGAGATATGGTTCACGTCAAACCTTATCGTCTTACGCAACTCGTAAGATGGGTGAGAACGTTGCTTCAATTCGGTTAAGGGTCCTGGTGAAAGATCTCCCGCCCTTGCTCGTACAGATTCTAAAGAACTACCATAAACTTTCATTCTTCCGGTTTGTGCTGTTCGCCAAATCGAAGCGGCCTCGAGATATGGTTCACGTGAAACCTTATCGTCTTACGCAACTCGTAAGATGGGTGCGGACTTTGCTTGAATTCGGTTCGGGGTCCTGGTGAAAGATCTCCCGCCCTTACTCGTACAGCTTCTAAAGAACTACCATAAGCTTTCATTCTTCCGGTTTGTGCTGTTTGCCGAATTGAAGCTGCCTCAAGATATGGTTCACGTTAAACCTTATCGTCTTACGCAACTCGTACCATGGGTAAGAACGTTGCTTCAATTCGGTTAAGGGTCCTGGTGAAAGATCTGCCGTCCTTACTCGTACAGATTCTAAAGAACTACCATAAACTTTCATTCTTCCGGCTTGTGCTGTTCGCCGAATTGAAGCTGCCTCGAGATATGGTTCACGTGAAACCTTATCGTCTTACGCAACTCCTAAGATGGGTGAGAACGTTGCTTCAATTCGGTTAAGGGTCCTGGTGAAAGATCTGCCGCCCTTACTCGTACAGATTCTAAAGAACTACCATAAACTTTCATTCTTCCGGTTCCTGCTGTTCGCCAAATCGAAGCGGCCTCGAGATATGGTTCACGTGAAACCTTATCGTCTTACGCAACTTGTAAGATGGGTGCGGACTTTGCTTCAATTCGGTTAGGGGTCCTGGTGAACGATCTCCCGTCCTTACTCGTACAGATTCAAAATAACTACCATAAACTTTCATTCTTCCGGTTTGTGCTGTTTGCCGAATTGAAGCGGCCTCGAGATATGGATCACGTCAAACCTTATCGTCTTACACAACTCGTAAGATGGGTGAGAACGTTGCTTCTATTCGGTTAAGGGTCCTGGTGAAAGATCTCCTGCCCTTGCTCGTACAGATTCTAAAGAACTACCATAAACTTTCATTCTTCCGGTTTGTGCTGTTTGCCGAATTGAAGCGGCCTCGAGATATGGTTCACGTCAAACCTTGTCGTCTTAAGCAACTCGTAAGATGGGTGCGGACTTTGGTTCAATTCGGTTAAGGGTCCTGGTGAAAGATTTCCCGCCCTTACGCGTACAGATTCAAAATAACTACCATAAACTTTCATTCTTCCGGTTTGTGCTGTTTGCCGAATTGAAGCGGCTTCGAGATATGGTTCACGTGAAACCTAATCGTCTCACGCAACTCCTAAGATGGGTGAGAACGTTGCTTCAATTCGGTTAAGGGTCCTGGTGAAAGATCTCCCGTCCTTACTCGTACAGATTCTAAAAAACTACCATAAACTTTTATTCTTCCGGTTTGTCCTGTTTGCCGAATTGAAGAGGCCTCGAGATATGGTTCACGTCAAACCTTATCGTCTTACGCAACTCGTAAGATGGGTGAGAACGTTGCTTCAATTCGGTTAAGGGTCCTGGTGAAAGATCTCCCGCCCTTGCTCGTACAGATTCTAAAGAACTACCATAAACTTTCATTCTTCCGGTTTGTGCTGTTCGCCAAATCGAAGCGGCCTCGAGATATGGTTCACGTGAAACCTTATCGTCTTACGCAACTCGTAAGATGGGTGCGGACTTTGCTTGAATTCGGTTCGGGGTCCTGGTGAAAGATCTCCCGCCCTTACTCGTACAGCTTCTAAAGAACTACCATAAGCTTTCATTCTTCCGGTTTGTGCTGTTTGCCGAATTGAAGCTGCCTCGAGATATGGTTCACGTGAAACCTTATCGTCTTACGCAACTCGTACCATGGGTAAGAACGTTGCTTCAATTCGGTTAAGGGTCCTGGTGAAAGATCTGCCGCCCTTACTCGTACAGATTCTAAAGAACTACCATAAACTTTCATTCTTCCGGCTTGTGCTGTTCGCCGAATTGAAGCTGCCTCGAGATATGGTTCACGAGAAACCTTATCGTTTCACGCAACTCGTAAGATGGGTGCGGACTTTGCTTCAATTCGGTTAGGGGTCCTGGTGAAAGATCTCCCGCCCTTACGCGTACAGATTCAAAATAACTACTATAAACTTTCATTCTTCCGGTTTGTGCTATTTGCCGAATTGAAGCGGCCTCGAGATATGGTTCACGTCAAACCTTATCGTCTTACGCAACTCGTAAGATGGGTGAGAACGTTGCTTCAATTCGGTTATGGGTCCTGGTGAAAGATCTCCCGCCCTTGCTCGTACAGATTCTAAAGAACTACCATAAACTTTCATTCTTCCGGTTTGTGCTGTTCGCCAAATCGAAGGGGCCTCGAGATATGGTTCACGTGAAACCTTATCGTCTTACGCAACTCGTAAGATGGGTGCGGACTTTGCTTGAATTCGGTTCGGGGTCCTGGTGAAAGATCTCCCGCCCTTACTCGTACAGCTTCTAAAGAACTACCATAAGCTTTCATTCTTCCGGTTTGTGCTATTTGCCGAATTGAAGCTGCCTCGAGATATGGTTCACGTGAAACCTTATCGTCTTACGCAACTCGTAAGATGGGTGAGAACGTTGCTTCCATTCGGTTCAGGGTCCTGGTGAAAGATCTGCCGCCCTTACTCGTACAGATTCTAAAGAACTACCATAAACTTTCATTCTTCCGGTTTCTGCTGTTCGCCAAATCGAAGCGGCCTCGAGATATGGTTCACGTGAAACCTTATCGTCTTACGCAACTTGTAAGATGGGTGCGGACTTTGCTTCAATTCGGTTAGGGGTCCTGGTGAAAGATCTCCCGCCCTTACGCGTACAGATTCAAAATAACTACTATAAACTTTCATTCTTCCGGTTTGTGCTATTTGCCGAATTGAAGCGGCCTCGAGATATGGTTCACGTCAAACCTTATCGTCTTACGCAACTCGTAAGATGGGTGAGAACGTTGCTTCAATTCGGTTAAGGGTCCTGGTGAAAGATCTCCCGCCCTTGCTCGTACAGATTCTAAAGAACTACCATAAACTTTCATTCTTCCGGTTTGTGCTGTTCGCCAAATCGAAGCGGCCTCGAGATATGGTTCACGTGAAACCTTATCGTCTTACGCAACTCGTAAGATGGGTGCGGACTTTGCTTGAATTCGGTTCGGGGTCCTGGTGAAAGATCTCCCGCCCTTACTCGTACAGCTTCTAAAGAACTACCATAAGCTTTCATTCTTCCGGTTTGTGCTGTTTGCCGAATTGAAGCTGCCTCAAGATATGGTTCACGTTAAACCTTATCGTCTTACGCAACTCGTACCATGGGTAAGAACGTTGCTTCAATTCGGTTAAGGGTCCTGGTGAAAGATCTGCCGTCCTTACTCGTACAGATTCTAAAGAACTACCATAAACTTTCATTCTTCCGGCTTGTGCTGTTCGCCGAATTGAAGCTGCCTCGAGATATGGTTCACGTGAAACCTTATCGTCTTACGCAACTCCTAAGATGGGTGAGAACGTTGCTTCAATTCGGTTAAGGGTCCTGGTGAAAGATCTGCCGCCCTTACTCGTACAGATTCTAAAGAACTACCATAAACTTTCATTCTTCCGGTTCCTGCTGTTCGCCAAATCGAAGCGGCCTCGAGATATGGTTCACGTGAAACCTTATCGTCTTACGCAACTTGTAAGATGGGTGCGGACTTTGCTTCAATTCGGTTAGGGGTCCTGGTGAAAGATCTCCCGTCCTTACTCGTACAGATTCAAAATAACTACCATAAACTTTCATTCTTCCGGTTTGTGCTGTTTGCCGAATTGAAGCGGCCTCGAGATATGGTTCACGTCAAACCTTATCGTCTTACGCAACTCGTAAGATGGGTGAGAACGTTGCTTCAATTCGGTTAAGGGTCCTGGTGAAAGATCTCCCGCCCTTGCTCGTACAGATTCTAAAGAACTACCATAAACTTTCATTCTTCCGGTTTGTGCTGTTCGCCAAATCGAAGCGGCCTCGAGATATGGTTCACGTGAAACCTTATCGTCTTACGCAACTCGTAAGATGGGTGCGGACTTTGCTTGAATTCGGTTCGGGGTCCTGGTGAAAGATCTCCCGCCCTTACTCGTACAGCTTCTAAAGAACTACCATAAGCTTTCATTCTTCCGGTTTGTGCTGTTTGCCGAATTGAAGCTGCCTCAAGATATGGTTCACGTTAAACCTTATCGTCTTACGCAACTCGTACCATGGGTAAGAACGTTGCTTCAATTCGGTTAAGGGTCCTGGTGAAAGATCTGCCGTCCTTACTCGTACAGATTCTAAGAAACTACCATAAACTTTCATTCTTCCGGCTTGTGCTGTTCGCCGAATTGAAGCTGCCTCGAGATATGGTTCACGTGAAACCTTATCGTCTTACGCAACTCCTAAGATGGGTGAGAACGTTGCTTCAATTCGGTTAAGGGTCCTGGTGAAAGATCTGCCGCCCTTACTCGTACAGATTCTAAAGAACTACCATAAACTTTCATTCTTCCGGTTCCTGCTGTTCGCCAAATCGAAGCGGCCTCGAGATATGGTTCACGTGAAACCTTATCGTCTTACGCAACTTGTAAGATGGGTGCGGACTTTGCTTCAATTCGGTTAGGGGTCCTGGTGAAAGATCTCCCGTCCTTACTCGTACAGATTCAAAATAACTACCATAAACTTTCATTCTTCCGGTTTGTGCTGTTTGCCGAATTGAAGCGGCCTCGAGATATGGATCACGTCAAACCTTATCGTCTTACACAACTCGTAAGATGGGTGAGAACGTTGCTTCTATTCGGTTAAGGGTCCTGGTGAAAGATCTCCTGCCCTTGCTCGTACAGATTCTAAAGAACTACCATAAACTTTCATTCTTCCGGTTTGTGCTGTTTGCCGAATTGAAGCGGCCTCGAGATATGGTTCACGTCAAACCTTGTCGTCTTAAGCAACTCGTAAGATGGGTGCGGACTTTGGTTCAATTCGGTTAAGGGTCCTGGTGAAAGATTTCCCGCCCTTACGCGTACAGATTCAAAATAACTACCATAAACTTTCATTCTTCCGGTTTGTGCTGTTTGCCGAATTGAAGCGGCTTCGAGATATGGTTCACGTGAAACCTAATCGTCTCACGCAACTCCTAAGATGGGTGAGAACGTTGCTTCAATTCGGTTAAGGGTCCTGGTGAAAGATCTCCCGTCCTTACTCGTACAGATTCTAAAAAACTACCATAAACTTTTATTCTTCCGGTTTGTCCTGTTTGCCGAATTGAAGAGGCCTCGAGATATGGTTCACGTCAAACCTTATCGTCTTACGCAACTCGTAAGATGGGTGAGAACGTTGCTTCAATTCGGTTAAGGGTCCTGGTGAAAGATCTCCCGCCCTTGCTCGTACAGATTCTAAAGAACTACCATAAACTTTCATTCTTCCGGTTTGTGCTGTTCGCCAAATCGAAGCGGCCTCGAGATATGGTTCACGTGAAACCTTATCGTCTTACGCAACTCGTAAGATGGGTGCGGACTTTGCTTGAATTCGGTTCGGGGTCCTGGTGAAAGATCTCCCGCCCTTACTCGTACAGCTTCTAAAGAACTACCATAAGCTTTCATTCTTCCGGTTTGTGCTGTTTGCCGAATTGAAGCTGCCTCGAGATATGGTTCACGTGAAACCTTATCGTCTTACGCAACTCGTACCATGGGTAAGAACGTTGCTTCAATTCGGTTAAGGGTCCTGGTGAAAGATCTGCCGCCCTTACTCGTACAGATTCTAAAGAACTACCATAAACTTTCATTCTTCCGGCTTGTGCTGTTCGCCGAATTGAAGCTGCCTCGAGATATGGTTCACGAGAAACCTTATCGTTTCACGCAACTCGTAAGATGGGTGCGGACTTTGCTTCAATTCGGTTAGGGGTCCTGGTGAAAGATCTCCCGCCCTTACGCGTACAGATTCAAAATAACTACTATAAACTTTCATTCTTCCGGTTTGTGCTATTTGCCGAATTGAAGCGGCCTCGAGATATGGTTCACGTCAAACCTTATCGTCTTACGCAACTCGTAAGATGGGTGAGAACGTTGCTTCAATTCGGTTATGGGTCCTGGTGAAAGATCTCCCGCCCTTGCTCGTACAGATTCTAAAGAACTACCATAAACTTTCATTCTTCCGGTTTGTGCTGTTCGCCAAATCGAAGGGGCCTCGAGATATGGTTCACGTGAAACCTTATCGTCTTACGCAACTCGTAAGATGGGTGCGGACTTTGCTTGAATTCGGTTCGGGGTCCTGGTGAAAGATCTCCCGCCCTTACTCGTACAGCTTCTAAAGAACTACCATAAGCTTTCATTCTTCCGGTTTGTGCTATTTGCCGAATTGAAGCTGCCTCGAGATATGGTTCACGTGAAACCTTATCGTATTACGCAACTCGTAAGATGGGTGAGAACGTTGCTTCCATTCGGTTCAGGGTCCTGGTGAAAGATCTGCCGCCCTTACTCGTACAGATTCTAAAGAACTACCATAAACTTTCATTCTTCCGGTTTCTGCTGTTCGCCAAATCGAAGCGGCCTCGAGATATGGTTCACGTGAAACCTTATCGTCTTACGCAACTTGTAAGATGGGTGCGGACTTTGCTTCAATTCGGTTAGGGGTCCTGGTGAAAGATCTCCCGCCCTTACGCGTACAGATTCAAAATAACTACTATAAACTTTCATTCTTCCGGTTTGTGCTATTTGCCGAATTGAAGCGGCCTCGAGATATGGTTCACGTCAAACCTTATCGTCTTACGCAACTCGTAAGATGGGTGAGAACGTTGCTTCAATTCGGTTAAGGGTCCTGGTGAAAGATCTCCCGCCCTTGCTCGTACAGATTCTAAAGAACTACCATAAACTTTCATTCTTCCGGTTTGTGCTGTTCGCCAAATCGAAGCGGCCTCGAGATATGGTTCACGTGAAACCTTATCGTCTTACGCAACTCGTAAGATGGGTGCGGACTTTGCTTGAATTCGGTTCGGGGTCCTGGTGAAAGATCTCCCGCCCTTACTCGTACAGCTTCTAAAGAACTACCATAAGCTTTCATTCTTCCGGTTTGTGCTGTTTGCCGAATTGAAGCTGCCTCAAGATATGGTTCACGTTAAACCTTATCGTCTTACGCAACTCGTACCATGGGTAAGAACGTTGCTTCAATTCGGTTAAGGGTCCTGGTGAAAGATCTGCCGTCCTTACTCGTACAGATTCTAAAGAACTACCATAAACTTTCATTCTTCCGGCTTGTGCTGTTCGCCGAATTGAAGCTGCCTCGAGATATGGTTCACGTGAAACCTTATCGTCTTACGCAACTCCTAAGATGGGTGAGAACGTTGCTTCAATTCGGTTAAGGGTCCTGGTGAAAGATCTGCCGCCCTTACTCGTACAGATTCTAAAGAACTACCATAAACTTTCATTCTTCCGGTTCCTGCTGTTCGCCAAATCGAAGCGGCCTCGAGATATGGTTCACGTGAAACCTTATCGTCTTACGCAACTTGTAAGATGGGTGCGGACTTTGCTTCAATTCGGTTAGGGGTCCTGGTGAAAGATCTCCCGTCCTTACTCGTACAGATTCTAAAGAACTACCATAAACTTTCATTCTTCCGGTTTGTGCTGTTCGCCAAATTGAAGCGGCCTCGAGATATGGTTCACGTGAAACCTTATCGTCTTACGCAACTCGTAAGATGGGTGCGGACTTTGCTTCAATTCGGTTAGGGGTCCTGGTGAAAGATCTCCCGCCCTTACTCGTACAGCTTCTAAAGAACTACCATAAGCTTTCATTCTTCCGGTTTGTGCTGTTTGCCGAATTGAAGCTGCCTCGAGATATGGTTCACGTGAAACCTTATCGTCTTACGCAACTCGTACCATGGGTAAGAACATTGCTTCAATTCGGTTAAGGGTCCTGGTGAAAGATCTGCCGCCCTTACTCGTACAGATTCTAAAGAACTACCATAAACTTTCATTCTTCCGGCTTGTGCTGTTCGCCGAATTGAAGCTGCCTCGAGATATGGTTCACGAGAAACCTTATCGTTTCACGCAACTCGTAAGATGGGTGCGGACTTTGCTTCAATTCGGTTAGGGGTCCTGGTGAAAGATCTCCCGCCCTTACGCGTACAGATTCAAAATAACTACTATAAACTTTCATTCTTCCGGTTTGTGCTATTTGCCGAATTGAAGCGGCCTCGAGATATGGTTCACGTCAAACCTTATCGTCTTACGCAACTCGTAAGATGGGTGAGAACGTTGCTTCAATTCGGTTATGGGTCCTGGTGAAAGATCTCCCGCCCTTGCTCGTACAGATTCTAAAGAACTACCATAAACTTTCATTCTTCCGGTTTGTGCTGTTCGCCAAATCGAAGCGGCCTCGAGATATGGTTCACGTGAAACCTTATCGTCTTACGCAACTCGTAAGATGGGTGCGGACTTTGCTTGAATTCGGTTCGGGGTCCTGGTGAAAGATCTCCCGCCCTTACTCGTACAGCTTCTAAAGAACTACCATAAGCTTTCATTCTTCCGGTTTGTGCTATTTGCCGAATTGAAGCTGCCTCGAGATATGGTTCACGTGAAACCTTATCGTCTTACGCAACTCGTAAGATGGGTGAGAACGTTGCTTCAATTCGGTTAAGGGTCCTGGTGAAAGATCTCCCGCCCTTGCTCGTACAGATTCTAAAGAACTACCATAAACTTTCATTCTTCCGGTTTGTGCTGTTCGCCAAATCGAAGCGGCCTCGAGATATGGTTCACGTGAAACCTTATCGTCTTACGCAACTCGTAAGATGGGTGCGGACTTTGCTTGAATTCGGTTCGGGGTCCTGGTGAAAGATCTCCCGCCCTTACTCGTACAGCTTCTAAAGAACTACCATAAGCTTTCATTCTTCCGGTTTGTGCTATTTGCCGAATTGAAGCTGCCTCAAGATATGGTTCACGTTAAACCTTATCGTCTTACGCAACTCGTACCATGGGTAAGAACGTTGCTTCAATTCGGTTAAGGGTCCTGGTGAAAGATCTGCCGCCCTTACTCGTACAGATTCTAAAGAACTACCATAAACTTTCATTCTTCCGGTTTCTGCTGTTCGCCAAATCGAAGCGGCCTCGAGATATGGTTCACGTGAAACCTTATCGTCTTACGCAACTTGTAAGATGGGTGCGGACTTTGCTTCAATTCGGTTAGGGGTCCTGGTGAAAGATCTCCCGTCCTTACTCGTACAGATTCAAAATAACTACGATAAACTTTCATTCTTCCGGTTTGTGCTGTTTGCCGAATTGAAGCGGCCTCGAGATATGGATCACGTCAAACCTTATCGTCTTACACAACTCGTAAGATGGGTGAGAACGTTGCTTCTATTCGGTTAAGGGTCCTGGTGAAAGATCTCCTGCCCTTGCTCGTACAGATTCTAAAGAACTACCATAAACTTTCATTCTTCCGGTTTGAGCTGTTTGCCGAATTGAAGCGGCCTCGAGATATGGTTCACGTCAAACCTTGTCGTCTTAAGCAACTCGTAAGATGGGTGCGGACTTTGGTTCAATTCGGTTAAGGGTCCTGGTGAAAGATTTCCCGCCCTTACGCGTACAGATTCAAAATAACTACCATAAACTTTCATTCTTCCGGTTTGTGCTGTTTGCCGAATTGAAGCGGCTTCGAGATATGGTTCACGTGAAACCTAATCGTCTCACGCAACTCCTAAGATGGGTGAGAACGTTGCTTCAATTCGGTTAAGGGTCCTGGTGAAAGATCTCCCGTCCTTACTCGTACAGATTCTAAAAAACTACCATAAACTTTTATTCTTCCGGTTTGTCCTGTTTGCCGAATTGAAGAGGCCTCGAGATATGGTTCACGTCAAACCTTATCGTCTTACGCAACTCGTAAGATGGGTGAGAACGTTGCTTCAATTCGGTTAAGGGTCCTGGTGAAAGATCTCCCGCCCTTGCTCGTACAGATTCTAAAGAACTACCATAAACTTTCATTCTTCCGGTTTGTGCTGTTCGCCAAATTGAAGCGGCCTCGAGATATGGTTCACGTGAAACCTTATCGTCTTACGCAACTCGTAAGATGGGTGCGGACTTTGCTTCAATTCGGTTAGGGGTCCTGGTGAAAGATCTCCCGCCCTTACTCGTACAGCTTCTAAAGAACTACCATAAGCTTTCATTCTTCCGGTTTGTGCTGTTTGCCGAATTGAAGCTGCCTCGAGATATGGTTCACGTGAAACCTTATCGTCTTACGCAACTCGTAAGATGGGTGCGGACTTTGCTTGAATTCGGTTCGGGGTCCTGGTGAAAGATCTCCCGCCCTTACTCGTACAGCTTCTAAAGAACTACCATAAGCTTTCATTCTTCCGGTTTGTGCTGTTTGCCGAATTGAAGCTGCCTCAAGATATGGTTCACGTTAAACCTTATCGTCTTACGCAACTCGTACCATGGGTAAGAACGTTGCTTCAATTCGGTTAAGGGTCCTGGTGAAAGATCTGCCGTCCATACTCGTACAGATTCTAAAGAACTACCATAAACTTTCATTCTTCCGGCTTGTGCTGTTCGCCGAATTGAAGCTGCCTCGAGATATGGTTCACGTGAAACCTTATCGTCTTACGCAACTCCTAAGATGGGTGAGAACGTTGCTTCAATTCGGTTAAGGGTCCTGGTGAAAGATCTGCCGCCCTTACTCGTACAGATTCTAAAGAACTACCATAAACTTTCATTCTTCCGGTTCCTGCTGTTCGCCAAATCGAAGCGGCCTCGAGATATGGTTCACGTGAAACCTTATCGTCTTACGCAACTTGTAAGATGGGTGCGGACTTTGCTTCAATTCGGTTAGGGGTCCTGGTGAAAGATCTCCCGTCCTTACTCGTACAGATTCAAAATAACTACCATAAACTTTCATTCTTCCGGTTTGTGCTGTTTGCCGAATTGAAGCGGCCTCGAGATATGGATCACGTCAAACCTTATCGTCTTACACAACTCGTAAGATGGGTGAGAACGTTGCTTCTATTCGGTTAAGGGTCCTGGTGAAAGATCTCCTGCCCTTGCTCGTACAGATTCTAAAGAACTACCATAAACTTTCATTCTTCCGGTTTGTGCTGTTTGCCGAATTGAAGCGGCCTCGAGATATGGTTCACGTCAAACCTTGTCGTCTTAAGCAACTCGTAAGATGGGTGCGGACTTTGGTTCAATTCGGTTAAGGGTCCTGGTGAAAGATTTCCCGCCCTTACGCGTACAGATTCAAAATAACTACCATAAACTTTCATTCTTCCGGTTTGTGCTGTTTGCCGAATTGAAGCGGCTTCGAGATATGGTTCACGTGAAACCTAATCGTCTCACGCAACTCCTAAGATGGGTGAGAACGTTGCTTCAATTCGGTTAAGGGTCCTGGTGAAAGATCTCCCGTCCTTACTCGTACAGATTCTAAAAAACTACCATAAACTTTTATTCTTCCGGTTTGTCCTGTTTGCCGAATTGAAGAGGCCTCGAGATATGGTTCACGTCAAACCTTATCGTCTTACGCAACTCGTAAGATGGGTGCGGACTTTGCTTCAATTCGGTTAGGGGTCCTGGTGAAAGATCTCCCGCCCTTACTCGTACAGCTTCTAAAGAACTACCATAAGCTTTCATTCTTCCGGTTTGTGCTGTTTGCCGAATTGAAGCTGCCTCGAGATATGGTTCACGTGAAACCTTATCGTCTTACGCAACTCGTACCATGGGTAAGAACATTGCTTCAATTCGGTTAAGGGTCCTGGTGAAAGATCTGCCGCCCTTACTCGTACAGATTCTAAAGAACTACCATAAACTTTCATTCTTCCGGCTTGTGCTGTTCGCCGAATTGAAGCTGCCTCGAGATATGGTTCACGAGAAACCTTATCGTTTCACGCAACTCGTAAGATGGGTGCGGACTTTGCTTCAATTCGGTTAGGGGTCCTGGTGAAAGATCTCCCGCCCTTACGCGTACAGATTCAAAATAACTACTATAAACTTTCATTCTTCCGGTTTGTGCTATTTGCCGAATTGAAGCGGCCTCGAGATATGGTTCACGTCAAACCTTATCGTCTTACGCAACTCGTAAGATGGGTGAGAACGTTGCTTCAATTCGGTTAAGGGTCCTGGTGAAAGATCTCCCGCCCTTGCTCGTACAGATTCTAAAGAACTACCATAAACTTTCATTCTTCCGGTTTGTGCTGTTCGCCAAATCGAAGCGGCCTCGAGATATGGTTCACGTGAAACCTTATCGTCTTACGCAACTCGTAAGATGGGTGCGTACTTTGCTTGAATTCGGTTCGGGGTCCTGGTGAAAGATCTCCCGCCCTTACTCGTACAGCTTCTAAAGAACTACCATAAGCTTTCATTCTTCCGGTTTGTGCTATTTGCCGAATTGAAGCTGCCTCAAGATATGGTTCACGTTAAACCTTATCGTCTTACGCAACTCGTACCATGGGTAAGAACGGTGCTTCAATTCGGTTAAGGGTCCTGGTGAAAGATCTGCCGCCCTTACTCGTACAGATTCTAAAGAACTACCATAAACTTTCATTCTTCCGGTTTCTGCTGTTCGCCAAATCGAAGCGGCCTCGAGATATGGTTCACGTGAAACCTTATCGTCTTACGCAACTTGTAAGATGGGTGCGGACTTTGCTTCAATTCGGTTAGGGGTCCTGGTGAAAGATCTCCCGTCCTTACTCGTACAGATTCAAAATAACTACCATAAACTTTCATTCTTCCGGTTTGTGCTGTTTGCCGAATTGAAGCGGCCTCGAGATATGGATCACGTCAAACCTTATCGTCTTACACAACTCGTAAGATGGGTGAGAACGTTGCTTCTATTCGGTTAAGGGTCCTGGTGAAAGATCTCCTGCCCTTGCTCGTACAGATTCTAAAGAACTACCATAAACTTTCATTCTTCCGGTTTGTGCTGTTTGCCGAATTGAAGCGGCCTCGAGATATGGTTCACGTCAAACCTTGTCGTCTTAAGCAACTCGTAAGATGGGTGCGGACTTTGGTTCAATTCGGTTAAGGGTCCTGGTGAAAGATTTCCTGCCCTTACGCGTACAGATTCAAAATAACTACCATAAACTTTCATTCTTCCGGTTTGTGCTGTTTGCCGAATTGAAGCGGCTTCGAGATATGGTTCACGTGAAACCTAATCGTCTCACGCAACTCCTAAGATGGGTGAGAACGTTGCTTCAATTCGGTTAAGGGTCCTGGTGAAAGATCTCCCGTCCTTACTCGTACAGATTCTAAAAAACTACCATAAACTTTTATTCTTCCGGTTTGTCCTGTTTGCCGAATTGAAGAGGCCTCGAGATATGGTTCACGTGAAACCTTATCGTCTTACGCAACTCGTAAGATGGGTTCGGACTTTGCTTCAATTCGTTTAGGGGTCCTGGTGAAAGATCTCCCACCCTTACTTGTACAGATTCAAAATAACTACCATAAGCTTTCATTCTTCCGGTTTGTGCTGTTTGCCGAATTAAAGATCCCTCGAGATATGGTTCACGTGAAACCTTGTCGTCTTAAGCAACTCGTAAGATGGGTGCGTACTTTGGTTCAATTCGGTTAAGGGTCCTGGTGAAAGATTTCCCGCCCTTACGCGTACAGATTCAAAATAACTACCATAAACTTTCATTCTTCCGGTTTGTGCTGTTTGCCGAATTGAAGCGGCCTCGAGATATGGTTCACGTGAAACCTAATCGTCTTACGCAACTCGTAAGATGGGTGCGGACTTTGCTTCAATTTGGTTAGAGGTGCTGGTGAAAGATCTGCCGTCCTTACTCGTACAGATTCTAAAGAACTACCATAAGCTTTCATTCTTCCGGTTTGTGCTGTTTGCCGAATTGAAGATCCCTCGAGATACGGTTCACGTGAAACCTTATCGTCTTACGCAACTCGTAAGATGGGTGCGGACTTTGCTTCAATTCAGTTAGGGGTCCTGGTGAAAGATCTGCCGCCCTTACTCGTACAGATTCCAAAGAACTACCATAAACTTTCATTCTTCCGGCTTGTGCTGTTCGCCGAATTGAAGCTGCCTCGAGATATGGTTCACGTGAAACCTTATCGTCTTACGCAACTCCTAAGATGGGTGAGAACGTTGCTTCAATTCGGTTAAGGATCCTGGTGAAAGATCTGCCGCCCTTACTCGTACAGATTCTAAAGAACTACCATAAACTTTCATTCTTCCGGTTTGTGCTGTTCACCAAATCGAAGCGGCCTCGAGATATGGTTCACGTGAAACCTTATCGTCTTACGCAACTTGTAAGATGGGTGCGGACTTTGCTTCAATTCGGTTAGGGGTCCTGGTGAAAGATCTCCCGCCCTTACTCGTACAGCTTCTAAAGAACTACCATAAGCTTTCATTCTTCCGGTTTGTTCTATTTGCCGAATTGAAGCTGCCTCGAGATATGGATCACGTCAAACCTTATCGTCTTACACAACTCGTAAGATGGGTGAGAACGTTGCTTCTATTCGGTTAAGGGTCCTGGTGAAAGATCTCCTGCCCTTGCTCGTACAGATTCTAAAGAACTACCATAAACTTTCATTCTTCCGGTTTGTGCTGTTTGCCGAATTGAAGCGGCCTCGAGATATGGTTCACGTCAAACCTTGTCGTCTTAAGCAACTCGTAAGATGGGTGCGGACTTTGGTTCAATTCGGTTAAGGATCCTGGTGAAAGATTTCCCGCCCTTACGCGTACAGATTCAAAATAACTACCATAAACTTTCATTCTTCCGGTTTGTGCTGTTTGCCGAATTGAAGCGGCTTCGAGATATGGTTCACGTGAAACCTAATCGTCTCACGCAACTCCTAAGATGGGTGAGAACGTTGCTTCAATTCGGTTAAGGGTCCTGGTGAAAGATCTCCCGTCCTTACTCGTACAGATTCTAAAAAACTACCATAAACTTTTATTCTTCCGGTTTGTCCTGTTTGCCGAATTGAAGAGGCCTCGAGATATGGTTCACGTCAAACCTTATCGTCTTACGCAACTCGTAAGATGGGTGAGAACGTTGCTTCAATTCGGTTAAGGGTCCTGGTGAAAGATCTCCCGCCCTTGCTCGTACAGATTCTAAAGAACTACCATAAACTTTCATTCTTCCGGTTTGTGCTGTTCGCCAAATTGAAGCGGCCTCGAGATATGGTTCACGTGAAACCTTATCGTCTTACGCAACTCGTAAGATGGGTGCGGACTTTGCTTCAATTCGGTTAGGGGTCCTGGTGAAAGATCTCCCGCCCTTACTCGTACAGCTTCTAAAGAACTACCATAAGCTTTCATTCTTCCGGTTTGTGCTGTTTGCCGAATTGAAGCTGCCTCGAGATATGGTTCACGTGAAACCTTATCGTCTTACGCAACTCGTACCATGGGTAAGAACATTGCTTCAATTCGGTTAAGGGTCCTGGTGAAAGATCTGCCGCCCTTACTCGTACAGATTCTAAAGAACTACCATAAACTTTCATTCTTCCGGCTTGTGCTGTTCGCCAAATCGAAGCGGCCTCGAGATATGGTTCACGTGAAACCTTATCGTCTTACGCAACTTGTAAGATGGGTGCGGACTTTGCTTCAATTCGGTTAGGGGTCCTGGTGAAAGATCTCCCGCCCTTACGCGTACAGATTCAAAATAACTACTATAAACTTTCATTCTTCCGGTTTGTGCTATTTGCCGAATTGAAGCGGCCTCGAGATATGGTTCACGTCAAACCTTATCGTCTTACGCAACTCGTAAGATGGGTGAGAACGTTGCTTCAATTCGGTTAAGGGTCCTGGTGAAAGGTCTCCCGCCCTTGCTCGTACAGATTCTAAAGAACTACCATAAACTTTCATTCTTCCGGTTTGTGCTGTTCGCCAAATCGAAGCGGCCTCGAGATATGGTTCACGTGAAACCTTATCGTCTTACGCAACTCGTAAGATGGGTGCGGACTTTGCTTGAATTCGGTTCGGGGTCCTGGTGAAAGATCTCCCGCCCTTACTCGTACAGCTTCTAAAGAACTACCATAAGCTTTCATTCTTCCGGTTTGTGCTGTTTGCCGAATTGAAGCTGCCTCAAGATATGGTTCACGTTAAACCTTATCGTCTTACGCAACTCGTACCATGGGTAAGAACGTTGCTTCAATTCGGTTAAGGGTCCTGGTGAAAGATCTGCCGTCCTTACTCGTACAGATTCTAAAGAACTACCATAAACTTTCATTCTTCCGGCTTGTGCTGTTCGCCGAATTGAAGCTGCCTCGAGATATGGTTCACGTGAAACCTTATCGTCTTACGCAACTCCTAAGATGGGTGAGAACGTTGCTTCAATTCGGTTAAGGGTCCTGGTGAAAGATCTGCCGCCCTTACTCGTACAGATTCTAAAGAACTACCATAAACTTTCATTCTTCCGGTTCCTGCTGTTCGCCAAATCGAAGCGGCCTCGAGATATGGTTCACGTGAAACCTTATCGTCTTACACAACTTGTAAGATGGGTGCGGACTTTGCTTCAATTCGGTTAGGGGTCCTGGTGAAAGATCTCCCGTCCTTACTCGTACAGATTCAAAATAACTACCATAAACTTTCATTCTTCCGGTTTGTGCTGTTTGCCGAATTGAAGCGGCCTCGAGATATGGATCACGTCAAACCTTATCGTCTTACACAACTCGTAAGATGGGTGAGAACGTTGCTTCTATTCGGTTAAGGGTCCTGGTGAAAGATCTCCTGCCCTTGCTCGTACAGATTCTAAAGAACTACCATAAACTTTCATTCTTCCGGTTTGTGCTGTTTGCCGAATTGAAGCGGCCTCGAGATATGGTTCACGTCAAACCTTGTCGTCTTAAGCAACTCGTAAGATGGGTGCGGACTTTGGTTCAATTCGGTTAAGGGTCCTGGTGAAAGATTTCCCGCCCTTACGCGTACAGATTCAAAATAACTACCATAAACTTTCATTCTTCCGGTTTGTGCTGTTTGCCGAATTGAAGCGGCTTCGAGATATGGTTCACGTGAAACCTAATCGTCTCACGCAACTCCTAAGATGGGTGAGAACGTTGCTTCAATTCGGTTAAGGGTCCTGGTGAAAGATCTCCCGTCCTTACTCGTACAGATTCTAAAAAACTACCATAAACTTTTATTCTTCCGGTTTGTCCTGTTTGCCGAATTGAAGAGGCCTCGAGATATGGTTCACGTCAAACCTTATCGTCTTACGCAACTCGTAAGATGGGTGAGAACGTTGCTTCAATTCGGTTAAGGGTCCTGGTGAAAGATCTCCCGCCCTTGCTCGTACAGATTCTAAAGAACTACCATAAACTTTCATTCTTCCGGTTTGTGCTGTTCGCCAAATTGAAGCGGCCTCGAGATATGGTTCACGTGAAACCTTATCGTCTTACGCAACTCGTAAGATGGGTGCGGACTTTGCTTCAATTCGGTTAGGGGTCCTGGTGAAAGATCTCCCGCCCTTACTCGTACAGCTTCTAAAGAACTACCATAAGCTTTCATTCTTCCGGTTTGTGCTGTTTGCCGAATTGAAGCTGCCTCAAGATATGGTTCACGTTAAACCTTATCGTCTTACACAACTCGTAAGATGGGTGAGAACGTTGCTTCTATTCGGTTAAGGGTCCTGGTGAAAGATCTCCTGCCCTTGCTCGTACAGATTCTAAAGAACTACCATAAACTTTCATTCTTCCGGTTTGTGCTGTTTGCCGAATTGAAGCGGCCTCGAGATATGGTTCACGTCAAACCTTGTCGTCTTAAGCAACTCGTAAGATGGGTGCGGACTTTGGTTCAATTCGGTTAAGGGTCCTGGTGAAAGATTTCCCGCCCTTACGCGTACAGATTCAAAATAACTACCATAAACTTTCATTCTTCCGGTTTGTGCTGTTTGCCGAATTGAAGCGGCTTCGAGATATGGTTCACGTGAAACCTAATCGTCTCACGCAACTCCTAAGATGGGTGAGAACGTTGCTTCAATTCGGTTAAGGGTCCTGGTGAAAGATCTCCCGTCCTTACTCGTACAGATTCTAAAAAACTACCATAAACTTTTATTCTTCCGGTTTGTCCTGTTTGCCGAATTGAAGAGGCCTCGAGATATGGTTCACGTCAAACCTTATCGTCTTACGCAACTCGTAAGATGGGTGCGGACTTTGCTTCAATTCGGTTAGGGGTCCTGGTGAAAGATCTCCCGCCCTTACTCGTACAGCTTCTAAAGAACTACCATAAGCTTTCATTCTTCCGGTTTGTGCTGTTTGCCGAATTGAAGCTGCCTCGAGATATGGTTCACGTGAAACCTTATCGTCTTACGCAACTCGTACCATGGGTAAGAACATTGCTTCAATTCGGTTAAGGGTCCTGGTGAAAGATCTGCCGCCCTTACTCGTACAGATTCTAAAGAACTACCATAAACTTTCATTCTTCCGGCTTGTGCTGTTCGCCGAATTGAAGCTGCCTCGAGATATGGTTCACGAGAAACCTTATCGTTTCACGCAACTCGTAAGATGGGTGCGGACTTTGCTTCAATTCGGTTAGGGGTCCTGGTGAAAGATCTCCCGCCCTTACGCGTACAGATTCAAAATAACTACTATAAACTTTCATTCTTCCGGTTTGTGCTATTTGCCGAATTGAAGCGGCCTCGAGATATGGTTCACGTCAAACCTTATCGTCTTACGCAACTCGTAAGATGGGTGAGAACGTTGCTTCAATTCGGTTAAGGGTCCTGGTGAAAGATCTCCCGCCCTTGCTCGTACAGATTCTAAAGAACTACCATAAACTTTCATTCTTCCGGTTTGTGCTGTTCGCCAAATCGAAGCGGCCTCGAGATATGGTTCACGTGAAACCTTATCGTCTTACGCAACTCGTAAGATGGGTGCGTACTTTGCTTGAATTCGGTTCGGGGTCCTGGTGAAAGATCTCCCGCCCTTACTCGTACAGCTTCTAAAGAACTACCATAAGCTTTCATTCTTCCGGTTTGTGCTATTTGCCGAATTGAAGCTGCCTCAAGATATGGTTCACGTTAAACCTTATCGTCTTACGCAACTCGTACCATGGGTAAGAACGGTGCTTCAATTCGGTTAAGGGTCCTGGTGAAAGATCTGCCGCCCTTACTCGTACAGATTCTAAAGAACTACCATAAACTTTCATTCTTCCGGTTTCTGCTGTTCTCCAAATCGAAGCGGCCTCGAGATATGGTTCACGTGAAACCTTATCGTCTTACGCAACTTGTAAGATGGGTGCGGACTTTGCTTCAATTCGGTTAGGGGTCCTGGTGAAAGATCTCCCGTCCTTACTCGTACAGATTCAAAATAACTACCATAAACTTTCATTCTTCCGGTTTGTGCTGTTTGCCGAATTGAAGCGGCCTCGAGATATGGATCACGTCAAACCTTATCGTCTTACACAACTCGTAAGATGGGTGAGAACGTTGCTTCTATTCGGTTAAGGGTCCTGGTGAAAGATCTCCTGCCCTTGCTCGTACAGATTCTAAAGAACTACCATAAACTTTCATTCTTCCGGTTTGTGCTGTTTGCCGAATTGAAGCGGCCTCGAGATATGGTTCACGTCAAACCTTGTCGTCTTAAGCAACTCGTAAGATGGGTGCGGACTTTGGTTCAATTCGGTTAAGGGTCCTGGTGAAAGATTTCCTGCCCTTACGCGTACAGATTCAAAATAACTACCATAAACTTTCATTCTTCCGGTTTGTGCTGTTTGCCGAATTGAAGCGGCTTCGAGATATGGTTCACGTGAAACCTAATCGTCTCACGCAACTCCTAAGATGGGTGAGAACGTTGCTTCAATTCGGTTAAGGGTCCTGGTGAAAGATCTCCCGTCCTTACTCGTACAGATTCTAAAAAACTACCATAAACTTTTATTCTTCCGGTTTGTCCTGTTTGCCGAATTGAAGAGGCCTCGAGATATGGTTCACGTGAAACCTTATCGTCTTACGCAACTCGTAAGATGGGTTCGGACTTTGCTTCAATTCGTTTAGGGGTCCTGGTGAAAGATCTCCCACCCTTACTTGTACAGATTCAAAATAACTACCATAAGCTTTCATTCTTCCGGTTTGTGCTGTTTGCCGAATTAAAGATCCCTCGAGATATGGTTCACGTGAAACCTTGTCGTCTTAAGCAACTCGTAAGATGGGTGCGTACTTTGGTTCAATTCGGTTAAGGGTCCTGGTGAAAGATTTCCCGCCCTTACGCGTACAGATTCAAAATAACTACCATAAACTTTCATTCTTCCGGTTTGTGCTGTTTGCCGAATTGAAGCGGCCTCGAGATATGGTTCACGTGAAACCTAATCGTCTTACGCAACTCGTAAGATGGGTGCGGACTTTGCTTCAATTTGGTTAGAGGTGCTGGTGAAAGATCTGCCGTCCTTACTCGTACAGATTCTAAAGAACTACCATAAGCTTTCATTCTTCCGGTTTGTGCTGTTTGCCGAATTGAAGATCCCTCGAGATACGGTTCACGTGAAACCTTATCGTCTTACGCAACTCGTAAGATGGGTGCGGACTTTGCTTCAATTCAGTTAGGGGTCCTGGTGAAAGATCTGCCGCCCTTACTCGTACAGATTCCAAAGAACTACCATAAACTTTCATTCTTCCGGCTTGTGCTGTTCGCCGAATTGAAGCTGCCTCGAGATATGGTTCACGTGAAACCTTATCGTCTTACGCAACTCCTAAGATGGGTGAGAACGTTGCTTCAATTCGGTTAAGGATCCTGGTGAAAGATCTGCCGCCCTTACTCGTACAGATTCTAAAGAACTACCATAAACTTTCATTCTTCCGGTTTGTGCTGTTCACCAAATCGAAGCGGCCTCGAGATATGGTTCACGTGAAACCTTATCGTCTTACGCAACTTGTAAGATGGGTGCGGACTTTGCTTCAATTCGGTTAGGGGTCCTGGTGAAAGATCTCCCGCCCTTACTCGTACAGCTTCTAAAGAACTACCATAAGCTTTCATTCTTCCGGTTTGTGCTATTTGCCGAATTGAAGCTGCCTCGAGATATGGATCACGTCAAACCTTATCGTCTTACACAACTCGTAAGATGGGTGAGAACGTTGCTTCTATTCGGTTAAGGGTCCTGGTGAAAGATCTCCTGCCCTTGCTCGTACAGATTCTAAAGAACTACCATAAACTTTCATTCTTCCGGTTTGTGCTGTTTGCCGAATTGAAGCGGCCTCGAGATATGGTTCACGTCAAACCTTGTCGTCTTAAGCAACTCGTAAGATGGGTGCGGACTTTGGTTCAATTCGGTTAAGGATCCTGGTGAAAGATTTCCCGCCCTTACGCGTACAGATTCAAAATAACTACCATAAACTTTCATTCTTCCGGTTTGTGCTGTTTGCCGAATTGAAGCGGCTTCGAGATATGGTTCACGTGAAACCTAATCGTCTCACGCAACTCCTAAGATGGGTGAGAACGTTGCTTCAATTCGGTTAAGGGTCCTGGTGAAAGATCTCCCGTCCTTACTCGTACAGATTCTAAAAAACTACCATAAACTTTTATTCTTCCGGTTTGTCCTGTTTGCCGAATTGAAGAGGCCTCGAGATATGGTTCACGTCAAACCTTATCGTCTTACGCAACTCGTAAGATGGGTGAGAACGTTGCTTCAATTCGGTTAAGGGTCCTGGTGAAAGATCTCCCGCCCTTGCTCGTACAGATTCTAAAGAACTACCATAAACTTTCATTCTTCCGGTTTGTGCTGTTCGCCAAATTGAAGCGGCCTCGAGATATGGTTCACGTGAAACCTTATCGTCTTACGCAACTCGTAAGATGGGTGCGGACTTTGCTTCAATTCGGTTAGGGGTCCTGGTGAAAGATCTCCCGCCCTTACTCGTACAGCTTCTAAAGAACTACCATAAGCTTTCATTCTTCCGGTTTGTGCTGTTTGCCGAATTGAAGCTGCCTCGAGATATGGTTCACGTGAAACCTTATCGTCTTACGCAACTCGTACCATGGGTAAGAACATTGCTTCAATTCGGCTAAGGGTCCTGGTGAAAGATCTGCCGCCCTTACTCGTACAGATTCTAAAGAACTACCATAAACTTTCATTCTTCCGGCTTGTGCTGTTCGCCGAATTGAAGCTGCCTCGAGATATGGTTCACGAGAAACCTTATCGTTTCACGCAACTCGTAAGATGGGTGCGGACTTTGCTTCAATTCGGTTAGGGGTCCTGGTGAAAGATCTCCTGCCCTTACGCGTACAGATTCAAAATAACTACTATAAACTTTCATTCTTCCGGTTTGTGCTATTTGCCGAATTGAAGCGGCCTCGAGATATGGTTCACGTCAAACCTTATCGTCTTACGCAACTCGTAAGATGGGTGAGAACGTTGCTTCAATTCGGTTATGGGTCCTGGTGAAAGATCTCCCGCCCTTGCTCGTACAGATTCTAAAGAACTACCATAAACTTTCATTCTTCCGGTTTGTGCTGTTCGCCAAATCGAAGCGGCCTCGAGATATGGTTCACGTGAAACCTTATCGTCTTACGCAACTCGTAAGATGGGTGCGGACTTTGCTTGAATTCGGTTCGGGGTCCTGGTGAAAGATCTCCCGCCCTTACTCGTACAGCTTCTAAAGAACTACCATAAGCTTTCATTCTTCCGGTTTGTGCTATTTGCCGAATTGAAGCTGCCTCGAGATATGGTTCACGTGAAACCTTATCGTCTTACGCAACTCGTAAGATGGGTGAGAACGTTGCTTCCATTCGGTTCAGGGTCCTGGTGAAAGATCTGCCGCCCTTACTCGTACAGATTCTAAAGAACTACCATAAACTTTCATTCTTCCGGTTTCTGCTGTTCGCCAAATCGAAGCGGCCTCGAGATATGGTTCACGTGAAACCTTATCGTCTTACGCAACTTGTAAGATGGGTGCGGACTTTGCTTCAATTCGGTTAGGGGTCCTGGTGAAAGATCTCCCGCCCTTACGCGTACAGATTCAAAATAACTACTATAAACTTTCATTCTTCCGGTTTGTGCTATTTGCCGAATTGAAGCGGCCTCGAGATATGGTTCACGTCAAACCTTATCGTCTTACGCAACTCGTAAGATGGGTGAGAACGTTGCTTCAATTCGGTTAAGGGTCCTGGTGAAAGGTCTCCCGCCCTTGCTCGTACAGATTCTAAAGAACTACCATAAACTTTCATTCTTCCGGTTTGTGCTGTTCGCCAAATCGAAGCGGCCTCGAGATATGGTTCACGTGAAACCTTATCGTCTTACGCAACTCGTAAGATGGGTGCGGACTTTGCTTGAATTCGGTTCGGGGTCCTGGTGAAAGATCTCCCGCCCTTACTCGTACAGCTTCTAAAGAACTACCATAAGCTTTCATTCTTCCGGTTTGTGCTGTTTGCCGAATTGAAGCTGCCTCAAGATATGGTTCACGTTAAACCTTATCGTCTTACGCAACTCGTACCATGGGTAAGAACGTTGCTTCAATTCGGTTAAGGGTCCTGGTGAAAGATCTGCCGTCCTTACTCGTACAGATTCTAAAGAACTACCATAAACTTTCATTCTTCCGGCTTGTGCTGTTCGCCGAATTGAAGCTGCCTCGAGATATGGTTCACGTGAAACCTTATCGTCTTACGCAACTCCTAAGATGGGTGAGAACGTTGCTTCAATTCGGTTAAGGGTCCTGGTGAAAGATCTGCCGCCCTTACTCGTACAGATTCTAAAGAACTACCATAAACTTTCATTCTTCCGGTTCCTGCTGTTCGCCAAATCGAAGCGGCCTCGAGATATGGTTCACGTGAAACCTTATCGTCTTACGCAACTTGTAAGATGGGTGCGGACTTTGCTTCAATTCGGTTAGGGGTCCTGGTGAAAGATCTCCCGTCCTTACTCGTACAGATTCAAAATAACTACCATAAACTTTCATTCTTCCGGTTTGTGCTGTTTGCCGAATTGAAGCGGCCTCGAGATATGGATCACGTCAAACCTTATCGTCTTACACAACTCGTAAGATGGGTGAGAACGTTGCTTCTATTCGGTTAAGGGTCCTGGTGAAAGATCTCCTGCCCTTGCTCGTACAGATTCTAAAGAACTACCATAAACTTTCATTCTTCCGGTTTGTGCTGTTTGCCGAATTGAAGCGGCCTCGAGATATGGTTCACGTCAAACCTTGTCGTCTTAAGCAACTCGTAAGATGGGTGCGGACTTTGGTTCAATTCGGTTAAGGGTCCTGGTGAAAGATTTCCCGCCCTTACGCGTACAGATTCAAAATAACTACCATAAACTTTCATTCTTCCGGTTTGTGCTGTTTGCCGAATTGAAGCGGCTTCGAGATATGGTTCACGTGAAACCTAATCGTCTCACGCAACTCCTAAGATGGGTGAGAACGTTGCTTCAATTCGGTTAAGGGTCCTGGTGAAAGATCTCCCGTCCTTACTCGTACAGATTCTAAAAAACTACCATAAACTTTTATTCTTCCGGTTTGTCCTGTTTGCCGAATTGAAGAGGCCTCGAGATATGGTTCACGTCAAACCTTATCGTCTTACGCAACTCGTAAGATGGGTGAGAACGTTGCTTCAATTCGGTTAAGGGTCCTGGTGAAAGATCTCCCGCCCTTGCTCGTACAGATTCTAAAGAACTACCATAAACTTTCATTCTTCCGGTTTGTGCTGTTCGCCAAATTGAAGCGGCCTCGAGATATGGTTCACGTGAAACCTTATCGTCTTACGCAACTCGTAAGATGGGTGCGGACTTTGCTTCAATTCGGTTAGGGGTCCTGGTGAAAGATCTCCCGCCCTTACTCGTACAGCTTCTAAAGAACTACCATAAGCTTTCATTCTTCCGGTTTGTGCTGTTTGCCGAATTGAAGCTGCCTCGAGATATGGTTCACGTGAAACCTTATCGTCTTACGCAACTCGTACCATGGGTAAGAACATTGCTTCAATTCGGTTAAGGGTCCTGGTGAAAGATCTGCCGCCCTTACTCGTACAGATTCTAAAGAACTACCATAAACTTTCATTCTTCCGGCTTGTGCTGTTCGCCGAATTGAAGCTGCCTCGAGATATGGTTCACGAGAAACCTTATCGTTTCACGCAACTCGTAAGATGGGTGCGGACTTTGCTTCAATTCGGTTAGGGGTCCTGGTGAAAGATCTCCCGCCCTTACGCGTACAGATTCAAAATAACTACTATAAACTTTCATTCTTCCGGTTTGTGCTATTTGCCGAATTGAAGCGGCCTCGAGATATGGTTCACGTCAAACCTTATCGTCTTACGCAACTCGTAAGATGGGTGAGAACGTTGCTTCAATTCGGTTATGGGTCCTGGTGAAAGATCTCCCGCCCTTGCTCGTACAGATTCTAAAGAACTACCATAAACTTTCATTCTTCCGGTTTGTGCTGTTCGCCAAATCGAAGCGGCCTCGAGATATGGTTCACGTGAAACCTTATCGTCTTACGCAACTCGTAAGATGGGTGCGGACTTTGCTTGAATTCGGTTCGGGGTCCTGGTGAAAGATCTCCCGCCCTTACTCGTACAGCTTCTAAAGAACTACCATAAGCTTTCATTCTTCCGGTTTGTGCTATTTGCCGAATTGAAGCTGCCTCGAGATATGGTTCACGTGAAACCTTATCGTCTTACGCAACTCGTAAGATGGGTGAGAACGTTGCTTCCATTCGGTTCAGGGTCCTGGTGAAAGATCTGCCGCCCTTACTCGTACAGATTCTAAAGAACTACCATAAACTTTCATTCTTCCGGTTTCTGCTGTTCGCCAAATCGAAGCGGCCTCGAGATATGGTTCACGTGAAACCTTATCGTCTTACGCAACTTGTAAGATGGGTGCGGACTTTGCTTCAATTCGGTTAGGGGTCCTGGTGAAAGATCTCCCGCCCTTACGCGTACAGATTCAAAATAACTACTATAAACTTTCATTCTTCCGGTTTGTGCTATTCGCCGAATTGAAGCGGCCTCGAGATATGGTTCACGTCAAACCTTATCGTCTTACGCAACTCGTAAGATGGGTGAGAACGTTGCTTCAATTCGGTTAAGGGTCCTGGTGAAAGATCTCCCGCCCTTGCTCGTACAGATTCTAAAGAACTACCATAAACTTTCATTCTTCCGGTTTGTGCTGTTCGCCAAATCGAAGCGGCCTCGAGATATGGTTCACGTGAAACCTTATCGTCTTACGCAACTCGTAAGATGGGTGCGGACTTTGCTTGAATTCGGTTCGGGGTCCTGGTGAAAGATCTCCCGCCCTTACTCGTACAGCTTCTAAAGAACTACCATAAGCTTTCATTCTTCCGGTTTGTGCTATTTGCCGAATTGAAGCTGCCTCAAGATATGGTTCACGTTAAACCTTATCGTCTTACGCAACTCGTACCATGGGTAAGAACGTTGCTTCAATTCGGTTAAGGGTCCTGGTGAAAGATCTGCCGCCCTTACTCGTACAGATTCTAAAGAACTACCATAAACTTTCATTCTTCCGGTTTCTGCTGTTCGCCAAATCGAAGCGGCCTCGAGATATGGTTCACGTGAAACCTTATCGTCTTACGCAACTTGTAAGATTGGTGCGGACTTTGCTTCAATTCGGTTAGGGGTCCTGGTGAAAGATCTCCCGTCCTTACTCGTACAGATTCAAAATAACTACCATAAACTTTCATTCTTCCGGTTTGTGCTGTTTGCCGAATTGAAGCGGCCTCGAGATATGGATCACGTCAAACCTTATCGTCTTACACAACTCGTAAGATGGGTGAGAACGTTGCTTCTATTCGGTTAAGGGTCCTGGTGAAAGATCTCCTGCCCTTGCTCGTACAGATTCTAAAGAACTACCATAAACTTTCATTCTTCCGGTTTGTGCTGTTTGCCGAATTGAAGCGGCCTCGAGATATGGTTCACGTCAAACCTTGTCGTCTTAAGCAACTCGTAAGATGGGTGCGGACTTTGGTTCAATTCGGTTAAGGGTCCTGGTGAAAGATTTCCTGCCCTTACGCGTACAGATTCAAAATAACTACCATAAACTTTCATTCTTCCGGTTTGTGCTGTTTGCCGAATTGAAGCGGCTTCGAGATATGGTTCACGTGAAACCTAATCGTCTCACGCAACTCCTAAGATGGGTGAGAACGTTGCTTCAATTCGGTTAAGGGTCCTGGTGAAAGATCTCCCGTCCTTACTCGTACAGATTCTAAAAAACTACCATAAACTTTTATTCTTCCGGTTTGTCCTGTTTGCCGAATTGAAGAGGCCTCGAGATATGGTTCACGTGAAACCTTATCGTCTTACGCAACTCGTAAGATGGGTTCGGACTTTGCTTCAATTCGTTTAGGGGTCCTGGTGAAAGATCTCCCACCCTTACTTGTACAGATTCAAAATAACTACCATAAGCTTTCATTCTTCCGGTTTGTGCTGTTTGCCGAATTAAAGATCCCTCGAGATATGGTTCACGTGAAACCTTGTCGTCTTAAGCAACTCGTAAGATGGGTGCGTACTTTGGTTCAATTCGGTTAAGGGTCCTGGTGAAAGATTTCCCGCCCTTACGCGTACAGATTCAAAATAACTACCATAAACTTTCATTCTTCCGGTTTGTGCTGTTTGCCGAATTGAAGCGGCCTCGAGATATGGTTCACGTGAAACCTAATCGTCTTACGCAACTCGTAAGATGGGTGCGGACTTTGCTTCAATTTGGTTAGAGGTGCTGGTGAAAGATCTGCCGTCCTTACTCGTACAGATTCTAAAGAACTACCATAAGCTTTCATTCTTCCGGTTTGTGCTGTTTGCCGAATTGAAGATCCCTCGAGATACGGTTCACGTGAAACCTTATCGTCTTACGCAACTCGTAAGATGGGTGCGGACTTTGCTTCAATTCAGTTAGGGGTCCTGGTGAAAGATCTGCCGCCCTTACTCGTACAGATTCCAAAGAACTACCATAAACTTTCATTCTTCCGGCTTGTGCTGTTCGCCGAATTGAAGCTGCCTCGAGATATGGTTCACGTGAAACCTTATCGTCTTACGCAACTCCTAAGATGGGTGAGAACGTTGCTTCAATTCGGTTAAGGATCCTGGTGAAAGATCTGCCGCCCTTACTCGTACAGATTCTAAAGAACTACCATAAACTTTCATTCTTCCGGTTTGTGCTGTTCACCAAATCGAAGCGGCCTCGAGATATGGTTCACGTGAAACCTTATCGTCTTACGCAACTTGTAAGATGGGTGCGGACTTTGCTTCAATTCGGTTAGGGGTCCTGGTGAAAGATCTCCCGCCCTTACTCGTACAGCTTCTAAAGAACTACCATAAGCTTTCATTCTTCCGGTTTGTGCTATTTGCCGAATTGAAGCTGCCTCGAGATATGGTTCACGTGAAACCTTATCGTCTTACGCAACTCGTAAGATGGGTGAGAACGTTGCTTCCATTCGGTTCAGGGTCCTGGTGAAAGATCTGCCGCCCTTACTCGTACAGATTCTAAAGAACTACCATAAACTTTCATTCTTCCGGTTTCTGCTGTTCGCCAAATCGAAGCGGCCTCGAGATATGGTTCACGTGAAACCTTATCGTCTTACGCAACTTGTAAGATGGGTGCGGACTTTGCTTCAATTCGGTTAGGGGTCCTGGTGAAAGATCTCCCGCCCTTACGCGTACAGATTCAAAATAACTACTATAAACTTTCATTCTTCCGGTTTGTGCTATTTGCCGAATTGAAGCGGCCTCGAGATATGGTTCACGTCAAACCTTATCGTCTTACGCAACTCGTAAGATGGGTGAGAACGTTGCTTCAATTCGGTTAAGGGTCCTGGTGAAAGATCTCCCGCCCTTGCTCGTACAGATTCTAAAGAACTACCATAAACTTTCATTCTTCCGGTTTGTGCTGTTCGCCAAATCGAAGCGGCCTCGAGATATGGTTCACGTGAAACCTTATCGTCTTACGCAACTCGTAAGATGGGTGCGGACTTTGCTTGAATTCGGTTCGGGGTCCTGGTGAAAGATCTCCCGCCCTTACTCGTACAGCTTCTAAAGAACTACCATAAGCTTTCATTCTTCCGGTTTGTGCTGTTTGCCGAATTGAAGCTGCCTCAAGATATGGTTCACGTTAAACCTTATCGTCTTACGCAACTCGTACCATGGGTAAGAACGTTGCTTCAATTCGGTTAAGGGTCCTGGTGAAAGATCTGCCGTCCTTACTCGTACAGATTCTAAAGAACTACCATAAACTTTCATTCTTCCGGCTTGTGCTGTTCGCCGAATTGAAGCTGCCTCGAGATATGGTTCACGTGAAACCTTATCGTCTTACGCAACTCCTAAGATGGGTGAGAACGTTGCTTCAATTCGGTTAAGGGTCCTGGTGAAAGATCTGCCGCCCTTACTCGTACAGATTCTAAAGAACTACCATAAACTTTCATTCTTCCGGTTCCTGCTGTTCGCCAAATCGAAGCGGCCTCGAGATATGGTTCACGTGAAACCTTATCGTCTTACGCAACTTGTAAGATGGGTGCGGACTTTGCTTCAATTCGGTTAGGGGTCCTGGTGAAAGATCTCCCGTCCTTACTCGTACAGATTCAAAATAACTACCATAAACTTTCATTCTTCCGGTTTGTGCTGTTCGCCAAATCGAAGCGGCCTCGAGATATGGTTCACGTGAAACCTTATCGTCTTACGCAACTCGTAAGATGGGTGCGGACTTTGCTTGAATTCGGTTCGGGGTCCTGGTGAAAGATCTCCCGCCCTTACTCGTACAGCTTCTAAAGAACTACCATAAGCTTTCATTCTTCCGGTTTGTGCTGTTTGCCGAATTGAAGCTGCCTCAAGATATGGTTCACGTTAAACCTTATCGTCTTACGCAACTCGTACCATGGGTAAGAACGTTGCTTCAATTCGGTTAAGGGTCCTGGTGAAAGATCTGCCGTCCATACTCGTACAGATTCTAAAGAACTACCATAAACTTTCATTCTTCCGGCTTGTGCTGTTCGCCGAATTGAAGCTGCCTCGAGATATGGTTCACGTGAAACCTTATCATCTTACGCAACTCCTAAGATGGGTGAGAACGTTGCTTCAATTCGGTTAAGGGTCCTGGTGAAAGATCTGCCGCCCTTACTCGTACAGATTCTAAAGAACTACCATAAACTTTCATTCTTCCGGTTCCTGCTGTTCGCCAAATCGAAGCGGCCTCGAGATATGGTTCACGTGAAACCTTATCGTCTTACGCAACTTGTAAGATGGGTGCGGACTTTGCTTCAATTCGGTTAGGGGTCCTGGTGAAAGATCTCCCGTCCTTACTCGTACAGATTCAAAATAACTACCATAAACTTTCATTCTTCCGGTTTGTGCTGTTTGCCGAATTGAAGCGGCCTCGAGATATGGATCACGTCAAACCTTATCGTCTTACACAACTCGTAAGATGGGTGAGAACGTTGCTTCTATTCGGTTAAGGGTCCTGGTGAAAGATCTCCTGCCCTTGCTCGTACAGATTCTAAAGAACTACCATAAACTTTCATTCTTCCGGTTTGTGCTGTTTGCCGAATTGAAGCGGCCTCGAGATATGGTTCACGTCAAACCTTGTCGTCTTAAGCAACTCGTAAGATGGGTGCGGACTTTGGTTCAATTCGGTTAAGGGTCCTGGTGAAAGATTTCCCGCCCTTACGCGTACAGATTCAAAATAACTACCATAAACTTTCATTCTTCCGGTTTGTGCTGTTTGCCGAATTCGAAGCGGCTTCGAGATATGGTTCACGTGAAACCTAATCGTCTCACGCAACTCCTAAGATGGGTGAGAACGTTGCTTCAATTCGGTTAAGGGTCCTGGTGAAAGATCTCCCGTCCTTACTCGTACAGATTCTAAAAAACTACCATAAACTTTTATTCTTCCGGTTTGTCCTGTTTGCCGAATTGAAGAGGCCTCGAGATATGGTTCACGTCAAACCTTATCGTCTTACGCAACTCGTAAGATGGGTGAGAACGTTGCTTCAATTCGGTTAAGGGTCCTGGTGAAAGATCTCCCGCCCTTGCTCGTACAGATTCTAAAGAACTACCATAAACTTTCATTCTTCCGGTTTGTGCTGTTCGCCAAATCGAAGCGGCCTCGAGATATGGTTCACGTGAAACCTTATCGTCTTACGCAACTCGTAAGATGGGTGCGGACTTTGCTTGAATTCGGTTCGGGGTCCTGGTGAAAGATCTCCCGCCCTTACTCGTACAGCTTCTAAAGAACTACCATAAGCTTTCATTCTTCCGGTTTGTGCTGTTTGCCGAATTGAAGCTGCCTCGAGATATGGTTCACGTGAAACCTTATCGTCTTACGCAACTCGTACCATGGGTAAGAACGTTGCTTCAATTCGGTTAAGGGTCCTGGTGAAAGATCTGCCGCCCTTACTCGTACAGATTCTAAAGAACTACCATAAACTTTCATTCTTCCGGCTTGTGCTGTTCGCCGAATTGAAGCTGCCTCGAGATATGGTTCACGAGAAACCTTATCGTTTCACGCAACTCGTAAGATGGGTGCGGACTTTGCTTCAATTCGGTTAGGGGTCCTGGTGAAAGATCTCCCGCCCTTACGCGTACAGATTCAAAATAACTACTATAAACTTTCATTCTTCCGGTTTGTGCTATTTGCCGAATTGAAGCGGCCTCGAGATATGGTTCACGTCAAACCTTATCGTCTTACGCAACTCGTAAGATGGGTGAGAACGTTGCTTCAATTCGGTTATGGGTCCTGGTGAAAGATCTCCCGCCCTTGCTCGTACAGATTCTAAAGAACTACCATAAACTTTCATTCTTCCGGTTTGTGCTGTTCGCCAAATCGAAGCGGCCTCGAGATATGGTTCACGTGAAACCTTATCGTCTTACGCAACTCGTAAGATGGGTGCGGACTTTGCTTGAATTCGGTTCGGGGTCCTGGTGAAAGATCTCCCGCCCTTACTCGTACAGCTTCTAAAGAACTACCATAAGCTTTCATTCTTCCGGTTTGTGCTATTTGCCGAATTGAAGCTGCCTCGAGATATGGTTCACGTGAAACCTTATCGTCTTACGCAACTCGTAAGATGGGTGAGAACGTTGCTTCCATTCGGTTCAGGGTCCTGGTGAAAGATCTGCCGCCCTTACTCGTACAGATTCTAAAGAACTACCATAAACTTTCATTCTTCCGGCTTGTGCTGTTCGCCGAATTGAAGCTGCCTCGAGATATGGTTCACGAGAAACCTTATCGTTTCACGCAACTCGTAAGATGGGTGCGGACTTTGCTTCAATTCGGTTAGGGGTCCTGGTGAAAGATCTCCCGCCCTTACGCGTACAGATTCAAAATAACTACTATAAACTTTCATTCTTCCGGTTTGTGCTATTTGCCGAATTGAAGCGGCCTCGAGATATGGTTCACGTCAAACCTTATCGTCTTACGCAACTCGTAAGATGGGTGAGAACGTTGCTTCAATTCGGTTATGGGTCCTGGTGAAAGATCTCCCGCCCTTGCTCGTACAGATTCTAAAGAACTACCATAAACTTTCATTCTTCCGGTTTGTGCTGTTCGCCAAATCGAAGCGGCCTCGAGATATGGTTCACGTGAAACCTTATCGTCTTACGCAACTCGTAAGATGGGTGCGGACTTTGCTTGAATTCGGTTCGGGGTCCTGGTGAAAGATCTCCCGCCCTTACTCGTACAGCTTCTAAAGAACTACCATAAGCTTTCATTCTTCCGGTTTGTGCTATTTGCCGAATTGAAGCTGCCTCGAGATATGGTTCACGTGAAACCTTATCGTCTTACGCAACTCGTAAGATGGGTGAGAACGTTGCTTCCATTCGGTTCAGGGTCCTGGTGAAAGATCTGCCGCCCTTACTCGTACAGATTCTAAAGAACTACCATAAACTTTCATTCTTCCGGTTTCTGCTGTTCGCCAAATCGAAGCGGCCTCGAGATATGGTTCACGTGAAACCTTATCGTCTTACGCAACTTGTAAGATGGGTGCGGACTTTGCTTCAATTCGGTTAGGGGTCCTGGTGAAAGATCTCCCGCCCTTACGCGTACAGATTCAAAATAACTACTATAAACTTTCATTCTTCCGGTTTGTGCTATTTGCCGAATTGAAGCGGCCTCGAGATATGGTTCACGTCAAACCTTATCGTCTTACGCAACTCGTAAGATGGGTGAGAACGTTGCTTCAATTCGGTTAAGGGTCCTGGTGAAAGGTCTCCCGCCCTTGCTCGTACAGATTCTAAAGAACTACCATAAATTTTCATTCTTCCGGTTTGTGCTGTTCGCCAAATCGAAGCGGCCTCGAGATATGGTTCACGTGAAACCTTATCGTCTTACGCAACTCGTAAGATGGGTGCGGACTTTGCTTGAATTCGGTTCGGGGTCCTGGTGAAAGATCTCCCGCCCTTACTCGTACAGCTTCTAAAGAACTACCATAAGCTTTCATTCTTCCGGTTTGTGCTGTTTGCCGAATTGAAGCTGCCTCAAGATATGGTTCACGTTAAACCTTATCGTCTTACGCAACTCGTACCATGGGTAAGAACGTTGCTTCAATTCGGTTAAGGGTCCTGGTGAAAGATCTGCCGTCCATACTCGTACAGATTCTAAAGAACTACCATAAACTTTCATTCTTCCGGCTTGTGCTGTTCGCCGAATTGAAGCTGCCTCGAGATATGGTTCACGTGAAACCTTATCGTCTTACGCAACTCCTAAGATGGGTGAGAACGTTGCTTCAATTCGGTTAAGGGTCCTGGTGAAAGATCTGCCGCCCTTACTCGTACAGATTCTAAAGAACTACCATAAACTTTCATTCTTCCGGTTCCTGCTGTTCGCCAAATCGAAGCGGCCTCGAGATATGGTTCACGTGAAACCTTATCGTCTTACGCAACTTGTAAGATGGGTGCGGACTTTGCTTCAATTCGGTTAGGGGTCCTGGTGAAAGATCTCCCGTCCTTACTCGTACAGATTCAAAATAACTACCATAAACTTTCATTCTTCCGGTTTGTGCTGTTTGCCGAATTGAAGCGGCCTCGAGATATGGATCACGTCAAACCTTATCGTCTTACACAACTCGTAAGATGGGTGAGAACGTTGCTTCTATTCGGTTAAGGGTCCTGGTGAAAGATCTCCTGCCCTTGCTCGTACAGATTCTAAAGAACTACCATAAACTTTCATTCTTCCGGTTTGTGCTGTTTGCCGAATTGAAGCGGCCTCGAGATATGGTTCACGTCAAACCTTGTCGTCTTAAGCAACTCGTAAGATGGGTGCGGACTTTGGTTCAATTCGGTTAAGGGTCCTGGTGAAAGATTTCCCGCCCTTACGCGTACAGATTCAAAATAACTACCATAAACTTTCATTCTTCCGGTTTGTGCTGTTTGCCGAATTGAAGCGGCTTCGAGATATGGTTCACGTGAAACCTAATCGTCTCACGCAACTCCTAAGATGGGTGAGAACGTTGCTTCAATTCGGTTAAGGGTCCTGGTGAAAGATCTCCCGTCCTTACTCGTACAGATTCTAAAAAACTACCATAAACTTTTATTCTTCCGGTTTGTCCTGTTTGCCGAATTGAAGAGGCCTCGAGATATGGTTCACGTCAAACCTTATCGTCTTACGCAACTCGTAAGATGGGTGAGAACGTTGCTTCAATTCGGTTAAGGGTCCTGGTGAAAGATCTCCCGCCCTTGCTCGTACAGATTCTAAAGAACTACCATAAACTTTCATTCTTCCGGTTTGTGCTGTTCGCCAAATCGAAGCGGCCTCGAGATATGGTTCACGTGAAACCTTATCGTCTTACGCAACTCGTAAGATGGGTGCGGACTTTGCTTGAATTCGGTTCGGGGTCCTGGTGAAAGATCTCCCGCCCTTACTCGTACAGCTTCTAAAGAACTACCATAAGCTTTCATTCTTCCGGTTTGTGCTGTTTGCCGAATTGAAGCTGCCTCGAGATATGGTTCACGTGAAACCTTATCGTCTTACGCAACTCGTACCATGGGTAAGAACGTTGCTTCAATTCGGTTAAGGGTCCTGGTGAAAGATCTGCCGCCCTTACTCGTACAGATTCTAAAGAACTACCATAAACTTTCATTCTTCCGGCTTGTGCTGTTCGCCGAATTGAAGCTGCCTCGAGATATGGTTCACGAGAAACCTTATCGTTTCACGCAACTCGTAAGATGGGTGCGGACTTTGCTTCAATTCGGTTAGGGGTCCTGGTGAAAGATCTCCCGCCCTTACGCGTACAGATTCAAAATAACTACTATAAACTTTCATTCTTCCGGTTTGTGCTATTTGCCGAATTGAAGCGGCCTCGAGATATGGTTCACGTCAAACCTTATCGTCTTACGCAACTCGTAAGATGGGTGAGAACGTTGCTTCAATTCGGTTATGGGTCCTGGTGAAAGATCTCCCGCCCTTGCTCGTACAGATTCTAAAGAACTACCATAAACTTTCATTCTTCCGGTTTGTGCTGTTCGCCAAATCGAAGGGGCCTCGAGATATGGTTCACGTGAAACCTTATCGTCTTACGCAACTCGTAAGATGGGTGCGGACTTTGCTTGAATTCGGTTCGGGGTCCTGGTGAAAGATCTCCCGCCCTTACTCGTACAGCTTCTAAAGAACTACCATAAGCTTTCATTCTTCCGGTTTGTGCTATTTGCCGAATTGAAGCTGCCTCGAGATATGGTTCACGTGAAACCTTATCGTCTTACGCAACTCGTAAGATGGGTGAGAACGTTGCTTCCATTCGGTTCAGGGTCCTGGTGAAAGATCTGCCGCCCTTACTCGTACAGATTCTAAAGAACTACCATAAACTTTCATTCTTCCGGTTTCTGCTGTTCGCCAAATCGAAGCGGCCTCGAGATATGGTTCACGTGAAACCTTATCGTCTTACGCAACTTGTAAGATGGGTGCGGACTTTGCTTCAATTCGGTTAGGGGTCCTGGTGAAAGATCTCCAGCCCTTACGCGTACAGATTCAAAATAACTACTATAAACTTTCATTCTTCCGGTTTGTGCTATTTGCCGAATTGAAGCGGCCTCGAGATATGGTTCACGTCAAACCTTATCGTCTTACGCAACTCGTAAGATGGGTGAGAACGTTGCTTCAATTCGGTTAAGGGTCCTGGTGAAAGATCTCCCGCCCTTGTTCGTACAGATTCTAAAGAACTACCATAAACTTTCATTCTTCCGGTTTGTGCTGTTCGCCAAATCGAAGCGGCCTCGAGATATGGTTCACGTGAAACCTTATCGTCTTACGCAACTCGTAAGATGGGTGCGGACTTTGCTTGAATTCGGTTCGGGGTCCTGGTGAAAGATCTCCCGCCCTTACTCGTACAGCTTCTAAAGAACTACCATAAGCTTTCATTCTTCCGGTTTGTGCTGTTTGCCGAATTGAAGCTGCCTCAAGATATGGTTCACGTTAAACCTTATCGTCTTACGCAACTCGTACCATGGGTAAGAACGTTGCTTCAATTCGGTTAAGGGTCCTGGTGAAAGATCTGCCGTCCTTACTCGTACAGATTCTAAAGAACTACCATAAACTTTCATTCTTCCGGCTTGTGCTGTTCGCCGAATTGAAGCTGCCTCGAGATATGGTTCACGTGAAACCTTATCGTCTTACGCAACTCCTAAGATGGGTGAGAACGTTGCTTCAATTCGGTTAAGGGTCCTGGTGAAAGATCTGCCGCCCTTACTCGTACAGATTCTAAAGAACTACCATAAACTTTCATTCTTCCGGTTCCTGCTGTTCGCCAAATCGAAGCGGCCTCGAGATATGGTTCACGTGAAACCTTATCGTCTTACGCAACTTGTAAGATGGGTGCGGACTTTGCTTCAATTCGGTTAGGGGTCCTGGTGAAAGATCTCCCGTCCTTACTCGTACAGATTCAAAATAACTACCATAAACTTTCATTCTTCCGGTTTGTGCTGTTTGCCGAATTGAAGCGGCCTCGAGATATGGATCACGTCAAACCTTATCGTCTTACACAACTCGTAAGATGGGTGAGAACGTTGCTTCTATTCGGTTAAGGGTCCTGGTGAAAGATCTCCTGCCCTTGCTCGTACAGATTCTAAAGAACTACCATAAACTTTCATTCTTCCGGTTTGTGCTGTTTGCCGAATTGAAGCGGCCTCGAGATATGGTTCACGTCAAACCTTGTCGTCTTAAGCAACTCGTAAGATGGGTGCGGACTTTGGTTCAATTCGGTTAAGGGTCCTGGTGAAAGATTTCCCGCCCTTACGCGTACAGATTCAAAATAACTACCATAAACTTTCATTCTTCCGGTTTGTGCTGTTTGCCGAATTGAAGCGGCTTCGAGATATGGTTCACGTGAAACCTAATCGTCTCACGCAACTCCTAAGATGGGTGAGAACGTTGCTTCAATTCGGTTAAGGGTCCTGGTGAAAGATCTCCCGTCCTTACTCGTACAGATTCTAAAAAACTACCATAAACTTTTATTCTTCCGGTTTGTCCTGTTTGCCGAATTGAAGAGGCCTCGAGATATGGTTCACGTCAAACCTTATCGTCTTACGCAACTCGTAAGATGGGTGAGAACGTTGCTTCAATTCGGTTAAGGGTCCTGGTGAAAGATCTCCCGCCCTTGCTCGTACAGATTCTAAAGAACTACCATAAACTTTCATTCTTCCGGTTTGTGCTGTTCGCCAAATCGAAGCGGCCTCGAGATATGGTTCACGTGAAACCTTATCGTCTTACGCAACTCGTAAGATGGGTGCGGACTTTGCTTGAATTCGGTTCGGGGTCCTGGTGAAAGATCTCCCGCCCTTACTCGTACAGCTTCTAAAGAACTACCATAAGCTTTCATTCTTCCGGTTTGTGCTGTTTGCCGAATTGAAGCTGCCTCGAGATATGGTTCACGTGAAACCTTATCGTCTTACGCAACTCGTACCATGGGTAAGAACGTTGCTTCAATTCGGTTAAGGGTCCTGGTGAAAGATCTGCCGCCCTTACTCGTACAGATTCTAAAGAACTACCATAAACTTTCATTCTTCCGGCTTGTGCTGTTCGCCGAATTGAAGCTGCCTCGAGATATGGTTCACGAGAAACCTTATCGTTTCACGCAACTCGTAAGATGGGTGCGGACTTTGCTTCAATTCGGTTAGGGGTCCTGGTGAAAGATCTCCCGCCCTTACGCGTACAGATTCAAAATAACTACTATAAACTTTCATTCTTCCGGTTTGTGCTATTTGCCGAATTGAAGCGGCCTCGAGATATGGTTCACGTCAAACCTTATCGTCTTACGCAACTCGTAAGATGGGTGAGAACGTTGCTTCAATTCGGTTATGGGTCCTGGTGAAAGATCTCCCGCCCTTGCTCGTACAGATTCTAAAGAACTACCATAAACTTTCATTCTTCCGGTTTGTGCTGTTCGCCAAATCGAAGGGGCCTCGAGATATGGTTCACGTGAAACCTTATCGTCTTACGCAACTCGTAAGATGGGTGCGGACTTTGCTTGAATTCGGTTCGGGGTCCTGGTGAAAGATCTCCCGCCCTTACTCGTACAGCTTCTAAAGAACTACCATAAGCTTTCATTCTTCCGGTTTGTGCTATTTGCCGAATTGAAGCTGCCTCGAGATATGGTTCACGTGAAACCTTATCGTCTTACGCAACTCGTAAGATGGGTGAGAACGTTGCTTCCATTCGGTTCAGGGTCCTGGTGAAAGATCTGCCGCCCTTACTCGTACAGATTCTAAAGAACTACCATAAACTTTCATTCTTCCGGTTTCTGCTGTTCGCCAAATCGAAGCGGCCTCGAGATATGGTTCACGTGAAACCTTATCGTCTTACGCAACTTGTAAGATGGGTGCGGACTTTGCTTCAATTCGGTTAGGGGTCCTGGTGAAAGATCTCCCGCCCTTACGCGTACAGATTCAAAATAACTACTATAAACTTTCATTCTTCCGGTTTGTGCTATTTGCCGAATTGAAGCGGCCTCGAGATATGGTTCACGTCAAACCTTATCGTCTTACGCAACTCGTAAGATGGGTGAGAACGTTGCTTCAATTCGGTTAAGGGTCCTGGTGAAAGATCTCCCGCCCTTGCTCGTACAGATTCTAAAGAACTACCATAAACTTTCATTCTTCCGGTTTGTGCTGTTCGCCAAATCGAAGCGGCCTCGAGATATGGTTCACGTGAAACCTTATCGTCTTACGCAACTCGTAAGATGGGTGCGGACTTTGCTTGAATTCGGTTCGGGGTCCTGGTGAAAGATCTCCCGCCCTTACTCGTACAGCTTCTAAAGAACTACCATAAGCTTTCATTCTTCCGGTTTGTGCTGTTTGCCGAATTGAAGCTGCCTCAAGATATGGTTCACGTTAAACCTTATCGTCTTACGCAACTCGTACCATGGGTAAGAACGTTGCTTCAATTCGGTTAAGGGTCCTGGTGAAAGATCTGCCGTCCTTACTCGTACAGATTCTAAAGAACTACCATAAACTTTCATTCTTCCGGCTTGTGCTGTTCGCCGAATTGAAGCTGCCTCGAGATATGGTTCACGTGAAACCTTATCGTCTTACGCAACTCCTAAGATGGGTGAGAACGTTGCTTCAATTCGGTTAAGGGTCCTGGTGAAAGATCTGCCGCCCTTACTCGTACAGATTCTAAAGAACTACCATAAACTTTCATTCTTCCGGTTCCTGCTGTTCGCCAAATCGAAGCGGCCTCGAGATATGGTTCACGTGAAACCTTATCGTCTTACGCAACTTGTAAGATGGGTGCGGACTTTGCTTCAATTCGGTTAGGGGTCCTGGTGAAAGATCTCCCGTCCTTACTCGTACAGATTCAAAATAACTACCATAAACTTTCATTCTTCCGGTTTGTGCTGTTTGCCGAATTGAAGCGGCCTCGAGATATGGATCACGTCAAACCTTATCGTCTTACACAACTCGTAAGATGGGTGAGAACGTTGCTTCTATTCGGTTAAGGGTCCTGGTGAAAGATCTCCTGCCCTTGCTCGTACAGATTCTAAAGAACTACCATAAACTTTCATTCTTCCGGTTTGTGCTGTTTGCCGAATTGAAGCGGCCTCGAGATATGGTTCACGTCAAACCTTGTCGTCTTAAGCAACTCGTAAGATGGGTGCGGACTTTGGTTCAATTCGGTTAAGGGTCCTGGTGAAAGATTTCCCGCCCTTACGCGTACAGATTCAAAATAACTACCATAAACTTTCATTCTTCCGGTTTGTGCTGTTTGCCGAATTGAAGCGGCTTCGAGATATGGTTCACGTGAAACCTAATCGTCTCACGCAACTCCTAAGATGGGTGAGAACGTTGCTTCAATTCGGTTAAGGGTCCTGGTGAAAGATCTCCCGTCCTTACTCGTACAGATTCTAAAAAACTACCATAAACTTTTATTCTTCCGGTTTGTCCTGTTTGCCGAATTGAAGAGGCCTCGAGATATGGTTCACGTCAAACCTTATCGTCTTACGCAACTCGTAAGATGGGTGAGAACGTTGCTTCAATTCGGTTAAGGGTCCTGGTGAAAGATCTCCCGCCCTTGCTCGTACAGATTCTAAAGAACTACCATAAACTTTCATTCTTCCGGTTTGTGCTGTTCGCCAAATCGAAGCGGCCTCGAGATATGGTTCACGTGAAACCTTATCGTCTTACGCAACTCGTAAGATGGGTGCGGACTTTGCTTGAATTCGGTTCGGGGTCCTGGTGAAAGATCTCCCGCCCTTACTCGTACAGCTTCTAAAGAACTACCATAAGCTTTCATTCTTCCGGTTTGTGCTGTTTGCCGAATTGAAGCTGCCTCGAGATATGGTTCACGTGAAACCTTATCGTCTTACGCAACTCGTACCATGGGTAAGAACGTTGCTTCAATTCGGTTAAGGGTCCTGGTGAAAGATCTGCCGCCCTTACTCGTACAGATTCTAAAGAACTACCATAAACTTTCATTCTTCCGGCTTGTGCTGTTCGCCGAATTGAAGCTGCCTCGAGATATGGTTCACGAGAAACCTTATCGTTTCACGCAACTCGTAAGATGGGTGCGGACTTTGCTTCAATTCGGTTAGGGGTCCTGGTGAAAGATCTCCCGCCCTTACGCGTACAGATTCAAAATAACTACTATAAACTTTCATTCTTCCGGTTTGTGCTATTTGCCGAATTGAAGCGGCCTCGAGATATGGTTCACGTCAAACCTTATCGTCTTACGCAACTCGTAAGATGGGTGAGAACGTTGCTTCAATTCGGTTATGGGTCCTGGTGAAAGATCTCCCGCCCTTGCTCGTACAGATTCTAAAGAACTACCATAAACTTTCATTCTTCCGGTTTGTGCTGTTCGCCAAATCGAAGGGGCCTCGAGATATGGTTCACGTGAAACCTTATCGTCTTACGCAACTCGTAAGATGGGTGCGGACTTTGCTTGAATTCGGTTCGGGGTCCTGGTGAAAGATCTCCCGCCCTTACTCGTACAGCTTCTAAAGAACTACCATAAGCTTTCATTCTTCCGGTTTGTGCTATTTGCCGAATTGAAGCTGCCTCGAGATATGGTTCACGTGAAACCTTATCGTCTTACGCAACTCGTAAGATGGGTGAGAACGTTGCTTCCATTCGGTTCAGGGTCCTGGTGAAAGATCTGCCGCCCTTACTCGTACAGATTCTAAAGAACTACCATAAACTTTCATTCTTCCGGTTTCTGCTGTTCGCCAAATCGAAGCGGCCTCGAGATATGGTTCACGTGAAACCTTATCGTCTTACGCAACTTGTAAGATGGGTGCGGACTTTGCTTCAATTCGGTTAGGGGTCCTGGTGAAAGATCTCCCGCCCTTACGCGTACAGATTCAAAATAACTACTATAAACTTTCATTCTTCCGGTTTGTGCTATTTGCCGAATTGAAGCGGCCTCGAGATATGGTTCACGTCAAACCTTATCGTCTTACGCAACTCGTAAGATGGGTGAGAACGTTGCTTCAATTCGGTTAAGGGTCCTGGTGAAAGATCTCCCGCCCTTGCTCGTACAGATTCTAAAGAACTACCATAAACTTTCATTCTTCCGGTTTGTGCTGTTCGCCAAATCGAAGCGGCCTCGAGATATGGTTCACGTGAAACCTTATCGTCTTACGCAACTCGTAAGATGGGTGCGGACTTTGCTTGAATTCGGTTCGGGGTCCTGGTGAAAGATCTCCCGCCCTTACTCGTACAGCTTCTAAAGAACTACCATAAGCTTTCATTCTTCCGGTTTGTGCTGTTTGCCGAATTGAAGCTGCCTCAAGATATGGTTCACGTTAAACCTTATCGTCTTACGCAACTCGTACCATGGGTAAGAACGTTGCTTCAATTCGGTTAAGGGTCCTGGTGAAAGATCTGCCGTCCTTACTCGTACAGATTCTAAAGAACTACCATAAACTTTCATTCTTCCGGCTTGTGCTGTTCGCCGAATTGAAGCTGCTTCGAGATATGGTTCACGTGAAACCTTATCGTCTTACGCAACTCCTAAGATGGGTGAGAACGTTGCTTCAATTCGGTTAAGGGTCCTGGTGAAAGATCTGCCGCCCTTACTCGTACAGATTCTAAAGAACTACCATAAACTTTCATTCTTCCGGTTCCTGCTGTTCGCCAAATCGAAGCGGCCTCGAGATATGGTTCACGTGAAACCTTATCGTCTTACGCAACTTGTAAGATGGGTGCGGACTTTGCTTCAATTCGGTTAGGGGTCCTGGTGAAAGATCTCCCGTCCTTACTCGTACAGATTCAAAATAACTACCATAAACTTTCATTCTTCCGGTTTGTGCTGTTTGCCGAATTGAAGCGGCCTCGAGATATGGTTCACGTCAAACCTTATCGTCTTACGCAACTCGTAAGATGGGTGAGAACGTTGCTTCAATTCGGTTAAGGGTCCTGGTGAAAGATCTCCCGCCCTTGCTCGTACAGATTCTAAAGAACTACCATAAACTTTCATTCTTCCGGTTTGTGCTGTTCGCCAAATCGAAGCGGCCTCGAGATATGGTTCACGTGAAACCTTATCGTCTTACGCAACTCGTAAGATGGGTGTGGACTTTGCTTGAATTCGGTTCGGGGTCCTGGTGAAAGATCTCCCGCCCTTACTCGTACAGCTTCTAAAGAACTACCATAAGCTTTCATTCTTCCGGTTTGTGCTGTTTGCCGAATTGAAGCTGCCTCGAGATATGGTTCACGTGAAACCTTATCGTCTTACGCAACTCGTACCATGGGTAAGAACGTTGCTTCAATTCGGTTAAGGGTCCTGGTGAAAGATCTGCCGCCCTTACTCGTACAGATTCTAAAGAACTACCATAAACTTTCATTCTTCCGGCTTGTGCTGTTCGCCGAATTGAAGCTGCCTCGAGATATGGTTCACGAGAAACCTTATCGTTTCACGCAACTCGTAAGATGGGTGCGGACTTTGCTTCAATTCGGTTAGGGGTCCTGGTGAAAGATCTCCCGCCCTTACGCGTACAGATTCAAAATAACTACTATAAACTTTCATTCTTCCGGTTTGTGCTATTTGCCGAATTGAAGCGGCCTCGAGATATGGTTCACGTCAAACCTTATCGTCTTACGCAACTCGTAAGATGGGTGAGAACGTTGCTTCAATTCGGTTATGGGTCCTGGTGAAAGATCTCCCGCCCTTGCTCGTACAGATTCTAAAGAACTACCATAAACTTTCATTCTTCCGGTTTGTGCTGTTCGCCAAATCGAAGCGGCCTCGAGATATGGTTCACGTGAAACCTTATCGTCTTACGCAACTCGTAAGATGGGTGCGGACTTTGCTTGAATTCGGTTCGGGGTCCTGGTGAAAGATCTCCCGCCCTTACTCGTACAGCTTCTAAAGAACTACCATAAGCTTTCATTCTTCCGGTTTGTGCTATTTGCCGAATTGAAGCTGCCTCGAGATATGGTTCACGTGAAACCTTATCGTCTTACGCAACTCGTAAGATGGGTGAGAACGTTGCTTCCATTCGGTTCAGGGTCCTGGTGAAAGATCTGCCGCCCTTACTCGTACAGATTCTAAAGAACTACCATAAACTTTCATTCTTCCGGTTTCTGCTGTTCGCCAAATCGAAGCGGCCTCGAGATATGGTTCACGTGAAACCTTATCGTCTTACGCAACTTGTAAGATGGGTGCGGACTTTGCTTCAATTCGGTTAGGGGTCCTGGTGAAAGATCTCCCGCCCTTACGCGTACAGATTCAAAATAACTACTATAAACTTTCATTCTTCCGGTTTGTGCTATTTGCCGAATTGAAGCGGCCTCGAGATATGGTTCACGTCAAACCTTATCGTCTTACGCAACTCGTAAGATGGGTGAGAACGTTGCTTCAATTCGGTTAAGGGTCCTGGTGAAAGATCTCCCGCCCTTGCTCGTACAGATTCTAAAGAACTACCATAAACTTTCATTCTTCCGGTTTGTGCTGTTCGCCAAATCGAAGCGGCCTCGAGATATGGTTCACGTGAAACCTTATCGTCTTACGCAACTCGTAAGATGGGTGCGGACTTTGCTTGAATTCGGTTCGGGGTCCTGGTGAAAGATCTCCCGCCCTTACTCGTACAGCTTCTAAAGAACTACCATAAGCTTTCATTCTTCCGGTTTGTGCTGTTTGCCGAATTGAAGCTGCCTCAAGATATGGTTCACGTTAAACCTTATCGTCTTACGCAACTCGTACCATGGGTAAGAACGTTGCTTCAATTCGGTTAAGGGTCCTGGTGAAAGATCTGCCGTCCTTACTCGTACAGATTCTAAAGAACTACCATAAACTTTCATTCTTCCGGCTTGTGCTGTTCGCCGAATTGAAGCTGCCTCGAGATATGGTTCACGTGAAACCTTATCGTCTTACGCAACTCCTAAGATGGGTGAGAACGTTGCTTCAATTCGGTTAAGGGTCCTGGTGAAAGATCTGCCGCCCTTACTCGTACAGATTCTAAAGAACTACCATAAACTTTCATTCTTCCGGTTCCTGCTGTTCGCCAAATCGAAGCGGCCTCGAGATATGGTTCACGTGAAACCTTATCGTCTTACGCAACTTGTAAGATGGGTGCGGACTTTGCTTCAATTCGGTTAGGGGTCCTGGTGAAAGATCTCCCGCCCTTACGCGTACAGATTCAAAATAACTACTATAAACTTTCATTCTTCCGGTTTGTGCTATTTGCCGAATTGAAGCGGCCTCGAGATATGGTTCACGTCAAACCTTATCGTCTTACGCAACTCGTAAGATGGGTGAGAACGTTGCTTCAATTCGGTTAAGGGTCCTGGTGAAAGATCTCCCGCCCTTGCTCGTACAGATTCTAAAGAACTACCATAAACTTTCATTCTTCCGGTTTGTGCTGTTCGCCAAATCGAAGCGGCCTCGAGATATGGTTCACGTGAAACCTTATCGTCTTACGCAACTCGTAAGATGGGTGCGGACTTTGCTTGAATTCGGTTCGGGGTCCTGGTGAAAGATCTCCCGCCCTTACTCGTACAGCTTCTAAAGAACTACCATAAGCTTTCATTCTTCCGGTTTGTGCTGTTTGCCGAATTGAAGCTGCCTCAAGATATGGTTCACGTTAAACCTTATCGTCTTACGCAACTCGTACCATGGGTAAGAACGTTGCTTCAATTCGGTTAAGGGTCCTGGTGAAAGATCTGCCGTCCTTACTCGTACAGATTCTAAAGAACTACCATAAACTTTCATTCTTCCGGCTTGTGCTGTTCGCCGAATTGAAGCTGCCTCGAGATATGGTTCACGTGAAACCTTATCGTCTTACGCAACTCCTAAGATGGGTGAGAACGTTGCTTCAATTCGGTTAAGGGTCCTGGTGAAAGATCTGCCGCCCTTACTCGTACAGATTCTAAAGAACTACCATAAACTTTCATTCTTCCGGTTCCTGCTGTTCGCCAAATCGAAGCGGCCTCGAGATATGGTTCACGTGAAACCTTATCGTCTTACGCAACTTGTAAGATGGGTGCGGACTTTGCTTCAATTCGGTTAGGGGTCCTGGTGAAAGATCTCCCGTCCTTACTCGTACAGATTCAAAATAACTACCATAAACTTTCATTCTTCCGGTTTGTGCTGTTTGCCGAATTGAAGCGGCCTCGAGATATGGATCACGTCAAACCTTATCGTCTTACACAACTCGTAAGATGGGTGAGAACGTTGCTTCTATTCGGTTAAGGGTCCTGGTGAAAGATCTCCTGCCCTTGCTCGTACAGATTCTAAAGAACTACCATAAACTTTCATTCTTCCGGTTTGTGCTGTTTGCCGAATTGAAGCGGCCTCGAGATATGGTTCACGTCAAACCTTGTCGTCTTAAGCAACTCGTAAGATGGGTGCGGACTTTGGTTCAATTCGGTTAAGGGTCCTGGTGAAAGATTTCCCGCCCTTACGCGTACAGATTCAAAATAACTACCATAAACTTTCATTCTTCCGGTTTGTGCTGTTTGCCGAATTGAAGCGGCTTCGAGATATGGTTCACGTGAAACCTAATCGTCTCACGCAACTCCTAAGATGGGTGAGAACGTTGCTTCAATTCGGTTAAGGGTCCTGGTGAAAGATCTCCCGTCCTTACTCGTACAGATTCTAAAAAACTACCATAAACTTTTATTCTTCCGGTTTGTCCTGTTTGCCGAATTGAAGAGGCCTCGAGATATGGTTCACGTCAAACCTTATCGTCTTACGCAACTCGTAAGATGGGTGAGAACGTTGCTTCAATTCGGTTAAGGGTCCTGGTGAAAGATCTCCCGCCCTTGCTCGTACAGATTCTAAAGAACTACCATAAACTTTCATTCTTCCGGTTTGTGCTGTTCGCCAAATCGAAGCGGCCTCGAGATATGGTTCACGTGAAACCTTATCGTCTTACGCAACTCGTAAGATGGGTGCGGACTTTGCTTGAATTCGGTTCGGGGTCCTGGTGAAAGATCTCCCGCCCTTACTCGTACAGCTTCTAAAGAACTACCATAAGCTTTCATTCTTCCGGTTTGTGCTGTTTGCCGAATTGAAGCTGCCTCGAGATATGGTTCACGTGAAACCTTATCGTCTTACGCAACTCGTACCATGGGTAAGAACGTTGCTTCAATTCGGTTAAGGGTCCTGGTGAAAGATCTGCCGCCCTTACTCGTACAGATTCTAAAGAACTACCATAAACTTTCATTCTTCCGGCTTGTGCTGTTCGCCGAATTGAAGCTGCCTCGAGATATGGTTCACGAGAAACCTTATCGTTTCACGCAACTCGTAAGATGGGTGCGGACTTTGCTTCAATTCGGTTAGGGGTCCTGGTGAAAGATCTCCCGCCCTTACGCGTACAGATTCAAAATAACTACTATAAACTTTCATTCTTCCGGTTTGTGCTATTTGCCGAATTGAAGCGGCCTCGAGATATGGTTCACGTCAAACCTTATCGTCTTACGCAACTCGTAAGATGGGTGAGAACGTTGCTTCAATTCGGTTATGGGTCCTGGTGAAAGATCTCCCGCCCTTGCTCGTACAGATTCTAAAGAACTACCATAAACTTTCATTCTTCCGGTTTGTGCTGTTCGCCAAATCGAAGGGGCCTCGAGATATGGTTCACGTGAAACCTTATCGTCTTACGCAACTCGTAAGATGGGTGCGGACTTTGCTTGAATTCGGTTCGGGGTCCTGGTGAAAGATCTCCCGCCCTTACTCGTACAGCTTCTAAAGAACTACCATAAGCTTTCATTCTTCCGGTTTGTGCTATTTGCCGAATTGAAGCTGCCTCGAGATATGGTTCACGTGAAACCTTATCGTCTTACGCAACTCGTAAGATGGGTGAGAACGTTGCTTCCATTCGGTTCAGGGTCCTGGTGAAAGATCTGCCGCCCTTACTCGTACAGATTCTAAAGAACTACCATAAACTTTCATTCTTCCGGTTTCTGCTGTTCGCCAAATCGAAGCGGCCTCGAGATATGGTTCACGTGAAACCTTATCGTCTTACGCAACTTGTAAGATGGGTGCGGACTTTGCTTCAATTCGGTTAGGGGTCCTGGTGAAAGATCTCCCGCCCTTACGCGTACAGATTCAAAATAACTACTATAAACTTTCATTCTTCCGGTTTGTGCTATTTGCCGAATTGAAGCGGCCTCGAGATATGGTTCACGTCAAACCTTATCGTCTTACGCAACTCGTAAGATGGGTGAGAACGTTGCTTCAATTCGGTTAAGGGTCCTGGTGAAAGATCTCCCGCCCTTGCTCGTACAGATTCTAAAGAACTACCATAAACTTTCATTCTTCCGGTTTGTGCTGTTCGCCAAATCGAAGCGGCCTCGAGATATGGTTCACGTGAAACCTTATCGTCTTACGCAACTCGTAAGATGGGTGCGGACTTTGCTTGAATTCGGTTCGGGGTCCTGGTGAAAGATCTCCCGCCCTTACTCGTACAGCTTCTAAAGAACTACCATAAGCTTTCATTCTTCCGGTTTGTGCTGTTTGCCGAATTGAAGCTGCCTCAAGATATGGTTCACGTTAAACCTTATCGTCTTACGCAACTCGTACCATGGGTAAGAACGTTGCTTCAATTCGGTTAAGGGTCCTGGTGAAAGATCTGCCGTCCTTACTCGTACAGATTCTAAAGAACTACCATAAACTTTCATTCTTCCGGCTTGTGCTGTTCGCCGAATTGAAGCTGCTTCGAGATATGGTTCACGTGAAACCTTATCGTCTTACGCAACTCCTAAGATGGGTGAGAACGTTGCTTCAATTCGGTTAAGGGTCCTGGTGAAAGATCTGCCGCCCTTACTCGTACAGATTCTAAAGAACTACCATAAACTTTCATTCTTCCGGTTCCTGCTGTTCGCCAAATCGAAGCGGCCTCGAGATATGGTTCACGTGAAACCTTATCGTCTTACGCAACTTGTAAGATGGGTGCGGACTTTGCTTCAATTCGGTTAGGGGTCCTGGTGAAAGATCTCCCGTCCTTACTCGTACAGATTCAAAATAACTACCATAAACTTTCATTCTTCCGGTTTGTGCTGTTTGCCGAATTGAAGCGGCCTCGAGATATGGTTCACGTCAAACCTTATCGTCTTACGCAACTCGTAAGATGGGTGAGAACGTTGCTTCAATTCGGTTAAGGGTCCTGGTGAAAGATCTCCCGCCCTTGCTCGTACAGATTCTAAAGAACTACCATAAACTTTCATTCTTCCGGTTTGTGCTGTTCGCCAAATCGAAGCGGCCTCGAGATATGGTTCACGTGAAACCTTATCGTCTTACGCAACTCGTAAGATGGGTGCGGACTTTGCTTGAATTCGGTTCGGGGTCCTGGTGAAAGATCTCCCGCCCTTACTCGTACAGCTTCTAAAGAACTACCATAAGCTTTCATTCTTCCGGTTTGTGCTGTTTGCCGAATTGAAGCTGCCTCGAGATATGGTTCACGTGAAACCTTATCGTCTTACGCAACTCGTACCATGGGTAAGAACGTTGCTTCAATTCGGTTAAGGGTCCTGGTGAAAGATCTGCCGCCCTTACTCGTACAGATTCTAAAGAACTACCATAAACTTTCATTCTTCCGGCTTGTGCTGTTCGCCGAATTGAAGCTGCCTCGAGATATGGTTCACGAGAAACCTTATCGTTTCACGCAACTCGTAAGATGGGTGCGGACTTTGCTTCAATTCGGTTAGGGGTCCTGGTGAAAGATCTCCCGCCCTTACGCGTACAGATTCAAAATAACTACTATAAACTTTCATTCTTCCGGTTTGTGCTATTTGCCGAATTGAAGCGGCCTCGAGATATGGTTCACGTCAAACCTTATCGTCTTACGCAACTCGTAAGATGGGTGAGAACGTTGCTTCAATTCGGTTATGGGTCCTGGTGAAAGATCTCCCGCCCTTGCTCGTACAGATTCTAAAGAACTACCATAAACTTTCATTCTTCCGGTTTGTGCTGTTCGCCAAATCGAAGCGGCCTCGAGATATGGTTCACGTGAAACCTTATCGTCTTACGCAACTCGTAAGATGGGTGCGGACTTTGCTTGAATTCGGTTCGGGGTCCTGGTGAAAGATCTCCCGCCCTTACTCGTACAGCTTCTAAAGAACTACCATAAGCTTTCATTCTTCCGGTTTGTGCTATTTGCCGAATTGAAGCTGCCTCGAGATATGGTTCACGTGAAACCTTATCGTCTTACGCAACTCGTAAGATGGGTGAGAACGTTGCTTCCATTCGGTTCAGGGTCCTGGTGAAAGATCTGCCGCCCTTACTCGTACAGATTCTAAAGAACTACCATAAACTTTCATTCTTCCGGTTTCTGCTGTTCGCCAAATCGAAGCGGCCTCGAGATATGGTTCACGTGAAACCTTATCGTCTTACGCAACTTGTAAGATGGGTGCGGACTTTGCTTCAATTCGGTTAGGGGTCCTGGTGAAAGATCTCCCGCCCTTACGCGTACAGATTCAAAATAACTACTATAAACTTTCATTCTTCCGGTTTGTGCTATTTGCCGAATTGAAGCGGCCTCGAGATATGGTTCACGTCAAACCTTACCGTCTTACGCAACTCGTAAGATGGGTGAGAACGTTGCTTCAATTCGGTTAAGGGTCCTGGTGAAAGATCTCCCGCCCTTGCTCGTACAGATTCTAAAGAACTACCATAAACTTTCATTCTTCCGGTTTGTGCTGTTCGCCAAATCGAAGCGGCCTCGAGATATGGTTCACGTGAAACCTTATCGTCTTACGCAACTCGTAAGATGGGTGCGGACTTTGCTTGAATTCGGTTCGGGGTCCTGGTGAAAGATCTCCCGCCCTTACTCGTACAGCTTCTAAAGAACTACCATAAGCTTTCATTCTTCCGGTTTGTGCTGTTTGCCGAATTGAAGCTGCCTCAAGATATGGTTCACGTTAAACCTTATCGTCTTACGCAACTCGTACCATGGGTAAGAACGTTGCTTCAATTCGGTTAAGGGTCCTGGTGAAAGATCTGCCGTCCTTACTCGTACAGATTCTAAAGAACTACCATAAACTTTCATTCTTCCGGCTTGTGCTGTTCGCCGAATTGAAGCTGCCTCGAGATATGGTTCACGTGAAACCTTATCGTCTTACGCAACTCCTAAGATGGGTGAGAACGTTGCTTCAATTCGGTTAAGGGTCCTGGTGAAAGATCTGCCGCCCTTACTCGTACAGATTCTAAAGAACTACCATAAACTTTCATTCTTCCGGTTCCTGCTGTTCGCCAAATCGAAGCGGCCTCGAGATATGGTTCACGTGAAACCTTATCGTCTTACGCAACTTGTAAGATGGGTGCGGACTTTGCTTCAATTCGGTTAGGGGTCCTGGTGAAAGATCTCCCGCCCTTACGCGTACAGATTCAAAATAACTACTATAAACTTTCATTCTTCCGGTTTGTGCTATTTGCCGAATTGAAGCGGCCTCGAGATATGGTTCACGTCAAACCTTATCGTCTTACGCAACTCGTAAGATGGGTGAGAACGTTGCTTCAATTCGGTTAAGGGTCCTGGTGAAAGATCTCCCGCCCTTGCTCGTACAGATTCTAAAGAACTACCATAAACTTTCATTCTTCCGGTTTGTGCTGTTCGCCAAATCGAAGCGGCCTCGAGATATGGTTCACGTGAAACCTTATCGTCTTACGCAACTCGTAAGATGGGTGCGGACTTTGCTTGAATTCGGTTCGGGGTCCTGGTGAAAGATCTCCCGCCCTTACTCGTACAGCTTCTAAAGAACTACCATAAGCTTTCATTCTTCCGGTTTGTGCTGTTTGCCGAATTGAAGCTGCCTCAAGATATGGTTCACGTTAAACCTTATCGTCTTACGCAACTCGTACCATGGGTAAGAACGTTGCTTCAATTCGGTTAAGGGTCCTGGTGAAAGATCTGCCGTCCTTACTCGTACAGATTCTAAAGAACTACCATAAACTTTCATTCTTCCGGCTTGTGCTGTTCGCCGAATTGAAGCTGCTTCGAGATATGGTTCACGTGAAACCTTATCGTCTTACGCAACTCCTAAGATGGGTGAGAACGTTGCTTCAATTCGGTTAAGGGTCCTGGTGAAAGATCTGCCGCCCTTACTCGTACAGATTCTAAAGAACTACCATAAACTTTCATTCTTCCGGTTCCTGCTGTTCGCCAAATCGAAGCGGCCTCGAGATATGGTTCACGTGAAACCTTATCGTCTTACGCAACTTGTAAGATGGGTGCGGACTTTGCTTCAATTCGGTTAGGGGTCCTGGTGAAAGATCTCCCGTCCTTACTCGTACAGATTCAAAATAACTACCATAAACTTTCATTCTTCCGGTTTGTGCTGTTTGCCGAATTGAAGCGGCCTCGAGATATGGTTCACGTCAAACCTTATCGTCTTACGCAACTCGTAAGATGGGTGAGAACGTTGCTTCAATTCGGTTAAGGGTCCTGGTGAAAGATCTCCCGCCCTTGCTCGTACAGATTCTAAAGAACTACCATAAACTTTCATTCTTCCGGTTTGTGCTGTTCGCCAAATCGAAGCGGCCTCGAGATATGGTTCACGTGAAACCTTATCGTCTTACGCAACTCGTAAGATGGGTGCGGACTTTGCTTGAATTCGGTTCGGGGTCCTGGTGAAAGATCTCCCGCCCTTACTCGTACAGCTTCTAAAGAACTACCATAAGCTTTCATTCTTCCGGTTTGTGCTGTTTGCCGAATTGAAGCTGCCTCGAGATATGGTTCACGTGAAACCTTATCGTCTTACGCAACTCGTACCATGGGTAAGAACGTTGCTTCAATTCGGTTAAGGGTCCTGGTGAAAGATCTGCCGCCCTTACTCGTACAGATTCTAAAGAACTACCATAAACTTTCATTCTTCCGGCTTGTGCTGTTCGCCGAATTGAAGCTGCCTCGAGATATGGTTCACGAGAAACCTTATCGTTTCACGCAACTCGTAAGATGGGTGCGGACTTTGCTTCAATTCGGTTAGGGGTCCTGGTGAAAGATCTCCCGCCCTTACGCGTACAGATTCAAAATAACTACTATAAACTTTCATTCTTCCGGTTTGTGCTATTTGCCGAATTGAAGCGGCCTCGAGATATGGTTCACGTCAAACCTTATCGTCTTACGCAACTCGTAAGATGGGTGAGAACGTTGCTTCAATTCGGTTATGGGTCCTGGTGAAAGATCTCCCGCCCTTGCTCGTACAGATTCTAAAGAACTACCATAAACTTTCATTCTTCCGGTTTGTGCTGTTCGCCAAATCGAAGCGGCCTCGAGATATGGTTCACGTGAAACCTTATCGTCTTACGCAACTCGTAAGATGGGTGCGGACTTTGCTTGAATTCGGTTCGGGGTCCTGGTGAAAGATCTCCCGCCCTTACTCGTACAGCTTCTAAAGAACTACCATAAGCTTTCATTCTTCCGGTTTGTGCTATTTGCCGAATTGAAGCTGCCTCGAGATATGGTTCACGTGAAACCTTATCGTCTTACGCAACTCGTAAGATGGGTGAGAACGTTGCTTCCATTCGGTTCAGGGTCCTGGTGAAAGATCTGCCGCCCTTACTCGTACAGATTCTAAAGAACTACCATAAACTTTCATTCTTCCGGTTTCTGCTGTTCGCCAAATCGAAGCGGCCTCGAGACATGGTTCACGTGAAACCTTATCGTCTTACGCAACTTGTAAGATGGGTGCGGACTTTGCTTCAATTCGGTTAGGGGTCCTGGTGAAAGATCTCCCGCCCTTACGCGTACAGATTCAAAATAACTACTATAAACTTTCATTCTTCCGGTTTGTGCTATTTGCCGAATTGAAGCGGCCTCGAGATATGGTTCACGTCAAACCTTATCGTCTTACGCAACTCGTAAGATGGGTGAGAACGTTGCTTCAATTCGGTTAAGGGTCCTGGTGAAAGATCTCCCGCCCTTGCTCGTACAGATTCTAAAGAACTACCATAAACTTTCATTCTTCCGGTTTGTGCTGTTCGCCAAATCGAAGCGGCCTCGAGATATGGTTCACGTGAAACCTTATCGTCTTACGCAACTCGTAAGATGGGTGCGGACTTTGCTTGAATTCGGTTCGGGGTCCTGGTGAAAGATCTCCCGCCCTTACTCGTACAGCTTCTAAAGAACTACCATAAGCTTTCATTCTTCCGGTTTGTGCTGTTTGCCGAATTGAAGCTGCCTCAAGATATGGTTCACGTTAAACCTTATCGTCTTACGCAACTCGTACCATGGGTAAGAACGTTGCTTCAATTCGGTTAAGGGTCCTGGTGAAAGATCTGCCGTCCTTACTCGTACAGATTCTAAAGAACTACCATAAACTTTCATTCTTCCGGCTTGTGCTGTTCGCCGAATTGAAGCTGCCTCGAGATATGGTTCACGTGAAACCTTATCGTCTTACGCAACTCCTAAGATGGGTGAGAACGTTGCTTCAATTCGGTTAAGGGTCCTGGTGAAAGATCTGCCGCCCTTACTCGTACAGATTCTAAAGAACTACCATAAACTTTCATTCTTCCGGTTCCTGCTGTTCGCCAAATCGAAGCGGCCTCGAGATATGGTTCACGTGAAACCTTATCGTCTTACGCAACTTGTAAGATGGGTGCGGACTTTGCTTCAATTCGGTTAGGGGTCCTGGTGAAAGATCTCCCGCCCTTACGCGTACAGATTCAAAATAACTACTATAAACTTTCATTCTTCCGGTTTGTGCTATTTGCCGAATTGAAGCGGCCTCGAGATATGGTTCACGTCAAACCTTATCGTCTTACGCAACTCGTAAGATGGGTGAGAACGTTGCTTCAATTCGGTTAAGGGTCCTGGTGAAAGATCTCCCGCCCTTGCTCGTACAGATTCTAAAGAACTACCATAAACTTTCATTCTTCCGGTTTGTGCTGTTCGCCAAATCGAAGCGGCCTCGAGATATGGTTCACGTGAAACCTTATCGTCTTACGCAACTCGTAAGATGGGTGCGGACTTTGCTTGAATTCGGTTCGGGGTCCTGGTGAAAGATCTCCCGCCCTTACTCGTACAGCTTCTAAAGAACTACCATAAGCTTTCATTCTTCCGGTTTGTGCTGTTTGCCGAATTGAAGCTGCCTCAAGATATGGTTCACGTTAAACCTTATCGTCTTACGCAACTCGTACCATGGGTAAGAACGTTGCTTCAATTCGGTTAAGGGTCCTGGTGAAAGATCTGCCGTCCTTACTCGTACAGATTCTAAAGAACTACCATAAACTTTCATTCTTCCGGCTTGTGCTGTTCGCCGAATTGAAGCTGCCTCGAGATATGGTTCACGTGAAACCTTATCGTCTTACGCTACTCCTAAGATGGGTGAGAACGTTGCTTCAATTCGGTTAAGGGTCCTGGTGAAAGATCTGCCGCCCTTACTCGTACAGATTCTAAAGAACTACCATAAACTTTCATTCTTCCGGTTCCTGCTGTTCGCCAAATCGAAGCGGCCTCGAGATATGGTTCACGTGAAACCTTATCGTCTTACGCAACTTGTAAGATGGGTGCGGACTTTGCTTCAATTCGGTTAGGGGTCCTGGTGAAAGATCTCCCGTCCTTACTCGTACAGATTCTAAATAACTACCATAAACTTTCATTCTTCCGGTTTGTGCTGTTTGCCGAATTGAAGCGGCCTCGAGATATGGATCACGTCAAACCTTATCGTCTTACACAACTCGTAAGATGGGTGAGAACGTTGCTTCTATTCGGTTAAGGGTCCTGGTGAAAGATCTCCTGCCCTTGCTCGTACAGATTCTAAAGAACTACCATAAACTTTCATTCTTCCGGTTTGTGCTGTTTGCCGAATTGAAGCGGCCTCGAGATATGGTTCACGTCAAACCTTGTCGTCTTAAGCAACTCGTAAGATGGGTGCGGACTTTGGTTCAATTCGGTTAAGGGTCCTGGTGAAAGATCTGCCGCCCTTACTCGTACAGATTCTAAAGAACTACCATAAACTTTCATTCTTCCGGTTTCTGCTGTTCGCCAAATCGAAGCGGCCTCGAGATATGGTTCACGTGAAACCTTATCGTCTTACGCAACTTGTAAGATGGGTGCGGACTTTGCTTCAATTCGGTTAGGGGTCCTGGTGAAAGATCTCCCGCCCTTACGCGTACAGATTCAAAATAACTACTATAAACTTTCATTCTTCCGGTTTGTGCTATTTGCCGAATTGAAGCGGCCTCGAGATATGGTTCACGTCAAACCTTATCGTCTTACGCAACTCGTAAGATGGGTGAGAACGTTGCTTCAATTCGGTTAAGGGTCCTGGTGAAAGATCTCCCGCCCTTGCTCGTACAGATTCTAAAGAACTACCATAAACTTTCATTCTTCCGGTTTGTGCTGTTCGCCAAATCGAAGCGGCCTCGAGATATGGTTCACGTGAAACCTTATCGTCTTACGCAACTCGTAAGATGGGTGCGGACTTTGCTTGAATTCGGTTCGGGGTCCTGGTGAAAGATCTCCCGCCCTTACTCGTACAGCTTCTAAAGAACTACCATAAGCTTTCATTCTTCCGGTTTGTGCTGTTTGCCGAATTGAAGCTGCCTCAAGATATGGTTCACGTTAAACCTTATCGTCTTACGCAACTCGTACCATGGGTAAGAACGTTGCTTCAATTCGGTTAAGGGTCCTGGTGAAAGATCTGCCGTCCTTACTCGTACAGATTCTAAAGAACTACCATAAACTTTCATTCTTCCGGCTTGTGCTGTTCGCCGAATTGAAGCTGCCTCGAGATATGGTTCACGTGAAACCTTATCGTCTTACGCAACTCCTAAGATGGGTGAGAACGTTGCTTCAATTCGGTTAAGGGTCCTGGTGAAAGATCTGCCGCCCTTACTCGTACAGATTCTAAAGAACTACCATAAACTTTCATTCTTCCGGTTCCTGCTGTTCGCCAAATCGAAGCGGCCTCGAGATATGGTTCACGTGAAACCTTATCGTCTTACGCAACTTGTAAGATGGGTGCGGACTTTGCTTCAATTCGGTTAGGGGTCCTGGTGAAAGATCTCCCGTCCTTACTCGTACAGATTCAAAATAACTACCATAAACTTTCATTCTTCCGGTTTGTGCTGTTTGCCGAATTGAAGCGGCCTCGAGATATGGATCACGTCAAACCTTATCGTCTTACACAACTCGTAAGATGGGTGAGAACGTTGCTTCTATTCGGTTAAGGGTCCTGGTGAAAGATCTCCTGCCCTTGCTCGTACAGATTCTAAAGAACTACCATAAACTTTCATTCTTCCGGTTTGTGCTGTTTGCCGAATTGAAGCGGCCTCGAGATATGGTTCACGTCAAACCTTGTCGTCTTAAGCAACTCGTAAGATGGGTGCGGACTTTGGTTCAATTCGGTTAAGGGTCCTGGTGAAAGATTTCCCGCCCTTACGCGTACAGATTCAAAATAACTACCATAAACTTTCATTCTTCCGGTTTGTGCTGTTTGCCGAATTGAAGCGGCTTCGAGATATGGTTCACGTGAAACCTAATCGTCTCACGCAACTCCTAAGATGGGTGAGAACGTTGCTTCAATTCGGTTAAGGGTCCTGGTGAAAGATCTCCCGTCCTTACTCGTACAGATTCTAAAAAACTACCATAAACTTTTATTCTTCCGGTTTGTCCTGTTTGCCGAATTGAAGAGGCCTCGAGATATGGTTCACGTCAAACCTTATCGTCTTACGCAACTCGTAAGATGGGTGAGAACGTTGCTTCAATTCGGTTAAGGGTCCTGGTGAAAGATCTCCCGCCCTTGCTCGTACAGATTCTAAAGAACTACCATAAACTTTCATTCTTCCGGTTTGTGCTGTTCGCCAAATCGAAGCGGCCTCGAGATATGGTTCACGTGAAACCTTATCGTCTTACGCAACTCGTAAGATGGGTGCGGACTTTGCTTGAATTCGGTTCGGGGTCCTGGTGAAAGATCTCCCGCCCTTACTCGTACAGCTTCTAAAGAACTACCATAAGCTTTCATTCTTCCGGTTTGTGCTGTTTGCCGAATTGAAGCTGCCTCGAGATATGGTTCACGTGAAACCTTATCGTCTTACGCAACTCGTACCATGGGTAAGAACGTTGCTTCAATTCGGTTAAGGGTCCTGGTGAAAGATCTGCCGCCCTTACTCGTACAGATTCTAAAGAACTACCATAAACTTTCATTCTTCCGGCTTGTGCTGTTCGCCGAATTGAAGCTGCCTCGAGATATGGTTCACGAGAAACCTTATCGTTTCACGCAACTCGTAAGATGGGTGCGGACTTTGCTTCAATTCGGTTAGGGGTCCTGGTGAAAGATCTCCCGCCCTTACGCGTACAGATTCAAAATAACTACTATAAACTTTCATTCTTCCGGTTTGTGCTATTTGCCGAATTGAAGCGGCCTCGAGATATGGTTCACGTCAAACCTTATCGTCTTACGCAACTCGTAAGATGGGTGAGAACGTTGCTTCAATTCGGTTATGGGTCCTGGTGAAAGATCTCCCGCCCTTGCTCGTACAGATTCTAAAGAACTACCATAAACTTTCATTCTTCCGGTTTGTGCTGTTCGCCAAATCGAAGGGGCCTCGAGATATGGTTCACGTGAAACCTTATCGTCTTACGCAACTCGTAAGATGGGTGCGGACTTTGCTTGAATTCGGTTCGGGGTCCTGGTGAAAGATCTCCCGCCCTTACTCGTACAGCTTCTAAAGAACTACCATAAGCTTTCATTCTTCCGGTTTGTGCTATTTGCCGAATTGAAGCTGCCTCGAGATATGGTTCACGTGAAACCTTATCGTCTTACGCAACTCGTAAGATGGGTGAGAACGTTGCTTCCATTCGGTTCAGGGTCCTGGTGAAAGATCTGCCGCCCTTACTCGTACAGATTCTAAAGAACTACCATAAACTTTCATTCTTCCGGTTTCTGCTGTTCGCCAAATCGAAGCGGCCTCGAGATATGGTTCACGTGAAACCTTATCGTCTTACGCAACTTGTAAGATGGGTGCGGACTTTGCTTCAATTCGGTTAGGGGTCCTGGTGAAAGATCTCCCGCCCTTACGCGTACAGATTCAAAATAACTACTATAAACTTTCATTCTTCCGGTTTGTGCTATTTGCCGAATTGAAGCGGCCTCGAGATATGGTTCACGTCAAACCTTATCGTCTTACGCAACTCGTAAGATGGGTGAGAACGTTGCTTCAATTCGGTTAAGGGTCCTGGTGAAAGATCTCCCGCCCTTGCTCGTACAGATTCTAAAGAACTACCATAAACTTTCATTCTTCCGGTTTGTGCTGTTCGCCAAATCGAAGCGGCCTCGAGATATGGTTCACGTGAAACCTTATCGTCTTACGCAACTCGTAAGATGGGTGCGGACTTTGCTTGAATTCGGTTCGGGGTCCTGGTGAAAGATCTCCCGCCCTTACTCGTACAGCTTCTAAAGAACTACCATAAGCTTTCATTCTTCCGGTTTGTGCTGTTTGCCGAATTGAAGCTGCCTCAAGATATGGTTCACGTTAAACCTTATCGTCTTACGCAACTCGTACCATGGGTAAGAACGTTGCTTCAATTCGGTTAAGGGTCCTGGTGAAAGATCTGCCGTCCTTACTCGTACAGATTCTAAAGAACTACCATAAACTTTCATTCTTCCGGCTTGTGCTGTTCGCCGAATTGAAGCTGCTTCGAGATATGGTTCACGTGAAACCTTATCGTCTTACGCAACTCCTAAGATGGGTGAGAACGTTGCTTCAATTCGGTTAAGGGTCCTGGTGAAAGATCTGCCGCCCTTACTCGTACAGATTCTAAAGAACTACCATAAACTTTCATTCTTCCGGTTCCTGCTGTTCGCCAAATCGAAGCGGCCTCGAGATATGGTTCACGTGAAACCTTATCGTCTTACGCAACTTGTAAGATGGGTGCGGACTTTGCTTCAATTCGGTTAGGGGTCCTGGTGAAAGATCTCCCGTCCTTACTCGTACAGATTCAAAATAACTACCATAAACTTTCATTCTTCCGGTTTGTGCTGTTTGCCGAATTGAAGCGGCCTCGAGATATGGTTCACGTCAAACCTTATCGTCTTACGCAACTCGTAAGATGGGTGAGAACGTTGCTTCAATTCGGTTAAGGGTCCTGGTGAAAGATCTCCCGCCCTTGCTCGTACAGATTCTAAAGAACTACCATAAACTTTCATTCTTCCGGTTTGTGCTGTTCGCCAAATCGAAGCGGCCTCGAGATATGGTTCACGTGAAACCTTATCGTCTTACGCAACTCGTAAGATGGGTGCGGACTTTGCTTGAATTCGGTTCGGGGTCCTGGTGAAAGATCTCCCGCCCTTACTCGTACAGCTTCTAAAGAACTACCATAAGCTTTCATTCTTCCGGTTTGTGCTGTTTGCCGAATTGAAGCTGCCTCGAGATATGGTTCACGTGAAACCTTATCGTCTTACGCAACTCGTACCATGGGTAAGAACGTTGCTTCAATTCGGTTAAGGGTCCTGGTGAAAGATCTGCCGCCCTTACTCGTACAGATTCTAAAGAACTACCATAAACTTTCATTCTTCCGGCTTGTGCTGTTCGCCGAATTGAAGCTGCCTCGAGATATGGTTCACGAGAAACCTTATCGTTTCACGCAACTCGTAAGATGGGTGCGGACTTTGCTTCAATTCGGTTAGGGGTCCTGGTGAAAGATCTCCCGCCCTTACGCGTACAGATTCAAAATAACTACTATAAACTTTCATTCTTCCGGTTTGTGCTATTTGCCGAATTGAAGCGGCCTCGAGATATGGTTCACGTCAAACCTTATCGTCTTACGCAACTCGTAAGATGGGTGAGAACGTTGCTTCAATTCGGTTATGGGTCCTGGTGAAAGATCTCCCGCCCTTGCTCGTACAGATTCTAAAGAACTACCATAAACTTTCATTCTTCCGGTTTGTGCTGTTCGCCAAATCGAAGCGGCCTCGAGATATGGTTCACGTGAAACCTTATCGTCTTACGCAACTCGTAAGATGGGTGCGGACTTTGCTTGAATTCGGTTCGGGGTCCTGGTGAAAGATCTCCCGCCCTTACTCGTACAGCTTCTAAAGAACTACCATAAGCTTTCATTCTTCCGGTTTGTGCTATTTGCCGAATTGAAGCTGCCTCGAGATATGGTTCACGTGAAACCTTATCGTCTTACGCAACTCGTAAGATGGGTGAGAACGTTGCTTCCATTCGGTTCAGGGTCCTGGTGAAAGATCTGCCGCCCTTACTCGTACAGATTCTAAAGAACTACCATAAACTTTCATTCTTCCGGTTTCTGCTGTTCGCCAAATCGAAGCGGCCTCGAGATATGGTTCACGTGAAACCTTATCGTCTTACGCAACTTGTAAGATGGGTGCGGACTTTGCTTCAATTCGGTTAGGGGTCCTGGTGAAAGATCTCCCGCCCTTACGCGTACAGATTCAAAATAACTACTATAAACTTTCATTCTTCCGGTTTGTGCTATTTGCCGAATTGAAGCGGCCTCGAGATATGGTTCACGTCAAACCTTATCGTCTTACGCAACTCGTAAGATGGGTGAGAACGTTGCTTCAATTCGGTTAAGGGTCCTGGTGAAAGATCTCCCGCCCTTGCTCGTACAGATTCTAAAGAACTACCATAAACTTTCATTCTTCTGGTTTGTGCTGTTCGCCAAATCGAAGCGGCCTCGAGATATGGTTCACGTGAAACCTTATCGTCTTACGCAACTCGTAAGATGGGTGCGGACTTTGCTTGAATTCGGTTCGGGGTCCTGGTGAAAGATCTCCCGCCCTTACTCGTACAGCTTCTAAAGAACTACCATAAGCTTTCATTCTTCCGGTTTGTGCTGTTTGCCGAATTGAAGCTGCCTCAAGATATGGTTCACGTTAAACCTTATCGTCTTACGCAACTCGTACCATGGGTAAGAACGTTGCTTCAATTCGGTTAAGGGTCCTGGTGAAAGATCTGCCGTCCTTACTCGTACAGATTCTAAAGAACTACCATAAACTTTCATTCTTCCGGCTTGTGCTGTTCGCCGAATTGAAGCTGCCTCGAGATATGGTTCACGTGAAACCTTATCGTCTTACGCAACTCCTAAGATGGGTGAGAACGTTGCTTCAATTCGGTTAAGGGTCCTGGTGAAAGATCTGCCGCCCTTACTCGTACAGATTCTAACGAACTACCATAAACTTTCATTCTTCCGGTTCCTGCTGTTCGCCAAATCGAAGCGGCCTCGAGATATGGTTCACGTGAAACCTTATCGTCTTACGCAACTTGTAAGATGGGTGCGGACTTTGCTTCAATTCGGTTAAGGGTCCTGGTGAAAGATCTCCCGCCCTTGCTCGTACAGATTCTAAAGAACTACCATAAACTTTCATTCTTCCGGTTTGTGCTGTTCGCCAAATCGAAGCGGCCTCGAGATATGGTTCACGTGAAACCTTATCGTCTTACGCAACTCGTAAGATGGGTGCGGACTTTGCTTGAATTCGGTTCGGGGTCCTGGTGAAAGATCTCCCGCCCTTACTCGTACAGCTTCTAAAGAACTACCATAAGCTTTCATTCTTCCGGTTTGTGCTGTTTGCCGAATTGAAGCTGCCTCAAGATATGGTTCACGTTAAACCTTATCGTCTTACGCAACTCGTACCATGGGTAAGAACGTTGCTTCAATTCGGTTAAGGGTCCTGGTGAAAGATCTGCCGTCCTTACTCGTACAGATTCTAAAGAACTACCATAAACTTTCATTCTTCCGGCTTGTGCTGTTCGCCGAATTGAAGCTGCTTCGAGATATGGTTCACGTGAAACCTTATCGTCTTACGCAACTCCTAAGATGGGTGAGAACGTTGCTTCAATTCGGTTAAGGGTCCTGGTGAAAGATCTGCCGCCCTTACTCGTACAGATTCTAAAGAACTACCATAAACTTTCATTCTTCCGGTTCCTGCTGTTCGCCAAATCGAAGCGGCCTCGAGATATGGTTCACGTGAAACCTTATCGTCTTACGCAACTTGTAAGATGGGTGCGGACTTTGCTTCAATTCGGTTAGGGGTCCTGGTGAAAGATCTCCCGTCCTTACTCGTACAGATTCAAAATAACTACCATAAACTTTCATTCTTCCGGTTTGTGCTGTTTGCCGAATTGAAGCGGCCTCGAGATATGGTTCACGTCAAACCTTATCGTCTTACGCAACTCGTAAGATGGGTGAGAACGTTGCTTCAATTCGGTTAAGGGTCCTGGTGAAAGATCTCCCGCCCTTGCTCGTACAGATTCTAAAGAACTACCATAAACTTTCATTCTTCCGGTTTGTGCTGTTCGCCAAATCGAAGCGGCCTCGAGATATGGTTCACGTGAAACCTTATCGTCTTACGCAACTCGTAAGATGGGTGCGGACTTTGCTTGAATTCGGTTCGGGGTCCTGGTGAAAGATCTCCCGCCCTTACTCGTACAGCTTCTAAAGAACTACCATAAGCTTTCATTCTTCCGGTTTGTGCTGTTTGCCGAATTGAAGCTGCCTCGAGATATGGTTCACGTGAAACCTTATCGTCTTACGCAACTCGTACCATGGGTAAGAACGTTGCTTCAATTCGGTTAAGGGTCCTGGTGAAAGATCTGCCGCCCTTACTCGTACAGATTCTAAAGAACTACCATAAACTTTCATTCTTCCGGCTTGTGCTGTTCGCCGAATTGAAGCTGCCTCGAGATATGGTTCACGAGAAACCTTATCGTTTCACGCAACTCGTAAGATGGGTGCGGACTTTGCTTCAATTCGGTTAGGGGTCCTGGTGAAAGATCTCCCGCCCTTACGCGTACAGATTCAAAATAACTACTATAAACTTTCATTCTTCCGGTTTGTGCTATTTGCCGAATTGAAGCGGCCTCGAGATATGGTTCACGTCAAACCTTATCGTCTTACGCAACTCGTAAGATGGGTGAGAACGTTGCTTCAATTCGGTTATGGGTCCTGGTGAAAGATCTCCCGCCCTTGCTCGTACAGATTCTAAAGAACTACCATAAACTTTCATTCTTCCGGTTTGTGCTGTTCGCCAAATCGAAGCGGCCTCGAGATATGGTTCACGTGAAACCTTATCGTCTTACGCAACTCGTAAGATGGGTGCGGACTTTGCTTGAATTCGGTTCGGGGTCCTGGTGAAAGATCTCCCGCCCTTACTCGTACAGCTTCTAAAGAACTACCATAAGCTTTCATTCTTCCGGTTTGTGCTATTTGCCGAATTGAAGCTGCCTCGAGATATGGTTCACGTGAAACCTTATCGTCTTACGCAACTCGTAAGATGGGTGAGAACGTTGCTTCCATTCGGTTCAGGGTCCTGGTGAAAGATCTGCCGCCCTTACTCGTACAGATTCTAAAGAACTACCATAAACTTTCATTCTTCCGGTTTCTGCTGTTCGCCAAATCGAAGCGGCCTCGAGATATGGTTCACGTGAAACCTTATCGTCTTACGCAACTTGTAAGATGGGTGCGGACTTTGCTTCAATTCGGTTAGGGGTCCTGGTGAAAGATCTCCCGCCCTTACGCGTACAGATTCAAAATAACTACTATAAACTTTCATTCTTCCGGTTTGTGCTATTTGCCGAATTGAAGCGGCCTCGAGATATGGTTCACGTCAAACCTTATCGTCTTACGCAACTCGTAAGATGGGTGAGAACGTTGCTTCAATTCGGTTAAGGGTCCTGGTGAAAGATCTCCCGCCCTTGCTCGTACAGATTCTAAAGAACTACCATAAACTTTCATTCTTCCGGTTTGTGCTGTTCGCCAAATCGAAGCGGCCTCGAGATATGGTTCACGTGAAACCTTATCGTCTTACGCAACTCGTAAGATGGGTGCGGACTTTGCTTGAATTCGGTTCGGGGTCCTGGTGAAAGATCTCCCGCCCTTACTCGTACAGCTTCTAAAGAACTACCATAAGCTTTCATTCTTCCGGTTTGTGCTGTTTGCCGAATTGAAGCTGCCTCAAGATATGGTTCACGTTAAACCTTATCGTCTTACGCAACTCGTACCATGGGTAAGAACGTTGCTTCAATTCGGTTAAGGGTCCTGGTGAAAGATCTGCCGTCCTTACTCGTACAGATTCTAAAGAACTACCATAAACTTTCATTCTTCCGGCTTGTGCTGTTCGCCGAATTGAAGCTGCCTCGAGATATGGTTCACGTGAAACCTTATCGTCTTACGCAACTCCTAAGATGGGTGAGAACGTTGCTTCAATTCGGTTAAGGGTCCTGGTGAAAGATCTGCCGCCCTTACTCGTACAGATTCTAACGAACTACCATAAACTTTCATTCTTCCGGTTCCTGCTGTTCGCCAAATCGAAGCGGCCTCGAGATATGGTTCACGTGAAACCTTATCGTCTTACGCAACTTGTAAGATGGGTGCGGACTTTGCTTCAATTCGGTTAGGGGTCCTGGTGAAAGATCTCCCGTCCTTACTCGTACAGATTCAAAATAACTACCATAAACTTTCATTCTTCCGGTTTGTGCTGTTTGCCGAATTGAAGCGGCCTCGAGATATGGATCACGTCAAACCTTATCGTCTTACACAACTCGTAAGATGGGTGAGAACGTTGCTTCTATTCGGTTAAGGGTCCTGGTGAAAGATCTCCTGCCCTTGCTCGTACAGATTCTAAAGAACTACCATAAACTTTCATTCTTCCGGTTTGTGCTGTTTGCCGAATTGAAGCGGCCTCGAGATATGGTTCACGTCAAACCTTGTCGTCTTAAGCAACTCGTAAGATGGGTGCGGACTTTGGTTCAATTCGGTTAAGGGTCCTGGTGAAAGATTTCCCGCCCTTACGCGTACAGATTCAAAATAACTACCATAAACTTTCATTCTTCCGGTTTGTGCTGTTTGCCGAATTGAAGCGGCTTCGAGATATGGTTCACGTGAAACCTAATCGTCTCACGCAACTCCTAAGATGGGTGAGAACGTTGCTTCAATTCGGTTAAGGGTCCTGGTGAAAGATCTCCCGTCCTTACTCGTACAGATTCTAAAAAACTACCATAAACTTTTATTCTTCCGGTTTGTCCTGTTTGCCGAATTGAAGAGGCCTCGAGATATGGTTCACGTCAAACCTTATCGTCTTACGCAACTCGTAAGATGGGTGAGAACGTTGCTTCAATTCGGTTAAGGGTCCTGGTGAAAGATCTCCCGCCCTTGCTCGTACAGATTCTAAAGAACTACCATAAACTTTCATTCTTCCGGTTTGTGCTGTTCGCCAAATCGAAGCGGCCTCGAGATATGGTTCACGTGAAACCTTATCGTCTTACGCAACTCGTAAGATGGGTGCGGACTTTGCTTGAATTCGGTTCGGGGTCCTGGTGAAAGATCTCCCGCCCTTACTCGTACAGCTTCTAAAGAACTACCATAAGCTTTCATTCTTCCGGTTTGTGCTGTTTGCCGAATTGAAGCTGCCTCGAGATATGGTTCACGTGAAACCTTATCGTCTTACGCAACTCGTACCATGGGTAAGAACGTTGCTTCAATTCGGTTAAGGGTCCTGGTGAAAGATCTGCCGCCCTTACTCGTACAGATTCTAAAGAACTACCATAAACTTTCATTCTTCCGGTTTGTGCTGTTCGCCAAATCGAAGCGGCCTCGAGATATGGTTCACGTGAAACCTTATCGTCTTACGCAACTCGTAAGATGGGTGCGGACTTTGCTTGAATTCGGTTCGGGGTCCTGGTGAAAGATCTCCCGCCCTTACTCGTACAGCTTCTAAAGAACTACCATAAGCTTTCATTCTTCCGGTTTGTGCTATTTGCCGAATTGAAGCTGCCTCGAGATATGGTTCACGTGAAACCTTATCGTCTTACGCAACTCGTAAGATGGGGGCGGACTTTGCTTCAATTCGGTTAAGGGTCCTGGTGAAAGATCTCCCGCCCTTACTCGTACAGCTTCTAAAGAACTAACATAAGCTTTCATTCTTCCGGTTTGTGCTGTTTGCCGAATTGAAGCTGCCTCGAGATATGGTTCACGTGAAACCTTATCGTCTTACGCAACTCGTACCATGGGTAAGAACGTTGCTTCAATTCGGTTAAGGGTCCTGGTGAAAGATCTGCCCTCCTTACTCGTACAGATTCTAAAGAACTACCATAAACTTTCATTCTTCCGGCTTGTGCTGTTTGCCGAATTGAAGCTGCCTCGAGATATGGTTCACGTGAAACTTTATCGTCTTACGCAACTCCTCAGATGGGTGAGAACGTTGCTTCAATTCGGTTAAGGGTCCTGGTGAAAGATCTGCCGCCCTTACTCGTACAGATTCTAAAGAACTACCATAAACTTTCATTCTTCACGTTTGTGCTGTTTGCCGAATTGAAGCGGCCTCGAGATATGGTTCACGTGAAACCTTATCGTCTTACGCAACTCGTACCATGGGTAAGAACGTTGCTTCAATTCGGTTAAGGGTCCTGGTGAAAGATCTGCCGTCCTTACTCGTACAGATTCTAAAGAACTACCATAAACTTTCATTCTTCCGGCTTGTGCTGTTCGCCGAATTGAAGCTGCCTCGAGATATGGTTCACGTGAAACTTTATCGTCTTACGCAACTCCTCAGATGGGTGAGAACGTTGTTTCAATTCGGTTAAGGGTCCTGGTGAAAGATCTGCCGCCCTTACTCGTACAGATTCTAAAGAACTACCATAAACTTTCATTCTTCCAGTTTCTGCTGTTCGCCAAATCGAAGCGGCCTCGAGATATGGTTCACGTGAAACCTTATCGTCTTACGCAACTTGTAAGATGGGTGCGGACTTTGCTTCAATTCGGTTAGGGGTCCTGGTGAAAGATCTCCCGTCCTTACTCGTACAGATTCAAAATAACTACCATAAACTTTCATTCTTCCGGTTTGTGCTGTTTGCCGAATTGAAGCGGCCTCGAGATATGGTTCACGTCAAACCTTATCGTCTTACGCAACTCGGAAGATGGGTGAGAACGTTGCTTCAATTCGGTTAAGGGTCCTGGTGAAAGATCTCCCGCCCTTGCTCGTACAGATTCTAAAGAACTACCATAATCTTTCATTCTTCCGGTTTGTGCTGTTCGCCAAATCGAAGCGGCCTCGAGATATGGTTCACGTGAAACCTTATCGTCTTACGCAACTCGTAAGATGGGTGCGGACTTTGCTTGAATTCGGTTCGGGGTCCTGGTGAAAGATCTCCCGCCCTTACTCGTACAGCTTCTAAAGAACTACCATAAGCTTTCATTCTTCCGGTTTGTGCTATTTGCCGAATTGAAGCTGCCTCGAGATATGGTTCACGTGAAACCTTATCGTCTTACGCAACTCGTAAGATGGGGGCGGACTTTGCTTCAATTCGGTTAAGGGTCCTGGTGAAAGATCTCCCGCCCTTACTCGTACAGCTTCTAAAGAACTAACATAAGCTTTCATTCTTCCGGTTTGTGCTGTTTGCCGAATTGAAGCTGCCTCGAGATATGGTTCACGTGAAACCTTATCGTCTTACGCAACTCGTACCATGGGTAAGAACGTTGCTTCAATTCGGTTAAGGGTCCTGGTGAAAGATCTGCCCTCCTTACTCGTACAGATTCTAAAGAACTACCATAAACTTTCATTCTTCCGGCTTGTGCTGTTTGCCGAATTGAAGCTGCCTCGAGATATGGTTCACGTGAAACTTTATCGTCTTACGCAACTCCTCAGATGGGTGAGAACGTTGCTTCAATTCGGTTAAGGGTCCTGGTGAAAGATCTGCCGCCCTTACTCGTACAGATTCTAAAGAACTACCATAAACTTTCATTCTTCACGTTTGTGCTGTTTGCCGAATTGAAGCGGCCTCGAGATATGGTTCACGTGAAACCTTATCGTCTTACGCAACTCGTACCATGGGTAAGAACGTTGCTTCAATTCGGTTAAGGGTCCTGGTGAAAGATCTGCCGTCCTTACTCGTACAGATTCTAAAGAACTACCATAAACTTTCATTCTTCCGGCTTGTGCTGTTCGCCGAATTGAAGCTGCCTCGAGATATGGTTCACGTGAAACTTTATCGTCTTACGCAACGCCTCAGATGGGTGAGAACGTTGTTTCAATTCGGTTAAGGGTCCTGGTGAAAGATCTGCCGCCCTTACTCGTACAGATTCAAAATAACTACCATAAACTTTCATTCTTCCGGTTTGTGCTGTTTGCCGAATTGAAGCGGCCTCGAGATATGGTTCACGTGAAACCTCTTCGTCTTACACAACTCGTAAGATGGGTGCGGACTTTGCTTCAATTCGGTTAAGGGTCCAGGTGAAAGATCTCCCGCCCTTACTCGTACAGTTTCAAAATAACTACCATAAACTTTCATTCTTCCGGTTTGTGCTGTTTGCCGAATTGAAGCGGCCTCGAGATATGGTTCACGTGAAACCTCATCGTCTTACACAACTCGTAAGATGGGTGCGGACTTTGCTTCAATTCGGTTAAGGGTCCAGGTGAAAGATCTCCCGCCCTTACTCGTACAGTTTCAAAATAACTACCATAAACTTTCATTCTTCGGGTTTGTGCTGTTTGCCGAATTGAAGCGGCCTCGAGATATGGTTCACGTGAAACCTCTTCGTCTTACACAACTCGTAAGATGGGTGCGGACTTTGCTTCAATTCGGTTAAGGGTCCAGGTGAAAGATCTCCCGTCCTTACTCGTACAGATTCTAAAGAACTACCATAAACTTTCATTCTTCCGGTTTGTCCTGTTTGCCGAATTGAAGAGGCCTCGAGATATGGTTCACGTGAAACCATATCGTCTTACGCAACTCGTAAGATGGGTGCGGACTTTGCTTCAATTTGGTTAGGGGTCCTGGTGAAAGATCTCCCGTCCTTACTCGTACAGATTCTAAAGAACTACCATAAACTTTCATTTTTCCGGTTTGTGCTGTTTGCCGAATTGAAGAGGCCTCGAGATATGGTTCAAGGGAAACATTATCGTCTTACGCAACTCGTAAGATGGGTGCGGACTTTGCATCAATTCGGTTAATGGTCCTGGTGAACGATCTCCCGTCCTTACTCGTACAGATTCTAAAGGACTACCATAAACTTTCATTCTTCCGGTTTGTCCTGTTTGCCGAATTGAAGCTGCCTCGAGATATGGTTCACGTGAAACTTTATCGTCTTACGCAACTCCTCAGATGGGTGAGAACGTTGTTTCAATTCGGTTAAGGGTCCTGGTGAAAGATCTCCCGCCCTTACGCGTACTGCTTCTAAACAACTACCATAAACTTTCATTTTTCCGGTTTGTGCTGTTTGCCAAATCAAAGCGGCCTCGAGATATGGTTTACGTGAAACCTTATCGTTTCACGCAACTCGTAAGATGGGTGCGGACTTTGCTTCAGTTCGGTTAGGGGTCCTGGTGAAAGCTCTCCCGTCCTTACTCGTACAGATTCTAAAGAACTACCATAAACTTTCATTCTTCCGATTTGTCCTGTTTGCCGAATTGAAGAGGCCTCGAGATATGGTTCACGTGAAACCTTATCGTCTTACGCAACTCGTAAGATGGGTGCGGACTTTGCTTCAATTCGGTAAAGGGTCCTGGTGAAAGATCTCCCGCCCTTACGCGTACTGCTTCTAAACAACTACCATAAACTTTCATTTTTCCGGTTTGTGCTGTTTGCCAAATCAAAGCGGCCTCGAGATATGGTTTACGTGAAACCTTATCGTTTCACGCAACTCGTAAGATGGGTGCGGACTTTGCTTCAGTTCGGTTAGGGGTCCTGGTGAAAGCTCTCCCGTCCTTACTCGTACAGTTTCAAAATAACTACCATAAACTTTCATTCTTCACGTTTGTGCTGTTTGCCGAATTGAAGCGGCCTCGAGATATGGTTCACGTGAAACCTTATCGTCTTACGAAACTCGTAAGATGGGTGCGGACTTTGCTTCAATTCGGTTAGGGGTCCTGGTGAAAGCTCTCCCGTCCTTACTCGTACAGATTCTAAAGAACTACCATAAACTTTCATTCTTCCGATTTGTCCTGTTTGCCGAAGTGAAGAGGCCTCGAGATATGGTTCACGTGAAACCTTATCGTCTTACTCAACTCGTAAGATGGGTGCGGACTTTGCTTCAATTCGTTTAAGGGTCCTGGTGAAAGATCTCCCGCCCTTACTCGTACAGATTCAAAATAACTACCATAAACTTTCATTCTTCCGGCTTGTGCTGTTCGCCAAATCGAAGCGGCCTCGAGATATGGTTCACGTGAAACCTTATCGTCTTACGCAACTTGTAAGATGGGTGCGGACTTTGCTTCAATTCGGTTAGGGGTGCTGGCGAAAGATCTCCCGCCCTTACGCGTACAGATTCAAAATAACTACAATAAACTTTCATTTTTCCGGTTTGTGCTATTTGCCGAATTGAAGCGGCCTCGAGATATGGTTCACGTCAAACCTTATCGTCTTACGCAACTCGTAAGATGGGTGAGAACGTTGCTTCAATTCGGTTAAGGGTCCTGGTGAAAGATCTCCCGCCCTTGCTAGTACAGATTCTAAAGAACTACCATAAACTTTCATTCTTCCGGTTTGTGCTGTTCGCCAAATCGAAGCGGCCTCGAGATATGGTTCACGTGAAACCTTATCGTCTTACGCAACTCGTAAGATGGGTGCGGACTTCGCTTGAATTCGGTTCGGGGTCCTGGTGAAAGATCTCCCGCCCTAACTCGTACAGCTTCTAAAGAACTACCATAAACTTTCATTCTTCCGGTTTGTGCTGTTTGCCGAATTGAAGCTGCCTCGAGATATGGTTCACGTGAAACCTTATCGTCTTACGCAACTCGTAAGATGGGGGCGGACTTTGCTTCAATTCGGTTAAGGGTCCTGGTGAAAGATCTCCCGCCCTTACTCGTACAGCTTCTAAAGAACTAACATAAGCTTTCATTCTTCCGGTTTGTGCTGTTTGCCGAATTGAAGCTGCCTCGAGATATGGTTCACGTGAAACCTTATCGTCTTACGCAACTCGTACCATGGGTAAGAACGTTGCTTCAATTCGGTTAAGGGTCCTGGTGAAAGATCTGCCCTCCTTACTCGTACAGATTCTAAAGAACTACCATAAACTTTCATTCTTCCGGCTTGTGCTGTTTGCCGAATTGAAGCTGCCTCGAGATATGGTTCACGTGAAACTTTATCGTCTTACGCAACTCCTCAGATGGGTGAGAACGTTGCTTCAATTCGGTTAAGGGTCCTGGTGAAAGATCTGCCGCCCTTACTCGTACAGATTCAAAATAACTACCATAAACTTTCATTCTTCCGGCTTGTGCTGTTCGCCGAATTGAAGCTGCCTCGAGATATGGTTCACGTGAAACTTTATCGTCTTACGCAACTCCTCAGATGGGTGAGAACGTTGTTTCAATTCGGTTAAGGGTCCTGGTGAAAGATCTGCCGCCCTTACTCGTACAGATTCTAAAGAACTACCATAAACTTTCATTCTTCCAGTTTCTGCTGTTCGCCAAATCGAAGCGGCCTCGAGATATGGTTCACGTGAAACCTTATCGTCTTACGCAACTTGTAAGATGGGTGCGGACTTTGCTTCAATTCGGTTAGGGGTCCTGGTGAAAGATCTCCCGTCCTTACTCGTACAGATTCAAAATAACTACCATAAACTTTCATTCTTCCGGTTTGTGCTGTTTGCCGAATTGAAGCGGCCTCGAGATATGGTTCACGTCAAACCTTATCGTCTTACGCAACTCGGAAGATGGGTGAGAACGTTGCTTCAATTCGGTTAAGGGTCCTGGTGAAAGATCTCCCGCCCTTGCTCGTACAGATTCTAAAGAACTACCATAAACTTTCATTCTTCCGGTTTGTGCTGTTCGCCAAATCGAAGCGGCCTCGAGATATGGTTCACGTGAAACCTTATCGTCTTACGCAACTCGTAAGATGGATGCGGACTTTGCTTGAATTCGGTTCGGGGTCCTGGTGAAAGATCTCCCGCCCTTACTCGTACAGCTTCTAAAGAACTACCATAAGCTTTCATTCTTCCGGTTTGTGCTATTTGCCGAATTGAAGCTGCCTCGAGATATGGTTCACGTGAAACCTTATCGTCTTACGCAACTCGTAAGATGGGGGCGGACTTTGCTTCAATTCGGTTAAGGGTCCTGGTGAAAGATCTCCCGCCCTTACTCGTACAGCTTCTAAAGAACTAACATAAGCTTTCATTCTTCTGGTTTGTGCTGTTTGCCGAATTGAAGCTGCCTCGAGATATGGTTCACGTGAAACCTTATCGTCTTACGCAACTCGTACCATGGGTAAGAACGTTGCTTCGATTCGGTTAAGGGTCCTGGTGAAAGATCTGCCCTCCTTACTCGTACAGATTCTAAAGAACTACCATAAACTTTCATTCTTCCGGCTTGTGCTGTTTGCCGAATTGAAGCTGCCTCGAGATATGGTTCACGTGAAACTTTATCGTCTTACGCAACTCCTCAGATGGGTGAGAACGTTGTTTCAATTCGGTTAAGGGTCCTGGTGAAAGATCTGCCGCCCTTACTCGTACAGATTCTAAAGAACTACCATAAACTTTCATTCTTCCAGTTTCTGCTGTTCGCCAAATCGAAGCGGCCTCGAGATATGGTTCACGTGAAACCTTATCGTCTTACGCAACTTGTAAGATGGGTGCGGACTTTGCTTCAATTCGGTTAGGGGTCCTGGTGAAAGATCTCCCGTCCTTACTCGTACAGATTCAAAATAACTACCATAAACTTTCATTCTTCCGGTTTGTGCTGTTTGCCGAATTGAAGCGGCCTCGAGATATGGTTCACGTCAAACCTTATCGTCTTACGCAACTCGGAAGATGGGTGAGAACGTTGCTTCAATTCGGTTAAGGGTCCTGGTGAAAGATCTCCCGCCCTTGCTCGTACAGATTCTAAAGAACTACCATAATCTTTCATTCTTCCGGTTTGTGCTGTTCGCCAAATCGAAGCGGCCTCGAGATATGGTTCACGTGAAACCTTATCGTCTTACGCAACTCGTAAGATGGGTGCGGACTTTGCTTGAATTCGGTTCGGGGTCCTGGTGAAAGATCTCCCGCCCTTACTCGTACAGCTTCTAAAGAACTACCATAAGCTTTCATTCTTCCGGTTTGTGCTATTTGCCGAATTGAAGCTGCCTCGAGATATGGTTCACGTGAAACCTTATCGTCTTACGCAACTCGTAAGATGGGGGCGGACTTTGCTTCAATTCGGTTAAGGGTCCTGGTGAAAGATCTCCCGCCCTTACTCGTACAGCTTCTAAAGAACTAACATAAGCTTTCATTCTTCCGGTTTGTGCTGTTTGCCGAATTGAAGCTGCCTCGATATATGGTTCACGTGAAACCTTATCGTCTTACGCAACTCGTACCATGGGTAAGAACGTTGCTTCAATTCGGTTAAGGGTCCTGGTGAAAGATCTGCCCTCCTTACTCGTACAGATTCTAAAGAACTACCATAAACTTTCATTCTTCCGGCTTGTGCTGTTTGCCGAATTGAAGCTGCCTCGAGATATGGTTCACGTGAAACTTTATCGTCTTACGCAACTCCTCAGATGGGTGAGAACGTTGCTTCAATTCGGTTAAGGGTCCTGGTGAAAGATCTGCCGCCCTTACTCGTACAGATTCTAAAGAACTACCATAAACTTTCATTCTTCACGTTTGTGCTGTTTGCCGAATTGAAGCGGCCTCGAGATATGGTTCACGTGAAACCTTATCGTCTTACGCAACTCGTACCATGGGTAAGAACGTTGCTTCAATTCGGTTAAGGGTCCTGGTGAAAGATCTGCCGTCCTTACTCGTACAGATTCTAAAGAACTACCATAAACTTTCATTCTTCCGGCTTGTGCTGTTCGCCGAATTGAAGCTGCCTCGAGATATGGTTCACGTGAAACTTTATCGTCTTACGCAACTCCTCAGATGGGTGAGAACGTTGTTTCAATTCGGTTAAGGGTCCTGGTGAAAGATCTGCGGCCCTTACTCGTACAGATTCAAAATAACTACCATAAACTTTCATTCTTCCGGTTTGTGCTGTTTGCCGAATTGAAGCGGCCTCGAGATATGGTTCACGTGAAACCTTATCGTCTTACGCAACTCGTACCATGGGTAAGAACGTTGCTTCAATTCGGTTAAGGGTCCTGGTGAAAGATCTGCCGTCCTTACTCGTACAGATTCTAAAGAACTACCATAAACTTTCATTCTTCCGGCTTGTGCTGTTCGCCGAATTGAAGCTGCCTCGAGATATGGTTCACGTGAAACTTTATCGTCTTACGCAACTCCTCAGATGGGTGAGAACGTTGTTTCAATTCGGTTAAGGGTCCTGGTGAAAGATCTGCCGCCCTTACTCGTACAGATTCAAAATAACTACCATAAACTTTCATTCTTCCGGTTTGTGCTGTTTGCCGAATTGAAGCGGCCTCGAGATATGGTTCACGTGAAACCTCATCGTCTTACACAACTCGTAAGATGGGTGCGGACTTTGCTTCAATTCGGTTAAGGGTCCAGGTGAAAGATCTCCCGCCCTTACTCGTACAGTTTCAAAATAACTACCATAAACTTTCATTCTTCGGGTTTGTGCTGTTTGCCGAATTGAAGCGGCCTCGAGATATGGTTCACGTGAAACCTCTTCGTCTTACACAACTCGTAAGATGGGTGCGGACTTTGCTTCAATTCGGTTAAGGGTCCAGGTGAAAGATCTCCCGCCCTTACTCGTACAGTTTCAAAATAACTACCATAAACTTTCATTCTTCGGGTTTGTGCTGTTTGCCGAATAGAAGCGGCCTTGAAACATGGTTTACGTGAAACCTTATCGTCTTACGCAACTCGTAAGATGGCAGCGGACTTTGCTTCAATTCGGTTAAGGGTCCTGGTGAAAGATCTCCCGCCCTTACTCGTACAGCTTCTAAAGAACTACCATAAGTTTTCATTCTTCCGGTTTATGCTGTTTGCCGAATTGGAGCTGCCTCGAGATATGGTTCACGTGAAACCTTATCGTCTCACGCAACTCCTAAGATGGGTGAGAACGTTGCTTCAATTCGGTTAAGGGTCCTGGTGAAAGATCTCCCGTCCTTACTCGTACAGATTCTAAAGAACTACCATAAACTTTCATTCTTCCGGTTTGTCCTGTTTGCCGAATTGAAGAGGCCTCGAGATATGGTTCACGTGAAACCATATCGTCTTACGCAACTCGTAAGATGGGTGCGGACTTTGCTTCAATTTGGTTAGGGGTCCTGGTGAAAGATCTCCCGTCCTTACTCGTACAGATTCTAAAGAACTACCATAAACTTTCATTTTTCCGGTTTGTGCTGTTTGCCGAATTGAAGAGGCCTCGAGATATGGTTCACGTGAAACATTATCGTCTTACGCAACTCGTAAGATGGGTGCGGACTTTGCATCAATTCGGTTAATGGTCCTGGTGAACGATCTCCCGTCCTTACTCGTACAGATTCTAAAGGACTACCATAAACTTTCATTCTTCCGGTTTGTCCTGTTTGCCGAATTGAAGCTGCCTCGAGATATGGTTCACGTGAAACTTTATCGTCTTACGCAACTCCTCAGATGGGTGAGAACGTTGTTTCAATTCGGTTAAGGGTCCTGGTGAAAGATCTCCCGCCCTTACGCGTACTGCTTCTAAACAACTACCATAAACTTTCATTTTTCCGGTTTGTGCTGTTTGCCAAATCAAAGCGGCCTCGAGATATGGTTTACGTGAAACCTTATCGTTTCACGCAACTCGTAAGATGGGTGCGGACTTTGCTTCAGTTCGGTTAGGGGTCCTGGTGAAAGCTCTCCCGTCCTTACTCGTACAGTTTCAAAATAACTACCATAAACTTTCATTCTTCACGTTTGTGCTGTTTGCCGAATTGAAGCGGCCTCGAGATATGGTTCACGTGAAACCTTATCGTCTTACGAAACTCGTAAGATGGGTGCGGACTTTGCTTCAATTCGGTTAGGGGTCCTGGTGAAAGCTCTCCCGTCCTTACTCGTACAGATTCTAAAGAACTACCATAAACTTTCATTCTTCCGATTTGTCCTGTTTGCCGAAGTGAAGAGGCCTCGAGATATGGTTCACGTGAAACCTTATCGTCTTACTCAACTCGTAAGATGGGTGCGGACTTTGCTTGAATTCGGTTCGGGGTCCTGGTGAAAGATCTTCCGCCCTTACTCGTACAGATTCAAAATAACTACCATAAACTTTCATTCTTCCGGCTTGTGCTGTTCGCCAAATCGAAGCGGCCTCGAGATATGGTTCACGTGAAACCTTATCGTCTTACGCAACTTGTAAGATGGGTGCGGACTTTGCTTCAATTCGGTTAGGGGTGCTGGCGAAAGATCTCCCGCCCTTACGCGTACAGATTCAAAATAACTACAATAAACTTTCATTTTTCCGGTTTGTGCTATTTGCCGAATTGAAGCGGCCTCGAGATATGGTTCACGTCAAACCTTATCGTCTTACGCAACTCGTAAGATGGGTGAGAACGTTGCTTCAATTCGGTTAAGGGTCCTGGTGAAAGATCTCCCGCCCTTGCTAGTACAGATTCTAAAGAACTACCATAAACTTTCATTCTTCCGGTTTGTGCTGTTCGCCAAATCGAAGCGGCCTCGAGATATGGTTCACGTGAAACCTTATCGTCTTACGCAACTCGTAAGATGGGTGCGGACTTCGCTTGAATTCGGTTCGGGGTCCTGGTGAAAGATCTCCCGCCCTAACTCGTACAGCTTCTAAAGAACTACCATAAACTTTCATTCTTCCGGTTTGTGCTGTTTGCCGAATTGAAGCTGCCTCGAGATATGGTTCACGAGAAACCTTATCGTTTCACGCAACTCGTAAGATGGGTGCGGACTTTGCTTCAATTCGGTTAGGGGTCCTGGTGAAAGATCTCCCGCCCTTACGCGTACAGATTCAAAATAACTACCATAAACTTTCATTCTTCCGGTTTGTGCTGTTTGCCGAATTGAAGCTGCCTCGAGATATGGTTCACGTGAAACTTTATCGTCTTACGCAACTCCTCAGATGGGTGAGAACGTTGCTTCAATTCGGTTAAGGGTCCTGGTGAAAGATCTGCCGCCCTTACTCGTACAGATTCTAAAGAACTACCATAAACTTTCATTCTTCACGTTTGTGCTGTTTGCCGAATTGAAGCGGCCTCGAGATATGGTTCACGTGAAACCTTATCGTCTTACGCAACTCGTACCATGGGTAAGAACGTTGCTTCAATTCGGTTAAGGGTCCTGGTGAAAGATCTGCCGTCCTTACTCGTACAGATTCTAAAGAACTACCATAAACTTTCATTCTTCCGGCTTGTGCTGTTCGCCGAATTGAAGCTGCCTCGAGATATGGTTCACGTGAAACTTTATCGTCTTACGCAACTCCTCAGATGGGTGAGAACGTTGTTTCAATTCGGTTAAGGGTCCTGGTGAAAGATCTGCCGCCCTTACTCGTACAGATTCAAAATAACTACCATAAACTTTCATTCTTCCGGTTTGTGCTGTTTGCCGAATTGAAGCGGCCTCGAGATATGGTTCACGTGAAACCTCATCGTCTTACACAACTCGTAAGATGGGTGCGGACTTTGCTTCAATTCGGTTAAGGGTCCAGGTGAAAGATCTCCCGCCCTTACTCGTACAGTTTCAAAATAACTACCATAAACTTTCATTCTTCGGGTTTGTGCTGTTTGCCGAATAGAAGCGGCCTTGAAACATGGTTTACGTGAAACCTTATCGTCTTACGCAACTCGTAAGATGGCGGCGGACTTTGCTTCAATTCGGTTAAGGGTCCTGGTGAAAGATCTCCCGCCCTTACTCGTACAGCTTCTAAAGAACTACCATAAGCTTTCATTCTTCCGGTTTATGCTGTTTGCCGAATTGGAGCTGCCTCGAGATATGGTTCACGTGAAACCTTATCGTCTCACGCAACTCCTAAGATGGGTGAGAACGTTGCTTCAATTCGGTTAAGGGTCCTGGTGAAAGATCTCCCGTCCTTACTCGTACAGATTCTAAAGAACTACCATAAACTTTCATTCTTCCGGTTTGTCCTGTTTGCCGAATTGAAGAGGCCTCGAGATATGGTTCACGTGAAACCATATCGTCTTACGCAACTCGTAAGATGGGTGCGGACTTTGCTTCAATTTGGTTAGGGGTCCTGGTGAAAGATCTCCCGTCCTTACTCGTACAGATTCTAAAGAACTACCATAAACTTTCATTTTTCCGGTTTGTGCTGTTTGCCGAATTGAAGAGGCCTCGAGATATGGTTCACGTGAAACATTATCGTCTTACGCAACTCGTAAGATGGGTGCGGACTTTGCATCAATTCGGTTAATGGTCCTGGTGAACGATCTCCCGTCCTTACTCGTACAGATTCTAAAGGACTACCATAAACTTTCATTCTTCCGGTTTGTCCTGTTTGCCGAATTGAAGAGGCCTCGAGTTATGGTTCACGTGAAACCTTATCGTCTTACGCAACTCGTAATGTTGTACTCCGGATATTTCAATACCTCGATTATTAAGGCAAGGTCATTGCACCGGAATCGAGGTATGCAGCTGCAGGCAACGACCGCGCGTCGTTGCGAAATAATAACGAAATCCACCGTACAGTCGAGTCAGCATTTAGGCAAACGCGTGTAACTTGACACCTAACGCAGCATTTAGGCAATCGCGAGCGACTCGGCAAGTAACGCATCAGCTCAGGAATTGCTGAGTCAGCTATTGGGAAATTATTGACGATATTGTATTCTACCCGGAAACGAGAATTGTTTAAACAATTAGCAATCTGACGAAATATCTGACATCGACTAAAATTAAGCTGACGTGCCTGCTCTTCCATCCATATATAGGGAACCGAGAGCAGGCACCCACCAGTCTCTTCGGAACTCCTGATTCTGTACGGTTGGTTACGTTTTGCTGGTTACGTTTTGCTGGTTACGTTTTGCTGGTTACGTTTTGCTGGTTACGTTTTGCTGGTTACGTTTTGTTGGTTACGTTTTGCTGGTTACGTTTTGCTGGTTACGTTTTGCTGGTTACGTTTTGTTGGTTACGTTTTGTTGGTTACGTTTTGTTAGTTACATTACGATTGACGTGACAATTACTTGTGCAAGGGCACGCAATTCGGTAGTAAGTGATACTACTAGTTCGGACAAGTTCTTCCACGGGAAGACCACTGTACAAGGTGTACTCGATACGATTGGTAATAAACTCTAATTAATGAAGATTTCTGTAATAGACTCTAATAAACATTGTCGTAATAAACTATTTGGAAGATTTCTCTAATAAACTATAATAAATAGTAAATCGTGCGATTATAATTCTCTTGGGTTCTAACCCTTAACTGGATAAATCCCGAATCATAAGAGCTAACGGCTCTCCCGGAAAACCCAGAGTAGCTAACTGAGTTTCTGCGGATATAACAGTAAGATGGGGGCGGACTTTGCTTCAATTCGGTTAAGGGTCCTGGTGAAAGATCTCCCGCCCTTACGCGTACAGCTTCTAAACAACTACCATAAACTTTCATTTTTCCGGTTTGTGCTGTTTGCCAAATCAAAGCGGCCTCGAGATATGGTTTACGTGAAACCTTATCGTTTCACGCAACTCGTATGATGGGTGCGGACTTTGCATCAATTCGGTTAATGGTCCTGGTGAACGATCTCCCGTCCTTACTCGTACAGATTCTAAAGGACTACCATAAACTTTCATTCTTCCGGTTTGTCCTGTTTGCCGAATTGAACAGGCCTCGAGTTACGGTTCACGTGAAACCTTATCGTCTTACGCAACTCGTAAGATGGGGGCGGACTTTGCTTCAATTCGGTTAAGGGTCCTGGTGAAAGATCTCCCGCCCTTACGCGTACAGCTTCTAAAGAACTACCATAAGCTTTCATTCTTCCGGTTTGTGCTGTTCGCCGAATTGAAGCTGCCTCGAGATATGGTTCAGGTGAAACCTTATCGTCTTACGCAACTCGTAAGATGGGTGAGAACGTTGCTTCAATTCGGTTAAGGGTGCAGGTGAAAGATCTCCCGCCCGTGCTCGTACAGATTCTAAAAAACTACCATAAACTTTAATTCTCCCGGTTTGTGCTGTTTGCCGAATTGAAGAGGCCTCGAGATATGGTAGTAGTAATGGGTGCACTATGGCGACCCCCCACACCTATCCCCACTCTTATCCCCACTTCTCGAGCCCTGTTCAGAGCGTAATTCGAGGTAGTGGGGATGGTAAGAGTGGGGATAGGTTTCGCAGCAGTCCCACTCTTACCCCCACCCCTCCAGCACAGAGTATGTGTTGGAGGTATGTGGGTGTGAGAGTGGGAGGGTGTGCGTGTGAGGTATTGCCATAGTGCACAATTTTTTTATTTTTTTATTTCTTTTTTAATAAAATTTATTATAATTATGTAAAGTTACAATTTTCTTAAAGCTAAGTTTCAAGTGCATTAAGGGCAATGAATTCAATTACTTGTATATTACAATCCTAGACCGGCACCACCTTTAATTATTCACGTTATGAATTAATGCGCTCTTCCCAGGTGAACGCGCTAAGGTAACGCTGTAGCTTCTTAACGTTCCGTAGAGCGCACTGAGAGCCTCTGAACTCCTCCTGTAGGAAACAATGCCACGAGCAGACTTCTGCTGTCTTCGGCGGCGGAACGTTGAGTGCTGGACAATCGGCGCGTTCGTCCAGGTTTATGATTTTGCATTCTGTGGCCTGTTCTAAGATTTGTACAGTTGGTTCACCTACCGCGTACAGTCGAGATTTCACGCCAACACTGCGCGCAATTTCGCGTAATTCATGATATAGTTCAGCGAGAGTAATGCCCTGCTGGCACCAGTGTATACCATGACTGTACTTAGTCAGACATTTATTTATTTCTTGTATCCGTGGTGGCAATTCGTAGATGCCATAAGGATGAGCGACGATCCACACCATTCGGCGTTGTTGTTTATCCACCGAACTCACCGCCACCTCTTTCGGCATTAACTCCCCATGCTTATCTTTTAAATACAAAATATCAAACACCAGATCTGTACAAATCGTATCAAACACCCGATGTGGACAGCGCATATTGCCGTTGAAATCTCCGAATACGTGTTATGCTCTCAACAGACGACAGAAGACTGAGCTGGCCTAAAGCCTCTGTAGCAGAATAGCAATCGTCAGCAATCGTCAGCAATATTGCACGTGCAGCTTGGAGGGGTAGGGTGGTGGAATGATGATGTTACCTCTGCGCTGTATCAAATATATAGTGCACCACTTTTTATTTTTATTTATAATTATGTACAGAGTTACAATTTTTCATAAAGCTAGATTTCATGCGCGTTAAGGTCAATGAATTCAATATGATTATATACGGAGCCCAAATACCGCAACCCTAGGCCTTTGTTGTGAAGACAATGTTTAGCCATTTCGTCGAACAGTCCGTCATGATAGTTAAAAAAGAAACTAATCCTTAGAGGTAGGAAAACACTGAAATCTCTTCCGATATCGGCAACCACTTGTCTCCCGTGACTGGTGTTGACGATTCTCATTCTTGAGATTTTATATATCTTCCGAAGATCCAGTTCGGCAATCGCTTTGTATGGTAGGCGGGACGGTACGTGGGTGGTTTCACTGAGTTTCCCCAATTTTTTCAAATACATCATCCGCCTTGTGGATTAACAAGAAGGATAAGAATTAATTAATGCGTACACTTCTGCCGTCTTCGACGTCGGAACATCGATTAATAGATAATCTACGTGATTCGGCTGGTTTATGATTTTGTGCCCTGTACTCTCTTCTAAAATGTTTACAGTATGCTCACCTAGCGCGAACGGTGTGGATTAACAAGAAGGTCTAATAAGGTGTGCTCCATAAGTAGCGCTGGAGTTTGATGACGCTCCGTAGAGCACAATAACATTCACTGCTCTCGGGCTGTAGGTGTTCGTGACACGAGCAAACTTTTGTAGCCTCCGCCAGTGTGTCATTGAGTGATGGACAATTCTCGTCGTTGTCCAGGTTGATGATTTTGCGGCCTGTGGCATGTTTCAAGAATTTTACAACGTCGCGGCCTTTCGCGTACAGGCAAGAGTCGTCGCCAACGCCCTCCGCACTCCCGTATAATATATCATCCAGTTCTGTCAATGTGATGCCATCCGTGTCCCAATGTATGCCATGATGATTGTTAGTTAGTCGTTCATTTATCGCTCGTATACGCGGTGGCAATTCGTCGGCAGGATAGGGAGGCGCAACCATATACGTAAAACGAAGCCGCGGTTTATAAATGCAAGCAACAGCCACCTGTTTCGGCAAAAACCGGCCATTTTTATCTTTAAAGCCTTGAATATCAAATACTATATCGAACATATTAAACGTAGAATCTGTACTGAGTATTTTGTTTTATGATTTAACGTTCCGTAGAACACAACGACTGCCTCTGTGCAGGAGACGAAAGCGACTGTGCCACGAGCACATTTCTGTTGCCTCAGGTGGTAGTGGTGGCGGTGGTGGAAGACGAAATGATCGGCTATCCCCTCTAGGTTTATAATTAAAATATTGCACGTGGTCATTTTAAGCTGTTAGAGGGGGACAGGCAGTTCAAAGACACTGAGGCCTTCAGAATAATAGTCATCCATGAGAGATCGCGGCAACGAGTTGTTTATTGATTCGGTGCTCGCAACCATGGCAGCTGTAACGAGCGACGAGACTGAATATCACATTGTAACCCTAGAGGAAACTATCGAGGATACTGGGGTAGTAGAGAGTGAAAAATATTTGATACCCGTCAAGTTTCGCAAGATTCTCGAACGTGTGGAACAGCTGATCAATTACAGCAATTACAGAATATTTTATGGTGAGCAATTCACTATACAAGACGAACACGAGCGGCAGCGGTTGTCGGAACAGTATTTCGAAGTCGTTACGGAGGATGAGGTGCCGACTAATGTATTCGTCATGGACTACGTCGTTGAATCTATCAAGGCTAGTGAGAGCGAAGAATTTAAGGAGTTAAAGAAACGAATTGAGCTTGAGAGACCCGAAAGCCTCTCGTTTTTCACCAACGACGAAATTGACCTTATTGTGGAAACCGACATTGTTGGCGATATCATTATGATCATGCAGGGTATATTTTGTAGAATATGTTAAGAAATAAATTGATTTTCATCGATAACCTGTTATTTATTTATTTCTACATAGACCAAGTACGATAATTATTATTGCCGGAGCGGGGTGTTCTTCTTCCCCACCGTTTTTGTTGGATTATCCATGTAGAGTGATGTAGGCAGGGAGGGAGGGCGCAGCAGCTCTTCATAGCCCAATAAATATCAGCCCTCAGTTTGGCGGCCGGCCTTGAACTCCAGATTATTATATTTTGTTCCGTGGTATTGTACGAGTAGATTTTTCTCGTGCGCAGAAGCTGCCATTTGTTGCAAGAGATTTGCGTCGTCCTCGAAGACTTTGATGAATCTCGCCGGAAGGTAGCAGGTAAACGATTCCTCAATGTCGATGGTAATTCTCGATCCGTATGATGTTTTTACGCATCTTATATCCGTTACGCCGTAATTTCTTTCGGGCTCCAGATCAGATAGTTTTTTTATCGGCAGAAACGACGCAAGCATGCCCACCTTGTTGATTCGAGTGAGATCCATTGTGGAGATTGAGTTCTTCTAGTTTTCGTATCACACGTCGAAACTCAGATCTTGCGCGTATCAGCGATTTTAATTTTGCAATGCCGTGTAAGTGTTTGTCTATGCGCACTTTTAACTCGATCCGCTTTGTCTGCATTGACTTCAATGGAGACAGGCAGTTTGCAAGAGGCTTTTTTTTTTATTGCACACCTCTTTCACGGCTCGATCACGATTGACGTCTGCTCACAGGAGGAGGCCTGTTTGAATATGTATATACTGCCTGCCCTTCCCCGCAAGTCATTAGCGACTCGCGGCGTCCCCCACGCCATACTAAATCCAAAAAGAAATATAATATCTGCTGAAATCAGCTCGAAAAATGTCCTTGGTCACGCGCAGTATTTTTTATTCCAAGAAGAAATATAATACATGCTGAAATCAGCTTTTTCAACAGCTCCAAAAGGTCTCTGATCACGTACGACTTTTTGCGATATCAATTTCAAGAAGAAATACAATATCTGCTGAAATTGGCTTTCGTGAGGCACTAGGAAAACAGAGTATATAGAAAAAGACATTTTTTATTTTATAAGCATAATATTCACAATACACGTGCACGGGACCAGCAACTTTGTATACAATGCAAGTACTTATCATTAAAGTTATTTATTTTACCCTGCGACTTAAATTTGTCGCGATTATTGACGAATGTGTTATAATAATCATACGCTATTCTATCGTTTCTCGACAAGTTATCAGAAAATATACCTCTAAACTGATTAATGCCGAGGCCAGTACACATATAATGAAGAAACATAACGCAATACTGTCCGCAACACTGCGAATCCGGACCTTGAAGTTGAATAGCGTTGAATCGGAAAAGTTTGCAGTTTCTTCGGAGCCGTGTGAGATGCTGTGGGATGATTGGCGGGAGGCCATAGCTGTCGAAGAACCATCCGTGTCCATTTCTATCGACGTACATGGCGACCCAGTGGGCCCCGGGTAATTTGTGTCCATCGGTATTAACAACGATGGCCGTCGGTTTCGTCCACACCTTCGGTATGCGATCTGCTGGGTATACGCCTACGGTATGATCCTTTATGTTCCGGAGAGACTGCAGGATTTGAAGGCTGTTCATAACAAGAGGCAGACGGTTTTGTTTTGTTACGTCCTGCGAATTTTTCCAGAAATTTCAATGACAATTTAATTTTTAAATTCGGCATTTACTAAATCATTGAAAACAAAAATTAACAAATTGTCATCATTTAGTTTATTGAACTCGCAGTTTCGATAAATAAATAATAAACCAAATGGAAAATTATCCATTGGTAAAAATAATTCGCCTTTAGGAAACATAGATTGATGTACAGAGGCGACTGTACAAGGCGAGTCAGCCGTAGGAGAGTCGGTAACCTGAGACGCAAAAATGCAGATAAGGATATCGGCAGAGCGCGCCTCACACTTGTCGAACATAGGGCCTGCTTGTACGGCGCGTGTCACGATGGGCATGATGTCGAGAGCGGCCGTCAGACGAAAAGAGTGCAGCACCTCCTGGACAGTGAATATCGATGAATAATAGATCATCGTTATAGTCCAGGAGGATCATAGTTGAAATAACAATTAAATAAATGGATGGAAAATGAAGTTTAAGGGACGGATACACGGGGTCGGCATTGTATTTTGAAAATTATTAACAATAACTTCGGAAAAATAAAATAAATTCAAGCATGCAAAATAAACATTAAGTCAGATCGTCATGATAAGAATATATAAATAATGGAAAAATACAGAAAATTATGGAAAATCGGGAAGAGAAATAAAAACTATTCACATAAAAATTCAGGGAAATAATCCAATAAATATTAAGATAAACATTTATGTCAACTATTGTTAACTTCGCAACGAAAGCTCGTACAGCTTTCATTCAAATTTGTATGTTCATAAAATTCGTGATAAAATTTAAGTATTAACAAATTAGGACGTCAAAATTATTGTAAAACTACGAAATTGGAAATATTTAATTAGTCAATCAAAGAAAGGAATCAGGTGATGAGAGTGGGGAGTCGAGGCGCAGGTGTGACAGCGGTGACGCGGGGGTGTCCGGCACCGAGGTTACTTATTCGTGCGCTCGCGGCCCACTCGGCACTTCTACTCGACTTCTATTTCTACCGACGTCGTAAACTTTTGACAGACCTCAATCTTGTATTGTATTTAGAGCCATTTACAAGGAATTTGTAAAGCAACTTGTAAAATTTTCGAGCCAGTATTCATTTTAACCAATTTCAATAAATAATTCATATCTTTCTGAATCATTCCATCGAAATCAAGTATACTCTTCCTGAAAATCATTTAATCATCAAAATCATCAATCCACATCGTTGAAATCTGGGAAGGACATTCGTCTCCGAAAATCAGTCATCACCATTCGATTCTGATTCGAATATTCGGAATTTTGGGAAGGACGTTATTTGGAAAATCGGTCATCATCATTCGATTCTGACTCGAATATTCATCTGGAATTTGGGAAGGACGTTCCAATTCGATATCGAAAATCCATTCGTCATTCGATTCATTCGATCATTCATTCTGAGGTAAACCTATTTAAATCATATCTTAAGTCGTGGAAGTTATCATCTTCATCTTGAAAATTTCATTTCTTCTGAATATTCATTCGTCAATAATCATTTGTTAATAGTCAATTGTCAGCATTTAATAGTTAACCTGGAGGGTTAAAATATTTTCGTGGTCAATAGATATTCGTTTGAGTCAATTATATTCCAGCTTCATCATGGTGCGTTAAAGTATTAGGATAGGTCGGGAGAAAACAGTGAGTGAGTGTGTTGGTGAGTCGTCGCGAGCCGTGCGTCGAGAGTGACGCGCGCGAGAGAGAGAGAAACAGCCGCGTATCGTATTCCAGACGATAGAAAGAGCTAGCGTCCAGAATTTTCTTGTCAAGTTTAAAATCATCACTTAAAATTCATTAACTTTCAATTTTTAACCGCGAATAAAATTTGTCCAATAACCAATATATACACTCTAGGCCCTATCCCGAATTATTTTCCGAAAGGTTAGGTTCAAAACAGGGCCAAAACCTCGATAAAGCGTCATCTCCGAATAACGTGTAAAGGGAGGGTGTAAATTCTCCTTGACCGAGATGGAGTGAAAATTGCTGATCGGGACGTAACAAAAATTTGGGGGCTCGTCCGGGATCCAAAAAGAGTGTATATAGAATTGATTAATAAAAATAAATAAATAAATAAATAAATCAATAAATAAATAAAATAATTTTTTTTTGTGAAATGAGTAGTAAAGGCAAAATAAAATCATAAATGACTTCAACTCGTTCAAAATGTACTGTTTCGGATCAAATCTTGCATGCCTATCCAGAAGACAGGAAAAAACCGGGCACAAGAAAAACGGGAAAATTAATAAATCCAAAAGATCAATCGACACAAGTGACAGATATTCAAGAATTCGATGAACCAAGCAGATTAGTAACGTCAACTCCATATCTCAAGGAGTCAGTAGCAATTATAGAGAAAACATCAGAAAATTCGGGAAATAAAGTAGAATCGGACTTAACTAAAGCTCTTGGACATGAGATAGAACTTCTTGCGAAAACAATTGATGAGTATTTACACGAGCATCCAGACACAATTAATCCAAATCTCGAAAATCCGGCTGCAACTAATTCGAACTGTGAAAATCCTAACGATAGCGAAATAGAAGTTATAGAACCAAAAGTCGCAGAGAAAACCGTAATTAATCAATTCGAGGATTCCGAAAGTTCGTTTACATCAGCGACTGGTCTAACCACACCTTGGTTGAGGTTGAGTAGTAGTTCGGGTACACAGCTAAGATCGAGATCCTCAGAAATAGATACAACACCGAGAAGAAGACCTTTGGTAAAATCCTGTTCAAAATCTGTTTCACCTAGAAGAGAGATTGCACCAATTGATAGTGAAAATATCTTTGTAAAAGCAGCTAGAGCTTTTGGGTTGATTGGGGATAAAAAGGAAAGATCAATCAAGCCAATAAAAATCGGAAACAAATCGAAATCGGAGATAAACTTTTCAACGTCGTTTAATAGTTTCACTAGGTTAGCATCATTGACAGAAAAAACAACATGTCCCAGAAAAACGGGGTATACTATTAATAGATTGCAATCAAGGAGAGATTCGAGTCAAACACTTAAAGTGTTACGTAGGAAACAAATACCGGAAAAGGTTGTACGAAATCTTTCTAAAAAAATGGCACCAGTGATGCCATCTGTTCAGCGAAAGAGAATGAGTAAAATAAGTGAAATAATAGATACAGGTAATAATGGTAGAAATCTCGAAAATATCAATTACGATCAAATTGACGAGGCAGGTAGCAACGAAGGGCGTGGCGGTGACCACCGTGGCGGCGACGGCGGCGGCGGTGGCGGCGACGGCGGTGACGGTGACGGAAGGGGAGGAGGCGGTCATGATAACGCGAACAAAAAACCTTTTCGTCGGACGACACCGGATGTAACACGACCCATATTAAATATAAGTGCAGGTAGAATCGCGAATTTGAGAGACGCTTTGCAGGTGATACCGGAGTTCGATGGAAACCGAAACTCGTTGGAACGGTATATCGCCGGACTGGAAGATGGTCTCGAAATGGTTGGAGTAGAAAACGAATTACATTTGTTGAGATTGGCAAAGTCAAAATTAGTAGGAGACGTATGGAAAAAGGTTTCGAAAAATAAGTTTGAGAACATTGAGGAATATATCGAGTATTTGAAAACAACTTATGATCCTCCAAGAGATATTTATCAGTTGCAAGGAGAAATAGGAAGTAGTGCACAACTGAATAGGGATACAGTAGACCAGTATGCGCATCGTATTCGAGAATTAGCCGAAAAAATCACCGAGGCTTATTATTATAAGAAAGGATATTTAGGTCAAGAAGAAAACGATGCAATAGATGAAATGGCATGCAGCTGTTTTATAAGAGGATTGAAACCGGAAATACGAGATAAAATGAAAACCGAGGAACCTACTCTTAGAGAAGCAATTCATGAGGCAAAGACGGTTGAACGGGAATTAGCAGACTTAAAGAGATTGAGAGACAATGCTGAAGCAAAGCAAAAACCAGAAAAGGAACCTGAAAAAACTTCAAAGAAAGCAAGCGTGAAAATTATTGAGGAAGCTAAGGAAGAATCAACTGTAGCCGTGGTAAACACCAATACACTAGAGGTGAATAATTGTCAGATTTGCGGTAAAAAAGGGCATCTTGCTACAACTTGTTGGAGTGCTCCAGGGGCAACTCCACCCAACAAATGTCAGGCTTGTGGGAAATTGGGTCACACAGCTGATAAATGCAAAATATCGGGGAAAATAGAGCCTCAGACTCAATTAATTTGTCAATATTGTAAAAAACCAGGTCATTCTGCAGATAATTGTTTTAAAATTCCTGGAGCGGTCGCGCAAACAAATTCAATCATGATTTGTCAGATTTGTGGAAAAAGAGGACACACGGCAGACAAGTGTTACAGTAATCCATGTAGAAATTGCGGTCGAAAAGGCCATTTGACTGAGTCCTGTCGTAGTGTACAGCAACCAATGCAGAATTCGGCAAATAATTTCAATCAAATCGCTCAACAGAATCAAGCAAAAATTCCTCAAGGTCAGACATCTCAAATTCAATGTCAAATCTGTAACGGATGGGGACATTCAGCTCTGGCATGTAACCAACAAAAACAGGGAAATTTAGGAAATCAGAACGTTGCAGGATTAATGAGTTATTCACAGGCATTGACACAACAACAAAATTCTGTGAATCAACAACAAAATCAAGCAAATCAAATAATATGCAATTATTGTAAAAGTCCAGGTCATTATTTAACGGAATGTCAAATCCGTATCAGCAATAACAATCGGAGGGCAGCGCAACAGGGAAACGCGGATGGCCGACCAGCACAGGGTGCCCAGGCACAGGCCATCGTGAATACCCAAGCGCACCCAACCCTTACAATCAAGGCTTGTACCGATTTGGGTCGGAACCCGAAATAATCGACGTATATTTGATTAATCCAGAAAAAGACGTAATAGCTCCTACCGTCTTGTTTCAAAGTAATGAGCTCTCGGAAACGGTAATTATGATGTTGGACACAGGCGCTAGTAAAAATATTTTGAAAGAAAGATGTTTGTTAAATAATACTGAACTTTATCGGGATAAAATTCTGAGATTGAGCGGAATTACAGATGAATTTGTTTATACTCTGGGGTATGTAATGATTAGTACTTTGGGAAGAGAAACGGTTTATCATGTGGTACCCAATAGTTTTCCGACCAAACAGGGAGGATTACTGTCAACTGAGTATTTTCGAGATAATTTGGCAAAAATTGATTATGAAAACAGTACACTTCAAGTTCGAGATAAAAAGATAGAGTTCCATACTAGAGAAAGTATGATGTTCCCACCGAAAACAACAAAGCTTTTCTATGTCCGTTTGAGAAACGATGATGTTCTTGAGGGATATTTACCAAAGCTCGAAGTGGACGAGGGAATAGAGATTGAACAGGGATTGGTGAAAAACGTTGGTGGAAAAGCTTACATTTACGTAACCAATCATCGTAACGAAAGGGTCCATATAGAGATCCCTGTCCTGGAATTGACAACAGATCCACAAGGAGGAAACGAAGAAAACCGTGAGAAAAATGTGATGACTAATTCAGTGTGTATTACAGGTGATCCAGTCTTCAGAAAAGAAATAAAAGAGAAAAATCAGGAGAAAGTCGGAAAATTGGAAAATTCGGAGCAGTTCGGAAGGTCGGAAAATTCGGAGCAGTTCGGAAGGTCGGAGAATTTGGAGAAGTTCGGAAAGTCGGAAATTTTGGAGCAATTCGGAGAGACGTCGGAAAATCAGGGTAAAAACGATTCTGTGAAAAACACAGATGGTTCTGTATTCGGAAAGTTGGAGAAAAATCAGGGTAAAAACGATTCTGTGAAAAACACAGATGGTTCTGTATTCGGAGAGTTGGAGAAAAATCAGGGTAAAAACGATTCTGTGAAAAACACAGATGGTTCTGTATTCGGAGAGACGTCGGAAAATCAGGGTAAAAACGATTCTGTGAAACACACAGATGGTTCTGTATTTGAAAAGAAAGAAAGAAAGGTAAAGGTTGGAAGAACGGATTTAGATAAAATTTTCACTGAAGAAGAATGGAAAATCGAGTTAAATAAGTCCGAAAAATCGGTTCCGAGTAAAATAGATAAAAATAAAGGAAAAATGTTGAATAATCTTATGGTGACAGTAAATGAAAACACCGGAGTAAATTGTCAATCGTCCGTTGGGGATATACTGTTGCACACGGGAGAAAAATCGCAAAAAATAGAACAAAATCGAGTTGTCAAGGAAATAGAGGAAAAACGAGAAAAGTCGGTCATAGAAAAAGATAAAAATATTGAATCAAAAGAAATAGAAGAATTACAACCGAGATTTATATCAAAATGGGAAAATGAAGAGAAATGGAAAAATAATTCTTACCAGTTTGTCAATTGTTTGATCGGAGTCAAGTTCATGACAGGAAAATGTTTTGCCATAGAGGAAAATGAAAAAGACGAGACACGGTTCTCTAAAGTTTTGGAATTGTTACGACTAGAGCATTTAAATGAGATAGAAAAAGAAGCTGTCCATAAAATTATCAGATATGGGGTGGATAGATTTCACATTAAAGGAGAAAAACTAGGGGCTACGGATGTGGTGATGCACAGGATTCCAACAACGGATGAATTTCCTGTAAATTCGAAGCAATATAGATTTCCCGAGGTTCACAAGGAAGAAATACGAAAACAAATAGCTGAATTTTTAGAAGCAGGATTAATCAGGCAGTCAGAATCTCCGTATAATACACCAGTCTGGGTAGTGCCAAAGAAATTAGATTCACAAGGAAATAAGAAATGGAGAGTAGTTCTTGATTTTAGACAACTAAACGAAAAAACGATAGGAGATGCTTATCCTTTGCCAAATATCGTGGATATATTGGATCAGTTAGGTGGTGCTCGGTATTTTTCGGTATTCGATCTGGCTTCAGGATTCTATCAGATAAAAATGCATCCGGATGATTGTCATAAAACAGCTTTCACAACTCCATATGGACATTACGAGTACGTCAGAATGCCTATGGGATTGAAAAATGCTCCTCCCACATTTCAGAGAGCAATGGACATGGTATTGATGGGATTACAAGGACAGGAGTTATTCGTGTATCTCGATGACATTGTGATTTACGCAAAAACTCTGGAAGAACACGAAGAGAAATGCAAGAAATTAATCGATCGTCTAAGGACCGCCAATTTGAGTTTGCAACCGGACAAGTGTGAATTTTTGAAACGAGAAGTGGCTTATTTAGGTCACGTCATCAGTGAAGAAGGACTAAAATTGGATCCGAAAAAAGTCGAAGCGGTGCGGGAATTTCCAAGACCAGTTAACGTCAAGGGTATTCGGCAATTTTTGGGGCTTACAGGATATTATCGTCGATTCATAGAGGGATATGCAAAGTTGGCTAAACCACTGACAAATCTTCTCAAAAGCGAAACTCCTTTCATATGGGGAGAAAATCAAGAGGAAAGTTTTCAGGAATTAAAAGAAAAATTATGTACAGAACCAGTTTTGATTTTTCCGGATTTTTCAAAGCCATTTGTTGTAACTACAGATGCGTCCGGCTACGCAATCGGGGGTATCCTTTCACAAGGACCCATCGGGGCAGATAGACCGGTAGCATACGCTTCACGAACGTTAAATGACGCGGAATCACGATATGATACATACGAAAAAGAGGCGTTGGCGATTGTCTACAGTGTTCTGCACTTCAGGCCGTATCTATATGGCAGGGTGTTTACACTCGTGACAGATCACAAGCCCTTAGTATGGTTTAGAACTTGCAAAGATGGAAATGCACGAGTACTTCGATGGAGATTGAAATTGGCAGAATATGAGTATGATGTAGTATACAAAGCCGGAAAAACCAATGTAAACGCAGACGCATTATCTAGAAATCCAGTAAAGTCAGACAAAATTAAGAACGATACAGACGAGGAAATATTCGCAGTACGACAGAAAAATAATGATAGCTTGAAAAATGAGGAAATAATTATGCTCTTGGAAAATGAAGAGGATGACTTTGAATTTGAAGAAGATGAAGAATACAACGAAGAAGAGGATCCTGAAGAGCAATGGCGAGAGTCCCTGACGAAGGAACAATTGGCAGAGATAATTGAAGTAACAACACCAAAGAAAATACCGAAGGAAACTTTATACAATCTGGATGCTGATAAGGAATCAGTAGTAAACAAGGATGACGAAAATGCAGAAGAAGAGAAAGAAAAAGATGACAAAGAGCAATCAACTAGGAAAAGGGTTAAAAACAAGGATCCACCGGAACGTCATGCTATGACTACTAGACAACAAAGGAAAAACCAAAATAAACCAGAAAAACAGGAAGAAACAAACGCAAAAGAACAACCTAAACCACCAAAAGAGACTCGAAAGCCAAGGAAGAAGAAAAAGAAAAAGGGACATTCAGAAACGCCAAAAGAAAGCAGTTCGGATGAGGAATTAGTAGTAAGAACGAGAAAAAGAAAGAAAATTCCACAAGTACCAGAAACAGACGAAGAAAAATCCTCCAGTGAATCTGAAGAAGATGATAAGGAAGAGAATGACATTAACATACATAACAATTCGGACAATGAGAGGCTGGAAGATGAAGAAAGACAATCAGACGAGGAAATCGAGAAAATTCCACCGGGAAATATTATCCAAAGTCGTGATCTTTTCTTTACTCGCAAGGATGCACTTAGTTATTTTTTGAACACAAAAGGAGAGTCTCTAGATTCGGGTTCGCGAAAATTGGCAGATCGAAACGAATTACCGTATTTTCCGGGTCTACAGTTGGGAGAGGCTAGTGCAGTAAAAAAGGGAAATAGGTATCATATAGCATTGCCGGTTAGCGATAACTCAGGAGAGGGACCTTCATTGATTTTAGCCCATATCAAAAGCGTAATGAGAAGTTTTAGAAAATTAACAGAAGAACTAGAAATTCAAAGTGTAAGTTTGGCAAAGACAGATTCGGTAGAAAATGTTCCGTGGGATAGAATTGCGACGGAATTACGCTTACGATTCTTGGGAAGTCCGACCAAAGTAATAGTTTGTCATGGAATTGTTAGGTATCCTAGTAAACAGGAGCGTGAGGGAATAATACAGGAAATGCATGGATCAGCTGTAGGAGGTCATAGAGGGGTTACGAAAACCTTTAATAGAATCAGACAGCATTATTTTTGGGAAAAGATGAAAATAGATATTCAGAATTACATACAGAGATGCTTGCCATGTCAACTAAAGAAATGCGTGAGAAACAAAACGAAGCAACCAATGGTGTTAACCGATACACCGGGGTCAGCTTTCGACAAAGTAGCTATGGACATAGTCGGACCAATACCAAAAACGAAAGACGGTAACGAGTATATATTAACAATACAAGACCAACTGACAAAATTTTGCCTTGCCATTCCTTTACCAAACGCGACTTCATTGACAATCGCAGATGCGATGGTGAAACACTTTATTAGTATTTTCGGACCACCAAAATCAATATTAACAGATCAAGGTCGAAATTTTCTCAGTGGATTAATCAGACGAGTAGCTAAAAGGTTTAAAATAAAGAGAATTCGAACAACGGCTTTTCATCCGCAGTCGAACGGTTCATTGGAACGTTCGCATCATGCTTTAGGAGAATATTTGAAACAATACGCTGATAAAGAGTTTGATTGGGACGAATGGGTGCAATTGGCAATTTTCAATTATAATACCAGCGTGCATGAGGGTACAAAGCATACTCCGTACGAATTGGTGTTTGGAAAATTGGCAAGGGTACCATCGAGTGAACCGTTGGGGGTAGAAGACGAACTACCGACGTACAGTGGTTATTTGATAAAATTGATAACACAATTACATGAGATTCGAAGAATGGCTAGAGAAAATCTAATAGAAGCAAAAATCAGATCTAAAGAACGACACGATAAAAGACTAAACGTAAAATCATTCAAAGTAGGTGACTACGTATTTTTGCAAAATGGACCAAAACCGAAAAAACTAGCAGATCAGTATACTGGACCGCATGAAGTGGTCGAAATAATGGGAAATCAAAATATAAAGATAAAAACTAAGAAAAATGTTCAGATCGTACATGCAAATCGACTGAGACTTTCACATATTATACCCGAATAAATACATCTTGTTTAATAAAACCATGACAATTACAGACTACTCAAATTACGGACAATGTCAGACCAAAGTGGAATGATTGCACGAAGAAATGTTGTACGCTCAATGACAACAGTACAAAGAGGAAGGATGGTACGATACGAGGAGATGCCGGAGCAGAGAGATCAGAGACGGAGGTTTCGAGTTCAGGCAATCTATGAGGGATTTCGTGCCGAAGGAGTTGGAGAAAATAGAGAAATTGCTGGGAGAATAGCTACCAGTGCTTTGATTAGGAAAATAGCAGATCAGGCTGAATGGAAAGGTCGTACTAAAGATTGGGAGAGTAAAGTGTTGCGTTTGGCTAGTTTGATGGTAAACTCAATATTGGATAAAATTGATGGGAATGAAGAACACATTAGACAAAGTGACTCTGAGGAGTATTTGGAAGATGCGACAAAAGCTATAGAGGAGTTAGATGCAAAATTTGAAATCCGGAAATATAATGGAGAAAAAGAACATGTAATAATTATGATTTTGACTTGGCGTGAGGGAGAACCGGATATCGTCGTGCAATTTGGCACCGACGAGTTGATCATAAAAGTGAAGGCTTTGAAGTTCATGCTTCTAAAAGTACGTGGTAAAATCATATGTATGCAGAGAGAACGAGAACAAGGAGAGAGAAATTAGAAAAAAAAAAAAAAAAAAAAAAAAAAAAAAAAAAAAATTATCTTAGTGGAAAATCGGTAGCATAAAAATAAGTATATATATACATCAGTAATAAATTAACAACGAATATGTAATCTAACCAGCACAATAATATCATTGTATTATCACCAAATCTTACTAATAAATAATCTATATGTATAACTTCATCAAAGGGTTAAAATAATAAAATAAACAATAATTATAACTCCGTCATTTTCTTTCTTGCATAGATCAAGATGAGAGAGAAAATACCCTTGTTCATCATAGGGGTAATTCTGCTATCGAGGCAATGTATGGGGATGATCGGGTACGATTGTGGAACAGCTAAGTCTAACATCACAACAGTATCGCTTCTGGAGGTGGAGGAATGTGATATTCCATCACCAGCATTGAACGTCACAGCTGTGCGAATTCAACTGCTACAGATAAACGATTATGCATCTGTACATGTGCGACAGTGCAAAGTTGAGATTAATAGAGATGTTCGAAAGTGCGGGATGTTCTCGCATACCAGTGACGTAACGAACGGAAAAGCTTCGTACGTGTACGAGGTATCGCGAGACGCGTGTGATCGAATGTATGAGCACGGATCCTTTCAAGTAGAAAAGACTTTGATAATGGGAATTACGGGTAATCACAGTATAACTCATCCTGTAACATTGGCAGGAAAAGTAGGACAAGATGGTGAATGTAAAGGAACGGCGTATTCAGATCCTTTCGGAAATTGGGATGATGTAGTAGTATTGGCGGAAGTAAAAATCACTTTGAGAGACTATCGTGCTACGATCGCTCTGAAAACCAATAAAATCTTCTTAAAATCGGGAATACGTTGTGAACTAAACGAAGGACAATGTGTAGACATGGAAGGAGGACATACTTTTTGGGAATCTGTTCCTGTCGGAAATTGCGGTAATGGACAATATGGAGTGTTGTACGAAGGCATAGCTGAAAAAGGTGTAGACCAGAACTCGCAAGTGTTGTATACTGTTACTACATCGGATATAATTTTTGCGCTTGTAATACGCGGATCAACAAACATATGCGGACAAACAATAGTGCGAACGGAACACCCAAAATTATTCATATACGAGATCGAAAATGGACAAACGTTTTTGCAAGGACAAACAATGGAAGTGATAAATATGGACATGTACACTTACGTAAACTCAAAGTTCGTTTATATTGAGCGACATATTCAAACTCAAACTCAACAAGTTTATCACGATCTCTTGACTCACAAATGCGAATTGGAAAGAGAAATGTTGAATAATCGATTGGCAATAGCTACAGAAATTCCGGATGAATTCGCATATCATCTGATGAAGAGACCGGGTTATATGGCTGTAATATCTGGGGAGGTTGTACACATCATAAAATGTATCCCAAAGGAAGTTCGAGTACAACAGCGAGAAGAATGTTATACGCATTTGCCAGTAACTGAGGGAAACAACAGTTATTTCTTGACACCAAAAACTCACATTTTATTGAAAACCGGAATGCAGATCACATGCAACAGAATGGTTGCGCCTACATATTTTATTGACGAGGATTGGTATGCAATGATGCCTGGACCAATACTCGTATACCCACCTGAGAAAATGAAACCGAACACCAAGCCTACATGGACCTACAAAAGTACCAAGTCATTGGCAACCAGCGGGATCTACACGACATCGGAACTGGAGCAGCTTCGAGAGCACATCATGTTTCCAGCCGAGAGACCTGCGGTACTGAACACCGTGGCTAGGGGTTTGTTGGGCAAACCAACCGTACCACAGGGTGGTTCGTTCGTCAAATTGTTGGATGGACCGGAATTGCAGAAACTAATGGAGAATGCGTGGAGAAGGATGTTGGAAAGTCTAGTTGCATTCGGCAACATAAGTGCAGGTCTGATAGGAGTAATTATGATTATAAGAGCAGTAAAATTAGTAATAGACACACTCATACACGGATATGCATTGCACACCGTGTATGGATGGTCATTATTTTTGATTGGGGCAATATGGGATTCTGTAACAAATCTCTTATTGCATTTAAAAAAGGGAGTAAAAGGAAATGATGAAAATAAGGTAGATAAAATAGAAAGTATAGAGAAGGGTAAAGTAGAATCAGAAAAGAGAATGGAATTAGAAAGGAAAGTAGAATCAGAAAAGAGAATGGAATTAGAAAGGAAAGTAGAATCAGAAAAGAGAATGGAATTAGAAAGGAAAGTAGAATCAGAAAAGAGAATGGAATTAGAAAGGAAAGTAGAATCAGAAAAGAGAATGGAATTAGAAAAGAAAGTAGAATCCGAAAAGAAAATGGAGTCCGAGAAGAGAGTAGAATCAGAAAGGGAATATGGAACAGAGGAGGAATATGGAACAGAGGAGGAATATGAAACAGAGGATGATGTTGAATATGAAAGACAGACAGTCGGAGGTAATAATAAGGGAGTTCAAGTAGGAAGTATCCAGCAGGGGAATTTATACCCGCGACTTCCTTAAATTAAAAAAAAAAAAAAAAAAAAAAAAAAAAAAAAAAAAAAAAATTAATTTACAATTTATAAAATTAATATGTCTAACGGAAATAATTAAAGAAATAGAGTAAACAGTAGAATTTAATTTGGAAATAATAATAGGGAAAATGCCATTGGTCCTTCGTGCATGGGATGGTCCAATGAGCAAACACTAGTGTTAGGGCAGTAGGAGAAATTAAAGGAAAAATTACCGGACAGAATAGTTAGATAGCCGACTGGAGACGCTGTTACATGCGTACTCTCAGTTACGGCGCGCGAAAGAAAGAAAGAGGAAACATGTAGTAAGAGAGCGGAATAGTATGCGAACAGCCGCACAAAAGGGAACAGCCGAGAGCGCTGTACGATGAACGTACAGTCGCAACCAACGAAGTTATGTTTTTGGGCGACTATACATGAAGTACAGTCGCCGGTTTGAAAGAATATATATATGAGAGGGGAAGAAAGAGAAGGAGATAGATGGAGAGAGAGAGGGATAGAGTACGGCGAACAGCCGCACAAAAGGGAATAGCCGAGTAGCCGAGAGCGGCTGGCGACGTGACGTCACGCTGTGCTCCGCTCGCAGCAAGTCGCAGACATGCATTAAAAAGGGTGACTGTACAACGAATGTACAGTACTACCCGAATAAAAAAAAAAAAAAACAAAAAAAAAAAAAAAAAAAAAAATAATATATATATATATAGATAAAATTAAATAAAATAATAATATTAGGAAAGGAAATGGAAAAAAAAAAAAAAACACGAAATAAAAGATAAGTTTTCTTTTTATTTTTTTAAGAAAAGAATATATATATATAGATATATATAAATTTGCGTAATAATAATAACAACGCATATCCTTAGGGGATCAATGAGGCTAGAAGAAAGCCTACGGCGATTAAATTACAGGCCAGGCAAGGCCAGGCCTGATGATCCCCGGGGTTGTCGGTTATTCCCTGGGCCAGTAAAACTGGGAGGTCCTCCTCCGTTTGGGGGGTACGAAGAGTCCGGAGAAGACTTTTAGCTGCTATGGCAGCCGAAGGGTGGTGTGGGCGACGAAGGGGTCCGGTGCGAGGAAATGTCCGGAATAATTCTCGGATTCCGAGGAAATCGTCAATGACGTCCTCGTCTAGAAATTCGTCCCCGGTGGTACCCCACAAAACGTCGACGTGGTGTCGCATCCTTTTTCGTGCAGTCCGAACGGTAATCATCCTCCTCACGGTGTCCGATGGGCAGCGGCGAGAGGAGATGATAAGGTCCTGCTGAAAATTATAAATAAGGAAAACCTTTAGTGTAATGATAATAATAATAAAATTAAATTAAATAATAATAATAATAATAATAATAATAATAACCATAATAATAAGAAAAACAAACTTAAAACTCACCAGTTTTTCCATAAGATACGGCGATGGTGGACCGTCGCATCGGATAACGCCGTATGGGCCGTCGATTGAAATTTCAGCATTCATATTTTCCTGAAAAAGAAAAAGAAAAAAAAAAAATTTATAAATAAAATAAATAAATACATACAAATTAAAAAATAATAATAATAATAATAATAATAATAATAATAAAAAGGAAAAGGAAAAAAATATATATAATATCAACATAAGAAAAAAAAAAAAAAAAAAGAAAGAAATAAATAATACAGAATAAATATATAAAAACTTACGTTAATTTTCAAAGTTGAAGAGGCGCGGAGGAACGATGTTACTCGTGGTGTCACTGAGCGAAGAATGAGGAACAAGGGCTAGAGGCATAGGCTGTCCACCAAAAGTTCGGAGGATGTTTACAGTTAGGGTCTGCGATAGCACATGGGGGACGGCCCGTCGAGAGGGACAAAGCCAAAGACAGTTCTTCTTTAGCTAGAGCATTGGTATACTCAATGCAAAGCGATGATGAAAAAAAAAAAAAAAAAAAAAAAAAAAAAAAAAAAAAAAACTTAGAAATAATGGGGAAAATAGTTGGTTTAATAAAAACCAGTAGGGGATTAGGAGTAAATTACAAGATAAATAGTTAATAAAAAAAAAAAAAAAAAAAAAAAAAAAAAATATTGTGACGAGTTGACTTAACATTTTTGGTATTCAGCCTCTACCGAGGTCGAGCGCTGTTCTTCGAAGCAACGCTCGTTTAAGGGGGGAGGTGTTACGTCCTGCGAATTTTTCCAGAAATTTCAATGACAATTTAATTTTTAAATTCGGCATTTACTAAATCATTGAAAACAAAAATTAACAAATTGTCATCATTTAGTTTATTGAACTCGCAGTTTCGATAAATAAATAATAAACCAAATGGAAAATTATCCATTGGTAAAAATAATTCGCCTTTAGGAAACATAGATTGATGTACAGAGGCGACTGTACAAGGCGAGTCAGCCGTAGGAGAGTCGGTAACCTGAGACGCAAAAATGCAGATAAGGATATCGGCAGAGCGCGCCTCACACTTGTCGAACATAGGGCCTGCTTGTACGGCGCGTGTCACGATGGGCATGATGTCGAGAGCGGCCGTCAGACGAAAAGAGTGCAGCACCTCCTGGACAGTGAATATCGATGAATAATAGATCATCGTTATAGTCCAGGAGGATCATAGTTGAAATAACAATTAAATAAATGGATGGAAAATGAAGTTTAAGGGACGGATACACGGGGTCGGCATTGTATTTTGAAAATTATTAACAATAACTTCGGAAAAATAAAATAAATTCAAGCATGCAAAATAAACATTAAGTCAGATCGTCATGATAAGAATATATAAATAATGGAAAAATACAGAAAATTATGGAAAATCGGGAAGAGAAATAAAAACTATTCACATAAAAATTCAGGGAAATAATCCAATAAATATTAAGATAAACATTTATGTCAACTATTGTTAACTTCGCAACGAAAGCTCGTACAGCTTTCATTCAAATTTGTATGTTCATAAAATTCGTGATAAAATTTAAGTATTAACAAATTAGGACGTCAAAATTATTGTAAAACTACGAAATTGGAAATATTTAATTAGTCAATCAAAGAAAGGAATCAGGTGATGAGAGTGGGGAGTCGAGGCGCAGGTGTGACAGCGGTGACGCGGGGGTGTCCGGCACCGAGGTTACTTATTCGTGCGCTCGCGGCCCACTCGGCACTTCTACTCGACTTCTATTTCTACCGACGTCGTAAACTTTTGACAGACCTCAATCTTGTATTGTATTTAGAGCCATTGACAAGGAATTTGTAAAGCAACTTGTAAAATTTTCGAGCCAGTATTCATTTTAACCAATTTCAATAAATAATTCATATCTTTCTGAATCATTCCATCGAAATCAAGTATACTCTTCCTGAAAATCATTTAATCATCAAAATCATCAATCCACATCGTTGAAATCTGGGAAGGACATTCGTCTCCGAAAATCAGTCATCACCATTCGATTCTGATTCGAATATTCGGAATTTTGGGAAGGACGTTATTTGGAAAATCGGTCATCATCATTCGATTCTGACTCGAATATTCATCTGGAATTTGGGAAGGACGTTCCAATTCGATATCGAAAATCCATTCGTCATTCGATTCATTCGATCATTCATTCTGAGGTAAACCTATTTAAATCATATCTTAAGTCGTGGAAGTTATCATCTTCATCTTGAAAATTTCATTTCTTCTGAATATTCATTCGTCAATAATCATTTGTTAATAGTCAATTGTCAGCATTTAATAGTTAACCTGGAGGGTTAAAATATTTTCGTGGTCAATAGATATTCGTTTGAGTCAATTATATTCCAGCTTCATCATGGTGCGTTAAAGTATTAGGATAGGTCGGGAGAAAACAGTGAGTGAGTGTGTTGGTGAGTCGTCGCGAGCCGTGCGTCGAGAGTGACGCGCGCGAGAGAGAGAGAAACAGCCGCGTATCGTATTCCAGACGATAGAAAGAGCTAGCGTCCAGAATTTTCTTGTCAAGTTTAAAATCATCACTTAAAATTCATTAACTTTCAATTTTTAACCGCGAATAAAATTTGTCCAATAACCAATATATACACTCTAGGCCCTATCCCGAATTATTTTCCGAAAGGTTAGGTTCAAAACAGGGCCAAAACCTCGATAAAGCGTCATCTCCGAATAACGTGTAAAGGGAGGGTGTAAATTCTCCTTGACCGAGATGGAGTGAAAATTGCTGATCGGGACGTAACAGTTTCTTCTTCTTCAGTAGCACCCTCTGACAAACCGACCCTCCAGCTAGTAGTGGTACGATATTCCCACAAAGAATCAAAGCGTTCGCTATGACAGAGCCACGCTTTGATCTTTGTCACGTTGTTGAGAGCACACTTGTATGTGTGGTTTTTGCGCAGCAAACCGTGATATATGCAGCGTGTATTGCCCGCCGTCTGTAGGTTGCGGAATGATGGTACTTCGTCTTCTTCTTCCAAATTTATGATGAAGCATCCTGTGAGTTTTGTCAGGTACCGCGCTTTCCCGGAGCCTCTGGTGAATATTCGGTCCGTTTCTGCCGCAATTTTCTTTAGAATAAGTTCAACCGCTTTTATGGATGTATCGCCTTCAGACCATGCAATACCGTGATGATTGTTCTGTAGCCATGTATTTTGCCTCTTTATAGCAGGCGGCAGGTCGTCATGAGTACAGTTCGGTTTTACTATCCAGTGGCCGAAGTATGTTGAATGCACTGAGGTGATAGCCACTTCTTTCGGCGTAAAATGATTGGATTTATCCTTTAGACTCTGTATATCAATTACAACAGCCACGATATCGACCGTTTAACTCAAGTTCTCGGCGAATACTGAAGACTCGGCCGCGGGGATTTAGCGCTCTACCCGTTGAAATCTACAATTACTTGTCGGGATGAGTCAATCTCCAGCACATTATCATATTCCGCGTACACAATACAGTTAACCGTTGAATTTAGAGCTTCCTCGAAGCGGACTTCTATTCTGACACTGCCGTGTTTCACCAAATTCCAATGCGTATTACTATTTGCCGATAGATCGGGTGTTAGGTCAAATGCAAATAGACAGTGGCCATTAGGGTAAGCTGTACGTGAAATACAATTACCCTGATTAAGAAAGTGAATACCTGTACCGGAGAATAATGTGTGATATGCATCCACGTAATGCCGTCTCGCTCCAAAGTCGGGCTGCAGAGGCTTTGACGGTACCTGCACACCGTCAGCATACAAAGAAAGATAATTTATTTTATAATTTTGAAAGTTAAAGGGATTCAGTTTGCGATCGCCATTGAAGGCTTTGTTATCGACAAATCCGATAATTATGCGTTTAGGTAGCTGTCCTAGTATGACATTATCCAGAGTATCACCATGAACACCAGCATGCAATGATACTGCTTTAACCTCCACACGAGTCATGGGATACTTAGCCGTCGATTTGGAGAGGGCCCTTGCGTGGGCTAGGAGTATACCGGGTGCTATTTTGGCGCGACGTACAAGGAGCGATGCTTCGACAATCCTCATGCTGCAGTCTTTCGAAGAGCTCATAAGGCAAAAAGCATCGTTGGTACGCACTAGACGTATGCGCATCTCAACGCCATTTATCAAAAATCTCTCCTGATTGAAGATGTCGCAGTGAAGATGTCCGAGGAGATCAATCTGATTGCCACTATTATTCATAAGACTTCTTCGTGAGGCTAGCCCTAGATTACCATCAAACACATCATCCATTTTTCCGGCTGTATCGTTATACCACAGAACACTTGTAAGATGAGAAGACTTCGCACCGGTTCCGTAATTTAAGAGTGTTTCAATGTATGCTCTGTATGCGTACGCATTATTAGGTGGTGATACTAGTTTCTGATTCAAGAATACGTCGATCTGATTGAACATTGAATGCAGTAGATTATTGATAGGTCCGGCTTTAGGTGCATCGCCTTCTTTGGGGCTCGGAGGTGGTAGTATTTCAACGCGCATACTCAGCATAGTATGCGCAAGATCAATGTACTCGTCACCCTGGCCAGGCACCACAAATTCGATAGGCGCGTTATCCGTCAGTGACGAGATTGGCTTATAGTACACCCATTGTGTCCCCTCAATCGTAGTTTGAGTCGGTGGTAGGGTGAATAATTCAAGCTCCGACTTCAGACATTCGCAAGAGTGAGCGTGTAAGAATGCCATTTTTGCGCTGATTCGGTTGACTATGCAAAAATATCAGATACAGTCCTTGACTTCTTCTTCCGCCCCTTCTTCTTCTTCTTACCGCCCGTCTTTGTCTTCCTTCTACTCACTGTCTTTTTCTTTCCTTTTCTCTTCTTCACGCGTCCGGAACGTTTTCGTGACGTTGACGATTTCTTTCTTTTTTTCACGCCGATGCGACGTACACCACTACCATTAAGTGAATGCAGCAATTTGCTTATTTTAGTCGCTTTATAGCCGGAGCCCTGCATAAGATTATTAATTTTTTCTTCGGCCTTTCGCTTTAGATTTACACCCGATTCACGCAGGCGCGTTTTAAAGGCCCCGCGTGGATGCATACCCTTATCCAATATGTCATGGGCTGCATTAACACCTGAGCGTAACGCTTCTTTGCCGACGGTTCGGGCTCCTTGTTTCAAGAGAGGTATGATACGCCGAAAGAGACCGCCGAGGAAGCTACCGATTCCGTGGCCTCGTTGGTTCGGTGAACCGATGTATACATGACTGATACCACCATAACCACTCCTCCCAATGCCACCACCGGTCTGGGGGTCAAAGCATGCGTCATAATATTCCATTTTAATGAAGATGCTGTCAATCTATACGACGGAAGTGTAATGTCACTGTCAGCGTCCCGTACTCGAATGGTATTGGTTCGCCGAATTCATCTCTTATATCGATAGTTATCGCTTGAAAACTGGTACGCAATAATGGTATGAAGCGCGGTGGCGAAAAGTTTCTAATTTTCACAGACCCGTAATTGTAATTATCGGCGACGGCAGAGGGGACGACGCGGAGCAGAGGCGTGTGTACATCGCCCGTGATATAAGGCTCACATATATCAGTATAAACGAAGAGCATATTAGGAAGGCCATTGTTTAGGCCAGCGGGTCGCTGGTCAATGTACTTAGTGTCGCTTCGAACTACAATACCATGATTATGGGAGAATCCTAGAATTTTGTTCAATACGGTAGAAAAATAGAAAGAGTGTTCCAAATTCGTACATGTGTCGCAGATACGCTTTACCGTCACGTATCCGTTGTGGCCGCATTGGAACCTCAAGTGCCCGGACACACACGGTATATCGTTAATTGTTTCGAGTAATTTGTCTACACTACGGTACACGCCTGGAGGCACGCAAACTCGATCTTCTTTATAGGCCACGTCGGCACCCGTGCCGGGTGTTACCGCATTAGTTACAAAGCTGATAAAATTCTGCTCACCCTCAGGTGGTATATGCAACATTGTCAGGGGTATTTGTATTTCTGCTAAAGAAACAGCCCAGCAGCCATGCAAAGTCAAGCACTGCGGTAAATGAGTAGTGTATCGCGTTGTCTTATTATCAGGGTAATATTCCATACTGCTGTTGCTAGGCAAAACGACATAAAATTCGTCTTTCATTTTGATTTTCCTTTCTTATTCTTCTTCTTGGCCTGAGCAGCCGTTTGTACTCTCGATAATTCCGATTCGTAAAAGATCCCGTCGATATCCCCGTCGTGAAGATCACGTAATATGTATACTACCGGCCATCTGGTGTATGATACCCGATGTATTTTAAATAGCTCGTTGGTCCAGCCACTCTCGTAACCTTTTGCAAAGGCCGCCTTGGCGCTACTGATACGTACAACATCGCCTACCCTGTATTTAGGAGGTCTGTGCTGCTCAGGAGCCCTGTATCGTTGCAGCAGATTGGCCCGAGCCCTAGCGGCTGTGGCTAATGTCACAGATACCGGAGTCATTTTTATACTACTATGTCGCGTATGATTGTATGCCGATACGATATCCTGCAGAACGTCAATGTATCGTTTCTCTCTAGAGTATGTGAAATAACGCCACATTCTTTCTTTCAGTGTTCTATTAAAGCGCTCCACAATAGAGGCTTTGATATCAGGATTTCTTGCAACTCGGAACTGAATGTTCTTCTTCTTCAACAAAGTCTGGAATGCCGTACCTATAAATTCTTTACCTCTATCTGACTGTAAACAAATCGGTACTCTACCGTTACTGATTTTTTGTGATAATATATGCGTAAACGCTTTAGTCACAGATGTAGCTGACTTATCGTATAGAGGTGCCACCCAGGCATATTTACTAAGAGCATCTATAACTACGAGCAGATAAACATAACCGTCATTGTAATCCTTGATAGAGCGAAGATCTACAAGATCGGCCTCCCAAACATCGTCAATGTTTCGCACATTGTAAAAACGCCGTGGAAATCGCCGTCTCACAGGTCTGTGCTTTGTGTAAGCCTCCTGAGCCTCCAGCCACTCTAGTGTCTTTTTGCCGGAGATTTTTTTATTCTGAGCCGCCCGTAGCAATTGAGCCGCGCCCGAAAACGATGCTTCGTGGGAGGGGTCAAAGTACACTTTTTCTAATACTTTCATTTTTATAATTTAAGACTAGCCCAAGTTACACGTCTTTTCTTGCTATAACAGCCCGAACCACTCTGTACAGCGCGTGTAGGTCCGGTGCTCTTATCATCACTGTAGTACGACGACGACTGCCCGTCGAGGTCGCTGATATCGCCGGCGTCACTGCTGCTTGTTTGATCCTGTTGGAGTGTTGAGTTTGCCCTTGATTCCTGCCATAGCTCCTCATTGCCGACAAATTCTCGAGGTGTTTGTATCGCTTTTAAAAAAGCGGCAAAAGCTTTGCGACCCACAGGTTTGGAGACTTTTCTCGCACGCATAGCATCGTTCATGAGATCAACAATATTCGAATCCTTGATCGGTTTTCCCTTGATAGAAACGGTTCCGGCGGCGTTCCAAGAAAAATTTGGCGGGCGTGCATCGTGCAAACGGCGTAGTAGAAGTTTCGCTTTTGATCGAAATTTTTGCGGCACGCTCTCAATTATGATGGAGTCGTTCATACTCGTAGTGATTTCTTCTTTTTTTCCATTATCCACCAATGGGGTTTCATTTTTCAGGAGTTCAAGCTGCTGATGAGTTCGCTCACTATCGACAAAATGAAGATGGCGTTGAAGCACAGCCAAATACGCCGCCCACTTTTCTCTCTCATCCTTGTATTTATTAGAATTTAAGATTTCATTCATTTCAGTGTCCAATCGACTCAAGGTCGCACTAATAGCCTGGTCCTCCTGCGATTGTGGCGCACCCGTGGCAAAAGCTTGTTGCCTCTGGCCCGACGCGTTTAGCTGTAATAGATTCTCCTCAGGTACTAACACCATTTTCCTTGCGTGCTCCATTATTAGCCGCCACCAATCAAATTTGACAGGACGGTGCCTAGTATTGGTGCGAGCAAAAGGGGCAAGAACCCACCGCTCTGAACAACGAATCACTTCTTACTCTTCCAGTTGCCTTTTCTTGCAGCTAGACGACGAAGAACAGCTGCGTGTCTATGTAATTTTTTCCTCTGGGCAGGCTTCAGAGGTACGTTACCGTGGAGGATGTTCAGAGCGCACTCGCAGATACACCGGATTATACGCGGGTCTGCTTTACGCAAAAAGGCTTCGCGCTGCTCCTTGTTGAAATATAGAAGGGCGCGCAATATCGCAACGTGCTTCTTGCAGAGAGGTGATCCGCTGCGTGCCATTACAAGATGTTGACTGATAATTATTCCGGCAAATCACGGCTTTTCACCTTTTCCACGCCGAATACCCTCTAGTCTTCAGAGGAGCGTTATTACGCAGAATATACAATGCGCAATCGACGAGGCACTTAATAGCACTTGAATTCGGTTTGCGCTGCTCCTTATCGGAATACCGGAGGGCCTGCGGCATCGCAACGTTCTTTTTGTAGCGCACCAATCCGTTATCCATCATCATAATCGCAGAACTGGTAATTCTCCGGACGTACAGCTACTTTTTGATTTCTTTCGCGGCACGTACACAAAATGATGAGGATCATCGGGAAAGATACAGGTGCGAAATCTACAATTATCAGGCGTCGCTTGTTTCAATAAATAACCGTGTGGCTTAGATGTCGCATCGTGATAAACCTCTTGCAAAAAGCGCGGATTTTCAGGGTATATCTGACGCGCTAAATGTTGTATTTGGGCACGATCACGAGGATTTTTGAAAACGACTATATAATTAGCATTCAGTGAGATATCCCGTTGCCCATTACCCTGATGAAATAAGTTTTGCGTTATAAAAATCACACTCAAATTTTTATGATGACTACCTTTGGTAAATAGATCGACAACACTGTTATTCGATGCTTCTCTCATTAAATCGTCGATAATTATAAGCTTGGCCCGTGGATCGTTCGCATAATCTGCACTTTGCGGTAAACCCTCATGAAATTCTATCGATGTCCCGTACTCGGTGTATGCAGGCTGCCATTCGGAATAATAGAAAATAATTCTCTCGAATGGCTCACTGTTCATTCGCGAAATAAACTTCAGAAACTTTTTCACAAAATACGTTTTGCCGCAGCCAGTGGGTCCGCAAATCATCGAGGTCCAAGGATGTTTCCACCGCGTATCCATCTTCGAGTATGAGTAAAAGACTCTTGTTACACATGCTGATAAAGGAATAGGTCAAAGGGAATACCCATTTCATAATATATTTGTTACAGGTTACATTTTTTACAATATATATTTACATGACGGCCATTTATCGCTAATCTTTGTAGCCGTAAGGCAGCGACCCATATTCGCCGTCGGGCCTTCGCTTAATGCTAGAGGGTTTACATGACTTCGTTTCGGGTCTCGTGACAACGTGATGAAACGCCGTGCGCCTAATCGCGTTATAGTGGAGCACGATTGGCTCCTCTCTTTCGCCAAGTATAAATGACCGTATCGACTGATAGTTGATTAACGAGCTATTTGCAAAATTGAGCGATATTCCTTTCACCTTGCAGACCTCACTTTCCGATCCGTCGGGAGCACGTACTATGAAGGAATAAAATTTTGGCCCACCTGAAACAAAAGTTCTAATATAACTTCCCTCGCTCAACTCATTAGTAAGATCTCCTAATAGAGGCCCTATTGGGGGCTCATACTCGCCCGGCTCGTTCTTGGTTACATAAATAACAGAGTCTGTGTCACAGTATAGAGCGCGGCGATTCAGCGGTTCGAGGTAGCTATACAATTTCAAGCGCGCCTGAGCTGTAGTATAGGCAGCAATGACGGCGTTTGCTATCCCTGATGGTATTACAGCGTCATCGGTGTTCGTATAATTGACATACAATATTTTATGATTTACAGGCAAAATACCGGTGATCTCGTGCTCGGGACTTGTCAGCAGCTCCATGAGCTGTTTGCGCGTCGAAACTATCACTGTTTGCGGTAGATTTTCACGCTGCTCAAATTTGCCCCAGAATGAATTCAGGCACAGTAGCTACCGAGCGCAAACCCGGATTTTTCTCTATTGCGTCGCGATTTAGTTTAATACCTTCAGACTGTTCGAAAGCGGCAATATATTGATCTTGTGCGACCTCGTCTCCCACGCAGTTTTCAAGCCATCCGCTGGCCTCCTGTTTGATTTTCAGAAAAGTGTTTATATATTCTGTAAAATGACCACCCTGTTGTGTATCCCGATTAAGCTGGGTTATCTCATATTGCCAAATCTCGTTTACGCGTATCACCTTGTATCCGCACAAGACAGCTTTGCGCAACTCATCCACTACCCACGTACCGTCGAACGTGCGCTCGGAAGGGTCTTCATGCGTACATACTTCATGATTCATAATTTCACAGCAGCTACGGCACAGAGCAAAGAGCAGCCGCTGGTGCATGCGTACCGGCAACACAGGATGATAAAGATCACGTGGCGGCAATACTGTGCATTTAACGAGACCCTCAATCCGCGATAGATCGGTATTATCAGAGCCTGTCAATTCCATACACTCGTCGTCGACATATACTCTCGGGTGGCCTACAGGATACTTTCCAAACTTACAGATGTATGGATACAGAGAGCAAACATCGACGTATCGTATTTGTTCTGAATCCTTTACATCGTAGAGCGTAACCATGTTTTCTGTACGGCCACCGAAGAATGCATCGCGCGGATTGAGAGGCTCTGATGTGACTAGCGAATGATTTTCAATGACCGCACGCATTTCTATGTTGGCTTTTAACATGCGGTCATACTCGCACTCCCATATTTCTGTTAGCTCATAGCCGCTGTTTCTGATTCTATTAGCTATAGCGATAGTTCTCTCGAGGCGCTCGTTCATCGGCACGCCGCCGCACTCTCCAGCTCTATTCGTGAGAAAACAACGCGAACACCCATGCCAGTAGCAGCCATGAAATTGTAATACGTGTGTTGCGTCTGGGGTTTCATAGTAACCGTCAACCAGTAGATTTTGAGACAATTTAAATTCGCGCGATCGGCCTGCATGAATAATACGCTGACCGAGAGAATGTTCCATCCACACGAGCCACGAGACCGCTTTTTTCGACTGATTATGCGCCCATCTATACCCGCCTGTCGGGATAACACCGATCATCTCGGATTTCAGGAAGTTTTTACGAAAAACCTGAAAACACGCTGATGCTATTGTCGTACTCTCGTCAAAAGGACAAACGTTGCCGATGGTGATGAACATTTTGCGAAAAACCACGCACGCTTGTCTCAGTATCGTGACATCGGTCGTACAATAATTTACAATCTCTTTTGCAATATCGAATACATAATTAGTTTCTATCGCTTCTCGGTACCAGGGACATAATTTTTCTCGTTCAGCCGCGCGCATCGTTTCAGGGCTATAATATTCGATCGGTGGCAGCGGTCCTACATAATTTTGATTTTCAGGTGTGTTGAACAAATGTGGAAAAGTTCCTTTAGCTACGGCTCCCTGCAGTCCGAAGGCTTTTGGTAGAGCACTTAGACCCATATGAAAGTAGTGTAGGCTATCGAGAAACACGATCTTCCCGATACGCATGGTGATAGTCTTTGTACCGTTCATTATTAGCGTCGGCAGCTGCGTTTTTTTCTCGTTAATCAGATATCGTAAGATGAACTGGGCATCAAAACCGCCCGCGTTATGCGCAATTAAGATTGTTTTCGCATATTTCTCGGTATTCTGCATAGCTAATTCCACGAGTTGACTTACGGGATTATGTCTGAATACAAACTCGTGAGGGCCACAATGTTCACACGGTTCAGCGATAGAATCGTTGTCACAGCAGAGCGTGCAAACTCGCTGAGCTACGCAAAGATTCGGCTCATGTACGAATGTTGTCGCGTCTCCATTTACAGGCGTACACTGTTGCGTTTCAAAATCATAAAAAATAAAGAGATTTTTTTTAAGGTCATTTAGACGTATTGGTCTTATGAAGCACTGATGATTGAACGGCTGAACGGATTTACATATTTTACAGAGTCCTACGCCACATTTGTGTTTGTGTTTCTTTTCCAAGGGTCGTACCGCTTGAAAGCAGTTACGGCATCGTTGCAGGGCTTTACAAACGTTGACCATCTTACGATAATACTTTCTATCAATCGTATGATTTCGAAAACATTCTGCTCCAAAAAAATCGCGATTGCATGCCGTACAATTGAGGGTGTTGTTTAAGCACTGACTGCACGGCGGTGATACCCAGCATCGTGGACATTTTTTTTTTTGAACATCTGTGCTCTGCTCGCCGATATAGAGCGTTACAACTCGAGCAAAAATTTGAACTGCCTACAGCACCCGTGAGATTTAAAATCGGTTCGAAATGGTGCGAACGTTCGCTATACAAAATGTACAGAGTGTGCTGAATCGTGCCTACGGTATCCAACACTTGTTGTGTGCCGTCGAACAACGATTTTTTCCTGGGCGTCCCTAAACTCAAGAACTCGAAAACCACGATCGCAATACCGTCTCGAGCCAAATAATCCTGATAGCTCGCTACCTCACGTACACCGCATCCTGTTATCGGCACACGCACATTTGCGGCTCTCGTAAGCTCTAGCGCTGCATTTTTTTGTAGTAACCCCCTGGCCTGTCTTATACGCTGCCAATTACTATGGAGTGCACCTGTTCGTATTTCGCCTCGTTCAGCGTACGCCCTGGCTGTGACCAATGAACGCGGTAAACATAAATTATCATCGTTTCGAATCGATAGAATGGACCGTTTCACGACGCCCTCATACGTAAGTTTTTTCCGACCCCTACCCTCGACACCCTTGACGATGCACGTTCTTATATTGCACTCGTCGTCAATGTTTAGGGAGGCTGCACTTTGAGCAACGCTGGTTATTAACTGCCATACATCTTGAAAAGTGAGATCGCGTACCGGACGAAAAGAAAGCCATACGGGCCCGTGCGCCAAACCACTCGCGGTAAACGAAATGCCCGCATAATCACTGCCCTCGCAGGAACTGGTGATATGCGTCAAGAGATCGCGGAACGCCCCTTGTAGCCACTCTATAACACTATTAAAACCGGTCGGCGGTTGACGAACGCGCATCGTCGTCTCACGCCCGCGGAGCTTGAAGCGCTTAAAATAACGTACAGCATCCTGAATTATTTCAAAGCGGTCTCCTGGAGGCCTGATGTCTCCAAATGGCTCATTCCTAGCAGCGTTACGCGGATGGCCGGAACCCGATTGTACTTCTGTAAACGAAATTATGTGTTATCATTTAGAATTCATTGATACAATAGAATAGATGTAAATTATTATTTCTGCAAGTGAACGCAAATATTTACCTGCGAGACCCAAGAGCTTTTGAACCCAACTATAGTCTTTTTCCGGCCTCTCTGCTTCATAGCCGTCAAGTATAGGATGTTCCCATTCCTGATTTTCCCTGAAGTCGAATGTCTCAGGGCTGCACAAGCCGTGTGGTCCTGGTATAAGCTCCTTGATGTTAGATGGACCGGCTACAGGGTTCTGTTCATTAGGGCCTATGTCCGAAATTTGACCTGATGATCTTATAATTGGCTCATCCTCTTCTTCTTCTTCTTCACCTTCCGCAGTTCCTTGAGAAGCTGAAAAACGTCACTGATGAAACAGTTTGCTTTCTTTTTTCACTTTTATAATACTTACGATTTCTGGAATGTTGAGCCTGAGCCGCTTCTTCTTCTTCCGCAGCCCGTGTTTGCTCTATGAGGTCTGCTTCTTCATCACTCGTAGCATCCAAGAGGCGATAGCCTATAAAATAAGTGAAAAGGGTCAGCTTCATGGTACGACCAAACTGTATTATCGATTTTTTGCTAGTGGATCAGTTTCAGTTACCCTTACAAGTGCAGCATTTTTGGCCGTTTTCGCCTATCTCTCACCGTTCTCGAGATATTTGACAATTTCACTTTAAGGGTAACTTTCAAGCATCATTAAGGGGATGTTTTTATTGGCTGGTCAGATTCGACTGTCCGACCGCGTACCCCCCTGGGCAACCCCCCAAAAATTTGTCCGTTTTTGCGTATCTCTCACCGTTCTCGAGATATTTGACAATTTCACTTTAAGGGTAACTTTCAAACATCATTAAGGGGATGTTTTTATCGGCTGGTCAGATTCGACTGCCCGACTGCGTGCCCCCCCGGGCGACCCCCCAAAAATTTGTCCGTTTTCGCGTATCTCTCACCGTTCTCGAGATATTTGACAATTTCACATTAAGGGGCAGCTTCACCGTGTGGCCATGCGGTCTGGGCGCCTCAGAGCAGCCTACGACAAGCACATTAGCGCCCTGTGAAGCTGACACAATATACCTTAAGAGGTAACTTCACCGTGCGGCCATGCAGCTTGGCCGCCTCATAATCATCTGCGCCGATTAAAAGCCACACGGTGAAGCTGCCTCTTAAGGTGTGGCGGGTCAGCTTCATCGTGAGCTCTAATACGCCTACCGTAGGCTACTATGAGGCGACCAAACCGTATTACCGCACAGTGAAGCTGCCTCTTACGGTATATTGAGTCTGCTTTACCGTGTGCGCTAATGTACCTACCGTAGTCTACTATGAGGCGACCAAATCGTATGGACGCACGGTATATTGGATCTGCTTTACCGTGCACTCTAATGTACCTACCGCAGCCTACCATGAGGCGGGCAAACCGTATGACCGCGCGGTTAAACAGCCTCTTAAAGCATATTAGGTCAGCTTCACAGTGCGCTCTAATGTGCCTGTCGTAGGCTGCTATGAGGTACCCAGACCGCATGGCCACACGGTGAAGCTGCCCCTTAATGTGAAATTGTCAAATATCTCGAGAACGGTGAGAGATACGCAAAAACGGACAAATTGTTGGGGGGTTGCCCAGGGGGGTACGCGGTCGGGCAGTCGAATCCGACCCACCCAATAAAAACATCCCTTAATGATGATCGAGAGCTACCCTTAAAGCGAAAATATTAAATATCTCGAGAACGGCTAGAGTTACACGAGCGAGAGATACGTCAAACTGACTAGCATTTTTCAGATAATCTATGGGTAAAATAATAATTAATAAATATTACTTACTTCTGATTTCTTCGCCAATGCCGCGGACACATGGAGCTTCTTCTAGACCCCGACGTTGCAGTTCTTCGAACACGCACATTAACACCCTCTGGCCATTTAGCAGCCCCCTGCTGTAGGCAACTACAATGGCCCTTAAGGGGGCCCACCATAGGATATATTTCAAGCATTTCACGAGTTTTTTGCCGCGTAATCTTTTCAATTTTGTACACCACTTTTCGTTGCAATGCCGCCGAATTTGTAAACTACGCGGCTTTGTCAATTTCAAAAAAATTTGAATGCCCTCGCGAAGGGCGCGGTCTGACATTCTTGGCCGATGAAAGATAACGTCTCGATGCCTCGCTGAATCACGACTGAGTGATTCTTGCGATTTTAGACGCATATAACATTTGATACTTTTAAGGCCATAAAACATTCGATGCTTTGTTGCGTCTCTACCGCGGAATGTCGTGCATAGTTAGCAAAACATTTGATCCCTCGGCACGTCGCTGTATTAGTAAACTATGTCATCTCGTTTGATCATGCAAAAAATCTTGAGACGGACCGCTATCAGTATTTAATCAGTTCTCGTGCCGCTAAGTTTAAATCCGAAAACTATCCTAAAAAATGGCTACCGGAGGTCCTAATTACGCGTACTGCGAAGATCGTAGGGAAAAAAAAGTTTACGAAATTTTCGAGCGCATTGAATACGAGAACGGTGAAGATGATGGTGGTGATGGCGATCAAGCCGAAGATTCATGGTGCTTCAATAGTGTGACAATAGAGTATGGTATACGAGCAAAAGACCGTAATGCACGACCGAAATTGACGCCGCGCGTTTCATGGACACTGCGCGTGGCGGCCGATGGTACCGAGGAAATTCGGTGGTCGGCAAGTTCGTTACAGTGTTTAGCTCTTGTTACGGTGATGAATAACATGGCCCGTTACACCATGGAGGATTGGTCTCTATTGCGTCACCTATTGGGTAAAATTGATACCCAAAATAAAAAAATCTCGCTCGATGCTGTAGATTTGTCTTACGCAGGAGACCCCCGCTGTATGTTTGTGCATTGGGCTTGTCCCTCAGGTAACGGAGAAGACCCTAGCCATGTAAATATATAGCTACGCGAGCGTCTTGAATATACAGCCAACTCTTTTGCGGCATATCATTCACGTCATCGCGATTTGCGTGTATATGACACACGCACGGGAATATCGCGAAAACCCGACATTTGGCGATGCTGGAATACAACCAGCTATTCACCCAATTACTACCACTACACATGTAAAAAAACGCGATGGTGGTGTGACTTTCGAATGTACTACGTGGATGTAGACCGCCTGTGTAAAAGACGAAGACGAGGCGATCCGAGTCTATGCTACGGCTCGGAGGAGCCGGCAGACTCATCAGAAGAAGAAGAAGAAAAACAAAGAAAAAAAGTGTACGATTATCGGTACATTTAAAGGCAAAAAATAAAAATAAAATAAAAATAAAATAAAAATAAAATAAAAATAAAATAAAAATAAAATAAAAATAAAATAAAAATAAAATAAAAATAAAATAAAAATAAAATAAAAATAAAATAAAAATAAAATAAAAATAAAATAAAAATAAAATAAAAATAAAATAGCGGCCATGGTAACAGTGGTAACGACCATGTGTGTGTGTGTGTGTGTGCGTATATCTGTGACAGCCTCCAGATTTTGCAGAATCTGCACGCGACTGGGCGGCGGCTATGATCTCATAAGAGAGGCCGTCAGTATACAACGAGGACGCGCCGACGGTACATCGCGCTGAGAAAAATAAAAAAAAAAAAAATGTGTTACAACATCCGGCAAGTGAGCGAAGAGGAGGTGTCGGCGGTCCCGATTTTGGGAGTTTTGCCGCCTGAACCCGAGGAGGAGCAGCGCCCGCGGCCAGCTCGGAATAATATCCGTAAGTACCGTCTCATTTAATTTTATCTAGTGACCGCGGAGTCTCTCTCTCTCTCTCTCTCTCTCTCTCTGGTTCGAGGCTGCCTCGAGTAATTTTTAAAAGTACTCGAAGCAGGCTCGAGTCAGAGAGAGCGAGAGAGGCCTCGTGAACGCTCTTCAACGAGCGTTCGTAATTAATTTCTCAAGCCGCGTCTTGGTGTAGTCTGTAGCGGACGAGTCTAGCGACCGCGGGGTCTCTGGTTCGAGACCGCGTCGAGTACTTTTTTAAATAATCTTTTTTTTATTTTTTTAATTAAAAAATAACCATTATTATTAAAAAATGTAATTAATAATTTTTACTTAAAAAATAAAAAATAAAAAAGTACTCGACGTGGGCTCGAACCAGAGACCCCGCGGCCACTAGACCTGCCCACTACAGGGTACACCACAGACAGTGTTTGCAAGGCTTACCTCCAACGTGACTTGAAAGAAGAAAAAGTTCATTTTTTATTTTCGTTATTTTTTCATTTTTTCCAGAACGCGTCAGATACGCGGGAGAAGAAGAAGCGAGACGCCGACGCCCTCCGTTCACGGCCAGGGATTACGTGAGCGCCCAGGAGCCGGCGCCTCCTGTGCAGTATACGGTGTGGGAGCGCGAAGGGCAGGAGCCCCTTCGCGTCCCGGTTTTTGACGACCGTCAATACACGCGCCGCCTAGCAGCACCACGCTCGACCAATCGAGCCGGCCCCCTACCCGCAATGAAGAGCAACAATAGACGGTAAGTTGATAAATAAAAAAGAAAATAGAAAAAATAGAAAATAAATAAGCTAATAAATATTATTTCTTTTTACAGGCTACTTCAACACACCAGGGGGGAGCATCAGCACACCAGGGGGGCATCAATGTAGCAATAATAATAATAAGAGCAAATGTAGCAATAAATATTTTTTTCTTCTTTTTCCTTTTGGCATTTTTCCTTTACTTTGGGTGCACTATGGAGACTCCCACACACACACTCACATCCCCTCTCCATCACACTCACACCTCAGGGCGCGGTCAGACCGGGCCCGAGGAGTGGGGATTGGAGTGGGGATGGGAGTGGGGGGTCGCCATAGTGCACCCATTACTACTTATGGTTCACGTGAAACCTTATCGTCTTACGCAACTTGTAAGATGCGTGCGGATTTTGCTTCAATTCGGTTAAGGGTACAGGTGAAAGATCTCCCGCCCTTACGCGTACAGCTTCTAAAGAACTACCATAAGCTTTCATTCTTCCGGTTTGTGCTGTTTGCCGAATTGAAGAGGCCTCGAGATATGGTTCACGTGAAACCTTATCGTCTTACGCAACTCGTAAGATGGGTGCGGATTTTGCTTCAATTCGGTTAAGGGTCCTGGTGAAAGATCTTCCGCCCTTACTCGTACAGATTCAAAACAACTACCATAAACTTTTGTGACGGATGGCCGATTGGGTCTTAGGATGTTTGAATCAAGTCCAAGTCGGATTGAATATATGAGTCTTTTATTAATCGTGGCAATTAGAGTGTTAATCGGGAGAGTGTACCGTTCGGAGGCTAGAGCTGGACTGACGTGAAGCGGGCGTGAAGCTGAGGGCTTCGCGCTCGCTTCACAATGGAATAAAGAGTCACAGAGTGTTTAGTCTAGGAGATAAGTGGACGCTCACGGCGGTCCGGATGCGCGATAGCCTTAAGGGCTTCTTTGAAGAGCGTATCGAACGGAAACTCCGTATCGATACGCTCGGATAAATATTAAAGTCGGTTCAAACAAAATATGAGGCTGCGGCCGTTACACTCCCCCTCTGGGAGGAAACGATGCCCCCGCATCGGATATTACGGATTTTACATTTGGCAAAATTTGTTAAGTGTGACTCGATATAATTTAAAAGTAATTCGGTTTTTTAAGATATTTTCATTTTGTGTAAGTTGTGTAATGTTTTCTAAATATGTGTTTTGATTGTTATTTGATTGATGATTGTTGATTGTTGATTGTTGATTGTTGATTGTTGATTGTTGATTGTTGATTGTTGATTGTTGATTGTTGATTGTTGATTGTTGATTGTTGATTGTTGATTGTTGATTAAGTAAAACTCCTGATTGTTGTCCATGTTGGTTTGGATGATTGAAATCCCTTGGTTTTCATGTTTGTTGCGGTACACTCCTGTTGTTCTCCAATAGATGAGGGTCGTTGATATCTGTAACTAAGTAAAACTTTTAGTTGTTCGTGTTAGTGGGAATAGTTAGGTTAAGTTGGATGGGTTTTAGTTAGGTGTTAAAAATGGTTAAGAAAAATTAAAATGTTGTCCTTCTTCGTTCGGTTGGTGTAGGTTCCATTTTTGTTTTTCCAAAATGTTTATATGTATTCCGTTTTACGGCAGATTTGTTCGAATTTGGTCATTTCGGTTTCTCCTTGGTTATCCATTGATTGTTAGTTTATTCGTTTCGTTTTCCTATTGTTCTTTTTCCTGGTATTTCGGTTATAAATTTTGACATTTTTGATGGTGTAGTGCCTGTAACATTCTAAGTTCTAATTAGTGGTGGTTAGTAGGTTAGGTATGTTATTTGGAAGTGGTTTGTTGGTAAAAGATGGAAATTCTTTCTGGAATGGGTAAAATAATTAACACGAGTATTTATAGTATGAGAAAAAAAAGCGTTGCATATATATTAGTCGTAGAGAATTACAAAAAAAAAGATTTGAAGGTAAGAAAAACAATAAATTGTAATAATATGTTTTTTTTTTTTTATAATAAGGAGGGTTTTTTTTGTCTCCCTCTATTTCCTTCGACGCTACGCGACGCGTGTCGCGCTTATGCCTATTATTATTTTGATATATATATATGTGTAGTTATTGTATATTATGTTATATATGTATAGTGCAAATGAGGTATATTGTTGTGTATGTGGATTAAGGTATTATAGTCTGTCGTCGTAAGGGTCTGATTCTATTTTTGTTTTGATGTTCCGGTGTTGGGGAGTTTTGTTGGTGGCTTAAATAAGTTTTTTTTTCTCTTTCCTTAGCTCTGCAAGAAAGATGTTAGTCTGCGCCAAGTTTTTAATTTTTCGCAAATTCTCGAGCTCTTGGGTGTTGATCCATGCCATGCCTTGTTCAAATGTCAGTTTCCTTGGGTCAAAATGTGTTTCGTTCTTGTTGTCGTTGTTTTCGTTTCCGTTTGGTTTTTCGTTTGTCTCGTCTGTTTTTCCGTTCGTATCGTTTGTGTCTTGGGTATCTATGTTTTCTGCATTTATGTTTTGAGTGTTTGTGTTTTCTTCTTCTGTGCTTTCTTCTTCTGTGTCTTCTTCTTCTGTGTTTTCGTCTTTTAGCGGTGGTGGTGGTCCTTCGGGTGAGTGCGGTGTATAATCGGGTGTTGGTTGTTGTTGTTGTTGTGCTTCTTGCTGCTGATATTGGAAGAGTTGCTGTGCCTGGTGCTGTTCATATTGTTGTTGTTGCGAATATTGTTTCAATGTTTTTTGTTGTTGGTCGCGGTACTGAAGCTTTAACAAATAGGCGACGCACTTGTCGATGTGCGCCGTCAGTCGGTTTGCTGGGAACACGCAACAGCAAATCGGGCATCCCGTATGCCGCGATCCCAGGTTCGCTACTCTCGTCCGGAGCTCGTTCCAGCACCAGTTGAGGTGCCGTGATATACGGGAAATCTTGATTTTTCCCGGGCACAGGAGGCATTCTACCTTCGTATCCGAAGAGATTGACGATGTCGACGGTTGACTGTCCATTTTGTTTTTGTCTTCTCTTTATTATCTGTTGAGTGTGTGTGTTTGTTGAAATAACATATAAAAAGGATAGGAAAAAGTAATAACAGCTTTAAGCCATGCATAATGCGGTTAGGGTTATTTGTGTGTTTTGGTAGGATAGGAGAGTAATGTATGTGTGTGTTTTTTGTTTTCCCTTAGTGAGGGTATATGTAGATGGTTATGAATATATCGGTTATTATTTATGATTATTAACGCCATTTTCTTTCTTTTTTTTTTATGGTATTCCGCTCCGATCGCGATAAGTCAACGCATAGACTGGTCTACGGGCTGGTTGCGGAGGATGGTTTGTTATGATTGCGACCTCTCTGCAATCCGTAGTTGGTTGCACTTGGGTTTCGATTAACTCTATTGGTTGCCTGTGGTAGACAACGGTCGGTTCGGGAGCCTCGGTGGCTTGCTGCGTTATCATCGTTTGACGTTTTGCTACACAAGATAGAATTTTATACAAACTAGATATTTTGCCGAAGAGAGAGAGCTTCCATCCGACTACCAGTAGCAGTACGACGGAGCTCAAAGAGATTCCGCTGTATTTTAATATTTTTTCGAGTGTAGAGAGTCTGTTGCTTATATAATGAGTCTTCGAAATTTCTCGTGCTTTGGCTATAACGGCTTTTAACGCCACTTCGTTCTTTGTCAGATCGTCGTGTATGGAGCCTGGATTTGATAGGCCTGTAAGTGTCTCAGTTTCTGCCATAATTTCTGTGTAATTTATGTTTTCGACATTTTTTATTGATTTTCGTATCATTTCTGTAATGTTTAGGACTGGTGTGTGCGTGAGTTTCACTTCGATCGTTGATGTTATTTCTACTGACGGAGTTAATGTTATTGTGCGTGTTTTTATTTGACAAGTGGGTTTGATTTGCAGTATTCCAGTGTTTTCTATTGTTTCGATAGCTGATTCGTGATTGTCGCAACGAAGGTACAAGGTTTCTGGCTTAGGTGCTGCAAATAGCCATGCATTTGCGTTTCGGATTTTTATCCAGTAAGTTTGTTTTAGTGTTTTTAGCCTGATGTCACACAACTTCAAATCGCTGAGCTGTGGATTAACGAGGAGTTGCACCTCGCACTCGGTTTCGTCGCTGATTCGTCCCACTGGGTGGTTTTGTTTACAGATGTACCGGTTGGCTATGAATTGACATTCGTTTTCGTTTTTTAAGTTAAAGTAACTACTAAAGTCTTCGGAGACTGCGGTGTACTGGACTGTTGGTTTTATATATGCGAATCTCGCGCCTTTGGCTGTGGAGAGCTGGCGTACCGGGACTGATAAATGCTGATATAGCTTGTACGGTGTTAGGTCCAGAAGAGGAATTTTGATAACGTAAATAAGTCTTTCTCCGTTATGAAATGCTGTAAGATCCATTATTTTGGTTAGCTCGGGAATGTATTGTGTACTAAGTGGTATGGGGAATATCGTGTTCGGTGTTGATTTTCGGATTGCTTCCGCGCAAGTTAGTATTTTTTTTGCTGAAAGTACTTCGGGGTGTATCTGGCCCATTTTTGCGAAGAGTACGGCGTTTATGAGTGTTTCCAAATCGATTTCATATTGTATGAGTGTTTCGTCAACTAGACTGGTGAATGTTATGAGTTTCTGGATAATGTACAGTTCGTGTTGCAGTGATGCCTGTGTCAATTTTATTTCTCGTAATTCGGCTTTTACCGTTTCTGCTAGCGAAATAATCTGATTTTGAGTGAAGTTGAAGTTTGATTTGATTATGTGTGTCTGATTTTGTACGATTTCTGCGAGCTCGACAGTACTGTTTGCTAATGCTGTTATTTGTGAGTCGATTCGATTTGCGTCATCGCTGTCCATGGTTCCAAAAAGTATTTTGCTAATTTTCCCTATGAATTCTAATGGTGCTCGCTTCCTACGTTTTTCGGTTGAATTTAATTGAATTGATGGGATCAATTCTTCCAGAGTTGCTTCTGTATTAGCGATGTTTTTTAGTCGTGCTTGTACGTTTCGTAGCTGTCCTCTTGTTAGGCAATGTCCTTGTAACGAGTAGCAAAATGCGTTGGCGGCTTCAAGGTTTTCCTCTATTTGCCGTCGTCTGGAAGTGAATCCGTGCGTGTCTATGTACGTGATGAGCGTCCATGTTGTATGGGATGAATGGAGTGATCCCAAGGATTCTGAATATAATCCCGGGTTTTTCGCCAGTGGAATGATTTTGAAGGCGTCTGGTGTGGACACCTTTACGGTATTGGCGTGGCATCTGCAACATATGCCGGTTTGATTTTATCTACGTGTACCGTTTTAGTTGTACTATCGTCTAGCTGTATTACTATGTTGCGTTTGCTTGGAATTTCTAGAATTTTGTATGGGCCTAGCCAGTCTCTGTCGAATTTACTTATTTTATGTTCATTTTTTATAAGTATGAGTTCGCCTACTTGGTAGTTTGGTTCTACGACCCTTTTGTCGTAGTACTTTTTGGTTCGTTCTTTGAATTTTATCGCTTTTTCCAAAGCGAGTTCCTGAATGCTTTTGAGGTTTCGCATTAGGTTTGTCATATAATCGTCGTAGGTTATTGTTTTCTCGGGAGGTGGGAATTCTGAGGGAGTTCGAGCCTTTCTACCGAAAACTAGTTCGTATGGTGTAAACCCTGTGCTTTCGTGTATGCTGGTATTGTATGAAAATGTTGCAAACGTTAATAGTTCGTCCCATTCTCGATTATTGTCGATAAAATGTTTCAGATATTCAACCAGAACGTGATGACTACGTTCGATTGCACCGTTCGATTGCGGATGATACGCGGTTGTTCTATGCTGTTTGATCTGAAACAGCTGCGCAAAATCTCTGAACATTTCTGACATGAAGTTTGTACCTTGGTCGGTTAGTATTGCGCGAGGTGCGCCGAAAGTCGATATTAACGTTTTACACAGCGCTCTCGCTACGTCTACAGACGTTTGGTGTTTTAACGGCACTGCTATACTAAATTTACTGAACAGATCAAGCATGGTCAGTATGTATATGTGTCCGTTTCTCGTTTCGCGCAACGGGCCTACGATGTCAATAGCTACTTTATCGAAGGGTTGCGCTGGTGTGTCCGTGATAATCATTGGAGCCTTGTTTTTTACTCGGACTAATTTATTTTTTTGACAGTCGAAGCAGTATCTGATAAACGTTTCTACGTCTTTTTTCATCCCTCGCCAGTAGTACTGGGAGAGGATGCGTTGGTACGTTTTTGTCACGCCTTTGTGACCTCCGATTGTAGATCCGTGTAACTCTCTGATAATATCTTGTCTATTTTCTTGATCTGGGACAGTTATGAGGCCCTCACATAACCTGAAAGTGATGTTTGAATCGATCGCGAGCACTCGTAGATATCCTTTGATGTTAGACCACAAAAATGTATCGATAATTTTGGGGTCTTTGGATAGAGTACAGGATGTGATTTTATTTTTTATTAAGGTCTGTACAAGAGTTTCCAGACACTTTTGGATCATGAGTGTATTAGTCGCGTCTGTTGATTTATTTTTGCAAATCATTGTGAAGTAGTGTCTTGTTTTGTCGCGTGTTATGAAAATGTGTCCGATTCCTGGATTGGACTGCGAAAATACCGATTGGGTGAGTTTACCCTTTTCTGCGAGTATTTTCGAGACCATTGTGTCCATGACACCGTCGGCTGACAGGAAGTGTGCGATGTTATCTTCCTGTGCCAGGATGTTTTCCTGTGTTACTACGATATTATTTTTAAGTTGCACGTCTTTTGTTATCGTTGTTCCCCTTGTTATTGGTGGAGTTTGCAGTGTTAGACGTTTTCGTATGTATTGCGATGGTTGGTACGCTGAATCGTCGGAATCACTTTCTGACGATGGTGACATATTGTGGTATTGATTTGTTAACGCTCGAGAGGGTTCTCGAAGCGTAGTTGGTCGTGATTCATCCGATTTCGAATAGTCTGTTGTTTCGTGTGGAATCCAGGGTGGTGATCTGAACGTTGGTTCGATATCCATTGCTGGTGTGGAGTCGTCGATTTGCCATGAGCACCCTGGCGTGGCGACTGGTTTTTCTGGTGTGTAGTCGTCGATTTGCCATGAGCACCCTGGTATGGCGACTGGTTGTTCGATCTGTTTAGAAGTGCTCGGCACTGTGATTGGCTGCTCGATTCGTGGGGTAGCTGGTTGTTTTATTGATGGTGTTTTATCTGGAATGTCCATGACCTTTGAGTCCCAATAGTTTTGTGTCATTTCGGGTGACATTGACACAGGTGATTTTGTTCTTTGTTGTGCCTCTTCGGGATTTGGGTGAGTTGGGGTGTCGTTAGTGTAAGTGACTCTAGAATCCCAATATTCCGTTGTTAATTCTGGTGATGGTTTTGGTTCTGGATCTGAAGATGTTGAGTCGAGAGGCTGGAATAGAATTTTTGTTTTTGATTGTGGAGTTTTTGTTTTAGGGTTGCTGTGTGTGATTTCAGAATCCCAATATTGGTCTGTCATTTCGGGTGACAGGTTTTTGAGATCGTTTATTTCTTTTGTAGTGGGTTGATTTTTAGGTGGAATGTTTGGGACTTCCGGATTTTTTTTATTAGCTAACCTTTCGCTACGCCTAGTTGGTTCTTTTGGCGTTTTTCGAGTTCGCTTTTTCGCTGGTAAAAGCAATCGTTTCCCTGATCGTTGATGTATCGTTGTTTTGTAAGGATCTGGTGAACGAAAGTTCGGTGGTACTTTTTGTTTCACGCTTTTTCCGTCATTTTTGAGTCTTTTTGTTTTTCGTTTCGTACCTGTGGATGGTGATCTAAAAGTTGGTTGGACGGGTGGTTTACCACTATTTTCGTCGCTGGACGATTCTCCGATGTTCGTCAGCAACGGTTTGAATCCTTTGTTGAAATTTTCGTTTTCGGATTCTGTTTCGTGTTCCGTCTCGTTTTTACTATTTCGTGCCTTAGAGTTGTCGTTTTTGTTCTGGGTTCCATTGTTTTTTCGCCTTTTGTCACCGTATAAGTAGCCGGTTGCCCCGTCAGGGCTGACTTTTTCGCGAAACTCGTTTTTGTTTAGCTGCGATAAGCTTTCTGTTTTATCTGGCCTCGTTGGGCTTTTTGTTTTTTGTGGCCTCGTTGGGCTCTTTGTTTTTTGTGGCCTCGTTGGGCTCTTTGTTTTTTGTGGCCTCGTTGGGCTCTTTGTTTTTTGTGGCCTCGTTGGGCTCTTGTTTTCTTGTTGCCTCGTTGGGCTCTTGTTTTCTTGCTCTTCTTCTGTTGTGCTATCATCTATGTCTGTATATTTATATTTCATTTCAGTATCATCTCGTTTCCTATGTTGTCTGCGTGGTTGTCGTTTATCCTCCTCGTCATCCGTTGTGTCGGTAAGACGTTTTTTGGAGAGTCGCCATTGTGGCTCCGTATTTTTCTTTGAGTTCAGCTCCTCAACCATTTTTTTTATTGGTTGCATAAATTCACCTTCGTTTTCCGATAACTCGGTGGTTGATGTTTCGGTATCTATTATTAAATCTTTTGTTTTGGGTACACTCTCCGTTTTTTGTTTTGATTCTGTCTTTTTGGGTGGTTTATTTGTTTCTTGTTGGGTTTGTTTCTTTTGTTCCGTTAATTGTTCCATTGGTTCGTCAGAGTCTGATTGATATGTTCTCTGATATGCGGCTTGACTGTCTTCCGATTCGTTGGTCGACAGTTCCCGTGTGTTTTGCTTTTTCCTGGGTGCTGGGTTTCCAGAACCCGTGTCGGTTGTTGATCGTCCGCGAGTTTGATGCGGCGGCTCGGGAGACAATTTTTGCTTTTTTGTCTCCTGGTTTTCGGATGAGCTATCCTCGCGTTGCCTGATTGGCATGATTTCCGCGGGATTTCTCGATAGAGCGTCGGCAACGACGTTTAGTTTTCCGGGTTTGTGTACGATGTCGTAATCGTACCCGTTTAGTATTATTTGCCATCGTTGTAGCTGTTGCGGGATGTCGGGTTTATTTTTTATATATGTTAGTGCTCTATTGTCTGTGACAAGCGTGAACCGTTTTCCATATAGATACGTTTTAAAGTATTCTACCGCGTTCACTATGGCTAAGAGCTCTTTTTTCATCGCGTCATACGCGATCTCGGTTTTCTTTAATGCTCTCGAATAGAAAGCTATTGGATGATCGAAGTCACCGTGCTTTTGACTAAGAACTGCGCCTATGGCGTAGTCTGATGCGTCCGTGGTAAGCGTACACGGTTTGTCAAAGTCTGGATATTTTAGGACTGGGCGTTCGATGATTTTTGCCTTTAGGCATTCGAACGCTGATTGACATTCGTCCGTCCATTCGAATTTCTCTGATTTTTTTAGTTGTTGGGTTAAAGGAATCGCAATTTTTGCGAAGTCGCGGATGAAGCGTCGATAGTAGCCTGCAAGTGCTACGAATTGTTTAATTCCTTTTTTGTCTTTTGGTATTGGGAAGTTTTTAACGGCGAAGATGTTGCTGGCGTTCGGTCTGACGCCTTCGGCTGAAATTATGTGCCCTAGGTATGTCACTTCTCGGTTTAGGAAGTGGCATTTTTCAGTTTGTAGTGTCAATCCTGCCGAAGTCAGTCTTTTCGCTAGACTCTTAAATTTGTTTTCGTGTTCCGTGATGTCTCTTGCGTATATTACAATATCGTCCAGGTAGACGAATAGGTCTGTGCCTTGAAGACCGGACAGCACGACGTCCATCAACCTTTGAAAGGTTGCTGGCGCGTTTTTAAGTCCGAATGGCATTCGGTGATATTCGTAATGTCCATTCGGGGTCGAAAAAGCTGTTTTGTGTCTGTCTGCTGGATGCATTTCTATTTGGTAAAAACCGGATGCTAAGTCGAACGTTGAAAAATACCGGGCATTTCCCAGTTGATCTAATATGTCCCTGATGTTTGGGAGTGGGTACGCGTCCGGCGTAGTTTTTTCGTTAAGTTTCCGAAAGTCTATCACGATTCTCCATTTTTTGTTGCCTTTCGCGTCTGGCTTTTTGGGAACTACCCAAACTGGAGAGTTGTAAGGGGAGAGAGATGGTTTTATTATCCCCTTGTTTAACATGTCGTTAACCTGATTTTGTATTTCTCTCTTGTGTACTTGTGGAAATCTGTATTGTTTAGTGTTAATTGGTCTGTCATCTGTTGTAGGAATTTCGTGTTTTGCCAGTGTTGTGTGGCCTAATCGATCTCCGGGTAGACAGAACAGGTGTTGGTATTTTGAGACCAACTGAAGAACGTGATCTCGTTCCGTTTCGTTGAGGTGATCTAGTTGCAGAAGAGCTTGAAGAGCTTCAAGCCTACTCTGCTTGTCGAGTTGTACCGAGCGTACTTCTGCACGGTCTACGCTCGAGAAACCGTGAAGGTCGCTCGGTGTGAAGTTGTCGATTGGTTTTTCGCTGATAATCTCGACAGGTATTAATTCTACCGTCGGGACTACCAGGTTTATTTCGCTATTTTGTGCGTTAATTGCGCAAAGGTACGCAATTCCGCTGTTATTTTTTACTAAAGCGTTACCCATGTAGAGACGTGGACCTCCGTCGATTCTCGGGATGTATCCCTCCTCGAGATCGGTCGGTTTCAGTCTGATTGGTACGATGAGTTTCGATCTGGCTGGTATCGTCACTCGCTCGAACGTTTCGAACGGGACTGTGTGGCCAGCAAATTTGATGCACGCTTCGGTGTAGAGTATATCGGCTGGCGTCCCTCTAAAGAAAACGTCACCGAGTATGGCGTCTTGCATAATCGGGAATAAATCGTCGATTACGTGGAATTCGATGTTAAATTCCTTGATTCGGATATAACATCTACCAATTGTTTTTGCTGTCCCGTCGGTGATACCACTAAGCTCGTATATGAGCGTCGGGTCTATCTCCGTACTTCGGGCGACAAAGGAATCTTTTATAAGATTTATCTCTGCTCCAGTGTCAGCAAGAAATATAGCATGGTTCGAATGTAGGTCTTGTGACTCTAGGGTCACGCTTGGTGGCTTATGTCTATTAGTTAATCCTAATTTTATTCTAGCTTTTCTGACTGTTACGCTCCCGTCTGTTTTTTTAATGTATGCCGATCCTACGTGTTTTAGGAGTTCGGGCTCGGTGTGCGCAACTTTTGCATCTTTTCCTAATTCGGGTTGGACGAGCGCTCCGGTGTCCTGCCTCTCGTTGCGCTGTCGCGAGAGGCGGGTCGCTCGTTTTTTTGGAGTACGCGCTCGACAATTTGTTCGATCTGTATTGCGTCAAGGCTCGATTGATGATCTGATTTACGCGAGTTTCGACTGTTGCTCGAATTTTGTCTGTCTCGCGAGTTATCTCGACTGTTTCGGTCGCGCGAATTGTCTCTCTCGCGTGAGTTATTGCGATAGTTACGATCTCGCGAATTATTTCGGTTGTCTCTATTGTTATAATTATTGTCCCACGAGTTGTTTTGTTGCGGGTTATTCCGATAATTGTAATCCCACGAACTGCTTTGTTGTGGATTACTTTGATAATCGCCCGAGTTATCGCGATAATTTTCGCGTGAATTGTCTCGATAATTATTTCGCGGGTTGTTTTGGTAATTTCCGCGCGAATTATTTTGATAACCCCCACGTGGGTTATTTTGGTAGGATCCGCGTGAATTGTTTTGGTAGCCCCCACGTGAATTACCTTGGTAATTCCCGGGTGGACCGTTTTGATAGTAGCTGTTCAGATTATTTTGATAATTACCGCGTGAGTTGTTTTGGTAACCGCCACGAGTATTGTTTTGGAAATTTCCGCGAAAACTGTTTCGGAAATTTCCTGGTGAGTTGCTACGGTATTGACGGCTGTTGATGCGTGTGTTTGTGTTTTCGCGTAGTCGTTGCACGGAGTAGCATTCTGATGTTGAATGCGTCGGGTTTTCGCGGTGGACTTCGCAAAATTTTAGTCCGTTGTTGTCGGTTAGTTGCGTAAACCGAACTTTCGCTTGTTCTGGGCTTTTGTCCCTAGTTTCCGATTTTTCGCGTTTTCGTCCCTGGTGTACCGTTTGTCTACGGACGAGTTCGTTTTCGATGTTAAGCGCTTCGTCAATTGCGCTGTCGAGGGTTATAAAATCTTTTTGCATAATAAGATTCGCAATTTGGTCGAAAAGACCGCGAATAAAGGCTCTTATGACGGTTTGTCGAACTTCGTCGGTGCGGTTTTGCAGATACTGCTGTTGGGCTTCCGTTCGGTAGACTTCTTTTAGTCTATTTTCGATTCTTGTTGCAATTTTTCGCGTCCGGGTTGCATAATCGACTACTGACTCGTTGTAATTTTGAGAATTTGATTTTAATTCTAATTCGAGATCCGATAATTCTACCGGTTTTTCGAGCGCATTTCTGAGATCTCTCAGAAGAGGCTCTAGTGTGTTATAAGTTTTCGCGTCGGCGATATCGGCGGCGACTCCTGACAATTTAAGTTGAATAATTTCGAGGAGCTGCAACTGGTCGTGCTCTGAGATGATTTTCGCGGCTTTTTTACAAGCGCGTATGAAATCATTGAGCGGTACGTTTTTCCCGTTAAAATTGGGTATAAGATTTTGCACATCGCGGAGCGTTATCGAGCTAGGTACGGGGTGATTATTGTCCTGATTGGCCATTCTTACCTTTGATCCCTCAGTCAATGCTGAGCGGAAAAAACTATTCGCACTATTTGTTCGTGTGCGCCGAGGCCGTTTCGGCGGACTTATTTTTAATCGAGTAGAAGTGAGGAAAGAAGAAATGTCCTTCCTTTGTTTTTTTTCCCTTATTATTATTATTTATGTATATATTTAAAAAAAAAAAAGACTGAATTATTATTAATAGTTATTGTTTCTCTTTTTTTTCTCTTTTTTTTTTAATGATAATAACTAAACGTTATCAGTGTTGTGTTTTTTTTTTTTTTGAAAATCGCGAGAAAACATAAAATAACATTTTCTATACTGGATTTTGTTGTTCTTTTTTTTGTATATGTATTTTACTTTGTTCGGGTTAATTGAAAGGAATGGACTGAGAAATTAATTTTTTATTTGTTTCTAGTTTTTTTTTTTGTTCGAATTATATTATTATTATATATATATTTTTGAACAAAAGATGAATTTAATTAATTTGTTATTATTTGTATGTAAAAATTTCGTTGTATAATTGTAAAGGAGAGAAAACAAAGAAAATTTGAAAGTAAAAAAAAGAAAAAATTATTTATTTTATTTATATAAAACGAGTTATTTATTTTTGCATATGTATATTCGCTGCCGTCTGGTGTGAGGCGCGTTATTATTTTCTATTTATTTATTATATTAATATGTGTGTGTGTGTTTTTTTTTTTTTTTATTAAGGAGGGAATAGGGAAATTGTTATAATTTTACTGCATGTATATATGTCGCATGCTCTCGACGGTCGTACGCCACTGACACGCGTCGCGTCAGCTGTCGGCGCTCGGTTCCCGCGGGATACTATTTCGCTTTCCGAGAAAAAGTATTATATATATATATATTTTTTTTTAAATTTTGTTGCTACGCTTTTTTTTTTTTTGGAAACAGAATAAAATATATATATATATGTTGGTACTTACATTACCACGCCTATAAGGAACACTATTAGCATGGATTCGGTTTTCGGATTATTATTTATCCTCTCTTTTTTTTTTTCGTCCTTCCTTCCTTCTATTTAATGGTATTTGACGTCCTTCCTTCCTTCTATTTTGGTGGAGGTGGACGGTGGATGACGGTGGGCGTCGAGACGTCGGTGCGGCGGATCTCGGCCGCGGTGAATCGATGCCGCGGTCGATGACGGCTCGCCGGTGGTAATGTCGGCGGCTGCCGCTGCGCGAGGATTTTCGGCGGTCGGTACACCCGACGTCGTTCGCTCGCTCGACACTTGCTTCGCACACTCTCACTCCTTCCGACACTCACAAAAACTGTTTTTTTTTTGTTTTTTCTGTGTTGTTTTAGTCCCTTTTCTTTTTCACACGGTTTTATTATTTTATTAGTATTATTTAATATGTATATATATATATTTAATGTCTAAATTATTATTTATAAAGTGTCTTGTCACTGTATTGTTTATTCACTTTTTTTTTTTTTTATCGTTTGTAGTGTCTTTTCACTTTATTGTTCGTTTCTGTATTGTTTGTTTTTTCCTTTTTCTTCACTTTTTTTTTTCACTGTATCACTGTTCGTTTTTGTATTGTTTGTTTTTTCCTTTTTCTTCGCTTTTTTTTTCACTGTGTCACTGTTCGTTTTTTCACTGTTGGTTCTTTTTTTTTTTCACTTTGTTGATTTTATTTGTGCGAGCACGGCTCGAGCACAATTGTTAGTTCCGGTGTGTGTGTGAGCTGCGGCTCGAACACACGAGTCTCAAAAGTTAAAAAAAAAAATTTTATAAAAAATTAATTTTTTTTTAAGCGTGAGCGTGTTTGTGTGGAACGCCCACTCTGACACCAATGTGACGGATGGCCGATTGGGTCTTAGGATGTTTGAATCAAGTCCAAGTCGGATTGAATATATGAGTCTTTTATTAATCGTGGCAATTAGAGTGTTAATCGGGAGAGTGTACCGTTCGGAGGCTAGAGCTGGACTGACGTGAAGCGGGCGTGAAGCTGAGGGCTTCGCGCTCGCTTCACAATGGAATAAAGAGTCACAGAGTGTTTAGTGTAGGAGATAAGTGGACGCTCGCGGCGGTCCGGATGCGCGATAGCCTTAAGGGCTTCTTTGAAGAGCGTATCGAACGGAAACTCCGTATCGATACGCTCGGATAAATATTAAAGTCGGTTCAAACAAAATATGAGGCTGCGGCCGTTACACTTTCATTCTTCCGGTTTGTGCTGTTTGCCGAATTGAAGCGGCCTCGAGATATGGTTCACGTGAAACCTTGTCGTCTTACGCAACTCCTAAGATAGATGGGTCAGAACGTTGCTTCAATTCGGTTAAGGATCCTGGTGAAAGATTTCCCGCCCTTACTCGTACAGATTCTAAAGAACTGCCATAATCTCTCATTCTTCCGGTTTGTGCTGTTTGCCGAATTGAAGCGGCCTCGAAACATGGTTCACGTGAAACCTTATCGTCTTACGCAACTCGTAAGATGGGGGCGGACTTTGCTTCAATTCGGTTAAGGGTCCTGGTGAAAGATCTCCCGCCCTTACGCGTACAGCTTCTAAAGAACTACCATAAGCTTTCATTCTTCCGGTTTGTGCTGTTTGCCGAATTGAAGCTGTCTCGAGATATAGTTCACGTGAAACCTTATCGTCTTACGCAACTCGTACCATGGGTGAGAACGTTGCTTCAATTCGGTTAAGGGTCCTGGTGAAAGATCTGCCGCCCTTACTCGTACAGATTCTAAAGAACTACCATAAACTTTCATTCTTCCGGCTTGTGCTGTTCGCCGAATTGAAGCTGCCTCGAGATATGGTTCACGTGAAACCTTATCGTCTTACGCAACTCGTACCATGGGTGAGAACGTTGCTTCAATTCGGTTAAGGGTCCTGGTGAAAGATTTCCCGCCCTTACTCGTACAGATTCTAAAGAACTGCCATAAACTCTCATTATTCCGGTTTGTGCTGTTTGCCGAATTGAAGCGGCCTCGAAACATGGTTCACGTGAAACCTTATCGTCTTACACAACTCGTAAGATGGGTGCGGACTTTGCTTCAATTTGGTTAGGGGTCCTGGTGAAAGATCTCCCGCCCTTACGCGTACAGCTTCTAAAGAACTACCATAAACTTTCATTCTTCCGGTTTGTGCTGTTTGCCGAATTGAAGCTGCCTCGGGATATAGTTCACGTGAAACCTTATCGTCTTACGCAAATCGTAAGATGGGGGCGGATTTTGCTTCAATTCGGTAAAAGGTCCTGGTGAAAGATCTCCCGCCCTTACTCGTACAGATACTAAAGAACTACCATAAGCTTTCATTCTTCCGGTTTGTGCTGTTTGCCGAATTGAAGCGGCCTCGAAACATGGTTCACGTGAAACCTTATGGTCTTACGCAACTCGTAAGATGGGGGCGGACTTTGCTTCAATTCGGTTAAAGGTCCTGGTGAAAGATCTCCCGCCCTTATGCGTACAGCTTCTAAAGAACTACCATAAGCTTTTATTCTTCCGGTTTGTGCTGTTTGCCGAATTGAAGCTGCCTCGAGATATGGTTCACGTGAATCCTTATCGTCTTACACAACTCGTAAGATGGGGGCGGACTTTGCTTCAATTCGGTTAAGGGTCCTGGTGAAAGATCTCCCGCCCTTACTGGTACAGATTCAAAATAACTACCATAAACTTTCATTCTTCCGGTTTGTGCTGTTTGCCGAATTGAAGCGGCCTCGAGATATGGTTCACGTGAAACCTTGTCGTCTTACGCAACTCCTAAGATAGATGGGTCAGAACGTTGCTTCAATTCGGTTAAGGATCCTGGTGAAAGATTTCCCGCCCTTACTCGTACAGATTCTAAAGAACTGCCATAATCTCTCATTCTTCCGGTTTGTGCTGTTTGCCGAATTGAAGCGGCCTCGAAACATGGTTCACGTGAAACCTTATCGTCTTACGCAACTCGTAAGATGGGGGCGGACTTTGCTTCAATTCGGTTAAGGGTCCTGGTGAAAGATCTCCCGCCCTTACGCGTACAGCTTCTAAAGAACTACCATAAGCTTTCATTCTTCCGGTTTGTGCTGTTTGCCGAATTGAAGCTGTCTCGAGATATAGTTCACGTGAAACCTTATCGTCTTACGCAACTCGTACCATGGGTGAGAACGTTGCTTCAATTCGGTTAAGGGTCCTGGTGAAAGATCTGCCGCCCTTACTCGTACAGATTCTAAAGAACTACCATAAACTTTCATTCTTCCGGCTTGTGCTGTTCGCCGAATTGAAGCTGCCTCGAGATATGGTTCACGTGAAACCTTATCGTCTTACGCAACTCGTACCATGGGTGAGAACGTTGCTTCAATTCGGTTAAGGGTCCTGGTGAAAGATTTCCCGCCCTTACTCGTACAGATTCTAAAGAACTGCCATAAACTCTCATTATTCCGGTTTGTGCTGTTTGCCGAATTGAAGCGGCCTCGAAACATGGTTCACGTGAAACCTTATCGTCTTACACAACTCGTAAGATGGGTGCGGACTTTGCTTCAATTTGGTTAGGGGTCCTGGTGAAAGATCTCCCGCCCTTACGCGTACAGCTTCTAAAGAACTACCATAAACTTTCATTCTTCCGGTTTGTGCTGTTTGCCGAATTGAAGCTGCCTCGGGATATAGTTCACGTGAAACCTTATCGTCTTACGCAAATCGTAAGATGGGGGCGGATTTTGCTTCAATTCGGTAAAAGGTCCTGGTGAAAGATCTCCCGCCCTTACTCGTACAGATACTAAAGAACTACCATAAGCTTTCATTCTTCCGGTTTGTGCTGTTTGCCGAATTGAAGCGGCCTCGAAACATGGTTCACGTGAAACCTTATGGTCTTACGCAACTCGTAAGATGGGGGCGGACTTTGCTTCAATTCGGTTAAAGGTCCTGGTGAAAGATCTCCCGCCCTTATGCGTACAGCTTCTAAAGAACTACCATAAGCTTTTATTCTTCCGGTTTGTGCTGTTTGCCGAATTGAAGCTGCCTCGAGATATGGTTCACGTGAATCCTTATCGTCTTACACAACTCGTAAGATGGGGGCGGACTTTGCTTCAATTCGGTTAAGGGTCCTGGTGAAAGATCTCCCGCCCTTACTGGTACAGATTCAAAATAACTACCATAAACTTTCATTCTTCCGGTTTGTGCTGTTTGCCGAATTGAAGCGGCCTCGAGATATGGTTCACGTGAAACCTTGTCGTCTTACGCAACTCCTAAGATAGATGGGTCAGAACGTTGCTTCAATTCGGTTAAGGATCCTGGTGAAAGATTTCCCGCCCTTACTCGTACAGATTTTGAAGAACTGCCATAATCTCTCATTCTTCCGGTTTGTGCTGTTTGCCGAATTGAAGCGGCCTCGAAACATGGTTCACGTGAAACCTTATCGTCTTACGCAACTCGTAAGATGGGGGCGGACTTTGCTTCAATTCGGTTAAGGGTCCTGGTGAAAGATCTCCCGCCCTTACGCGTACAGCTTCTAAAGAACTACCATAAGCTTTCATTCTTCCGGTTTGTGCTGTTTGCCGAATTGAAGCTGCCTCGAGATATAGTTCACGTGAAACCTTATCGTCTTACGCAACTCGTAAGATGGGGGCGGACTTTGCTTCAATTCGGTTAAAGGTCCTGGTGAAAGATCTCCCGCCCTTACTCGTACAGATTCAAAATAACTACCATAAACTTTCATTCTTCCGACTTGTGCTGTTCGCCGAATTGAAGCTGCCTCGAGATATGGTTCAGGTGAAACCTTATCGTCTTACGCAACTCGTAAGATGGGTGAGAACGTTGCTTCAATTCGGTTAAGGGTCCTGGTGAAAGATGTCCCGCCCGTGCTCGTACAGATTCAAAATAACTACCATAAACTTTCATTCTTCCGGTTTGTGCTGTTTGCCGAATTGAAGCGGCCTCGAGATATGGTTCACGTGAAACCTTGTCGTCTTACGCAACTCCTAAGATAGATGGGTGAGAACGTTGCTTCAATTCGGTTAAGGATCCTGGTGAAAGATTTCCCGCCCTTACTCGTACAGATTCTAAAGAACTGCTATAAACTCTCATTCTTCCGGATTGTGCTGTTTGCCGAATTGAAGCGGCCTCGAAACATGGTTCACGTGAAACCTTATCGTCTTACACAACTCGTAAGATGGGTGCGGACTTTGCTTCAATTCGGTTAGGGGTCCTGGTGAAAGATCTCCCGCCCTTACGCGTACAGCTTCTAAAGAACTACCATAAACTTTCATTCTTCCGGTTTGTGCTGTTTGCCGAATTGAAGCTGCCTCGGGATATAGTTCACGTGAAACCTTATCGTCTTACGCAAATCGTAAGATGGGGGCGGATTTTGCTTCAATTCGGTTAAAGGTCCTGGTGAAAGATCTCCCGCCCTTACTCGTACAGATCCTAAAGAACTACCATAAGCTTACATTCTTCCGGTTTGTGCTGTTTGCCGAATTGAAGCGGCCTCGAAACATGGTTCACGTGAAACCTTATGGTCTTACGCAACTCGTAAGATGGGGGCGGACTTTGCTTCAATTCGGTTAAAGGTCCTGGTGAAAGATCTCCCGCCCTTACTCGTACAGATTCAAAATAACTACCATAAACTTTCATTCTTCCGACTTGTGCTGTTCGCCGAATTGAAGCTGCCTCGAGATATGGTTCAGGTGAAACCTTATCGTCTTACGCAACTCGTAAGATGGGTGAGAACGTTGCTTCAATTCGGTTAAGGGTCCTGGTGAAAGATCTCCCGCCCGTGCTCGTACAGATTCTAAAAAACTACCATAAACTTTAATTCTCCCGGTTTGTGCTGTTTGCCGAATTGAAGCGGCCTCGAGATATGGCTCACGTGAAACCTTATCGTCTTACGCAACTCGTAAGATGGGTGCGGACGTTGCTTCAATTCATGTAGGGGTCCTGGTGAAAGATCTCCCGCCCTTACCCGTACAGATTGAAAATAATTGTCATAAACTTTCATTCTTCCGGTTTGTGCTGTTTGCCGAATTGAAGCGGCCTCGAGATATGGTTCACGTGAAACCTTATCGTCTTACGCAACTCGTAAGATGGGTGCGGACTTTGCTTCAATTCGGTTAAGGGTCCAGGTGAAAGATCTCCGGCCCTTACTCGTACAGTTTCAAAATAACTACCATAAACTTTCATTCTTCGGGTTTGTGCTGTTTGCCGAATTGAAGCTGCCTCGAGATATAGTTCACGTGAAACCTTATCGTCTTACGCAACTCGTACCATGGGTGAGAACGTTGCTTCAATTCGGTTAAGGGTCCTGGTGAAAGATCGTCCGCCCTTACTCGTACAGATTCAAAATAACTACCATAAACTTTCATTCTTCCGGTTTGTGCTGTTTGCCGAATTGAAGCGGCCTCGAGATATGGTTCACGTGAAACCTTGTCGTCTTACGCAACTCCTAAGATAGATGGGTGAGAACGTTGCTTCAATTCGGTTAAGGATCCTGGTGAAAGATTTCCCGCCCTTACTCGTACAGATTCTAAAGAACTGCCATAAACTCTCATTCTTCCGGATTGTGCTGTTTGCCGAATTGAAGCGGCCTCGAAACATGGTTCACGTGAAACCTTATCGTCTTACACAACTCGTAAGATGGGTGCGGACTTTGCTTCAATTCGGTTAGGGGTCCTGGTGAAAGATCTCCCGCCCTTACGCGTACAGCTTCTAAAGAACTACCATAAACTTTCATTCTTCCGGTTTGTGCTGTTTGCCGAATTGAAGCTGCCTCGGGATATAGTTCACGTGAAACCTTATCGTCTTACGCAAATCGTAAGATGGGGGCGGATTTTGCTTCAATTCGGTTAAAGGTCCTGGTGAAAGATCTCCCGCCCTTACTCGTACAGATCCTAAAGAACTACCATAAGCTTACATTCTTCCGGTTTGTGCTGTTTGCCGAATTGAAGCGGCCTCGAAACATGGTTCACGTGAAACCTTATGGTCTTACGCAACTCGTAAGATGGGGGCGGACTTTGCTTCAATTCGGTTAAAGGTCCTGGTGAAAGATCTCCCGCCCTTACTCGTACAGATTCAAAATAACTACCATAAGCTTTTATTCTTCCGGTTTGTGCTGTTTGCCGAATTGAAGCTGCCTCGAGATATGGTTCACGTGAATCCTTATCGTCTTACACAACTCGTAAGATGGGGGCGGACTTTGCTTCAATTCGGTTAAGGGTCCTGGTGAAAGATCTCCCGCCCTTACTGGTACAGATTCAAAATAACTACCATAAACTTTCATTCTTCCGGTTTGTGCTGTTTGCCGAATTGAAGCGGCCTCGAGATATGGTTCACGTGAAACCTTGTCGTCTTACGCAACTCCTAAGATAGATGGGTCAGAACGTTGCTTCAATTCGGTTAAGGATCCTGGTGAAAGATTTCCCGCCCTTACTCGTACAGATTTTGAAGAACTGCCATAATCTCTCATTCTTCCGGTTTGTGCTGTTTGCCGAATTGAAGCGGCCTCGAAACATGGTTCACGTGAAACCTTATCGTCTTACGCAACTCGTAAGATGGGGGCGGACTTTGCTTCAATTCGGTTAAGGGTCCTGGTGAAAGATCTCCCGCCCTTACGCGTACAGCTTCTAAAGAACTACCATAAGCTTTCATTCTTCCGGTTTGTGCTGTTTGCCGAATTGAAGCTGCCTCGAGATATAGTTCACGTGAAACCTTATCGTCTTACGCAACTCGTAAGATGGGGGCGGACTTTGCTTCAATTCGGTTAAAGGTCCTGGTGAAAGATCTCCCGCCCTTACTCGTACAGATTCAAAATAACTACCATAAACTTTCATTCTTCCGACTTGTGCTGTTCGCCGAATTGAAGCTGCCTCGAGATATGGTTCAGGTGAAACCTTATCGTCTTACGCAACTCGTAAGATGGGTGAGAACGTTGCTTCAATTCGGTTAAGGGTCCTGGTGAAAGATGTCCCGCCCGTGCTCGTACAGATTCAAAATAACTACCATAAACTTTCATTCTTCCGGTTTGTGCTGTTTGCCGAATTGAAGCGGCCTCGAGATATGGTTCACGTGAAACCTTGTCGTCTTACGCAACTCCTAAGATAGATGGGTGAGAACGTTGCTTCAATTCGGTTAAGGATCCTGGTGAAAGATTTCCCGCCCTTACTCGTACAGATTCTAAAGAACTGCTATAAACTCTCATTCTTCCGGATTGTGCTGTTTGCCGAATTGAAGCGGCCTCGAAACATGGTTCACGTGAAACCTTATCGTCTTACACAACTCGTAAGATGGGTGCGGACTTTGCTTCAATTCGGTTAGGGGTCCTGGTGAAAGATCTCCCGCCCTTACGCGTACAGCTTCTAAAGAACTACCATAAACTTTCATTCTTCCGGTTTGTGCTGTTTGCCGAATTGAAGCTGCCTCGGGATATAGTTCACGTGAAACCTTATCGTCTTACGCAAATCGTAAGATGGGGGCGGATTTTGCTTCAATTCGGTTAAAGGTCCTGGTGAAAGATCTCCCGCCCTTACTCGTACAGATCCTAAAGAACTACCATAAGCTTACATTCTTCCGGTTTGTGCTGTTTGCCGAATTGAAGCGGCCTCGAAACATGGTTCACGTGAAACCTTATGGTCTTACGCAACTCGTAAGATGGGGGCGGACTTTGCTTCAATTCGGTTAAAGGTCCTGGTGAAAGATCTCCCGCCCTTACTCGTACAGATTCAAAATAACTACCATAAACTTTCATTCTTCCGACTTGTGCTGTTCGCCGAATTGAAGCTGCCTCGAGATATGGTTCAGGTGAAACCTTATCGTCTTACGCAACTCGTAAGATGGGTGAGAACGTTGCTTCAATTCGGTTAAGGGTCCTGGTGAAAGATCTCCCGCCCGTGCTCGTACAGATTCTAAAAAACTACCATAAACTTTAATTCTCCCGGTTTGTGCTGTTTGCCGAATTGAAGCGGCCTCGAGATATGGCTCACGTGAAACCTTATCGTCTTACGCAACTCGTAAGATGGGTGCGGACGTTGCTTCAATTCATGTAGGGGTCCTGGTGAAAGATCTCCCGCCCTTACCCGTACAGATTGAAAATAATTGTCATAAACTTTCATTCTTCCGGTTTGTGCTGTTTGCCGAATTGAAGCGGCCTCGAGATATGGTTCACGTGAAACCTTATCGTCTTACGCAACTCGTAAGATGGGTGCGGACTTTGCTTCAATTCGGTTAAGGGTCCAGGTGAAAGATCTCCGGCCCTTACTCGTACAGTTTCAAAATAACTACCATAAACTTTCATTCTTCGGGTTTGTGCTGTTTGCCGAATTGAAGCTGCCTCGAGATATAGTTCACGTGAAACCTTATCGTCTTACGCAACTCGTACCATGGGTGAGAACGTTGCTTCAATTCGGTTAAGGGTCCTGGTGAAAGATCGTCCGCCCTTACTCGTACAGATTCAAAATAACTACCATAAACTTTCATTCTTCCGGTTTGTGCTGTTTGCCGAATTGAAGCGGCCTCGAGATATGGTTCACGTGAAACCTTGTCGTCTTACGCAACTCCTAAGATAGATGGGTGAGAACGTTGCTTCAATTCGGTTAAGGATCCTGGTGAAAGATTTCCCGCCCTTACTCGTACAGATTCTAAAGAACTGCCATAAACTCTCATTCTTCCGGATTGTGCTGTTTGCCGAATTGAAGCGGCCTCGAAACATGGTTCACGTGAAACCTTATCGTCTTACACAACTCGTAAGATGGGTGCGGACTTTGCTTCAATTCGGTTAGGGGTCCTGGTGAAAGATCTCCCGCCCTTACGCGTACAGCTTCTAAAGAACTACCATAAACTTTCATTCTTCCGGTTTGTGCTGTTTGCCGAATTGAAGCTGCCTCGGGATATAGTTCACGTGAAACCTTATCGTCTTACGCAAATCGTAAGATGGGGGCGGATTTTGCTTCAATTCGGTTAAAGGTCCTGGTGAAAGATCTCCCGCCCTTACTCGTACAGATCCTAAAGAACTACCATAAGCTTACATTCTTCCGGTTTGTGCTGTTTGCCGAATTGAAGCGGCCTCGAAACATGGTTCACGTGAAACCTTATGGTCTTACGCAACTCGTAAGATGGGGGCGGACTTTGCTTCAATTCGGTTAAAGGTCCTGGTGAAAGATCTCCCGCCCTTACTCGTACAGATTCAAAATAACTACCATAAACTTTCATTCTTCCGACTTGTGCTGTTCGCCGAATTGAAGCTGCCTCGAGATATGGTTCAGGTGAAACCTTATCGTCTTACGCAACTCGTAAGATGGGTGAGAACGTTGCTTCAATTCGGTTAAGGGTCCTGGTGAAAGATCTCCCGCCCGTGCTCGTACAGATTCTAAAAAACTACCATAAACTTTAATTCTCCCGGTTTGTGCTGTTTGCCGAATTGAAGCGGCCTCGAGATATGGCTCACGTGAAACCTTATCGTCTTACGCAACTCGTAAGATGGGTGCGGACGTTGCTTCAATTCATGTAGGGGTCCTGGTGAAAGATCTCCCGCCCTTACCCGTACAGATTGAAAATAATTGTCATAAACTTTCATTCTTCCGGTTTGTGCTGTTTGCCGAATTGAAGCGGCCTCGAGATATGGTTCACGTGAAACCTTATCGTCTTACGCAACTCGTAAGATGGGTGCGGACTTTGCTTCAATTCGGTTAAGGGTCCAGGTGAAAGATCTCCGGCCCTTACTCGTAGAGTTTCAAAATAACTACCATAAACTTTCATTCTTCGGGTTTGTGCTGTTTGCCGAATAGAAGCGGCCTTGAAACATGGTTTACGTGAAACCTTATCGTCTTACGCAACTCGTAAGATGGGGGCGGACTTTGCTTCAATTCGGTTAAGGGTCCTGGTGAAAGATCTCCCGCCCTTACTCGTACAGCTTCTAAAGAACTACCATAAGCTTTCATTCTTCCGGTTTGTGCTGTTTGCCGAATTGAAGAGGCCTCGAGATATGGTTCACGTGAAACCTTATCGTCTTACGCAACTCGTAAGATGGGTGCGGACTTTGCATCAATTCGGTTAATGGTCCTGGTGAACGATCTCCCGTCCTTACTCGTACAGATTCTAAAGGACTACCATAAACTTTCATTCTTCCGGTTTGTCCTGTTTGGCGAATTGAAGCTGCTTCAAGATATAGTTCACGTGAAACCTTATCGTCTTACGCAACTCGTACCATGGGTGAGAACGTTGCTTCAATTCGGTTAAGGGTCCTGGTGAAAGATCTGCCGCCCTTACTCGTACAGATTCTAAAGAACTACCATAAACTTTCATTCTTCCGGATTGTGCTGTTTGCCGAATTGAAGCGGCCTCGAAACATGGTTCACGTGAAACCTTATCGTCTTCCACAACTCGTAAGATGGGTGCGGACTTTGCTTCAATTCGGTTAGGGGTCCTGGTGAAAGATCTCCCGCCCTTACGCGTACAGCTTCTAAAGAACTACCATAAACTTTCATTCTTCCGGTTTGTGCTGTTTGCCGAATTAAAGCGGCCTCGAAACATGGTTCACGTGAAACCTTATGGTCTTACGCAAATCGTAAGATGGGGGCGGATTTTGCTTCAATTCGGTTAAAGGTCCTGGTGAAAGATCTCCCGCCCTTACTCGTACAGATTCTAAAGAACTACCATAAGCTTACATTCTTCCGGTTTGTGCTGTTTGCCGAATTGAAGCGGCCTCGAAACATGGTTCACGTGAAACCTTATGATCTTACGCAACTCGTAAGATGGGGGCGGACTTTGCTTCAATTCGGTTAAAGGTCCTGGTGAAAGATCTCCCGCCCTTACTCGTACAGATTCAAAATAACTACCATAAACTTTCATTCTTCCGACTTGTGCTGTTCGCCGTATTGAAGCTGCCTCGAGATATGGTTCAGGTGAAACCTTATCGTCTTACGCAACTCGTAAGATAGATGAGAACGTTGCTTCAATTCGGTTAAGGGTCCTGGTGAAAGATCTCCCGCCCGTGCTCGTACAGATTCTAAAAAACTACCATAAACTTTAATTCTCCCGGTTTGTGCTGTTTGCCGAATTGAAGCGGCCTCGAGATATGGCTCACGTGAAACCTTATCGTCTTACGCAACTCGTAAGATGGGTGCGGACGTTGCTTCAATTCATGTAGGGGTCCTGGTGAAAGATCTCCCGCCCTTACCCGTACATATTGAAAATAACTGTCATAAACTTTCATTCTTCCGGTTTGTGCTGTTTGCCGAATTGAAGCGGCCTCGAGATATGGTTCACGTGAAACCTTATCGTCTTACGCAACTCGTAAGATGGGTGCGGACTTTGCTTCAATTCGGTTAAGGGTCCAGGTGAAAGATCTCCGGCCCTTACTCGTACAGTTTCAAAATAACTACCATAAACTTTCATTCTTCGGGTTTGTGCTGTTTGCCGAATAGAAGCGGCCTTGAAACATGGTTTACGTGAAACCTTATCGTCTTACGCAACTCGTAAGATGGGGGCGGACTTTGATTCAATTCGGTTAAGGGTCCTGGTGAAAGATCTCCCGCCCTTACTCGTACAGCTTCTAAAGAACTACCATAAGCTTTCATTCTTCCGGTTTGTGCTGTTTGCCGAATTAAAGAGGCCTCGAGATATGGTTCACGTGAAACCTTATCGTCTTACGCAACTCGTAAGATGGGGGCGGACTTTGCTTCAATTCGGTTAAGGGTCCTGGTGAAAGATCTCCCGCCCTTACTCGTACAGCTTCTAAAGAACTACCATAAGCTTTCATTCTTCCGGTTTGTGCTGTTTGCCGAATTGAAGAGGCCTCGAGATATGGTTCACGTGAAACCTTATCGTCTTACGCAACTCGTAAGATGGGTGCGGACTTTGCATCAATTCGGTTAATGGTCCTGGTGAACGATCTCCCGTCCTTACTCGTACAGATTCTAAAGGACTACCATAAACTTTCATTCTTCCGGTTTGTCCTGTTTGGCGAATTGAAGCTGCTTCGAGATATAATTCACGTGAAACCTTATCGTCTTACGCAACTCAAACCATGGGTGAGAACGTTGCTTCAATTCGGTTAAGGGTCCTGGTGAAAGATCTGCCGCCCTTACTCGTACAGATTCTAAAGAACTACCATAAACTTTCATTCTTCCGGATTGTGCTGTTTGCCGAATTGAAGCGGCCTCGAAACATGGTTCACGTGAAACCTTATCGTCTTCCACAACTCGTAAGATGGGTGCGGACTTTGCTTCAATTCGGTTAGGGGTCCTGGTGAAAGATCTCCCGCCCTTACGCGTACAGCTTCTAAAGAACTACCATAAACTTTCATTCTTCCGGTTTGTGCTGTTTGCCGAATTAAAGCGGCCTCGAAACATGGTTCACGTGAAACCTTATGGTCTTACGCAAATCGTAAGATGGGGGCGGATTTTGCTTCAATTCGGTTAAAGGTCCTGGTGAAAGATCTCCCGCCCTTACTCGTACAGATTCTAAAGAACTACCATAAGCTTACATTCTTCCGGTTTGTGCTGTTTGCCGAATTGAAGCGGCCTCGAAACATGGTTCACGTGAAACCTTATGATCTTACGCAACTCGTACCATGGGTGAGAACGTTGCTTCAATTCGGTTAAGGGTCCTGGTGAAAGATCTGCCGCCCTTACTCGTACAGATTCTAAAGAACTACCATAAACTTTCATTCTTCCGACTTGTGCTGTTCGCCGTATTGAAGCTGCCTCGAGATATGGTTCAGGTGAAACCTTATCGTCTTACGCAACTCGTAAGATAGATGAGAACGTTGCTTCAATTCGGTTAAGGGTCCTGGTGAAAGATCTCCCGCCCGTGCTCGTACAGATTCTAAAAAACTACCATAAACTTTAATTCTCCCGGTTTGTGCTGTTTGCCGAATTGAAGCGGCCTCGAGATATGGCTCACGTGAAACCTTATCGTCTTACGCAACTCGTAAGATGGGTGCGGACGTTGCTTCAATTCATGTAGGGGTCCTGGTGAAAGATCTCCCGCCCTTACCCGTACATATTGAAAATAACTGTCATAAACTTTCATTCTTCCGGTTTGTGCTGTTTGCCGAATTGAAGCGGCCTCGAGATATGGTTCACGTGAAACCTTATCGTCTTACGCAACTCGTAAGATGGGTGCGGACTTTGCTTCAATTCGGTTAAGGGTCCAGGTGAAAGATCTCCGGCCCTTACTCGTACAGTTTCAAAATAACTACCATAAACTTTCATTCTTCGGGTTTGTGCTGTTTGCCGAATAGAAGCGGCCTTGAAACATGGTTTACGTGAAACCTTATCGTCTTACGCAACTCGTAAGATGGGGGCGGACTTTGATTCAATTCGGTTAAGGGTCCTGGTGAAAGATCTCCCGCCCTTACTCGTACAGCTTCTAAAGAACTACCATAAGCTTTCATTCTTCCGGTTTGTGCTGTTTGCCGAATTAAAGAGGCCTCGAGATATGGTTCACGTGAAACCTTATCGTCTTACGCAACTCGTAAGATGGGTGCGGACTTTGCTTCAATTTGGTTAGGGGTCCTGGTGAAAGATCTCCCGTCCTTACTCGTACAGATTCTAAAGAACTACCATAAACTTTCATTTTTCCGGTTTGTGCTGTTTGCCAAATCGAAGCGGCCTCGAGATATGGTTTACGTGAAACCTTATCGTTTCACGCAACTCGTAAGATGGGTGCGGACTTTGCATCAATTCGGTTAATGGTCCTGGTGAACGATCTCCCGTCCTTACTCGTACAGATTCTAAAGGACTACCATAAACTTTCATTCTTCAGGTTTGTCCTGTTTGGCGAATTGAAGCTGCTTCGAGATATAATTCACGTGAAACCTTATCGTCTTACGCAACTCGTACCATGGGTGAGAACGTTGCTTCAATTCGGTTAAGGGTCCTGGTGAAAGATCTGCCGCCCTTACTCGTACAGATTCTAAAGAACTACCATAAACTTTCATTCTTCCGGCTTGTGCTGTTCGCCGAATTGAAGCTGCCTCGAGATATGGTTCACGTGAAACCTTATCGTCTTACGCAACTCGTACCATGGGTGAGAACGTTGCTTCAATTCGGTTAAGGGTCCTGGTGAAAGATTTCCCGCCCTTACTCGTACAGATTCTAAAGAACTGCCATAAACTCTCATTCTTCCGGTTTGTGCTGTTTGCCGAATTGAAGCGGCCTCGAAACATGGTTCACGTGAAACCTTATCGTCTTACAAAACTCGTAAGATGGGTGCGGACTTTGCTTCAATTCGGTTAGGGGTCCTGGTGAAAGATCTCCCGCCCTTACGCGTACAGCTTCTAAAGAACTACCATAAACTTTCATTCTTCCGGTTTGTGCTGTTTGCCGAATTGAAGCTGCCTCGGGATATAGTTCACGTGAAACCTTATCGTCTTACGCAAATCGTAAGATGGGGGCGGATTTTGCTTCAATTCGGTTAAAGGTCCTGGTGAAAGATCTCCCGCCCTTACTCGTACAGATTCTAAAGAACTACCATAAGCTTTCATTCTTCCGGTTTGTGCTGTTTGCCGAATTGAAGCGGCCTCGAAACATGGTTCACGTGAAACCTTATGGTCTTACGCAACTCGTAAGATGGGGGCGGACTTTGATTCAATTCGGTTAAGGGTCCTGGTGAAAGATCTCCCGCCCTTACTCGTACAGCTTCTAAAGAACTACCATAAGCTTTCATTCTTCCGGTTTGTGCTGTTTGCCGAATTAAAGAGGCCTCGAGATATGGTTCACGTGAAACCTTATCGTCTTACGCAACTCGTAAGATGGGTGCGGACTTTGCTTCAATTTGGTTAGGGGTCCTGGTGAAAGATCTCCCGTCCTTACTCGTACAGATTCTAAAGAACTACCATAAACTTTCATTTTTCCGGTTTGTGCTGTTTGCCAAATCGAAGCGGCCTCGAGATATGGTTTACGTGAAACCTTATCGTTTCACGCAACTCGTAAGATGGGTGCGGACTTTGCATCAATTCGGTTAATGGTCCTGGTGAACGATCTCCCGTCCTTACTCGTACAGATTCTAAAGGACTACCATAAACTTTCATTCTTCCGGTTTGTCCTGTTTGGCGAATTGAAGCTGCTTCGAGATATAATTCACGTGAAACCTTATCGTCTTACGCAACTCGTACCATGGGTGAGAACGTTGCTTCAATTCGGTTAAGGGTCCTGGTGAAAGATCTGCCGCCCTTACTCGTACAGATTCTAAAGAACTACCATAAACTTTCATTCTTCCGGCTTGTGCTGTTCGCCGAATTGAAGCTGCCTCGAGATATGGTTCACGTGAAACCTTATCGTCTTACGCAACTCGTACCATGGGTGAGAACGTTGCTTCAATTCGGTTAAGGGTCCTGGTGAAAGATTTCCCGCCCTTACTCGTACAGATTCTAAAGAACTGCCATAAACTCTCATTCTTCCGGTTTGTGCTGTTTGCCGAATTGAAGCGGCCTCGAAACATGGTTCACGTGAAACCTTATCGTCTTACAAAACTCGTAAGATGGGTGCGGACTTTGCTTCAATTCGGTTAGGGGTCCTGGTGAAAGATCTCCCGCCCTTACGCGTACAGCTTCTAAAGAACTACCATAAACTTTCATTCTTCCGGTTTGTGCTGTTTGCCGAATTGAAGTTGCCTCGGGATATAGTTCACGTGAAACCTTATCGTCTTACGCAAATCGTAAGATGGGGGCGGATTTTGCTTCAATTCGGTTAAAGGTCCTGGTGAAAGATCTCCCGCCCTTACCCGTACATATTGAAAATAACTGTCATAAACTTTCATTCTTCCGGTTTGTGCTGTTTGCCGAATTGAAGCGGCCTCGAGATATGGTTCACGTGAAACCTTATCGTCTTACGCAACTCGTAAGATGGGTGCGGACTTTGCTTCAATTCGGTTAAGGGTCCAGGTGAAAGATCTCCGGCCCTTACTCGTACAGTTTCAAAATAACTACCATAAACTTTCATTCTTCGGGTTTGTGCTGTTTGCCGAATAGAAGCGGCCTTGAAACATGGTTTACGTGAAACCTTATCGTCTTACGCAACTCGTAAGATGGGGGCGGACTTTGATTCAATTCGGTTAAGGGTCCTGGTGAAAGATCTCCCGCCCTTACTCGTACAGCTTCTAAAGAACTACCATAAGCTTTCATTCTTCCGGTTTGTGCTGTTTGCCGAATTAAAGAGGCCTCGAGATATGGTTCACGTGAAACCTTATCGTCTTACGCAACTCGTAAGATGGGTGCGGACTTTGCTTCAATTTGGTTAGGGGTCCTGGTGAAAGATCTCCCGTCCTTACTCGTACAGATTCTAAAGAACTACCATAAACTTTCATTTTTCCGGTTTGTGCTGTTTGCCAAATCGAAGCGGCCTCGAGATATGGTTTACGTGAAACCTTATCGTTTCACGCAACTCGTAAGATGGGTGCGGACTTTGCATCAATTCGGTTAATGGTCCTGGTGAACGATCTCCCGTCCTTACTCGTACAGATTCTAAAGGACTACCATAAACTTTCATTCTTCCGGTTTGTCCTGTTTGGCGAATTGAAGCTGCTTCGAGATATAATTCACGTGAAACCTTATCGTCTTACGCAACTCGTACCATGGGTGAGAACGTTGCTTCAATTCGGTTAAGGGTCCTGGTGAAAGATCTGCCGCCCTTACTCGTACAGATTCTAAAGAACTACCATAAACTTTCATTCTTCCGGCTTGTGCTGTTCGCCGAATTGAAGCTGCCTCGAGATATGGTTCACGTGAAACCTTATCGTCTTACGCAACTCGTACCATGGGTGAGAACGTTGCTTCAATTCGGTTAAGGGTCCTGGTGAAAGATTTCCCGCCCTTACTCGTACAGATTCTAAAGAACTGCCATAAACTCTCATTCTTCCGGTTTGTGCTGTTTGCCGAATTGAAGCGGCCTCGAAACATGGTTCACGTGAAACCTTATCGTCTTACAAAACTCGTAAGATGGGTGCGGACTTTGCTTCAATTCGGTTAGGGGTCCTGGTGAAAGATCTCCCGCCCTTACGCGTACAGCTTCTAAAGAACTACCATAAACTTTCATTCTTCCGGTTTGTGCTGTTTGCCGAATTGAAGCTGCCTCGGGATATAGTTCACGTGAAACCTTATCGTCTTACGCAAATCGTAAGATGGGGGCGGATTTTGCTTCAATTCGGTTAAAGGTCCTGGTGAAAGATCTCCCGCCCTTACTCGTACAGATTCTAAAGAACTACCATAAGCTTTCATTCTTCCGGTTTGTGCTGTTTGCCGAATTGAAGCTGCCTCGAGATATAGTTCACGTGAAACCTTATCGTCTTACGCAACTCAAACCATGGGTGAGAACGTTGCTTCGATTCGGTTAAGGGTCCTGGTGAAAGATCTGCCGCCCTTACTCGTACAGATTCTAAAGAACTACCATAAACTTTCATTCTTCCGGCTTGTGCTGTTCGCCGAATTGAAGCTGCCTCGAGATATGGTTCACGTGAAACCTTATCGTCTTACGCAACTCGTACCATGGGTGAGAACGTTGCTTCAATTCGGTTAAGGGTCCTGGTGAAAGATCTCCCGCCCTTACTGGTACAGATTCAAAATAACTACCATAAACTTTCATTCTTCCGGTTTGTGCTGTTTGCCGAATTGAAGCGGCCTCGAGATATGGTTCACGTGAAACCTTGTCGTCTTACGCAACTCCTAAGATAGATGGGTGAGAACGTTGCTTCAATTCGGTTAAGGATCCTGGTGAAAGATTTCCCGCCCTTACTCGTACAGATTCTAAAGAACTGCTATAAACTCTCATTCTTCCGGATTGTGCTGTTTGCCGAATTGAAGCGGCCTCGAAACATGGTTCACGTGAAACCTTATCGTCTTACACAACTCGTAAGATGGGTGCGGACTTTGCTTCAATTCGGTTAGGGGTCCTGGTGAAAGATCTCCCGCCCTTACGCGTACAGCTTCTAAAGAACTACCATAAACTTTCATTCTTCCGGTTTGTGCTGTTTGCCGAATTGAAGCTGCCTCGGGATATAGTTCACGTGAAACCTTATCGTCTTACGCAAATCGTAAGATGGGGGCGGATTTTGCTTCAATTCGGTTAAAGGTCCTGGTGAAAGATCTCCCGCCCTTACTCGTACAGATCCTAAAGAACTACCATAAGCTTACATTCTTCCGGTTTGTGCTGTTTGCCGAATTGAAGCGGCCTCGAAACATGGTTCACGTGAAACCTTATGGTCTTACGCAACTCGTAAGATGGGGGCGGACTTTGCTTCAATTCGGTTAAAGGTCCTGGTGAAAGATCTCCCGCCCTTACTCGTACAGATTCAAAATAACTACCATAAACTTTCATTCTTCCGACTTGTGCTGTTCGCCGAATTGAAGCTGCCTCGAGATATGGTTCAGGTGAAACCTTATCGTCTTACGCAACTCGTAAGATGGGTGAGAACGTTGCTTCAATTCGGTTAAGGGTCCTGGTGAAAGATCTCCCGCCCGTGCTCGTACAGATTCTAAAAAACTACCATAAACTTTAATTCTCCCGGTTTGTGCTGTTTGCCGAATTGAAGCGGCCTCGAGATATGGCTCACGTGAAACCTTATCGTCTTACGCAACTCGTAAGATGGGTGCGGACGTTGCTTCAATTCATGTAGGGGTCCTGGTGAAAGATCTCCCGCCCTTACCCGTACAGATTGAAAATAATTGTCATAAACTTTCATTCTTCCGGTTTGTGCTGTTTGCCGAATTGAAGCGGCCTCGAGATATGGTTCACGTGAAACCTTATCGTCTTACGCAACTCGTAAGATGGGTGCGGACTTTGCTTCAATTCGGTTAAGGGTCCAGGTGAAAGATCTCCGGCCCTTACTCGTACAGTTTCAAAATAACTACCATAAACTTTCATTCTTCGGGTTTGTGCTGTTTGCCGAATTGAAGCTGCCTCGAGATATAGTTCACGTGAAACCTTATCGTCTTACGCAACTCGTACCATGGGTGAGAACGTTGCTTCAATTCGGTTAAGGGTCCTGGTGAAAGATCGTCCGCCCTTACTCGTACAGATTCAAAATAACTACCATAAACTTTCATTCTTCCGGTTTGTGCTGTTTGCCGAATTGAAGCGGCCTCGAGATATGGTTCACGTGAAACCTTGTCGTCTTACGCAACTCCTAAGATAGATGGGTGAGAACGTTGCTTCAATTCGGTTAAGGATCCTGGTGAAAGATTTCCCGCCCTTACTCGTACAGATTCTAAAGAACTGCCATAAACTCTCATTCTTCCGGATTGTGCTGTTTGCCGAATTGAAGCGGCCTCGAAACATGGTTCACGTGAAACCTTATCGTCTTACACAACTCGTAAGATGGGTGCGGACTTTGCTTCAATTCGGTTAGGGGTCCTGGTGAAAGATCTCCCGCCCTTACGCGTACAGCTTCTAAAGAACTACCATAAACTTTCATTCTTCCGGTTTGTGCTGTTTGCCGAATTGAAGCTGCCTCGGGATATAGTTCACGTGAAACCTTATCGTCTTACGCAAATCGTAAGATGGGGGCGGATTTTGCTTCAATTCGGTTAAAGGTCCTGGTGAAAGATCTCCCGCCCTTACTCGTACAGATCCTAAAGAACTACCATAAGCTTACATTCTTCCGGTTTGTGCTGTTTGCCGAATTGAAGCGGCCTCGAAACATGGTTCACGTGAAACCTTATGGTCTTACGCAACTCGTAAGATGGGGGCGGACTTTGCTTCAATTCGGTTAAAGGTCCTGGTGAAAGATCTCCCGCCCTTACTCGTACAGATTCAAAATAACTACCATAAACTTTCATTCTTCCGACTTGTGCTGTTCGCCGAATTGAAGCTGCCTCGAGATATGGTTCAGGTGAAACCTTATCGTCTTACGCAACTCGTAAGATGGGTGAGAACGTTGCTTCAATTCGGTTAAGGGTCCTGGTGAAAGATCTCCCGCCCGTGCTCGTACAGATTCTAAAAAACTACCATAAACTTTAATTCTCCCGGTTTGTGCTGTTTGCCGAATTGAAGCGGCCTCGAGATATGGCTCACGTGAAACCTTATCGTCTTACGCAACTCGTAAGATGGGTGCGGACGTTGCTTCAATTCATGTAGGGGTCCTGGTGAAAGATCTCCCGCCCTTACCCGTACAGATTGAAAATAATTGTCATAAACTTTCATTCTTCCGGTTTGTGCTGTTTGCCGAATTGAAGCGGCCTCGAGATATGGTTCACGTGAAACCTTATCGTCTTACGCAACTCGTAAGATGGGTGCGGACTTTGCTTCAATTCGGTTAAGGGTCCAGGTGAAAGATCTCCGGCCCTTACTCGTAGAGTTTCAAAATAACTACCATAAACTTTCATTCTTCGGGTTTGTGCTGTTTGCCGAATAGAAGAGGCCTCGAGATATGGTTCACGTGAAACCTTATCGTCTTACGCAACTCGTAAGATGGGTGCGGACTTTGCATCAATTCGGTTAATGGTCCTGGTGAAAGATCTGCCGCCCTTACTCGTACAGATTCTAAAGAACTACCATAAACTTTCATTCTTCCGGATTGTGCTGTTTGCCGAATTGAAGCGGCCTCGAAACATGGTTCACGTGAAACCTTATCGTCTTCCACAACTCGTAAGATGGGTGCGGACTTTGCTTCAATTCGGTTAGGGGTCCTGGTGAAAGATCTCCCGCCCTTACGCGTACAGCTTCTAAAGAACTACCATAAACTTTCATTCTTCCGGTTTGTGCTGTTTGCCGAATTAAAGCGGCCTCGAAACATGGTTCACGTGAAACCTTATGGTCTTACGCAAATCGTAAGATGGGGGCGGATTTTGCTTCAATTCGGTTAAAGGTCCTGGTGAAAGATCTCCCGCCCTTACTCGTACAGATTCTAAAGAACTACCATAAGCTTACATTCTTCCGGTTTGTGCTGTTTGCCGAATTGAAGCGGCCTCGAAACATGGTTCACGTGAAACCTTATGATCTTACGCAACTCGTAAGATGGGGGCGGACTTTGCTTCAATTCGGTTAAAGGTCCTGGTGAAAGATCTCCCGCCCTTACTCGTACAGATTCAAAATAACTACCATAAACTTTCATTCTTCCGACTTGTGCTGTTCGCCGTATTGAAGCTGCCTCGAGATATGGTTCAGGTGAAACCTTATCGTCTTACGCAACTCGTAAGATAGATGAGAACGTTGCTTCAATTCGGTTAAGGGTCCTGGTGAAAGATCTCCCGCCCGTGCTCGTACAGATTCTAAAAAACTACCATAAACTTTAATTCTCCCGGTTTGTGCTGTTTGCCGAATTGAAGCGGCCTCGAGATATGGCTCACGTGAAACCTTATCGTCTTACGCAACTCGTAAGATGGGTGCGGACGTTGCTTCAATTCATGTAGGGGTCCTGGTGAAAGATCTCCCGCCCTTACCCGTACATATTGAAAATAACTGTCATAAACTTTCATTCTTCCGGTTTGTGCTGTTTGCCGAATTGAAGCGGCCTCGAGATATGGTTCACGTGAAACCTTATCGTCTTACGCAACTCGTAAGATGGGTGCGGACTTTGCTTCAATTCGGTTAAGGGTCCAGGTGAAAGATCTCCGGCCCTTACTCGTACAGTTTCAAAATAACTACCATAAACTTTCATTCTTCGGGTTTGTGCTGTTTGCCGAATAGAAGCGGCCTTGAAACATGGTTTACGTGAAACCTTATCGTCTTACGCAACTCGTAAGATGGGGGCGGACTTTGATTCAATTCGGTTAAGGGTCCTGGTGAAAGATCTCCCGCCCTTACTCGTACAGCTTCTAAAGAACTACCATAAGCTTTCATTCTTCCGGTTTGTGCTGTTTGCCGAATTAAAGAGGCCTCGAGATATGGTTCACGTGAAACCTTATCGTCTTACGCAACTCGTAAGATGGGGGCGGACTTTGCTTCAATTCGGTTAAGGGTCCTGGTGAAAGATCTCCCGCCCTTACTCGTACAGCTTCTAAAGAACTACCATAAGCTTTCATTCTTCCGGTTTGTGCTGTTTGCCGAATTGAAGAGGCCTCGAGATATGGTTCACGTGAAACCTTATCGTCTTACGCAACTCGTAAGATGGGTGCGGACTTTGCATCAATTCGGTTAATGGTCCTGGTGAACGATCTCCCGTCCTTACTCGTACAGATTCTAAAGGACTACCATAAACTTTCATTCTTCCGGTTTGTCCTGTTTGGCGAATTGAAGCTGCTTCAAGATATAGTTCACGTGAAACCTTATCGTCTTACGCAACTCGTACCATGGGTGAGAACGTTGCTTCAATTCGGTTAAGGGTCCTGGTGAAAGATCTGCCGCCCTTACTCGTACAGATTCTAAAGAACTACCATAAACTTTCATTCTTCCGGATTGTGCTGTTTGCCGAATTGAAGCGGCCTCGAAACATGGTTCACGTGAAACCTTATCGTCTTCCACAACTCGTAAGATGGGTGCGGACTTTGCTTCAATTCGGTTAGGGGTCCTGGTGAAAGATCTCCCGCCCTTACGCGTACAGCTTCTAAAGAACTACCATAAACTTTCATTCTTCCGGTTTGTGCTGTTTGCCGAATTAAAGCGGCCTCGAAACATGGTTCACGTGAAACCTTATGGTCTTACGCAAATCGTAAGATGGGGGCGGATTTTGCTTCAATTCGGTTAAAGGTCCTGGTGAAAGATCTCCCGCCCTTACTCGTACAGATTCTAAAGAACTACCATAAGCTTACATTCTTCCGGTTTGTGCTGTTTGCCGAATTGAAGCGGCCTCGAAACATGGTTCACGTGAAACCTTATGATCTTACGCAACTCGTAAGATGGGGGCGGACTTTGCTTCAATTCGGTTAAAGGTCCTGGTGAAAGATCTCCCGCCCTTACTCGTACAGATTCAAAATAACTACCATAAACTTTCATTCTTCCGACTTGTGCTGTTCGCCGTATTGAAGCTGCCTCGAGATATGGTTCAGGTGAAACCTTATCGTCTTACGCAACTCGTAAGATAGATGAGAACGTTGCTTCAATTCGGTTAAGGGTCCTGGTGAAAGATCTCCCGCCCGTGCTCGTACAGATTCTAAAAAACTACCATAAACTTTAATTCTCCCGGTTTGTGCTGTTTGCCGAATTGAAGCGGCCTCGAGATATGGCTCACGTGAAATCTTATCGTCTTACGCAACTCGTAAGATGGGTGCGGACGTTGCTTCAATTCATGTAGGGGTCCTGGTGAAAGATCTCCCGCCCTTACCCGTACATATTGAAAATAACTGTCATAAACTTTCATTCTTCCGGTTTGTGCTGTTTGCCGAATTGAAGCGGCCTCGAGATATGGTTCACGTGAAACCTTATCGTCTTACGCAACTCGTAAGATGGGTGCGGACTTTGCTTCAATTCGGTTAAGGGTCCAGGTGAAAGATCTCCGGCCCTTACTCGTACAGTTTCAAAATAACTACCATAAACTTTCATTCTTCGGGTTTGTGCTGTTTGCCGAATAGAAGCGGCCTTGAAACATGGTTTACGTGAAACCTTATCGTCTTACGCAACTCGTAAGATGGGGGCGGACTTTGATTCAATTCGGTTAAGGGTCCTGGTGAAAGATCTCCCGCCCTTACTCGTACAGCTTCTAAAGAACTACCATAAGCTTTCATTCTTCCGGTTTGTGCTGTTTGCCGAATTAAAGAGGCCTCGAGATATGGTTCACGTGAAACCTTATCGTCTTACGCAACTCGTAAGATGGGTGCGGACTTTGCTTCAATTTGGTTAGGGGTCCTGGTGAAAGATCTCCCGTCCTTACTCGTACAGATTCTAAAGAACTACCATAAACTTTCATTTTTCCGGTTTGTGCTGTTTGCCAAATCGAAGCGGCCTCGAGATATGGTTTACGTGAAACCTTATCGTTTCACGCAACTCGTAAGATGGGTGCGGACTTTGCATCAATTCGGTTAATGGTCCTGGTGAACGATCTCCCGTCCTTACTCGTACAGATTCTAAAGGACTACCATAAACTTTCATTCTTCCGGTTTGTCCTGTTTGGCGAATTGAAGCTGCTTCGAGATATAATTCACGTGAAACCTTATCGTCTTACGCAACTCGTACCATGGGTGAGAACGTTGCTTCAATTCGGTTAAGGGTCCTGGTGAAAGATCTGCCGCCCTTACTCGTACAGATTCTAAAGAACTACCATAAACTTTCATTCTTCCGGCTTGTGCTGTTCGCCGAATTGAAGCTGCCTCGAGATATGGTTCACGTGAAACCTTATCGTCTTACGCAACTCGTACCATGGGTGAGAACGTTGCTTCAATTCGGTTAAGGGTCCTGGTGAAAGATTTCCCGCCCTTACTCGTACAGATTCTAAAGAACTGCCATAAACTCTCATTCTTCCGGTTTGTGCTGTTTGCCGAATTGAAGCGGCCTCGAAACATGGTTCACGTGAAACCTTATCGTCTTACAAAACTCGTAAGATGGGTGCGGACTTTGCTTCAATTCGGTTAGGGGTCCTGGTGAAAGATCTCCCGCCCTTACGCGTACAGCTTCTAAAGAACTACCATAAACTTTCATTCTTCCGGTTTGTGCTGTTTGCCGAATTGAAGCTGCCTCGGGATATAGTTCACGTGAAACCTTATCGTCTTACGCAAATCGTAAGATGGGGGCGGATTTTGCTTCAATTCGGTTAAAGGTCCTGGTGAAAGATCTCCCGCCCTTACTCGTACAGATTCTAAAGAACTACCATAAGCTTTCATTCTTCCGGTTTGTGCTGTTTGCCGAATTGAAGCTGCCTCGAGATATAGTTCACGTGAAACCTTATCGTCTTACGCAACTCAAACCATGGGTGAGAACGTTGCTTCGATTCGGTTAAGGGTCCTGGTGAAAGATCTGCCGCCCTTACTCGTACAGATTCTAAAGAACTACCATAAACTTTCATTCTTCCGGCTTGTGCTGTTCGCCGAATTGAAGCTGCCTCGAGATATGGTTCACGTGAAACCTTATCGTCTTACGCAACTCGTACCATGGGTGAGAACGTTGCTTCAATTCGGTTAAGGGTCCTGGTGAAAGATCTCCCGCCCTTACTGGTACAGATTCAAAATAACTACCATAAACTTTCATTCTTCCGGTTTGCGCTGTTTGCCGAATTGAAGCGGCCTCGAAACATGGTTCACGTGAAACCTTATCGTCTTAAGCAACTCGTAAGATGGGGGCGGACTTTGCTTCAATTCGGTTAAGGGTCCTGGTGAAAGATCTCTCGCCCTTACGCGTACAGCTTCTAAAGAACTACCATAAGCTTTCATTCTTCCGGTTTGTGCTGTTTGCCGAATTGAAGCTGCCTCGAGATATAGTTCACGTGAAACCTTATCGTCTTACGCAACTCGTACCATGGGTGAGAACGTTGCTTCAATTCGGTTAAGGGTCCTGGTGAAAGATCTGCCGCCCTTACTCGTACAGATTCTAAAGAACTACCATAAACTTTCATTCTTCCGACTTGTGCTGTTCGCCGTATTGAAGCTGCCTCGAGATATGGTTCAGGTGAAACCTTATCGTCTTACGCAACTCGTAAGATAGATGAGAACGTTGCTTCAATTCGGTTAAGGGTCCTGGTGAAAGATCTCCCGCCCGTGCTCGTACAGATTCTAAAAAACTACCATAAACTTTAATTCTCCCGGTTTGTGCTGTTTGCCGAATTGAAGCGGCCTCGAGATATGGCTCACGTGAAACCTTATCGTCTTACGCAACTCGTAAGATGGGTGCGGACGTTGCTTCAATTCATGTAGGGGTCCTGGTGAAAGATCTCCCGCCCTTACCCGTACATATTGAAAATAACTGTCATAAACTTTCATTCTTCCGGTTTGTGCTGTTTGCCGAATTGAAGCGGCCTCGAGATATGGTTCACGTGAAACCTTATCGTCTTACGCAACTCGTAAGATGGGTGCGGACTTTGCTTCAATTCGGTTAAGGGTCCAGGTGAAAGATCTCCGGCCCTTACTCGTACAGTTTCAAAATAACTACCATAAACTTTCATTCTTCGGGTTTGTGCTGTTTGCCGAATAGAAGCGGCCTTGAAACATGGTTTACGTGAAACCTTATCGTCTTACGCAACTCGTAAGATGGGGGCGGACTTTGATTCAATTCGGTTAAGGGTCCTGGTGAAAGATCTCCCGCCCTTACTCGTACAGCTTCTAAAGAACTACCATAAGCTTTCATTCTTCCGGTTTGTGCTGTTTGCCGAATTAAAGAGGCCTCGAGATATGGTTCACGTGAAACCTTATCGTCTTACGCAACTCGTAAGATGGGTGCGGACTTTGCTTCAATTTGGTTAGGGGTCCTGGTGAAAGATCTCCCGTCCTTACTCGTACAGATTCTAAAGAACTACCATAAACTTTCATTTTTCCGGTTTGTGCTGTTTGCCAAATCGAAGCGGCCTCGAGATATGGTTTACGTGAAACCTTATCGTTTCACGCAACTCGTAAGATGGGTGCGGACTTTGCATCAATTCGGTTAATGGTCCTGGTGAACGATCTCCCGTCCTTACTCGTACAGATTCTAAAGGACTACCATAAACTTTCATTCTTCCGGTTTGTCCTGTTTGGCGAATTGAAGCTGCTTCGAGATATAATTCACGTGAAACCTTATCGTCTTACGCAACTCGTACCATGGGTGAGAACGTTGCTTCAATTCGGTTAAGGGTCCTGGTGAAAGATCTGCCGCCCTTACTCGTACAGATTCTAAAGAACTACCATAAACTTTCATTCTTCCGGCTTGTGCTGTTCGCCGAATTGAAGCTGCCTCGAGATATGGTTCACGTGAAACCTTATCGTCTTACGCAACTCGTACCATGGGTGAGAACGTTGCTTCAATTCGGTTAAGGGTCCTGGTGAAAGATTTCCCGCCCTTACTCGTACAGATTCTAAAGAACTGCCATAAACTCTCATTCTTCCGGTTTGTGCTGTTTGCCGAATTGAAGCGGCCTCGAAACATGGTTCACGTGAAACCTTATCGTCTTACAAAACTCGTAAGATGGGTGCGGACTTTGCTTCAATTCGGTTAGGGGTCCTGGTGAAAGATCTCCCGCCCTTACGCGTACAGCTTCTAAAGAACTACCATAAACTTTCATTCTTCCGGTTTGTGCTGTTTGCCGAATTGAAGCTGCCTCGGGATATAGTTCACGTGAAACCTTATCGTCTTACGCAAATCGTAAGATGGGGGCGGATTTTGCTTCAATTCGGTTAAAGGTCCTGGTGAAAGATCTCCCGCCCTTACCCGTACATATTGAAAATAACTGTCATAAACTTTCATTCTTCCGGTTTGTGCTGTTTGCCGAATTGAAGCGGCCTCGAGATATGGTTCACGTGAAACCTTATCGTCTTACGCAACTCGTAAGATGGGTGCGGACTTTGCTTCAATTCGGTTAAGGGTCCAGGTGAAAGATCTCCGGCCCTTACTCGTACAGTTTCAAAATAACTACCATAAACTTTCATTCTTCGGGTTTGTGCTGTTTGCCGAATAGAAGCGGCCTTGAAACATGGTTTACGTGAAACCTTATCGTCTTACGCAACTCGTAAGATGGGGGCGGACTTTGATTCAATTCGGTTAAGGGTCCTGGTGAAAGATCTCCCGCCCTTACTCGTACAGCTTCTAAAGAACTACCATAAGCTTTCATTCTTCCGGTTTGTGCTGTTTGCCGAATTAAAGAGGCCTCGAGATATGGTTCACGTGAAACCTTATCGTCTTACGCAACTCGTAAGATGGGTGCGGACTTTGCTTCAATTTGGTTAGGGGTCCTGGTGAAAGATCTCCCGTCCTTACTCGTACAGATTCTAAAGAACTACCATAAACTTTCATTTTTCCGGTTTGTGCTGTTTGCCAAATCGAAGCGGCCTCGAGATATGGTTCACGTGAAACCTTATCGTCTTACGCAACTTGTAAGATGGGTGCGGACTTTGCTTCAATTCGGTTAGGGGTCCTGGTGAAAGATCTCCCGTCCTTACTCGTACAGATTCAAAATAACTACCATAAACTTTCATTCTTCCGGTTTGTGCTGTTTGCCGAATTGAAGCGGCCTCGAGATATGGATCACGTCAAACCTTATCGTCTTACACAACTCGTAAGATGGGTGAGAACGTTGCTTCTATTCGGTTAAGGGTCCTGGTGAAAGATCTCCTGCCCTTGCTCGTACAGATTCTAAAGAACTACCATAAACTTTCATTCTTCCGGTTTGTGCTGTTTGCCGAATTGAAGCGGCCTCGAGATATGGTTCACGTCAAACCTTGTCGTCTTAAGCAACTCGTAAGATGGGTGCGGACTTTGGTTCAATTCGGTTAAGGGTCCTGGTGAAAGATTTCCCGCCCTTACGCGTACAGATTCAAAATAACTACCATAAACTTTCATTCTTCCGGTTTGTGCTGTTTGCCGAATTGAAGCGGCTTCGAGATATGGTTCACGTGAAACCTAATCGTCTCACGCAACTCCTAAGATGGGTGAGAACGTTGCTTCAATTCGGTTAAGGGTCCTGGTGAAAGATCTCCCGTCCTTACTCGTACAGATTCTAAAAAACTACCATAAACTTTTATTCTTCCGGTTTGTCCTGTTTGCCGAATTGAAGAGGCCTCGAGATATGGTTCACGTCAAACCTTATCGTCTTACGCAACTCGTAAGATGGGTGCGGACTTTGCTTCAATTCGGTTAGGGGTCCTGGTGAAAGATCTCCCGCCCTTACTCGTACAGCTTCTAAAGAACTACCATAAGCTTTCATTCTTCCGGTTTGTGCTGTTTGCCGAATTGAAGCTGCCTCGAGATATGGTTCACGTGAAACCTTATCGTCTTACGCAACTCGTACCATGGGTAAGAACATTGCTTCAATTCGGTTAAGGGTCCTGGTGAAAGATCTGCCGCCCTTACTCGTACAGATTCTAAAGAACTACCATAAACTTTCATTCTTCCGGCTTGTGCTGTTCGCCGAATTGAAGCTGCCTCGAGATATGGTTCACGAGAAACCTTATCGTTTCACGCAACTCGTAAGATGGGTGCGGACTTTGCTTCAATTCGGTTAGGGGTCCTGGTGAAAGATCTCCCGCCCTTACGCGTACAGATTCAAAATAACTACTATAAACTTTCATTCTTCCGGTTTGTGCTATTTGCCGAATTGAAGCGGCCTCGAGATATGGTTCACGTCAAACCTTATCGTCTTACGCAACTCGTAAGATGGGTGAGAACGTTGCTTCAATTCGGTTAAGGGTCCTGGTGAAAGATCTCCCGCCCTTGCTCGTACAGATTCTAAAGAACTACCATAAACTTTCATTCTTCCGGTTTGTGCTGTTCGCCAAATCGAAGCGGCCTCGAGATATGGTTCACGTGAAACCTTATCGTCTTACGCAACTCGTAAGATGGGTGCGTACTTTGCTTGAATTCGGTTCGGGGTCCTGGTGAAAGATCTCCCGCCCTTACTCGTACAGCTTCTAAAGAACTACCATAAGCTTTCATTCTTCCGGTTTGTGCTATTTGCCGAATTGAAGCTGCCTCAAGATATGGTTCACGTTAAACCTTATCGTCTTACGCAACTCGTACCATGGGTAAGAACGGTGCTTCAATTCGGTTAAGGGTCCTGGTGAAAGATCTGCCGCCCTTACTCGTACAGATTCTAAAGAACTACCATAAACTTTCATTCTTCCGGTTTCTGCTGTTCGCCAAATCGAAGCGGCCTCGAGATATGGTTCACGTGAAACCTTATCGTCTTACGCAACTTGTAAGATGGGTGCGGACTTTGCTTCAATTCGGTTAGGGGTCCTGGTGAAAGATCTCCCGTCCTTACTCGTACAGATTCAAAATAACTACCATAAACTTTCATTCTTCCGGTTTGTGCTGTTTGCCGAATTGAAGCGGCCTCGAGATATGGATCACGTCAAACCTTATCGTCTTACACAACTCGTAAGATGGGTGAGAACGTTGCTTCTATTCGGTTAAGGGTCCTGGTGAAAGATCTCCTGCCCTTGCTCGTACAGATTCTAAAGAACTACCATAAACTTTCATTCTTCCGGTTTGTGCTGTTTGCCGAATTGAAGCGGCCTCGAGATATGGTTCACGTCAAACCTTGTCGTCTTAAGCAACTCGTAAGATGGGTGCGGACTTTGGTTCAATTCGGTTAAGGGTCCTGGTGAAAGATTTCCTGCCCTTACGCGTACAGATTCAAAATAACTACCATAAACTTTCATTCTTCCGGTTTGTGCTGTTTGCCGAATTGAAGCGGCTTCGAGATATGGTTCACGTGAAACCTAATCGTCTCACGCAACTCCTAAGATGGGTGAGAACGTTGCTTCAATTCGGTTAAGGGTCCTGGTGAAAGATCTCCCGTCCTTACTCGTACAGATTCTAAAAAACTACCATAAACTTTTATTCTTCCGGTTTGTCCTGTTTGCCGAATTGAAGAGGCCTCGAGATATGGTTCACGTGAAACCTTATCGTCTTACGCAACTCGTAAGATGGGTTCGGACTTTGCTTCAATTCGTTTAGGGGTCCTGGTGAAAGATCTCCCACCCTTACTTGTACAGATTCAAAATAACTACCATAAGCTTTCATTCTTCCGGTTTGTGCTGTTTGCCGAATTAAAGATCCCTCGAGATATGGTTCACGTGAAACCTTGTCGTCTTAAGCAACTCGTAAGATGGGTGCGTACTTTGGTTCAATTCGGTTAAGGGTCCTGGTGAAAGATTTCCCGCCCTTACGCGTACAGATTCAAAATAACTACCATAAACTTTCATTCTTCCGGTTTGTGCTGTTTGCCGAATTGAAGCGGCCTCGAGATATGGTTCACGTGAAACCTAATCGTCTTACGCAACTCGTAAGATGGGTGCGGACTTTGCTTCAATTTGGTTAGAGGTGCTGGTGAAAGATCTGCCGTCCTTACTCGTACAGATTCTAAAGAACTACCATAAGCTTTCATTCTTCCGGTTTGTGCTGTTTGCCGAATTGAAGATCCCTCGAGATACGGTTCACGTGAAACCTTATCGTCTTACGCAACTCGTAAGATGGGTGCGGACTTTGCTTCAATTCAGTTAGGGGTCCTGGTGAAAGATCTGCCGCCCTTACTCGTACAGATTCCAAAGAACTACCATAAACTTTCATTCTTCCGGCTTGTGCTGTTCGCCGAATTGAAGCTGCCTCGAGATATGGTTCACGTGAAACCTTATCGTCTTACGCAACTCCTAAGATGGGTGAGAACGTTGCTTCAATTCGGTTAAGGATCCTGGTGAAAGATCTGCCGCCCTTACTCGTACAGATTCTAAAGAACTACCATAAACTTTCATTCTTCCGGTTTGTGCTGTTCACCAAATCGAAGCGGCCTCGAGATATGGTTCACGTGAAACCTTATCGTCTTACGCAACTTGTAAGATGGGTGCGGACTTTGCTTCAATTCGGTTAGGGGTCCTGGTGAAAGATCTCCCGCCCTTACTCGTACAGCTTCTAAAGAACTACCATAAGCTTTCATTCTTCCGGTTTGTGCTATTTGCCGAATTGAAGCTGCCTCGAGATATGGATCACGTCAAACCTTATCGTCTTACACAACTCGTAAGATGGGTGAGAACGTTGCTTCTATTCGGTTAAGGGTCCTGGTGAAAGATCTCCTGCCCTTGCTCGTACAGATTCTAAAGAACTACCATAAACTTTCATTCTTCCGGTTTGTGCTGTTTGCCGAATTGAAGCGGCCTCGAGATATGGTTCACGTCAAACCTTGTCGTCTTAAGCAACTCGTAAGATGGGTGCGGACTTTGGTTCAATTCGGTTAAGGATCCTGGTGAAAGATTTCCCGCCCTTACGCGTACAGATTCAAAATAACTACCATAAACTTTCATTCTTCCGGTTTGTGCTGTTTGCCGAATTGAAGCGGCTTCGAGATATGGTTCACGTGAAACCTAATCGTCTCACGCAACTCCTAAGATGGGTGAGAACGTTGCTTCAATTCGGTTAAGGGTCCTGGTGAAAGATCTCCCGTCCTTACTCGTACAGATTCTAAAAAACTACCATAAACTTTTATTCTTCCGGTTTGTCCTGTTTGCCGAATTGAAGAGGCCTCGAGATATGGTTCACGTCAAACCTTATCGTCTTACGCAACTCGTAAGATGGGTGAGAACGTTGCTTCAATTCGGTTAAGGGTCCTGGTGAAAGATCTCCCGCCCTTGCTCGTACAGATTCTAAAGAACTACCATAAACTTTCATTCTTCCGGTTTGTGCTGTTCGCCAAATTGAAGCGGCCTCGAGATATGGTTCACGTGAAACCTTATCGTCTTACGCAACTCGTAAGATGGGTGCGGACTTTGCTTCAATTCGGTTAGGGGTCCTGGTGAAAGATCTCCCGCCCTTACTCGTACAGCTTCTAAAGAACTACCATAAGCTTTCATTCTTCCGGTTTGTGCTGTTTGCCGAATTGAAGCTGCCTCGAGATATGGTTCACGTGAAACCTTATCGTCTTACGCAACTCGTACCATGGGTAAGAACATTGCTTCAATTCGGTTAAGGGTCCTGGTGAAAGATCTGCCGCCCTTACTCGTACAGATTCTAAAGAACTACCATAAACTTTCATTCTTCCGGCTTGTGCTGTTCGCCAAATCGAAGCGGCCTCGAGATATGGTTCACGTGAAACCTTATCGTCTTACGCAACTTGTAAGATGGGTGCGGACTTTGCTTCAATTCGGTTAGGGGTCCTGGTGAAAGATCTCCCGCCCTTACGCGTACAGATTCAAAATAACTACTATAAACTTTCATTCTTCCGGTTTGTGCTATTTGCCGAATTGAAGCGGCCTCGAGATATGGTTCACGTCAAACCTTATCGTCTTACGCAACTCGTAAGATGGGTGAGAACGTTGCTTCAATTCGGTTAAGGGTCCTGGTGAAAGGTCTCCCGCCCTTGCTCGTACAGATTCTAAAGAACTACCATAAACTTTCATTCTTCCGGTTTGTGCTGTTCGCCAAATCGAAGCGGCCTCGAGATATGGTTCACGTGAAACCTTATCGTCTTACGCAACTCGTAAGATGGGTGCGGACTTTGCTTGAATTCGGTTCGGGGTCCTGGTGAAAGATCTCCCGCCCTTACTCGTACAGCTTCTAAAGAACTACCATAAGCTTTCATTCTTCCGGTTTGTGCTGTTTGCCGAATTGAAGCTGCCTCAAGATATGGTTCACGTTAAACCTTATCGTCTTACGCAACTCGTACCATGGGTAAGAACGTTGCTTCAATTCGGTTAAGGGTCCTGGTGAAAGATCTGCCGTCCTTACTCGTACAGATTCTAAAGAACTACCATAAACTTTCATTCTTCCGGCTTGTGCTGTTCGCCGAATTGAAGCTGCCTCGAGATATGGTTCACGTGAAACCTTATCGTCTTACGCAACTCCTAAGATGGGTGAGAACGTTGCTTCAATTCGGTTAAGGGTCCTGGTGAAAGATCTGCCGCCCTTACTCGTACAGATTCTAAAGAACTACCATAAACTTTCATTCTTCCGGTTCCTGCTGTTCGCCAAATCGAAGCGGCCTCGAGATATGGTTCACGTGAAACCTTATCGTCTTACGCAACTTGTAAGATGGGTGCGGACTTTGCTTCAATTCGGTTAGGGGTCCTGGTGAAAGATCTCCCGTCCTTACTCGTACAGATTCAAAATAACTACCATAAACTTTCATTCTTCCGGTTTGTGCTGTTTGCCGAATTGAAGCGGCCTCGAGATATGGATCACGTCAAACCTTATCGTCTTACACAACTCGTAAGATGGGTGAGAACGTTGCTTCTATTCGGTTAAGGGTCCTGGTGAAAGATCTCCTGCCCTTGCTCGTACAGATTCTAAAGAACTACCATAAACTTTCATTCTTCCGGTTTGTGCTGTTTGCCGAATTGAAGCGGCCTCGAGATATGGTTCACGTCAAACCTTGTCGTCTTAAGCAACTCGTAAGATGGGTGCGGACTTTGGTTCAATTCGGTTAAGGGTCCTGGTGAAAGATTTCCCGCCCTTACGCGTACAGATTCAAAATAACTACCATAAACTTTCATTCTTCCGGTTTGTGCTGTTTGCCGAATTGAAGCGGCTTCGAGATATGGTTCACGTGAAACCTAATCGTCTCACGCAACTCCTAAGATGGGTGAGAACGTTGCTTCAATTCGGTTAAGGGTCCTGGTGAAAGATCTCCCGTCCTTACTCGTACAGATTCTAAAAAACTACCATAAACTTTTATTCTTCCGGTTTGTCCTGTTTGCCGAATTGAAGAGGCCTCGAGATATGGTTCACGTCAAACCTTATCGTCTTACGCAACTCGTAAGATGGGTGAGAACGTTGCTTCAATTCGGTTAAGGGTCCTGGTGAAAGATCTCCCGCCCTTGCTCGTACAGATTCTAAAGAACTACCATAAACTTTCATTCTTCCGGTTTGTGCTGTTCGCCAAATTGAAGCGGCCTCGAGATATGGTTCACGTGAAACCTTATCGTCTTACGCAACTCGTAAGATGGGTGCGGACTTTGCTTCAATTCGGTTAGGGGTCCTGGTGAAAGATCTCCCGCCCTTACTCGTACAGCTTCTAAAGAACTACCATAAGCTTTCATTCTTCCGGTTTGTGCTGTTTGCCGAATTGAAGCTGCCTCAAGATATGGTTCACGTTAAACCTTATCGTCTTACGCAACTCGTACCATGGGTAAGAACGTTGCTTCAATTCGGTTAAGGGTCCTGGTGAAAGATCTGCCGTCCATACTCGTACAGATTCTAAAGAACTACCATAAACTTTCATTCTTCCGGCTTGTGCTGTTCGCCGAATTGAAGCTGCCTCGAGATATGGTTCACGTGAAACCTTATCGTCTTACGCAACTCCTAAGATGGGTGAGAACGTTGCTTCAATTCGGTTAAGGGTCCTGGTGAAAGATCTGCCGCCCTTACTCGTACAGATTCTAAAGAACTACCATAAACTTTCATTCTTCCGGTTCCTGCTGTTCGCCAAATCGAAGCGGCCTCGAGATATGGTTCACGTGAAACCTTATCGTCTTACGCAACTTGTAAGATGGGTGCGGACTTTGCTTCAATTCGGTTAGGGGTCCTGGTGAAAGATCTCCCGTCCTTACTCGTACAGATTCAAAATAACTACCATAAAATTTCATTCTTCCGGTTTGTGCTGTTTGCCGAATTGAAGCGGCCTCGAGATATGGATCACGTCAAACCTTATCGTCTTACACAACTCGTAAGATGGGTGAGAACGTTGCTTCTATTCGGTTAAGGGTCCTGGTGAAAGATCTCCTGCCCTTGCTCGTACAGATTCTAAAGAACTACCATAAACTTTCATTCTTCCGGTTTGTGCTGTTTGCCGAATTGAAGCGGCCTCGAGATATGGTTCACGTCAAACCTTGTCGTCTTAAGCAACTCGTAAGATGGGTGCGGACTTTGGTTCAATTCGGTTAAGGGTCCTGGTGAAAGATTTCCCGCCCTTACGCGTACAGATTCAAAATAACTACCATAAACTTTCATTCTTCCGGTTTGTGCTGTTTGCCGAATTGAAGCGGCTTCGAGATATGGTTCACGTGAAACCTAATCGTCTCACGCAACTCCTAAGATGGGTGAGAACGTTGCTTCAATTCGGTTAAGGGTCCTGGTGAAAGATCTCCCGTCCTTACTCGTACAGATTCTAAAAAACTACCATAAACTTTTATTCTTCCGGTTTGTCCTGTTTGCCGAATTGAAGAGGCCTCGAGATATGGTTCACGTCAAACCTTATCGTCTTACGCAACTCGTAAGATGGGTGCGGACTTTGCTTCAATTCGGTTAGGGGTCCTGGTGAAAGATCTCCCGCCCTTACTCGTACAGCTTCTAAAGAACTACCATAAGCTTTCATTCTTCCGGTTTGTGCTGTTTGCCGAATTGAAGCTGCCTCGAGATATGGTTCACGTGAAACCTTATCGTCTTACGCAACTCGTACCATGGGTAAGAACATTGCTTCAATTCGGTTAAGGGTCCTGGTGAAAGATCTGCCGCCCTTACTCGTACAGATTCTAAAGAACTACCATAAACTTTCATTCTTCCGGCTTGTGCTGTTCGCCGAATTGAAGCTGCCTCGAGATATGGTTCACGAGAAACCTTATCGTTTCACGCAACTCGTAAGATGGGTGCGGACTTTGCTTCAATTCGGTTAGGGGTCCTGGTGAAAGATCTCCCGCCCTTACGCGTACAGATTCAAAATAACTACTATAAACTTTCATTCTTCCGGTTTGTGCTATTTGCCGAATTGAAGCGGCCTCGAGATATGGTTCACGTCAAACCTTATCGTCTTACGCAACTCGTAAGATGGGTGAGAACGTTGCTTCAATTCGGTTAAGGGTCCTGGTGAAAGATCTCCCGCCCTTGCTCGTACAGATTCTAAAGAACTACCATAAACTTTCATTCTTCCGGTTTGTGCTGTTCGCCAAATCGAAGCGGCCTCGAGATATGGTTCACGTGAAACCTTATCGTCTTACGCAACTCGTAAGATGGGTGCGTACTTTGCTTGAATTCGGTTCGGGGTCCTGGTGAAAGATCTCCCGCCCTTACTCGTACAGCTTCTAAAGAACTACCATAAGCTTTCATTCTTCCGGTTTGTGCTATTTGCCGAATTGAAGCTGCCTCAAGATATGGTTCACGTTAAACCTTATCGTCTTACGCAACTCGTACCATGGGTAAGAACGGTGCTTCAATTCGGTTAAGGGTCCTGGTGAAAGATCTGCCGCCCTTACTCGTACAGATTCTAAAGAACTACCATAAACTTTCATTCTTCCGGTTTCTGCTGTTCGCCAAATCGAAGCGGCCTCGAGATATGGTTCACGTGAAACCTTATCGTCTTACGCAACTTGTAAGATGGGTGCGGACTTTGCTTCAATTCGGTTAGGGGTCCTGGTGAAAGATCTCCCGTCCTTACTCGTACAGATTCAAAATAACTACCATAAACTTTCATTCTTCCGGTTTGTGCTGTTTGCCGAATTGAAGCGGCCTCGAGATATGGATCACGTCAAACCTTATCGTCTTACACAACTCGTAAGATGGGTGAGAACGTTGCTTCTATTCGGTTAAGGGTCCTGGTGAAAGATCTCCTGCCCTTGCTCGTACAGATTCTAAAGAACTACCATAAACTTTCATTCTTCCGGTTTGTGCTGTTTGCCGAATTGAAGCGGCCTCGAGATATGGTTCACGTCAAACCTTGTCGTCTTAAGCAACTCGTAAGATGGGTGCGGACTTTGGTTCAATTCGGTTAAGGGTCCTGGTGAAAGATTTCCTGCCCTTACGCGTACAGATTCAAAATAACTACCATAAACTTTCATTCTTCCGGTTTGTGCTGTTTGCCGAATTGAAGCGGCTTCGAGATATGGTTCACGTGAAACCTAATCGTCTCACGCAACTCCTAAGATGGGTGAGAACGTTGCTTCAATTCGGTTAAGGGTCCTGGTGAAAGATCTCCCGTCCTTACTCGTACAGATTCTAAAAAACTACCATAAACTTTTATTCTTCCGGTTTGTCCTGTTTGCCGAATTGAAGAGGCCTCGAGATATGGTTCACGTGAAACCTTATCGTCTTACGCAACTCGTAAGATGGGTTCGGACTTTGCTTCAATTCGTTTAGGGGTCCTGGTGAAAGATCTCCCACCCTTACTTGTACAGATTCAAAATAACTACCATAAGCTTTCATTCTTCCGGTTTGTGCTGTTTGCCGAATTAAAGATCCCTCGAGATATGGTTCACGTGAAACCTTGTCGTCTTAAGCAACTCGTAAGATGGGTGCGTACTTTGGTTCAATTCGGTTAAGGGTCCTGGTGAAAGATTTCCCGCCCTTACGCGTACAGATTCAAAATAACTACCATAAACTTTCATTCTTCCGGTTTGTGCTGTTTGCCGAATTGAAGCGGCCTCGAGATATGGTTCACGTGAAACCTAATCGTCTTACGCAACTCGTAAGATGGGTGCGGACTTTGCTTCAATTTGGTTAGAGGTGCTGGTGAAAGATCTGCCGTCCTTACTCGTACAGATTCTAAAGAACTACCATAAGCTTTCATTCTTCCGGTTTGTGCTGTTTGCCGAATTGAAGATCCCTCGAGATACGGTTCACGTGAAACCTTATCGTCTTACGCAACTCGTAAGATGGGTGCGGACTTTGCTTCAATTCAGTTAGGGGTCCTGGTGAAAGATCTGCCGCCCTTACTCGTACAGATTCCAAAGAACTACCATAAACTTTCATTCTTCCGGCTTGTGCTGTTCGCCGAATTGAAGCTGCCTCGAGATATGGTTCACGTGAAACCTTATCGTCTTACGCAACTCCTAAGATGGGTGAGAACGTTGCTTCAATTCGGTTAAGGATCCTGGTGAAAGATCTGCCGCCCTTACTCGTACAGATTCTAAAGAACTACCATAAACTTTCATTCTTCCGGTTTGTGCTGTTCACCAAATCGAAGCGGCCTCGAGATATGGTTCACGTGAAACCTTATCGTCTTACGCAACTTGTAAGATGGGTGCGGACTTTGCTTCAATTCGGTTAGGGGTCCTGGTGAAAGATCTCCCGCCCTTACTCGTACAGCTTCTAAAGAACTACCATAAGCTTTCATTCTTCCGGTTTGTGCTATTTGCCGAATTGAAGCTGCCTCGAGATATGGATCACGTCAAACCTTATCGTCTTACACAACTCGTAAGATGGGTGAGAACGTTGCTTCTATTCGGTTAAGGGTCCTGGTGAAAGATCTCCTGCCCTTGCTCGTACAGATTCTAAAGAACTACCATAAACTTTCATTCTTCCGGTTTGTGCTGTTTGCCGAATTGAAGCGGCCTCGAGATATGGTTCACGTCAAACCTTGTCGTCTTAAGCAACTCGTAAGATGGGTGCGGACTTTGGTTCAATTCGGTTAAGGATCCTGGTGAAAGATTTCCCGCCCTTACGCGTACAGATTCAAAATAACTACCATAAACTTTCATTCTTCCGGTTTGTGCTGTTTGCCGAATTGAAGCGGCTTCGAGATATGGTTCACGTGAAACCTAATCGTCTCACGCAACTCCTAAGATGGGTGAGAACGTTGCTTCAATTCGGTTAAGGGTCCTGGTGAAAGATCTCCCGTCCTTACTCGTACAGATTCTAAAAAACTACCATAAACTTTTATTCTTCCGGTTTGTCCTGTTTGCCGAATTGAAGAGGCCTCGAGATATGGTTCACGTCAAACCTTATCGTCTTACGCAACTCGTAAGATGGGTGAGAACGTTGCTTCAATTCGGTTAAGGGTCCTGGTGAAAGATCTCCCGCCCTTGCTCGTACAGATTCTAAAGAACTACCATAAACTTTCATTCTTCCGGTTTGTGCTGTTCGCCAAATTGAAGCGGCCTCGAGATATGGTTCACGTGAAACCTTATCGTCTTACGCAACTCGTAAGATGGGTGCGGACTTTGCTTCAATTCGGTTAGGGGTCCTGGTGAAAGATCTCCCGCCCTTACTCGTACAGCTTCTAAAGAACTACCATAAGCTTTCATTCTTCCGGTTTGTGCTGTTTGCCGAATTGAAGCTGCCTCGAGATATGGTTCACGTGAAACCTTATCGTCTTACGCAACTCGTACCATGGGTAAGAACATTGCTTCAATTCGGCTAAGGGTCCTGGTGAAAGATCTGCCGCCCTTACTCGTACAGATTCTAAAGAACTACCATAAACTTTCATTCTTCCGGCTTGTGCTGTTCGCCGAATTGAAGCTGCCTCGAGATATGGTTCACGAGAAACCTTATCGTTTCACGCAACTCGTAAGATGGGTGCGGACTTTGCTTCAATTCGGTTAGGGGTCCTGGTGAAAGATCTCCTGCCCTTACGCGTACAGATTCAAAATAACTACTATAAACTTTCATTCTTCCGGTTTGTGCTATTTGCCGAATTGAAGCGGCCTCGAGATATGGTTCACGTCAAACCTTATCGTCTTACGCAACTCGTAAGATGGGTGAGAACGTTGCTTCAATTCGGTTATGGGTCCTGGTGAAAGATCTCCCGCCCTTGCTCGTACAGATTCTAAAGAACTACCATAAACTTTCATTCTTCCGGTTTGTGCTGTTCGCCAAATCGAAGCGGCCTCGAGATATGGTTCACGTGAAACCTTATCGTCTTACGCAACTCGTAAGATGGGTGCGGACTTTGCTTGAATTCGGTTCGGGGTCCTGGTGAAAGATCTCCCGCCCTTACTCGTACAGCTTCTAAAGAACTACCATAAGCTTTCATTCTTCCGGTTTGTGCTATTTGCCGAATTGAAGCTGCCTCGAGATATGGTTCACGTGAAACCTTATCGTCTTACGCAACTCGTAAGATGGGTGAGAACGTTGCTTCCATTCGGTTCAGGGTCCTGGTGAAAGATCTGCCGCCCTTACTCGTACAGATTCTAAAGAACTACCATAAACTTTCATTCTTCCGGTTTCTGCTGTTCGCCAAATCGAAGCGGCCTCGAGATATGGTTCACGTGAAACCTTATCGTCTTACGCAACTTGTAAGATGGGTGCGGACTTTGCTTCAATTCGGTTAGGGGTCCTGGTGAAAGATCTCCCGCCCTTACGCGTACAGATTCAAAATAACTACTATAAACTTTCATTCTTCCGGTTTGTGCTATTTGCCGAATTGAAGCGGCCTCGAGATATGGTTCACGTCAAACCTTATCGTCTTACGCAACTCGTAAGATGGGTGAGAACGTTGCTTCAATTCGGTTAAGGGTCCTGGTGAAAGGTCTCCCGCCCTTGCTCGTACAGATTCTAAAGAACTACCATAAACTTTCATTCTTCCGGTTTGTGCTGTTCGCCAAATCGAAGCGGCCTCGAGATATGGTTCACGTGAAACCTTATCGTCTTACGCAACTCGTAAGATGGGTGCGGACTTTGCTTGAATTCGGTTCGGGGTCCTGGTGAAAGATCTCCCGCCCTTACTCGTACAGCTTCTAAAGAACTACCATAAGCTTTCATTCTTCCGGTTTGTGCTGTTTGCCGAATTGAAGCTGCCTCAAGATATGGTTCACGTTAAACCTTATCGTCTTACGCAACTCGTACCATGGGTAAGAACGTTGCTTCAATTCGGTTAAGGGTCCTGGTGAAAGATCTGCCGTCCTTACTCGTACAGATTCTAAAGAACTACCATAAACTTTCATTCTTCCGGCTTGTGCTGTTCGCCGAATTGAAGCTGCCTCGAGATATGGTTCACGTGAAACCTTATCGTCTTACGCAACTCCTAAGATGGGTGAGAACGTTGCTTCAATTCGGTTAAGGGTCCTGGTGAAAGATCTGCCGCCCTTACTCGTACAGATTCTAAAGAACTACCATAAACTTTCATTCTTCCGGTTCCTGCTGTTCGCCAAATCGAAGCGGCCTCGAGATATGGTTCACGTGAAACCTTATCGTCTTACGCAACTTGTAAGATGGGTGCGGACTTTGCTTCAATTCGGTTAGGGGTCCTGGTGAAAGATCTCCCGTCCTTACTCGTACAGATTCAAAATAACTACCATAAACTTTCATTCTTCCGGTTTGTGCTGTTTGCCGAATTGAAGCGGCCTCGAGATATGGATCACGTCAAACCTTATCGTCTTACACAACTCGTAAGATGGGTGAGAACGTTGCTTCTATTCGGTTAAGGGTCCTGGTGAAAGATCTCCTGCCCTTGCTCGTACAGATTCTAAAGAACTACCATAAACTTTCATTCTTCCGGTTTGTGCTGTTTGCCGAATTGAAGCGGCCTCGAGATATGGTTCACGTCAAACCTTGTCGTCTTAAGCAACTCGTAAGATGGGTGCGGACTTTGGTTCAATTCGGTTAAGGGTCCTGGTGAAAGATTTCCCGCCCTTACGCGTACAGATTCAAAATAACTACCATAAACTTTCATTCTTCCGGTTTGTGCTGTTTGCCGAATTGAAGCGGCTTCGAGATATGGTTCACGTGAAACCTAATCGTCTCACGCAACTCCTAAGATGGGTGAGAACGTTGCTTCAATTCGGTTAAGGGTCCTGGTGAAAGATCTCCCGTCCTTACTCGTACAGATTCTAAAAAACTACCATAAACTTTTATTCTTCCGGTTTGTCCTGTTTGCCGAATTGAAGAGGCCTCGAGATATGGTTCACGTCAAACCTTATCGTCTTACGCAACTCGTAAGATGGGTGAGAACGTTGCTTCAATTCGGTTAAGGGTCCTGGTGAAAGATCTCCCGCCCTTGCTCGTACAGATTCTAAAGAACTACCATAAACTTTCATTCTTCCGGTTTGTGCTGTTCGCCAAATTGAAGCGGCCTCGAGATATGGTTCACGTGAAACCTTATCGTCTTACGCAACTCGTAAGATGGGTGCGGACTTTGCTTCAATTCGGTTAGGGGTCCTGGTGAAAGATCTCCCGCCCTTACTCGTACAGCTTCTAAAGAACTACCATAAGCTTTCATTCTTCCGGTTTGTGCTGTTTGCCGAATTGAAGCTGCCTCGAGATATGGTTCACGTGAAACCTTATCGTCTTACGCAACTCGTACCATGGGTAAGAACATTGCTTCAATTCGGTTAAGGGTCCTGGTGAAAGATCTGCCGCCCTTACTCGTACAGATTCTAAAGAACTACCATAAACTTTCATTCTTCCGGCTTGTGCTGTTCGCCGAATTGAAGCTGCCTCGAGATATGGTTCACGAGAAACCTTATCGTTTCACGCAACTCGTAAGATGGGTGCGGACTTTGCTTCAATTCGGTTAGGGGTCCTGGTGAAAGATCTCCCGCCCTTACGCGTACAGATTCAAAATAACTACTATAAACTTTCATTCTTCCGGTTTGTGCTATTTGCCGAATTGAAGCGGCCTCGAGATATGGTTCACGTCAAACCTTATCGTCTTACGCAACTCGTAAGATGGGTGAGAACGTTGCTTCAATTCGGTTATGGGTCCTGGTGAAAGATCTCCCGCCCTTGCTCGTACAGATTCTAAAGAACTACCATAAACTTTCATTCTTCCGGTTTGTGCTGTTCGCCAAATCGAAGCGGCCTCGAGATATGGTTCACGTGAAACCTTATCGTCTTACGCAACTCGTAAGATGGGTGCGGACTTTGCTTGAATTCGGTTCGGGGTCCTGGTGAAAGATCTCCCGCCCTTACTCGTACAGCTTCTAAAGAACTACCATAAGCTTTCATTCTTCCGGTTTGTGCTATTTGCCGAATTGAAGCTGCCTCGAGATATGGTTCACGTGAAACCTTATCGTCTTACGCAACTCGTAAGATGGGTGAGAACGTTGCTTCCATTCGGTTCAGGGTCCTGGTGAAAGATCTGCCGCCCTTACTCGTACAGATTCTAAAGAACTACCATAAACTTTCATTCTTCCGGTTTCTGCTGTTCGCCAAATCGAAGCGGCCTCGAGATATGGTTCACGTGAAACCTTATCGTCTTACGCAACTTGTAAGATTGGTGCGGACTTTGCTTCAATTCGGTTAGGGGTCCTGGTGAAAGATCTCCCGTCCTTACTCGTACAGATTCAAAATAACTACCATAAACTTTCATTCTTCCGGTTTGTGCTGTTTGCCGAATTGAAGCGGCCTCGAGATATGGATCACGTCAAACCTTATCGTCTTACACAACTCGTAAGATGGGTGAGAACGTTGCTTCTATTCGGTTAAGGGTCCTGGTGAAAGATCTCCTGCCCTTGCTCGTACAGATTCTAAAGAACTACCATAAACTTTCATTCTTCCGGTTTGTGCTGTTTGCCGAATTGAAGCGGCCTCGAGATATGGTTCACGTCAAACCTTGTCGTCTTAAGCAACTCGTAAGATGGGTGCGGACTTTGGTTCAATTCGGTTAAGGGTCCTGGTGAAAGATTTCCTGCCCTTACGCGTACAGATTCAAAATAACTACCATAAACTTTCATTCTTCCGGTTTGTGCTGTTTGCCGAATTGAAGCGGCTTCGAGATATGGTTCACGTGAAACCTAATCGTCTCACGCAACTCCTAAGATGGGTGAGAACGTTGCTTCAATTCGGTTAAGGGTCCTGGTGAAAGATCTCCCGTCCTTACTCGTACAGATTCTAAAAAACTACCATAAACTTTTATTCTTCCGGTTTGTCCTGTTTGCCGAATTGAAGAGGCCTCGAGATATGGTTCACGTGAAACCTTATCGTCTTACGCAACTCGTAAGATGGGTTCGGACTTTGCTTCAATTCGTTTAGGGGTCCTGGTGAAAGATCTCCCACCCTTACTTGTACAGATTCAAAATAACTACCATAAGCTTTCATTCTTCCGGTTTGTGCTGTTTGCCGAATTAAAGATCCCTCGAGATATGGTTCACGTGAAACCTTGTCGTCTTAAGCAACTCGTAAGATGGGTGCGTACTTTGGTTCAATTCGGTTAAGGGTCCTGGTGAAAGATTTCCCGCCCTTACGCGTACAGATTCAAAATAACTACCATAAACTTTCATTCTTCCGGTTTGTGCTGTTTGCCGAATTGAAGCGGCCTCGAGATATGGTTCACGTGAAACCTAATCGTCTTACGCAACTCGTAAGATGGGTGCGGACTTTGCTTCAATTTGGTTAGAGGTGCTGGTGAAAGATCTGCCGTCCTTACTCGTACAGATTCTAAAGAACTACCATAAGCTTTCATTCTTCCGGTTTGTGCTGTTTGCCGAATTGAAGATCCCTCGAGATACGGTTCACGTGAAACCTTATCGTCTTACGCAACTCGTAAGATGGGTGCGGACTTTGCTTCAATTCAGTTAGGGGTCCTGGTGAAAGATCTGCCGCCCTTACTCGTACAGATTCCAAAGAACTACCATAAACTTTCATTCTTCCGGCTTGTGCTGTTCGCCGAATTGAAGCTGCCTCGAGATATGGTTCACGTGAAACCTTATCGTCTTACGCAACTCCTAAGATGGGTGAGAACGTTGCTTCAATTCGGTTAAGGATCCTGGTGAAAGATCTGCCGCCCTTACTCGTACAGATTCTAAAGAACTACCATAAACTTTCATTCTTCCGGTTTGTGCTGTTCACCAAATCGAAGCGGCCTCGAGATATGGTTCACGTGAAACCTTATCGTCTTACGCAACTTGTAAGATGGGTGCGGACTTTGCTTCAATTCGGTTAGGGGTCCTGGTGAAAGATCTCCCGCCCTTACTCGTACAGCTTCTAAAGAACTACCATAAGCTTTCATTCTTCCGGTTTGTGCTATTTGCCGAATTGAAGCTGCCTCGAGATATGGTTCACGTGAAACCTTATCGTCTTACGCAACTCGTAAGATGGGTGAGAACGTTGCTTCCATTCGGTTCAGGGTCCTGGTGAAAGATCTGCCGCCCTTACTCGTACAGATTCTAAAGAACTACCATAAACTTTCATTCTTCCGGTTTCTGCTGTTCGCCAAATCGAAGCGGCCTCGAGATATGGTTCACGTGAAACCTTATCGTCTTACGCAACTTGTAAGATGGGTGCGGACTTTGCTTCAATTCGGTTAGGGGTCCTGGTGAAAGATCTCCCGCCCTTACGCGTACAGATTCAAAATAACTACTATAAACTTTCATTCTTCCGGTTTGTGCTATTTGCCGAATTGAAGCGGCCTCGAGATATGGTTCACGTCAAACCTTATCGTCTTACGCAACTCGTAAGATGGGTGAGAACGTTGCTTCAATTCGGTTAAGGGTCCTGGTGAAAGATCTCCCGCCCTTGCTCGTACAGATTCTAAAGAACTACCATAAACTTTCATTCTTCCGGTTTGTGCTGTTCGCCAAATCGAAGCGGCCTCGAGATATGGTTCACGTGAAACCTTATCGTCTTACGCAACTCGTAAGATGGGTGCGGACTTTGCTTGAATTCGGTTCGGGGTCCTGGTGAAAGATCTCCCGCCCTTACTCGTACAGCTTCTAAAGAACTACCATAAGCTTTCATTCTTCCGGTTTGTGCTGTTTGCCGAATTGAAGCTGCCTCAAGATATGGTTCACGTTAAACCTTATCGTCTTACGCAACTCGTACCATGGGTAAGAACGTTGCTTCAATTCGGTTAAGGGTCCTGGTGAAAGATCTGCCGTCCTTACTCGTACAGATTCTAAAGAACTACCATAAACTTTCATTCTTCCGGCTTGTGCTGTTCGCCGAATTGAAGCTGCCTCGAGATATGGTTCACGTGAAACCTTATCGTCTTACGCAACTCCTAAGATGGGTGAGAACGTTGCTTCAATTCGGTTAAGGGTCCTGGTGAAAGATCTGCCGCCCTTACTCGTACAGATTCTAAAGAACTACCATAAACTTTCATTCTTCCGGTTCCTGCTGTTCGCCAAATCGAAGCGGCCTCGAGATATGGTTCACGTGAAACCTTATCGTCTTACGCAACTTGTAAGATGGGTGCGGACTTTGCTTCAATTCGGTTAGGGGTCCTGGTGAAAGATCTCCCGTCCTTACTCGTACAGATTCAAAATAACTACCATAAACTTTCATTCTTCCGGTTTGTGCTGTTTGCCGAATTGAAGCGGCCTCGAGATATGGATCACGTCAAACCTTATCGTCTTACACAACTCGTAAGATGGGTGAGAACGTTGCTTCTATTCGGTTAAGGGTCCTGGTGAAAGATCTCCTGCCCTTGCTCGTACAGATTCTAAAGAACTACCATAAACTTTCATTCTTCCGGTTTGTGCTGTTTGCCGAATTGAAGCGGCCTCGAGATATGGTTCACGTCAAACCTTGTCGTCTTAAGCAACTCGTAAGATGGGTGCGGACTTTGGTTCAATTCGGTTAAGGGTCCTGGTGAAAGATTTCCCGCCCTTACGCGTACAGATTCAAAATAACTACCATAAACTTTCATTCTTCCGGTTTGTGCTGTTTGCCGAATTGAAGCGGCTTCGAGATATGGTTCACGTGAAACCTAATCGTCTCACGCAACTTCTAAGATGGGTGAGAACGTTGCTTCAATTCGGTTAAGGGTCCTGGTGAAAGATCTCCCGTCCTTACTCGTACAGATTCTAAAAAACTACCATAAACTTTTATTCTTCCGGTTTGTCCTGTTTGCCGAATTGAAGAGGCCTCGAGATATGGTTCACGTCAAACCTTATCGTCTTACGCAACTCGTAAGATGGGTGAGAACGTTGCTTCAATTCGGTTAAGGGTCCTGGTGAAAGATCTCCCGCCCTTGCTCGTACAGATTCTAAAGAACTACCATAAACTTTCATTCTTCCGGTTTGTGCTGTTCGCCAAATTGAAGCGGCCTCGAGATATGGTTCACGTGAAACCTTATCGTCTTACGCAACTCGTAAGATGGGTGCGGACTTTGCTTCAATTCGGTTAGGGGTCCTGGTGAAAGATCTCCCGCCCTTACTCGTACAGCTTCTAAAGAACTACCATAAGCTTTCATTCTTCCGGTTTGTGCTGTTTGCCGAATTGAAGCTGCCTCGAGATATGGTTCACGTGAAACCTTATCGTCTTACGCAACTCGTACCATGGGTAAGAACATTGCTTCAATTCGGTTAAGGGTCCTGGTGAAAGATCTGCCGCCCTTACTCGTACAGATTCTAAAGAACTACCATAAACTTTCATTCTTCCGGCTTGTGCTGTTCGCCGAATTGAAGCTGCCTCGAGATATGGTTCACGAGAAACCTTATCGTTTCACGCAACTCGTAAGATGGGTGCGGACTTTGCTTCAATTCGGTTAGGGGTCCTGGTGAAAGATCTCCCGCCCTTACGCGTACAGATTCAAAATAACTACTATAAACTTTCATTCTTCCGGTTTGTGCTATTTGCCGAATTGAAGCGGCCTCGAGATATGGTTCACGTCAAACCTTATCGTCTTACGCAACTCGTAAGATGGGTGAGAACGTTGCTTCAATTCGGTTATGGGTCCTGGTGAAAGATCTCCCGCCCTTGCTCGTACAGATTCTAAAGAACTACCATAAACTTTCATTCTTCCGGTTTGTGCTGTTCGCCAAATCGAAGCGGCCTCGAGATATGGTTCACGTGAAACCTTATCGTCTTACGCAACTCGTAAGATGGGTGCGGACTTTGCTTGAATTCGGTTCGGGGTCCTGGTGAAAGATCTCCCGCCCTTACTCGTACAGCTTCTAAAGAACTACCATAAGCTTTCATTCTTCCGGTTTGTGCTATTTGCCGAATTGAAGCTGCCTCGAGATATGGTTCACGTGAAACCTTATCGTCTTAGGCAACTCGTAAGATGGGTGAGAACGTTGCTTCCATTCGGTTCAGGGTCCTGGTGAAAGATCTGCCGCCCTTACTCGTACAGATTCTAAAGAACTACCATAAACTTTCATTCTTCCGGTTTCTGCTGTTCGCCAAATCGAAGCGGCCTCGAGATATGGTTCACGTGAAACCTTATCGTCTTACGCAACTTGTAAGATGGGTGCGGACTTTGCTTCAATTCGGTTAGGGGTCCTGGTGAAAGATCTCCCGCCCTTACGCGTACAGATTCAAAATAACTACTATAAACTTTCATTCTTCCGGTTTGTGCTATTTGCCGAATTGAAGCGGCCTCGAGATATGGTTCACGTCAAACCTTATCGTCTTACGCAACTCGTAAGATGGGTGAGAACGTTGCTTCAATTCGGTTAAGGGTCCTGGTGAAAGGTCTCCCGCCCTTGCTCGTACAGATTCTAAAGAACTACCATAAACTTTCATTCTTCCGGTTTGTGCTGTTCGCCAAATCGAAGCGGCCTCGAGATATGGTTCACGTGAAACCTTATCGTCTTACGCAACTCGTAAGATGGGTGCGGACTTTGCTTGAATTCGGTTCGGGGTCCTGGTGAAAGATCTCCCGCCCTTACTCGTACAGCTTCTAAAGAACTACCATAAGCTTTCATTCTTCCGGTTTGTGCTGTTTGCCGAATTGAAGCTGCCTCAAGATATGGTTCACGTTAAACCTTATCGTCTTACGCAACTCGTACCATGGGTAAGAACGTTGCTTCAATTCGGTTAAGGGTCCTGGTGAAAGATCTGCCGTCCATACTCGTACAGATTCTAAAGAACTACCATAAACTTTCATTCTTCCGGCTTGTGCTGTTCGCCGAATTGAAGCTGCCTCGAGATATGGTTCACGTGAAACCTTATCATCTTACGCAACTCCTAAGATGGGTGAGAACGTTGCTTCAATTCGGTTAAGGGTCCTGGTGAAAGATCTGCCGCCCTTACTCGTACAGATTCTAAAGAACTACCATAAACTTTCATTCTTCCGGTTCCTGCTGTTCGCCAAATCGAAGCGGCCTCGAGATATGGTTCACGTGAAACCTTATCGTCTTACGCAACTTGTAAGATGGGTGCGGACTTTGCTTCAATTCGGTTAGGGGTCCTGGTGAAAGATCTCCCGTCCTTACTCGTACAGATTCAAAATAACTACCATAAACTTTCATTCTTCCGGTTTGTGCTGTTTGCCGAATTGAAGCGGCCTCGAGATATGGATCACGTCAAACCTTATCGTCTTACACAACTCGTAAGATGGGTGAGAACGTTGCTTCTATTCGGTTAAGGGTCCTGGTGAAAGATCTCCTGCCCTTGCTCGTACAGATTCTAAAGAACTACCATAAACTTTCATTCTTCCGGTTTGTGCTGTTTGCCGAATTGAAGCGGCCTCGAGATATGGTTCACGTCAAACCTTGTCGTCTTAAGCAACTCGTAAGATGGGTGCGGACTTTGGTTCAATTCGGTTAAGGGTCCTGGTGAAAGATTTCCCGCCCTTACGCGTACAGATTCAAAATAACTACCATAAACTTTCATTCTTCCGGTTTGTGCTGTTTGCCGAATTCGAAGCGGCTTCGAGATATGGTTCACGTGAAACCTAATCGTCTCACGCAACTCCTAAGATGGGTGAGAACGTTGCTTCAATTCGGTTAAGGGTCCTGGTGAAAGATCTCCCGTCCTTACTCGTACAGATTCTAAAAAACTACCATAAACTTTTATTCTTCCGGTTTGTCCTGTTTGCCGAATTGAAGAGGCCTCGAGATATGGTTCACGTCAAACCTTATCGTCTTACGCAACTCGTAAGATGGGTGAGAACGTTGCTTCAATTCGGTTAAGGGTCCTGGTGAAAGATCTCCCGCCCTTGCTCGTACAGATTCTAAAGAACTACCATAAACTTTCATTCTTCCGGTTTGTGCTGTTCGCCAAATCGAAGCGGCCTCGAGATATGGTTCACGTGAAACCTTATCGTCTTACGCAACTCGTAAGATGGGTGCGGACTTTGCTTGAATTCGGTTCGGGGTCCTGGTGAAAGATCTCCCGCCCTTACTCGTACAGCTTCTAAAGAACTACCATAAGCTTTCATTCTTCCGGTTTGTGCTGTTTGCCGAATTGAAGCTGCCTCGAGATATGGTTCACGTGAAACCTTATCGTCTTACGCAACTCGTACCATGGGTAAGAACGTTGCTTCAATTCGGTTAAGGGTCCTGGTGAAAGATCTGCCGCCCTTACTCGTACAGATTCTAAAGAACTACCATAAACTTTCATTCTTCCGGCTTGTGCTGTTCGCCGAATTGAAGCTGCCTCGAGATATGGTTCACGAGAAACCTTATCGTTTCACGCAACTCGTAAGATGGGTGCGGACTTTGCTTCAATTCGGTTAGGGGTCCTGGTGAAAGATCTCCCGCCCTTACGCGTACAGATTCAAAATAACTACTATAAACTTTCATTCTTCCGGTTTGTGCTATTTGCCGAATTGAAGCGGCCTCGAGATATGGTTCACGTCAAACCTTATCGTCTTACGCAACTCGTAAGATGGGTGAGAACGTTGCTTCAATTCGGTTATGGGTCCTGGTGAAAGATCTCCCGCCCTTGCTCGTACAGATTCTAAAGAACTACCATAAACTTTCATTCTTCCGGTTTGTGCTGTTCGCCAAATCGAAGCGGCCTCGAGATATGGTTCACGTGAAACCTTATCGTCTTACGCAACTCGTAAGATGGGTGCGGACTTTGCTTGAATTCGGTTCGGGGTCCTGGTGAAAGATCTCCCGCCCTTACTCGTACAGCTTCTAAAGAACTACCATAAGCTTTCATTCTTCCGGTTTGTGCTATTTGCCGAATTGAAGCTGCCTCGAGATATGGTTCACGTGAAACCTTATCGTCTTACGCAACTCGTAAGATGGGTGAGAACGTTGCTTCCATTCGGTTCAGGGTCCTGGTGAAAGATCTGCCGCCCTTACTCGTACAGATTCTAAAGAACTACCATAAACTTTCATTCTTCCGGCTTGTGCTGTTCGCCGAATTGAAGCTGCCTCGAGATATGGTTCACGAGAAACCTTATCGTTTCACGCAACTCGTAAGATGGGTGCGGACTTTGCTTCAATTCGGTTAGGGGTCCTGGTGAAAGATCTCCCGCCCTTACGCGTACAGATTCAAAATAACTACTATAAACTTTCATTCTTCCGGTTTGTGCTATTTGCCGAATTGAAGCGGCCTCGAGATATGGTTCACGTCAAACCTTATCGTCTTACGCAACTCGTAAGATGGGTGAGAACGTTGCTTCAATTCGGTTATGGGTCCTGGTGAAAGATCTCCCGCCCTTGCTCGTACAGATTCTAAAGAACTACCATAAACTTTCATTCTTCCGGTTTGTGCTGTTCGCCAAATCGAAGCGGCCTCGAGATATGGTTCACGTGAAACCTTATCGTCTTACGCAACTCGTAAGATGGGTGCGGACTTTGCTTGAATTCGGTTCGGGGTCCTGGTGAAAGATCTCCCGCCCTTACTCGTACAGCTTCTAAAGAACTACCATAAGCTTTCATTCTTCCGGTTTGTGCTATTTGCCGAATTGAAGCTGCCTCGAGATATGGTTCACGTGAAACCTTATCGTCTTACGCAACTCGTAAGATGGGTGAGAACGTTGCTTCCATTCGGTTCAGGGTCCTGGTGAAAGATCTGCCGCCCTTACTCGTACAGATTCTAAAGAACTACCATAAACTTTCATTCTTCCGGTTTCTGCTGTTCGCCAAATCGAAGCGGCCTCGAGATATGGTTCACGTGAAACCTTATCGTCTTACGCAACTTGTAAGATGGGTGCGGACTTTGCTTCAATTCGGTTAGGGGTCCTGGTGAAAGATCTCCCGCCCTTACGCGTACAGATTCAAAATAACTACTATAAACTTTCATTCTTCCGGTTTGTGCTATTTGCCGAATTGAAGCGGCCTCGAGATATGGTTCACGTCAAACCTTATCGTCTTACGCAACTCGTAAGATGGGTGAGAACGTTGCTTCAATTCGGTTAAGGGTCCTGGTGAAAGGTCTCCCGCCCTTGCTCGTACAGATTCTAAAGAACTACCATAAATTTTCATTCTTCCGGTTTGTGCTGTTCGCCAAATCGAAGCGGCCTCGAGATATGGTTCACGTGAAACCTTATCGTCTTACGCAACTCGTAAGATGGGTGCGGACTTTGCTTGAATTCGGTTCGGGGTCCTGGTGAAAGATCTCCCGCCCTTACTCGTACAGCTTCTAAAGAACTACCATAAGCTTTCATTCTTCCGGTTTGTGCTGTTTGCCGAATTGAAGCTGCCTCAAGATATGGTTCACGTTAAACCTTATCGTCTTACGCAACTCGTACCATGGGTAAGAACGTTGCTTCAATTCGGTTAAGGGTCCTGGTGAAAGATCTGCCGTCCATACTCGTACAGATTCTAAAGAACTACCATAAACTTTCATTCTTCCGGCTTGTGCTGTTCGCCGAATTGAAGCTGCCTCGAGATATGGTTCACGTGAAACCTTATCGTCTTACGCAACTCCTAAGATGGGTGAGAACGTTGCTTCAATTCGGTTAAGGGTCCTGGTGAAAGATCTGCCGCCCTTACTCGTACAGATTCTAAAGAACTACCATAAACTTTCATTCTTCCGGTTCCTGCTGTTCGCCAAATCGAAGCGGCCTCGAGATATGGTTCACGTGAAACCTTATCGTCTTACGCAACTTGTAAGATGGGTGCGGACTTTGCTTCAATTCGGTTAGGGGTCCTGGTGAAAGATCTCCCGTCCTTACTCGTACAGATTCAAAATAACTACCATAAACTTTCATTCTTCCGGTTTGTGCTGTTTGCCGAATTGAAGCGGCCTCGAGATATGGATCACGTCAAACCTTATCGTCTTACACAACTCGTAAGATGGGTGAGAACGTTGCTTCTATTCGGTTAAGGGTCCTGGTGAAAGATCTCCTGCCCTTGCTCGTACAGATTCTAAAGAACTACCATAAACTTTCATTCTTCCGGTTTGTGCTGTTTGCCGAATTGAAGCGGCCTCGAGATATGGTTCACGTCAAACCTTGTCGTCTTAAGCAACTCGTAAGATGGGTGCGGACTTTGGTTCAATTCGGTTAAGGGTCCTGGTGAAAGATTTCCCGCCCTTACGCGTACAGATTCAAAATAACTACCATAAACTTTCATTCTTCCGGTTTGTGCTGTTTGCCGAATTGAAGCGGCTTCGAGATATGGTTCACGTGAAACCTAATCGTCTCACGCAACTCCTAAGATGGGTGAGAACGTTGCTTCAATTCGGTTAAGGGTCCTGGTGAAAGATCTCCCGTCCTTACTCGTACAGATTCTAAAAAACTACCATAAACTTTTATTCTTCCGGTTTGTCCTGTTTGCCGAATTGAAGAGGCCTCGAGATATGGTTCACGTCAAACCTTATCGTCTTACGCAACTCGTAAGATGGGTGAGAACGTTGCTTCAATTCGGTTAAGGGTCCTGGTGAAAGATCTCCCGCCCTTGCTCGTACAGATTCTAAAGAACTACCATAAACTTTCATTCTTCCGGTTTGTGCTGTTCGCCAAATCGAAGCGGCCTCGAGATATGGTTCACGTGAAACCTTATCGTCTTACGCAACTCGTAAGATGGGTGCGGACTTTGCTTGAATTCGGTTCGGGGTCCTGGTGAAAGATCTCCCGCCCTTACTCGTACAGCTTCTAAAGAACTACCATAAGCTTTCATTCTTCCGGTTTGTGCTGTTTGCCGAATTGAAGCTGCCTCGAGATATGGTTCACGTGAAACCTTATCGTCTTACGCAACTCGTACCATGGGTAAGAACGTTGCTTCAATTCGGTTAAGGGTCCTGGTGAAAGATCTGCCGCCCTTACTCGTACAGATTCTAAAGAACTACCATAAACTTTCATTCTTCCGGCTTGTGCTGTTCGCCGAATTGAAGCTGCCTCGAGATATGGTTCACGAGAAACCTTATCGTTTCACGCAACTCGTAAGATGGGTGCGGACTTTGCTTCAATTCGGTTAGGGGTCCTGGTGAAAGATCTCCCGCCCTTACGCGTACAGATTCAAAATAACTACTATAAACTTTCATTCTTCCGGTTTGTGCTATTTGCCGAATTGAAGCGGCCTCGAGATATGGTTCACGTCAAACCTTATCGTCTTACGCAACTCGTAAGATGGGTGAGAACGTTGCTTCAATTCGGTTATGGGTCCTGGTGAAAGATCTCCCGCCCTTGCTCGTACAGATTCTAAAGAACTACCATAAACTTTCATTCTTCCGGTTTGTGCTGTTCGCCAAATCGAAGGGGCCTCGAGATATGGTTCACGTGAAACCTTATCGTCTTACGCAACTCGTAAGATGGGTGCGGACTTTGCTTGAATTCGGTTCGGGGTCCTGGTGAAAGATCTCCCGCCCTTACTCGTACAGCTTCTAAAGAACTACCATAAGCTTTCATTCTTCCGGTTTGTGCTATTTGCCGAATTGAAGCTGCCTCGAGATATGGTTCACGTGAAACCTTATCGTCTTACGCAACTCGTAAGATGGGTGAGAACGTTGCTTCCATTCGGTTCAGGGTCCTGGTGAAAGATCTGCCGCCCTTACTCGTACAGATTCTAAAGAACTACCATAAACTTTCATTCTTCCGGTTTCTGCTGTTCGCCAAATCGAAGCGGCCTCGAGATATGGTTCACGTGAAACCTTATCGTCTTACGCAACTTGTAAGATGGGTGCGGACTTTGCTTCAATTCGGTTAGGGGTCCTGGTGAAAGATCTCCAGCCCTTACGCGTACAGATTCAAAATAACTACTATAAACTTTCATTCTTCCGGTTTGTGCTATTTGCCGAATTGAAGCGGCCTCGAGATATGGTTCACGTCAAACCTTATCGTCTTACGCAACTCGTAAGATGGGTGAGAACGTTGCTTCAATTCGGTTAAGGGTCCTGGTGAAAGATCTCCCGCCCTTGTTCGTACAGATTCTAAAGAACTACCATAAACTTTCATTCTTCCGGTTTGTGCTGTTCGCCAAATCGAAGCGGCCTCGAGATATGGTTCACGTGAAACCTTATCGTCTTACGCAACTCGTAAGATGGGTGCGGACTTTGCTTGAATTCGGTTCGGGGTCCTGGTGAAAGATCTCCCGCCCTTACTCGTACAGCTTCTAAAGAACTACCATAAGCTTTCATTCTTCCGGTTTGTGCTGTTTGCCGAATTGAAGCTGCCTCAAGATATGGTTCACGTTAAACCTTATCGTCTTACGCAACTCGTACCATGGGTAAGAACGTTGCTTCAATTCGGTTAAGGGTCCTGGTGAAAGATCTGCCGTCCTTACTCGTACAGATTCTAAAGAACTACCATAAACTTTCATTCTTCCGGCTTGTGCTGTTCGCCGAATTGAAGCTGCCTCGAGATATGGTTCACGTGAAACCTTATCGTCTTACGCAACTCCTAAGATGGGTGAGAACGTTGCTTCAATTCGGTTAAGGGTCCTGGTGAAAGATCTGCCGCCCTTACTCGTACAGATTCTAAAGAACTACCATAAACTTTCATTCTTCCGGTTCCTGCTGTTCGCCAAATCGAAGCGGCCTCGAGATATGGTTCACGTGAAACCTTATCGTCTTACGCAACTTGTAAGATGGGTGCGGACTTTGCTTCAATTCGGTTAGGGGTCCTGGTGAAAGATCTCCCGTCCTTACTCGTACAGATTCAAAATAACTACCATAAACTTTCATTCTTCCGGTTTGTGCTGTTTGCCGAATTGAAGCGGCCTCGAGATATGGATCACGTCAAACCTTATCGTCTTACACAACTCGTAAGATGGGTGAGAACGTTGCTTCTATTCGGTTAAGGGTCCTGGTGAAAGATCTCCTGCCCTTGCTCGTACAGATTCTAAAGAACTACCATAAACTTTCATTCTTCCGGTTTGTGCTGTTTGCCGAATTGAAGCGGCCTCGAGATATGGTTCACGTCAAACCTTGTCGTCTTAAGCAACTCGTAAGATGGGTGCGGACTTTGGTTCAATTCGGTTAAGGGTCCTGGTGAAAGATTTCCCGCCCTTACGCGTACAGATTCAAAATAACTACCATAAACTTTCATTCTTCCGGTTTGTGCTGTTTGCCGAATTGAAGCGGCTTCGAGATATGGTTCACGTGAAACCTAATCGTCTCACGCAACTCCTAAGATGGGTGAGAACGTTGCTTCAATTCGGTTAAGGGTCCTGGTGAAAGATCTCCCGTCCTTACTCGTACAGATTCTAAAAAACTACCATAAACTTTTATTCTTCCGGTTTGTCCTGTTTGCCGAATTGAAGAGGCCTCGAGATATGGTTCACGTCAAACCTTATCGTCTTACGCAACTCGTAAGATGGGTGAGAACGTTGCTTCAATTCGGTTAAGGGTCCTGGTGAAAGATCTCCCGCCCTTGCTCGTACAGATTCTAAAGAACTACCATAAACTTTCATTCTTCCGGTTTGTGCTGTTCGCCAAATCGAAGCGGCCTCGAGATATGGTTCACGTGAAACCTTATCGTCTTACGCAACTCGTAAGATGGGTGCGGACTTTGCTTGAATTCGGTTCGGGGTCCTGGTGAAAGATCTCCCGCCCTTACTCGTACAGCTTCTAAAGAACTACCATAAGCTTTCATTCTTCCGGTTTGTGCTGTTTGCCGAATTGAAGCTGCCTCGAGATATGGTTCACGTGAAACCTTATCGTCTTACGCAACTCGTACCATGGGTAAGAACGTTGCTTCAATTCGGTTAAGGGTCCTGGTGAAAGATCTGCCGCCCTTACTCGTACAGATTCTAAAGAACTACCATAAACTTTCATTCTTCCGGCTTGTGCTGTTCGCCGAATTGAAGCTGCCTCGAGATATGGTTCACGAGAAACCTTATCGTTTCACGCAACTCGTAAGATGGGTGCGGACTTTGCTTCAATTCGGTTAGGGGTCCTGGTGAAAGATCTCCCGCCCTTACGCGTACAGATTCAAAATAACTACTATAAACTTTCATTCTTCCGGTTTGTGCTATTTGCCGAATTGAAGCGGCCTCGAGATATGGTTCACGTCAAACCTTATCGTCTTACGCAACTCGTAAGATGGGTGAGAACGTTGCTTCAATTCGGTTATGGGTCCTGGTGAAAGATCTCCCGCCCTTGCTCGTACAGATTCTAAAGAACTACCATAAACTTTCATTCTTCCGGTTTGTGCTGTTCGCCAAATCGAAGGGGCCTCGAGATATGGTTCACGTGAAACCTTATCGTCTTACGCAACTCGTAAGATGGGTGCGGACTTTGCTTGAATTCGGTTCGGGGTCCTGGTGAAAGATCTCCCGCCCTTACTCGTACAGCTTCTAAAGAACTACCATAAGCTTTCATTCTTCCGGTTTGTGCTATTTGCCGAATTGAAGCTGCCTCGAGATATGGTTCACGTGAAACCTTATCGTCTTACGCAACTCGTAAGATGGGTGAGAACGTTGCTTCCATTCGGTTCAGGGTCCTGGTGAAAGATCTGCCGCCCTTACTCGTACAGATTCTAAAGAACTACCATAAACTTTCATTCTTCCGGTTTCTGCTGTTCGCCAAATCGAAGCGGCCTCGAGATATGGTTCACGTGAAACCTTATCGTCTTACGCAACTTGTAAGATGGGTGCGGACTTTGCTTCAATTCGGTTAGGGGTCCTGGTGAAAGATCTCCCGCCCTTACGCGTACAGATTCAAAATAACTACTATAAACATTCATTCTTCCGGTTTGTGCTATTTGCCGAATTGAAGCGGCCTCGAGATATGGTTCACGTCAAACCTTATCGTCTTACGCAACTCGTAAGATGGGTGAGAACGTTGCTTCAATTCGGTTAAGGGTCCTGGTGAAAGATCTCCCGCCCTTGCTCGTACAGATTCTAAAGAACTACCATAAACTTTCATTCTTCCGGTTTGTGCTGTTCGCCAAATCGAAGCGGCCTCGAGATATGGTTCACGTGAAACCTTATCGTCTTACGCAACTCGTAAGATGGGTGCGGACTTTGCTTGAATTCGGTTCGGGGTCCTGGTGAAAGATCTCCCGCCCTTACTCGTACAGCTTCTAAAGAACTACCATAAGCTTTCATTCTTCCGGTTTGTGCTGTTTGCCGAATTGAAGCTGCCTCAAGATATGGTTCACGTTAAACCTTATCGTCTTACGCAACTCGTACCATGGGTAAGAACGTTGCTTCAATTCGGTTAAGGGTCCTGGTGAAAGATCTGCCGTCCTTACTCGTACAGATTCTAAAGAACTACCATAAACTTTCATTCATCCGGCTTGTGCTGTTCGCCGAATTGAAGCTGCCTCGAGATATGGTTCACGTGAAACCTTATCGTCTTACGCAACTCCTAAGATGGGTGAGAACGTTGCTTCAATTCGGTTAAGGGTCCTGGTGAAAGATCTGCCGCCCTTACTCGTACAGATTCTAAAGAACTACCATAAACTTTCATTCTTCCGGTTCCTGCTGTTCGCCAAATCGAAGCGGCCTCGAGATATGGTTCACGTGAAACCTTATCGTCTTACGCAACTTGTAAGATGGGTGCGGACTTTGCTTCAATTCGGTTAGGGGTCCTGGTGAAAGATCTCCCGTCCTTACTCGTACAGATTCAAAATAACTACCATAAACTTTCATTCTTCCGGTTTGTGCTGTTTGCCGAATTGAAGCGGCCTCGAGATATGGATCACGTCAAACCTTATCGTCTTACACAACTCGTAAGATGGGTGAGAACGTTGCTTCTATTCGGTTAAGGGTCCTGGTGAAAGATCTCCTGCCCTTGCTCGTACAGATTCTAAAGAACTACCATAAACTTTCATTCTTCCGGTTTGTGCTGTTTGCCGAATTGAAGCGGCCTCGAGATATGGTTCACGTCAAACCTTGTCGTCTTAAGCAACTCGTAAGATGGGTGCGGACTTTGGTTCAATTCGGTTAAGGGTCCTGGTGAAAGATTTCCCGCCCTTACGCGTACAGATTCAAAATAACTACCATAAACTTTCATTCTTCCGGTTTGTGCTGTTTGCCGAATTGAAGCGGCTTCGAGATATGGTTCACGTGAAACCTAATCGTCTCACGCAACTCCTAAGATGGGTGAGAACGTTGCTTCAATTCGGTTAAGGGTCCTGGTGAAAGATCTCCCGTCCTTACTCGTACAGATTCTAAAAAACTACCATAAACTTTTATTCTTCCGGTTTGTCCTGTTTGCCGAATTGAAGAGGCCTCGAGATATGGTTCACGTCAAACCTTATCGTCTTACGCAACTCGTAAGATGGGTGAGAACGTTGCTTCAATTCGGTTAAGGGTCCTGGTGAAAGATCTCCCGCCCTTGCTCGTACAGATTCTAAAGAACTACCATAAACTTTCATTCTTCCGGTTTGTGCTGTTCGCCAAATCGAAGCGGCCTCGAGATATGGTTCACGTGAAACCTTATCGTCTTACGCAACTCGTAAGATGGGTGCGGACTTTGCTTGAATTCGGTTCGGGGTCCTGGTGAAAGATCTCCCGCCCTTACTCGTACAGCTTCTAAAGAACTACCATAAGCTTTCATTCTTCCGGTTTGTGCTGTTTGCCGAATTGAAGCTGCCTCGAGATATGGTTCACGTGAAACCTTATCGTCTTACGCAACTCGTACCATGGGTAAGAACGTTGCTTCAATTCGGTTAAGGGTCCTGGTGAAAGATCTGCCGCCCTTACTCGTACAGATTCTAAAGAACTACCATAAACTTTCATTCTTCCGGCTTGTGCTGTTCGCCGAATTGAAGCTGCCTCGAGATATGGTTCACGAGAAACCTTATCGTTTCACGCAACTCGTAAGATGGGTGCGGACTTTGCTTCAATTCGGTTAGGGGTCCTGGTGAAAGATCTCCCGCCCTTACGCGTACAGATTCAAAATAACTACTATAAACTTTCATTCTTCCGGTTTGTGCTATTTGCCGAATTGAAGCGGCCTCGAGATATGGTTCACGTCAAACCTTATCGTCTTACGCAACTCGTAAGATGGGTGAGAACGTTGCTTCAATTCGGTTATGGGTCCTGGTGAAAGATCTCCCGCCCTTGCTCGTACAGATTCTAAAGAACTACCATAAACTTTCATTCTTCCGGTTTGTGCTGTTCGCCAAATCGAAGGGGCCTCGAGATATGGTTCACGTGAAACCTTATCGTCTTACGCAACTCGTAAGATGGGTGCGGACTTTGCTTGAATTCGGTTCGGGGTCCTGGTGAAAGATCTCCCGCCCTTACTCGTACAGCTTCTAAAGAACTACCATAAGCTTTCATTCTTCCGGTTTGTGCTATTTGCCGAATTGAAGCTGCCTCGAGATATGGTTCACGTGAAACCTTATCGTCTTACGCAACTCGTAAGATGGGTGAGAACGTTGCTTCCATTCGGTTCAGGGTCCTGGTGAAAGATCTGCCGCCCTTACTCGTACAGATTCTAAAGAACTACCATAAACTTTCATTCTTCCGGTTTCTGCTGTTCGCCAAATCGAAGCGGCCTCGAGATATGGTTCACGTGAAACCTTATCGTCTTACGCAACTTGTAAGATGGGTGCGGACTTTGCTTCAATTCGGTTAGGGGTCCTGGTGAAAGATCTCCCGCCCTTACGCGTACAGATTCAAAATAACTACTATAAACTTTCATTCTTCCGGTTTGTGCTATTTGCCGAATTGAAGCGGCCTCGAGATATGGTTCACGTCAAACCTTATCGTCTTACGCAACTCGTAAGATGGGTGAGAACGTTGCTTCAATTCGGTTAAGGGTCCTGGTGAAAGATCTCCCGCCCTTGCTCGTACAGATTCTAAAGAACTACCATAAACTTTCATTCTTCCGGTTTGTGCTGTTCGCCAAATCGAAGCGGCCTCGAGATATGGTTCACGTGAAACCTTATCGTCTTACGCAACTCGTAAGATGGGTGCGGACTTTGCTTGAATTCGGTTCGGGGTCCTGGTGAAAGATCTCCCGCCCTTACTCGTACAGCTTCTAAAGAACTACCATAAGCTTTCATTCTTCCGGTTTGTGCTGTTTGCCGAATTGAAGCTGCCTCAAGATATGGTTCACGTTAAACCTTATCGTCTTACGCAACTCGTACCATGGGTAAGAACGTTGCTTCAATTCGGTTAAGGGTCCTGGTGAAAGATCTGCCGTCCTTACTCGTACAGATTCTAAAGAACTACCATAAACTTTCATTCTTCCGGCTTGTGCTGTTCGCCGAATTGAAGCTGCTTCGAGATATGGTTCACGTGAAACCTTATCGTCTTACGCAACTCCTAAGATGGGTGAGAACGTTGCTTCAATTCGGTTAAGGGTCCTGGTGAAAGATCTGCCGCCCTTACTCGTACAGATTCTAAAGAACTACCATAAACTTTCATTCTTCCGGTTCCTGCTGTTCGCCAAATCGAAGCGGCCTCGAGATATGGTTCACGTGAAACCTTATCGTCTTACGCAACTTGTAAGATGGGTGCGGACTTTGCTTCAATTCGGTTAGGGGTCCTGGTGAAAGATCTCCCGTCCTTACTCGTACAGATTCAAAATAACTACCATAAACTTTCATTCTTCCGGTTTGTGCTGTTTGCCGAATTGAAGCGGCCTCGAGATATGGTTCACGTCAAACCTTATCGTCTTACGCAACTCGTAAGATGGGTGAGAACGTTGCTTCAATTCGGTTAAGGGTCCTGGTGAAAGATCTCCCGCCCTTGCTCGTACAGATTCTAAAGAACTACCATAAACTTTCATTCTTCCGGTTTGTGCTGTTCGCCAAATCGAAGCGGCCTCGAGATATGGTTCACGTGAAACCTTATCGTCTTACGCAACTCGTAAGATGGGTGTGGACTTTGCTTGAATTCGGTTCGGGGTCCTGGTGAAAGATCTCCCGCCCTTACTCGTACAGCTTCTAAAGAACTACCATAAGCTTTCATTCTTCCGGTTTGTGCTGTTTGCCGAATTGAAGCTGCCTCGAGATATGGTTCACGTGAAACCTTATCGTCTTACGCAACTCGTACCATGGGTAAGAACGTTGCTTCAATTCGGTTAAGGGTCCTGGTGAAAGATCTGCCGCCCTTACTCGTACAGATTCTAAAGAACTACCATAAACTTTCATTCTTCCGGCTTGTGCTGTTCGCCGAATTGAAGCTGCCTCGAGATATGGTTCACGAGAAACCTTATCGTTTCACGCAACTCGTAAGATGGGTGCGGACTTTGCTTCAATTCGGTTAGGGGTCCTGGTGAAAGATCTCCCGCCCTTACGCGTACAGATTCAAAATAACTACTATAAACTTTCATTCTTCCGGTTTGTGCTATTTGCCGAATTGAAGCGGCCTCGAGATATGGTTCACGTCAAACCTTATCGTCTTACGCAACTCGTAAGATGGGTGAGAACGTTGCTTCAATTCGGTTATGGGTCCTGGTGAAAGATCTCCCGCCCTTGCTCGTACAGATTCTAAAGAACTACCATAAACTTTCATTCTTCCGGTTTGTGCTGTTCGCCAAATCGAAGCGGCCTCGAGATATGGTTCACGTGAAACCTTATCGTCTTACGCAACTCGTAAGATGGGTGCGGACTTTGCTTGAATTCGGTTCGGGGTCCTGGTGAAAGATCTCCCGCCCTTACTCGTACAGCTTCTAAAGAACTACCATAAGCTTTCATTCTTCCGGTTTGTGCTATTTGCCGAATTGAAGCTGCCTCGAGATATGGTTCACGTGAAACCTTATCGTCTTACGCAACTCGTAAGATGGGTGAGAACGTTGCTTCCATTCGGTTCAGGGTCCTGGTGAAAGATCTGCCGCCCTTACTCGTACAGATTCTAAAGAACTACCATAAACTTTCATTCTTCCGGTTTCTGCTGTTCGCCAAATCGAAGCGGCCTCGAGATATGGTTCACGTGAAACCTTATCGTCTTACGCAACTTGTAAGATGGGTGCGGACTTTGCTTCAATTCGGTTAGGGGTCCTGGTGAAAGATCTCCCGCCCTTACGCGTACAGATTCAAAATAACTACTATAAACTTTCATTCTTCCGGTTTGTGCTATTTGCCGAATTGAAGCGGCCTCGAGATATGGTTCACGTCAAACCTTATCGTCTTACGCAACTCGTAAGATGGGTGAGAACGTTGCTTCAATTCGGTTAAGGGTCCTGGTGAAAGATCTCCCGCCCTTGCTCGTACAGATTCTAAAGAACTACCATAAACTTTCATTCTTCCGGTTTGTGCTGTTCGCCAAATCGAAGCGGCCTCGAGATATGGTTCACGTGAAACCTTATCGTCTTACGCAACTCGTAAGATGGGTGCGGACTTTGCTTGAATTCGGTTCGGGGTCCTGGTGAAAGATCTCCCGCCCTTACTCGTACAGCTTCTAAAGAACTACCATAAGCTTTCATTCTTCCGGTTTGTGCTGTTTGCCGAATTGAAGCTGCCTCAAGATATGGTTCACGTTAAACCTTATCGTCTTACGCAACTCGTACCATGGGTAAGAACGTTGCTTCAATTCGGTTAAGGGTCCTGGTGAAAGATCTGCCGTCCTTACTCGTACAGATTCTAAAGAACTACCATAAACTTTCATTCTTCCGGCTTGTGCTGTTCGCCGAATTGAAGCTGCCTCGAGATATGGTTCACGTGAAACCTTATCGTCTTACGCAACTCCTAAGATGGGTGAGAACGTTGCTTCAATTCGGTTAAGGGTCCTGGTGAAAGATCTGCCGCCCTTACTCGTACAGATTCTAAAGAAATACCATAAACTTTCATTCTTCCGGTTCCTGCTGTTCGCCAAATCGAAGCGGCCTCGAGATATGGTTCACGTGAAACCTTATCGTCTTACGCAACTTGTAAGATGGGTGCGGACTTTGCTTCAATTCGGTTAGGGGTCCTGGTGAAAGATCTCCCGCCCTTACGCGTACAGATTCAAAATAACTACTATAAACTTTCATTCTTCCGGTTTGTGCTATTTGCCGAATTGAAGCGGCCTCGAGATATGGTTCACGTCAAACCTTATCGTCTTACGCAACTCGTAAGATGGGTGAGAACGTTGCTTCAATTCGGTTAAGGGTCCTGGTGAAAGATCTCCCGCCCTTGCTCGTACAGATTCTAAAGAACTACCATAAACTTTCATTCTTCCGGTTTGTGCTGTTCGCCAAATCGAAGCGGCCTCGAGATATGGTTCACGTGAAACCTTATCGTCTTACGCAACTCGTAAGATGGGTGCGGACTTTGCTTGAATTCGGTTCGGGGTCCTGGTGAAAGATCTCCCGCCCTTACTCGTACAGCTTCTAAAGAACTACCATAAGCTTTCATTCTTCCGGTTTGTGCTGTTTGCCGAATTGAAGCTGCCTCAAGATATGGTTCACGTTAAACCTTATCGTCTTACGCAACTCGTACCATGGGTAAGAACGTTGCTTCAATTCGGTTAAGGGTCCTGGTGAAAGATCTGCCGTCCTTACTCGTACAGATTCTAAAGAACTACCATAAACTTTCATTCTTCCGGCTTGTGCTGTTCGCCGAATTGAAGCTGCCTCGAGATATGGTTCACGTGAAACCTTATCGTCTTACGCAACTCCTAAGATGGGTGAGAACGTTGCTTCAATTCGGTTAAGGGTCCTGGTGAAAGATCTGCCGCCCTTACTCGTACAGATTCTAAAGAACTACCATAAACTTTCATTCTTCCGGTTCCTGCTGTTCGCCAAATCGAAGCGGCCTCGAGATATGGTTCACGTGAAACCTTATCGTCTTACGCAACTTGTAAGATGGGTGCGGACTTTGCTTCAATTCGGTTAGGGGTCCTGGTGAAAGATCTCCCGTCCTTACTCGTACAGATTCAAAATAACTACCATAAACTTTCATTCTTCCGGTTTGTGCTGTTTGCCGAATTGAAGCGGCCTCGAGATATGGATCACGTCAAACCTTATCGTCTTACACAACTCGTAAGATGGGTGAGAACGTTGCTTCTATTCGGTTAAGGGTCCTGGTGAAAGATCTCCTGCCCTTGCTCGTACAGATTCTAAAGAACTACCATAAACTTTCATTCTTCCGGTTTGTGCTGTTTGCCGAATTGAAGCGGCCTCGAGATATGGTTCACGTCAAACCTTGTCGTCTTAAGCAACTCGTAAGATGGGTGCGGACTTTGGTTCAATTCGGTTAAGGGTCCTGGTGAAAGATTTCCCGCCCTTACGCGTACAGATTCAAAATAACTACCATAAACTTTCATTCTTCCGGTTTGTGCTGTTTGCCGAATTGAAGCGGCTTCGAGATATGGTTCACGTGAAACCTAATCGTCTCACGCAACTCCTAAGATGGGTGAGAACGTTGCTTCAATTCGGTTAAGGGTCCTGGTGAAAGATCTCCCGTCCTTACTCGTACAGATTCTAAAAAACTACCATAAACTTTTATTCTTCCGGTTTGTCCTGTTTGCCGAATTGAAGAGGCCTCGAGATATGGTTCACGTCAAACCTTATCGTCTTACGCAACTCGTAAGATGGGTGAGAACGTTGCTTCAATTCGGTTAAGGGTCCTGGTGAAAGATCTCCCGCCCTTGCTCGTACAGATTCTAAAGAACTACCATAAACTTTCATTCTTCCGGTTTGTGCTGTTCGCCAAATCGAAGCGGCCTCGAGATATGGTTCACGTGAAACCTTATCGTCTTACGCAACTCGTAAGATGGGTGCGGACTTTGCTTGAATTCGGTTCGGGGTCCTGGTGAAAGATCTCCCGCCCTTACTCGTACAGCTTCTAAAGAACTACCATAAGCTTTCATTCTTCCGGTTTGTGCTGTTTGCCGAATTGAAGCTGCCTCGAGATATGGTTCACGTGAAACCTTATCGTCTTACGCAACTCGTACCATGGGTAAGAACGTTGCTTCAATTCGGTTAAGGGTCCTGGTGAAAGATCTGCCGCCCTTACTCGTACAGATTCTAAAGAACTACCATAAACTTTCATTCTTCCGGCTTGTGCTGTTCGCCGAATTGAAGCTGCCTCGAGATATGGTTCACGAGAAACCTTATCGTTTCACGCAACTCGTAAGATGGGTGCGGACTTTGCTTCAATTCGGTTAGGGGTCCTGGTGAAAGATCTCCCGCCCTTACGCGTACAGATTCAAAATAACTACTATAAACTTTCATTCTTCCGGTTTGTGCTATTTGCCGAATTGAAGCGGCCTCGAGATATGGTTCACGTCAAACCTTATCGTCTTACGCAACTCGTAAGATGGGTGAGAACGTTGCTTCAATTCGGTTATGGGTCCTGGTGAAAGATCTCCCGCCCTTGCTCGTACAGATTCTAAAGAACTACCATAAACTTTCATTCTTCCGGTTTGTGCTGTTCGCCAAATCGAAGGGGCCTCGAGATATGGTTCACGTGAAACCTTATCGTCTTACGCAACTCGTAAGATGGGTGCGGACTTTGCTTGAATTCGGTTCGGGGTCCTGGTGAAAGATCTCCCGCCCTTACTCGTACAGCTTCTAAAGAACTACCATAAGCTTTCATTCTTCCGGTTTGTGCTATTTGCCGAATTGAAGCTGCCTCGAGATATGGTTCACGTGAAACCTTATCGTCTTACGCAACTCGTAAGATGGGTGAGAACGTTGCTTCCATTCGGTTCAGGGTCCTGGTGAAAGATCTGCCGCCCTTACTCGTACAGATTCTAAAGAACTACCATAAACTTTCATTCTTCCGGTTTCTGCTGTTCGCCAAATCGAAGCGGCCTCGAGATATGGTTCACGTGAAACCTTATCGTCTTACGCAACTTGTAAGATGGGTGCGGACTTTGCTTCAATTCGGTTAGGGGTCCTGGTGAAAGATCTCCCGCCCTTACGCGTACAGATTCAAAATAACTACTATAAACTTTCATTCTTCCGGTTTGTGCTATTTGCCGAATTGAAGCGGCCTCGAGATATGGTTCACGTCAAACCTTATCGTCTTACGCAACTCGTAAGATGGGTGAGAACGTTGCTTCAATTCGGTTAAGGGTCCTGGTGAAAGATCTCCCGCCCTTGCTCGTACAGATTCTAAAGAACTACCATAAACTTTCATTCTTCCGGTTTGTGCTGTTCGCCAAATCGAAGCGGCCTCGAGATATGGTTCACGTGAAACCTTATCGTCTTACGCAACTCGTAAGATGGGTGCGGACTTTGCTTGAATTCGGTTCGGGGTCCTGGTGAAAGATCTCCCGCCCTTACTCGTACAGCTTCTAAAGAACTACCATAAGCTTTCATTCTTCCGGTTTGTGCTGTTTGCCGAATTGAAGCTGCCTCAAGATATGGTTCACGTTAAACCTTATCGTCTTACGCAACTCGTACCATGGGTAAGAACGTTGCTTCAATTCGGTTAAGGGTCCTGGTGAAAGATCTGCCGTCCTTACTCGTACAGATTCTAAAGAACTACCATAAACTTTCATTCTTCCGGCTTGTGCTGTTCGCCGAATTGAAGCTGCTTCGAGATATGGTTCACGTGAAACCTTATCGTCTTACGCAACTCCTAAGATGGGTGAGAACGTTGCTTCAATTCGGTTAAGGGTCCTGGTGAAAGATCTGCCGCCCTTACTCGTACAGATTCTAAAGAACTACCATAAACTTTCATTCTTCCGGTTCCTGCTGTTCGCCAAATCGAAGCGGCCTCGAGATATGGTTCACGTGAAACCTTATCGTCTTACGCAACTTGTAAGATGGGTGCGGACTTTGCTTCAATTCGGTTAGGGGTCCTGGTGAAAGATCTCCCGTCCTTACTCGTACAGATTCAAAATAACTACCATAAACTTTCATTCTTCCGGTTTGTGCTGTTTGCCGAATTGAAGCGGCCTCGAGATATGGTTCACGTCAAACCTTATCGTCTTACGCAACTCGTAAGATGGGTGAGAACGTTGCTTCAATTCGGTTAAGGGTCCTGGTGAAAGATCTCCCGCCCTTGCTCGTACAGATTCTAAAGAACTACCATAAACTTTCATTCTTCCGGTTTGTGCTGTTCGCCAAATCGAAGCGGCCTCGAGATATGGTTCACGTGAAACCTTATCGTCTTACGCAACTCGTAAGATGGGTGCGGACTTTGCTTGAATTCGGTTCGGGGTCCTGGTGAAAGATCTCCCGCCCTTACTCGTACAGCTTCTAAAGAACTACCATAAGCTTTCATTCTTCCGGTTTGTGCTGTTTGCCGAATTGAAGCTGCCTCGAGATATGGTTCACGTGAAACCTTATCGTCTTACGCAACTCGTACCATGGGTAAGAACGTTGCTTCAATTCGGTTAAGGGTCCTGGTGAAAGATCTGCCGCCCTTACTCGTACAGATTCTAAAGAACTACCATAAACTTTCATTCTTCCGGCTTGTGCTGTTCGCCGAATTGAAGCTGCCTCGAGATATGGTTCACGAGAAACCTTATCGTTTCACGCAACTCGTAAGATGGGTGCGGACTTTGCTTCAATTCGGTTAGGGGTCCTGGTGAAAGATCTCCCGCCCTTACGCGTACAGATTCAAAATAACTACTATAAACTTTCATTCTTCCGGTTTGTGCTATTTGCCGAATTGAAGCGGCCTCGAGATATGGTTCACGTCAAACCTTATCGTCTTACGCAACTCGTAAGATGGGTGAGAACGTTGCTTCAATTCGGTTATGGGTCCTGGTGAAAGATCTCCCGCCCTTGCTCGTACAGATTCTAAAGAACTACCATAAACTTTCATTCTTCCGGTTTGTGCTGTTCGCCAAATCGAAGCGGCCTCGAGATATGGTTCACGTGAAACCTTATCGTCTTACGCAACTCGTAAGATGGGTGCGGACTTTGCTTGAATTCGGTTCGGGGTCCTGGTGAAAGATCTCCCGCCCTTACTCGTACAGCTTCTAAAGAACTACCATAAGCTTTCATTCTTCCGGTTTGTGCTATTTGCCGAATTGAAGCTGCCTCGAGATATGGTTCACGTGAAACCTTATCGTCTTACGCAACTCGTAAGATGGGTGAGAACGTTGCTTCCATTCGGTTCAGGGTCCTGGTGAAAGATCTGCCGCCCTTACTCGTACAGATTCTAAAGAACTACCATAAACTTTCATTCTTCCGGTTTCTGCTGTTCGCCAAATCGAAGCGGCCTCGAGATATGGTTCACGTGAAACCTTATCGTCTTACGCAACTTGTAAGATGGGTGCGGACTTTGCTTCAATTCGGTTAGGGGTCCTGGTGAAAGATCTCCCGCCCTTACGCGTACAGATTCAAAATAACTACTATAAACTTTCATTCTTCCGGTTTGTGCTATTTGCCGAATTGAAGCGGCCTCGAGATATGGTTCACGTCAAACCTTATCGTCTTACGCAACTCGTAAGATGGGTGAGAACGTTGCTTCAATTCGGTTAAGGGTCCTGGTGAAAGATCTCCCGCCCTTGCTCGTACAGATTCTAAAGAACTACCATAAACTTTCATTCTTCCGGTTTGTGCTGTTCGCCAAATCGAAGCGGCCTCGAGATATGGTTCACGTGAAACCTTATCGTCTTACGCAACTCGTAAGATGGGTGCGGACTTTGCTTGAATTCGGTTCGGGGTCCTGGTGAAAGATCTCCCGCCCTTACTCGTACAGCTTCTAAAGAACTACCATAAGCTTTCATTCTTCCGGTTTGTGCTGTTTGCCGAATTGAAGCTGCCTCAAGATATGGTTCACGTTAAACCTTATCGTCTTACGCAACTCGTACCATGGGTAAGAACGTTGCTTCAATTCGGTTAAGGGTCCTGGTGAAAGATCTGCCGTCCTTACTCGTACAGATTCTAAAGAACTACCATAAACTTTCATTCTTCCGGCTTGTGCTGTTCGCCGAATTGAAGCTGCCTCGAGATATGGTTCACGTGAAACCTTATCGTCTTACGCAACTCCTAAGATGGGTGAGAACGTTGCTTCAATTCGGTTAAGGGTCCTGGTGAAAGATCTGCCGCCCTTACTCGTACAGATTCTAAAGAACTACCATAAACTTTCATTCTTCCGGTTTGTGCTGTTCGCCGAATCGAAGCGGCCTCGAGATATGGTTCACGTGAAACCTTATCGTCTTACGCAACTCGTAAGATGGGTGCGGACTTTGCTTGAATTCGGTTCGGGGTCCTGGTGAAAGATCTCCCGCCCTTACTCGTACAGCTTCTAAAGAACTACCATAAGCTTTCATTCTTCCGGTTTGTGCTGTTTGCCGAATTGAAGCTGCCTCGAGATATGGTTCACGTCAAACCTTATCGTCTTACGCAACTCGTAAGATGGGTGAGAACGTTGCTTCAATTCGGTTAAGGGTCCTGGTGAAAGATCTCCCGCCCTTGCTCGTACAGATTCTAAAGAACTACCATAAACTTTCATTCTTCCGGTTTGTGCTGTTCGCCAAATCGAAGCGGCCTCGAGATATGGTTCACGTGAAACCTTATCGTCTTACGCAACTCGTAAGATGGGTGCGGACTTTGCTTGAATTCGGTTCGGGGTCCTGGTGAAAGATCTCCCGCCCTTACTCGTACAGCTTCTAAAGAACTACCATAAGCTTTCATTCTTCCGGTTTGTGCTGTTTGCCGAATTGAAGCTGCCTCGAGATATGGTTCACGTGAAACCTTATCGTCTTACGCAACTCGTACCATGGGTAAGAACGTTGCTTCAATTCGGTTAAGGGTCCTGGTGAAAGATCTGCCGCCCTTACTCGTACAGATTCTAAAGAACTACCATAAACTTTCATTCTTCCGGCTTGTGCTGTTCGCCGAATTGAAGCTGCCTCGAGATATGGTTCACGAGAAACCTTATCGTTTCACGCAACTCGTAAGATGGGTGCGGACTTTGCTTCAATTCGGTTAGGGGTCCTGGTGAAAGATCTCCCGCCCTTACGCGTACAGATTCAAAATAACTACTATAAACTTTCATTCTTCCGGTTTGTGCTATTTGCCGAATTGAAGCGGCCTCGAGATATGGTTCACGTCAAACCTTATCGTCTTACGCAACTCGTAAGATGGGTGAGAACGTTGCTTCAATTCGGTTATGGGTCCTGGTGAAAGATCTCCCGCCCTTGCTCGTACAGATTCTAAAGAACTACCATAAACTTTCATTCTTCCGGTTTGTGCTGTTCGCCAAATCGAAGCGGCCTCGAGATATGGTTCACGTGAAACCTTATCGTCTTACGCAACTCGTAAGATGGGTGCGGACTTTGCTTGAATTCGGTTCGGGGTCCTGGTGAAAGATCTCCCGCCCTTACTCGTACAGCTTCTAAAGAACTACCATAAGCTTTCATTCTTCCGGTTTGTGCTATTTGCCGAATTGAAGCTGCCTCGAGATATGGTTCACGTGAAACCTTATCGTCTTACGCAACTCGTAAGATGGGTGAGAACGTTGCTTCCATTCGGTTCAGGGTCCTGGTGAAAGATCTGCCGCCCTTACTCGTACAGATTCTAAAGAACTACCATAAACTTTCATTCTTCCGGTTTCTGCTGTTCGCCAAATCGAAGCGGCCTCGAGATATGGTTCACGTGAAACCTTATCGTCTTACGCAACTTGTAAGATGGGTGCGGACTTTGCTTCAATTCGGTTAGGGGTCCTGGTGAAAGATCTCCCGCCCTTACGCGTACAGATTCAAAATAACTACTATAAACTTTCATTCTTCCGGTTTGTGCTATTTGCCGAATTGAAGCGGCCTCGAGATATGGTTCACGTCAAACCTTATCGTCTTACGCAACTCGTAAGATGGGTGAGAACGTTGCTTCAATTCGGTTAAGGGTCCTGGTGAAAGATCTCCCGCCCTTGCTCGTACAGATTCTAAAGAACTACCATAAACTTTCATTCTTCCGGTTTGTGCTGTTCGCCAAATCGAAGCGGCCTCGAGATATGGTTCACGTGAAACCTTATCGTCTTACGCAACTCGTAAGATGGGTGCGGACTTTGCTTGAATTCGGTTCGGGGTCCTGGTGAAAGATCTCCCGCCCTTACTCGTACAGCTTCTAAAGAACTACCATAAGCTTTCATTCTTCCGGTTTGTGCTGTTTGCCGAATTGAAGCTGCCTCAAGATATGGTTCACGTTAAACCTTATCGTCTTACGCAACTCGTACCATGGGTAAGAACGTTGCTTCAATTCGGTTAAGGGTCCTGGTGAAAGATCTGCCGTCCTTACTCGTACAGATTCTAAAGAACTACCATAAACTTTCATTCTTCCGGCTTGTGCTGTTCGCCGAATTGAAGCTGCCTCGAGATATGGTTCACGTGAAACCTTATCGTCTTACGCAACTCCTAAGATGGGTGAGAACGTTGCTTCAATTCGGTTAAGGGTCCTGGTGAAAGATCTGCCGCCCTTACTCGTACAGATTCTAAAGAACTACCATAAACTTTCATTCTTCCGGTTCCTGCTGTTCGCCAAATCGAAGCGGCCTCGAGATATGGTTCACGTGAAACCTTATCGTCTTACGCAACTTGTAAGATGGGTGCGGACTTTGCTTCAATTCGGTTAGGGGTCCTGGTGAAAGATCTCCCGCCCTTACGCGTACAGATTCAAAATAACTACTATAAACTTTCATTCTTCCGGTTTGTGCTATTTGCCGAATTGAAGCGGCCTCGAGATATGGTTCACGTCAAACCTTATCGTCTTACGCAACTCGTAAGATGGGTGAGAACGTTGCTTCAATTCGGTTAAGGGTCCTGGTGAAAGATCTCCCGCCCTTGCTCGTACAGATTCTAAAGAACTACCATAAACTTTCATTCTTCCGGTTTGTGCTGTTCGCCAAATCGAAGCGGCCTCGAGATATGGTTCACGTGAAACCTTATCGTCTTACGCAACTCGTAAGATGGGTGCGGACTTTGCTTGAATTCGGTTCGGGGTCCTGGTGAAAGATCTCCCGCCCTTACTCGTACAGCTTCTAAAGAACTACCATAAGCTTTCATTCTTCCGGTTTGTGCTGTTTGCCGAATTGAAGCTGCCTCAAGATATGGTTCACGTTAAACCTTATCGTCTTACGCAACTCGTACCATGGGTAAGAACGTTGCTTCAATTCGGTTAAGGGTCCTGGTGAAAGATCTGCCGTCCTTACTCGTACAGATTCTAAAGAACTACCATAAACTTTCATTCTTCCGGCTTGTGCTGTTCGCCGAATTGAAGCTGCTTCGAGATATGGTTCACGTGAAACCTTATCGTCTTACGCAACTCCTAAGATGGGTGAGAACGTTGCTTCAATTCGGTTAAGGGTCCTGGTGAAAGATCTGCCGCCCTTACTCGTACAGATTCTAAAGAACTACCATAAACTTTCATTCTTCCGGTTCCTGCTGTTCGCCAAATCGAAGCGGCCTCGAGATATGGTTCACGTGAAACCTTATCGTCTTACGCAACTTGTAAGATGGGTGCGGACTTTGCTTCAATTCGGTTAGGGGTCCTGGTGAAAGATCTCCCGTCCTTACTCGTACAGATTCAAAATAACTACCATAAACTTTCATTCTTCCGGTTTGTGCTGTTTGCCGAATTGAAGCGGCCTCGAGATATGGTTCACGTCAAACCTTATCGTCTTACGCAACTCGTAAGATGGGTGAGAACGTTGCTTCAATTCGGTTAAGGGTCCTGGTGAAAGATCTCCCGCCCTTGCTCGTACAGATTCTAAAGAACTACCATAAACTTTCATTCTTCCGGTTTGTGCTGTTCGCCAAATCGAAGCGGCCTCGAGATATGGTTCACGTGAAACCTTATCGTCTTACGCAACTCGTAAGATGGGTGCGGACTTTGCTTGAATTCGGTTCGGGGTCCTGGTGAAAGATCTCCCGCCCTTACTCGTACAGCTTCTAAAGAACTACCATAAGCTTTCATTCTTCCGGTTTGTGCTGTTTGCCGAATTGAAGCTGCCTCGAGATATGGTTCACGTGAAACCTTATCGTCTTACGCAACTCGTACCATGGGTAAGAACGTTGCTTCAATTCGGTTAAGGGTCCTGGTGAAAGATCTGCCGCCCTTACTCGTACAGATTCTAAAGAACTACCATAAACTTTCATTCTTCCGGCTTGTGCTGTTCGCCGAATTGAAGCTGCCTCGAGATATGGTTCACGAGAAACCTTATCGTTTCACGCAACTCGTAAGATGGGTGCGGACTTTGCTTCAATTCGGTTAGGGGTCCTGGTGAAAGATCTCCCGCCCTTACGCGTACAGATTCAAAATAACTACTATAAACTTTCATTCTTCCGGTTTGTGCTATTTGCCGAATTGAAGCGGCCTCGAGATATGGTTCACGTCAAACCTTATCGTCTTACGCAACTCGTAAGATGGGTGAGAACGTTGCTTCAATTCGGTTATGGGTCCTGGTGAAAGATCTCCCGCCCTTGCTCGTACAGATTCTAAAGAACTACCATAAACTTTCATTCTTCCGGTTTGTGCTGTTCGCCAAATCGAAGCGGCCTCGAGATATGGTTCACGTGAAACCTTATCGTCTTACGCAACTCGTAAGATGGGTGCGGACTTTGCTTGAATTCGGTTCGGGGTCCTGGTGAAAGATCTCCCGCCCTTACTCGTACAGCTTCTAAAGAACTACCATAAGCTTTCATTCTTCCGGTTTGTGCTATTTGCCGAATTGAAGCTGCCTCGAGATATGGTTCACGTGAAACCTTATCGTCTTACGCAACTCGTAAGATGGGTGAGAACGTTGCTTCCATTCGGTTCAGGGTCCTGGTGAAAGATCTGCCGCCCTTACTCGTACAGATTCTAAAGAACTACCATAAACTTTCATTCTTCCGGTTTCTGCTGTTCGCCAAATCGAAGCGGCCTCGAGATATGGTTCACGTGAAACCTTATCGTCTTACGCAACTTGTAAGATGGGTGCGGACTTTGCTTCAATTCGGTTAGGGGTCCTGGTGAAAGATCTCCCGCCCTTACGCGTACAGATTCAAAATAACTACTATAAACTTTCATTCTTCCGGTTTGTGCTATTTGCCGAATTGAAGCGGCCTCGAGATATGGTTCACGTCAAACCTTATCGTCTTACGCAACTCGTAAGATGGGTGAGAACGTTGCTTCAATTCGGTTAAGGGTCCTGGTGAAAGATCTCCCGCCCTTGCTCGTACAGATTCTAAAGAACTACCATAAACTTTCATTCTTCCGGTTTGTGCTGTTCGCCAAATCGAAGCGGCCTCGAGATATGGTTCACGTGAAACCTTATCGTCTTACGCAACTCGTAAGATGGGTGCGGACTTTGCTTGAATTCGGTTCGGGGTCCTGGTGAAAGATCTCCCGCCCTTACTCGTACAGCTTCTAAAGAACTACCATAAGCTTTCATTCTTCCGGTTTGTGCTGTTTGCCGAATTGAAGCTGCCTCAAGATATGGTTCACGTTAAACCTTATCGTCTTACGCAACTCGTACCATGGGTAAGAACGTTGCTTCAATTCGGTTAAGGGTCCTGGTGAAAGATCTGCCGTCCTTACTCGTACAGATTCTAAAGAACTACCATAAACTTTCATTCTTCCGGCTTGTGCTGTTCGCCGAATTGAAGCTGCCTCGAGATATGGTTCACGTGAAACCTTATCGTCTTACGCAACTCCTAAGATGGGTGAGAACGTTGCTTCAATTCGGTTAAGGGTCCTGGTGAAAGATCTGCCGCCCTTACTCGTACAGATTCTAAAGAACTACCATAAACTTTCATTCTTCCGGTTCCTGCTGTTCGCCAAATCGAAGCGGCCTCGAGATATGGTTCACGTGAAACCTTATCGTCTTACGCAACTTGTAAGATGGGTGCGGACTTTGCTTCAATTCGGTTAGGGGTCCTGGTGAAAGATCTCCCGCCCTTACGCGTACAGATTCAAAATAACTACTATAAACTTTCATTCTTCCGGTTTGTGCTATTTGCCGAATTGAAGCGGCCTCGAGATATGGTTCACGTCAAACCTTATCGTCTTACGCAACTCGTAAGATGGGTGAGAACGTTGCTTCAATTCGGTTAAGGGTCCTGGTGAAAGATCTCCCGCCCTTGCTCGTACAGATTCTAAAGAACTACCATAAACTTTCATTCTTCCGGTTTGTGCTGTTCGCCAAATCGAAGCGGCCTCGAGATATGGTTCACGTGAAACCTTATCGTCTTACGCAACTCGTAAGATGGGTGCGGACTTTGCTTGAATTCGGTTCGGGGTCCTGGTGAAAGATCTCCCGCCCTTACTCGTACAGCTTCTAAAGAACTACCATAAGCTTTCATTCTTCCGGTTTGTGCTGTTTGCCGAATTGAAGCTGCCTCAAGATATGGTTCACGTTAAACCTTATCGTCTTACGCAACTCGTACCATGGGTAAGAACGTTGCTTCAATTCGGTTAAGGGTCCTGGTGAAAGATCTGCCGTCCTTACTCGTACAGATTCTAAAGAACTACCATAAACTTTCATTCTTCCGGCTTGTGCTGTTCGCCGAATTGAAGCTGCCTCGAGATATGGTTCACGTGAAACCTTATCGTCTTACGCAACTCCTAAGATGGGTGAGAACGTTGCTTCAATTCGGTTAAGGGTCCTGGTGAAAGATCTGCCGCCCTTACTCGTACAGATTCTAAAGAACTACCATAAACTTTCATTCTTCCGGTTCCTGCTGTTCGCCAAATCGAAGCGGCCTCGAGATATGGTTCACGTGAAACCTTATCGTCTTACGCAACTTGTAAGATGGGTGCGGACTTTGCTTCAATTCGGTTAGGGGTCCTGGTGAAAGATCTCCCGTCCTTACTCGTACAGATTCTAAATAACTACCATAAACTTTCATTCTTCCGGTTTGTGCTGTTTGCCGAATTGAAGCGGCCTCGAGATATGGATCACGTCAAACCTTATCGTCTTACACAACTCGTAAGATGGGTGAGAACGTTGCTTCTATTCGGTTAAGGGTCCTGGTGAAAGATCTCCTGCCCTTGCTCGTACAGATTCTAAAGAACTACCATAAACTTTCATTCTTCCGGTTTGTGCTGTTTGCCGAATTGAAGCGGCCTCGAGATATGGTTCACGTCAAACCTTGTCGTCTTAAGCAACTCGTAAGATGGGTGCGGACTTTGGTTCAATTCGGTTAAGGGTCCTGGTGAAAGATCTGCCGCCCTTACTCGTACAGATTCTAAAGAACTACCATAAACTTTCATTCTTCCGGTTTCTGCTGTTCGCCAAATCGAAGCGGCCTCGAGATATGGTTCACGTGAAACCTTATCGTCTTACGCAACTTGTAAGATGGGTGCGGACTTTGCTTCAATTCGGTTAGGGGTCCTGGTGAAAGATCTCCCGCCCTTACGCGTACAGATTCAAAATAACTACTATAAACTTTCATTCTTCCGGTTTGTGCTATTTGCCGAATTGAAGCGGCCTCGAGATATGGTTCACGTCAAACCTTATCGTCTTACGCAACTCGTAAGATGGGTGAGAACGTTGCTTCAATTCGGTTAAGGGTCCTGGTGAAAGATCTCCCGCCCTTGCTCGTACAGATTCTAAAGAACTACCATAAACTTTCATTCTTCCGGTTTGTGCTGTTCGCCAAATCGAAGCGGCCTCGAGATATGGTTCACGTGAAACCTTATCGTCTTACGCAACTCGTAAGATGGGTGCGGACTTTGCTTGAATTCGGTTCGGGGTCCTGGTGAAAGATCTCCCGCCCTTACTCGTACAGCTTCTAAAGAACTACCATAAGCTTTCATTCTTCCGGTTTGTGCTGTTTGCCGAATTGAAGCTGCCTCAAGATATGGTTCACGTTAAACCTTATCGTCTTACGCAACTCGTACCATGGGTAAGAACGTTGCTTCAATTCGGTTAAGGGTCCTGGTGAAAGATCTGCCGTCCTTACTCGTACAGATTCTAAAGAACTACCATAAACTTTCATTCTTCCGGCTTGTGCTGTTCGCCGAATTGAAGCTGCCTCGAGATATGGTTCACGTGAAACCTTATCGTCTTACGCAACTCCTAAGATGGGTGAGAACGTTGCTTCAATTCGGTTAAGGGTCCTGGTGAAAGATCTGCCGCCCTTACTCGTACAGATTCTAAAGAACTACCATAAACTTTCATTCTTCCGGTTCCTGCTGTTCGCCAAATCGAAGCGGCCTCGAGATATGGTTCACGTGAAACCTTATCGTCTTACGCAACTTGTAAGATGGGTGCGGACTTTGCTTCAATTCGGTTAGGGGTCCTGGTGAAAGATCTCCCGTCCTTACTCGTACAGATTCAAAATAACTACCATAAACTTTCATTCTTCCGGTTTGTGCTGTTTGCCGAATTGAAGCGGCCTCGAGATATGGATCACGTCAAACCTTATCGTCTTACACAACTCGTAAGATGGGTGAGAACGTTGCTTCTATTCGGTTAAGGGTCCTGGTGAAAGATCTCCTGCCCTTGCTCGTACAGATTCTAAAGAACTACCATAAACTTTCATTCTTCCGGTTTGTGCTGTTTGCCGAATTGAAGCGGCCTCGAGATATGGTTCACGTCAAACCTTGTCGTCTTAAGCAACTCGTAAGATGGGTGCGGACTTTGGTTCAATTCGGTTAAGGGTCCTGGTGAAAGATTTCCCGCCCTTACGCGTACAGATTCAAAATAACTACCATAAACTTTCATTCTTCCGGTTTGTGCTGTTTGCCGAATTGAAGCGGCTTCGAGATATGGTTCACGTGAAACCTAATCGTCTCACGCAACTCCTAAGATGGGTGAGAACGTTGCTTCAATTCGGTTAAGGGTCCTGGTGAAAGATCTCCCGTCCTTACTCGTACAGATTCTAAAAAACTACCATAAACTTTTATTCTTCCGGTTTGTCCTGTTTGCCGAATTGAAGAGGCCTCGAGATATGGTTCACGTCAAACCTTATCGTCTTACGCAACTCGTAAGATGGGTGAGAACGTTGCTTCAATTCGGTTAAGGGTCCTGGTGAAAGATCTCCCGCCCTTGCTCGTACAGATTCTAAAGAACTACCATAAACTTTCATTCTTCCGGTTTGTGCTGTTCGCCAAATCGAAGCGGCCTCGAGATATGGTTCACGTGAAACCTTATCGTCTTACGCAACTCGTAAGATGGGTGCGGACTTTGCTTGAATTCGGTTCGGGGTCCTGGTGAAAGATCTCCCGCCCTTACTCGTACAGCTTCTAAAGAACTACCATAAGCTTTCATTCTTCCGGTTTGTGCTGTTTGCCGAATTGAAGCTGCCTCGAGATATGGTTCACGTGAAACCTTATCGTCTTACGCAACTCGTACCATGGGTAAGAACGTTGCTTCAATTCGGTTAAGGGTCCTGGTGAAAGATCTGCCGCCCTTACTCGTACAGATTCTAAAGAACTACCATAAACTTTCATTCTTCCGGCTTGTGCTGTTCGCCGAATTGAAGCTGCCTCGAGATATGGTTCACGAGAAACCTTATCGTTTCACGCAACTCGTAAGATGGGTGCGGACTTTGCTTCAATTCGGTTAGGGGTCCTGGTGAAAGATCTCCCGCCCTTACGCGTACAGATTCAAAATAACTACTATAAACTTTCATTCTTCCGGTTTGTGCTATTTGCCGAATTGAAGCGGCCTCGAGATATGGTTCACGTCAAACCTTATCGTCTTACGCAACTCGTAAGATGGGTGAGAACGTTGCTTCAATTCGGTTATGGGTCCTGGTGAAAGATCTCCCGCCCTTGCTCGTACAGATTCTAAAGAACTACCATAAACTTTCATTCTTCCGGTTTGTGCTGTTCGCCAAATCGAAGGGGCCTCGAGATATGGTTCACGTGAAACCTTATCGTCTTACGCAACTCGTAAGATGGGTGCGGACTTTGCTTGAATTCGGTTCGGGGTCCTGGTGAAAGATCTCCCGCCCTTACTCGTACAGCTTCTAAAGAACTACCATAAGCTTTCATTCTTCCGGTTTGTGCTATTTGCCGAATTGAAGCTGCCTCGAGATATGGTTCACGTGAAACCTTATCGTCTTACGCAACTCGTAAGATGGGTGAGAACGTTGCTTCCATTCGGTTCAGGGTCCTGGTGAAAGATCTGCCGCCCTTACTCGTACAGATTCTAAAGAACTACCATAAACTTTCATTCTTCCGGTTTCTGCTGTTCGCCAAATCGAAGCGGCCTCGAGATATGGTTCACGTGAAACCTTATCGTCTTACGCAACTTGTAAGATGGGTGCGGACTTTGCTTCAATTCGGTTAGGGGTCCTGGTGAAAGATCTCCCGCCCTTACGCGTACAGATTCAAAATAACTACTATAAACTTTCATTCTTCCGGTTTGTGCTATTTGCCGAATTGAAGCGGCCTCGAGATATGGTTCACGTCAAACCTTATCGTCTTACGCAACTCGTAAGATGGGTGAGAACGTTGCTTCAATTCGGTTAAGGGTCCTGGTGAAAGATCTCCCGCCCTTGCTCGTACAGATTCTAAAGAACTACCATAAACTTTCATTCTTCCGGTTTGTGCTGTTCGCCAAATCGAAGCGGCCTCGAGATATGGTTCACGTGAAACCTTATCGTCTTACGCAACTCGTAAGATGGGTGCGGACTTTGCTTGAATTCGGTTCGGGGTCCTGGTGAAAGATCTCCCGCCCTTACTCGTACAGCTTCTAAAGAACTACCATAAGCTTTCATTCTTCCGGTTTGTGCTGTTTGCCGAATTGAAGCTGCCTCAAGATATGGTTCACGTTAAACCTTATCGTCTTACGCAACTCGTACCATGGGTAAGAACGTTGCTTCAATTCGGTTAAGGGTCCTGGTGAAAGATCTGCCGTCCTTACTCGTACAGATTCTAAAGAACTACCATAAACTTTCATTCTTCCGGCTTGTGCTGTTCGCCGAATTGAAGCTGCTTCGAGATATGGTTCACGTGAAACCTTATCGTCTTACGCAACTCCTAAGATGGGTGAGAACGTTGCTTCAATTCGGTTAAGGGTCCTGGTGAAAGATCTGCCGCCCTTACTCGTACAGATTCTAAAGAACTACCATAAACTTTCATTCTTCCGGTTCCTGCTGTTCGCCAAATCGAAGCGGCCTCGAGATATGGTTCACGTGAAACCTTATCGTCTTACGCAACTTGTAAGATGGGTGCGGACTTTGCTTCAATTCGGTTAGGGGTCCTGGTGAAAGATCTCCCGTCCTTACTCGTACAGATTCAAAATAACTACCATAAACTTTCATTCTTCCGGTTTGTGCTGTTTGCCGAATTGAAGCGGCCTCGAGATATGGTTCACGTCAAACCTTATCGTCTTACGCAACTCGTAAGATGGGTGAGAACGTTGCTTCAATTCGGTTAAGGGTCCTGGTGAAAGATCTCCCGCCCTTGCTCGTACAGATTCTAAAGAACTACCATAAACTTTCATTCTTCCGGTTTGTGCTGTTCGCCAAATCGAAGCGGCCTCGAGATATGGTTCACGTGAAACCTTATCGTCTTACGCAACTCGTAAGATGGGTGCGGACTTTGCTTGAATTCGGTTCGGGGTCCTGGTGAAAGATCTCCCGCCCTTACTCGTACAGCTTCTAAAGAACTACCATAAGCTTTCATTCTTCCGGTTTGTGCTGTTTGCCGAATTGAAGCTGCCTCGAGATATGGTTCACGTGAAACCTTATCGTCTTACGCAACTCGTACCATGGGTAAGAACGTTGCTTCAATTCGGTTAAGGGTCCTGGTGAAAGATCTGCCGCCCTTACTCGTACAGATTCTAAAGAACTACCATAAACTTTCATTCTTCCGGCTTGTGCTGTTCGCCGAATTGAAGCTGCCTCGAGATATGGTTCACGAGAAACCTTATCGTTTCACGCAACTCGTAAGATGGGTGCGGACTTTGCTTCAATTCGGTTAGGGGTCCTGGTGAAAGATCTCCCGCCCTTACGCGTACAGATTCAAAATAACTACTATAAACTTTCATTCTTCCGGTTTGTGCTATTTGCCGAATTGAAGCGGCCTCGAGATATGGTTCACGTCAAAGCTTATCGTCTTACGCAACTCGTAAGATGGGTGAGAACGTTGCTTCAATTCGGTTATGGGTCCTGGTGAAAGATCTCCCGCCCTTGCTCGTACAGATTCTAAAGAACTACCATAAACTTTCATTCTTCCGGTTTGTGCTGTTCGCCAAATCGAAGCGGCCTCGAGATATGGTTCACGTGAAACCTTATCGTCTTACGCAACTCGTAAGATGGGTGCGGACTTTGCTTGAATTCGGTTCGGGGTCCTGGTGAAAGATCTCCCGCCCTTACTCGTACAGCTTCTAAAGAACTACCATAAGCTTTCATTCTTCCGGTTTGTGCTATTTGCCGAATTGAAGCTGCCTCGAGATATGGTTCACGTGAAACCTTATCGTCTTACGCAACTCGTAAGATGGGTGAGAACGTTGCTTCCATTCGGTTCAGGGTCCTGGTGAAAGATCTGCCGCCCTTACTCGTACAGATTCTAAAGAACTACCATAAACTTTCATTCTTCCGGTTTCTGCTGTTCGCCAAATCGAAGCGGCCTCGAGATATGGTTCACGTGAAACCTTATCGTCTTACGCAACTTGTAAGATGGGTGCGGACTTTGCTTCAATTCGGTTAGGGGTCCTGGTGAAAGATCTCCCGCCCTTACGCGTACAGATTCAAAATAACTACTATAAACTTTCATTCTTCCGGTTTGTGCTATTTGCCGAATTGAAGCGGCCTCGAGATATGGTTCACGTCAAACCTTATCGTCTTACGCAACTCGTAAGATGGGTGAGAACGTTGCTTCAATTCGGTTAAGGGTCCTGGTGAAAGATCTCCCGCCCTTGCTCGTACAGATTCTAAAGAACTACCATAAACTTTCATTCTTCCGGTTTGTGCTGTTCGCCAAATCGAAGCGGCCTCGAGATATGGTTCACGTGAAACCTTATCGTCTTACGCAACTCGTAAGATGGGTGCGGACTTTGCTTGAATTCGGTTCGGGGTCCTGGTGAAAGATCTCCCGCCCTTACTCGTACAGCTTCTAAAGAACTACCATAAGCTTTCATTCTTCCGGTTTGTGCTGTTTGCCGAATTGAAGCTGCCTCAAGATATGGTTCACGTTAAACCTTATCGTCTTACGCAACTCGTACCATGGGTAAGAACGTTGCTTCAATTCGGTTAAGGGTCCTGGTGAAAGATCTGCCGTCCTTACTCGTACAGATTCTAAAGAACTACCATAAACTTTCATTCTTCCGGCTTGTGCTGTTCGCCGAATTGAAGCTGCCTCGAGATATGGTTCACGTGAAACCTTATCGTCTTACGCAACTCCTAAGATGGGTGAGAACGTTGCTTCAATTCGGTTAAGGGTCCTGGTGAAAGATCTGCCGCCCTTACGCGTACAGATTCAAAATAACTACTATAAACTTTCATTCTTCCGGTTTGTGCTATTTGCCGAATTGAAGCGGCCTCGAGATATGGTTCACGTCAAACCTTATCGTCTTACGCAACTCGTAAGATGGGTGAGAACGTTGCTTCAATTCGGTTATGGGTCCTGGTGAAAGATCTCCCGCCCTTGCTCGTACAGATTCTAAAGAACTACCATAAACTTTCATTCTTCCGGTTTGTGCTGTTCGCCAAATCGAAGGGGCCTCGAGATATGGTTCACGTGAAACCTTATCGTCTTACGCAACTCGTAAGATGGGTGCGGACTTTGCTTGAATTCGGTTCGGGGTCCTGGTGAAAGATCTCCCGCCCTTACTCGTACAGCTTCTAAAGAACTACCATAAGCTTTCATTCTTCCGGTTTGTGCTATTTGCCGAATTGAAGCTGCCTCGAGATATGGTTCACGTGAAACCTTATCGTCTTACGCAACTCGTAAGATGGGTGAGAACGTTGCTTCCATTCGGTTCAGGGTCCTGGTGAAAGATCTGCCGCCCTTACTCGTACAGATTCTAAAGAACTACCATAAACTTTCATTCTTCCGGTTTCTGCTGTTCGCCAAATCGAAGCGGCCTCGAGATATGGTTCACGTGAAACCTTATCGTCTTACGCAACTTGTAAGATGGGTGCGGACTTTGCTTCAATTCGGTTAGGGGTCCTGGTGAAAGATCTCCAGCCCTTACGCGTACAGATTCAAAATAACTACTATAAACTTTCATTCTTCCGGTTTGTGCTATTTGCCGAATTGAAGCGGCCTCGAGATATGGTTCACGTCAAACCTTATCGTCTTACGCAACTCGTAAGATGGGTGAGAACGTTGCTTCAATTCGGTTAAGGGTCCTGGTGAAAGATCTCCCGCCCTTGTTCGTACAGATTCTAAAGAACTACCATAAACTTTCATTCTTCCGGTTTGTGCTGTTCGCCAAATCGAAGCGGCCTCGAGATATGGTTCACGTGAAACCTTATCGTCTTACGCAACTCGTAAGATGGGTGCGGACTTTGCTTGAATTCGGTTCGGGGTCCTGGTGAAAGATCTCCCGCCCTTACTCGTACAGCTTCTAAAGAACTACCATAAGCTTTCATTCTTCCGGTTTGTGCTGTTTGCCGAATTGAAGCTGCCTCAAGATATGGTTCACGTTAAACCTTATCGTCTTACGCAACTCGTACCATGGGTAAGAACGTTGCTTCAATTCGGTTAAGGGTCCTGGTGAAAGATCTGCCGTCCTTACTCGTACAGATTCTAAAGAACTACCATAAACTTTCATTCTTCCGGCTTGTGCTGTTCGCCGAATTGAAGCTGCCTCGAGATATGGTTCACGTGAAACCTTATCGTCTTACGCAACTCCTAAGATGGGTGAGAACGTTGCTTCAATTCGGTTAAGGGTCCTGGTGAAAGATCTGCCGCCCTTACTCGTACAGATTCTAAAGAACTACCATAAACTTTCATTCTTCCGGTTCCTGCTGTTCGCCAAATCGAAGCGGCCTCGAGATATGGTTCACGTGAAACCTTATCGTCTTACGCAACTTGTAAGATGGGTGCGGACTTTGCTTCAATTCGGTTAGGGGTCCTGGTGAAAGATCTCCCGTCCTTACTCGTACAGATTCAAAATAACTACCATAAACTTTCATTCTTCCGGTTTGTGCTGTTTGCCGAATTGAAGCGGCCTCGAGATATGGATCACGTCAAACCTTATCGTCTTACACAACTCGTAAGATGGGTGAGAACGTTGCTTCTATTCGGTTAAGGGTCCTGGTGAAAGATCTCCTGCCCTTGCTCGTACAGATTCTAAAGAACTACCATAAACTTTCATTCTTCCGGTTTGTGCTGTTTGCCGAATTGAAGCGGCCTCGAGATATGGTTCACGTCAAACCTTGTCGTCTTAAGCAACTCGTAAGATGGGTGCGGACTTTGGTTCAATTCGGTTAAGGGTCCTGGTGAAAGATTTCCCGCCCTTACGCGTACAGATTCAAAATAACTACCATAAACTTTCATTCTTCCGGTTTGTGCTGTTTGCCGAATTGAAGCGGCTTCGAGATATGGTTCACGTGAAACCTAATCGTCTCACGCAACTCCTAAGATGGGTGAGAACGTTGCTTCAATTCGGTTAAGGGTCCTGGTGAAAGATCTCCCGTCCTTACTCGTACAGATTCTAAAAAACTACCATAAACTTTTATTCTTCCGGTTTGTCCTGTTTGCCGAATTGAAGAGGCCTCGAGATATGGTTCACGTCAAACCTTATCGTCTTACGCAACTCGTAAGATGGGTGAGAACGTTGCTTCAATTCGGTTAAGGGTCCTGGTGAAAGATCTCCCGCCCTTGCTCGTACAGATTCTAAAGAACTACCATAAACTTTCATTCTTCCGGTTTGTGCTGTTCGCCAAATCGAAGCGGCCTCGAGATATGGTTCACGTGAAACCTTATCGTCTTACGCAACTCGTAAGATGGGTGCGGACTTTGCTTGAATTCGGTTCGGGGTCCTGGTGAAAGATCTCCCGCCCTTACTCGTACAGCTTCTAAAGAACTACCATAAGCTTTCATTCTTCCGGTTTGTGCTGTTTGCCGAATTGAAGCTGCCTCGAGATATGGTTCACGTGAAACCTTATCGTCTTACGCAACTCGTACCATGGGTAAGAACGTTGCTTCAATTCGGTTAAGGGTCCTGGTGAAAGATCTGCCGCCCTTACTCGTACAGATTCTAAAGAACTACCATAAACTTTCATTCTTCCGGCTTGTGCTGTTCGCCGAATTGAAGCTGCCTCGAGATATGGTTCACGAGAAACCTTATCGTTTCACGCAACTCGTAAGATGGGTGCGGACTTTGCTTCAATTCGGTTAGGGGTCCTGGTGAAAGATCTCCCGCCCTTACGCGTACAGATTCAAAATAACTACTATAAACTTTCATTCTTCCGGTTTGTGCTATTTGCCGAATTGAAGCGGCCTCGAGATATGGTTCACGTCAAACCTTATCGTCTTACGCAACTCGTAAGATGGGTGAGAACGTTGCTTCAATTCGGTTATGGGTCCTGGTGAAAGATCTCCCGCCCTTGCTCGTACAGATTCTAAAGAACTACCATAAACTTTCATTCTTCCGGTTTGTGCTGTTCGCCAAATCGAAGGGGCCTCGAGATATGGTTCACGTGAAACCTTATCGTCTTACGCAACTCGTAAGATGGGTGCGGACTTTGCTTGAATTCGGTTCGGGGTCCTGGTGAAAGATCTCCCGCCCTTACTCGTACAGCTTCTAAAGAACTACCATAAGCTTTCATTCTTCCGGTTTGTGCTATTTGCCGAATTGAAGCTGCCTCGAGATATGGTTCACGTGAAACCTTATCGTCTTACGCAACTCGTAAGATGGGTGAGAACGTTGCTTCCATTCGGTTCAGGGTCCTGGTGAAAGATCTGCCGCCCTTACTCGTACAGATTCTAAAGAACTACCATAAACTTTCATTCTTCCGGTTTCTGCTGTTCGCCAAATCGAAGCGGCCTCGAGATATGGTTCACGTGAAACCTTATCGTCTTACGCAACTTGTAAGATGGGTGCGGACTTTGCTTCAATTCGGTTAGGGGTCCTGGTGAAAGATCTCCCGCCCTTACGCGTACAGATTCAAAATAACTACTATAAACTTTCATTCTTCCGGTTTGTGCTATTTGCCGAATTGAAGCGGCCTCGAGATATGGTTCACGTCAAACCTTATCGTCTTACGCAACTCGTAAGATGGGTGAGAACGTTGCTTCAATTCGGTTAAGGGTCCTGGTGAAAGATCTCCCGCCCTTGCTCGTACAGATTCTAAAGAACTACCATAAACTTTCATTCTTCCGGTTTGTGCTGTTCGCCAAATCGAAGCGGCCTCGAGATATGGTTCACGTGAAACCTTATCGTCTTACGCAACTCGTAAGATGGGTGCGGACTTTGCTTGAATTCGGTTCGGGGTCCTGGTGAAAGATCTCCCGCCCTTACTCGTACAGCTTCTAAAGAACTACCATAAGCTTTCATTCTTCCGGTTTGTGCTGTTTGCCGAATTGAAGCTGCCTCAAGATATGGTTCACGTTAAACCTTATCGTCTTACGCAACTCGTACCATGGGTAAGAACGTTGCTTCAATTCGGTTAAGGGTCCTGGTGAAAGATCTGCCGTCCTTACTCGTACAGATTCTAAAGAACTACCATAAACTTTCATTCATCCGGCTTGTGCTGTTCGCCGAATTGAAGCTGCCTCGAGATATGGTTCACGTGAAACCTTATCGTCTTACGCAACTCCTAAGATGGGTGAGAACGTTGCTTCAATTCGGTTAAGGGTCCTGGTGAAAGATCTGCCGCCCTTACTCGTACAGATTCTAAAGAACTACCATAAACTTTCATTCTTCCGGTTCCTGCTGTTCGCCAAATCGAAGCGGCCTCGAGATATGGTTCACGTGAAACCTTATCGTCTTACGCAACTTGTAAGATGGGTGCGGACTTTGCTTCAATTCGGTTAGGGGTCCTGGTGAAAGATCTCCCGTCCTTACTCGTACAGATTCAAAATAACTACCATAAACTTTCATTCTTCCGGTTTGTGCTGTTTGCCGAATTGAAGCGGCCTCGAGATATGGATCACGTCAAACCTTATCGTCTTACACAACTCGTAAGATGGGTGAGAACGTTGCTTCTATTCGGTTAAGGGTCCTGGTGAAAGATCTCCTGCCCTTGCTCGTACAGATTCTAAAGAACTACCATAAACTTTCATTCTTCCGGTTTGTGCTGTTTGCCGAATTGAAGCGGCCTCGAGATATGGTTCACGTCAAACCTTGTCGTCTTAAGCAACTCGTAAGATGGGTGCGGACTTTGGTTCAATTCGGTTAAGGGTCCTGGTGAAAGATTTCCCGCCCTTACGCGTACAGATTCAAAATAACTACCATAAACTTTCATTCTTCCGGTTTGTGCTGTTTGCCGAATTGAAGCGGCTTCGAGATATGGTTCACGTGAAACCTAATCGTCTCACGCAACTCCTAAGATGGGTGAGAACGTTGCTTCAATTCGGTTAAGGGTCCTGGTGAAAGATCTCCCGTCCTTACTCGTACAGATTCTAAAAAACTACCATAAACTTTTATTCTTCCGGTTTGTCCTGTTTGCCGAATTGAAGAGGCCTCGAGATATGGTTCACGTCAAACCTTATCGTCTTACGCAACTCGTAAGATGGGTGAGAACGTTGCTTCAATTCGGTTAAGGGTCCTGGTGAAAGATCTCCCGCCCTTGCTCGTACAGATTCTAAAGAACTACCATAAACTTTCATTCTTCCGGTTTGTGCTGTTCGCCAAATCGAAGCGGCCTCGAGATATGGTTCACGTGAAACCTTATCGTCTTACGCAACTCGTAAGATGGGTGCGGACTTTGCTTGAATTCGGTTCGGGGTCCTGGTGAAAGATCTCCCGCCCTTACTCGTACAGCTTCTAAAGAACTACCATAAGCTTTCATTCTTCCGGTTTGTGCTGTTTGCCGAATTGAAGCTGCCTCGAGATATGGTTCACGTGAAACCTTATCGTCTTACGCAACTCGTACCATGGGTAAGAACGTTGCTTCAATTCGGTTAAGGGTCCTGGTGAAAGATCTGCCGCCCTTACTCGTACAGATTCTAAAGAACTACCATAAACTTTCATTCTTCCGGCTTGTGCTGTTCGCCGAATTGAAGCTGCCTCGAGATATGGTTCACGAGAAACCTTATCGTTTCACGCAACTCGTAAGATGGGTGCGGACTTTGCTTCAATTCGGTTAGGGGTCCTGGTGAAAGATCTCCCGCCCTTACGCGTACAGATTCAAAATAACTACTATAAACTTTCATTCTTCCGGTTTGTGCTATTTGCCGAATTGAAGCGGCCTCGAGATATGGTTCACGTCAAACCTTATCGTCTTACGCAACTCGTAAGATGGGTGAGAACGTTGCTTCAATTCGGTTATGGGTCCTGGTGAAAGATCTCCCGCCCTTGCTCGTACAGATTCTAAAGAACTACCATAAACTTTCATTCTTCCGGTTTGTGCTGTTCGCCAAATCGAAGGGGCCTCGAGATATGGTTCACGTGAAACCTTATCGTCTTACGCAACTCGTAAGATGGGTGCGGACTTTGCTTGAATTCGGTTCGGGGTCCTGGTGAAAGATCTCCCGCCCTTACTCGTACAGCTTCTAAAGAACTACCATAAGCTTTCATTCTTCCGGTTTGTGCTATTTGCCGAATTGAAGCTACCTCGAGATATGGTTCACGTGAAACCTTATCGTCTTACGCAACTCGTAAGATGGGTGAGAACGTTGCTTCCATTCGGTTCAGGGTCCTGGTGAAAGATCTGCCGCCCTTACTCGTACAGATTCTAAAGAACTACCATAAACTTTCATTCTTCCGGTTTCTGCTGTTCGCCAAATCGAAGCGGCCTCGAGATATGGTTCACGTGAAACCTTATCGTCTTACGCAACTTGTAAGATGGGTGCGGACTTTGCTTCAATTCGGTTAGGGGTCCTGGTGAAAGATCTCCCGCCCTTACGCGTACAGATTCAAAATAACTACTATAAACTTTCATTCTTCCGGTTTGTGCTATTTGCCGAATTGAAGCGGCCTCGAGATATGGTTCACGTCAAACCTTATCGTCTTACGCAACTCGTAAGATGGGTGAGAACGTTGCTTCAATTCGGTTAAGGGTCCTGGTGAAAGATCTCCCGCCCTTGCTCGTACAGATTCTAAAGAACTACCATAAACTTTCATTCTTCCGGTTTGTGCTGTTCGCCAAATCGAAGCGGCCTCGAGATATGGTTCACGTGAAACCTTATCGTCTTACGCAACTCGTAAGATGGGTGCGGACTTTGCTTGAATTCGGTTCGGGGTCCTGGTGAAAGATCTCCCGCCCTTACTCGTACAGCTTCTAAAGAACTACCATAAGCTTTCATTCTTCCGGTTTGTGCTGTTTGCCGAATTGAAGCTGCCTCAAGATATGGTTCACGTTAAACCTTATCGTCTTACGCAACTCGTACCATGGGTAAGAACGTTGCTTCAATTCGGTTAAGGGTCCTGGTGAAAGATCTCCCGCCCTTGCTCGTACAGATTCTAAAGAACTACCATAAACTTTCATTCTTCCGGTTTGTGCTGTTCGCCAAATCGAAGCGGCCTCGAGATATGGTTCACGTGAAACCTTATCGTCTTACGCAACTCGTAAGATGGGTGTGGACTTTGCTTGAATTCGGTTCGGGGTCCTGGTGAAAGATCTCCCGCCCTTACTCGTACAGCTTCTAAAGAACTACCATAAGCTTTCATTCTTCCGGTTTGTGCTGTTTGCCGAATTGAAGCTGCCTCGAGATATGGTTCACGTGAAACCTTATCGTCTTACGCAACTCGTACCATGGGTAAGAACGTTGCTTCAATTCGGTTAAGGGTCCTGGTGAAAGATCTGCCGCCCTTACTCGTACAGATTCTAAAGAACTACCATAAACTTTCATTCTTCCGGCTTGTGCTGTTCGCCGAATTGAAGCTGCCTCGAGATATGGTTCACGAGAAACCTTATCGTTTCACGCAACTCGTAAGATGGGTGCGGACTTTGCTTCAATTCGGTTAGGGGTCCTGGTGAAAGATCTCCCGCCCTTACGCGTACAGATTCAAAATAACTACTATAAACTTTCATTCTTCCGGTTTGTGCTATTTGCCGAATTGAAGCGGCCTCGAGATATGGTTCACGTCAAACCTTATCGTCTTACGCAACTCGTAAGATGGGTGAGAACGTTGCTTCAATTCGGTTATGGGTCCTGGTGAAAGATCTCCCGCCCTTGCTCGTACAGATTCTAAAGAACTACCATAAACTTTCATTCTTCCGGTTTGTGCTGTTCGCCAAATCGAAGCGGCCTCGAGATATGGTTCACGTGAAACCTTATCGTCTTACGCAACTCGTAAGATGGGTGCGGACTTTGCTTGAATTCGGTTCGGGGTCCTGGTGAAAGATCTCCCGCCCTTACTCGTACAGCTTCTAAAGAACTACCATAAGCTTTCATTCTTCCGGTTTGTGCTATTTGCCGAATTGAAGCTGCCTCGAGATATGGTTCACGTGAAACCTTATCGTCTTACGCAACTCGTAAGATGGGTGAGAACGTTGCTTCCATTCGGTTCAGGGTCCTGGTGAAAGATCTGCCGCCCTTACTCGTACAGATTCTAAAGAACTACCATAAACTTTCATTCTTCCGGTTTCTGCTGTTCGCCAAATCGAAGCGGCCTCGAGATATGGTTCACGTGAAACCTTATCGTCTTACGCAACTTGTAAGATGGGTGCGGACTTTGCTTCAATTCGGTTAGGGGTCCTGGTGAAAGATCTCCCGCCCTTACGCGTACAGATTCAAAATAACTACTATAAACTTTCATTCTTCCGGTTTGTGCTATTTGCCGAATTGAAGCGGCCTCGAGATATGGTTCACGTCAAACCTTATCGTCTTACGCAACTCGTAAGATGGGTGAGAACGTTGCTTCAATTCGGTTAAGGGTCCTGGTGAAAGATCTCCCGCCCTTGCTCGTACAGATTCTAAAGAACTACCATAAACTTTCATTCTTCCGGTTTGTGCTGTTCGCCAAATCGAAGCGGCCTCGAGATATGGTTCACGTGAAACCTTATCGTCTTACGCAACTCGTAAGATGGGTGCGGACTTTGCTTGAATTCGGTTCGGGGTCCTGGTGAAAGATCTCCCGCCCTTACTCGTACAGCTTCTAAAGAACTACCATAAGCTTTCATTCTTCCGGTTTGTGCTGTTTGCCGAATTGAAGCTGCCTCAAGATATGGTTCACGTTAAACCTTATCGTCTTACGCAACTCGTACCATGGGTAAGAACGTTGCTTCAATTCGGTTAAGGGTCCTGGTGAAAGATCTGCCGTCCTTACTCGTACAGATTCTAAAGAACTACCATAAACTTTCATTCTTCCGGCTTGTGCTGTTCGCCGAATTGAAGCTGCCTCGAGATATGGTTCACGTGAAACCTTATCGTCTTACGCAACTCCTAAGATGGGTGAGAACGTTGCTTCAATTCGGTTAAGGGTCCTGGTGAAAGATCTGCCGCCCTTACTCGTACAGATTCTAAAGAACTACCATAAACTTTCATTCTTCCGGTTCCTGCTGTTCGCCAAATCGAAGCGGCCTCGAGATATGGTTCACGTGAAACCTTATCGTCTTACGCAACTTGTAAGATGGGTGCGGACTTTGCTTCAATTCGGTTAGGGGTCCTGGTGAAAGATCTCCCGCCCTTACGCGTACAGATTCAAAATAACTACTATAAACTTTCATTCTTCCGGTTTGTGCTATTTGCCGAATTGAAGCGGCCTCGAGATATGGTTCACGTGAAACCTTATCGTCTTACGCAACTTGTAAGATGGGTGCGGACTTTGCTTCAATTCGGTTAGGGGTCCTGGTGAAAGATCTCCCGTCCTTACTCGTACAGATTCAAAATAACTACCATAAACTTTCATTCTTCCGGTTTGTGCTGTTTGCCGAATTGAAGCGGCCTCGAGATATGGATCACGTCAAACCTTATCGTCTTACACAACTCGTAAGATGGGTGAGAACGTTGCTTCTATTCGGTTAAGGGTCCTGGTGAAAGATCTCCTGCCCTTGCTCGTACAGATTCTAAAGAACTACCATAAACTTTCATTCTTCCGGTTTGTGCTGTTTGCCGAATTGAAGCGGCCTCGAGATATGGTTCACGTCAAACCTTGTCGTCTTAAGCAACTCGTAAGATGGGTGCGGACTTTGGTTCAATTCGGTTAAGGGTCCTGGTGAAAGATTTCCCGCCCTTACGCGTACAGATTCAAAATAACTACCATAAACTTTCATTCTTCCGGTTTGTGCTGTTTGCCGAATTGAAGCGGCTTCGAGATATGGTTCACGTGAAACCTAATCGTCTCACGCAACTCCTAAGATGGGTGAGAACGTTGCTTCAATTCGGTTAAGGGTCCTGGTGAAAGATCTCCCGTCCTTACTCGTACAGATTCTAAAAAACTACCATAAACTTTTATTCTTCCGGTTTGTCCTGTTTGCCGAATTGAAGAGGCCTCGAGATATGGTTCACGTCAAACCTTATCGTCTTACGCAACTCGTAAGATGGGTGAGAACGTTGCTTCAATTCGGTTAAGGGTCCTGGTGAAAGATCTCCCGCCCTTGCTCGTACAGATTCTAAAGAACTACCATAAACTTTCATTCTTCCGGTTTGTGCTGTTCGCCAAATCGAAGCGGCCTCGAGATATGGTTCACGTGAAACCTTATCGTCTTACGCAACTCGTAAGATGGGTGCGGACTTTGCTTGAATTCGGTTCGGGGTCCTGGTGAAAGATCTCCCGCCCTTACTCGTACAGCTTCTAAAGAACTACCATAAGCTTTCATTCTTCCGGTTTGTGCTGTTTGCCGAATTGAAGCTGCCTCGAGATATGGTTCACGTGAAACCTTATCGTCTTACGCAACTCGTACCATGGGTAAGAACGTTGCTTCAATTCGGTTAAGGGTCCTGGTGAAAGATCTGCCGCCCTTACTCGTACAGATTCTAAAGAACTACCATAAACTTTCATTCTTCCGGCTTGTGCTGTTCGCCGAATTGAAGCTGCCTCGAGATATGGTTCACGAGAAACCTTATCGTTTCACGCAACTCGTAAGATGGGTGCGGACTTTGCTTCAATTCGGTTAGGGGTCCTGGTGAAAGATCTCCCGCCCTTACGCGTACAGATTCAAAATAACTACTATAAACTTTCATTCTTCCGGTTTGTGCTATTTGCCGAATTGAAGCGGCCTCGAGATATGGTTCACGTCAAACCTTATCGTCTTACGCAACTCGTAAGATGGGTGAGAACGTTGCTTCAATTCGGTTATGGGTCCTGGTGAAAGATCTCCCGCCCTTGCTCGTACAGATTCTAAAGAACTACCATAAACTTTCATTCTTCCGGTTTGTGCTGTTCGCCAAATCGAAGGGGCCTCGAGATATGGTTCACGTGAAACCTTATCGTCTTACGCAACTCGTAAGATGGGTGCGGACTTTGCTTGAATTCGGTTCGGGGTCCTGGTGAAAGATCTCCCGCCCTTACTCGTACAGCTTCTAAAGAACTACCATAAGCTTTCATTCTTCCGGTTTGTGCTATTTGCCGAATTGAAGCTGCCTCGAGATATGGTTCACGTGAAACCTTATCGTCTTACGCAACTCGTAAGATGGGTGAGAACGTTGCTTCCATTCGGTTCAGGGTCCTGGTGAAAGATCTGCCGCCCTTACTCGTACAGATTCTAAAGAACTACCATAAACTTTCATTCTTCCGGTTTCTGCTGTTCGCCAAATCGAAGCGGCCTCGAGATATGGTTCACGTGAAACCTTATCGTCTTACGCAACTTGTAAGATGGGTGCGGACTTTGCTTCAATTCGGTTAGGGGTCCTGGTGAAAGATCTCCCGCCCTTACGCGTACAGATTCAAAATAACTACTATAAACTTTCATTCTTCCGGTTTGTGCTATTTGCCGAATTGAAGCGGCCTCGAGATATGGTTCACGTCAAACCTTATCGTCTTACGCAACTCGTAAGATGGGTGAGAACGTTGCTTCAATTCGGTTAAGGGTCCTGGTGAAAGATCTCCCGCCCTTGCTCGTACAGATTCTAAAGAACTACCATAAACTTTCATTCTTCCGGTTTGTGCTGTTCGCCAAATCGAAGCGGCCTCGAGATATGGTTCACGTGAAACCTTATCGTCTTACGCAACTCGTAAGATGGGTGCGGACTTTGCTTGAATTCGGTTCGGGGTCCTGGTGAAAGATCTCCCGCCCTTACTCGTACAGCTTCTAAAGAACTACCATAAGCTTTCATTCTTCCGGTTTGTGCTGTTTGCCGAATTGAAGCTGCCTCAAGATATGGTTCACGTTAAACCTTATCGTCTTACGCAACTCGTACCATGGGTAAGAACGTTGCTTCAATTCGGTTAAGGGTCCTGGTGAAAGATCTGCCGTCCTTACTCGTACAGATTCTAAAGAACTACCATAAACTTTCATTCTTCCGGCTTGTGCTGTTCGCCGAATTGAAGCTGCTTCGAGATATGGTTCACGTGAAACCTTATCGTCTTACGCAACTCCTAAGATGGGTGAGAACGTTGCTTCAATTCGGTTAAGGGTCCTGGTGAAAGATCTGCCGCCCTTACTCGTACAGATTCTAAAGAACTACCATAAACTTTCATTCTTCCGGTTCCTGCTGTTCGCCAAATCGAAGCGGCCTCGAGATATGGTTCACGTGAAACCTTATCGTCTTACGCAACTTGTAAGATGGGTGCGGACTTTGCTTCAATTCGGTTAGGGGTCCTGGTGAAAGATCTCCCGTCCTTACTCGTACAGATTCAAAATAACTACCATAAACTTTCATTCTTCCGGTTTGTGCTGTTTGCCGAATTGAAGCGGCCTCGAGATATGGTTCACGTCAAACCTTATCGTCTTACGCAACTCGTAAGATGGGTGAGAACGTTGCTTCAATTCGGTTAAGGGTCCTGGTGAAAGATCTCCCGCCCTTGCTCGTACAGATTCTAAAGAACTACCATAAACTTTCATTCTTCCGGTTTGTGCTGTTCGCCAAATCGAAGCGGCCTCGAGATATGGTTCACGTGAAACCTTATCGTCTTACGCAACTCGTAAGATGGGTGCGGACTTTGCTTGAATTCGGTTCGGGGTCCTGGTGAAAGATCTCCCGCCCTTACTCGTACAGCTTCTAAAGAACTACCATAAGCTTTCATTCTTCCGGTTTGTGCTGTTTGCCGAATTGAAGCTGCCTCGAGATATGGTTCACGTGAAACCTTATCGTCTTACGCAACTCGTACCATGGGTAAGAACGTTGCTTCAATTCGGTTAAGGGTCCTGGTGAAAGATCTGCCGCCCTTACTCGTACAGATTCTAAAGAACTACCATAAACTTTCATTCTTCCGGCTTGTGCTGTTCGCCGAATTGAAGCTGCCTCGAGATATGGTTCACGAGAAACCTTATCGTTTCACGCAACTCGTAAGATGGGTGCGGACTTTGCTTCAATTCGGTTAGGGGTCCTGGTGAAAGATCTCCCGCCCTTACGCGTACAGATTCAAAATAACTACTATAAACTTTCATTCTTCCGGTTTGTGCTATTTGCCGAATTGAAGCGGCCTCGAGATATGGTTCACGTCAAACCTTATCGTCTTACGCAACTCGTAAGATGGGTGAGAACGTTGCTTCAATTCGGTTATGGGTCCTGGTGAAAGATCTCCCGCCCTTGCTCGTACAGATTCTAAAGAACTACCATAAACTTTCATTCTTCCGGTTTGTGCTGTTCGCCAAATCGAAGCGGCCTCGAGATATGGTTCACGTGAAACCTTATCGTCTTACGCAACTCGTAAGATGGGTGCGGACTTTGCTTGAATTCGGTTCGGGGTCCTGGTGAAAGATCTCCCGCCCTTACTCGTACAGCTTCTAAAGAACTACCATAAGCTTTCATTCTTCCGGTTTGTGCTATTTGCCGAATTGAAGCTGCCTCGAGATATGGTTCACGTGAAACCTTATCGTCTTACGCAACTCGTAAGATGGGTGAGAACGTTGCTTCCATTCGGTTCAGGGTCCTGGTGAAAGATCTGCCGCCCTTACTCGTACAGATTCTAAAGAACTACCATAAACTTTCATTCTTCCGGTTTCTGCTGTTCGCCAAATCGAAGCGGCCTCGAGATATGGTTCACGTGAAACCTTATCGTCTTACGCAACTTGTAAGATGGGTGCGGACTTTGCTTCAATTCGGTTAGGGGTCCTGGTGAAAGATCTCCCGCCCTTACGCGTACAGATTCAAAATAACTACTATAAACTTTCATTCTTCCGGTTTGTGCTATTTGCCGAATTGAAGCGGCCTCGAGATATGGTTCACGTCAAACCTTATCGTCTTACGCAACTCGTAAGATGGGTGAGAACGTTGCTTCAATTCGGTTAAGGGTCCTGGTGAAAGATCTCCCGCCCTTGCTCGTACAGATTCTAAAGAACTACCATAAACTTTCATTCTTCCGGTTTGTGCTGTTCGCCAAATCGAAGCGGCCTCGAGATATGGTTCACGTGAAACCTTATCGTCTTACGCAACTCGTAAGATGGGTGCGGACTTTGCTTGAATTCGGTTCGGGGTCCTGGTGAAAGATCTCCCGCCCTTACTCGTACAGCTTCTAAAGAACTACCATAAGCTTTCATTCTTCCGGTTTGTGCTGTTTGCCGAATTGAAGCTGCCTCAAGATATGGTTCACGTTAAACCTTATCGTCTTACGCAACTCGTACCATGGGTAAGAACGTTGCTTCAATTCGGTTAAGGGTCCTGGTGAAAGATCTGCCGTCCTTACTCGTACAGATTCTAAAGAACTACCATAAACTTTCATTCTTCCGGCTTGTGCTGTTCGCCGAATTGAAGCTGCCTCGAGATATGGTTCACGTGAAACCTTATCGTCTTACGCAACTCCTAAGATGGGTGAGAACGTTGCTTCAATTCGGTTAAGGGTCCTGGTGAAAGATCTGCCGCCCTTACTCGTACAGATTCTAAAGAACTACCATAAACTTTCATTCTTCCGGTTCCTGCTGTTCGCCAAATCGAAGCGGCCTCGAGATATGGTTCACGTGAAACCTTATCGTCTTACGCAACTTGTAAGATGGGTGCGGACTTTGCTTCAATTCGGTTAGGGGTCCTGGTGAAAGATCTCCCGCCCTTACGCGTACAGATTCAAAATAACTACTATAAACTTTCATTCTTCCGGTTTGTGCTATTTGCCGAATTGAAGCGGCCTCGAGATATGGTTCACGTCAAACCTTATCGTCTTACGCAACTCGTAAGATGGGTGAGAACGTTGCTTCAATTCGGTTAAGGGTCCTGGTGAAAGATCTCCCGCCCTTGCTCGTACAGATTCTAAAGAACTACCATAAACTTTCATTCTTCCGGTTTGTGCTGTTCGCCAAATCGAAGCGGCCTCGAGATATGGTTCACGTGAAACCTTATCGTCTTACGCAACTCGTAAGATGGGTGCGGACTTTGCTTGAATTCGGTTCGGGGTCCTGGTGAAAGATCTCCCGCCCTTACTCGTACAGCTTCTAAAGAACTACCATAAGCTTTCATTCTTCCGGTTTGTGCTGTTTGCCGAATTGAAGCTGCCTCAAGATATGGTTCACGTTAAACCTTATCGTCTTACGCAACTCGTACCATGGGTAAGAACGTTGCTTCAATTCGGTTAAGGGTCCTGGTGAAAGATCTGCCGTCCTTACTCGTACAGATTCTAAAGAACTACCATAAACTTTCATTCTTCCGGCTTGTGCTGTTCGCCGAATTGAAGCTGCTTCGAGATATGGTTCACGTGAAACCTTATCGTCTTACGCAACTCCTAAGATGGGTGAGAACGTTGCTTCAATTCGGTTAAGGGTCCTGGTGAAAGATCTGCCGCCCTTACTCGTACAGATTCTAAAGAACTACCATAAACTTTCATTCTTCCGGTTCCTGCTGTTCGCCAAATCGAAGCGGCCTCGAGATATGGTTCACGTGAAACCTTATCGTCTTACGCAACTTGTAAGATGGGTGCGGACTTTGCTTCAATTCGGTTAGGGGTCCTGGTGAAAGATCTCCCGTCCTTACTCGTACAGATTCAAAATAACTACCATAAACTTTCATTCTTCCGGTTTGTGCTGTTTGCCGAATTGAAGCGGCCTCGAGATATGGTTCACGTCAAACCTTATCGTCTTACGCAACTCGTAAGATGGGTGAGAACGTTGCTTCAATTCGGTTAAGGGTCCTGGTGAAAGATCTCCCGCCCTTGCTCGTACAGATTCTAAAGAACTACCATAAACTTTCATTCTTCCGGTTTGTGCTGTTCGCCAAATCGAAGCGGCCTCGAGATATGGTTCACGTGAAACCTTATCGTCTTACGCAACTCGTAAGATGGGTGCGGACTTTGCTTGAATTCGGTTCGGGGTCCTGGTGAAAGATCTCCCGCCCTTACTCGTACAGCTTCTAAAGAACTACCATAAGCTTTCATTCTTCCGGTTTGTGCTGTTTGCCGAATTGAAGCTGCCTCGAGATATGGTTCACGTGAAACCTTATCGTCTTACGCAACTCGTACCATGGGTAAGAACGTTGCTTCAATTCGGTTAAGGGTCCTGGTGAAAGATCTGCCGCCCTTACTCGTACAGATTCTAAAGAACTACCATAAACTTTCATTCTTCCGGCTTGTGCTGTTCGCCGAATTGAAGCTGCCTCGAGATATGGTTCACGAGAAACCTTATCGTTTCACGCAACTCGTAAGATGGGTGCGGACTTTGCTTCAATTCGGTTAGGGGTCCTGGTGAAAGATCTCCCGCCCTTACGCGTACAGATTCAAAATAACTACTATAAACTTTCATTCTTCCGGTTTGTGCTATTTGCCGAATTGAAGCGGCCTCGAGATATGGTTCACGTCAAACCTTATCGTCTTACGCAACTCGTAAGATGGGTGAGAACGTTGCTTCAATTCGGTTATGGGTCCTGGTGAAAGATCTCCCGCCCTTGCTCGTACAGATTCTAAAGAACTACCATAAACTTTCATTCTTCCGGTTTGTGCTGTTCGCCAAATCGAAGCGGCCTCGAGATATGGTTCACGTGAAACCTTATCGTCTTACGCAACTCGTAAGATGGGTGCGGACTTTGCTTGAATTCGGTTCGGGGTCCTGGTGAAAGATCTCCCGCCCTTACTCGTACAGCTTCTAAAGAACTACCATAAGCTTTCATTCTTCCGGTTTGTGCTATTTGCCGAATTGAAGCTGCCTCGAGATATGGTTCACGTGAAACCTTATCGTCTTACGCAACTCGTAAGATGGGTGAGAACGTTGCTTCCATTCGGTTCAGGGTCCTGGTGAAAGATCTGCCGCCCTTACTCGTACAGATTCTAAAGAACTACCATAAACTTTCATTCTTCCGGTTTCTGCTGTTCGCCAAATCGAAGCGGCCTCGAGATATGGTTCACGTGAAACCTTATCGTCTTACGCAACTTGTAAGATGGGTGCGGACTTTGCTTCAATTCGGTTAGGGGTCCTGGTGAAAGATCTCCCGCCCTTACGCGTACAGATTCAAAATAACTACTATAAACTTTCATTCTTCCGGTTTGTGCTATTTGCCGAATTGAAGCGGCCTCGAGATATGGTTCACGTCAAACCTTATCGTCTTACGCAACTCGTAAGATGGGTGAGAACGTTGCTTCAATTCGGTTAAGGGTCCTGGTGAAAGATCTCCCGCCCTTGCTCGTACAGATTCTAAAGAACTACCATAAACTTTCATTCTTCCGGTTTGTGCTGTTCGCCAAATCGAAGCGGCCTCGAGATATGGTTCACGTGAAACCTTATCGTCTTACGCAACTCGTAAGATGGGTGCGGACTTTGCTTGAATTCGGTTCGGGGTCCTGGTGAAAGATCTCCCGCCCTTACTCGTACAGCTTCTAAAGAACTACCATAAGCTTTCATTCTTCCGGTTTGTGCTGTTTGCCGAATTGAAGCTGCCTCAAGATATGGTTCACGTTAAACCTTATCGTCTTACGCAACTCGTACCATGGGTAAGAACGTTGCTTCAATTCGGTTAAGGGTCCTGGTGAAAGATCTGCCGTCCTTACTCGTACAGATTCTAAAGAACTACCATAAACTTTCATTCTTCCGGCTTGTGCTGTTCGCCGAATTGAAGCTGCCTCGAGATATGGTTCACGTGAAACCTTATCGTCTTACGCAACTCCTAAGATGGGTGAGAACGTTGCTTCAATTCGGTTAAGGGTCCTGGTGAAAGATCTGCCGCCCTTACTCGTACAGATTCTAAAGAACTACCATAAACTTTCATTCTTCCGGTTCCTGCTGTTCGCCAAATCGAAGCGGCCTCGAGATATGGTTCACGTGAAACCTTATCGTCTTACGCAACTTGTAAGATGGGTGCGGACTTTGCTTCAATTCGGTTAGGGGTCCTGGTGAAAGATCTCCCGCCCTTACGCGTACAGATTCAAAATAACTACTATAAACTTTCATTCTTCCGGTTTGTGCTATTTGCCGAATTGAAGCGGCCTCGAGATATGGTTCACGTCAAACCTTATCGTCTTACGCAACTCGTAAGATGGGTGAGAACGTTGCTTCAATTCGGTTAAGGGTCCTGGTGAAAGATCTCCCGCCCTTGCTCGTACAGATTCTAAAGAACTACCATAAACTTTCATTCTTCCGGTTTGTGCTGTTCGCCAAATCGAAGCGGCCTCGAGATATGGTTCACGTGAAACCTTATCGTCTTACGCAACTCGTAAGATGGGTGCGGACTTTGCTTGAATTCGGTTCGGGGTCCTGGTGAAAGATCTCCCGCCCTTACTCGTACAGCTTCTAAAGAACTACCATAAGCTTTCATTCTTCCGGTTTGTGCTGTTTGCCGAATTGAAGCTGCCTCAAGATATGGTTCACGTTAAACCTTATCGTCTTACGCAACTCGTACCATGGGTAAGAACGTTGCTTCAATTCGGTTAAGGGTCCTGGTGAAAGATCTGCCGTCCTTACTCGTACAGATTCTAAAGAACTACCATAAACTTTCATTCTTCCGGCTTGTGCTGTTCGCCGAATTGAAGCTGCCTCGAGATATGGTTCACGTGAAACCTTATCGTCTTACGCAACTCCTAAGATGGGTGAGAACGTTGCTTCAATTCGGTTAAGGGTCCTGGTGAAAGATCTGCCGCCCTTACTCGTACAGATTCTAAAGAACTACCATAAACTTTCATTCTTCCGGTTCCTGCTGTTCGCCAAATCGAAGCGGCCTCGAGATATGGTTCACGTGAAACCTTATCGTCTTACGCAACTTGTAAGATGGGTGCGGACTTTGCTTCAATTCGGTTAGGGGTCCTGGTGAAAGATCTCCCGTCCTTACTCGTACAGATTCTAAATAACTACCATAAACTTTCATTCTTCCGGTTTGTGCTGTTTGCCGAATTGAAGCGGCCTCGAGATATGGATCACGTCAAACCTTATCGTCTTACACAACTCGTAAGATGGGTGAGAACGTTGCTTCTATTCGGTTAAGGGTCCTGGTGAAAGATCTCCTGCCCTTGCTCGTACAGATTCTAAAGAACTACCATAAACTTTCATTCTTCCGGTTTGTGCTGTTTGCCGAATTGAAGCGGCCTCGAGATATGGTTCACGTCAAACCTTGTCGTCTTAAGCAACTCGTAAGATGGGTGCGGACTTTGGTTCAATTCGGTTAAGGGTCCTGGTGAAAGATCTGCCGCCCTTACTCGTACAGATTCTAAAGAACTACCATAAACTTTCATTCTTCCGGTTTCTGCTGTTCGCCAAATCGAAGCGGCCTCGAGATATGGTTCACGTGAAACCTTATCGTCTTACGCAACTTGTAAGATGGGTGCGGACTTTGCTTCAATTCGGTTAGGGGTCCTGGTGAAAGATCTCCCGCCCTTACGCGTACAGATTCAAAATAACTACTATAAACTTTCATTCTTCCGGTTTGTGCTATTTGCCGAATTGAAGCGGCCTCGAGATATGGTTCACGTCAAACCTTATCGTCTTACGCAACTCGTAAGATGGGTGAGAACGTTGCTTCAATTCGGTTAAGGGTCCTGGTGAAAGATCTCCCGCCCTTGCTCGTACAGATTCTAAAGAACTACCATAAACTTTCATTCTTCCGGTTTGTGCTGTTCGCCAAATCGAAGCGGCCTCGAGATATGGTTCACGTGAAACCTTATCGTCTTACGCAACTCGTAAGATGGGTGCGGACTTTGCTTGAATTCGGTTCGGGGTCCTGGTGAAAGATCTCCCGCCCTTACTCGTACAGCTTCTAAAGAACTACCATAAGCTTTCATTCTTCCGGTTTGTGCTGTTTGCCGAATTGAAGCTGCCTCAAGATATGGTTCACGTTAAACCTTATCGTCTTACGCAACTCGTACCATGGGTAAGAACGTTGCTTCAATTCGGTTAAGGGTCCTGGTGAAAGATCTGCCGTCCTTACTCGTACAGATTCTAAAGAACTACCATAAACTTTCATTCTTCCGGCTTGTGCTGTTCGCCGAATTGAAGCTGCCTCGAGATATGGTTCACGTGAAACCTTATCGTCTTACGCAACTCCTAAGATGGGTGAGAACGTTGCTTCAATTCGGTTAAGGGTCCTGGTGAAAGATCTGCCGCCCTTACTCGTACAGATTCTAAAGAACTACCATAAACTTTCATTCTTCCGGTTCCTGCTGTTCGCCAAATCGAAGCGGCCTCGAGATATGGTTCACGTGAAACCTTATCGTCTTACGCAACTTGTAAGATGGGTGCGGACTTTGCTTCAATTCGGTTAGGGGTCCTGGTGAAAGATCTCCCGTCCTTACTCGTACAGATTCAAAATAACTACCATAAACTTTCATTCTTCCGGTTTGTGCTGTTTGCCGAATTGAAGCGGCCTCGAGATATGGATCACGTCAAACCTTATCGTCTTACACAACTCGTAAGATGGGTGAGAACGTTGCTTCTATTCGGTTAAGGGTCCTGGTGAAAGATCTCCTGCCCTTGCTCGTACAGATTCTAAAGAACTACCATAAACTTTCATTCTTCCGGTTTGTGCTGTTTGCCGAATTGAAGCGGCCTCGAGATATGGTTCACGTCAAACCTTGTCGTCTTAAGCAACTCGTAAGATGGGTGCGGACTTTGGTTCAATTCGGTTAAGGGTCCTGGTGAAAGATTTCCCGCCCTTACGCGTACAGATTCAAAATAACTACCATAAACTTTCATTCTTCCGGTTTGTGCTGTTTGCCGAATTGAAGCGGCTTCGAGATATGGTTCACGTGAAACCTAATCGTCTCACGCAACTCCTAAGATGGGTGAGAACGTTGCTTCAATTCGGTTAAGGGTCCTGGTGAAAGATCTCCCGTCCTTACTCGTACAGATTCTAAAAAACTACCATAAACTTTTATTCTTCCGGTTTGTCCTGTTTGCCGAATTGAAGAGGCCTCGAGATATGGTTCACGTCAAACCTTATCGTCTTACGCAACTCGTAAGATGGGTGAGAACGTTGCTTCAATTCGGTTAAGGGTCCTGGTGAAAGATCTCCCGCCCTTGCTCGTACAGATTCTAAAGAACTACCATAAACTTTCATTCTTCCGGTTTGTGCTGTTCGCCAAATCGAAGCGGCCTCGAGATATGGTTCACGTGAAACCTTATCGTCTTACGCAACTCGTAAGATGGGTGCGGACTTTGCTTGAATTCGGTTCGGGGTCCTGGTGAAAGATCTCCCGCCCTTACTCGTACAGCTTCTAAAGAACTACCATAAGCTTTCATTCTTCCGGTTTGTGCTGTTTGCCGAATTGAAGCTGCCTCGAGATATGGTTCACGTGAAACCTTATCGTCTTACGCAACTCGTACCATGGGTAAGAACGTTGCTTCAATTCGGTTAAGGGTCCTGGTGAAAGATCTGCCGCCCTTACTCGTACAGATTCTAAAGAACTACCATAAACTTTCATTCTTCCGGCTTGTGCTGTTCGCCGAATTGAAGCTGCCTCGAGATATGGTTCACGAGAAACCTTATCGTTTCACGCAACTCGTAAGATGGGTGCGGACTTTGCTTCAATTCGGTTAGGGGTCCTGGTGAAAGATCTCCCGCCCTTACGCGTACAGATTCAAAATAACTACTATAAACTTTCATTCTTCCGGTTTGTGCTATTTGCCGAATTGAAGCGGCCTCGAGATATGGTTCACGTCAAACCTTATCGTCTTACGCAACTCGTAAGATGGGTGAGAACGTTGCTTCAATTCGGTTATGGGTCCTGGTGAAAGATCTCCCGCCCTTGCTCGTACAGATTCTAAAGAACTACCATAAACTTTCATTCTTCCGGTTTGTGCTGTTCGCCAAATCGAAGGGGCCTCGAGATATGGTTCACGTGAAACCTTATCGTCTTACGCAACTCGTAAGATGGGTGCGGACTTTGCTTGAATTCGGTTCGGGGTCCTGGTGAAAGATCTCCCGCCCTTACTCGTACAGCTTCTAAAGAACTACCATAAGCTTTCATTCTTCCGGTTTGTGCTATTTGCCGAATTGAAGCTGCCTCGAGATATGGTTCACGTGAAACCTTATCGTCTTACGCAACTCGTAAGATGGGTGAGAACGTTGCTTCCATTCGGTTCAGGGTCCTGGTGAAAGATCTGCCGCCCTTACTCGTACAGATTCTAAAGAACTACCATAAACTTTCATTCTTCCGGTTTCTGCTGTTCGCCAAATCGAAGCGGCCTCGAGATATGGTTCACGTGAAACCTTATCGTCTTACGCAACTTGTAAGATGGGTGCGGACTTTGCTTCAATTCGGTTAGGGGTCCTGGTGAAAGATCTCCCGCCCTTACGCGTACAGATTCAAAATAACTACTATAAACTTTCATTCTTCCGGTTTGTGCTATTTGCCGAATTGAAGCGGCCTCGAGATATGGTTCACGTCAAACCTTATCGTCTTACGCAACTCGTAAGATGGGTGAGAACGTTGCTTCAATTCGGTTAAGGGTCCTGGTGAAAGATCTCCCGCCCTTGCTCGTACAGATTCTAAAGAACTACCATAAACTTTCATTCTTCCGGTTTGTGCTGTTCGCCAAATCGAAGCGGCCTCGAGATATGGTTCACGTGAAACCTTATCGTCTTACGCAACTCGTAAGATGGGTGCGGACTTTGCTTGAATTCGGTTCGGGGTCCTGGTGAAAGATCTCCCGCCCTTACTCGTACAGCTTCTAAAGAACTACCATAAGCTTTCATTCTTCCGGTTTGTGCTGTTTGCCGAATTGAAGCTGCCTCAAGATATGGTTCACGTTAAACCTTATCGTCTTACGCAACTCGTACCATGGGTAAGAACGTTGCTTCAATTCGGTTAAGGGTCCTGGTGAAAGATCTGCCGTCCTTACTCGTACAGATTCTAAAGAACTACCATAAACTTTCATTCTTCCGGCTTGTGCTGTTCGCCGAATTGAAGCTGCTTCGAGATATGGTTCACGTGAAACCTTATCGTCTTACGCAACTCCTAAGATGGGTGAGAACGTTGCTTCAATTCGGTTAAGGGTCCTGGTGAAAGATCTGCCGCCCTTACTCGTACAGATTCTAAAGAACTACCATAAACTTTCATTCTTCCGGTTCCTGCTGTTCGCCAAATCGAAGCGGCCTCGAGATATGGTTCACGTGAAACCTTATCGTCTTACGCAACTTGTAAGATGGGTGCGGACTTTGCTTCAATTCGGTTAGGGGTCCTGGTGAAAGATCTCCCGTCCTTACTCGTACAGATTCAAAATAACTACCATAAACTTTCATTCTTCCGGTTTGTGCTGTTTGCCGAATTGAAGCGGCCTCGAGATATGGTTCACGTCAAACCTTATCGTCTTACGCAACTCGTAAGATGGGTGAGAACGTTGCTTCAATTCGGTTAAGGGTCCTGGTGAAAGATCTCCCGCCCTTGCTCGTACAGATTCTAAAGAACTACCATAAACTTTCATTCTTCCGGTTTGTGCTGTTCGCCAAATCGAAGCGGCCTCGAGATATGGTTCACGTGAAACCTTATCGTCTTACGCAACTCGTAAGATGGGTGCGGACTTTGCTTGAATTCGGTTCGGGGTCCTGGTGAAAGATCTCCCGCCCTTACTCGTACAGCTTCTAAAGAACTACCATAAGCTTTCATTCTTCCGGTTTGTGCTGTTTGCCGAATTGAAGCTGCCTCGAGATATGGTTCACGTGAAACCTTATCGTCTTACGCAACTCGTACCATGGGTAAGAACGTTGCTTCAATTCGGTTAAGGGTCCTGGTGAAAGATCTGCCGCCCTTACTCGTACAGATTCTAAAGAACTACCATAAACTTTCATTCTTCCGGCTTGTGCTGTTCGCCGAATTGAAGCTGCCTCGAGATATGGTTCACGAGAAACCTTATCGTTTCACGCAACTCGTAAGATGGGTGCGGACTTTGCTTCAATTCGGTTAGGGGTCCTGGTGAAAGATCTCCCGCCCTTACGCGTACAGATTCAAAATAACTACTATAAACTTTCATTCTTCCGGTTTGTGCTATTTGCCGAATTGAAGCGGCCTCGAGATATGGTTCACGTCAAACCTTATCGTCTTACGCAACTCGTAAGATGGGTGAGAACGTTGCTTCAATTCGGTTATGGGTCCTGGTGAAAGATCTCCCGCCCTTGCTCGTACAGATTCTAAAGAACTACCATAAACTTTCATTCTTCCGGTTTGTGCTGTTCGCCAAATCGAAGCGGCCTCGAGATATGGTTCACGTGAAACCTTATCGTCTTACGCAACTCGTAAGATGGGTGCGGACTTTGCTTGAATTCGGTTCGGGGTCCTGGTGAAAGATCTCCCGCCCTTACTCGTACAGCTTCTAAAGAACTACCATAAGCTTTCATTCTTCCGGTTTGTGCTATTTGCCGAATTGAAGCTGCCTCGAGATATGGTTCACGTGAAACCTTATCGTCTTACGCAACTCGTAAGATGGGTGAGAACGTTGCTTCCATTCGGTTCAGGGTCCTGGTGAAAGATCTGCCGCCCTTACTCGTACAGATTCTAAAGAACTACCATAAACTTTCATTCTTCCGGTTTCTGCTGTTCGCCAAATCGAAGCGGCCTCGAGATATGGTTCACGTGAAACCTTATCGTCTTACGCAACTTGTAAGATGGGTGCGGACTTTGCTTCAATTCGGTTAGGGGTCCTGGTGAAAGATCTCCCGCCCTTACGCGTACAGATTCAAAATAACTACTATAAACTTTCATTCTTCCGGTTTGTGCTATTTGCCGAATTGAAGCGGCCTCGAGATATGGTTCACGTCAAACCTTATCGTCTTACGCAACTCGTAAGATGGGTGAGAACGTTGCTTCAATTCGGTTAAGGGTCCTGGTGAAAGATCTCCCGCCCTTGCTCGTACAGATTCTAAAGAACTACCATAAACTTTCATTCTTCCGGTTTGTGCTGTTCGCCAAATCGAAGCGGCCTCGAGATATGGTTCACGTGAAACCTTATCGTCTTACGCAACTCGTAAGATGGGTGCGGACTTTGCTTGAATTCGGTTCGGGGTCCTGGTGAAAGATCTCCCGCCCTTACTCGTACAGCTTCTAAAGAACTACCATAAGCTTTCATTCTTCCGGTTTGTGCTGTTTGCCGAATTGAAGCTGCCTCAAGATATGGTTCACGTTAAACCTTATCGTCTTACGCAACTCGTACCATGGGTAAGAACGTTGCTTCAATTCGGTTAAGGGTCCTGGTGAAAGATCTGCCGTCCTTACTCGTACAGATTCTAAAGAACTACCATAAACTTTCATTCTTCCGGCTTGTGCTGTTCGCCGAATTGAAGCTGCCTCGAGATATGGTTCACGTGAAACCTTATCGTCTTACGCAACTCCTAAGATGGGTGAGAACGTTGCTTCAATTCGGTTAAGGGTCCTGGTGAAAGATCTGCCGCCCTTACTCGTACAGATTCTAACGAACTACCATAAACTTTCATTCTTCCGGTTCCTGCTGTTCGCCAAATCGAAGCGGCCTCGAGATATGGTTCACGTGAAACCTTATCGTCTTACGCAACTTGTAAGATGGGTGCGGACTTTGCTTCAATTCGGTTAGGGGTCCTGGTGAAAGATCTCCCGTCCTTACTCGTACAGATTCAAAATAACTACCATAAACTTTCATTCTTCCGGTTTGTGCTGTTTGCCGAATTGAAGCGGCCTCGAGATATGGATCACGTCAAACCTTATCGTCTTACACAACTCGTAAGATGGGTGAGAACGTTGCTTCTATTCGGTTAAGGGTCCTGGTGAAAGATCTCCTGCCCTTGCTCGTACAGATTCTAAAGAACTACCATAAACTTTCATTCTTCCGGTTTGTGCTGTTTGCCGAATTGAAGCGGCCTCGAGATATGGTTCACGTCAAACCTTGTCGTCTTAAGCAACTCGTAAGATGGGTGCGGACTTTGGTTCAATTCGGTTAAGGGTCCTGGTGAAAGATTTCCCGCCCTTACGCGTACAGATTCAAAATAACTACCATAAACTTTCATTCTTCCGGTTTGTGCTGTTTGCCGAATTGAAGCGGCTTCGAGATATGGTTCACGTGAAACCTAATCGTCTCACGCAACTCCTAAGATGGGTGAGAACGTTGCTTCAATTCGGTTAAGGGTCCTGGTGAAAGATCTCCCGTCCTTACTCGTACAGATTCTAAAAAACTACCATAAACTTTTATTCTTCCGGTTTGTCCTGTTTGCCGAATTGAAGAGGCCTCGAGATATGGTTCACGTCAAACCTTATCGTCTTACGCAACTCGTAAGATGGGTGAGAACGTTGCTTCAATTCGGTTAAGGGTCCTGGTGAAAGATCTCCCGCCCTTGCTCGTACAGATTCTAAAGAACTACCATAAACTTTCATTCTTCCGGTTTGTGCTGTTCGCCAAATCGAAGCGGCCTCGAGATATGGTTCACGTGAAACCTTATCGTCTTACGCAACTCGTAAGATGGGTGCGGACTTTGCTTGAATTCGGTTCGGGGTCCTGGTGAAAGATCTCCCGCCCTTACTCGTACAGCTTCTAAAGAACTACCATAAGCTTTCATTCTTCCGGTTTGTGCTGTTTGCCGAATTGAAGCTGCCTCGAGATATGGTTCACGTGAAACCTTATCGTCTTACGCAACTCGTACCATGGGTAAGAACGTTGCTTCAATTCGGTTAAGGGTCCTGGTGAAAGATCTGCCGCCCTTACTCGTACAGATTCTAAAGAACTACCATAAACTTTCATTCTTCCGGTTTGTGCTGTTCGCCAAATCGAAGCGGCCTCGAGATATGGTTCACGTGAAACCTTATCGTCTTACGCAACTCGTAAGATGGGTGCGGACTTTGCTTGAATTCGGTTCGGGGTCCTGGTGAAAGATCTCCCGCCCTTACTCGTACAGCTTCTAAAGAACTACCATAAGCTTTCATTCTTCCGGTTTGTGCTATTTGCCGAATTGAAGCTGCCTCGAGATATGGTTCACGTGAAACCTTATCGTCTTACGCAACTCGTAAGATGGGGGCGGACTTTGCTTCAATTCGGTTAAGGGTCCTGGTGAAAGATCTCCCGCCCTTACTCGTACAGCTTCTAAAGAACTAACATAAGCTTTCATTCTTCCGGTTTGTGCTGTTTGCCGAATTGAAGCTGCCTCGAGATATGGTTCACGTGAAACCTTATCGTCTTACGCAACTCGTACCATGGGTAAGAACGTTGCTTCAATTCGGTTAAGGGTCCTGGTGAAAGATCTGCCCTCCTTACTCGTACAGATTCTAAAGAACTACCATAAACTTTCATTCTTCCGGCTTGTGCTGTTTGCCGAATTGAAGCTGCCTCGAGATATGGTTCACGTGAAACTTTATCGTCTTACGCAACTCCTCAGATGGGTGAGAACGTTGCTTCAATTCGGTTAAGGGTCCTGGTGAAAGATCTGCCGCCCTTACTCGTACAGATTCTAAAGAACTACCATCAACTTTCATTCTTCACGTTTGTGCTGTTTGCCGAATTGAAGCGGCCTCGAGATATGGTTCACGTGAAACCTTATCGTCTTACGCAACTCGTACCATGGGTAAGAACGTTGCTTCAATTCGGTTAAGGGTCCTGGTGAAAGATCTGCCGTCCTTACTCGTACAGATTCTAAAGAACTACCATAAACTTTCATTCTTCCGGCTTGTGCTGTTCGCCGAATTGAAGCTGCCTCGAGATATGGTTCACGTGAAACTTTATCGTCTTACGCAACTCCTCAGATGGGTGAGAACGTTGTTTCAATTCGGTTAAGGGTCCTGGTGAAAGATCTGCCGCCCTTACTCGTACAGATTCTAAAGAACTACCATAAACTTTCATTCTTCCAGTTTCTGCTGTTCGCCAAATCGAAGCGGCCTCGAGATATGGTTCACGTGAAACCTTATCGTCTTACGCAACTTGTAAGATGGGTGCGGACTTTGCTTCAATTCGGTTAGGGGTCCTGGTGAAAGATCTCCCGTCCTTACTCGTACAGATTCAAAATAACTACCATAAACTTTCATTCTTCCGGTTTGTGCTGTTTGCCGAATTGAAGCGGCCTCGAGATATGGTTCACGTCAAACCTTATCGTCTTACGCAACTCGGAAGATGGGTGAGAACGTTGCTTCAATTCGGTTAAGGGTCCTGGTGAAAGATCTCCCGCCCTTGCTCGTACAGATTCTAAAGAACTACCATAATCTTTCATTCTTCCGGTTTGTGCTGTTCGCCAAATCGAAGCGGCCTCGAGATATGGTTCACGTGAAACCTTATCGTCTTACGCAACTCGTAAGATGGGTGCGGACTTTGCTTGAATTCGGTTCGGGGTCCTGGTGAAAGATCTCCCGCCCTTACTCGTACAGCTTCTAAAGAACTACCATAAGCTTTCATTCTTCCGGTTTGTGCTATTTGCCGAATTGAAGCTGCCTCGAGATATGGTTCACGTGAAACCTTATCGTCTTACGCAACTCGTAAGATGGGGGCGGACTTTGCTTCAATTCGGTTAAGGGTCCTGGTGAAAGATCTCCCGCCCTTACTCGTACAGCTTCTAAAGAACTAACATAAGCTTTCATTCTTCCGGTTTGTGCTGTTTGCCGAATTGAAGCTGCCTCGAGATATGGTTCACGTGAAACCTTATCGTCTTACGCAACTCGTACCATGGGTAAGAACGTTGCTTCAATTCGGTTAAGGGTCCTGGTGAAAGATCTGCCCTCCTTACTCGTACAGATTCTAAAGAACTACCATAAACTTTCATTCTTCCGGCTTGTGCTGTTTGCCGAATTGAAGCTGCCTCGAGATATGGTTCACGTGAAACTTTATCGTCTTACGCAACTCCTCAGATGGGTGAGAACGTTGCTTCAATTCGGTTAAGGGTCCTGGTGAAAGATCTGCCGCCCTTACTCGTACAGATTCTAAAGAACTACCATAAACTTTCATTCTTCACGTTTGTGCTGTTTGCCGAATTGAAGCGGCCTCGAGATATGGTTCACGTGAAACCTTATCGTCTTACGCAACTCGTACCATGGGTAAGAACGTTGCTTCAATTCGGTTAAGGGTCCTGGTGAAAGATCTGCCGTCCTTACTCGTACAGATTCTAAAGAACTACCATAAACTTTCATTCTTCCGGCTTGTGCTGTTCGCCGAATTGAAGCTGCCTCGAGATATGGTTCACGTGAAACTTTATCGTCTTACGCAACGCCTCAGATGGGTGAGAACGTTGTTTCAATTCGGTTAAGGGTCCTGGTGAAAGATCTGCCGCCCTTACTCGTACAGATTCAAAATAACTACCATAAACTTTCATTCTTCCGGTTTGTGCTGTTTGCCGAATTGAAGCGGCCTCGAGATATGGTTCACGTGAAACCTCTTCGTCTTACACAACTCGTAAGATGGGTGCGGACTTTGCTTCAATTCGGTTAAGGGTCCAGGTGAAAGATCTCCCGCCCTTACTCGTACAGTTTCAAAATAACTACCATAAACTTTCATTCTTCCGGTTTGTGCTGTTTGCCGAATTGAAGCGGCCTCGAGATATGGTTCACGTGAAACCTCATCGTCTTACACAACTCGTAAGATGGGTGCGGACTTTGCTTCAATTCGGTTAAGGGTCCAGGTGAAAGATCTCCCGCCCTTACTCGTACAGTTTCAAAATAACTACCATAAACTTTCATTCTTCGGGTTTGTGCTGTTTGCCGAATTGAAGCGGCCTCGAGATATGGTTCACGTGAAACCTCTTCGTCTTACACAACTCGTAAGATGGGTGCGGACTTTGCTTCAATTCGGTTAAGGGTCCAGGTGAAAGATCTCCCGTCCTTACTCGTACAGATTCTAAAGAACTACCATAAACTTTCATTCTTCCGGTTTGTCCTGTTTGCCGAATTGAAGAGGCCTCGAGATATGGTTCACGTGAAACCATATCGTCTTACGCAACTCGTAAGATGGGTGCGGACTTTGCTTCAATTTGGTTAGGGGTCCTGGTGAAAGATCTCCCGTCCTTACTCGTACAGATTCTAAAGAACTACCATAAACTTTCATTTTTCCGGTTTGTGCTGTTTGCCGAATTGAAGAGGCCTCGAGATATGGTTCAAGGGAAACATTATCGTCTTACGCAACTCGTAAGATGGGTGCGGACTTTGCATCAATTCGGTTAATGGTCCTGGTGAACGATCTCCCGTCCTTACTCGTACAGATTCTAAAGGACTACCATAAACTTTCATTCTTCCGGTTTGTCCTGTTTGCCGAATTGAAGCTGCCTCGAGATATGGTTCACGTGAAACTTTATCGTCTTACGCAACTCCTCAGATGGGTGAGAACGTTGTTTCAATTCGGTTAAGGGTCCTGGTGAAAGATCTCCCGCCCTTACGCGTACTGCTTCTAAACAACTACCATAAACTTTCATTTTTCCGGTTTGTGCTGTTTGCCAAATCAAAGCGGCCTCGAGATATGGTTTACGTGAAACCTTATCGTTTCACGCAACTCGTAAGATGGGTGCGGACTTTGCTTCAGTTCGGTTAGGGGTCCTGGTGAAAGCTCTCCCGTCCTTACTCGTACAGATTCTAAAGAACTACCATAAACTTTCATTCTTCCGATTTGTCCTGTTTGCCGAATTGAAGAGGCCTCGAGATATGGTTCACGTGAAACCTTATCGTCTTACGCAACTCGTAAGATGGGTGCGGACTTTGCTTCAATTCGGTAAAGGGTCCTGGTGAAAGATCTCCCGCCCTTACGCGTACTGCTTCTAAACAACTACCATAAACTTTCATTTTTCCGGTTTGTGCTGTTTGCCAAATCAAAGCGGCCTCGAGATATGGTTTACGTGAAACCTTATCGTTTCACGCAACTCGTAAGATGGGTGCGGACTTTGCTTCAGTTCGGTTAGGGGTCCTGGTGAAAGCTCTCCCGTCCTTACTCGTACAGTTTCAAAATAACTACCATAAACTTTCATTCTTCACGTTTGTGCTGTTTGCCGAATTGAAGCGGCCTCGAGATATGGTTCACGTGAAACCTTATCGTCTTACGAAACTCGTAAGATGGGTGCGGACTTTGCTTCAATTCGGTTAGGGGTCCTGGTGAAAGCTCTCCCGTCCTTACTCGTACAGATTCTAAAGAACTACCATAAACTTTCATTCTTCCGATTTGTCCTGTTTGCCGAAGTGAAGAGGCCTCGAGATATGGTTCACGTGAAACCTTATCGTCTTACTCAACTCGTAAGATGGGTGCGGACTTTGCTTCAATTCGTTTAAGGGTCCTGGTGAAAGATCTCCCGCCCTTACTCGTACAGATTCAAAATAACTACCATAAACTTTCATTCTTCCGGCTTGTGCTGTTCGCCAAATCGAAGCGGCCTCGAGATATGGTTCACGTGAAACCTTATCGTCTTACGCAACTTGTAAGACGGGTGCGGACTTTGCTTCAATTCGGTTAGGGGTGCTGGCGAAAGATCTCCCGCCCTTACGCGTACAGATTCAAAATAACTACAATAAACTTTCATTTTTCCGGTTTGTGCTATTTGCCGAATTGAAGCGGCCTCGAGATATGGTTCACGTCAAACCTTATCGTCTTACGCAACTCGTAAGATGGGTGAGAACGTTGCTTCAATTCGGTTAAGGGTCCTGGTGAAAGATCTCCCGCCCTTGCTAGTACAGATTCTAAAGAACTACCATAAACTTTCATTCTTCCGGTTTGTGCTGTTCGCCAAATCGAAGCGGCCTCGAGATATGGTTCACGTGAAACCTTATCGTCTTACGCAACTCGTAAGATGGGTGCGGACTTCGCTTGAATTCGGTTCGGGGTCCTGGTGAAAGATCTCCCGCCCTAACTCGTACAGCTTCTAAAGAACTACCATAAACTTTCATTCTTCCGGTTTGTGCTGTTTGCCGAATTGAAGCTGCCTCGAGATATGGTTCACGTGAAACCTTATCGTCTTACGCAACTCGTAAGATGGGGGCGGACTTTGCTTCAATTCGGTTAAGGGTCCTGGTGAAAGATCTCCCGCCCTTACTCGTACAGCTTCTAAAGAACTAACATAAGCTTTCATTCTTCCGGTTTGTGCTGTTTGCCGAATTGAAGCTGCCTCGAGATATGGTTCACGTGAAACCTTATCGTCTTACGCAACTCGTACCATGGGTAAGAACGTTGCTTCAATTCGGTTAAGGGTCCTGGTGAAAGATCTGCCCTCCTTACTCGTACAGATTCTAAAGAACTACCATAAACTTTCATTCTTCCGGCTTGTGCTGTTTGCCGAATTGAAGCTGCCTCGAGATATGGTTCACGTGAAACTTTATCGTCTTACGCAACTCCTCAGATGGGTGAGAACGTTGCTTCAATTCGGTTAAGGGTCCTGGTGAAAGATCTGCCGCCCTTACTCGTACAGATTCAAAATAACTACCATAAACTTTCATTCTTCCGGCTTGTGCTGTTCGCCGAATTGAAGCTGCCTCGAGATATGGTTCACGTGAAACTTTATCGTCTTACGCAACTCCTCAGATGGGTGAGAACGTTGTTTCAATTCGGTTAAGGGTCCTGGTGAAAGATCTGCCGCCCTTACTCGTACAGATTCTAAAGAACTACCATAAACTTTCATTCTTCCAGTTTCTGCTGTTCGCCAAATCGAAGCGGCCTCGAGATATGGTTCACGTGAAACCTTATCGTCTTACGCAACTTGTAAGATGGGTGCGGACTTTGCTTCAATTCGGTTAGGGGTCCTGGTGAAAGATCTCCCGTCCTTACTCGTACAGATTCAAAATAACTACCATAAACTTTCATTCTTCCGGTTTGTGCTGTTTGCCGAATTGAAGCGGCCTCGAGATATGGTTCACGTCAAACCTTATCGTCTTACGCAACTCGGAAGATGGGTGAGAACGTTGCTTCAATTCGGTTAAGGGTCCTGGTGAAAGATCTCCCGCCCTTGCTCGTACAGATTCTAAAGAACTACCATAAACTTTCATTCTTCCGGTTTGTGCTGTTCGCCAAATCGAAGCGGCCTCGAGATATGGTTCACGTGAAACCTTATCGTCTTACGCAACTCGTAAGATGGATGCGGACTTTGCTTGAATTCGGTTCGGGGTCCTGGTGAAAGATCTCCCGCCCTTACTCGTACAGCTTCTAAAGAACTACCATAAGCTTTCATTCTTCCGGTTTGTGCTATTTGCCGAATTGAAGCTGCCTCGAGATATGGTTCACGTGAAACCTCATCGTCTTACACAACTCGTAAGATGGGTGCGGACTTTGCTTCAATTCGGTTAAGGGTCCAGGTGAAAGATCTCCCGCCCTTACTCGTACAGTTTCAAAATAACTACCATAAACTTTCATTCTTCGGGTTTGTGCTGTTTGCCGAATTGAAGCGGCCTCGAGATATGGTTCACGTGAAACCTCTTCGTCTTACACAACTCGTAAGATGGGTGCGGACTTTGCTTCAATTCGGTTAAGGGTCCAGGTGAAAGATCTCCCGTCCTTACTCGTACAGATTCTAAAGAACTACCATAAACTTTCATTCTTCCGGTTTGTCCTGTTTGCCGAATTGAAGAGGCCTCGAGATATGGTTCACGTGAAACCATATCGTCTTACGCAACTCCTCAGATGGGTGAGAACGTTGTTTCAATTCGGTTAAGGGTCCTGGTGAAAGATCTGCCGCCCTTACTCGTACAGATTCTAAAGAACTACCATAAACTTTCATTCTTCCAGTTTCTGCTGTTCGCCAAATCGAAGCGGCCTCGAGATATGGTTCACGTGAAACCTTATCGTCTTACGCAACTTGTAAGATGGGTGCGGACTTTGCTTCAATTCGGTTAGGGGTCCTGGTGAAAGATCTCCCGTCCTTACTCGTACAGATTCAAAATAACTACCATAAACTTTCATTCTTCCGGTTTGTGCTGTTTGCCGAATTGAAGCGGCCTCGAGATATGGTTCACGTCAAACCTTATCGTCTTACGCAACTCGGAAGATGGGTGAGAACGTTGCTTCAATTCGGTTAAGGGTCCTGGTGAAAGATCTCCCGCCCTTGCTCGTACAGATTCTAAAGAACTACCATAAACTTTCATTCTTCCGGTTTGTGCTGTTCGCCAAATCGAAGCGGCCTCGAGATATGGTTCACGTGAAACCTTATCGTCTTACGCAACTCGTAAGATGGATGCGGACTTTGCTTGAATTCGGTTCGGGGTCCTGGTGAAAGATCTCCCGCCCTTACTCGTACAGCTTCTAAAGAACTACCATAAGCTTTCATTCTTCCGGTTTGTGCTATTTGCCGAATTGAAGCTGCCTCGAGATATGGTTCACGTGAAACCTTATCGTCTTACGCAACTCGTAAGATGGGGGCGGACTTTGCTTCAATTCGGTTAAGGGTCCTGGTGAAAGATCTCCCGCCCTTACTCGTACAGCTTCTAAAGAACTAACATAAGCTTTCATTCTTCTGGTTTGTGCTGTTTGCCGAATTGAAGCTGCCTCGAGATATGGTTCACGTGAAACCTTATCGTCTTACGCAACTCGTACCATGGGTAAGAACGTTGCTTCGATTCGGTTAAGGGTCCTGGTGAAAGATCTGCCCTCCTTACTCGTACAGATTCTAAAGAACTACCATAAACTTTCATTCTTCCGGCTTGTGCTGTTTGCCGAATTGAAGCTGCCTCGAGATATGGTTCACGTGAAACTTTATCGTCTTACGCAACTCCTCAGATGGGTGAGAACGTTGTTTCAATTCGGTTAAGGGTCCTGGTGAAAGATCTGCCGCCCTTACTCGTACAGATTCTAAAGAACTACCATAAACTTTCATTCTTCCAGTTTCTGCTGTTCGCCAAATCGAAGCGGCCTCGAGATATGGTTCACGTGAAACCTTATCGTCTTACGCAACTTGTAAGATGGGTGCGGACTTTGCTTCAATTCGGTTAGGGGTCCTGGTGAAAGATCTCCCGTCCTTACTCGTACAGATTCAAAATAACTACCATAAACTTTCATTCTTCCGGTTTGTGCTGTTTGCCGAATTGAAGCGGCCTCGAGATATGGTTCACGTCAAACCTTATCGTCTTACGCAACTCGGAAGATGGGTGAGAACGTTGCTTCAATTCGGTTAAGGGTCCTGGTGAAAGATCTCCCGCCCTTGCTCGTACAGATTCTAAAGAACTACCATAATCTTTCATTCTTCCGGTTTGTGCTGTTCGCCAAATCGAAGCGGCCTCGAGATATGGTTCACGTGAAACCTTATCGTCTTACGCAACTCGTAAGATGGGTGCGGACTTTGCTTGAATTCGGTTCGGGGTCCTGGTGAAAGATCTCCCGCCCTTACTCGTACAGCTTCTAAAGAACTACCATAAGCTTTCATTCTTCCGGTTTGTGCTATTTGCCGAATTGAAGCTGCCTCGAGATATGGTTCACGTGAAACCTTATCGTCTTACGCAACTCGTAAGATGGGGGCGGACTTTGCTTCAATTCGGTTAAGGGTCCTGGTGAAAGATCTCCCGCCCTTACTCGTACAGCTTCTAAAGAACTAACATAAGCTTTCATTCTTCCGGTTTGTGCTGTTTGCCGAATTGAAGCTGCCTCGATATATGGTTCACGTGAAACCTTATCGTCTTACGCAACTCGTACCATGGGTAAGAACGTTGCTTCAATTCGGTTAAGGGTCCTGGTGAAAGATCTGCCCTCCTTACTCGTACAGATTCTAAAGAACTACCATAAACTTTCATTCTTCCGGCTTGTGCTGTTTGCCGAATTGAAGCTGCCTCGAGATATGGTTCACGTGAAACTTTATCGTCTTACGCAACTCCTCAGATGGGTGAGAACGTTGCTTCAATTCGGTTAAGGGTCCTGGTGAAAGATCTGCCGCCCTTACTCGTACAGATTCTAAAGAACTACCATAAACTTTCATTCTTCACGTTTGTGCTGTTTGCCGAATTGAAGCGGCCTCGAGATATGGTTCACGTGAAACCTTATCGTCTTACGCAACTCGTACCATGGGTAAGAACGTTGCTTCAATTCGGTTAAGGGTCCTGGTGAAAGATCTGCCGTCCTTACTCGTACAGATTCTAAAGAACTACCATAAACTTTCATTCTTCCGGCTTGTGCTGTTCGCCGAATTGAAGCTGCCTCGAGATATGGTTCACGTGAAACTTTATCGTCTTACGCAACTCCTCAGATGGGTGAGAACGTTGTTTCAATTCGGTTAAGGGTCCTGGTGAAAGATCTGCGGCCCTTACTCGTACAGATTCAAAATAACTACCATAAACTTTCATTCTTCCGGTTTGTGCTGTTTGCCGAATTGAAGCGGCCTCGAGATATGGTTCACGTGAAACCTTATCGTCTTACGCAACTCGTACCATGGGTAAGAACGTTGCTTCAATTCGGTTAAGGGTCCTGGTGAAAGATCTGCCGTCCTTACTCGTACAGATTCTAAAGAACTACCATAAACTTTCATTCTTCCGGCTTGTGCTGTTCGCCGAATTGAAGCTGCCTCGAGATATGGTTCACGTGAAACTTTATCGTCTTACGCAACTCCTCAGATGGGTGAGAACGTTGTTTCAATTCGGTTAAGGGTCCTGGTGAAAGATCTGCCGCCCTTACTCGTACAGATTCAAAATAACTACCATAAACTTTCATTCTTCCGGTTTGTGCTGTTTGCCGAATTGAAGCGGCCTCGAGATATGGTTCACGTGAAACCTCATCGTCTTACACAACTCGTAAGATGGGTGCGGACTTTGCTTCAATTCGGTTAAGGGTCCAGGTGAAAGATCTCCCGCCCTTACTCGTACAGTTTCAAAATAACTACCATAAACTTTCATTCTTCGGGTTTGTGCTGTTTGCCGAATTGAAGCGGCCTCGAGATATGGTTCACGTGAAACCTCTTCGTCTTACACAACTCGTAAGATGGGTGCGGACTTTGCTTCAATTCGGTTAAGGGTCCAGGTGAAAGATCTCCCGCCCTTACTCGTACAGTTTCAAAATAACTACCATAAACTTTCATTCTTCGGGTTTGTGCTGTTTGCCGAATAGAAGCGGCCTTGAAACATGGTTTACGTGAAACCTTATCGTCTTACGCAACTCGTAAGATGGCAGCGGACTTTGCTTCAATTCGGTTAAGGGTCCTGGTGAAAGATCTCCCGCCCTTACTCGTACAGCTTCTAAAGAACTACCATAAGTTTTCATTCTTCCGGTTTATGCTGTTTGCCGAATTGGAGCTGCCTCGAGATATGGTTCACGTGAAACCTTATCGTCTCACGCAACTCCTAAGATGGGTGAGAACGTTGCTTCAATTCGGTTAAGGGTCCTGGTGAAAGATCTCCCGTCCTTACTCGTACAGATTCTAAAGAACTACCATAAACTTTCATTCTTCCGGTTTGTCCTGTTTGCCGAATTGAAGAGGCCTCGAGATATGGTTCACGTGAAACCATATCGTCTTACGCAACTCGTAAGATGGGTGCGGACTTTGCTTCAATTTGGTTAGGGGTCCTGGTGAAAGATCTCCCGTCCTTACTCGTACAGATTCTAAAGAACTACCATAAACTTTCATTTTTCCGGTTTGTGCTGTTTGCCGAATTGAAGAGGCCTCGAGATATGGTTCACGTGAAACATTATCGTCTTACGCAACTCGTAAGATGGGTGCGGACTTTGCATCAATTCGGTTAATGGTCCTGGTGAACGATCTCCCGTCCTTACTCGTACAGATTCTAAAGGACTACCATAAACTTTCATTCTTCCGGTTTGTCCTGTTTGCCGAATTGAAGCTGCCTCGAGATATGGTTCACGTGAAACTTTATCGTCTTACGCAACTCCTCAGATGGGTGAGAACGTTGTTTCAATTCGGTTAAGGGTCCTGGTGAAAGATCTCCCGCCCTTACGCGTACTGCTTCTAAACAACTACCATAAACTTTCATTTTTCCGGTTTGTGCTGTTTGCCAAATCAAAGCGGCCTCGAGATATGGTTTACGTGAAACCTTATCGTTTCACGCAACTCGTAAGATGGGTGCGGACTTTGCTTCAGTTCGGTTAGGGGTCCTGGTGAAAGCTCTCCCGTCCTTACTCGTACAGTTTCTAAAGAACTACCATAAACTTTCATTCTTCCGATTTGTCCTGTTTGCCGAATTGAAGAGGCCTCGAGATATGGTTCACGTGAAACCTTATCGTCTTACGCAACTCGTAAGATGGGTGCGGACTTTGCTTCAATTCGGTAAAGGGTCCTGGTGAAAGATCTCCCGCCCTTACGCGTACTGCTTCTAAACAACTACCATAAACTTTCATTTTTCCGGTTTGTGCTGTTTGCCAAATCAAAGCGGCCTCGAGATATGGTTCACGTGAAACCTTATCGTCTCACGCAACTCCTAAGATGGGTGAGAACGTTGCTTCAATTCGGTTAAGGGTCCTGGTGAAAGATCTCCCGTCCTTACTCGTACAGATTCTAAAGAACTACCATAAACTTTCATTCTTCCGGTTTGTCCTGTTTGCCGAATTGAAGAGGCCTCGAGATATGGTTCACGTGAAACCATATCGTCTTACGCAACTCGTAAGATGGGTGCGGACTTTGCTTCAATTTGGTTAGGGGTCCTGGTGAAAGATCTCCCGTCCTTACTCGTACAGATTCTAAAGAACTACCATAAACTTTCATTTTTCCGGTTTGTGCTGTTTGCCGAATTGAAGAGGCCTCGAGATATGGTTCACGTGAAACATTATCGTCTTACGCAACTCGTAAGATGGGTGCGGACTTTGCATCAATTCGGTTAATGGTCCTGGTGAACGATCTCCCGTCCTTACTCGTACAGATTCTAAAGGACTACCATAAACTTTCATTCTTCCGGTTTGTCCTGTTTGCCGAATTGAAGCTGCCTCGAGATATGGTTCACGTGAAACTTTATCGTCTTACGCAACTCCTCAGATGGGTGAGAACGTTGTTTCAATTCGGTTAAGGGTCCTGGTGAAAGATCTCCCGCCCTTACGCGTACTGCTTCTAAACAACTACCATAAACTTTCATTTTTCCGGTTTGTGCTGTTTGCCAAATCAAAGCGGCCTCGAGATATGGTTTACGTGAAACCTTATCGTTTCACGCAACTCGTAAGATGGGTGCGGACTTTGCTTCAGTTCGGTTAGGGGTCCTGGTGAAAGCTCTCCCGTCCTTACTCGTACAGTTTCAAAATAACTACCATAAACTTTCATTCTTCACGTTTGTGCTGTTTGCCGAATTGAAGCGGCCTCGAGATATGGTTCACGTGAAACCTTATCGTCTTACGAAACTCGTAAGATGGGTGCGGACTTTGCTTCAATTCGGTTAGGGGTCCTGGTGAAAGCTCTCCCGTCCTTACTCGTACAGATTCTAAAGAACTACCATAAACTTTCATTCTTCCGATTTGTCCTGTTTGCCGAAGTGAAGAGGCCTCGAGATATGGTTCACGTGAAACCTTATCGTCTTACTCAACTCGTAAGATGGGTGCGGACTTTGCTTGAATTCGGTTCGGGGTCCTGGTGAAAGATCTTCCGCCCTTACTCGTACAGATTCAAAATAACTACCATAAACTTTCATTCTTCCGGCTTGTGCTGTTCGCCAAATCGAAGCGGCCTCGAGATATGGTTCACGTGAAACCTTATCGTCTTACGCAACTTGTAAGATGGGTGCGGACTTTGCTTCAATTCGGTTAGGGGTGCTGGCGAAAGATCTCCCGCCCTTACGCGTACAGATTCAAAATAACTACAATAAACTTTCATTTTTCCGGTTTGTGCTATTTGCCGAATTGAAGCGGCCTCGAGATATGGTTCACGTCAAACCTTATCGTCTTACGCAACTCGTAAGATGGGTGAGAACGTTGCTTCAATTCGGTTAAGGGTCCTGGTGAAAGATCTCCCGCCCTTGCTAGTACAGATTCTAAAGAACTACCATAAACTTTCATTCTTCCGGTTTGTGCTGTTCGCCAAATCGAAGCGGCCTCGAGATATGGTTCACGTGAAACCTTATCGTCTTACGCAACTCGTAAGATGGGTGCGGACTTCGCTTGAATTCGGTTCGGGGTCCTGGTGAAAGATCTCCCGCCCTAACTCGTACAGCTTCTAAAGAACTACCATAAACTTTCATTCTTCCGGTTTGTGCTGTTTGCCGAATTGAAGCTGCCTCGAGATATGGTTCACGAGAAACCTTATCGTTTCACGCAACTCGTAAGATGGGTGCGGACTTTGCTTCAATTCGGTTAGGGGTCCTGGTGAAAGATCTCCCGCCCTTACGCGTACAGATTCAAAATAACTACCATAAACTTTCATTCTTCCGGTTTGTGCTGTTTGCCGAATTGAAGCGGCCTCGAGATATGGATCACGTCAAACCTTATCGTCTTACGCAACTCGTAAGATGGGTGAGAACGTTGCTTCAATTCGGTTAAGGGTCCTGGTGAAAGATCTCCCGCCCTTGCTAGTACAGATTCTAAAGAACTACCATAAACTTTCGTTCTTCTGGTTTGTGCTGTTTGCCGAATTGAAGCGGCCTCGAGATATGGTTCACGTCAAACCTTGTCGTCTTAAGCAACTCGTAAGATGGGTGCGGACTTTGGTTCAATTCGGTTAAGGATCCTGGTGAAAGATTTCCCGCCCTTACGCGTACAGATTCAAAATAACTACCATAAACTTTCATTCTTCCGGTTTGTGCTGTTTGCCGAATTGAAGCGGCTTCGAGATATGGTTCACGTGAAACCTAATCGTCTCACGCAACTCCTAAGATGGGTGAGAACGTTGCTTCAATTCGGTTAAGGGTCCTGGTGAAAGATCTCCCGTCCTTACTCGTACAGATTCTAAAAAACTACCATAAACTTTTATTCTTCCGGTTTGTCCTGTTTGCCGAATTGAAGCTGCCTCGAGATATGGTTCACGTGAAACCTTATCGTCTTACGCAACTCGTAAGATGGGGGCGGACTTTGCTTCAATTCGGTTAAGGGTCCTGGTGAAAGATCTCCCGCCCTTACTCGTACAGCTTCTAAAGAACTAACATAAGCTTTCATTCTTCCGGTTTGTGCTGTTTGCCGAATTGAAGCTGCCTCGAGATATGGTTCACGTGAAATCTTATCGTCTTACGCAACTCGTACCATGGGTAAGAACGTTGCTTCAATTCGGTTAAGGGTCCTGGTGAAAGATCTGCCCTCCTTACTCGTACAGATTCTAAAGAACTACCATAAACTTTCATTCTTCCGGCTTGTGCTGTTTGCCGAATTGAAGCTGCCTCGAGATATGGTTCACGTGAAACTTTATCGTCTTACGCAACTCCTCAGATGGGTGAGAACGTTGCTTCAATTCGGTTAAGGGTCCTGGTGAAAGATCTGCCGCCCTTACTCGTACAGATTCTAAAGAACTACCATAAACTTTCATTCTTCACGTTTGTGCTGTTTGCCGAATTGAAGCGGCCTCGAGATATGGTTCACGTGAAACCTTATCGTCTTACGCAACTCGTACCATGGGTAAGAACGTTGCTTCAATTCGGTTAAGGGTCCTGGTGAAAGATCTGCCGTCCTTACTCGTACAGATTCTAAAGAACTACCATAAACTTTCATTCTTCCGGCTTGTGCTGTTCGCCGAATTGAAGCTGCCTCGAGATATGGTTCACGTGAAACTTTATCGTCTTACGCAACTCCTCAGATGGGTGAGAACGTTGTTTCAATTCGGTTAAGGGTCCTGGTGAAAGATCTGCCGCCCTTACTCGTACAGATTCAAAATAACTACCATAAACTTTCATTCTTCCGGTTTGTGCTGTTTGCCGAATTGAAGCGGCCTCGAGATATGGTTCACGTGAAACCTCATCGTCTTACACAACTCGTAAGATGGGTGCGGACTTTGCTTCAATTCGGTTAAGGGTCCAGGTGAAAGATCTCCCGCCCTTACTCGTACAGTTTCAAAATAACTACCATAAACTTTCATTCTTCGGGTTTGTGCTGTTTGCCGAATAGAAGCGGCCTTGAAACATGGTTTACGTGAAACCTTATCGTCTTACGCAACTCGTAAGATGGCGGCGGACTTTGCTTCAATTCGGTTAAGGGTCCTGGTGAAAGATCTCCCGCCCTTACTCGTACAGCTTCTAAAGAACTACCATAAGCTTTCATTCTTCCGGTTTATGCTGTTTGCCGAATTGGAGCTGCCTCGAGATATGGTTCACGTGAAACCTTATCGTCTCACGCAACTCCTAAGATGGGTGAGAACGTTGCTTCAATTCGGTTAAGGGTCCTGGTGAAAGATCTCCCGTCCTTACTCGTACAGATTCTAAAGAACTACCATAAACTTTCATTCTTCCGGTTTGTCCTGTTTGCCGAATTGAAGAGGCCTCGAGATATGGTTCACGTGAAACCATATCGTCTTACGCAACTCGTAAGATGGGTGCGGACTTTGCTTCAATTTGGTTAGGGGTCCTGGTGAAAGATCTCCCGTCCTTACTCGTACAGATTCTAAAGAACTACCATAAACTTTCATTTTTCCGGTTTGTGCTGTTTGCCGAATTGAAGAGGCCTCGAGATATGGTTCACGTGAAACATTATCGTCTTACGCAACTCGTAAGATGGGTGCGGACTTTGCATCAATTCGGTTAATGGTCCTGGTGAACGATCTCCCGTCCTTACTCGTACAGATTCTAAAGGACTACCATAAACTTTCATTCTTCCGGTTTGTCCTGTTTGCCGAATTGAAGAGGCCTCGAGTTATGGTTCACGTGAAACCTTATCGTCTTACGCAACTCGTAATGTTGTACTCCGGATATTTCAATACCTCGATTATTAAGGCAAGGTCATTGCACCGGAATCGAGGTATGCAGCTGCAGGCAACGACCGCGCGTCGTTGCGAAATAATAACGAAATCCACCGTACAGTCGAGTCAGCATTTAGGCAAACGCGTGTAACTTGACACCTAACGCAGCATTTAGGCAATCGCGAGCGACTCGGCAAGTAACGCATCAGCTCAGGAATTGCTGAGTCAGCTATTGGGAAATTATTGACGATATTGTATTCTACCCGGAAACGAGAATTGTTTAAACAATTAGCAATCTGACGAAATATCTGACATCGACTAAAATTAAGCTGACGTGCCTGCTCTTCCATCCATATATAGGGAACCGAGAGCAGGCACCCACCAGTCTCTTCGGAACTCCTGATTCTGTACGGTTGGTTACGTTTTGCTGGTTACGTTTTGCTGGTTACGTTTTGCTGGTTACGTTTTGCTGGTTACGTTTTGCTGGTTACGTTTTGTTGGTTACGTTTTGCTGGTTACGTTTTGCTGGTTACGTTTTGCTGGTTACGTTTTGTTGGTTACGTTTTGTTGGTTACGTTTTGTTAGTTACATTACGATTGACGTGACAATTACTTGTGCAAGGGCACGCAATTCGGTAGTAAGTGATACTACTAGTTCGGACAAGTTCTTCCACGGGAAGACCACTGTACAAGGTGTACTCGATACGATTGGTAATAAACTCTAATTAATGAAGATTTCTGTAATAGACTCTAATAAACATTGTCGTAATAAACTATTTGGAAGATTTCTCTAATAAACTATAATAAATAGTAAATCGTGCGATTATAATTCTCTTGGGTTCTAACCCTTAACTGGATAAATCCCGAATCATAAGAGCTAACGGCTCTCCCGGAAAACCCAGAGTAGCTAACTGAGTTTCTGCGGATATAACAGTAAGATGGGGGCGGACTTTGCTTCAATTCGGTTAAGGGTCCTGGTGAAAGATCTCCCGCCCTTACGCGTACAGCTTCTAAACAACTACCATAAACTTTCATTTTTCCGGTTTGTGCTGTTTGCCAAATCAAAGCGGCCTCGAGATATGGTTTACGTGAAACCTTATCGTTTCACGCAACTCGTATGATGGGTGCGGACTTTGCATCAATTCGGTTAATGGTCCTGGTGAACGATCTCCCGTCCTTACTCGTACAGATTCTAAAGGACTACCATAAACTTTCATTCTTCCGGTTTGTCCTGTTTGCCGAATTGAACAGGCCTCGAGTTACGGTTCACGTGAAACCTTATCGTCTTACGCAACTCGTAAGATGGGGGCGGACTTTGCTTCAATTCGGTTAAGGGTCCTGGTGAAAGATCTCCCGCCCTTACGCGTACAGCTTCTAAAGAACTACCATAAGCTTTCATTCTTCCGGTTTGTGCTGTTCGCCGAATTGAAGCTGCCTCGAGATATGGTTCAGGTGAAACCTTATCGTCTTACGCAACTCGTAAGATGGGTGAGAACGTTGCTTCAATTCGGTTAAGGGTGCAGGTGAAAGATCTCCCGCCCGTGCTCGTACAGATTCTAAAAAACTACCATAAACTTTAATTCTCCCGGTTTGTGCTGTTTGCCGAATTGAAGAGGCCTCGAGATATGGTAGTAGTAATGGGTGCACTATGGCGACCCCCCACACCTATCCCCACTCTTATCCCCACTTCTCGAGCCCTGTTCAGAGCGTAATTCGAGGTAGTGGGGATGGTAAGAGTGGGGATAGGTTTCGCAGCAGTCCCACTCTTACCCCCACCCCTCCAGCACAGAGTATGTGTTGGAGGTATGTGGGTGTGAGAGTGGGAGGGTGTGCGTGTGAGGTATTGCCATAGTGCACAATTTTTTTATTTTTTTATTTCTTTTTTAATAAAATTTATTATAATTATGTAAAGTTACAATTTTCTTAAAGCTAAGTTTCAAGTGCATTAAGGGCAATGAATTCAATTACTTGTATATTACAATCCTAGACCGGCACCACCTTTAATTATTCACGTTATGAATTAATGCGCTCTTCCCAGGTGAACGCGCTAAGGTAACGCTGTAGCTTCTTAACGTTCCGTAGAGCGCACTGAGAGCCTCTGAACTCCTCCTGTAGGAAACAATGCCACGAGCAGACTTCTGCTGTCTTCGGCGGCGGAACGTTGAGTGCTGGACAATCGGCGCGTTCGTCCAGGTTTATGATTTTGCATTCTGTGGCCTGTTCTAAGATTTGTACAGTTGGTTCACCTACCGCGTACAGTCGAGATTTCACGCCAACACTGCGCGCAATTTCGCGTAATTCATGATATAGTTCAGCGAGAGTAATGCCCTGCTGGCACCAGTGTATACCATGACTGTACTTAGTCAGACATTTATTTATTTCTTGTATCCGTGGTGGCAATTCGTAGATGCCATAAGGATGAGCGACGATCCACACCATTCGGCGTTGTTGTTTATCCACCGAACTCACCGCCACCTCTTTCGGCATTAACTCCCCATGCTTATCTTTTAAATACAAAATATCAAACACCAGATCTGTACAAATCGTATCAAACACCCGATGTGGACAGCGCATATTGCCGTTGAAATCTCCGAATACGTGTTATGCTCTCAACAGACGACAGAAGACTGAGCTGGCCTAAAGCCTCTGTAGCAGAATAGCAATCGTCAGCAATCGTCAGCAATATTGCACGTGCAGCTTGGAGGGGTAGGGTGGTGGAATGATGATGTTACCTCTGCGCTGTATCAAATATATAGTGCACCACTTTTTATTTTTATTTATAATTATGTACAGAGTTACAATTTTTCATAAAGCTAGATTTCATGCGCGTTAAGGTCAATGAATTCAATATGATTATATACGGAGCCCAAATACCGCAACCCTAGGCCTTTGTTGTGAAGACAATGTTTAGCCATTTCGTCGAACAGTCCGTCATGATAGTTAAAAAAGAAACTAATCCTTAGAGGTAGGAAAACACTGAAATCTCTTCCGATATCGGCAACCACTTGTCTCCCGTGACTGGTGTTGACGATTCTCATTCTTGAGATTTTATATATCTTCCGAAGATCCAGTTCGGCAATCGCTTTGTATGGTAGGCGGGACGGTACGTGGGTGGTTTCACTGAGTTTCCCCAATTTTTTCAAATACATCATCCGCCTTGTGGATTAACAAGAAGGATAAGAATTAATTAATGCGTACACTTCTGCCGTCTTCGACGTCGGAACATCGATTAATAGATAATCTACGTGATTCGGCTGGTTTATGATTTTGTGCCCTGTACTCTCTTCTAAAATGTTTACAGTATGCTCACCTAGCGCGAACGGTGTGGATTAACAAGAAGGTCTAATAAGGTGTGCTCCATAAGTAGCGCTGGAGTTTGATGACGCTCCGTAGAGCACAATAACATTCACTGCTCTCGGGCTGTAGGTGTTCGTGACACGAGCAAACTTTTGTAGCCTCCGCCAGTGTGTCATTGAGTGATGGACAATTCTCGTCGTTGTCCAGGTTGATGATTTTGCGGCCTGTGGCATGTTTCAAGAATTTTACAACGTCGCGGCCTTTCGCGTACAGGCAAGAGTCGTCGCCAACGCCCTCCGCACTCCCGTATAATATATCATCCAGTTCTGTCAATGTGATGCCATCCGTGTCCCAATGTATGCCATGATGATTGTTAGTTAGTCGTTCATTTATCGCTCGTATACGCGGTGGCAATTCGTCGGCAGGATAGGGAGGCGCAACCATATACGTAAAACGAAGCCGCGGTTTATAAATGCAAGCAACAGCCACCTGTTTCGGCAAAAACCGGCCATTTTTATCTTTAAAGCCTTGAATATCAAATACTATATCGAACATATTAAACGTAGAATCTGTACTGAGTATTTTGTTTTATGATTTAACGTTCCGTAGAACACAACGACTGCCTCTGTGCAGGAGACGAAAGCGACTGTGCCACGAGCACATTTCTGTTGCCTCAGGTGGTAGTGGTGGCGGTGGTGGAAGACGAAATGATCGGCTATCCCCTCTAGGTTTATAATTAAAATATTGCACGTGGTCATTTTAAGCTGTTAGAGGGGGACAGGCAGTTCAAAGACACTGAGGCCTTCAGAATAATAGTCATCCATGAGAGATCGCGGCAACGAGTTGTTTATTGATTCGGTGCTCGCAACCATGGCAGCTGTAACGAGCGACGAGACTGAATATCACATTGTAACCCTAGAGGAAACTATCGAGGATACTGGGGTAGTAGAGAGTGAAAAATATTTGATACCCGTCAAGTTTCGCAAGATTCTCGAACGTGTGGAACAGCTGATCAATTACAGCAATTACAGAATATTTTATGGTGAGCAATTCACTATACAAGACGAACACGAGCGGCAGCGGTTGTCGGAACAGTATTTCGAAGTCGTTACGGAGGATGAGGTGCCGACTAATGTATTCGTCATGGACTACGTCGTTGAATCTATCAAGGCTAGTGAGAGCGAAGAATTTAAGGAGTTAAAGAAACGAATTGAGCTTGAGAGACCCGAAAGCCTCTCGTTTTTCACCAACGACGAAATTGACCTTATTGTGGAAACCGACATTGTTGGCGATATCATTATGATCATGCAGGGTATATTTTGTAGAATATGTTAAGAAATAAATTGATTTTCATCGATAACCTGTTATTTATTTATTTCTACATAGACCAAGTACGATAATTATTATTGCCGGAGCGGGGTGTTCTTCTTCCCCACCGTTTTTGTTGGATTATCCATGTAGAGTGATGTAGGCAGGGAGGGAGGGCGCAGCAGCTCTTCATAGCCCAATAAATATCAGCCCTCAGTTTGGCGGCCGGCCTTGAACTCCAGATTATTATATTTTGTTCCGTGGTATTGTACGAGTAGATTTTTCTCGTGCGCAGAAGCTGCCATTTGTTGCAAGAGATTTGCGTCGTCCTCGAAGACTTTGATGAATCTCGCCGGAAGGTAGCAGGTAAACGATTCCTCAATGTCGATGGTAATTCTCGATCCGTATGATGTTTTTACGCATCTTATATCCGTTACGCCGTAATTTCTTTCGGGCTCCAGATCAGATAGTTTTTTTATCGGCAGAAACGACGCAAGCATGCCCACCTTGTTGATTCGAGTGAGATCCATTGTGGAGATTGAGTTCTTCTAGTTTTCGTATCACACGTCGAAACTCAGATCTTGCGCGTATCAGCGATTTTAATTTTGCAATGCCGTGTAAGTGTTTGTCTATGCGCACTTTTAACTCGATCCGCTTTGTCTGCATTGACTTCAATGGAGACAGGCAGTTTGCAAGAGGCTTTTTTTTTTATTGCACACCTCTTTCACGGCTCGATCACGATTGACGTCTGCTCACAGGAGGAGGCCTGTTTGAATATGTATATACTGCCTGCCCTTCCCCGCAAGTCATTAGCGACTCGCGGCGTCCCCCACGCCATACTAAATCCAAAAAGAAATATAATATCTGCTGAAATCAGCTCGAAAAATGTCCTTGGTCACGCGCAGTATTTTTTATTCCAAGAAGAAATATAATACATGCTGAAATCAGCTTTTTCAACAGCTCCAAAAGGTCTCTGATCACGTACGACTTTTTGCGATATCAATTTCAAGAAGAAATACAATATCTGCTGAAATTGGCTTTCGTGAGGCACTAGGAAAACAGAGTATATAGAAAAAGACATTTTTTATTTTATAAGCATAATATTCACAATACACGTGCACGGGACCAGCAACTTTGTATACAATGCAAGTACTTATCATTAAAGTTATTTATTTTACCCTGCGACTTAAATTTGTCGCGATTATTGACGAATGTGTTATAATAATCATACGCTATTCTATCGTTTCTCGACAAGTTATCAGAAAATATACCTCTAAACTGATTAATGCCGAGGCCAGTACACATATAATGAAGAAACATAACGCAATACTGTCCGCAACACTGCGAATCCGGACCTTGAAGTTGAATAGCGTTGAATCGGAAAAGTTTGCAGTTTCTTCGGAGCCGTGTGAGATGCTGTGGGATGATTGGCGGGAGGCCATAGCTGTCGAAGAACCATCCGTGTCCATTTCTATCGACGTACATGGCGACCCAGTGGGCCCCGGGTAATTTGTGTCCATCGGTATTAACAACGATGGCCGTCGGTTTCGTCCACACCTTCGGTATGCGATCTGCTGGGTATACGCCTACGGTATGATCCTTTATGTTCCGGAGAGACTGCAGGATTTGAAGGCTGTTCATAACAAGAGGCAGACGGTTTTGTTTTGTTACGTCCTGCGAATTTTTCCAGAAATTTCAATGACAATTTAATTTTTAAATTCGGCATTTACTAAATCATTGAAAACAAAAATTAACAAATTGTCATCATTTAGTTTATTGAACTCGCAGTTTCGATAAATAAATAATAAACCAAATGGAAAATTATCCATTGGTAAAAATAATTCGCCTTTAGGAAACATAGATTGATGTACAGAGGCGACTGTACAAGGCGAGTCAGCCGTAGGAGAGTCGGTAACCTGAGACGCAAAAATGCAGATAAGGATATCGGCAGAGCGCGCCTCACACTTGTCGAACATAGGGCCTGCTTGTACGGCGCGTGTCACGATGGGCATGATGTCGAGAGCGGCCGTCAGACGAAAAGAGTGCAGCACCTCCTGGACAGTGAATATCGATGAATAATAGATCATCGTTATAGTCCAGGAGGATCATAGTTGAAATAACAATTAAATAAATGGATGGAAAATGAAGTTTAAGGGACGGATACACGGGGTCGGCATTGTATTTTGAAAATTATTAACAATAACTTCGGAAAAATAAAATAAATTCAAGCATGCAAAATAAACATTAAGTCAGATCGTCATGATAAGAATATATAAATAATGGAAAAATACAGAAAATTATGGAAAATCGGGAAGAGAAATAAAAACTATTCACATAAAAATTCAGGGAAATAATCCAATAAATATTAAGATAAACATTTATGTCAACTATTGTTAACTTCGCAACGAAAGCTCGTACAGCTTTCATTCAAATTTGTATGTTCATAAAATTCGTGATAAAATTTAAGTATTAACAAATTAGGACGTCAAAATTATTGTAAAACTACGAAATTGGAAATATTTAATTAGTCAATCAAAGAAAGGAATCAGGTGATGAGAGTGGGGAGTCGAGGCGCAGGTGTGACAGCGGTGACGCGGGGGTGTCCGGCACCGAGGTTACTTATTCGTGCGCTCGCGGCCCACTCGGCACTTCTACTCGACTTCTATTTCTACCGACGTCGTAAACTTTTGACAGACCTCAATCTTGTATTGTATTTAGAGCCATTTACAAGGAATTTGTAAAGCAACTTGTAAAATTTTCGAGCCAGTATTCATTTTAACCAATTTCAATAAATAATTCATATCTTTCTGAATCATTCCATCGAAATCAAGTATACTCTTCCTGAAAATCATTTAATCATCAAAATCATCAATCCACATCGTTGAAATCTGGGAAGGACATTCGTCTCCGAAAATCAGTCATCACCATTCGATTCTGATTCGAATATTCGGAATTTTGGGAAGGACGTTATTTGGAAAATCGGTCATCATCATTCGATTCTGACTCGAATATTCATCTGGAATTTGGGAAGGACGTTCCAATTCGATATCGAAAATCCATTCGTCATTCGATTCATTCGATCATTCATTCTGAGGTAAACCTATTTAAATCATATCTTAAGTCGTGGAAGTTATCATCTTCATCTTGAAAATTTCATTTCTTCTGAATATTCATTCGTCAATAATCATTTGTTAATAGTCAATTGTCAGCATTTAATAGTTAACCTGGAGGGTTAAAATATTTTCGTGGTCAATAGATATTCGTTTGAGTCAATTATATTCCAGCTTCATCATGGTGCGTTAAAGTATTAGGATAGGTCGGGAGAAAACAGTGAGTGAGTGTGTTGGTGAGTCGTCGCGAGCCGTGCGTCGAGAGTGACGCGCGCGAGAGAGAGAGAAACAGCCGCGTATCGTATTCCAGACGATAGAAAGAGCTAGCGTCCAGAATTTTCTTGTCAAGTTTAAAATCATCACTTAAAATTCATTAACTTTCAATTTTTAACCGCGAATAAAATTTGTCCAATAACCAATATATACACTCTAGGCCCTATCCCGAATTATTTTCCGAAAGGTTAGGTTCAAAACAGGGCCAAAACCTCGATAAAGCGTCATCTCCGAATAACGTGTAAAGGGAGGGTGTAAATTCTCCTTGACCGAGATGGAGTGAAAATTGCTGATCGGGACGTAACAAAAATTTGGGGGCTCGTCCGGGATCCAAAAAGAGTGTATATAGAATTGATTAATAAAAATAAATAAATAAATAAATAAATCAATAAATAAATAAAATAATTTTTTTTTGTGAAATGAGTAGTAAAGGCAAAATAAAATCATAAATGACTTCAACTCGTTCAAAATGTACTGTTTCGGATCAAATCTTGCATGCCTATCCAGAAGACAGGAAAAAACCGGGCACAAGAAAAACGGGAAAATTAATAAATCCAAAAGATCAATCGACACAAGTGACAGATATTCAAGAATTCGATGAACCAAGCAGATTAGTAACGTCAACTCCATATCTCAAGGAGTCAGTAGCAATTATAGAGAAAACATCAGAAAATTCGGGAAATAAAGTAGAATCGGACTTAACTAAAGCTCTTGGACATGAGATAGAACTTCTTGCGAAAACAATTGATGAGTATTTACACGAGCATCCAGACACAATTAATCCAAATCTCGAAAATCCGGCTGCAACTAATTCGAACTGTGAAAATCCTAACGATAGCGAAATAGAAGTTATAGAACCAAAAGTCGCAGAGAAAACCGTAATTAATCAATTCGAGGATTCCGAAAGTTCGTTTACATCAGCGACTGGTCTAACCACACCTTGGTTGAGGTTGAGTAGTAGTTCGGGTACACAGCTAAGATCGAGATCCTCAGAAATAGATACAACACCGAGAAGAAGACCTTTGGTAAAATCCTGTTCAAAATCTGTTTCACCTAGAAGAGAGATTGCACCAATTGATAGTGAAAATATCTTTGTAAAAGCAGCTAGAGCTTTTGGGTTGATTGGGGATAAAAAGGAAAGATCAATCAAGCCAATAAAAATCGGAAACAAATCGAAATCGGAGATAAACTTTTCAACGTCGTTTAATAGTTTCACTAGGTTAGCATCATTGACAGAAAAAACAACATGTCCCAGAAAAACGGGGTATACTATTAATAGATTGCAATCAAGGAGAGATTCGAGTCAAACACTTAAAGTGTTACGTAGGAAACAAATACCGGAAAAGGTTGTACGAAATCTTTCTAAAAAAATGGCACCAGTGATGCCATCTGTTCAGCGAAAGAGAATGAGTAAAATAAGTGAAATAATAGATACAGGTAATAATGGTAGAAATCTCGAAAATATCAATTACGATCAAATTGACGAGGCAGGTAGCAACGAAGGGCGTGGCGGTGACCACCGTGGCGGCGACGGCGGCGGCGGTGGCGGCGACGGCGGTGACGGTGACGGAAGGGGAGGAGGCGGTCATGATAACGCGAACAAAAAACCTTTTCGTCGGACGACACCGGATGTAACACGACCCATATTAAATATAAGTGCAGGTAGAATCGCGAATTTGAGAGACGCTTTGCAGGTGATACCGGAGTTCGATGGAAACCGAAACTCGTTGGAACGGTATATCGCCGGACTGGAAGATGGTCTCGAAATGGTTGGAGTAGAAAACGAATTACATTTGTTGAGATTGGCAAAGTCAAAATTAGTAGAAGACGTATGGAAAAAGGTTTCGAAAAATAAGTTTGAGAACATTGAGGAATATATCGAGTATTTGAAAACAACTTATGATCCTCCAAGAGATATTTATCAGTTGCAAGGAGAAATAGGAAGTAGTGCACAACTGAATAGGGATACAGTAGACCAGTATGCGCATCGTATTCGAGAATTAGCCGAAAAAATCACCGAGGCTTATTATTATAAGAAAGGATATTTAGGTCAAGAAGAAAACGATGCAATAGATGAAATGGCATGCAGCTGTTTTATAAGAGGATTGAAACCGGAAATACGAGATAAAATGAAAACCGAGGAACCTACTCTTAGAGAAGCAATTCATGAGGCAAAGACGGTTGAACGGGAATTAGCAGACTTAAAGAGATTGAGAGACAATGCTGAAGCAAAGCAAAAACCAGAAAAGGAACCTGAAAAAACTTCAAAGAAAGCAAGCGTGAAAATTATTGAGGAAGCTAAGGAAGAATCAACTGTAGCCGTGGTAAACACCAATACACTAGAGGTGAATAATTGTCAGATTTGCGGTAAAAAAGGGCATCTTGCTACAACTTGTTGGAGTGCTCCAGGGGCAACTCCACCCAACAAATGTCAGGCTTGTGGGAAATTGGGTCACACAGCTGATAAATGCAAAATATCGGGGAAAATAGAGCCTCAGACTCAATTAATTTGTCAATATTGTAAAAAACCAGGTCATTCTGCAGATAATTGTTTTAAAATTCCTGGAGCGGTCGCGCAAACAAATTCAATCATGATTTGTCAGATTTGTGGAAAAAGAGGACACACGGCAGACAAGTGTTACAGTAATCCATGTAGAAATTGCGGTCGAAAAGGCCATTTGACTGAGTCCTGTCGTAGTGTACAGCAACCAATGCAGAATTCGGCAAATAATTTCAATCAAATCGCTCAACAGAATCAAGCAAAAATTCCTCAAGGTCAGACATCTCAAATTCAATGTCAAATCTGTAACGGATGGGGACATTCAGCTCTGGCATGTAACCAACAAAAACAGGGAAATTTAGGAAATCAGAACGTTGCAGGATTAATGAGTTATTCACAGGCATTGACACAACAACAAAATTCTGTGAATCAACAACAAAATCAAGCAAATCAAATAATATGCAATTATTGTAAAAGTCCAGGTCATTATTTAACGGAATGTCAAATCCGTATCAGCAATAACAATCGGAGGGCAGCGCAACAGGGAAACGCGGATGGCCGACCAGCACAGGGTGCCCAGGCACAGGCCATCGTGAATACCCAAGCGCACCCAACCCTTACAATCAAGGCTTGTACCGATTTGGGTCGGAACCCGAAATAATCGACGTATATTTGATTAATCCAGAAAAAGACGTAATAGCTCCTACCGTCTTGTTTCAAAGTAATGAGCTCTCGGAAACGGTAATTATGATGTTGGACACAGGCGCTAGTAAAAATATTTTGAAAGAAAGATGTTTGTTAAATAATACTGAACTTTATCGGGATAAAATTCTGAGATTGAGCGGAATTACAGATGAATTTGTTTATACTCTGGGGTATGTAATGATTAGTACTTTGGGAAGAGAAACGGTTTATCATGTGGTACCCAATAGTTTTCCGACCAAACAGGGAGGATTACTGTCAACTGAGTATTTTCGAGATAATTTGGCAAAAATTGATTATGAAAACAGTACACTTCAAGTTCGAGATAAAAAGATAGAGTTCCATACTAGAGAAAGTATGATGTTCCCACCGAAAACAACAAAGCTTTTCTATGTCCGTTTGAGAAACGATGATGTTCTTGAGGGATATTTACCAAAGCTCGAAGTGGACGAGGGAATAGAGATTGAACAGGGATTGGTGAAAAACGTTGGTGGAAAAGCTTACATTTACGTAACCAATCATCGTAACGAAAGGGTCCATATAGAGATCCCTGTCCTGGAATTGACAACAGATCCACAAGGAGGAAACGAAGAAAACCGTGAGAAAAATGTGATGACTAATTCAGTGTGTATTACAGGTGATCCAGTCTTCAGAAAAGAAATAAAAGAGAAAAATCAGGAGAAAGTCGGAAAATTGGAAAATTCGGAGCAGTTCGGAAGGTCGGAAAATTCGGAGCAGTTCGGAAGGTCGGAGAATTTGGAGAAGTTCGGAAAGTCGGAAATTTTGGAGCAATTCGGAGAGACGTCGGAAAATCAGGGTAAAAACGATTCTGTGAAAAACACAGATGGTTCTGTATTCGGAAAGTTGGAGAAAAATCAGGGTAAAAACGATTCTGTGAAAAACACAGATGGTTCTGTATTCGGAGAGTTGGAGAAAAATCAGGGTAAAAACGATTCTGTGAAAAACACAGATGGTTCTGTATTCGGAGAGACGTCGGAAAATCAGGGTAAAAACGATTCTGTGAAACACACAGATGGTTCTGTATTTGAAAAGAAAGAAAGAAAGGTAAAGGTTGGAAGAACGGATTTAGATAAAATTTTCACTGAAGAAGAATGGAAAATCGAGTTAAATAAGTCCGAAAAATCGGTTCCGAGTAAAATAGATAAAAATAAAGGAAAAATGTTGAATAATCTTATGGTGACAGTAAATGAAAACACCGGAGTAAATTGTCAATCGTCCGTTGGGGATATACTGTTGCACACGGGAGAAAAATCGCAAAAAATAGAACAAAATCGAGTTGTCAAGGAAATAGAGGAAAAACGAGAAAAGTCGGTCATAGAAAAAGATAAAAATATTGAATCAAAAGAAATAGAAGAATTACAACCGAGATTTATATCAAAATGGGAAAATGAAGAGAAATGGAAAAATAATTCTTACCAGTTTGTCAATTGTTTGATCGGAGTCAAGTTCATGACAGGAAAATGTTTTGCCATAGAGGAAAATGAAAAAGACGAGACACGGTTCTCTAAAGTTTTGGAATTGTTACGACTAGAGCATTTAAATGAGATAGAAAAAGAAGCTGTCCATAAAATTATCAGATATGGGGTGGATAGATTTCACATTAAAGGAGAAAAACTAGGGGCTACGGATGTGGTGATGCACAGGATTCCAACAACGGATGAATTTCCTGTAAATTCGAAGCAATATAGATTTCCCGAGGTTCACAAGGAAGAAATACGAAAACAAATAGCTGAATTTTTAGAAGCAGGATTAATCAGGCAGTCAGAATCTCCGTATAATACACCAGTCTGGGTAGTGCCAAAGAAATTAGATTCACAAGGAAATAAGAAATGGAGAGTAGTTCTTGATTTTAGACAACTAAACGAAAAAACGATAGGAGATGCTTATCCTTTGCCAAATATCGTGGATATATTGGATCAGTTAGGTGGTGCTCGGTATTTTTCGGTATTCGATCTGGCTTCAGGATTCTATCAGATAAAAATGCATCCGGATGATTGTCATAAAACAGCTTTCACAACTCCATATGGACATTACGAGTACGTCAGAATGCCTATGGGATTGAAAAATGCTCCTCCCACATTTCAGAGAGCAATGGACATGGTATTGATGGGATTACAAGGACAGGAGTTATTCGTGTATCTCGATGACATTGTGATTTACGCAAAAACTCTGGAAGAACACGAAGAGAAATGCAAGAAATTAATCGATCGTCTAAGGACCGCCAATTTGAGTTTGCAACCGGACAAGTGTGAATTTTTGAAACGAGAAGTGGCTTATTTAGGTCACGTCATCAGTGAAGAAGGACTAAAATTGGATCCGAAAAAAGTCGAAGCGGTGCGGGAATTTCCAAGACCAGTTAACGTCAAGGGTATTCGGCAATTTTTGGGGCTTACAGGATATTATCGTCGATTCATAGAGGGATATGCAAAGTTGGCTAAACCACTGACAAATCTTCTCAAAAGCGAAACTCCTTTCATATGGGGAGAAAATCAAGAGGAAAGTTTTCAGGAATTAAAAGAAAAATTATGTACAGAACCAGTTTTGATTTTTCCGGATTTTTCAAAGCCATTTGTTGTAACTACAGATGCGTCCGGCTACGCAATCGGGGGTATCCTTTCACAAGGACCCATCGGGGCAGATAGACCGGTAGCATACGCTTCACGAACGTTAAATGACGCGGAATCACGATATGATACATACGAAAAAGAGGCGTTGGCGATTGTCTACAGTGTTCTGCACTTCAGGCCGTATCTATATGGCAGGGTGTTTACACTCGTGACAGATCACAAGCCCTTAGTATGGTTTAGAACTTGCAAAGATGGAAATGCACGAGTACTTCGATGGAGATTGAAATTGGCAGAATATGAGTATGATGTAGTATACAAAGCCGGAAAAACCAATGTAAACGCAGACGCATTATCTAGAAATCCAGTAAAGTCAGACAAAATTAAGAACGATACAGACGAGGAAATATTCGCAGTACGACAGAAAAATAATGATAGCTTGAAAAATGAGGAAATAATTATGCTCTTGGAAAATGAAGAGGATGACTTTGAATTTGAAGAAGATGAAGAATACAACGAAGAAGAGGATCCTGAAGAGCAATGGCGAGAGTCCCTGACGAAGGAACAATTGGCAGAGATAATTGAAGTAACAACACCAAAGAAAATACCGAAGGAAACTTTATACAATCTGGATGCTGATAAGGAATCAGTAGTAAACAAGGATGACGAAAATGCAGAAGAAGAGAAAGAAAAAGATGACAAAGAGCAATCAACTAGGAAAAGGGTTAAAAACAAGGATCCACCGGAACGTCATGCTATGACTACTAGACAACAAAGGAAAAACCAAAATAAACCAGAAAAACAGGAAGAAACAAACGCAAAAGAACAACCTAAACCACCAAAAGAGACTCGAAAGCCAAGGAAGAAGAAAAAGAAAAAGGGACATTCAGAAACGCCAAAAGAAAGCAGTTCGGATGAGGAATTAGTAGTAAGAACGAGAAAAAGAAAGAAAATTCCACAAGTACCAGAAACAGACGAAGAAAAATCCTCCAGTGAATCTGAAGAAGATGATAAGGAAGAGAATGACATTAACATACATAACAATTCGGACAATGAGAGGCTGGAAGATGAAGAAAGACAATCAGACGAGGAAATCGAGAAAATTCCACCGGGAAATATTATCCAAAGTCGTGATCTTTTCTTTACTCGCAAGGATGCACTTAGTTATTTTTTGAACACAAAAGGAGAGTCTCTAGATTCGGGTTCGCGAAAATTGGCAGATCGAAACGAATTACCGTATTTTCCGGGTCTACAGTTGGGAGAGGCTAGTGCAGTAAAAAAGGGAAATAGGTATCATATAGCATTGCCGGTTAGCGATAACTCAGGAGAGGGACCTTCATTGATTTTAGCCCATATCAAAAGCGTAATGAGAAGTTTTAGAAAATTAACAGAAGAACTAGAAATTCAAAGTGTAAGTTTGGCAAAGACAGATTCGGTAGAAAATGTTCCGTGGGATAGAATTGCGACGGAATTACGCTTAGGATTCTTGGGAAGTCCGACCAAAGTAATAGTTTGTCATGGAATTGTTAGGTATCCTAGTAAACAGGAGCGTGAGGGAATAATACAGGAAATGCATGGATCAGCTGTAGGAGGTCATAGAGGGGTTACGAAAACCTTTAATAGAATCAGACAGCATTATTTTTGGGAAAAGATGAAAATAGATATTCAGAATTACATACAGAGATGCTTGCCATGTCAACTAAAGAAATGCGTGAGAAACAAAACGAAGCAACCAATGGTGTTAACCGATACACCGGGGTCAGCTTTCGACAAAGTAGCTATGGACATAGTCGGACCAATACCAAAAACGAAAGACGGTAACGAGTATATATTAACAATACAAGACCAACTGACAAAATTTTGCCTTGCCATTCCTTTACCAAACGCGACTTCATTGACAATCGCAGATGCGATGGTGAAACACTTTATTAGTATTTTCGGACCACCAAAATCAATATTAACAGATCAAGGTCGAAATTTTCTCAGTGGATTAATCAGACGAGTAGCTAAAAGGTTTAAAATAAAGAGAATTCGAACAACGGCTTTTCATCCGCAGTCGAACGGTTCATTGGAACGTTCGCATCATGCTTTAGGAGAATATTTGAAACAATACGCTGATAAAGAGTTTGATTGGGACGAATGGGTGCAATTGGCAATTTTCAATTATAATACCAGCGTGCATGAGGGTACAAAGCATACTCCGTACGAATTGGTGTTTGGAAAATTGGCAAGGGTACCATCGAGTGAACCGTTGGGGGTAGAAGACGAACTACCGACGTACAGTGGTTATTTGATAAAATTGATAACACAATTACATGAGATTCGAAGAATGGCTAGAGAAAATCTAATAGAAGCAAAAATCAGATCTAAAGAACGACACGATAAAAGACTAAACGTAAAATCATTCAAAGTAGGTGACTACGTATTTTTGCAAAATGGACCAAAACCGAAAAAACTAGCAGATCAGTATACTGGACCGCATGAAGTGGTCGAAATAATGGGAAATCAAAATATAAAGATAAAAACTAAGAAAAATGTTCAGATCGTACATGCAAATCGACTGAGACTTTCACATATTATACCCGAATAAATACATCTTGTTTAATAAAACCATGACAATTACAGACTACTCAAATTACGGACAATGTCAGACCAAAGTGGAATGATTGCACGAAGAAATGTTGTACGCTCAATGACAACAGTACAAAGAGGAAGGATGGTACGATACGAGGAGATGCCGGAGCAGAGAGATCAGAGACGGAGGTTTCGAGTTCAGGCAATCTATGAGGGATTTCGTGCCGAAGGAGTTGGAGAAAATAGAGAAATTGCTGGGAGAATAGCTACCAGTGCTTTGATTAGGAAAATAGCAGATCAGGCTGAATGGAAAGGTCGTACTAAAGATTGGGAGAGTAAAGTGTTGCGTTTGGCTAGTTTGATGGTAAACTCAATATTGGATAAAATTGATGGGAATGAAGAACACATTAGACAAAGTGACTCTGAGGAGTATTTGGAAGATGCGACAAAAGCTATAGAGGAGTTAGATGCAAAATTTGAAATCCGGAAATATAATGGAGAAAAAGAACATGTAATAATTATGATTTTGACTTGGCGTGAGGGAGAACCGGATATCGTCGTGCAATTTGGCACCGACGAGTTGATCATAAAAGTGAAGGCTTTGAAGTTCATGCTTCTAAAAGTACGTGGTAAAATCATATGTATGCAGAGAGAACGAGAACAAGGAGAGAGAAATTAGAAAAAAAAAAAAAAAAAAAAAAAAAAAAAAAAAAAAAAAAAAAAAAATTATCTTAGTGGAAAATCGGTAGCATAAAAATAAGTATATATATACATCAGTAATAAATTAACAACGAATATGTAATCTAACCAGCACAATAATATCATTGTATTATCACCAAATCTTACTAATAAATAATCTATATGTATAACTTCATCAAAGGGTTAAAATAATAAAATAAACAATAATTATAACTCCGTCATTTTCTTTCTTGCATAGATCAAGATGAGAGAGAAAATACCCTTGTTCATCATAGGGGTAATTCTGCTATCGAGGCAATGTATGGGGATGATCGGGTACGATTGTGGAACAGCTAAGTCTAACATCACAACAGTATCGCTTCTGGAGGTGGAGGAATGTGATATTCCATCACCAGCATTGAACGTCACAGCTGTGCGAATTCAACTGCTACAGATAAACGATTATGCATCTGTACATGTGCGACAGTGCAAAGTTGAGATTAATAGAGATGTTCGAAAGTGCGGGATGTTCTCGCATACCAGTGACGTAACGAACGGAAAAGCTTCGTACGTGTACGAGGTATCGCGAGACGCGTGTGATCGAATGTATGAGCACGGATCCTTTCAAGTAGAAAAGACTTTGATAATGGGAATTACGGGTAATCACAGTATAACTCATCCTGTAACATTGGCAGGAAAAGTAGGACAAGATGGTGAATGTAAAGGAACGGCGTATTCAGATCCTTTCGGAAATTGGGATGATGTAGTAGTATTGGCGGAAGTAAAAATCACTTTGAGAGACTATCGTGCTACGATCGCTCTGAAAACCAATAAAATCTTCTTAAAATCGGGAATACGTTGTGAACTAAACGAAGGACAATGTGTAGACATGGAAGGAGGACATACTTTTTGGGAATCTGTTCCTGTCGGAAATTGCGGTAATGGACAATATGGAGTGTTGTACGAAGGCATAGCTGAAAAAGGTGTAGACCAGAACTCGCAAGTGTTGTATACTGTTACTACATCGGATATAATTTTTGCGCTTGTAATACGCGGATCAACAAACATATGCGGACAAACAATAGTGCGAACGGAACACCCAAAATTATTCATATACGAGATCGAAAATGGACAAACGTTTTTGCAAGGACAAACAATGGAAGTGATAAATATGGACATGTACACTTACGTAAACTCAAAGTTCGTTTATATTGAGCGACATATTCAAACTCAAACTCAACAAGTTTATCACGATCTCTTGACTCACAAATGCGAATTGGAAAGAGAAATGTTGAATAATCGATTGGCAATAGCTACAGAAATTCCGGATGAATTCGCATATCATCTGATGAAGAGACCGGGTTATATGGCTGTAATATCTGGGGAGGTTGTACACATCATAAAATGTATCCCAAAGGAAGTTCGAGTACAACAGCGAGAAGAATGTTATACGCATTTGCCAGTAACTGAGGGAAACAACAGTTATTTCTTGACACCAAAAACTCACATTTTATTGAAAACCGGAATGCAGATCACATGCAACAGAATGGTTGCGCCTACATATTTTATTGACGAGGATTGGTATGCAATGATGCCTGGACCAATACTCGTATACCCACCTGAGAAAATGAAACCGAACACCAAGCCTACATGGACCTACAAAAGTACCAAGTCATTGGCAACCAGCGGGATCTACACGACATCGGAACTGGAGCAGCTTCGAGAGCACATCATGTTTCCAGCCGAGAGACCTGCGGTACTGAACACCGTGGCTAGGGGTTTGTTGGGCAAACCAACCGTACCACAGGGTGGTTCGTTCGTCAAATTGTTGGATGGACCGGAATTGCAGAAACTAATGGAGAATGCGTGGAGAAGGATGTTGGAAAGTCTAGTTGCATTCGGCAACATAAGTGCAGGTCTGATAGGAGTAATTATGATTATAAGAGCAGTAAAATTAGTAATAGACACACTCATACACGGATATGCATTGCACACCGTGTATGGATGGTCATTATTTTTGATTGGGGCAATATGGGATTCTGTAACAAATCTCTTATTGCATTTAAAAAAGGGAGTAAAAGGAAATGATGAAAATAAGGTAGATAAAATAGAAAGTATAGAGAAGGGTAAAGTAGAATCAGAAAAGAGAATGGAATTAGAAAGGAAAGTAGAATCAGAAAAGAGAATGGAATTAGAAAGGAAAGTAGAATCAGAAAAGAGAATGGAATTAGAAAGGAAAGTAGAATCAGAAAAGAGAATGGAATTAGAAAGGAAAGTAGAATCAGAAAAGAGAATGGAATTAGAAAAGAAAGTAGAATCCGAAAAGAAAATGGAGTCCGAGAAGAGAGTAGAATCAGAAAGGGAATATGGAACAGAGGAGGAATATGGAACAGAGGAGGAATATGAAACAGAGGATGATGTTGAATATGAAAGACAGACAGTCGGAGGTAATAATAAGGGAGTTCAAGTAGGAAGTATCCAGCAGGGGAATTTATACCCGCGACTTCCTTAAATTAAAAAAAAAAAAAAAAAAAAAAAAAAAAAAAAAAAAAATTAATTTACAATTTATAAAATTAATATGTCTAACGGAAATAATTAAAGAAATAGAGTAAACAGTAGAATTTAATTTGGAAATAATAATAGGGAAAATGCCATTGGTCCTTCGTGCATGGGATGGTCCAATGAGCAAACACTAGTGTTAGGGCAGTAGGAGAAATTAAAGGAAAAATTACCGGACAGAATAGTTAGATAGCCGACTGGAGACGCTGTTACATGCGTACTCTCAGTTACGGCGCGCGAAAGAAAGAAAGAGGAAACATGTAGTAAGAGAGCGGAATAGTATGCGAACAGCCGCACAAAAGGGAACAGCCGAGAGCGCTGTACGATGAACGTACAGTCGCAACCAACGAAGTTATGTTTTTGGGCGACTATACATGAAGTACAGTCGCCGGTTTGAAAGAATATATATATGAGAGGGGAAGAAAGAGAAGGAGATAGATGGAGAGAGAGAGGGATAGAGTACGGCGAACAGCCGCACAAAAGGGAATAGCCGAGTAGCCGAGAGCGGCTGGCGACGTGACGTCACGCTGTGCTCCGCTCGCAGCAAGTCGCAGACATGCATTAAAAAGGGTGACTGTACAACGAATGTACAGTACTACCCGAATAAAAAAAAAAAAAAACAAAAAAAAAAAAAAAAAAAAAAATAATATATATATATATAGATAAAATTAAATAAAATAATAATATTAGGAAAGGAAATGGAAAAAAAAAAAAAAACACGAAATAAAAGATAAGTTTTCTTTTTATTTTTTTAAGAAAAGAATATATATATATAGATATATATAAATTTGCGTAATAATAATAACAACGCATATCCTTAGGGGATCAATGAGGCTAGAAGAAAGCCTACGGCGATTAAATTACAGGCCAGGCAAGGCCAGGCCTGATGATCCCCGGGGTTGTCGGTTATTCCCTGGGCCAGTAAAACTGGGAGGTCCTCCTCCGTTTGGGGGGTACGAAGAGTCCGGAGAAGACTTTTAGCTGCTATGGCAGCCGAAGGGTGGTGTGGGCGACGAAGGGGTCCGGTGCGAGGAAATGTCCGGAATAATTCTCGGATTCCGAGGAAATCGTCAATGACGTCCTCGTCTAGAAATTCGTCCCCGGTGGTACCCCACAAAACGTCGACGTGGTGTCGCATCCTTTTTCGTGCAGTCCGAACGGTAATCATCCTCCTCACGGTGTCCGATGGGCAGCGGCGAGAGGAGATGATAAGGTCCTGCTGAAAATTATAAATAAGGAAAACCTTTAGTGTAATGATAATAATAATAAAATTAAATTAAATAATAATAATAATAATAATAATAATAATAACCATAATAATAAGAAAAACAAACTTAAAACTCACCAGTTTTTCCATAAGATACGGCGATGGTGGACCGTCGCATCGGATAACGCCGTATGGGCCGTCGATTGAAATTTCAGCATTCATATTTTCCTGAAAAAGAAAAAGAAAAAAAAAAAATTTATAAATAAAATAAATAAATACATACAAATTAAAAAATAATAATAATAATAATAATAATAATAATAATAATAAAAAGGAAAAGGAAAAAAATATATATAATATCAACATAAGAAAAAAAAAAAAAAAAAAGAAAGAAATAAATAATACAGAATAAATATATAAAAACTTACGTTAATTTTCAAAGTTGAAGAGGCGCGGAGGAACGATGTTACTCGTGGTGTCACTGAGCGAAGAATGAGGAACAAGGGCTAGAGGCATAGGCTGTCCACCAAAAGTTCGGAGGATGTTTACAGTTAGGGTCTGCGATAGCACATGGGGGACGGCCCGTCGAGAGGGACAAAGCCAAAGACAGTTCTTCTTTAGCTAGAGCATTGGTATACTCAATGCAAAGCGATGATGAAAAAAAAAAAAAAAAAAAAAAAAAAAAAAAAAAAAAAAACTTAGAAATAATGGGGAAAATAGTTGGTTTAATAAAAACCAGTAGGGGATTAGGAGTAAATTACAAGATAAATAGTTAATAAAAAAAAAAAAAAAAAAAAAAAAAAAAAATATTGTGACGAGTTGACTTAACATTTTTGGTATTCAGCCTCTACCGAGGTCGAGCGCTGTTCTTCGAAGCAACGCTCGTTTAAGGGGGGAGGTGTTACGTCCTGCGAATTTTTCCAGAAATTTCAATGACAATTTAATTTTTAAATTCGGCATTTACTAAATCATTGAAAACAAAAATTAACAAATTGTCATCATTTAGTTTATTGAACTCGCAGTTTCGATAAATAAATAATAAACCAAATGGAAAATTATCCATTGGTAAAAATAATTCGCCTTTAGGAAACATAGATTGATGTACAGAGGCGACTGTACAAGGCGAGTCAGCCGTAGGAGAGTCGGTAACCTGAGACGCAAAAATGCAGATAAGGATATCGGCAGAGCGCGCCTCACACTTGTCGAACATAGGGCCTGCTTGTACGGCGCGTGTCACGATGGGCATGATGTCGAGAGCGGCCGTCAGACGAAAAGAGTGCAGCACCTCCTGGACAGTGAATATCGATGAATAATAGATCATCGTTATAGTCCAGGAGGATCATAGTTGAAATAACAATTAAATAAATGGATGGAAAATGAAGTTTAAGGGACGGATACACGGGGTCGGCATTGTATTTTGAAAATTATTAACAATAACTTCGGAAAAATAAAATAAATTCAAGCATGCAAAATAAACATTAAGTCAGATCGTCATGATAAGAATATATAAATAATGGAAAAATACAGAAAATTATGGAAAATCGGGAAGAGAAATAAAAACTATTCACATAAAAATTCAGGGAAATAATCCAATAAATATTAAGATAAACATTTATGTCAACTATTGTTAACTTCGCAACGAAAGCTCGTACAGCTTTCATTCAAATTTGTATGTTCATAAAATTCGTGATAAAATTTAAGTATTAACAAATTAGGACGTCAAAATTATTGTAAAACTACGAAATTGGAAATATTTAATTAGTCAATCAAAGAAAGGAATCAGGTGATGAGAGTGGGGAGTCGAGGCGCAGGTGTGACAGCGGTGACGCGGGGGTGTCCGGCACCGAGGTTACTTATTCGTGCGCTCGCGGCCCACTCGGCACTTCTACTCGACTTCTATTTCTACCGACGTCGTAAACTTTTGACAGACCTCAATCTTGTATTGTATTTAGAGCCATTGACAAGGAATTTGTAAAGCAACTTGTAAAATTTTCGAGCCAGTATTCATTTTAACCAATTTCAATAAATAATTCATATCTTTCTGAATCATTCCATCGAAATCAAGTATACTCTTCCTGAAAATCATTTAATCATCAAAATCATCAATCCACATCGTTGAAATCTGGGAAGGACATTCGTCTCCGAAAATCAGTCATCACCATTCGATTCTGATTCGAATATTCGGAATTTTGGGAAGGACGTTATTTGGAAAATCGGTCATCATCATTCGATTCTGACTCGAATATTCATCTGGAATTTGGGAAGGACGTTCCAATTCGATATCGAAAATCCATTCGTCATTCGATTCATTCGATCATTCATTCTGAGGTAAACCTATTTAAATCATATCTTAAGTCGTGGAAGTTATCATCTTCATCTTGAAAATTTCATTTCTTCTGAATATTCATTCGTCAATAATCATTTGTTAATAGTCAATTGTCAGCATTTAATAGTTAACCTGGAGGGTTAAAATATTTTCGTGGTCAATAGATATTCGTTTGAGTCAATTATATTCCAGCTTCATCATGGTGCGTTAAAGTATTAGGATAGGTCGGGAGAAAACAGTGAGTGAGTGTGTTGGTGAGTCGTCGCGAGCCGTGCGTCGAGAGTGACGCGCGCGAGAGAGAGAGAAACAGCCGCGTATCGTATTCCAGACGATAGAAAGAGCTAGCGTCCAGAATTTTCTTGTCAAGTTTAAAATCATCACTTAAAATTCATTAACTTTCAATTTTTAACCGCGAATAAAATTTGTCCAATAACCAATATATACACTCTAGGCCCTATCCCGAATTATTTTCCGAAAGGTTAGGTTCAAAACAGGGCCAAAACCTCGATAAAGCGTCATCTCCGAATAACGTGTAAAGGGAGGGTGTAAATTCTCCTTGACCGAGATGGAGTGAAAATTGCTGATCGGGACGTAACAGTTTCTTCTTCTTCAGTAGCACCCTCTGACAAACCGACCCTCCAGCTAGTAGTGGTACGATATTCCCACAAAGAATCAAAGCGTTCGCTATGACAGAGCCACGCTTTGATCTTTGTCACGTTGTTGAGAGCACACTTGTATGTGTGGTTTTTGCGCAGCAAACCGTGATATATGCAGCGTGTATTGCCCGCCGTCTGTAGGTTGCGGAATGATGGTACTTCGTCTTCTTCTTCCAAATTTATGATGAAGCATCCTGTGAGTTTTGTCAGGTACCGCGCTTTCCCGGAGCCTCTGGTGAATATTCGGTCCGTTTCTGCCGCAATTTTCTTTAGAATAAGTTCAACCGCTTTTATGGATGTATCGCCTTCAGACCATGCAATACCGTGATGATTGTTCTGTAGCCATGTATTTTGCCTCTTTATAGCAGGCGGCAGGTCGTCATGAGTACAGTTCGGTTTTACTATCCAGTGGCCGAAGTATGTTGAATGCACTGAGGTGATAGCCACTTCTTTCGGCGTAAAATGATTGGATTTATCCTTTAGACTCTGTATATCAATTACAACAGCCACGATATCGACCGTTTAACTCAAGTTCTCGGCGAATACTGAAGACTCGGCCGCGGGGATTTAGCGCTCTACCCGTTGAAATCTACAATTACTTGTCGGGATGAGTCAATCTCCAGCACATTATCATATTCCGCGTACACAATACAGTTAACCGTTGAATTTAGAGCTTCCTCGAAGCGGACTTCTATTCTGACACTGCCGTGTTTCACCAAATTCCAATGCGTATTACTATTTGCCGATAGATCGGGTGTTAGGTCAAATGCAAATAGACAGTGGCCATTAGGGTAAGCTGTACGTGAAATACAATTACCCTGATTAAGAAAGTGAATACCTGTACCGGAGAATAATGTGTGATATGCATCCACGTAATGCCGTCTCGCTCCAAAGTCGGGCTGCAGAGGCTTTGACGGTACCTGCACACCGTCAGCATACAAAGAAAGATAATTTATTTTATAATTTTGAAAGTTAAAGGGATTCAGTTTGCGATCGCCATTGAAGGCTTTGTTATCGACAAATCCGATAATTATGCGTTTAGGTAGCTGTCCTAGTATGACATTATCCAGAGTATCACCATGAACACCAGCATGCAATGATACTGCTTTAACCTCCACACGAGTCATGGGATACTTAGCCGTCGATTTGGAGAGGGCCCTTGCGTGGGCTAGGAGTATACCGGGTGCTATTTTGGCGCGACGTACAAGGAGCGATGCTTCGACAATCCTCATGCTGCAGTCTTTCGAAGAGCTCATAAGGCAAAAAGCATCGTTGGTACGCACTAGACGTATGCGCATCTCAACGCCATTTATCAAAAATCTCTCCTGATTGAAGATGTCGCAGTGAAGATGTCCGAGGAGATCAATCTGATTGCCACTATTATTCATAAGACTTCTTCGTGAGGCTAGCCCTAGATTACCATCAAACACATCATCCATTTTTCCGGCTGTATCGTTATACCACAGAACACTTGTAAGATGAGAAGACTTCGCACCGGTTCCGTAATTTAAGAGTGTTTCAATGTATGCTCTGTATGCGTACGCATTATTAGGTGGTGATACTAGTTTCTGATTCAAGAATACGTCGATCTGATTGAACATTGAATGCAGTAGATTATTGATAGGTCCGGCTTTAGGTGCATCGCCTTCTTTGGGGCTCGGAGGTGGTAGTATTTCAACGCGCATACTCAGCATAGTATGCGCAAGATCAATGTACTCGTCACCCTGGCCAGGCACCACAAATTCGATAGGCGCGTTATCCGTCAGTGACGAGATTGGCTTATAGTACACCCATTGTGTCCCCTCAATCGTAGTTTGAGTCGGTGGTAGGGTGAATAATTCAAGCTCCGACTTCAGACATTCGCAAGAGTGAGCGTGTAAGAATGCCATTTTTGCGCTGATTCGGTTGACTATGCAAAAATATCAGATACAGTCCTTGACTTCTTCTTCCGCCCCTTCTTCTTCTTCTTACCGCCCGTCTTTGTCTTCCTTCTACTCACTGTCTTTTTCTTTCCTTTTCTCTTCTTCACGCGTCCGGAACGTTTTCGTGACGTTGACGATTTCTTTCTTTTTTTCACGCCGATGCGACGTACACCACTACCATTAAGTGAATGCAGCAATTTGCTTATTTTAGTCGCTTTATAGCCGGAGCCCTGCATAAGATTATTAATTTTTTCTTCGGCCTTTCGCTTTAGATTTACACCCGATTCACGCAGGCGCGTTTTAAAGGCCCCGCGTGGATGCATACCCTTATCCAATATGTCATGGGCTGCATTAACACCTGAGCGTAACGCTTCTTTGCCGACGGTTCGGGCTCCTTGTTTCAAGAGAGGTATGATACGCCGAAAGAGACCGCCGAGGAAGCTACCGATTCCGTGGCCTCGTTGGTTCGGTGAACCGATGTATACATGACTGATACCACCATAACCACTCCTCCCAATGCCACCACCGGTCTGGGGGTCAAAGCATGCGTCATAATATTCCATTTTAATGAAGATGCTGTCAATCTATACGACGGAAGTGTAATGTCACTGTCAGCGTCCCGTACTCGAATGGTATTGGTTCGCCGAATTCATCTCTTATATCGATAGTTATCGCTTGAAAACTGGTACGCAATAATGGTATGAAGCGCGGTGGCGAAAAGTTTCTAATTTTCACAGACCCGTAATTGTAATTATCGGCGACGGCAGAGGGGACGACGCGGAGCAGAGGCGTGTGTACATCGCCCGTGATATAAGGCTCACATATATCAGTATAAACGAAGAGCATATTAGGAAGGCCATTGTTTAGGCCAGCGGGTCGCTGGTCAATGTACTTAGTGTCGCTTCGAACTACAATACCATGATTATGGGAGAATCCTAGAATTTTGTTCAATACGGTAGAAAAATAGAAAGAGTGTTCCAAATTCGTACATGTGTCGCAGATACGCTTTACCGTCACGTATCCGTTGTGGCCGCATTGGAACCTCAAGTGCCCGGACACACACGGTATATCGTTAATTGTTTCGAGTAATTTGTCTACACTACGGTACACGCCTGGAGGCACGCAAACTCGATCTTCTTTATAGGCCACGTCGGCACCCGTGCCGGGTGTTACCGCATTAGTTACAAAGCTGATAAAATTCTGCTCACCCTCAGGTGGTATATGCAACATTGTCAGGGGTATTTGTATTTCTGCTAAAGAAACAGCCCAGCAGCCATGCAAAGTCAAGCACTGCGGTAAATGAGTAGTGTATCGCGTTGTCTTATTATCAGGGTAATATTCCATACTGCTGTTGCTAGGCAAAACGACATAAAATTCGTCTTTCATTTTGATTTTCCTTTCTTATTCTTCTTCTTGGCCTGAGCAGCCGTTTGTACTCTCGATAATTCCGATTCGTAAAAGATCCCGTCGATATCCCCGTCGTGAAGATCACGTAATATGTATACTACCGGCCATCTGGTGTATGATACCCGATGTATTTTAAATAGCTCGTTGGTCCAGCCACTCTCGTAACCTTTTGCAAAGGCCGCCTTGGCGCTACTGATACGTACAACATCGCCTACCCTGTATTTAGGAGGTCTGTGCTGCTCAGGAGCCCTGTATCGTTGCAGCAGATTGGCCCGAGCCCTAGCGGCTGTGGCTAATGTCACAGATACCGGAGTCATTTTTATACTACTATGTCGCGTATGATTGTATGCCGATACGATATCCTGCAGAACGTCAATGTATCGTTTCTCTCTAGAGTATGTGAAATAACGCCACATTCTTTCTTTCAGTGTTCTATTAAAGCGCTCCACAATAGAGGCTTTGATATCAGGATTTCTTGCAACTCGGAACTGAATGTTCTTCTTCTTCAACAAAGTCTGGAATGCCGTACCTATAAATTCTTTACCTCTATCTGACTGTAAACAAATCGGTACTCTACCGTTACTGATTTTTTGTGATAATATATGCGTAAACGCTTTAGTCACAGATGTAGCTGACTTATCGTATAGAGGTGCCACCCAGGCATATTTACTAAGAGCATCTATAACTACGAGCAGATAAACATAACCGTCATTGTAATCCTTGATAGAGCGAAGATCTACAAGATCGGCCTCCCAAACATCGTCAATGTTTCGCACATTGTAAAAACGCCGTGGAAATCGCCGTCTCACAGGTCTGTGCTTTGTGTAAGCCTCCTGAGCCTCCAGCCACTCTAGTGTCTTTTTGCCGGAGATTTTTTTATTCTGAGCCGCCCGTAGCAATTGAGCCGCGCCCGAAAACGATGCTTCGTGGGAGGGGTCAAAGTACACTTTTTCTAATACTTTCATTTTTATAATTTAAGACTAGCCCAAGTTACACGTCTTTTCTTGCTATAACAGCCCGAACCACTCTGTACAGCGCGTGTAGGTCCGGTGCTCTTATCATCACTGTAGTACGACGACGACTGCCCGTCGAGGTCGCTGATATCGCCGGCGTCACTGCTGCTTGTTTGATCCTGTTGGAGTGTTGAGTTTGCCCTTGATTCCTGCCATAGCTCCTCATTGCCGACAAATTCTCGAGGTGTTTGTATCGCTTTTAAAAAAGCGGCAAAAGCTTTGCGACCCACAGGTTTGGAGACTTTTCTCGCACGCATAGCATCGTTCATGAGATCAACAATATTCGAATCCTTGATCGGTTTTCCCTTGATAGAAACGGTTCCGGCGGCGTTCCAAGAAAAATTTGGCGGGCGTGCATCGTGCAAACGGCGTAGTAGAAGTTTCGCTTTTGATCGAAATTTTTGCGGCACGCTCTCAATTATGATGGAGTCGTTCATACTCGTAGTGATTTCTTCTTTTTTTCCATTATCCACCAATGGGGTTTCATTTTTCAGGAGTTCAAGCTGCTGATGAGTTCGCTCACTATCGACAAAATGAAGATGGCGTTGAAGCACAGCCAAATACGCCGCCCACTTTTCTCTCTCATCCTTGTATTTATTAGAATTTAAGATTTCATTCATTTCAGTGTCCAATCGACTCAAGGTCGCACTAATAGCCTGGTCCTCCTGCGATTGTGGCGCACCCGTGGCAAAAGCTTGTTGCCTCTGGCCCGACGCGTTTAGCTGTAATAGATTCTCCTCAGGTACTAACACCATTTTCCTTGCGTGCTCCATTATTAGCCGCCACCAATCAAATTTGACAGGACGGTGCCTAGTATTGGTGCGAGCAAAAGGGGCAAGAACCCACCGCTCTGAACAACGAATCACTTCTTACTCTTCCAGTTGCCTTTTCTTGCAGCTAGACGACGAAGAACAGCTGCGTGTCTATGTAATTTTTTCCTCTGGGCAGGCTTCAGAGGTACGTTACCGTGGAGGATGTTCAGAGCGCACTCGCAGATACACCGAATTATACGCGGGTCTGCTTTACGCAAAAAGGCTTCGCGCTGCTCCTTGTTGAAATATAGAAGGGCGCGCAATATCGCAACGTGCTTCTTGCAGAGAGGTGATCCGCTGCGTGCCATTACAAGATGTTGACTGATAATTATTCCGGCAAATCACGGCTTTTCACCTTTTCCACGCCGAATACCCTCTAGTCTTCAGAGGAGCGTTATTACGCAGAATATACAATGCGCAATCGACGAGGCACTTAATAGCACTTGAATTCGGTTTGCGCTGCTCCTTATCGGAATACCGGAGGGCCTGCGGCATCGCAACGTTCTTTTTGTAGCGCACCAATCCGTTATCCATCATCATAATCGCAGAACTGGTAATTCTCCGGACGTACAGCTACTTTTTGATTTCTTTCGCGGCACGTACACAAAATGATGAGGATCATCGGGAAAGATACAGGTGCGAAATCTACAATTATCAGGCGTCGCTTGTTTCAATAAATAACCGTGTGGCTTAGATGTCGCATCGTGATAAACCTCTTGCAAAAAGCGCGGATTTTCAGGGTATATCTGACGCGCTAAATGTTGTATTTGGGCACGATCACGAGGATTTTTGAAAACGACTATATAATTAGCATTCAGTGAGATATCCCGTTGCCCATTACCCTGATGAAATAAGTTTTGCGTTATAAAAATCACACTCAAATTTTTATGATGACTACCTTTGGTAAATAGATCGACAACACTGTTATTCGATGCTTCTCTCATTAAATCGTCGATAATTATAAGCTTGGCCCGTGGATCGTTCGCATAATCTGCACTTTGCGGTAAACCCTCATGAAATTCTATCGATGTCCCGTACTCGGTGTATGCAGGCTGCCATTCGGAATAATAGAAAATAATTCTCTCGAATGGCTCACTGTTCATTCGCGAAATAAACTTCAGAAACTTTTTCACAAAATACGTTTTGCCGCAGCCAGTGGGTCCGCAAATCATCGAGGTCCAAGGATGTTTCCACCGCGTATCCATCTTCGAGTATGAGTAAAAGACTCTTGTTACACATGCTGATAAAGGAATAGGTCAAAGGGAATACCCATTTCATAATATATTTGTTACAGGTTACATTTTTTACAATATATATTTACATGACGGCCATTTATCGCTAATCTTTGTAGCCGTAAGGCAGCGACCCATATTCGCCGTCGGGCCTTCGCTTAATGCTAGAGGGTTTACATGACTTCGTTTCGGGTCTCGTGACAACGTGATGAAACGCCGTGCGCCTAATCGCGTTATAGTGGAGCACGATTGGCTCCTCTCTTTCGCCAAGTATAAATGACCGTATCGACTGATAGTTGATTAACGAGCTATTTGCAAAATTGAGCGATATTCCTTTCACCTTGCAGACCTCACTTTCCGATCCGTCGGGAGCACGTACTATGAAGGAATAAAATTTTGGCCCACCTGAAACAAAAGTTCTAATATAACTTCCCTCGCTCAACTCATTAGTAAGATCTCCTAATAGAGGCCCTATTGGGGGCTCATACTCGCCCGGCTCGTTCTTGGTTACATAAATAACAGAGTCTGTGTCACAGTATAGAGCGCGGCGATTCAGCGGTTCGAGGTAGCTATACAATTTCAAGCGCGCCTGAGCTGTAGTATAGGCAGCAATGACGGCGTTTGCTATCCCTGATGGTATTACAGCGTCATCGGTGTTCGTATAATTGACATACAATATTTTATGATTTACAGGCAAAATACCGGTGATCTCGTGCTCGGGACTTGTCAGCAGCTCCATGAGCTGTTTGCGCGTCGAAACTATCACTGTTTGCGGTAGATTTTCACGCTGCTCAAATTTGCCCCAGAATGAATTCAGGCACAGTAGCTACCGAGCGCAAACCCGGATTTTTCTCTATTGCGTCGCGATTTAGTTTAATACCTTCAGACTGTTCGAAAGCGGCAATATATTGATCTTGTGCGACCTCGTCTCCCACGCAGTTTTCAAGCCATCCGCTGGCCTCCTGTTTGATTTTCAGAAAAGTGTTTATATATTCTGTAAAATGACCACCCTGTTGTGTATCCCGATTAAGCTGGGTTATCTCATATTGCCAAATCTCGTTTACGCGTATCACCTTGTATCCGCACAAGACAGCTTTGCGCAACTCATCCACTACCCACGTACCGTCGAACGTGCGCTCGGAAGGGTCTTCATGCGTACATACTTCATGATTCATAATTTCACAGCAGCTACGGCACAGAGCAAAGAGCAGCCGCTGGTGCATGCGTACCGGCAACACAGGATGATAAAGATCACGTGGCGGCAATACTGTGCATTTAACGAGACCCTCAATCCGCGATAGATCGGTATTATCAGAGCCTGTCAATTCCATACACTCGTCGTCGACATATACTCTCGGGTGGCCTACAGGATACTTTCCAAACTTACAGATGTATGGATACAGAGAGCAAACATCGACGTATCGTATTTGTTCTGAATCCTTTACATCGTAGAGCGTAACCATGTTTTCTGTACGGCCACCGAAGAATGCATCGCGCGGATTGAGAGGCTCTGATGTGACTAGCGAATGATTTTCAATGACCGCACGCATTTCTATGTTGGCTTTTAACATGCGGTCATACTCGCACTCCCATATTTCTGTTAGCTCATAGCCGCTGTTTCTGATTCTATTAGCTATAGCGATAGTTCTCTCGAGGCGCTCGTTCATCGGCACGCCGCCGCACTCTCCAGCTCTATTCGTGAGAAAACAACGCGAACACCCATGCCAGTAGCAGCCATGAAATTGTAATACGTGTGTTGCGTCTGGGGTTTCATAGTAACCGTCAACCAGTAGATTTTGAGACAATTTAAATTCGCGCGATCGGCCTGCATGAATAATACGCTGACCGAGAGAATGTTCCATCCACACGAGCCACGAGACCGCTTTTTTCGACTGATTATGCGCCCATCTATACCCGCCTGTCGGGATAACACCGATCATCTCGGATTTCAGGAAGTTTTTACGAAAAACCTGAAAACACGCTGATGCTATTGTCGTACTCTCGTCAAAAGGACAAACGTTGCCGATGGTGATGAACATTTTGCGAAAAACCACGCACGCTTGTCTCAGTATCGTGACATCGGTCGTACAATAATTTACAATCTCTTTTGCAATATCGAATACATAATTAGTTTCTATCGCTTCTCGGTACCAGGGACATAATTTTTCTCGTTCAGCCGCGCGCATCGTTTCAGGGCTATAATATTCGATCGGTGGCAGCGGTCCTACATAATTTTGATTTTCAGGTGTGTTGAACAAATGTGGAAAAGTTCCTTTAGCTACGGCTCCCTGCAGTCCGAAGGCTTTTGGTAGAGCACTTAGACCCATATGAAAGTAGTGTAGGCTATCGAGAAACACGATCTTCCCGATACGCATGGTGATAGTCTTTGTACCGTTCATTATTAGCGTCGGCAGCTGCGTTTTTTTCTCGTTAATCAGATATCGTAAGATGAACTGGGCATCAAAACCGCCCGCGTTATGCGCAATTAAGATTGTTTTCGCATATTTCTCGGTATTCTGCATAGCTAATTCCACGAGTTGACTTACGGGATTATGTCTGAATACAAACTCGTGAGGGCCACAATGTTCACACGGTTCAGCGATAGAATCGTTGTCACAGCAGAGCGTGCAAACTCGCTGAGCTACGCAAAGATTCGGCTCATGTACGAATGTTGTCGCGTCTCCATTTACAGGCGTACACTGTTGCGTTTCAAAATCATAAAAAATAAAGAGATTTTTTTTAAGGTCATTTAGACGTATTGGTCTTATGAAGCACTGATGATTGAACGGCTGAACGGATTTACATATTTTACAGAGTCCTACGCCACATTTGTGTTTGTGTTTCTTTTCCAAGGGTCGTACCGCTTGAAAGCAGTTACGGCATCGTTGCAGGGCTTTACAAACGTTGACCATCTTACGATAATACTTTCTATCAATCGTATGATTTCGAAAACATTCTGCTCCAAAAAAATCGCGATTGCATGCCGTACAATTGAGGGTGTTGTTTAAGCACTGACTGCACGGCGGTGATACCCAGCATCGTGGACATTTTTTTTTTTGAACATCTGTGCTCTGCTCGCCGATATAGAGCGTTACAACTCGAGCAAAAATTTGAACTGCCTACAGCACCCGTGAGATTTAAAATCGGTTCGAAATGGTGCGAACGTTCGCTATACAAAATGTACAGAGTGTGCTGAATCGTGCCTACGGTATCCAACACTTGTTGTGTGCCGTCGAACAACGATTTTTTCCTGGGCGTCCCTAAACTCAAGAACTCGAAAACCACGATCGCAATACCGTCTCGAGCCAAATAATCCTGATAGCTCGCTACCTCACGTACACCGCATCCTGTTATCGGCACACGCACATTTGCGGCTCTCGTAAGCTCTAGCGCTGCATTTTTTTGTAATAACCCCCTGGCCTGTCTTATACGCTGCCAATTACTATGGAGTGCACCTGTTCGTATTTCGCCTCGTTCAGCGTACGCCCTGGCTGTGACCAATGAACGCGGTAAACATAAATTATCATCGTTTCGAATCGATAGAATGGACCGTTTCACGACGCCCTCATACGTAAGTTTTTTCCGACCCCTACCCTCGACACCCTTGACGATGCACGTTCTTATATTGCACTCGTCGTCAATGTTTAGGGAGGCTGCACTTTGAGCAACGCTGGTTATTAACTGCCATACATCTTGAAAAGTGAGATCGCGTACCGGACGAAAAGAAAGCCATACGGGCCCGTGCGCCAAACCACTCGCGGTAAACGAAATGCCCGCATAATCACTGCCCTCGCAGGAACTGGTGATATGCGTCAAGAGATCGCGGAACGCCCCTTGTAGCCACTCTATAACACTATTAAAACCGGTCGGCGGTTGACGAACGCGCATCGTCGTCTCACGCCCGCGGAGCTTGAAGCGCTTAAAATAACGTACAGCATCCTGAATTATTTCAAAGCGGTCTCCTGGAGGCCTGATGTCTCCAAATGGCTCATTCCTAGCAGCGTTACGCGGATGGCCGGAACCCGATTGTACTTCTGTAAACGAAATTATGTGTTATCATTTAGAATTCATTGATACAATAGAATAGATGTAAATTATTATTTCTGCAAGTGAACGCAAATATTTACCTGCGAGACCCAAGAGCTTTTGAACCCAACTATAGTCTTTTTCCGGCCTCTCTGCTTCATAGCCGTCAAGTATAGGATGTTCCCATTCCTGATTTTCCCTGAAGTCGAATGTCTCAGGGCTGCACAAGCCGTGTGGTCCTGGTATAAGCTCCTTGATGTTAGATGGACCGGCTACAGGGTTCTGTTCATTAGGGCCTATGTCCGAAATTTGACCTGATGATCTTATAATTGGCTCATCCTCTTCTTCTTCTTCTTCACCTTCCGCAGTTCCTTGAGAAGCTGAAAAACGTCACTGATGAAACAGTTTGCTTTCTTTTTTCACTTTTATAATACTTACGATTTCTGGAATGTTGAGCCTGAGCCGCTTCTTCTTCTTCCGCAGCCCGTGTTTGCTCTATGAGGTCTGCTTCTTCATCACTCGTAGCATCCAAGAGGCGATAGCCTATAAAATAAGTGAAAAGGGTCAGCTTCATGGTACGACCAAACTGTATTATCGATTTTTTGCTAGTGGATCAGTTTCAGTTACCCTTACAAGTGCAGCATTTTTGGCCGTTTTCGCCTATCTCTCACCGTTCTCGAGATATTTGACAATTTCACTTTAAGGGTAACTTTCAAGCATCATTAAGGGGATGTTTTTATTGGCTGGTCAGATTCGACTGTCCGACCGCGTACCCCCCTGGGCAACCCCCCAAAAATTTGTCCGTTTTTGCGTATCTCTCACCGTTCTCGAGATATTTGACAATTTCACTTTAAGGGTAACTTTCAAACATCATTAAGGGGATGTTTTTATCGGCTGGTCAGATTCGACTGCCCGACTGCGTGCCCCCCCGGGCGACCCCCCAAAAATTTGTCCGTTTTCGCGTATCTCTCACCGTTCTCGAGATATTTGACAATTTCACATTAAGGGGCAGCTTCACCGTGTGGCCATGCGGTCTGGGCGCCTCAGAGCAGCCTACGACAAGCACATTAGCGCCCTGTGAAGCTGACACAATATACCTTAAGAGGTAACTTCACCGTGCGGCCATGCAGCTTGGCCGCCTCATAATCATCTGCGCCGATTAAAAGCCACACGGTGAAGCTGCCTCTTAAGGTGTGGCGGGTCAGCTTCATCGTGAGCTCTAATACGCCTACCGTAGGCTACTATGAGGCGACCAAACCGTATTACCGCACAGTGAAGCTGCCTCTTACGGTATATTGAGTCTGCTTTACCGTGTGCGCTAATGTACCTACCGTAGTCTACTATGAGGCGACCAAATCGTATGGACGCACGGTATATTGGATCTGCTTTACCGTGCACTCTAATGTACCTACCGCAGCCTACCATGAGGCGGGCAAACCGTATGACCGCGCGGTTAAACAGCCTCTTAAAGCATATTAGGTCAGCTTCACAGTGCGCTCTAATGTGCCTGTCGTAGGCTGCTATGAGGTACCCAGACCGCATGGCCACACGGTGAAGCTGCCCCTTAATGTGAAATTGTCAAATATCTCGAGAACGGTGAGAGATACGCAAAAACGGACAAATTGTTGGGGGGTTGCCCAGGGGGGTACGCGGTCGGGCAGTCGAATCCGACCCACCCAATAAAAACATCCCTTAATGATGATCGAGAGCTACCCTTAAAGCGAAAATATTAAATATCTCGAGAACGGCTAGAGTTACACGAGCGAGAGATACGTCAAACTGACTAGCATTTTTCAGATAATCTATGGGTAAAATAATAATTAATAAATATTACTTACTTCTGATTTCTTCGCCAATGCCGCGGACACATGGAGCTTCTTCTAGACCCCGACGTTGCAGTTCTTCGAACACGCACATTAACACCCTCTGGCCATTTAGCAGCCCCCTGCTGTAGGCAACTACAATGGCCCTTAAGGGGGCCCACCATAGGATATATTTCAAGCATTTCACGAGTTTTTTGCCGCGTAATCTTTTCAATTTTGTACACCACTTTTCGTTGCAATGCCGCCGAATTTGTAAACTACGCGGCTTTGTCAATTTCAAAAAAATTTGAATGCCCTCGCGAAGGGCGCGGTCTGACATTCTTGGCCGATGAAAGATAACGTCTCGATGCCTCGCTGAATCACGACTGAGTGATTCTTGCGATTTTAGACGCATATAACATTTGATACTTTTAAGGCCATAAAACATTCGATGCTTTGTTGCGTCTCTACCGCGGAATGTCGTGCATAGTTAGCAAAACATTTGATCCCTCGGCACGTCGCTGTATTAGTAAACTATGTCATCTCGTTTGATCATGCAAAAAATCTTGAGACGGACCGCTATCAGTATTTAATCAGTTCTCGTGCCGCTAAGTTTAAATCCGAAAACTATCCTAAAAAATGGCTACCGGAGGTCCTAATTACGCGTACTGCGAAGATCGTAGGGAAAAAAAAGTTTACGAAATTTTCGAGCGCATTGAATACGAGAACGGTGAAGATGATGGTGGTGATGGCGATCAAGCCGAAGATTCATGGTGCTTCAATAGTGTGACAATAGAGTATGGTATACGAGCAAAAGACCGTAATGCACGACCGAAATTGACGCCGCGCGTTTCATGGACACTGCGCGTGGCGGCCGATGGTACCGAGGAAATTCGGTGGTCGGCAAGTTCGTTACAGTGTTTAGCTCTTGTTACGGTGATGAATAACATGGCCCGTTACACCATGGAGGATTGGTCTCTATTGCGTCACCTATTGGGTAAAATTGATACCCAAAATAAAAAAATCTCGCTCGATGCTGTAGATTTGTCTTACGCAGGAGACCCCCGCTGTATGTTTGTGCATTGGGCTTGTCCCTCAGGTAACGGAGAAGACCCTAGCCATGTAAATATATAGCTACGCGAGCGTCTTGAATATACAGCCAACTCTTTTGCGGCATATCATTCACGTCATCGCGATTTGCGTGTATATGACACACGCACGGGAATATCGCGAAAACCCGACATTTGGCGATGCTGGAATACAACCAGCTATTCACCCAATTACTACCACTACACATGTAAAAAAACGCGATGGTGGTGTGACTTTCGAATGTACTACGTGGATGTAGACCGCCTGTGTAAAAGACGAAGACGAGGCGATCCGAGTCTATGCTACGGCTCGGAGGAGCCGGCAGACTCATCAGAAGAAGAAGAAGAAAAACAAAGAAAAAAAGTGTACGATTATCGGTACATTTAAAGGCAAAAAATAAAAATAAAATAAAAATAAAATAAAAATAAAATAAAAATAAAATAAAAATAAAATAAAAATAAAATAAAAATAAAATAAAAATAAAATAAAAATAAAATAAAAATAAAATAAAAATAAAATAAAAATAAAATAAAAATAAAATAAAAATAAAATAAAAATAAAATAAAAATAAAATAAAAATAAAATAAAAATAAAATAGCGGCCATGGTAACAGTGGTAACGACCATGTGTGTGTGTGTGTGTGTGCGTATATCTGTGACAGCCTCCAGATTTTGCAGAATCTGCACGCGACTGGGCGGCGGCTATGATCTCATAAGAGAGGCCGTCAGTATACAACGAGGACGCGCCGACGGTACATCGCGCTGAGAAAAATAAAAAAAAAAAAAATGTGTTACAACATCCGGCAAGTGAGCGAAGAGGAGGTGTCGGCGGTCCCGATTTTGGGAGTTTTGCCGCCTGAACCCGAGGAGGAGCAGCGCCCGCGGCCAGCTCGGAATAATATCCGTAAGTACCGTCTCATTTAATTTTATCTAGTGACCGCGGAGTCTCTCTCTCTCTCTCTCTCTCTCTCTCTGGTTCGAGGCTGCCTCGAGTAATTTTTAAAAGTACTCGAAGCAGGCTCGAGTCAGAGAGAGCGAGAGAGGCCTCGTGAACGCTCTTCAACGAGCGTTCGTAATTAATTTCTCAAGCCGCGTCTTGGTGTAGTCTGTAGCGGACGAGTCTAGCGACCGCGGGGTCTCTGGTTCGAGACCGCGTCGAGTACTTTTTTAAATAATCTTTTTTTTATTTTTTTAATTAAAAAATAACCATTATTATTAAAAAATGTAATTAATAATTTTTACTTAAAAAATAAAAAATAAAAAAGTACTCGACGTGGGCTCGAACCAGAGACCCCGCGGCCACTAGACCTGCCCACTACAGGGTACACCACAGACAGTGTTTGCAAGGCTTACCTCCAACGTGACTTGAAAGAAGAAAAAGTTCATTTTTTATTTTCGTTATTTTTTCATTTTTTCCAGAACGCGTCAGATACGCGGGAGAAGAAGAAGCGAGACGCCGACGCCCTCCGTTCACGGCCAGGGATTACGTGAGCGCCCAGGAGCCGGCGCCTCCTGTGCAGTATACGGTGTGGGAGCGCGAAGGGCAGGAGCCCCTTCGCGTCCCGGTTTTTGACGACCGTCAATACACGCGCCGCCTAGCAGCACCACGCTCGACCAATCGAGCCGGCCCCCTACCCGCAATGAAGAGCAACAATAGACGGTAAGTTGATAAATAAAAAAGAAAATAGAAAAAATAGAAAATAAATAAGCTAATAAATATTATTTCTTTTTACAGGCTACTTCAACACACCAGGGGGGAGCATCAGCACACCAGGGGGGCATCAATGTAGCAATAATAATAATAAGAGCAAATGTAGCAATAAATATTTTTTTCTTCTTTTTCCTTTTGGCATTTTTCCTTTACTTTGGGTGCACTATGGAGACTCCCACACACACACTCACATCCCCTCTCCATCACACTCACACCTCAGGGCGCGGTCAGACCGGGCCCGAGGAGTGGGGATTGGAGTGGGGATGGGAGTGGGGGGTCGCCATAGTGCACCCATTACTACTTATGGTTCACGTGAAACCTTATCGTCTTACGCAACTTGTAAGATGCGTGCGGATTTTGCTTCAATTCGGTTAAGGGTACAGGTGAAAGATCTCCCGCCCTTACGCGTACAGCTTCTAAAGAACTACCATAAGCTTTCATTCTTCCGGTTTGTGCTGTTTGCCGAATTGAAGAGGCCTCGAGATATGGTTCACGTGAAACCTTATCGTCTTACGCAACTCGTAAGATGGGTGCGGATTTTGCTTCAATTCGGTTAAGGGTCCTGGTGAAAGATCTTCCGCCCTTACTCGTACAGATTCAAAACAACTACCATAAACTTTTGTGACGGATGGCCGATTGGGTCTTAGGATGTTTGAATCAAGTCCAAGTCGGATTGAATATATGAGTCTTTTATTAATCGTGGCAATTAGAGTGTTAATCGGGAGAGTGTACCGTTCGGAGGCTAGAGCTGGACTGACGTGAAGCGGGCGTGAAGCTGAGGGCTTCGCGCTCGCTTCACAATGGAATAAAGAGTCACAGAGTGTTTAGTCTAGGAGATAAGTGGACGCTCACGGCGGTCCGGATGCGCGATAGCCTTAAGGGCTTCTTTGAAGAGCGTATCGAACGGAAACTCCGTATCGATACGCTCGGATAAATATTAAAGTCGGTTCAAACAAAATATGAGGCTGCGGCCGTTACACTCCCCCTCTGGGAGGAAACGATGCCCCCGCATCGGATATTACGGATTTTACATTTGGCAAAATTTGTTAAGTGTGACTCGATATAATTTAAAAGTAATTCGGTTTTTTAAGATATTTTCATTTTGTGTAAGTTGTGTAATGTTTTCTAAATATGTGTTTTGATTGTTATTTGATTGATGATTGTTGATTGTTGATTGTTGATTGTTGATTGTTGATTGTTGATTGTTGATTGTTGATTGTTGATTGTTGATTGTTGATTGTTGATTGTTGATTGTTGATTGTTGATTAAGTAAAACTCCTGATTGTTGTCCATGTTGGTTTGGATGATTGAAATCCCTTGGTTTTCATGTTTGTTGCGGTACACTCCTGTTGTTCTCCAATAGATGAGGGTCGTTGATATCTGTAACTAAGTAAAACTTTTAGTTGTTCGTGTTAGTGGGAATAGTTAGGTTAAGTTGGATGGGTTTTAGTTAGGTGTTAAAAATGGTTAAGAAAAATTAAAATGTTGTCCTTCTTCGTTCGGTTGGTGTAGGTTCCATTTTTGTTTTTCCAAAATGTTTATATGTATTCCGTTTTACGGCAGATTTGTTCGAATTTGGTCATTTCGGTTTCTCCTTGGTTATCCATTGATTGTTAGTTTATTCGTTTCGTTTTCCTATTGTTCTTTTTCCTGGTATTTCGGTTATAAATTTTGACATTTTTGATGGTGTAGTGCCTGTAACATTCTAAGTTCTAATTAGTGGTGGTTAGTAGGTTAGGTATGTTATTTGGAAGTGGTTTGTTGGTAAAAGATGGAAATTCTTTCTGGAATGGGTAAAATAATTAACACGAGTATTTATAGTATGAGAAAAAAAAGCGTTGCATATATATTAGTCGTAGAGAATTACAAAAAAAAAGATTTGAAGGTAAGAAAAACAATAAATTGTAATAATATGTTTTTTTTTTTTTATAATAAGGAGGGTTTTTTTTGTCTCCCTCTATTTCCTTCGACGCTACGCGACGCGTGTCGCGCTTATGCCTATTATTATTTTGATATATATATATGTGTAGTTATTGTATATTATGTTATATATGTATAGTGCAAATGAGGTATATTGTTGTGTATGTGGATTAAGGTATTATAGTCTGTCGTCGTAAGGGTCTGATTCTATTTTTGTTTTGATGTTCCGGTGTTGGGGAGTTTTGTTGGTGGCTTAAATAAGTTTTTTTTTCTCTTTCCTTAGCTCTGCAAGAAAGATGTTAGTCTGCGCCAAGTTTTTAATTTTTCGCAAATTCTCGAGCTCTTGGGTGTTGATCCATGCCATGCCTTGTTCAAATGTCAGTTTCCTTGGGTCAAAATGTGTTTCGTTCTTGTTGTCGTTGTTTTCGTTTCCGTTTGGTTTTTCGTTTGTCTCGTCTGTTTTTCCGTTCGTATCGTTTGTGTCTTGGGTATCTATGTTTTCTGCATTTATGTTTTGAGTGTTTGTGTTTTCTTCTTCTGTGCTTTCTTCTTCTGTGTCTTCTTCTTCTGTGTTTTCGTCTTTTAGCGGTGGTGGTGGTCCTTCGGGTGAGTGCGGTGTATAATCGGGTGTTGGTTGTTGTTGTTGTTGTGCTTCTTGCTGCTGATATTGGAAGAGTTGCTGTGCCTGGTGCTGTTCATATTGTTGTTGTTGCGAATATTGTTTCAATGTTTTTTGTTGTTGGTCGCGGTACTGAAGCTTTAACAAATAGGCGACGCACTTGTCGATGTGCGCCGTCAGTCGGTTTGCTGGGAACACGCAACAGCAAATCGGGCATCCCGTATGCCGCGATCCCAGGTTCGCTACTCTCGTCCGGAGCTCGTTCCAGCACCAGTTGAGGTGCCGTGATATACGGGAAATCTTGATTTTTCCCGGGCACAGGAGGCATTCTACCTTCGTATCCGAAGAGATTGACGATGTCGACGGTTGACTGTCCATTTTGTTTTTGTCTTCTCTTTATTATCTGTTGAGTGTGTGTGTTTGTTGAAATAACATATAAAAAGGATAGGAAAAAGTAATAACAGCTTTAAGCCATGCATAATGCGGTTAGGGTTATTTGTGTGTTTTGGTAGGATAGGAGAGTAATGTATGTGTGTGTTTTTTGTTTTCCCTTAGTGAGGGTATATGTAGATGGTTATGAATATATCGGTTATTATTTATGATTATTAACGCCATTTTCTTTCTTTTTTTTTTATGGTATTCCGCTCCGATCGCGATAAGTCAACGCATAGACTGGTCTACGGGCTGGTTGCGGTGGATGGTTTGTTATGATTGCGACCTCTCTGCAATCCGTAGTTGGTTGCACTTGGGTTTCGATTAACTCTATTGGTTGCCTGTGGTAGACAACGGTCGGTTCGGGAGCCTCGGTGGCTTGCTGCGTTATCATCGTTTGACGTTTTGCTACACAAGATAGAATTTTATACAAACTAGATATTTTGCCGAAGAGAGAGAGCTTCCATCCGACTACCAGTAGCAGTACGACGGAGCTCAAAGAGATTCCGCTGTATTTTAATATTTTTTCGAGTGTAGAGAGTCTGTTGCTTATATAATGAGTCTTCGAAATTTCTCGTGCTTTGGCTATAACGGCTTTTAACGCCACTTCGTTCTTTGTCAGATCGTCGTGTATGGAGCCTGGATTTGATAGGCCTGTAAGTGTCTCAGTTTCTGCCATAATTTCTGTGTAATTTATGTTTTCGACATTTTTTATTGATTTTCGTATCATTTCTGTAATGTTTAGGACTGGTGTGTGCGTGAGTTTCACTTCGATCGTTGATGTTATTTCTACTGACGGAGTTAATGTTATTGTGCGTGTTTTTATTTGACAAGTGGGTTTGATTTGCAGTATTCCAGTGTTTTCTATTGTTTCGATAGCTGATTCGTGATTGTCGCAACGAAGGTACAAGGTTTCTGGCTTAGGTGCTGCAAATAGCCATGCATTTGCGTTTCGGATTTTTATCCAGTAAGTTTGTTTTAGTGTTTTTAGCCTGATGTCACACAACTTCAAATCGCTGAGCTGTGGATTAACGAGGAGTTGCACCTCGCACTCGGTTTCGTCGCTGATTCGTCCCACTGGGTGGTTTTGTTTACAGATGTACCGGTTGGCTATGAATTGACATTCGTTTTCGTTTTTTAAGTTAAAGTAACTACTAAAGTCTTCGGAGACTGCGGTGTACTGGACTGTTGGTTTTATATATGCGAATCTCGCGCCTTTGGCTGTGGAGAGCTGGCGTACCGGGACTGATAAATGCTGATATAGCTTGTACGGTGTTAGGTCCAGAAGAGGAATTTTGATAACGTAAATAAGTCTTTCTCCGTTATGAAATGCTGTAAGATCCATTATTTTGGTTAGCTCGGGAATGTATTGTGTACTAAGTGGTATGGGGAATATCGTGTTCGGTGTTGATTTTCGGATTGCTTCCGCGCAAGTTAGTATTTTTTTTGCTGAAAGTACTTCGGGGTGTATCTGGCCCATTTTTGCGAAGAGTACGGCGTTTATGAGTGTTTCCAAATCGATTTCATATTGTATGAGTGTTTCGTCAACTAGACTGGTGAATGTTATGAGTTTCTGGATAATGTACAGTTCGTGTTGCAGTGATGCCTGTGTCAATTTTATTTCTCGTAATTCGGCTTTTACCGTTTCTGCTAGCGAAATAATCTGATTTTGAGTGAAGTTGAAGTTTGATTTGATTATGTGTGTCTGATTTTGTACGATTTCTGCGAGCTCGACAGTACTGTTTGCTAATGCTGTTATTTGTGAGTCGATTCGATTTGCGTCATCGCTGTCCATGGTTCCAAAAAGTATTTTGCTAATTTTCCCTATGAATTCTAATGGTGCTCGCTTCCTACGTTTTTCGGTTGAATTTAATTGAATTGATGGGATCAATTCTTCCAGAGTTGCTTCTGTATTAGCGATGTTTTTTAGTCGTGCTTGTACGTTTCGTAGCTGTCCTCTTGTTAGGCAATGTCCTTGTAACGAGTAGCAAAATGCGTTGGCGGCTTCAAGGTTTTCCTCTATTTGCCGTCGTCTGGAAGTGAATCCGTGCGTGTCTATGTACGTGATGAGCGTCCATGTTGTATGGGATGAATGGAGTGATCCCAAGGATTCTGAATATAATCCCGGGTTTTTCGCCAGTGGAATGATTTTGAAGGCGTCTGGTGTGGACACCTTTACGGTATTGGCGTGGCATCTGCAACATATGCCGGTTTGATTTTATCTACGTGTACCGTTTTAGTTGTACTATCGTCTAGCTGTATTACTATGTTGCGTTTGCTTGGAATTTCTAGAATTTTGTATGGGCCTAGCCAGTCTCTGTCGAATTTACTTATTTTATGTTCATTTTTTATAAGTATGAGTTCGCCTACTTGGTAGTTTGGTTCTACGACCCTTTTGTCGTAGTACTTTTTGGTTCGTTCTTTGAATTTTATCGCTTTTTCCAAAGCGAGTTCCTGAATGCTTTTGAGGTTTCGCATTAGGTTTGTCATATAATCGTCGTAGGTTATTGTTTTCTCGGGAGGTGGGAATTCTGAGGGAGTTCGAGCCTTTCTACCGAAAACTAGTTCGTATGGTGTAAACCCTGTGCTTTCGTGTATGCTGGTATTGTATGAAAATGTTGCAAACGTTAATAGTTCGTCCCATTCTCGATTATTGTCGATAAAATGTTTCAGATATTCAACCAGAACGTGATGACTACGTTCGATTGCACCGTTCGATTGCGGATGATACGCGGTTGTTCTATGCTGTTTGATCTGAAACAGCTGCGCAAAATCTCTGAACATTTCTGACATGAAGTTTGTACCTTGGTCGGTTAGTATTGCGCGAGGTGCGCCGAAAGTCGATATTAACGTTTTACACAGCGCTCTCGCTACGTCTACAGACGTTTGGTGTTTTAACGGCACTGCTATACTAAATTTACTGAACAGATCAAGCATGGTCAGTATGTATATGTGTCCGTTTCTCGTTTCGCGCAACGGGCCTACGATGTCAATAGCTACTTTATCGAAGGGTTGCGCTGGTGTGTCCGTGATAATCATTGGAGCCTTGTTTTTTACTCGGACTAATTTATTTTTTTGACAGTCGAAGCAGTATCTGATAAACGTTTCTACGTCTTTTTTCATCCCTCGCCAGTAGTACTGGGAGAGGATGCGTTGGTACGTTTTTGTCACGCCTTTGTGACCTCCGATTGTAGATCCGTGTAACTCTCTGATAATATCTTGTCTATTTTCTTGATCTGGGACAGTTATGAGGCCCTCACATAACCTGAAAGTGATGTTTGAATCGATCGCGAGCACTCGTAGATATCCTTTGATGTTAGACCACAAAAATGTATCGATAATTTTGGGGTCTTTGGATAGAGTACAGGATGTGATTTTATTTTTTATTAAGGTCTGTACAAGAGTTTCCAGACACTTTTGGATCATGAGTGTATTAGTCGCGTCTGTTGATTTATTTTTGCAAATCATTGTGAAGTAGTGTCTTGTTTTGTCGCGTGTTATGAAAATGTGTCCGATTCCTGGATTGGACTGCGAAAATACCGATTGGGTGAGTTTACCCTTTTCTGCGAGTATTTTCGAGACCATTGTGTCCATGACACCGTCGGCTGACAGGAAGTGTGCGATGTTATCTTCCTGTGCCAGGATGTTTTCCTGTGTTACTACGATATTATTTTTAAGTTGCACGTCTTTTGTTATCGTTGTTCCCCTTGTTATTGGTGGAGTTTGCAGTGTTAGACGTTTTCGTATGTATTGCGATGGTTGGTACGCTGAATCGTCGGAATCACTTTCTGACGATGGTGACATATTGTGGTATTGATTTGTTAACGCTCGAGAGGGTTCTCGAAGCGTAGTTGGTCGTGATTCATCCGATTTCGAATAGTCTGTTGTTTCGTGTGGAATCCAGGGTGGTGATCTGAACGTTGGTTCGATATCCATTGCTGGTGTGGAGTCGTCGATTTGCCATGAGCACCCTGGCGTGGCGACTGGTTTTTCTGGTGTGTAGTCGTCGATTTGCCATGAGCACCCTGGTATGGCGACTGGTTGTTCGATCTGTTTAGAAGTGCTCGGCACTGTGATTGGCTGCTCGATTCGTGGGGTAGCTGGTTGTTTTATTGATGGTGTTTTATCTGGAATGTCCATGACCTTTGAGTCCCAATAGTTTTGTGTCATTTCGGGTGACATTGACACAGGTGATTTTGTTCTTTGTTGTGCCTCTTCGGGATTTGGGTGAGTTGGGGTGTCGTTAGTGTAAGTGACTCTAGAATCCCAATATTCCGTTGTTAATTCTGGTGATGGTTTTGGTTCTGGATCTGAAGATGTTGAGTCGAGAGGCTGGAATAGAATTTTTGTTTTTGATTGTGGAGTTTTTGTTTTAGGGTTGCTGTGTGTGATTTCAGAATCCCAATATTGGTCTGTCATTTCGGGTGACAGGTTTTTGAGATCGTTTATTTCTTTTGTAGTGGGTTGATTTTTAGGTGGAATGTTTGGGACTTCCGGATTTTTTTTATTAGCTAACCTTTCGCTACGCCTAGTTGGTTCTTTTGGCGTTTTTCGAGTTCGCTTTTTCGCTGGTAAAAGCAATCGTTTCCCTGATCGTTGATGTATCGTTGTTTTGTAAGGATCTGGTGAACGAAAGTTCGGTGGTACTTTTTGTTTCACGCTTTTTCCGTCATTTTTGAGTCTTTTTGTTTTTCGTTTCGTACCTGTGGATGGTGATCTAAAAGTTGGTTGGACGGGTGGTTTACCACTATTTTCGTCGCTGGACGATTCTCCGATGTTCGTCAGCAACGGTTTGAATCCTTTGTTGAAATTTTCGTTTTCGGATTCTGTTTCGTGTTCCGTCTCGTTTTTACTATTTCGTGCCTTAGAGTTGTCGTTTTTGTTCTGGGTTCCATTGTTTTTTCGCCTTTTGTCACCGTATAAGTAGCCGGTTGCCCCGTCAGGGCTGACTTTTTCGCGAAACTCGTTTTTGTTTAGCTGCGATAAGCTTTCTGTTTTATCTGGCCTCGTTGGGCTTTTTGTTTTTTGTGGCCTCGTTGGGCTCTTTGTTTTTTGTGGCCTCGTTGGGCTCTTTGTTTTTTGTGGCCTCGTTGGGCTCTTTGTTTTTTGTGGCCTCGTTGGGCTCTTGTTTTCTTGTTGCCTCGTTGGGCTCTTGTTTTCTTGCTCTTCTTCTGTTGTGCTATCATCTATGTCTGTATATTTATATTTCATTTCAGTATCATCTCGTTTCCTATGTTGTCTGCGTGGTTGTCGTTTATCCTCCTCGTCATCCGTTGTGTCGGTAAGACGTTTTTTGGAGAGTCGCCATTGTGGCTCCGTATTTTTCTTTGAGTTCAGCTCCTCAACCATTTTTTTTATTGGTTGCATAAATTCACCTTCGTTTTCCGATAACTCGGTGGTTGATGTTTCGGTATCTATTATTAAATCTTTTGTTTTGGGTACACTCTCCGTTTTTTGTTTTGATTCTGTCTTTTTGGGTGGTTTATTTGTTTCTTGTTGGGTTTGTTTCTTTTGTTCCGTTAATTGTTCCATTGGTTCGTCAGAGTCTGATTGATATGTTCTCTGATATGCGGCTTGACTGTCTTCCGATTCGTTGGTCGACAGTTCCCGTGTGTTTTGCTTTTTCCTGGGTGCTGGGTTTCCAGAACCCGTGTCGGTTGTTGATCGTCCGCGAGTTTGATGCGGCGGCTCGGGAGACAATTTTTGCTTTTTTGTCTCCTGGTTTTCGGATGAGCTATCCTCGCGTTGCCTGATTGGCATGATTTCCGCGGGATTTCTCGATAGAGCGTCGGCAACGACGTTTAGTTTTCCGGGTTTGTGTACGATGTCGTAATCGTACCCGTTTAGTATTATTTGCCATCGTTGTAGCTGTTGCGGGATGTCGGGTTTATTTTTTATATATGTTAGTGCTCTATTGTCTGTGACAAGCGTGAACCGTTTTCCATATAGATACGTTTTAAAGTATTCTACCGCGTTCACTATGGCTAAGAGCTCTTTTTTCATCGCGTCATACGCGATCTCGGTTTTCTTTAATGCTCTCGAATAGAAAGCTATTGGATGATCGAAGTCACCGTGCTTTTGACTAAGAACTGCGCCTATGGCGTAGTCTGATGCGTCCGTGGTAAGCGTACACGGTTTGTCAAAGTCTGGATATTTTAGGACTGGGCGTTCGATGATTTTTGCCTTTAGGCATTCGAACGCTGATTGACATTCGTCCGTCCATTCGAATTTCTCTGATTTTTTTAGTTGTTGGGTTAAAGGAATCGCAATTTTTGCGAAGTCGCGGATGAAGCGTCGATAGTAGCCTGCAAGTGCTACGAATTGTTTAATTCCTTTTTTGTCTTTTGGTATTGGGAAGTTTTTAACGGCGAAGATGTTGCTGGCGTTCGGTCTGACGCCTTCGGCTGAAATTATGTGCCCTAGGTATGTCACTTCTCGGTTTAGGAAGTGGCATTTTTCAGTTTGTAGTGTCAATCCTGCCGAAGTCAGTCTTTTCGCTAGACTCTTAAATTTGTTTTCGTGTTCCGTGATGTCTCTTGCGTATATTACAATATCGTCCAGGTAGACGAATAGGTCTGTGCCTTGAAGACCGGACAGCACGACGTCCATCAACCTTTGAAAGGTTGCTGGCGCGTTTTTAAGTCCGAATGGCATTCGGTGATATTCGTAATGTCCATTCGGGGTCGAAAAAGCTGTTTTGTGTCTGTCTGCTGGATGCATTTCTATTTGGTAAAAACCGGATGCTAAGTCGAACGTTGAAAAATACCGGGCATTTCCCAGTTGATCTAATATGTCCCTGATGTTTGGGAGTGGGTACGCGTCCGGCGTAGTTTTTTCGTTAAGTTTCCGAAAGTCTATCACGATTCTCCATTTTTTGTTGCCTTTCGCGTCTGGCTTTTTGGGAACTACCCAAACTGGAGAGTTGTAAGGGGAGAGAGATGGTTTTATTATCCCCTTGTTTAACATGTCGTTAACCTGATTTTGTATTTCTCTCTTGTGTACTTGTGGAAATCTGTATTGTTTAGTGTTAATTGGTCTGTCATCTGTTGTAGGAATTTCGTGTTTTGCCAGTGTTGTGTGGCCTAATCGATCTCCGGGTAGACAGAACAGGTGTTGGTATTTTGAGACCAACTGAAGAACGTGATCTCGTTCCGTTTCGTTGAGGTGATCTAGTTGCAGAAGAGCTTGAAGAGCTTCAAGCCTACTCTGCTTGTCGAGTTGTACCGAGCGTACTTCTGCACGGTCTACGCTCGAGAAACCGTGAAGGTCGCTCGGTGTGAAGTTGTCGATTGGTTTTTCGCTGATAATCTCGACAGGTATTAATTCTACCGTCGGGACTACCAGGTTTATTTCGCTATTTTGTGCGTTAATTGCGCAAAGGTACGCAATTCCGCTGTTATTTTTTACTAAAGCGTTACCCATGTAGAGACGTGGACCTCCGTCGATTCTCGGGATGTATCCCTCCTCGAGATCGGTCGGTTTCAGTCTGATTGGTACGATGAGTTTCGATCTGGCTGGTATCGTCACTCGCTCGAACGTTTCGAACGGGACTGTGTGGCCAGCAAATTTGATGCACGCTTCGGTGTAGAGTATATCGGCTGGCGTCCCTCTAAAGAAAACGTCACCGAGTATGGCGTCTTGCATAATCGGGAATAAATCGTCGATTACGTGGAATTCGATGTTAAATTCCTTGATTCGGATATAACATCTACCAATTGTTTTTGCTGTCCCGTCGGTGATACCACTAAGCTCGTATATGAGCGTCGGGTCTATCTCCGTACTTCGGGCGACAAAGGAATCTTTTATAAGATTTATCTCTGCTCCAGTGTCAGCAAGAAATATAGCATGGTTCGAATGTAGGTCTTGTGACTCTAGGGTCACGCTTGGTGGCTTATGTCTATTAGTTAATCCTAATTTTATTCTAGCTTTTCTGACTGTTACGCTCCCGTCTGTTTTTTTAATGTATGCCGATCCTACGTGTTTTAGGAGTTCGGGCTCGGTGTGCGCAACTTTTGCATCTTTTCCTAATTCGGGTTGGACGAGCGCTCCGGTGTCCTGCCTCTCGTTGCGCTGTCGCGAGAGGCGGGTCGCTCGTTTTTTTGGAGTACGCGCTCGACAATTTGTTCGATCTGTATTGCGTCAAGGCTCGATTGATGATCTGATTTACGCGAGTTTCGACTGTTGCTCGAATTTTGTCTGTCTCGCGAGTTATCTCGACTGTTTCGGTCGCGCGAATTGTCTCTCTCGCGTGAGTTATTGCGATAGTTACGATCTCGCGAATTATTTCGGTTGTCTCTATTGTTATAATTATTGTCCCACGAGTTGTTTTGTTGCGGGTTATTCCGATAATTGTAATCCCACGAACTGCTTTGTTGTGGATTACTTTGATAATCGCCCGAGTTATCGCGATAATTTTCGCGTGAATTGTCTCGATAATTATTTCGCGGGTTGTTTTGGTAATTTCCGCGCGAATTATTTTGATAACCCCCACGTGGGTTATTTTGGTAGGATCCGCGTGAATTGTTTTGGTAGCCCCCACGTGAATTACCTTGGTAATTCCCGGGTGGACCGTTTTGATAGTAGCTGTTCAGATTATTTTGATAATTACCGCGTGAGTTGTTTTGGTAACCGCCACGAGTATTGTTTTGGAAATTTCCGCGAAAACTGTTTCGGAAATTTCCTGGTGAGTTGCTACGGTATTGACGGCTGTTGATGCGTGTGTTTGTGTTTTCGCGTAGTCGTTGCACGGAGTAGCATTCTGATGTTGAATGCGTCGGGTTTTCGCGGTGGACTTCGCAAAATTTTAGTCCGTTGTTGTCGGTTAGTTGCGTAAACCGAACTTTCGCTTGTTCTGGGCTTTTGTCCCTAGTTTCCGATTTTTCGCGTTTTCGTCCCTGGTGTACCGTTTGTCTACGGACGAGTTCGTTTTCGATGTTAAGCGCTTCGTCAATTGCGCTGTCGAGGGTTATAAAATCTTTTTGCATAATAAGATTCGCAATTTGGTCGAAAAGACCGCGAATAAAGGCTCTTATGACGGTTTGTCGAACTTCGTCGGTGCGGTTTTGCAGATACTGCTGTTGGGCTTCCGTTCGGTAGACTTCTTTTAGTCTATTTTCGATTCTTGTTGCAATTTTTCGCGTCCGGGTTGCATAATCGACTACTGACTCGTTGTAATTTTGAGAATTTGATTTTAATTCTAATTCGAGATCCGATAATTCTACCGGTTTTTCGAGCGCATTTCTGAGATCTCTCAGAAGAGGCTCTAGTGTGTTATAAGTTTTCGCGTCGGCGATATCGGCGGCGACTCCTGACAATTTAAGTTGAATAATTTCGAGGAGCTGCAACTGGTCGTGCTCTGAGATGATTTTCGCGGCTTTTTTACAAGCGCGTATGAAATCATTGAGCGGTACGTTTTTCCCGTTAAAATTGGGTATAAGATTTTGCACATCGCGGAGCGTTATCGAGCTAGGTACGGGGTGATTATTGTCCTGATTGGCCATTCTTACCTTTGATCCCTCAGTCAATGCTGAGCGGAAAAAACTATTCGCACTATTTGTTCGTGTGCGCCGAGGCCGTTTCGGCGGACTTATTTTTAATCGAGTAGAAGTGAGGAAAGAAGAAATGTCCTTCCTTTGTTTTTTTTCCCTTATTATTATTATTTATGTATATATTTAAAAAAAAAAAAAGACTGAATTATTATTAATAGTTATTGTTTCTCTTTTTTTTCTCTTTTTTTTTTTAATGATAATAACTAAACGTTATCAGTGTTGTGTTTTTTTTTTTTTTTGAAAATCGCGAGAAAACATAAAATAACATTTTCTATACTGGATTTTGTTGTTCTTTTTTTTGTATATGTATTTTACTTTGTTCGGGTTAATTGAAAGGAATGGACTGAGAAATTAATTTTTTATTTGTTTCTAGTTTTTTTTTTTGTTCGAATTATATTATTATTATATATATATTTTTGAACAAAAGATGAATTTAATTAATTTGTTATTATTTGTATGTAAAAATTTCGTTGTATAATTGTAAAGGAGAGAAAACAAAGAAAATTTGAAAGTAAAAAAAAGAAAAAATTATTTATTTTATTTATATAAAACGAGTTATTTATTTTTGCATATGTATATTCGCTGCCGTCTGGTGTGAGGCGCGTTATTATTTTCTATTTATTTATTATATTAATATGTGTGTGTGTGTTTTTTTTTTTTTTATTAAGGAGGGAATAGGGAAATTGTTATAATTTTACTGCATGTATATATGTCGCATGCTCTCGACGGTCGTACGCCACTGACACGCGTCGCGTCAGCTGTCGGCGCTCGGTTCCCGCGGGATACTATTTCGCTTTCCGAGAAAAAGTATTATATATATATATATTTTTTTTTTAATTTTGTTGCTACGCTTTTTTTTTTTTTGGAAACAGAATAAAATATATATATATATGTTGGTACTTACATTACCACGCCTATAAGGAACACTATTAGCATGGATTCGGTTTTCGGATTATTATTTATCCTCTCTTTTTTTTTTTCGTCCTTCCTTCCTTCTATTTAATGGTATTTGACGTCCTTCCTTCCTTCTATTTTGGTGGAGGTGGACGGTGGATGACGGTGGGCGTCGAGACGTCGGTGCGGCGGATCTCGGCCGCGGTGAATCGATGCCGCGGTCGATGACGGCTCGCCGGTGGTAATGTCGGCGGCTGCCGCTGCGCGAGGATTTTCGGCGGTCGGTACACCCGACGTCGTTCGCTCGCTCGACACTTGCTTCGCACACTCTCACTCCTTCCGACACTCACAAAAACTGTTTTTTTTTTGTTTTTTCTGTGTTGTTTTAGTCCCTTTTCTTTTTCACACGGTTTTATTATTTTATTAGTATTATTTAATATGTATATATATATATTTAATGTCTAAATTATTATTTATAAAGTGTCTTGTCACTGTATTGTTTATTCACTTTTTTTTTTTTTTATCGTTTGTAGTGTCTTTTCACTTTATTGTTCGTTTCTGTATTGTTTGTTTTTTCCTTTTTCTTCACTTTTTTTTTTCACTGTATCACTGTTCGTTTTTGTATTGTTTGTTTTTTCCTTTTTCTTCGCTTTTTTTTTCACTGTGTCACTGTTCGTTTTTTCACTGTTGGTTCTTTTTTTTTTTCACTTTGTTGATTTTATTTGTGCGAGCACGGCTCGAGCACAATTGTTAGTTCCGGTGTGTGTGTGAGCTGCGGCTCGAACACACGAGTCTCAAAAGTTAAAAAAAAAAATTTTATAAAAAATTAATTTTTTTTTAAGCGTGAGCGTGTTTGTGTGGAACGCCCACTCTGACACCAATGTGACGGATGGCCGATTGGGTCTTAGGATGTTTGAATCAAGTCCAAGTCGGATTGAATATATGAGTCTTTTATTAATCGTGGCAATTAGAGTGTTAATCGGGAGAGTGTACCGTTCGGAGGCTAGAGCTGGACTGACGTGAAGCGGGCGTGAAGCTGAGGGCTTCGCGCTCGCTTCACAATGGAATAAAGAGTCACAGAGTGTTTAGTGTAGGAGATAAGTGGACGCTCGCGGCGGTCCGGATGCGCGATAGCCTTAAGGGCTTCTTTGAAGAGCGTATCGAACGGAAACTCCGTATCGATACGCTCGGATAAATATTAAAGTCGGTTCAAACAAAATATGAGGCTGCGGCCGTTACACTTTCATTCTTCCGGTTTGTGCTGTTTGCCGAATTGAAGCGGCCTCGAGATATGGTTCACGTGAAACCTTGTCGTCTTACGCAACTCCTAAGATAGATGGGTCAGAACGTTGCTTCAATTCGGTTAAGGATCCTGGTGAAAGATTTCCCGCCCTTACTCGTACAGATTCTAAAGAACTGCCATAATCTCTCATTCTTCCGGTTTGTGCTGTTTGCCGAATTGAAGCGGCCTCGAAACATGGTTCACGTGAAACCTTATCGTCTTACGCAACTCGTAAGATGGGGGCGGACTTTGCTTCAATTCGGTTAAGGGTCCTGGTGAAAGATCTCCCGCCCTTACGCGTACAGCTTCTAAAGAACTACCATAAGCTTTCATTCTTCCGGTTTGTGCTGTTTGCCGAATTGAAGCTGCTTCGAGATATAATTCACGTGAAACCTTATCGTCTTACGCAACTCGTACCATGGGTGAGAACGTTGCTTCAATTCGGTTAAGGGTCCTGGTGAAAGATCTGCCGCCCTTACTCGTACAGATTCTAAAGAACTACCATAAACTTTCATTCTTCCGGCTTGTGCTGTTCGCCGAATTGAAGCTGCCTCGAGATATGGTTCACGTGAAACCTTATCGTCTTACGCAACTCGTACCATGGGTGAGAACGTTGCTTCAATTCGGTTAAGGGTCCTGGTGAAAGATTTCCCGCCCTTACTCGTACAGATTCTAAAGAACTGCCATAAACTCTCATTCTTCCGGTTTGTGCTGTTTGCCGAATTGAAGCGGCCTCGAAACATGGTTCACGTGAAACCTTATCGTCTTACAAAACTCGTAAGATGGGTGCGGACTTTGCTTCAATTCGGTTAGGGGTCCTGGTGAAAGATCTCCCGCCCTTACGCGTACAGCTTCTAAAGAACTACCATAAACTTTCATTCTTCCGGTTTGTGCTGTTTGCCGAATTGAAGCTGCCTCGGGATATAGTTCACGTGAAACCTTATCGTCTTACGCAAATCGTAAGATGGGGGCGGATTTTGCTTCAATTCGGTTAAAGGTCCTGGTGAAAGATCTCCCGCCCTTACTCGTACAGATTCTAAAGAACTACCATAAGCTTTCATTCTTCCGGTTTGTGCTGTTTGCCGAATTGAAGCGGCCTCGAAACATGGTTCACGTGAAACCTTATGGTCTTACGCAACTCGTAAGATGGGGGCGGACTTTGATTCAATTCGGTTAAGGGTCCTGGTGAAAGATCTCCCGCCCTTACTCGTACAGCTTCTAAAGAACTACCATAAGCTTTCATTCTTCCGGTTTGTGCTGTTTGCCGAATTAAAGAGGCCTCGAGATATGGTTCACGTGAAACCTTATCGTCTTACGCAACTCGTAAGATGGGTGCGGACTTTGCTTCAATTTGGTTAGGGGTCCTGGTGAAAGATCTCCCGTCCTTACTCGTACAGATTCTAAAGAACTACCATAAACTTTCATTTTTCCGGTTTGTGCTGTTTGCCAAATCGAAGCGGCCTCGAGATATGGTTTACGTGAAACCTTATCGTTTCACGCAACTCGTAAGATGGGTGCGGACTTTGCATCAATTCGGTTAATGGTCCTGGTGAACGATCTCCCGTCCTTACTCGTACAGATTCTAAAGGACTACCATAAACTTTCATTCTTCCGGTTTGTCCTGTTTGGCGAATTGAAGCTGCTTCGAGATATAATTCACGTGAAACCTTATCGTCTTACGCAACTCGTACCATGGGTGAGAACGTTGCTTCAATTCGGTTAAGGGTCCTGGTGAAAGATCTGCCGCCCTTACTCGTACAGATTCTAAAGAACTACCATAAACTTTCATTCTTCCGGCTTGTGCTGTTCGCCGAATTGAAGCTGCCTCGAGATATGGTTCACGTGAAACCTTATCGTCTTACGCAACTCGTACCATGGGTGAGAACGTTGCTTCAATTCGGTTAAGGGTCCTGGTGAAAGATTTCCCGCCCTTACTCGTACAGATTCTAAAGAACTGCCATAAACTCTCATTCTTCCGGTTTGTGCTGTTTGCCGAATTGAAGCGGCCTCGAAACATGGTTCACGTGAAACCTTATCGTCTTACAAAACTCGTAAGATGGGTGCGGACTTTGCTTCAATTCGGTTAGGGGTCCTGGTGAAAGATCTCCCGCCCTTACGCGTACAGCTTCTAAAGAACTACCATAAACTTTCATTCTTCCGGTTTGTGCTGTTTGCCGAATTGAAGTTGCCTCGGGATATAGTTCACGTGAAACCTTATCGTCTTACGCAAATCGTAAGATGGGGGCGGATTTTGCTTCAATTCGGTTAAAGGTCCTGGTGAAAGATCTCCCGCCCTTACCCGTACATATTGAAAATAACTGTCATAAACTTTCATTCTTCCGGTTTGTGCTGTTTGCCGAATTGAAGCGGCCTCGAGATATGGTTCACGTGAAACCTTATCGTCTTACGCAACTCGTAAGATGGGTGCGGACTTTGCTTCAATTCGGTTAAGGGTCCAGGTGAAAGATCTCCGGCCCTTACTCGTACAGTTTCAAAATAACTACCATAAACTTTCATTCTTCGGGTTTGTGCTGTTTGCCGAATAGAAGCGGCCTTGAAACATGGTTTACGTGAAACCTTATCGTCTTACGCAACTCGTAAGATGGGGGCGGACTTTGATTCAATTCGGTTAAGGGTCCTGGTGAAAGATCTCCCGCCCTTACTCGTACAGCTTCTAAAGAACTACCATAAGCTTTCATTCTTCCGGTTTGTGCTGTTTGCCGAATTAAAGAGGCCTCGAGATATGGTTCACGTGAAACCTTATCGTCTTACGCAACTCGTAAGATGGGTGCGGACTTTGCTTCAATTTGGTTAGGGGTCCTGGTGAAAGATCTCCCGTCCTTACTCGTACAGATTCTAAAGAACTACCATAAACTTTCATTTTTCCGGTTTGTGCTGTTTGCCAAATCGAAGCGGCCTCGAGATATGGTTTACGTGAAACCTTATCGTTTCACGCAACTCGTAAGATGGGTGCGGACTTTGCATCAATTCGGTTAATGGTCCTGGTGAACGATCTCCCGTCCTTACTCGTACAGATTCTAAAGGACTACCATAAACTTTCATTCTTCCGGTTTGTCCTGTTTGGCGAATTGAAGCTGCTTCGAGATATAATTCACGTGAAACCTTATCGTCTTACGCAACTCGTACCATGGGTGAGAACGTTGCTTCAATTCGGTTAAGGGTCCTGGTGAAAGATCTGCCGCCCTTACTCGTACAGATTCTAAAGAACTACCATAAACTTTCATTCTTCCGGCTTGTGCTGTTCGCCGAATTGAAGCTGCCTCGAGATATGGTTCACGTGAAACCTTATCGTCTTACGCAACTCGTACCATGGGTGAGAACGTTGCTTCAATTCGGTTAAGGGTCCTGGTGAAAGATTTCCCGCCCTTACTCGTACAGATTCTAAAGAACTGCCATAAACTCTCATTCTTCCGGTTTGTGCTGTTTGCCGAATTGAAGCGGCCTCGAAACATGGTTCACGTGAAACCTTATCGTCTTACAAAACTCGTAAGATGGGTGCGGACTTTGCTTCAATTCGGTTAGGGGTCCTGGTGAAAGATCTCCCGCCCTTACGCGTACAGCTTCTAAAGAACTACCATAAACTTTCATTCTTCCGGTTTGTGCTGTTTGCCGAATTGAAGCTGCCTCGGGATATAGTTCACGTGAAACCTTATCGTCTTACGCAAATCGTAAGATGGGGGCGGATTTTGCTTCAATTCGGTTAAAGGTCCTGGTGAAAGATCTCCCGCCCTTACTCGTACAGATTCTAAAGAACTACCATAAGCTTTCATTCTTCCGGTTTGTGCTGTTTGCCGAATTGAAGCTGCCTCGAGATATAGTTCACGTGAAACCTTATCGTCTTACGCAACTCAAACCATGGGTGAGAACGTTGCTTCGATTCGGTTAAGGGTCCTGGTGAAAGATCTGCCGCCCTTACTCGTACAGATTCTAAAGAACTACCATAAACTTTCATTCTTCCGGCTTGTGCTGTTCGCCGAATTGAAGCTGCCTCGAGATATGGTTCACGTGAAACCTTATCGTCTTACGCAACTCGTACCATGGGTGAGAACGTTGCTTCAATTCGGTTAAGGGTCCTGGTGAAAGATCTCCCGCCCTTACTGGTACAGATTCAAAATAACTACCATAAACTTTCATTCTTCCGGTTTGTGCTGTTTGCCGAATTGAAGCGGCCTCGAGATATGGTTCACGTGAAACCTTGTCGTCTTACGCAACTCCTAAGATAGATGGGTGAGAACGTTGCTTCAATTCGGTTAAGGATCCTGGTGAAAGATTTCCCGCCCTTACTCGTACAGATTCTAAAGAACTGCTATAAACTCTCATTCTTCCGGATTGTGCTGTTTGCCGAATTGAAGCGGCCTCGAAACATGGTTCACGTGAAACCTTATCGTCTTACACAACTCGTAAGATGGGTGCGGACTTTGCTTCAATTCGGTTAGGGGTCCTGGTGAAAGATCTCCCGCCCTTACGCGTACAGCTTCTAAAGAACTACCATAAACTTTCATTCTTCCGGTTTGTGCTGTTTGCCGAATTGAAGCTGCCTCGGGATATAGTTCACGTGAAACCTTATCGTCTTACGCAAATCGTAAGATGGGGGCGGATTTTGCTTCAATTCGGTTAAAGGTCCTGGTGAAAGATCTCCCGCCCTTACTCGTACAGATCCTAAAGAACTACCATAAGCTTACATTCTTCCGGTTTGTGCTGTTTGCCGAATTGAAGCGGCCTCGAAACATGGTTCACGTGAAACCTTATGGTCTTACGCAACTCGTAAGATGGGGGCGGACTTTGCTTCAATTCGGTTAAAGGTCCTGGTGAAAGATCTCCCGCCCTTACTCGTACAGATTCAAAATAACTACCATAAACTTTCATTCTTCCGACTTGTGCTGTTCGCCGAATTGAAGCTGCCTCGAGATATGGTTCAGGTGAAACCTTATCGTCTTACGCAACTCGTAAGATGGGTGAGAACGTTGCTTCAATTCGGTTAAGGGTCCTGGTGAAAGATCTCCCGCCCGTGCTCGTACAGATTCTAAAAAACTACCATAAACTTTAATTCTCCCGGTTTGTGCTGTTTGCCGAATTGAAGCGGCCTCGAGATATGGCTCACGTGAAACCTTATCGTCTTACGCAACTCGTAAGATGGGTGCGGACGTTGCTTCAATTCATGTAGGGGTCCTGGTGAAAGATCTCCCGCCCTTACCCGTACAGATTGAAAATAATTGTCATAAACTTTCATTCTTCCGGTTTGTGCTGTTTGCCGAATTGAAGCGGCCTCGAGATATGGTTCACGTGAAACCTTATCGTCTTACGCAACTCGTAAGATGGGTGCGGACTTTGCTTCAATTCGGTTAAGGGTCCAGGTGAAAGATCTCCGGCCCTTACTCGTACAGTTTCAAAATAACTACCATAAACTTTCATTCTTCGGGTTTGTGCTGTTTGCCGAATTGAAGCTGCCTCGAGATATAGTTCACGTGAAACCTTATCGTCTTACGCAACTCGTACCATGGGTGAGAACGTTGCTTCAATTCGGTTAAGGGTCCTGGTGAAAGATCGTCCGCCCTTACTCGTACAGATTCAAAATAACTACCATAAACTTTCATTCTTCCGGTTTGTGCTGTTTGCCGAATTGAAGCGGCCTCGAGATATGGTTCACGTGAAACCTTGTCGTCTTACGCAACTCCTAAGATAGATGGGTGAGAACGTTGCTTCAATTCGGTTAAGGATCCTGGTGAAAGATTTCCCGCCCTTACTCGTACAGATTCTAAAGAACTGCCATAAACTCTCATTCTTCCGGATTGTGCTGTTTGCCGAATTGAAGCGGCCTCGAAACATGGTTCACGTGAAACCTTATCGTCTTACACAACTCGTAAGATGGGTGCGGACTTTGCTTCAATTCGGTTAGGGGTCCTGGTGAAAGATCTCCCGCCCTTACGCGTACAGCTTCTAAAGAACTACCATAAACTTTCATTCTTCCGGTTTGTGCTGTTTGCCGAATTGAAGCTGCCTCGGGATATAGTTCACGTGAAACCTTATCGTCTTACGCAAATCGTAAGATGGGGGCGGATTTTGCTTCAATTCGGTTAAAGGTCCTGGTGAAAGATCTCCCGCCCTTACTCGTACAGATCCTAAAGAACTACCATAAGCTTACATTCTTCCGGTTTGTGCTGTTTGCCGAATTGAAGCGGCCTCGAAACATGGTTCACGTGAAACCTTATGGTCTTACGCAACTCGTAAGATGGGGGCGGACTTTGCTTCAATTCGGTTAAAGGTCCTGGTGAAAGATCTCCCGCCCTTACTCGTACAGATTCAAAATAACTACCATAAACTTTCATTCTTCCGACTTGTGCTGTTCGCCGAATTGAAGCTGCCTCGAGATATGGTTCAGGTGAAACCTTATCGTCTTACGCAACTCGTAAGATGGGTGAGAACGTTGCTTCAATTCGGTTAAGGGTCCTGGTGAAAGATCTCCCGCCCGTGCTCGTACAGATTCTAAAAAACTACCATAAACTTTAATTCTCCCGGTTTGTGCTGTTTGCCGAATTGAAGCGGCCTCGAGATATGGCTCACGTGAAACCTTATCGTCTTACGCAACTCGTAAGATGGGTGCGGACGTTGCTTCAATTCATGTAGGGGTCCTGGTGAAAGATCTCCCGCCCTTACCCGTACAGATTGAAAATAATTGTCATAAACTTTCATTCTTCCGGTTTGTGCTGTTTGCCGAATTGAAGCGGCCTCGAGATATGGTTCACGTGAAACCTTATCGTCTTACGCAACTCGTAAGATGGGTGCGGACTTTGCTTCAATTCGGTTAAGGGTCCAGGTGAAAGATCTCCGGCCCTTACTCGTAGAGTTTCAAAATAACTACCATAAACTTTCATTCTTCGGGTTTGTGCTGTTTGCCGAATAGAAGAGGCCTCGAGATATGGTTCACGTGAAACCTTATCGTCTTACGCAACTCGTAAGATGGGTGCGGACTTTGCATCAATTCGGTTAATGGTCCTGGTGAACGATCTCCCGTCCTTACTCGTACAGATTCTAAAGGACTACCATAAACTTTCATTCTTCCGGTTTGTCCTGTTTGGCGAATTGAAGCTGCTTCAAGATATAGTTCACGTGAAACCTTATCGTCTTACGCAACTCGTACCATGGGTGAGAACGTTGCTTCAATTCGGTTAAGGGTCCTGGTGAAAGATCTGCCGCCCTTACTCGTACAGATTCTAAAGAACTACCATAAACTTTCATTCTTCCGGATTGTGCTGTTTGCCGAATTGAAGCGGCCTCGAAACATGGTTCACGTGAAACCTTATCGTCTTCCACAACTCGTAAGATGGGTGCGGACTTTGCTTCAATTCGGTTAGGGGTCCTGGTGAAAGATCTCCCGCCCTTACGCGTACAGCTTCTAAAGAACTACCATAAACTTTCATTCTTCCGGTTTGTGCTGTTTGCCGAATTAAAGCGGCCTCGAAACATGGTTCACGTGAAACCTTATGGTCTTACGCAAATCGTAAGATGGGGGCGGATTTTGCTTCAATTCGGTTAAAGGTCCTGGTGAAAGATCTCCCGCCCTTACTCGTACAGATTCTAAAGAACTACCATAAGCTTACATTCTTCCGGTTTGTGCTGTTTGCCGAATTGAAGCGGCCTCGAAACATGGTTCACGTGAAACCTTATGATCTTACGCAACTCGTAAGATGGGGGCGGACTTTGCTTCAATTCGGTTAAAGGTCCTGGTGAAAGATCTCCCGCCCTTACTCGTACAGATTCAAAATAACTACCATAAACTTTCATTCTTCCGACTTGTGCTGTTCGCCGTATTGAAGCTGCCTCGAGATATGGTTCAGGTGAAACCTTATCGTCTTACGCAACTCGTAAGATAGATGAGAACGTTGCTTCAATTCGGTTAAGGGTCCTGGTGAAAGATCTCCCGCCCGTGCTCGTACAGATTCTAAAAAACTACCATAAACTTTAATTCTCCCGGTTTGTGCTGTTTGCCGAATTGAAGCGGCCTCGAGATATGGCTCACGTGAAACCTTATCGTCTTACGCAACTCGTAAGATGGGTGCGGACGTTGCTTCAATTCATGTAGGGGTCCTGGTGAAAGATCTCCCGCCCTTACCCGTACATATTGAAAATAACTGTCATAAACTTTCATTCTTCCGGTTTGTGCTGTTTGCCGAATTGAAGCGGCCTCGAGATATGGTTCACGTGAAACCTTATCGTCTTACGCAACTCGTAAGATGGGTGCGGACTTTGCTTCAATTCGGTTAAGGGTCCAGGTGAAAGATCTCCGGCCCTTACTCGTACAGTTTCAAAATAACTACCATAAACTTTCATTCTTCGGGTTTGTGCTGTTTGCCGAATAGAAGCGGCCTTGAAACATGGTTTACGTGAAACCTTATCGTCTTACGCAACTCGTAAGATGGGGGCGGACTTTGATTCAATTCGGTTAAGGGTCCTGGTGAAAGATCTCCCGCCCTTACTCGTACAGCTTCTAAAGAACTACCATAAGCTTTCATTCTTCCGGTTTGTGCTGTTTGCCGAATTAAAGAGGCCTCGAGATATGGTTCACGTGAAACCTTATCGTCTTACGCAACTCGTAAGATGGGGGCGGACTTTGCTTCAATTCGGTTAAGGGTCCTGGTGAAAGATCTCCCGCCCTTACTCGTACAGCTTCTAAAGAACTACCATAAGCTTTCATTCTTCCGGTTTGTGCTGTTTGCCGAATTGAAGAGGCCTCGAGATATGGTTCACGTGAAACCTTATCGTCTTACGCAACTCGTAAGATGGGTGCGGACTTTGCATCAATTCGGTTAATGGTCCTGGTGAACGATCTCCCGTCCTTACTCGTACAGATTCTAAAGGACTACCATAAACTTTCATTCTTCCGGTTTGTCCTGTTTGGCGAATTGAAGCTGCTTCAAGATATAGTTCACGTGAAACCTTATCGTCTTACGCAACTCGTACCATGGGTGAGAACGTTGCTTCAATTCGGTTAAGGGTCCTGGTGAAAGATCTGCCGCCCTTACTCGTACAGATTCTAAAGAACTACCATAAACTTTCATTCTTCCGGATTGTGCTGTTTGCCGAATTGAAGCGGCCTCGAAACATGGTTCACGTGAAACCTTATCGTCTTCCACAACTCGTAAGATGGGTGCGGACTTTGCTTCAATTCGGTTAGGGGTCCTGGTGAAAGATCTCCCGCCCTTACGCGTACAGCTTCTAAAGAACTACCATAAACTTTCATTCTTCCGGTTTGTGCTGTTTGCCGAATTAAAGCGGCCTCGAAACATGGTTCACGTGAAACCTTATGGTCTTACGCAAATCGTAAGATGGGGGCGGATTTTGCTTCAATTCGGTTAAAGGTCCTGGTGAAAGATCTCCCGCCCTTACTCGTACAGATTCTAAAGAACTACCATAAGCTTACATTCTTCCGGTTTGTGCTGTTTGCCGAATTGAAGCGGCCTCGAAACATGGTTCACGTGAAACCTTATGATCTTACGCAACTCGTAAGATGGGGGCGGACTTTGCTTCAATTCGGTTAAAGGTCCTGGTGAAAGATCTCCCGCCCTTACTCGTACAGATTCAAAATAACTACCATAAACTTTCATTCTTCCGACTTGTGCTGTTCGCCGTATTGAAGCTGCCTCGAGATATGGTTCAGGTGAAACCTTATCGTCTTACGCAACTCGTAAGATAGATGAGAACGTTGCTTCAATTCGGTTAAGGGTCCTGGTGAAAGATCTCCCGCCCGTGCTCGTACAGATTCTAAAAAACTACCATAAACTTTAATTCTCCCGGTTTGTGCTGTTTGCCGAATTGAAGCGGCCTCGAGATATGGCTCACGTGAAATCTTATCGTCTTACGCAACTCGTAAGATGGGTGCGGACGTTGCTTCAATTCATGTAGGGGTCCTGGTGAAAGATCTCCCGCCCTTACCCGTACATATTGAAAATAACTGTCATAAACTTTCATTCTTCCGGTTTGTGCTGTTTGCCGAATTGAAGCGGCCTCGAGATATGGTTCACGTGAAACCTTATCGTCTTACGCAACTCGTAAGATGGGTGCGGACTTTGCTTCAATTCGGTTAAGGGTCCAGGTGAAAGATCTCCGGCCCTTACTCGTACAGTTTCAAAATAACTACCATAAACTTTCATTCTTCGGGTTTGTGCTGTTTGCCGAATAGAAGCGGCCTTGAAACATGGTTTACGTGAAACCTTATCGTCTTACGCAACTCGTAAGATGGGGGCGGACTTTGATTCAATTCGGTTAAGGGTCCTGGTGAAAGATCTCCCGCCCTTACTCGTACAGCTTCTAAAGAACTACCATAAGCTTTCATTCTTCCGGTTTGTGCTGTTTGCCGAATTAAAGAGGCCTCGAGATATGGTTCACGTGAAACCTTATCGTCTTACGCAACTCGTAAGATGGGTGCGGACTTTGCTTCAATTTGGTTAGGGGTCCTGGTGAAAGATCTCCCGTCCTTACTCGTACAGATTCTAAAGAACTACCATAAACTTTCATTTTTCCGGTTTGTGCTGTTTGCCAAATCGAAGCGGCCTCGAGATATGGTTTACGTGAAACCTTATCGTTTCACGCAACTCGTAAGATGGGTGCGGACTTTGCATCAATTCGGTTAATGGTCCTGGTGAACGATCTCCCGTCCTTACTCGTACAGATTCTAAAGGACTACCATAAACTTTCATTCTTCCGGTTTGTCCTGTTTGGCGAATTGAAGCTGCTTCGAGATATAATTCACGTGAAACCTTATCGTCTTACGCAACTCGTACCATGGGTGAGAACGTTGCTTCAATTCGGTTAAGGGTCCTGGTGAAAGATCTGCCGCCCTTACTCGTACAGATTCTAAAGAACTACCATAAACTTTCATTCTTCCGGCTTGTGCTGTTCGCCGAATTGAAGCTGCCTCGAGATATGGTTCACGTGAAACCTTATCGTCTTACGCAACTCGTACCATGGGTGAGAACGTTGCTTCAATTCGGTTAAGGGTCCTGGTGAAAGATTTCCCGCCCTTACTCGTACAGATTCTAAAGAACTGCCATAAACTCTCATTCTTCCGGTTTGTGCTGTTTGCCGAATTGAAGCGGCCTCGAAACATGGTTCACGTGAAACCTTATCGTCTTACAAAACTCGTAAGATGGGTGCGGACTTTGCTTCAATTCGGTTAGGGGTCCTGGTGAAAGATCTCCCGCCCTTACGCGTACAGCTTCTAAAGAACTACCATAAACTTTCATTCTTCCGGTTTGTGCTGTTTGCCGAATTGAAGCTGCCTCGGGATATAGTTCACGTGAAACCTTATCGTCTTACGCAAATCGTAAGATGGGGGCGGATTTTGCTTCAATTCGGTTAAAGGTCCTGGTGAAAGATCTCCCGCCCTTACTCGTACAGATTCTAAAGAACTACCATAAGCTTTCATTCTTCCGGTTTGTGCTGTTTGCCGAATTGAAGCTGCCTCGAGATATAGTTCACGTGAAACCTTATCGTCTTACGCAACTCAAACCATGGGTGAGAACGTTGCTTCGATTCGGTTAAGGGTCCTGGTGAAAGATCTGCCGCCCTTACTCGTACAGATTCTAAAGAACTACCATAAACTTTCATTCTTCCGGCTTGTGCTGTTCGCCGAATTGAAGCTGCCTCGAGATATGGTTCACGTGAAACCTTATCGTCTTACGCAACTCGTACCATGGGTGAGAACGTTGCTTCAATTCGGTTAAGGGTCCTGGTGAAAGATCTCCCGCCCTTACTGGTACAGATTCAAAATAACTACCATAAACTTTCATTCTTCCGGTTTGCGCTGTTTGCCGAATTGAAGCGGCCTCGAAACATGGTTCACGTGAAACCTTATCGTCTTAAGCAACTCGTAAGATGGGGGCGGACTTTGCTTCAATTCGGTTAAGGGTCCTGGTGAAAGATCTCTCGCCCTTACGCGTACAGCTTCTAAAGAACTACCATAAGCTTTCATTCTTCCGGTTTGTGCTGTTTGCCGAATTGAAGCTGCCTCGAGATATAGTTCACGTGAAACCTTATCGTCTTACGCAACTCGTACCATGGGTGAGAACGTTGCTTCAATTCGGTTAAGGGTCCTGGTGAAAGATCTGCCGCCCTTACTCGTACAGATTCTAAAGAACTACCATAAACTTTCATTCTTCCGACTTGTGCTGTTCGCCGTATTGAAGCTGCCTCGAGATATGGTTCAGGTGAAACCTTATCGTCTTACGCAACTCGTAAGATAGATGAGAACGTTGCTTCAATTCGGTTAAGGGTCCTGGTGAAAGATCTCCCGCCCGTGCTCGTACAGATTCTAAAAAACTACCATAAACTTTAATTCTCCCGGTTTGTGCTGTTTGCCGAATTGAAGCGGCCTCGAGATATGGCTCACGTGAAACCTTATCGTCTTACGCAACTCGTAAGATGGGTGCGGACGTTGCTTCAATTCATGTAGGGGTCCTGGTGAAAGATCTCCCGCCCTTACCCGTACATATTGAAAATAACTGTCATAAACTTTCATTCTTCCGGTTTGTGCTGTTTGCCGAATTGAAGCGGCCTCGAGATATGGTTCACGTGAAACCTTATCGTCTTACGCAACTCGTAAGATGGGTGCGGACTTTGCTTCAATTCGGTTAAGGGTCCAGGTGAAAGATCTCCGGCCCTTACTCGTACAGTTTCAAAATAACTACCATAAACTTTCATTCTTCCGGTTTGTGCTGTTTGCCGAATTAAAGCGGCCTCGAAACATGGTTCACGTGAAACCTTATGGTCTTACGCAAATCGTAAGATGGGGGCGGATTTTGCTTCAATTCGGTTAAAGGTCCTGGTGAAAGATCTCCCGCCCTTACTCGTACAGATTCTAAAGAACTACCATAAGCTTACATTCTTCCGGTTTGTGCTGTTTGCCGAATTGAAGCGGCCTCGAAACATGGTTCACGTGAAACCTTATGATCTTACGCAACTCGTAAGATGGGGGCGGACTTTGCTTCAATTCGGTTAAAGGTCCTGGTGAAAGATCTCCCGCCCTTACTCGTACAGATTCAAAATAACTACCATAAACTTTCATTCTTCCGACTTGTGCTGTTCGCCGTATTGAAGCTGCCTCGAGATATGGTTCAGGTGAAACCTTATCGTCTTACGCAACTCGTAAGATAGATGAGAACGTTGCTTCAATTCGGTTAAGGGTCCTGGTGAAAGATCTCCCGCCCGTGCTCGTACAGATTCTAAAAAACTACCATAAACTTTAATTCTCCCGGTTTGTGCTGTTTGCCGAATTGAAGCGGCCTCGAGATATGGCTCACGTGAAACCTTATCGTCTTACGCAACTCGTAAGATGGGTGCGGACGTTGCTTCAATTCATGTAGGGGTCCTGGTGAAAGATCTCCCGCCCTTACCCGTACATATTGAAAATAACTGTCATAAACTTTCATTCTTCCGGTTTGTGCTGTTTGCCGAATTGAAGCGGCCTCGAGATATGGTTCACGTGAAACCTTATCGTCTTACGCAACTCGTAAGATGGGTGCGGACTTTGCTTCAATTCGGTTAAGGGTCCAGGTGAAAGATCTCCGGCCCTTACTCGTACAGTTTCAAAATAACTACCATAAACTTTCATTCTTCGGGTTTGTGCTGTTTGCCGAATAGAAGCGGCCTTGAAACATGGTTTACGTGAAACCTTATCGTCTTACGCAACTCGTAAGATGGGGGCGGACTTTGATTCAATTCGGTTAAGGGTCCTGGTGAAAGATCTCCCGCCCTTACTCGTACAGCTTCTAAAGAACTACCATAAGCTTTCATTCTTCCGGTTTGTGCTGTTTGCCGAATTAAAGAGGCCTCGAGATATGGTTCACGTGAAACCTTATCGTCTTACGCAACTCGTAAGATGGGGGCGGACTTTGCTTCAATTCGGTTAAGGGTCCTGGTGAAAGATCTCCCGCCCTTACTCGTACAGCTTCTAAAGAACTACCATAAGCTTTCATTCTTCCGGTTTGTGCTGTTTGCCGAATTGAAGAGGCCTCGAGATATGGTTCACGTGAAACCTTATCGTCTTACGCAACTCGTAAGATGGGTGCGGACTTTGCATCAATTCGGTTAATGGTCCTGGTGAACGATCTCCCGTCCTTACTCGTACAGATTCTAAAGGACTACCATAAACTTTCATTCTTCCGGTTTGTCCTGTTTGGCGAATTGAAGCTGCTTCAAGATATAGTTCACGTGAAACCTTATCGTCTTACGCAACTCGTACCATGGGTGAGAACGTTGCTTCAATTCGGTTAAGGGTCCTGGTGAAAGATCTGCCGCCCTTACTCGTACAGATTCTAAAGAACTACCATAAACTTTCATTCTTCCGGATTGTGCTGTTTGCCGAATTGAAGCGGCCTCGAAACATGGTTCACGTGAAACCTTATCGTCTTCCACAACTCGTAAGATGGGTGCGGACTTTGCTTCAATTCGGTTAGGGGTCCTGGTGAAAGATCTCCCGCCCTTACGCGTACAGCTTCTAAAGAACTACCATAAACTTTCATTCTTCCGGTTTGTGCTGTTTGCCGAATTAAAGCGGCCTCGAAACATGGTTCACGTGAAACCTTATGGTCTTACGCAAATCGTAAGATGGGGGCGGATTTTGCTTCAATTCGGTTAAAGGTCCTGGTGAAAGATCTCCCGCCCTTACTCGTACAGATTCTAAAGAACTACCATAAGCTTACATTCTTCCGGTTTGTGCTGTTTGCCGAATTGAAGCGGCCTCGAAACATGGTTCACGTGAAACCTTATGATCTTACGCAACTCGTAAGATGGGGGCGGACTTTGCTTCAATTCGGTTAAAGGTCCTGGTGAAAGATCTCCCGCCCTTACTCGTACAGATTCAAAATAACTACCATAAACTTTCATTCTTCCGACTTGTGCTGTTCGCCGTATTGAAGCTGCCTCGAGATATGGTTCAGGTGAAACCTTATCGTCTTACGCAACTCGTAAGATAGATGAGAACGTTGCTTCAATTCGGTTAAGGGTCCTGGTGAAAGATCTCCCGCCCGTGCTCGTACAGATTCTAAAAAACTACCATAAACTTTAATTCTCCCGGTTTGTGCTGTTTGCCGAATTGAAGCGGCCTCGAGATATGGCTCACGTGAAATCTTATCGTCTTACGCAACTCGTAAGATGGGTGCGGACGTTGCTTCAATTCATGTAGGGGTCCTGGTGAAAGATCTCCCGCCCTTACCCGTACATATTGAAAATAACTGTCATAAACTTTCATTCTTCCGGTTTGTGCTGTTTGCCGAATTGAAGCGGCCTCGAGATATGGTTCACGTGAAACCTTATCGTCTTACGCAACTCGTAAGATGGGTGCGGACTTTGCTTCAATTCGGTTAAGGGTCCAGGTGAAAGATCTCCGGCCCTTACTCGTACAGTTTCAAAATAACTACCATAAACTTTCATTCTTCGGGTTTGTGCTGTTTGCCGAATAGAAGCGGCCTTGAAACATGGTTTACGTGAAACCTTATCGTCTTACGCAACTCGTAAGATGGGGGCGGACTTTGATTCAATTCGGTTAAGGGTCCTGGTGAAAGATCTCCCGCCCTTACTCGTACAGCTTCTAAAGAACTACCATAAGCTTTCATTCTTCCGGTTTGTGCTGTTTGCCGAATTAAAGAGGCCTCGAGATATGGTTCACGTGAAACCTTATCGTCTTACGCAACTCGTAAGATGGGTGCGGACTTTGCTTCAATTTGGTTAGGGGTCCTGGTGAAAGATCTCCCGTCCTTACTCGTACAGATTCTAAAGAACTACCATAAACTTTCATTTTTCCGGTTTGTGCTGTTTGCCAAATCGAAGCGGCCTCGAGATATGGTTTACGTGAAACCTTATCGTTTCACGCAACTCGTAAGATGGGTGCGGACTTTGCATCAATTCGGTTAATGGTCCTGGTGAACGATCTCCCGTCCTTACTCGTACAGATTCTAAAGGACTACCATAAACTTTCATTCTTCCGGTTTGTCCTGTTTGGCGAATTGAAGCTGCTTCGAGATATAATTCACGTGAAACCTTATCGTCTTACGCAACTCGTACCATGGGTGAGAACGTTGCTTCAATTCGGTTAAGGGTCCTGGTGAAAGATCTGCCGCCCTTACTCGTACAGATTCTAAAGAACTACCATAAACTTTCATTCTTCCGGCTTGTGCTGTTCGCCGAATTGAAGCTGCCTCGAGATATGGTTCACGTGAAACCTTATCGTCTTACGCAACTCGTACCATGGGTGAGAACGTTGCTTCAATTCGGTTAAGGGTCCTGGTGAAAGATTTCCCGCCCTTACTCGTACAGATTCTAAAGAACTGCCATAAACTCTCATTCTTCCGGTTTGTGCTGTTTGCCGAATTGAAGCGGCCTCGAAACATGGTTCACGTGAAACCTTATCGTCTTACAAAACTCGTAAGATGGGTGCGGACTTTGCTTCAATTCGGTTAGGGGTCCTGGTGAAAGATCTCCCGCCCTTACGCGTACAGCTTCTAAAGAACTACCATAAACTTTCATTCTTCCGGTTTGTGCTGTTTGCCGAATTGAAGCTGCCTCGGGATATAGTTCACGTGAAACCTTATCGTCTTACGCAAATCGTAAGATGGGGGCGGATTTTGCTTCAATTCGGTTAAAGGTCCTGGTGAAAGATCTCCCGCCCTTACTCGTACAGATTCTAAAGAACTACCATAAGCTTTCATTCTTCCGGTTTGTGCTGTTTGCCGAATTGAAGCTGCCTCGAGATATAGTTCACGTGAAACCTTATCGTCTTACGCAACTCAAACCATGGGTGAGAACGTTGCTTCGATTCGGTTAAGGGTCCTGGTGAAAGATCTGCCGCCCTTACTCGTACAGATTCTAAAGAACTACCATAAACTTTCATTCTTCCGGCTTGTGCTGTTCGCCGAATTGAAGCTGCCTCGAGATATGGTTCACGTGAAACCTTATCGTCTTACGCAACTCGTACCATGGGTGAGAACGTTGCTTCAATTCGGTTAAGGGTCCTGGTGAAAGATCTCCCGCCCTTACTGGTACAGATTCAAAATAACTACCATAAACTTTCATTCTTCCGGTTTGCGCTGTTTGCCGAATTGAAGCGGCCTCGAAACATGGTTCACGTGAAACCTTATCGTCTTAAGCAACTCGTAAGATGGGGGCGGACTTTGCTTCAATTCGGTTAAGGGTCCTGGTGAAAGATCTCTCGCCCTTACGCGTACAGCTTCTAAAGAACTACCATAAGCTTTCATTCTTCCGGTTTGTGCTGTTTGCCGAATTGAAGCTGCCTCGAGATATAGTTCACGTGAAACCTTATCGTCTTACGCAACTCGTACCATGGGTGAGAACGTTGCTTCAATTCGGTTAAGGGTCCTGGTGAAAGATCTGCCGCCCTTACTCGTACAGATTCTAAAGAACTACCATAAACTTTCATTCTTCCGACTTGTGCTGTTCGCCGTATTGAAGCTGCCTCGAGATATGGTTCAGGTGAAACCTTATCGTCTTACGCAACTCGTAAGATAGATGAGAACGTTGCTTCAATTCGGTTAAGGGTCCTGGTGAAAGATCTCCCGCCCGTGCTCGTACAGATTCTAAAAAACTACCATAAACTTTAATTCTCCCGGTTTGTGCTGTTTGCCGAATTGAAGCGGCCTCGAGATATGGCTCACGTGAAACCTTATCGTCTTACGCAACTCGTAAGATGGGTGCGGACGTTGCTTCAATTCATGTAGGGGTCCTGGTGAAAGATCTCCCGCCCTTACCCGTACATATTGAAAATAACTGTCATAAACTTTCATTCTTCCGGTTTGTGCTGTTTGCCGAATTGAAGCGGCCTCGAGATATGGTTCACGTGAAACCTTATCGTCTTACGCAACTCGTAAGATGGGTGCGGACTTTGCTTCAATTCGGTTAAGGGTCCAGGTGAAAGATCTCCGGCCCTTACTCGTACAGTTTCAAAATAACTACCATAAACTTTCATTCTTCGGGTTTGTGCTGTTTGCCGAATAGAAGCGGCCTTGAAACATGGTTTACGTGAAACCTTATCGTCTTACGCAACTCGTAAGATGGGGGCGGACTTTGATTCAATTCGGTTAAGGGTCCTGGTGAAAGATCTCCCGCCCTTACTCGTACAGCTTCTAAAGAACTACCATAAGCTTTCATTCTTCCGGTTTGTGCTGTTTGCCGAATTAAAGAGGCCTCGAGATATGGTTCACGTGAAACCTTATCGTCTTACGCAACTCGTAAGATGGGTGCGGACTTTGCTTCAATTTGGTTAGGGGTCCTGGTGAAAGATCTCCCGTCCTTACTCGTACAGATTCTAAAGAACTACCATAAACTTTCATTTTTCCGGTTTGTGCTGTTTGCCAAATCGAAGCGGCCTCGAGATATGGTTTACGTGAAACCTTATCGTTTCACGCAACTCGTAAGATGGGTGCGGACTTTGCATCAATTCGGTTAATGGTCCTGGTGAACGATCTCCCGTCCTTACTCGTACAGATTCTAAAGGACTACCATAAACTTTCATTCTTCCGGTTTGTCCTGTTTGGCGAATTGAAGCTGCTTCGAGATATAATTCACGTGAAACCTTATCGTCTTACGCAACTCGTACCATGGGTGAGAACGTTGCTTCAATTCGGTTAAGGGTCCTGGTGAAAGATCTGCCGCCCTTACTCGTACAGATTCTAAAGAACTACCATAAACTTTCATTCTTCCGGCTTGTGCTGTTCGCCGAATTGAAGCTGCCTCGAGATATGGTTCACGTGAAACCTTATCGTCTTACGCAACTCGTACCATGGGTGAGAACGTTGCTTCAATTCGGTTAAGGGTCCTGGTGAAAGATTTCCCGCCCTTACTCGTACAGATTCTAAAGAACTGCCATAAACTCTCATTCTTCCGGTTTGTGCTGTTTGCCGAATTGAAGCGGCCTCGAAACATGGTTCACGTGAAACCTTATCGTCTTACAAAACTCGTAAGATGGGTGCGGACTTTGCTTCAATTCGGTTAGGGGTCCTGGTGAAAGATCTCCCGCCCTTACGCGTACAGCTTCTAAAGAACTACCATAAACTTTCATTCTTCCGGTTTGTGCTGTTTGCCGAATTGAAGCTGCCTCGGGATATAGTTCACGTGAAACCTTATCGTCTTACGCAAATCGTAAGATGGGGGCGGATTTTGCTTCAATTCGGTTAAAGGTCCTGGTGAAAGATCTCCCGCCCTTACCCGTACATATTGAAAATAACTGTCATAAACTTTCATTCTTCCGGTTTGTGCTGTTTGCCGAATTGAAGCGGCCTCGAGATATGGTTCACGTGAAACCTTATCGTCTTACGCAACTCGTAAGATGGGTGCGGACTTTGCTTCAATTCGGTTAAGGGTCCAGGTGAAAGATCTCCGGCCCTTACTCGTACAGTTTCAAAATAACTACCATAAACTTTCATTCTTCGGGTTTGTGCTGTTTGCCGAATAGAAGCGGCCTTGAAACATGGTTTACGTGAAACCTTATCGTCTTACGCAACTCGTAAGATGGGGGCGGACTTTGATTCAATTCGGTTAAGGGTCCTGGTGAAAGATCTCCCGCCCTTACTCGTACAGCTTCTAAAGAACTACCATAAGCTTTCATTCTTCCGGTTTGTGCTGTTTGCCGAATTAAAGAGGCCTCGAGATATGGTTCACGTGAAACCTTATCGTCTTACGCAACTCGTAAGATGGGTGCGGACTTTGCTTCAATTTGGTTAGGGGTCCTGGTGAAAGATCTCCCGTCCTTACTCGTACAGATTCTAAAGAACTACCATAAACTTTCATTTTTCCGGTTTGTGCTGTTTGCCAAATCGAAGCGGCCTCGAGATATGGTTTACGTGAAACCTTATCGTTTCACGCAACTCGTAAGATGGGTGCGGACTTTGCATCAATTCGGTTAATGGTCCTGGTGAACGATCTCCCGTCCTTACTCGTACAGATTCTAAAGGACTACCATAAACTTTCATTCTTCCGGTTTGTCCTGTTTGGCGAATTGAAGCTGCTTCGAGATATAATTCACGTGAAACCTTATCGTCTTACGCAACTCGTACCATGGGTGAGAACGTTGCTTCAATTCGGTTAAGGGTCCTGGTGAAAGATCTGCCGCCCTTACTCGTACAGATTCTAAAGAACTACCATAAACTTTCATTCTTCCGGCTTGTGCTGTTCGCCGAATTGAAGCTGCCTCGAGATATGGTTCACGTGAAACCTTATCGTCTTACGCAACTCGTACCATGGGTGAGAACGTTGCTTCAATTCGGTTAAGGGTCCTGGTGAAAGATTTCCCGCCCTTACTCGTACAGATTCTAAAGAACTGCCATAAACTCTCATTCTTCCGGTTTGTGCTGTTTGCCGAATTGAAGCGGCCTCGAAACATGGTTCACGTGAAACCTTATCGTCTTACAAAACTCGTAAGATGGGTGCGGACTTTGCTTCAATTCGGTTAGGGGTCCTGGTGAAAGATCTCCCGCCCTTACGCGTACAGCTTCTAAAGAACTACCATAAACTTTCATTCTTCCGGTTTGTGCTGTTTGCCGAATTGAAGCTGCCTCGGGATATAGTTCACGTGAAACCTTATCGTCTTACGCAAATCGTAAGATGGGGGCGGATTTTGCTTCAATTCGGTTAAAGGTCCTGGTGAAAGATCTCCCGCCCTTACTCGTACAGATTCTAAAGAACTACCATAAGCTTTCATTCTTCCGGTTTGTGCTGTTTGCCGAATTGAAGCTGCCTCGAGATATAGTTCACGTGAAACCTTATCGTCTTACGCAACTCAAACCATGGGTGAGAACGTTGCTTCGATTCGGTTAAGGGTCCTGGTGAAAGATCTGCCGCCCTTACTCGTACAGATTCTAAAGAACTACCATAAACTTTCATTCTTCCGGCTTGTGCTGTTCGCCGAATTGAAGCTGCCTCGAGATATGGTTCACGTGAAACCTTATCGTCTTACGCAACTCGTACCATGGGTGAGAACGTTGCTTCAATTCGGTTAAGGGTCCTGGTGAAAGATCTCCCGCCCTTACTGGTACAGATTCAAAATAACTACCATAAACTTTCATTCTTCCGGTTTGTGCTGTTTGCCGAATTGAAGCGGCCTCGAGATATGGTTCACGTGAAACCTTGTCGTCTTACGCAACTCCTAAGATAGATGGGTGAGAACGTTGCTTCAATTCGGTTAAGGATCCTGGTGAAAGATTTCCCGCCCTTACTCGTACAGATTCTAAAGAACTGCTATAAACTCTCATTCTTCCGGATTGTGCTGTTTGCCGAATTGAAGCGGCCTCGAAACATGGTTCACGTGAAACCTTATCGTCTTACACAACTCGTAAGATGGGTGCGGACTTTGCTTCAATTCGGTTAGGGGTCCTGGTGAAAGATCTCCCGCCCTTACGCGTACAGCTTCTAAAGAACTACCATAAACTTTCATTCTTCCGGTTTGTGCTGTTTGCCGAATTGAAGCTGCCTCGGGATATAGTTCACGTGAAACCTTATCGTCTTACGCAAATCGTAAGATGGGGGCGGATTTTGCTTCAATTCGGTTAAAGGTCCTGGTGAAAGATCTCCCGCCCTTACTCGTACAGATCCTAAAGAACTACCATAAGCTTACATTCTTCCGGTTTGTGCTGTTTGCCGAATTGAAGCGGCCTCGAAACATGGTTCACGTGAAACCTTATGGTCTTACGCAACTCGTAAGATGGGGGCGGACTTTGCTTCAATTCGGTTAAAGGTCCTGGTGAAAGATCTCCCGCCCTTACTCGTACAGATTCAAAATAACTACCATAAACTTTCATTCTTCCGACTTGTGCTGTTCGCCGAATTGAAGCTGCCTCGAGATATGGTTCAGGTGAAACCTTATCGTCTTACGCAACTCGTAAGATGGGTGAGAACGTTGCTTCAATTCGGTTAAGGGTCCTGGTGAAAGATCTCCCGCCCGTGCTCGTACAGATTCTAAAAAACTACCATAAACTTTAATTCTCCCGGTTTGTGCTGTTTGCCGAATTGAAGCGGCCTCGAGATATGGCTCACGTGAAACCTTATCGTCTTACGCAACTCGTAAGATGGGTGCGGACGTTGCTTCAATTCATGTAGGGGTCCTGGTGAAAGATCTCCCGCCCTTACCCGTACAGATTGAAAATAATTGTCATAAACTTTCATTCTTCCGGTTTGTGCTGTTTGCCGAATTGAAGCGGCCTCGAGATATGGTTCACGTGAAACCTTATCGTCTTACGCAACTCGTAAGATGGGTGCGGACTTTGCTTCAATTCGGTTAAGGGTCCAGGTGAAAGATCTCCGGCCCTTACTCGTACAGTTTCAAAATAACTACCATAAACTTTCATTCTTCGGGTTTGTGCTGTTTGCCGAATTGAAGCTGCCTCGAGATATAGTTCACGTGAAACCTTATCGTCTTACGCAACTCGTACCATGGGTGAGAACGTTGCTTCAATTCGGTTAAGGGTCCTGGTGAAAGATCGTCCGCCCTTACTCGTACAGATTCAAAATAACTACCATAAACTTTCATTCTTCCGGTTTGTGCTGTTTGCCGAATTGAAGCGGCCTCGAGATATGGTTCACGTGAAACCTTGTCGTCTTACGCAACTCCTAAGATAGATGGGTGAGAACGTTGCTTCAATTCGGTTAAGGATCCTGGTGAAAGATTTCCCGCCCTTACTCGTACAGATTCTAAAGAACTGCCATAAACTCTCATTCTTCCGGATTGTGCTGTTTGCCGAATTGAAGCGGCCTCGAAACATGGTTCACGTGAAACCTTATCGTCTTACACAACTCGTAAGATGGGTGCGGACTTTGCTTCAATTCGGTTAGGGGTCCTGGTGAAAGATCTCCCGCCCTTACGCGTACAGCTTCTAAAGAACTACCATAAACTTTCATTCTTCCGGTTTGTGCTGTTTGCCGAATTGAAGCTGCCTCGGGATATAGTTCACGTGAAACCTTATCGTCTTACGCAAATCGTAAGATGGGGGCGGATTTTGCTTCAATTCGGTTAAAGGTCCTGGTGAAAGATCTCCCGCCCTTACTCGTACAGATCCTAAAGAACTACCATAAGCTTACATTCTTCCGGTTTGTGCTGTTTGCCGAATTGAAGCGGCCTCGAAACATGGTTCACGTGAAACCTTATGGTCTTACGCAACTCGTAAGATGGGGGCGGACTTTGCTTCAATTCGGTTAAAGGTCCTGGTGAAAGATCTCCCGCCCTTACTCGTACAGATTCAAAATAACTACCATAAACTTTCATTCTTCCGACTTGTGCTGTTCGCCGAATTGAAGCTGCCTCGAGATATGGTTCAGGTGAAACCTTATCGTCTTACGCAACTCGTAAGATGGGTGAGAACGTTGCTTCAATTCGGTTAAGGGTCCTGGTGAAAGATCTCCCGCCCGTGCTCGTACAGATTCTAAAAAACTACCATAAACTTTAATTCTCCCGGTTTGTGCTGTTTGCCGAATTGAAGCGGCCTCGAGATATGGCTCACGTGAAACCTTATCGTCTTACGCAACTCGTAAGATGGGTGCGGACGTTGCTTCAATTCATGTAGGGGTCCTGGTGAAAGATCTCCCGCCCTTACCCGTACAGATTGAAAATAATTGTCATAAACTTTCATTCTTCCGGTTTGTGCTGTTTGCCGAATTGAAGCGGCCTCGAGATATGGTTCACGTGAAACCTTATCGTCTTACGCAACTCGTAAGATGGGTGCGGACTTTGCTTCAATTCGGTTAAGGGTCCAGGTGAAAGATCTCCGGCCCTTACTCGTAGAGTTTCAAAATAACTACCATAAACTTTCATTCTTCGGGTTTGTGCTGTTTGCCGAATAGAAGAGGCCTCGAGATATGGTTCACGTGAAACCTTATCGTCTTACGCAACTCGTAAGATGGGTGCGGACTTTGCATCAATTCGGTTAATGGTCCTGGTGAACGATCTCCCGTCCTTACTCGTACAGATTCTAAAGGACTACCATAAACTTTCATTCTTCCGGTTTGTCCTGTTTGGCGAATTGAAGCTGCTTCAAGATATAGTTCACGTGAAACCTTATCGTCTTACGCAACTCGTACCATGGGTGAGAACGTTGCTTCAATTCGGTTAAGGGTCCTGGTGAAAGATCTGCCGCCCTTACTCGTACAGATTCTAAAGAACTACCATAAACTTTCATTCTTCCGGATTGTGCTGTTTGCCGAATTGAAGCGGCCTCGAAACATGGTTCACGTGAAACCTTATCGTCTTCCACAACTCGTAAGATGGGTGCGGACTTTGCTTCAATTCGGTTAGGGGTCCTGGTGAAAGATCTCCCGCCCTTACGCGTACAGCTTCTAAAGAACTACCATAAACTTTCATTCTTCCGGTTTGTGCTGTTTGCCGAATTAAAGCGGCCTCGAAACATGGTTCACGTGAAACCTTATGGTCTTACGCAAATCGTAAGATGGGGGCGGATTTTGCTTCAATTCGGTTAAAGGTCCTGGTGAAAGATCTCCCGCCCTTACTCGTACAGATTCTAAAGAACTACCATAAGCTTACATTCTTCCGGTTTGTGCTGTTTGCCGAATTGAAGCGGCCTCGAAACATGGTTCACGTGAAACCTTATGATCTTACGCAACTCGTAAGATGGGGGCGGACTTTGCTTCAATTCGGTTAAAGGTCCTGGTGAAAGATCTCCCGCCCTTACTCGTACAGATTCAAAATAACTACCATAAACTTTCATTCTTCCGACTTGTGCTGTTCGCCGTATTGAAGCTGCCTCGAGATATGGTTCAGGTGAAACCTTATCGTCTTACGCAACTCGTAAGATAGATGAGAACGTTGCTTCAATTCGGTTAAGGGTCCTGGTGAAAGATCTCCCGCCCGTGCTCGTACAGATTCTAAAAAACTACCATAAACTTTAATTCTCCCGGTTTGTGCTGTTTGCCGAATTGAAGCGGCCTCGAGATATGGCTCACGTGAAACCTTATCGTCTTACGCAACTCGTAAGATGGGTGCGGACGTTGCTTCAATTCATGTAGGGGTCCTGGTGAAAGATCTCCCGCCCTTACCCGTACATATTGAAAATAACTGTCATAAACTTTCATTCTTCCGGTTTGTGCTGTTTGCCGAATTGAAGCGGCCTCGAGATATGGTTCACGTGAAACCTTATCGTCTTACGCAACTCGTAAGATGGGTGCGGACTTTGCTTCAATTCGGTTAAGGGTCCAGGTGAAAGATCTCCGGCCCTTACTCGTACAGTTTCAAAATAACTACCATAAACTTTCATTCTTCGGGTTTGTGCTGTTTGCCGAATAGAAGCGGCCTTGAAACATGGTTTACGTGAAACCTTATCGTCTTACGCAACTCGTAAGATGGGGGCGGACTTTGATTCAATTCGGTTAAGGGTCCTGGTGAAAGATCTCCCGCCCTTACTCGTACAGCTTCTAAAGAACTACCATAAGCTTTCATTCTTCCGGTTTGTGCTGTTTGCCGAATTAAAGAGGCCTCGAGATATGGTTCACGTGAAACCTTATCGTCTTACGCAACTCGTAAGATGGGGGCGGACTTTGCTTCAATTCGGTTAAGGGTCCTGGTGAAAGATCTCCCGCCCTTACTCGTACAGCTTCTAAAGAACTACCATAAGCTTTCATTCTTCCGGTTTGTGCTGTTTGCCGAATTGAAGAGGCCTCGAGATATGGTTCACGTGAAACCTTATCGTCTTACGCAACTCGTAAGATGGGTGCGGACTTTGCATCAATTCGGTTAATGGTCCTGGTGAACGATCTCCCGTCCTTACTCGTACAGATTCTAAAGGACTACCATAAACTTTCATTCTTCCGGTTTGTCCTGTTTGGCGAATTGAAGCTGCTTCAAGATATAGTTCACGTGAAACCTTATCGTCTTACGCAACTCGTACCATGGGTGAGAACGTTGCTTCAATTCGGTTAAGGGTCCTGGTGAAAGATCTGCCGCCCTTACTCGTACAGATTCTAAAGAACTACCATAAACTTTCATTCTTCCGGATTGTGCTGTTTGCCGAATTGAAGCGGCCTCGAAACATGGTTCACGTGAAACCTTATCGTCTTCCACAACTCGTAAGATGGGTGCGGACTTTGCTTCAATTCGGTTAGGGGTCCTGGTGAAAGATCTCCCGCCCTTACGCGTACAGCTTCTAAAGAACTACCATAAACTTTCATTCTTCCGGTTTGTGCTGTTTGCCGAATTAAAGCGGCCTCGAAACATGGTTCACGTGAAACCTTATGGTCTTACGCAAATCGTAAGATGGGGGCGGATTTTGCTTCAATTCGGTTAAAGGTCCTGGTGAAAGATCTCCCGCCCTTACTCGTACAGATTCTAAAGAACTACCATAAGCTTACATTCTTCCGGTTTGTGCTGTTTGCCGAATTGAAGCGGCCTCGAAACATGGTTCACGTGAAACCTTATGATCTTACGCAACTCGTAAGATGGGGGCGGACTTTGCTTCAATTCGGTTAAAGGTCCTGGTGAAAGATCTCCCGCCCTTACTCGTACAGATTCAAAATAACTACCATAAACTTTCATTCTTCCGACTTGTGCTGTTCGCCGTATTGAAGCTGCCTCGAGATATGGTTCAGGTGAAACCTTATCGTCTTACGCAACTCGTAAGATAGATGAGAACGTTGCTTCAATTCGGTTAAGGGTCCTGGTGAAAGATCTCCCGCCCGTGCTCGTACAGATTCTAAAAAACTACCATAAACTTTAATTCTCCCGGTTTGTGCTGTTTGCCGAATTGAAGCGGCCTCGAGATATGGCTCACGTGAAATCTTATCGTCTTACGCAACTCGTAAGATGGGTGCGGACGTTGCTTCAATTCATGTAGGGGTCCTGGTGAAAGATCTCCCGCCCTTACCCGTACATATTGAAAATAACTGTCATAAACTTTCATTCTTCCGGTTTGTGCTGTTTGCCGAATTGAAGCGGCCTCGAGATATGGTTCACGTGAAACCTTATCGTCTTACGCAACTCGTAAGATGGGTGCGGACTTTGCTTCAATTCGGTTAAGGGTCCAGGTGAAAGATCTCCGGCCCTTACTCGTACAGTTTCAAAATAACTACCATAAACTTTCATTCTTCGGGTTTGTGCTGTTTGCCGAATAGAAGCGGCCTTGAAACATGGTTTACGTGAAACCTTATCGTCTTACGCAACTCGTAAGATGGGGGCGGACTTTGATTCAATTCGGTTAAGGGTCCTGGTGAAAGATCTCCCGCCCTTACTCGTACAGCTTCTAAAGAACTACCATAAGCTTTCATTCTTCCGGTTTGTGCTGTTTGCCGAATTAAAGAGGCCTCGAGATATGGTTCACGTGAAACCTTATCGTCTTACGCAACTCGTAAGATGGGTGCGGACTTTGCTTCAATTTGGTTAGGGGTCCTGGTGAAAGATCTCCCGTCCTTACTCGTACAGATTCTAAAGAACTACCATAAACTTTCATTTTTCCGGTTTGTGCTGTTTGCCAAATCGAAGCGGCCTCGAGATATGGTTTACGTGAAACCTTATCGTTTCACGCAACTCGTAAGATGGGTGCGGACTTTGCATCAATTCGGTTAATGGTCCTGGTGAACGATCTCCCGTCCTTACTCGTACAGATTCTAAAGGACTACCATAAACTTTCATTCTTCCGGTTTGTCCTGTTTGGCGAATTGAAGCTGCTTCGAGATATAATTCACGTGAAACCTTATCGTCTTACGCAACTCGTACCATGGGTGAGAACGTTGCTTCAATTCGGTTAAGGGTCCTGGTGAAAGATCTGCCGCCCTTACTCGTACAGATTCTAAAGAACTACCATAAACTTTCATTCTTCCGGCTTGTGCTGTTCGCCGAATTGAAGCTGCCTCGAGATATGGTTCACGTGAAACCTTATCGTCTTACGCAACTCGTACCATGGGTGAGAACGTTGCTTCAATTCGGTTAAGGGTCCTGGTGAAAGATTTCCCGCCCTTACTCGTACAGATTCTAAAGAACTGCCATAAACTCTCATTCTTCCGGTTTGTGCTGTTTGCCGAATTGAAGCGGCCTCGAAACATGGTTCACGTGAAACCTTATCGTCTTACAAAACTCGTAAGATGGGTGCGGACTTTGCTTCAATTCGGTTAGGGGTCCTGGTGAAAGATCTCCCGCCCTTACGCGTACAGCTTCTAAAGAACTACCATAAACTTTCATTCTTCCGGTTTGTGCTGTTTGCCGAATTGAAGCTGCCTCGGGATATAGTTCACGTGAAACCTTATCGTCTTACGCAAATCGTAAGATGGGGGCGGATTTTGCTTCAATTCGGTTAAAGGTCCTGGTGAAAGATCTCCCGCCCTTACTCGTACAGATTCTAAAGAACTACCATAAGCTTTCATTCTTCCGGTTTGTGCTGTTTGCCGAATTGAAGCTGCCTCGAGATATAGTTCACGTGAAACCTTATCGTCTTACGCAACTCAAACCATGGGTGAGAACGTTGCTTCGATTCGGTTAAGGGTCCTGGTGAAAGATCTGCCGCCCTTACTCGTACAGATTCTAAAGAACTACCATAAACTTTCATTCTTCCGGCTTGTGCTGTTCGCCGAATTGAAGCTGCCTCGAGATATGGTTCACGTGAAACCTTATCGTCTTACGCAACTCGTACCATGGGTGAGAACGTTGCTTCAATTCGGTTAAGGGTCCTGGTGAAAGATCTCCCGCCCTTACTGGTACAGATTCAAAATAACTACCATAAACTTTCATTCTTCCGGTTTGCGCTGTTTGCCGAATTGAAGCGGCCTCGAAACATGGTTCACGTGAAACCTTATCGTCTTAAGCAACTCGTAAGATGGGGGCGGACTTTGCTTCAATTCGGTTAAGGGTCCTGGTGAAAGATCTCTCGCCCTTACGCGTACAGCTTCTAAAGAACTACCATAAGCTTTCATTCTTCCGGTTTGTGCTGTTTGCCGAATTGAAGCTGCCTCGAGATATAGTTCACGTGAAACCTTATCGTCTTACGCAACTCGTACCATGGGTGAGAACGTTGCTTCAATTCGGTTAAGGGTCCTGGTGAAAGATCTGCCGCCCTTACTCGTACAGATTCTAAAGAACTACCATAAACTTTCATTCTTCCGACTTGTGCTGTTCGCCGTATTGAAGCTGCCTCGAGATATGGTTCAGGTGAAACCTTATCGTCTTACGCAACTCGTAAGATAGATGAGAACGTTGCTTCAATTCGGTTAAGGGTCCTGGTGAAAGATCTCCCGCCCGTGCTCGTACAGATTCTAAAAAACTACCATAAACTTTAATTCTCCCGGTTTGTGCTGTTTGCCGAATTGAAGCGGCCTCGAGATATGGCTCACGTGAAACCTTATCGTCTTACGCAACTCGTAAGATGGGTGCGGACGTTGCTTCAATTCATGTAGGGGTCCTGGTGAAAGATCTCCCGCCCTTACCCGTACATATTGAAAATAACTGTCATAAACTTTCATTCTTCCGGTTTGTGCTGTTTGCCGAATTGAAGCGGCCTCGAGATATGGTTCACGTGAAACCTTATCGTCTTACGCAACTCGTAAGATGGGTGCGGACTTTGCTTCAATTCGGTTAAGGGTCCAGGTGAAAGATCTCCGGCCCTTACTCGTACAGTTTCAAAATAACTACCATAAACTTTCATTCTTCCGGTTTGTGCTGTTTGCCGAATTAAAGCGGCCTCGAAACATGGTTCACGTGAAACCTTATGGTCTTACGCAAATCGTAAGATGGGGGCGGATTTTGCTTCAATTCGGTTAAAGGTCCTGGTGAAAGATCTCCCGCCCTTACTCGTACAGATTCTAAAGAACTACCATAAGCTTACATTCTTCCGGTTTGTGCTGTTTGCCGAATTGAAGCGGCCTCGAAACATGGTTCACGTGAAACCTTATGATCTTACGCAACTCGTAAGATGGGGGCGGACTTTGCTTCAATTCGGTTAAAGGTCCTGGTGAAAGATCTCCCGCCCTTACTCGTACAGATTCAAAATAACTACCATAAACTTTCATTCTTCCGACTTGTGCTGTTCGCCGTATTGAAGCTGCCTCGAGATATGGTTCAGGTGAAACCTTATCGTCTTACGCAACTCGTAAGATAGATGAGAACGTTGCTTCAATTCGGTTAAGGGTCCTGGTGAAAGATCTCCCGCCCGTGCTCGTACAGATTCTAAAAAACTACCATAAACTTTAATTCTCCCGGTTTGTGCTGTTTGCCGAATTGAAGCGGCCTCGAGATATGGCTCACGTGAAACCTTATCGTCTTACGCAACTCGTAAGATGGGTGCGGACGTTGCTTCAATTCATGTAGGGGTCCTGGTGAAAGATCTCCCGCCCTTACCCGTACATATTGAAAATAACTGTCATAAACTTTCATTCTTCCGGTTTGTGCTGTTTGCCGAATTGAAGCGGCCTCGAGATATGGTTCACGTGAAACCTTATCGTCTTACGCAACTCGTAAGATGGGTGCGGACTTTGCTTCAATTCGGTTAAGGGTCCAGGTGAAAGATCTCCGGCCCTTACTCGTACAGTTTCAAAATAACTACCATAAACTTTCATTCTTCGGGTTTGTGCTGTTTGCCGAATAGAAGCGGCCTTGAAACATGGTTTACGTGAAACCTTATCGTCTTACGCAACTCGTAAGATGGGGGCGGACTTTGATTCAATTCGGTTAAGGGTCCTGGTGAAAGATCTCCCGCCCTTACTCGTACAGCTTCTAAAGAACTACCATAAGCTTTCATTCTTCCGGTTTGTGCTGTTTGCCGAATTAAAGAGGCCTCGAGATATGGTTCACGTGAAACCTTATCGTCTTACGCAACTCGTAAGATGGGGGCGGACTTTGCTTCAATTCGGTTAAGGGTCCTGGTGAAAGATCTCCCGCCCTTACTCGTACAGCTTCTAAAGAACTACCATAAGCTTTCATTCTTCCGGTTTGTGCTGTTTGCCGAATTGAAGAGGCCTCGAGATATGGTTCACGTGAAACCTTATCGTCTTACGCAACTCGTAAGATGGGTGCGGACTTTGCATCAATTCGGTTAATGGTCCTGGTGAACGATCTCCCGTCCTTACTCGTACAGATTCTAAAGGACTACCATAAACTTTCATTCTTCCGGTTTGTCCTGTTTGGCGAATTGAAGCTGCTTCAAGATATAGTTCACGTGAAACCTTATCGTCTTACGCAACTCGTACCATGGGTGAGAACGTTGCTTCAATTCGGTTAAGGGTCCTGGTGAAAGATCTGCCGCCCTTACTCGTACAGATTCTAAAGAACTACCATAAACTTTCATTCTTCCGGATTGTGCTGTTTGCCGAATTGAAGCGGCCTCGAAACATGGTTCACGTGAAACCTTATCGTCTTCCACAACTCGTAAGATGGGTGCGGACTTTGCTTCAATTCGGTTAGGGGTCCTGGTGAAAGATCTCCCGCCCTTACGCGTACAGCTTCTAAAGAACTACCATAAACTTTCATTCTTCCGGTTTGTGCTGTTTGCCGAATTAAAGCGGCCTCGAAACATGGTTCACGTGAAACCTTATGGTCTTACGCAAATCGTAAGATGGGGGCGGATTTTGCTTCAATTCGGTTAAAGGTCCTGGTGAAAGATCTCCCGCCCTTACTCGTACAGATTCTAAAGAACTACCATAAGCTTACATTCTTCCGGTTTGTGCTGTTTGCCGAATTGAAGCGGCCTCGAAACATGGTTCACGTGAAACCTTATGATCTTACGCAACTCGTAAGATGGGGGCGGACTTTGCTTCAATTCGGTTAAAGGTCCTGGTGAAAGATCTCCCGCCCTTACTCGTACAGATTCAAAATAACTACCATAAACTTTCATTCTTCCGACTTGTGCTGTTCGCCGTATTGAAGCTGCCTCGAGATATGGTTCAGGTGAAACCTTATCGTCTTACGCAACTCGTAAGATAGATGAGAACGTTGCTTCAATTCGGTTAAGGGTCCTGGTGAAAGATCTCCCGCCCGTGCTCGTACAGATTCTAAAAAACTACCATAAACTTTAATTCTCCCGGTTTGTGCTGTTTGCCGAATTGAAGCGGCCTCGAGATATGGCTCACGTGAAATCTTATCGTCTTACGCAACTCGTAAGATGGGTGCGGACGTTGCTTCAATTCATGTAGGGGTCCTGGTGAAAGATCTCCCGCCCTTACCCGTACATATTGAAAATAACTGTCATAAACTTTCATTCTTCCGGTTTGTGCTGTTTGCCGAATTGAAGCGGCCTCGAGATATGGTTCACGTGAAACCTTATCGTCTTACGCAACTCGTAAGATGGGTGCGGACTTTGCTTCAATTCGGTTAAGGGTCCAGGTGAAAGATCTCCGGCCCTTACTCGTACAGTTTCAAAATAACTACCATAAACTTTCATTCTTCGGGTTTGTGCTGTTTGCCGAATAGAAGCGGCCTTGAAACATGGTTTACGTGAAACCTTATCGTCTTACGCAACTCGTAAGATGGGGGCGGACTTTGATTCAATTCGGTTAAGGGTCCTGGTGAAAGATCTCCCGCCCTTACTCGTACAGCTTCTAAAGAACTACCATAAGCTTTCATTCTTCCGGTTTGTGCTGTTTGCCGAATTAAAGAGGCCTCGAGATATGGTTCACGTGAAACCTTATCGTCTTACGCAACTCGTAAGATGGGTGCGGACTTTGCTTCAATTTGGTTAGGGGTCCTGGTGAAAGATCTCCCGTCCTTACTCGTACAGATTCTAAAGAACTACCATAAACTTTCATTTTTCCGGTTTGTGCTGTTTGCCAAATCGAAGCGGCCTCGAGATATGGTTTACGTGAAACCTTATCGTTTCACGCAACTCGTAAGATGGGTGCGGACTTTGCATCAATTCGGTTAATGGTCCTGGTGAACGATCTCCCGTCCTTACTCGTACAGATTCTAAAGGACTACCATAAACTTTCATTCTTCCGGTTTGTCCTGTTTGGCGAATTGAAGCTGCTTCGAGATATAATTCACGTGAAACCTTATCGTCTTACGCAACTCGTACCATGGGTGAGAACGTTGCTTCAATTCGGTTAAGGGTCCTGGTGAAAGATCTGCCGCCCTTACTCGTACAGATTCTAAAGAACTACCATAAACTTTCATTCTTCCGGCTTGTGCTGTTCGCCGAATTGAAGCTGCCTCGAGATATGGTTCACGTGAAACCTTATCGTCTTACGCAACTCGTACCATGGGTGAGAACGTTGCTTCAATTCGGTTAAGGGTCCTGGTGAAAGATTTCCCGCCCTTACTCGTACAGATTCTAAAGAACTGCCATAAACTCTCATTCTTCCGGTTTGTGCTGTTTGCCGAATTGAAGCGGCCTCGAAACATGGTTCACGTGAAACCTTATCGTCTTACAAAACTCGTAAGATGGGTGCGGACTTTGCTTCAATTCGGTTAGGGGTCCTGGTGAAAGATCTCCCGCCCTTACGCGTACAGCTTCTAAAGAACTACCATAAACTTTCATTCTTCCGGTTTGTGCTGTTTGCCGAATTGAAGCTGCCTCGGGATATAGTTCACGTGAAACCTTATCGTCTTACGCAAATCGTAAGATGGGGGCGGATTTTGCTTCAATTCGGTTAAAGGTCCTGGTGAAAGATCTCCCGCCCTTACTCGTACAGATTCTAAAGAACTACCATAAGCTTTCATTCTTCCGGTTTGTGCTGTTTGCCGAATTGAAGCTGCCTCGAGATATAGTTCACGTGAAACCTTATCGTCTTACGCAACTCAAACCATGGGTGAGAACGTTGCTTCGATTCGGTTAAGGGTCCTGGTGAAAGATCTGCCGCCCTTACTCGTACAGATTCTAAAGAACTACCATAAACTTTCATTCTTCCGGCTTGTGCTGTTCGCCGAATTGAAGCTGCCTCGAGATATGGTTCACGTGAAACCTTATCGTCTTACGCAACTCGTACCATGGGTGAGAACGTTGCTTCAATTCGGTTAAGGGTCCTGGTGAAAGATCTCCCGCCCTTACTGGTACAGATTCAAAATAACTACCATAAACTTTCATTCTTCCGGTTTGCGCTGTTTGCCGAATTGAAGCGGCCTCGAAACATGGTTCACGTGAAACCTTATCGTCTTAAGCAACTCGTAAGATGGGGGCGGACTTTGCTTCAATTCGGTTAAGGGTCCTGGTGAAAGATCTCTCGCCCTTACGCGTACAGCTTCTAAAGAACTACCATAAGCTTTCATTCTTCCGGTTTGTGCTGTTTGCCGAATTGAAGCTGCCTCGAGATATAGTTCACGTGAAACCTTATCGTCTTACGCAACTCGTACCATGGGTGAGAACGTTGCTTCAATTCGGTTAAGGGTCCTGGTGAAAGATCTGCCGCCCTTACTCGTACAGATTCTAAAGAACTACCATAAACTTTCATTCTTCCGACTTGTGCTGTTCGCCGTATTGAAGCTGCCTCGAGATATGGTTCAGGTGAAACCTTATCGTCTTACGCAACTCGTAAGATAGATGAGAACGTTGCTTCAATTCGGTTAAGGGTCCTGGTGAAAGATCTCCCGCCCGTGCTCGTACAGATTCTAAAAAACTACCATAAACTTTAATTCTCCCGGTTTGTGCTGTTTGCCGAATTGAAGCGGCCTCGAGATATGGCTCACGTGAAACCTTATCGTCTTACGCAACTCGTAAGATGGGTGCGGACGTTGCTTCAATTCATGTAGGGGTCCTGGTGAAAGATCTCCCGCCCTTACCCGTACATATTGAAAATAACTGTCATAAACTTTCATTCTTCCGGTTTGTGCTGTTTGCCGAATTGAAGCGGCCTCGAGATATGGTTCACGTGAAACCTTATCGTCTTACGCAACTCGTAAGATGGGTGCGGACTTTGCTTCAATTCGGTTAAGGGTCCAGGTGAAAGATCTCCGGCCCTTACTCGTACAGTTTCAAAATAACTACCATAAACTTTCATTCTTCGGGTTTGTGCTGTTTGCCGAATAGAAGCGGCCTTGAAACATGGTTTACGTGAAACCTTATCGTCTTACGCAACTCGTAAGATGGGGGCGGACTTTGATTCAATTCGGTTAAGGGTCCTGGTGAAAGATCTCCCGCCCTTACTCGTACAGCTTCTAAAGAACTACCATAAGCTTTCATTCTTCCGGTTTGTGCTGTTTGCCGAATTAAAGAGGCCTCGAGATATGGTTCACGTGAAACCTTATCGTCTTACGCAACTCGTAAGATGGGTGCGGACTTTGCTTCAATTTGGTTAGGGGTCCTGGTGAAAGATCTCCCGTCCTTACTCGTACAGATTCTAAAGAACTACCATAAACTTTCATTTTTCCGGTTTGTGCTGTTTGCCAAATCGAAGCGGCCTCGAGATATGGTTTACGTGAAACCTTATCGTTTCACGCAACTCGTAAGATGGGTGCGGACTTTGCATCAATTCGGTTAATGGTCCTGGTGAACGATCTCCCGTCCTTACTCGTACAGATTCTAAAGGACTACCATAAACTTTCATTCTTCCGGTTTGTCCTGTTTGGCGAATTGAAGCTGCTTCGAGATATAATTCACGTGAAACCTTATCGTCTTACGCAACTCGTACCATGGGTGAGAACGTTGCTTCAATTCGGTTAAGGGTCCTGGTGAAAGATCTGCCGCCCTTACTCGTACAGATTCTAAAGAACTACCATAAACTTTCATTCTTCCGGCTTGTGCTGTTCGCCGAATTGAAGCTGCCTCGAGATATGGTTCACGTGAAACCTTATCGTCTTACGCAACTCGTACCATGGGTGAGAACGTTGCTTCAATTCGGTTAAGGGTCCTGGTGAAAGATTTCCCGCCCTTACTCGTACAGATTCTAAAGAACTGCCATAAACTCTCATTCTTCCGGTTTGTGCTGTTTGCCGAATTGAAGCGGCCTCGAAACATGGTTCACGTGAAACCTTATCGTCTTACAAAACTCGTAAGATGGGTGCGGACTTTGCTTCAATTCGGTTAGGGGTCCTGGTGAAAGATCTCCCGCCCTTACGCGTACAGCTTCTAAAGAACTACCATAAACTTTCATTCTTCCGGTTTGTGCTGTTTGCCGAATTGAAGCTGCCTCGGGATATAGTTCACGTGAAACCTTATCGTCTTACGCAAATCGTAAGATGGGGGCGGATTTTGCTTCAATTCGGTTAAAGGTCCTGGTGAAAGATCTCCCGCCCTTACCCGTACATATTGAAAATAACTGTCATAAACTTTCATTCTTCCGGTTTGTGCTGTTTGCCGAATTGAAGCGGCCTCGAGATATGGTTCACGTGAAACCTTATCGTCTTACGCAACTCGTAAGATGGGTGCGGACTTTGCTTCAATTCGGTTAAGGGTCCAGGTGAAAGATCTCCGGCCCTTACTCGTACAGTTTCAAAATAACTACCATAAACTTTCATTCTTCGGGTTTGTGCTGTTTGCCGAATAGAAGCGGCCTTGAAACATGGTTTACGTGAAACCTTATCGTCTTACGCAACTCGTAAGATGGGGGCGGACTTTGATTCAATTCGGTTAAGGGTCCTGGTGAAAGATCTCCCGCCCTTACTCGTACAGCTTCTAAAGAACTACCATAAGCTTTCATTCTTCCGGTTTGTGCTGTTTGCCGAATTAAAGAGGCCTCGAGATATGGTTCACGTGAAACCTTATCGTCTTACGCAACTCGTAAGATGGGTGCGGACTTTGCTTCAATTTGGTTAGGGGTCCTGGTGAAAGATCTCCCGTCCTTACTCGTACAGATTCTAAAGAACTACCATAAACTTTCATTTTTCCGGTTTGTGCTGTTTGCCAAATCGAAGCGGCCTCGAGATATGGTTTACGTGAAACCTTATCGTTTCACGCAACTCGTAAGATGGGTGCGGACTTTGCATCAATTCGGTTAATGGTCCTGGTGAACGATCTCCCGTCCTTACTCGTACAGATTCTAAAGGACTACCATAAACTTTCATTCTTCCGGTTTGTCCTGTTTGGCGAATTGAAGCTGCTTCGAGATATAATTCACGTGAAACCTTATCGTCTTACGCAACTCGTACCATGGGTGAGAACGTTGCTTCAATTCGGTTAAGGGTCCTGGTGAAAGATCTGCCGCCCTTACTCGTACAGATTCTAAAGAACTACCATAAACTTTCATTCTTCCGGCTTGTGCTGTTCGCCGAATTGAAGCTGCCTCGAGATATGGTTCACGTGAAACCTTATCGTCTTACGCAACTCGTACCATGGGTGAGAACGTTGCTTCAATTCGGTTAAGGGTCCTGGTGAAAGATTTCCCGCCCTTACTCGTACAGATTCTAAAGAACTGCCATAAACTCTCATTCTTCCGGTTTGTGCTGTTTGCCGAATTGAAGCGGCCTCGAAACATGGTTCACGTGAAACCTTATCGTCTTACAAAACTCGTAAGATGGGTGCGGACTTTGCTTCAATTCGGTTAGGGGTCCTGGTGAAAGATCTCCCGCCCTTACGCGTACAGCTTCTAAAGAACTACCATAAACTTTCATTCTTCCGGTTTGTGCTGTTTGCCGAATTGAAGCTGCCTCGGGATATAGTACACGTGAAACCTTATCGTCTTACGCAAATCGTAAGATGGGGGCGGATTTTGCTTCAATTCGGTTAAAGGTCCTGGTGAAAGATCTCCCGCCCTTACTCGTACAGATTCTAAAGAACTACCATAAGCTTTCATTCTTCCGGTTTGTGCTGTTTGCCGAATTGAAGCTGCCTCGAGATATAGTTCACGTGAAACCTTATCGTCTTACGCAACTCAAACCATGGGTGAGAACGTTGCTTCGATTCGGTTAAGGGTCCTGGTGAAAGATCTGCCGCCCTTACTCGTACAGATTCTAAAGAACTACCATAAACTTTCATTCTTCCGGCTTGTGCTGTTCGCCGAATTGAAGCTGCCTCGAGATATGGTTCACGTGAAACCTTATCGTCTTACGCAACTCGTACCATGGGTGAGAACGTTGCTTCAATTCGGTTAAGGGTCCTGGTGAAAGATCTCCCGCCCTTACTGGTACAGATTCAAAATAACTACCATAAACTTTCATTCTTCCGGTTTGTGCTGTTTGCCGAATTGAAGCGGCCTCGAAACATGGTTCACGTGAAACCTTATCGTCTTAAGCAACTCGTAAGATGGGGGCGGACTTTGCTTCAATTCGGTTAAGGGTCCTGGTGAAAGATCTCTCGCCCTTACGCGTACAGCTTCTAAAGAACTACCATAAGCTTTCATTCTTCCGGTTTGTGCTGTTTGCCGAATTGAAGCTGCCTCGAGATATAGTTCACGTGAAACCTTATCGTCTTACGCAACTCGTACCATGGGTGAGAACGTTGCTTCAATTCGGTTAAGGGTCCTGGTGAAAGATCTGCCGCCCTTACTCGTACAGATTCTAAAGAACTACCATAAACTTTCATTCTTCCGGCTTGTGCTGTTCGCCGAATTGAAGCTGCCTCGAGATATGGTTCACGTGAAACCTTATCGTCTTTCGCAACTCGTACCATGGGTGAGAACGTTGCTTCAATTCGGTTAAGGGTCCTGGTGAAATATCTCCCGCCCTTACTGGTACAGATTCAAAATAACTACCATAAACTTTCATTCTTCCGGTTTGTGCTGTTTGCCGAATTGAAGCGGCCTCGAGATATGGTTCACGTGAAACCTTATCGTCTTACGCAACTCGTAAGATGGGTGCGGACTTTGCTTCAATTCGGTTAAGGGTCCAGGTGAAAGATCTCCGGCCCTTACTCGTACAGTTTCAAAATAACTACCATAAACTTTCATTCTTCGGGTTTGTGCTGTTTGCCGAATAGAAGCGGCCTTGAAACATGGTTTACGTGAAACCTTATCGTCTTACGCAACTCGTAAGATGGGGGCGGACTTTGATTCAATTCGGTTAAGGGTCCTGGTGAAAGATCTCCCGCCCTTACTCGTACAGCTTCTAAAGAACTACCATAAGCTTTCATTCTTCCGGTTTGTGCTGTTTGCCGAATTGAAGAGGCCTCGAGATATGGTTCACGTGAAACCTTATCGTCTTACGCAACTCGTAAGATGGGTGCGGACTTTGCTTCAATTTGGTTAGGGGTCCTGGTGAAAGATCTCCCGTCCTTACTCGTACAGATTCTAAAGAACTACCATAAACTTTCATTTTTCCGGTTTGTGCTGTTTGCCAAATCGAAGCGGCCTCGAGATATGGTTTACGTGAAACCTTATCGTTTCACGCAACTCGTAAGATGGGTGCGGACTTTGCATCAATTCGGTTAATGGTCCTGGTGAACGATCTCCCGTCCTTACTCGTACAGATTCTAAAGGACTACCATAAACTTTCATTCTTCCGGTTTGTCCTGTTTGGCGAATTGAAGCTGCTTCGAGATATAGTTCACGTGAAACCTTATCGTCTTACGCAACTCGTACACTGCCCGTCATTGATGCCTGGACTCACGGTTTGGAAGTGATTTTTCCCGTCTATGTAACTTGATGAGTTTCAGTCGATATGTGATGTGGCGCTGACGATATAAGGAACGCCGGAACTGAACCACAATTACGGGGGGAGCTGTCAAAATACCGAACATCTTTTAATTGTTGATAACTCAATACGGCTACAATATCGAACGTGGAGGTTAATGAGAGTGATAGTGATTAATTCGTGCGATGTGAAATTAATGTTAAATCTAAATTTATGCTGCGTGGAAACGGAATAATATATTTCGCGATCTTTTTGTAACTATTCAACGATAAATTGTTTTGGTTTATTTCAACCAATTCCGTTGATTAATTTCGAGTAATTATTTATCGCGAATTGTTGTAAATTGTGCTAAACGTTACAAATTACTTATCGGCAACCTAACCTTTACTGCTGTGTCATGCCTATTAAATCCGAGCCGTAATAAGTGATAGCCGGGTAGACAGTGGTAAAGACAGCGAGGAAGACAGTGGGAAAGACAGTGAGGAAGACAGTGAGAAAGACAGCGAGGAAGACAGTGAGAAAGACAGCGAGGAAGACAGTGGGAAAGATAGTGAGGAAGACAGTGGGAAAGACAGTGGGAAAGACAGTGAGAAAGACAGCAAGGAAGACAGTGGCATAGACAGCGAGGAAGACAGTGAGAAGACAGCGAGGAACACAGTGGGAAAGATAGTGAGGAAGACAGTGGCAAAGACAGCGAGGAAGACAGTGGGAAAGACAGCAAGGAAGACAGTGGGAAAGACAGCGAGGAAGATGATGGCCAAAGTATCGAACGGCGTGAATGTTTGCCCTACGATAGAAGTCAATCGGCCAACGGTAGAAAATTTATTTTGTTTTTCTATATGATTGTGTAAAATGTGTTCTGTCACATATAACACTGAATTGTTCATTTTCTGTGTATCTTTCATGTATCCTGGGAAATGGAATTTTTTTTTCATATCCACAAACGAAACGTGCTAATGATTTTCTTTTTCCAGTATGTCGAGATGAATTTGCTCAACACGAATAAAACAAGTGGAATCGTAGTTTCAAGTATTCAGGCGCGATTGATTTGTTCGCAACAACGTTGCGAGTGTTTACAGCGAGATTTATCTTCAGAGCAAAGAAGCTGATCAATCTTCGAGGCAAAAAGCATCAACGTCCGTAAATGGTCTCATAGAACTGCTGCAAGGGTCGAAGCCCGGACAAAGTCCAGCTCTGCGCCAGGTCGTCAGTGTTTGGCGTGCTAATCGACAACTTGGTGATCAGGAGTTTCAGGTTTCTATTTTCCTCGACAGTATAATATTTTTTCTGTAATTTCTTAAATTGCTTCGAAGCTTCATTCATTTTATTGTTGGCGCAGGTAATGTGGGAAAAATTCTCAAAGAAGATACCGGTGACGCATCCGGAGGATAGCGGAACAGCTCCGATGCTTCTCACGATGGCAGCTACCACGGAATCCAGTTTACTCACTGTAAATCTTGAGGTCTCGATCAAAGTTGGCCTTGGCGAACGGGCGAGGAATGATCTTCTAGTGAGAGATACATGCAGAGCTTTGCTGAAAATCAAGCAAGATTCTGGTCTTCCAGAAAAATCGCCCATCAGGTAAACATTAAATTGTTGATCCCTGCATGATCAGGTATCAGTTGGCCTACGAAAAATTATGTTAAAAAAATGTATATATGTATATGTATATTCTTTTTCTAAAAATGTAATGTATATTCTTTTTCTAAAAAAAATAATTTTTTAATGACTTATTTTTCCGATTACTCGACGACTGATAGAGAGTTTGCCGCTTCTGAAAGACAAGATACATCACGAACGAGTGCTCAAAGCTCTGAATACGGTAATCGAAGTGAGGAAACGAAAGCCGAAGGCAAAACTGGCGTGTCTCGAGCTTGAAGAGAGGATCCAACAAATGTTGAAAGTTGAGGAGGAAGCAGCCCAAGGAACGATGGACGATCGCGCGGCAATGCCACCCCCCTCCACCTACCCGTCCACAGACACAAGAAACAGAAGAGGAAGAGCCAACCGCAGAGAAACAGCAGCAGCAGCGAGGAAGACGATGACGAGGAGGACCAGAACGACAGCGACGAAGACAACGTTCCAGCACAGAATAGTACTGATCGTACTCCCAACATGAGTAAGATACGATCACAACGCAAACATTAAGGAATTTAAAAAAAGACATCGCTTTGCTGACCCTTTGATATTTGCAGGAAAAAAGAACGCACCGATATCGCGAAAACCGAAAGCCACCAGTCGCAAGCATGCCTTAGATTCCAACTCCGATTCTGACGAGGACGTCAACTCGTTCCAGCAAACATCGAAAACACCTGTCAGGGGTACGCGTGAGTTATTTTTATCACCCTCAGTATGCATAATTGTACTCCTGAAATATTTGTCGTCAATGTTTTTTTTTATCAGTAACGAGAAGTCGAGCAAAGAGGAAACAACCCACGGAATTTCCAATGTCAACTCCTGCGAAATTCAGGACCATAAGGATCAAACAAGGTCGCGTTACACCTGTCGCACGTCCGACTCTGCGACGCCGCACAGTCTCCGCGAGGTTGGCCAATTCTGCGACAAAACACCGCGATAGTGTCAACGTAGAGAGAAAAAAAGAAGCCTATAATGGACACATTAGCTATTAATGGCGGTTCTTTTTTTTTCGGCAGAGCGCGGCGAGCACTGCATTTGAATGCCATTGAACGCCCCTCGCTGGATGATGACAAGACGGTTGCTTGCGCGCTCGAAGCTCGCTTGCCGGACGTCTTTGTATCAGTATGAGGAAAACGGAGGACCAACCGGAGTTGGACTTTGCAACAACGATGCTCTATCGTCGTTCATAGATTTTTCACGCTCGATACGTTGTTCGCTGAATCTTCCCAGTCCCGGACGGTAGATCTCCATCGCTAGTTGGTCATTCGTTTAATGAATAAACAAATATACAAATACATTTTTTTAACTGACATAATGCTACATAATTTTAAACGAACGATCATAATCTTTACCTTCTTTCGAATCCTGCATTGCAAACGCAGATCTTTCTTGTACAAATTTAATTTTGTCGTTTATATTCATGAATTTTTGCCGCTATGAGAGTAAAGTAAATGAAAAGTGTGGTGAAATAAAAAAATGTTTAATAACAAAAAGTAATGGAGGATATTTTTCATTTCCGACCACTGCGAAAAATCGCTCCTTTTTGGAGTAAAAAATTCGCAATATTCGAAGATTACTTTTAGAGCTGCAAGAATTTTCAAGGTCCTTAGGAAAAACATCGCCAGCGAGATGCTGCTCCATCTTCATCATCTTCCATGGCGTTCGGTAAATCAGTAATCGAAACTTGGCCGGCGATCACTGACGAGTTATCGTGAGGTAAACTTTGGCTTGAAGCTTGAACATCGATCTTCCTGTCCGAGCTAGCGCGTTCTTCTTTTTTAAACGTGAACTCTGTCGAGTTTCCCTTGCCGCATGCGTCACCACCGCCTCCTCTCTTATTCTCCGCTAATCTCTTCTTTTCTAATCTCATTTTCTCGTAACTCTTGCTACGTTTCTCCTTGAGTTTTTTCTCCTTAGATTCTCTCGGCTCGTCTTTATTATCGTTCCTCCTATCATCTTTCGGATACTTTTCCTCGAACTTTTTCTCCCCCTTCGTTCCTTCTCTGTCTTTATCGTCTCGTTTACCATGCGCCCTTTTTTGCTCGTGCCTCTTTTGATGCTTCGCATTTCTGATTTTATCCTCGCCTCTTTTTTGACCGAATGGCTGCTGCTGTTGCTGTTGCTCGACTCGCCGCAGTTTTCGTCCCGCTGACGGCCTCCTATCTTCTGGCAGATCTTTTCTTCCCTCTTGTTTCGCGTTTACGCCTTCTTCGACGGTCGCTTATCCTTCTCTTCCTTGATGCGATTTCTTTGATCTCGCGACAAAGATTCTTTCTCCATTTCCGGATTTTTCAGGACCTGTAACATGTTTACACAATTACCGGACCAATTTTACTTTCCGGTGTCGATTATATCCGAGTCAAAGATTCAAACCCCAATAGCTTACTTGATCCACTTGAAAATTTTATCCGACCTATTTAATTTTCTTAATTTTTTTTTTTTACGGAACCGAATGATGATTCTATTCCGATGCTCTATTTTCCCAAACGTGACGCACATTGGCTGAGCGAGTTTTTGGCACGACTGCAAAGAAGCCGTTATGATTTTTATTTTTCTGTACTTTTTCAAATTCATGGTGAATATATTACTTACTCTTTAGCTGAAGTCGGCACCGTTCGTGTCCACCGGTAACAGCGGCATTTACGTGTATCCGAGTAATTTCAACTTGACTGCCTCTTCTGCCGGAATTGTCGCGACAGTCGAAAAACGAGCGAGGCTCGACGATGTATTTCTTTGCTTTCCGATAGTATCTTCCTCCGGATAGGCAAGCGTTCGTCTTTCCGCAAGCGGAATTCTCCGCAGCGTTCTTTCCACTCTCCAACTTTGGCGCGACCGTCTTGAAGCGATCGTCAAATATTTTCGTGCGCCACTTCGGCTTGACCCTCGATTCAGATTTTTTAGCGGAATACTCTTGCGACGCTTTCCGCGGATTATCTGCGAAAGGATGCTCGATGTTTTTCGAATCGAGTGAAAAAGATTCGTAGTTACTCTCAAAGTGCCGAGCCTCTTTTAAAATCGATTTCCCGCTCGACTGTATCCCGATAATTCCAATGCGGGAATTGAATTCGGTCATTAAGGTGGTGAAATATTGAAAATACTGAAAACCGACGTTAATCACCTTCGATATCGTCAGTTCGTCCTTCGCCCGGCGTCTCTCAAGATCTCGATGGCGCCGTTCTTCCCGATTCTCGTCTTTTAGTCTCTGTTTCTTTCGCTTCCGTTCCTTAAAGTATTCGAGAAGCGGCGTCGTCGTTACCTTCTTCGGAGTATCTGCAAAAGAATAAATAATTTTTTTTTTTTATGTATAAATTGTGGTTGCGCACAAGATTCATACAAATAAAACTATACTCAAGGTCGTTTTCGTCATTGAGTTTAGCAAACAGCTGGCCAAAATGGACCGTTTTTACCAACTTTTCATGGCACGAAAAAAAGTCTCATCTCTTAGGACACCGTCCCGTTTTGCCCCGCTTAACCGTTACTCACTGTCGGCAGGTCAATAAGAATAAATAGAAATTCTAATTTATTAATCGGCGCAAAGTTTGAAATCTGAAAAAATTCTGAATAATTATGCGTTACATATTCAGCCGACGTAGCCGACATCAACTTCTATTTTTTTCGAATTATTTTTCCAAAAAAAAACGATGAAAAGTATTAGAAAACAAAATAAGTCGATTATGGAAGATCGTTTGACCCGTTTTTATATGCATTTCTGCATTTTTGAGAATTTTTCAGATTTTCTCGAAGTTTTCATTTTTTTTTAAGTTTAAAAAAGAAACTTTTTCGAAAAATCTGAAAAAATTGTCAAAAATCCAGTGTTGCATACAAAAATGGTCAAGCCCATAAAATGCGTAGCCCGTATAATGGATAGTCCATAATCGACCGACTTTTTCTAATATTTTTTTCACGGTTTTTACGAAAAAAAATCGAAAAAATTGAAGGCAACCTCGACTCACTCCGGCTTAAAAATTCTTATTTGTGAAACATGATTTTGCAGGATTTATTCACAATTTTTAAATTGCGCCGATCAATAAATTCCTTTTTTTAATTGTAAATAATAAACAATCCGGAAAAATCGAAAAAAAATATCAGAGTGCTTTTGAGAGTCAGTTCAGCCATATAAAAATCGTTGGCCCAATGCAAGATGGGAAGGGTCAGACCCAGGTCAAAATGGCACGAAATGCTCCATATATTTTTTTATTACGATTTTTTCGTAGTGAAAAATAAAAAATTTGGTTATTTAGTTTGATTTTTTTCTGCTTCGTAAAAAATGTTTTTCTAGATTAAAAACAAAAGACGGTGAAATAACTGTGAAATAAAATTATTACTACCTCGCTATCTGCCTCAATGTCTTCCTCGATGTCTTCCTCGGTCTACTTCCTTGATAATTGACGCTCTTGTCAATGCTCTCCCAGTGACTCATGAGCGAATTACCGTTGTCACCATTCGCGACTATCTTGGTAGCCTGAGCGAACGAGAAGCTCCTGTCTCGGATTTCCACTTCGTCGTTCGAACTATAAAGCTTTTCGCTTATCAGCAAATTCCTGTCGATCCTAAAAGCCAGTGATTTTTTCACCAACGAGCCTGAGGATCTGAGGGGAAAATATAAAATTTTGGACGAGCTCCGTATACATCCTTCGGAGCAATAACTGTAAGAAAAATATTCAGATACGAGAGATCGATCAAGTGGAAGTAAAAAAGAAAAAAACTTTTAATTATACAATTATAATTTTTATTAATAACTTAATAAAATTAATTTATTATTAATTGTGTTCAAAAGTGCGGGAAATAAATTTGTTTAAAAGTACCGGAAATAAATTTGTGTAAAAGTGCCGGAAATATATTTGTTTAAAAATACTTTTCAATAAGCAAACAAATCCACTTTCGGGACTTCTAGATAAACTTGTTTAAAAGTGCTGGAAATGAATTTCAACACGTAAACATATTCCCTCCGGCACTTTTGATAAATTTGTTAAAAACTGCCGGAAATAAATTTGTTTATAAGTACCGAAAATAAATTTTAACAAGCAAACAAATCCGCTTCCGGCAATTCTAGACCAAATTGTTTAAAAGTTCCAGAAACGAATTTGAACAAGTAAACAAATTCACTTTCGGCACTTTTGATAAATTTGTTTAAAAATACCGGAAATAAATTTGTTTAAAAGTACCGCAAATAAATTTCAATAAGCAAACAAATCCACTTCCGGCACTTCTAGATAAATTAACATTCCAATAGCTTGTTGTCGTCAATCGCTTTGGCTGTTTGAAAGAAACAAGAAAACAAAGATTAACGTAAAAATCGATCCATGGAGATTATGGAGGCGGCTGTATGCTTCGTAATTGTATGTACGCTCGATACATACATACCGATAACGCACCCGACGAATTTGGAGTTGCACAAATTATTGGGATTGCAATGATCTTCCGTGCTGACTGTGAAGAGGGGGGGAATTGAAGATTTCGATTGAAGATTACATAGGATTGAAGATTTCGAAATGGTTGGATTAAGCAAATGTGCGGCAACATACGTTCAAAGGTGTATTTGGTTGGTACAATAAAAATGTTTCTTTCAATCGACAAATTTTGCATAAATTGAAGCAAATAATCGTTTAACAAAACAGTGCTTTATCTGTACCAAACAAAATAACACAGCTTTTAACTATGTCACCGCCACTTTTGATTAATCTAACTAATTCTTTTTCTCAGTCTATGTACCATTCTCTCAGAAGACGTCCAGCGCCCTGCCCTTCCTCGCCTAACAATTAAGAAAAGAATAAAAAGTAATATAGGGTAAAAGTAAATAAAAGTAAAAGTAATAAAAATTAATTAAATATAGGGTGATACTTACTTGACTTTATTGGCGTACTGGGCACCGCAGTTTCCACACCAGTTCTCGTAGATAGTCCCGTCGTAATACAGCTGGTTGAACCGTCGTTATTGCTGCTGCGGTTGAAGTGGTTGTTCGTTAAACACACCGCCTCTCTCATCCGTCCAATTACTTTGAGTATCCGTAAGAAGAACGCCCGACTATCGATGGCAACTGACGATCGGTGCCAGCTTCAACTTTACTCGAAACTGTGACGATCACGATCTCTTGTGTAAATCTGTAATGTTAAACACGCATCAATTTCGTAGACGGTAATCACATTTGCATTTTTTAATTATTTTTTAAACAGAATTCGAAGGTCAATGATTGAAATGAATGAAAAAAATTATTGTTTTTTTTCACTATTACCTGTCCACGAGAGTTCCATGTCCAGACCCTCCGGCACCGGTTCCTCGACGGTTGTTCCTCGAGGGAATTTCATGTGCGTAGCTCACGATTCGGGACCTTCAACCCGAGCATAATTTCGTTCATGTGCTCCGCAGAACCAACTGCGGATAAAGATTGTGCAGCATGTAGCCCGTTATCATGAGATATACCAAACCCTGCATGTCGACGTTCAGACCGAAGTACTTGTCGTAGTGACCGGTGCAGCCTTGACCGAAGCCGCGCGAGTGATAGAGCATCGATGTAACTCCGTCGAATCTATAGCGATTTTTTTAAATCGATAATTAGCGGGCTTCAGCTGAGTAGGACGATAAAATTTAATTTTTTTTTTACCTAAAACTGTTGAATCCGTATTCCTCGATGTACCATCGCAAATTCGAGAGCAAAAATCTGAGTACGTCGTAGTCGCCGTAGTTGAAGAGCCGACTGTCCCACAGCGGATGTTCGCCTCTACTCCCGGAGTAAAAGAAACCGTCGGTGCCGTCGAACATGTTCAGACCGTCGAGGGTATTTTTCGAGGCGTGAGAGTGAACCATGTCCAGAAGCACGTACAGGCCGTGAAGATGGGTGACGTCTACCAATTCCTTTAATTGCTGCGGCGTAAAATGAAGTCACCTAAGGTGAATACTCATTTAAATAAAAACCTTACTCATTACATGTGAAAAATAAAAAATAAAGTGGCTGAAAAACTTCGGTCGATGGATAAAATGTTTTCGATACATCAAAAAAGTAATAATGAAACCTTTGAAAAATATTTTCATGCTATGCGGCTCGTGATAAGATGTAAGTTTGTTAGGTATCAAAAACTTTGACATGTTATGCACTGTTAGTAACATCGTTAATACTACTACTAAATAATAAATGTTTTTCCATAAATTCTGTCGATCTTCTGTCGAAGAATTCCTTATTTTTATACCTGGTATCCGAAACTAGCGTAATAAGCGTGCTCCATTATCGCCATAAGTTGTATAGCGTTGTATCCTTGCTTAACGATTCTTGGACTCGTGTCCCTAGCGGATTCCAGATTAGTTCCAACGTGCAACTCCTGGGTGGCGATGCTGATGTGACACTCATAAATGCGGAGGCTCTCCGGTCTCAGTGGCTTAGGATGCTTCATCTTGCAGACCTGAAATTCAAAATTTGTTAATTTGTAGTCGAGTTGGATAATGAGCGCGGTATTTGAATTTTTCATGAACATTTTTCAACTCACCAGACGGTTTGAAAATCATTATAGCCTACAATCGGCGAAGTCTCACCTAATACGTTTCTTGATGGTTTCGTAGCGGAAATCCTCCCTCGAATCGTGCTCTCTAACAACAGGTTACATTTGCGAGTGAATGATCACATAACCTCACTTTGTTCGTTCGACTTCTCTGCGTGAAAGTGAGATTCGACATTTCCTGCGTCTTAATAATTCGACTATTTATTTTTTATGAATAGTCAATTAATTATTAATCACAATCACGGTAATTAATCTTTTAATTATTAATTACGCGTGACAATTCGACACTTGTGATTTTCCGAGACTACGAACATTTTTTACTGTTATTGCGTAGTGGTCGAAGGAACACTTTCATTTGCCGGAACACTTGAATCGCTTCGCAAAATTACTATTCACTCGATATTTTTCACATTTACAAAAAGATGGTATTAATCTCACTCGAACGATCTCAATACAGCTGTCCATGCTCAACCAGACTCGACGAAACTGGGATTCGTCGGGCGGAGACATCTCGCGGCGCGACGGCGAACCCGCGAGGAAGGGGAACTTTGCTAGATCATTTCCGTCTGCGAAAAATTCGTCTAAAACAATTCTCTACAGATATTTGTTACTGTAGTCGAAAAACTCTGTGGGCATTCCCGCTACAGTTAAAAAGAAACTAGATATTTCTCGCTATCGTTGAAAAACTCTATGAATATTTGGCCCTCCATAGTTAAAAAATAGTTGAAAAACTATGAATGTTTCCCGCTGTTGCTGAAAAACTCTCGAAATACTTTAATTTGCAAAGAATAAAAATTAAGAACATTATGAAAAAGCAATATAAAAATTTCAATTTCCATTTAACTCTTTTTAAGGCCATTTTTAATCTATTTTATTCAGCGCTGATTACGAAACTATAACTTATTTTACTTTTTGCGTGATATTTGATTCGAAAACTCGAGTCGGGCGTAAAAAAAAAATCAAAAAATTTAGAATTTTCGAAATCTCATAAAATTTAAAAGATTGTATCAATTTTCGGCAAATTTAATACAAAAGATTGTACAGTGTTATTCAATTCCCATGCCAAATTTAAGCTCGATACCTCCATGTTTACTCAAATTATACCATTTTTAGTAATTAAAAAAAATTACAATTCCATAAAATTTGATCCCTTCAGTAGATTTGAGCCAATTTCAATACCAAAGGTCTTTGATCAAAATATTATATTCGCGTATAGTTTTAGGACAATAGCTCAGAATCGCAAAAGTGGAAGAACGAATGGGGGCACAAAGAAGCCCGAATATTATGATGATCGTTCAATTTGCAATTTATATGTGTGAATTATTCATTTATTAATATTAACTAATTTGTCGGTCATAAATCTTCAGAATCTAAACGGCGTAACCTCCACAGTTTTGATGGTGGTTAGTCGCATCCTTTTGATTCTTAGCCACCGAATTACAAATAATTAATAAATTATTTATTTGATTAAAAATATTTAAAACACGTTAAAATTTAGATATACACGAAAGATTGAAATAATTGTATCTGACCTGCCGAAATCTTACCGACCAGTATATTACCTGCTGCGTGAGAGAGTTGGGAGAAATAGTTATTCTCGAACGCACACATTCAGAAATTACAAACAATTATGAATTATTTATTCACCGAAATGCTTGCAATATAAGAACACTTTTAAGCGGTACTGCCTCAGATAAAAAATTGGAATAGATCAGCGTACATTATTAATTCGAACGAAAGTTTCAATAGCATGTGAGAACACGTGTAGGCTCCACGAAGTATTAAACAGAAACAGCGAGAGTTAGCGTTGTCACGAGGTGCTTTTGTTGTGCGCACAATACTCCCAATTCTCACATTTTTTAATTACCGTTTTGCGTATATTTTCTCCGGATCGAACCCAGCCGGAAGGCGAAAGTGTATCTGTTACTCGAGGCATAACTGGAAATATTTTTTGGTATAATTTTTTTTTTCGGGATAAATTTAATATTTCATATTCGGCATACGGTTTATGACATTAGTTCTCTAATATAAAACGAGCATTGCCATAGACCATTGCGTGCTCGTTGTAAACAAGCACGTACCGTAAGGAATCTCTCGAGGCTTGAAGCGAATATATATCAGAAACGTTTGCATTAGGCAGATATATACTCGGGGAGGGTATGAATACAGTTTGAACGAGCGAGTGAAATGTACGTTAATGTGTAACAGGCATCGAGCACGTGCATCACGTTCCAGTCTCGAGCACCGATTACAATATTAAAGGCGATCTGCACGTCCAATAAAAACTAGAAAATTTCGGGCGAAATAGCAGTAACAAAGATTAGATGAGGCTCTTTTGAAAGATATTCATCGTGATTCGGTTCAAACTAGATACTTCGAGAAACAAAAAAATACAGTTGTGGAAATGACAAAAAATAAATATGAATAATATTTTGGCTCAAATAAAAAAAAATGTTCCGCGGAAAAAACCTCAATCCAATTCAATATTTTAAATAACGAATCACCGTAATAGTGGAAAGTTTGGAGCGGAGGTGCGAATCATGTTGAGTGAGAGAGTTTATCGCACTCGAATCTCCCGCGCTGCGGGTATTCATTCGCTTTCCTGGAAGCATCATCTGTGGGATCCCAACTGCTCTTTTCAAGAGGCTCTAACCAGGCCGGGGTTGTCTCCTCTGGTAAAGCTTTGGTCGGTACGGTCTCCCTGTGGCCAGAACGGGTTGCCGCTAGCTAGGTGCTACGGGTCTGTTCAAAAAGTTTGAAGAAGAAGAAGAAGAAGAATCTCCCGCGCCTGCGTGCGCAGTCTCGCAGGGGAGGCGCCATTGTTATTGGCAGTATCCCAGGTAGCACAAAAAAATTCGTTATCAGAAAGTTATCTAAATGGATTACATATGTCCGTCTGGACGGTATCCGAAAGTTGCCTCCCATCCAAAAAGTTAACTTTTGGACGTAGGATAGCTTATAGTTACCATCCGGACGGACATATGTAATCCATTTAGATCACTTTCTGATAACTAATTTTTTTGTGCTGCCTGGCATCCGTCGGGAGCGTGAGGGCGTGCAAGTCGCCGAAGCGAAAGTGGAGTTAGTCGAGAACTTCCGCTCAGAATGTTCATTGTACTAGAGAGATAATAGAAGAGTTTTCTATATCAATCAACATCAATTCTTTATTTCGTTACGCGAAACTTCCCGAACCTAATCCCTGGCAAACATAAAGTACCTGGCAAACATAAAGACCCTTTAGGAGGGTGAATTCCAATGCATAGTATAAACACACGTGCCCCTCCCTGTGCCGCAATATGTCCTTACGTTTTCTTTGTGTAGGTTACTTATCGAGAGTCACCGAATGCACAGAAATTGACTAATAATCGATCCATCTTCCGTCGTTTTCAATAACGCACTGTACACGTCTGCACATCGAATCTACGAGCTTCCGGGTAATAGCGTGTCTTGGAAGATATTCCTCCCAGACAGCTCGGACATGCTCCTGGAGAGCATCTCGTGTTCGAGCCTGGCCAGACCTCCACCCCTTAACCATGAAACCTACCAAAAATAGAGGGGAACAAGATATTGCGAGGACCGGACATTTGAGGGAGTGGTTATGGTGCAAGGAAAGCGAGGAAGACTGTGACAAAAGGAAACCAAAGGGTAAAAGAATACACTAAGAAAGCGAGACGTCGAATAGAGTAGGTCGAGGAAAGCTCAAAAAACATCTAGAAGCAAACGTTTTACGATTCTGGGTTTAGGCTTAAAAATATTCATATCTGATACATGATTTTTCAAAATTTTTTCAAAATTTTTATTTCTGGGTAAAAATATGTTCACTTTGAAAAATTATAATTAATGCAAATTAAAAATAAATAAATTTAAAAAAAATTTGTAGTGATTGTTAGAGTTAGAACTATATTATAAAAAATTATCAAACGGATTGAAGAGGTCGAGGGTCCGACGTAGGTCGAATCGGTATGGAATGCCCCATATACGAAAAAGCGGAAAAGATATCAGTTAACGACTACGGAGCGGTTAATTGGGATGCGTGGAAAATGGAGGAAATATTCAACGTAGGGAATCAGCGAATAATAGTAGGAATACAAGTGAAAATAGAAATAATCGGGAGAATAGAAGAGAAGCCGTGGAAGAATGGATAGAGGGAGAAATTGAAAGATTCAACATCAATAATATATAATGGGAGAAGGAGCGACTACAAGTGAAGTCGAAAGAAATGGTGGACAAGATTAGAAGCGCAGCGCAGATTAGAGAAAGAAAATAAGGGTAGAAAACGAAATTAAATATAGAAAAAGTAGGAAGAATATCGTGGTTGGCCAGTGAGTGTTGAAAAAAAAGAAGGAGGTGCTGAAGGCACTGAGAAAACTAAAAAAAAAAGGAATAAGCGAGAATATAGGCATCAGGAAATAAACAGAAAAAAAAAGAAGAAATGAGATCAAAATAAGTGCCGTTACTAAATGGAATAAAGACGGAAAAGGAACGTATGAGTATGTGAACAAGAAATGTATGAGATTTTGATGCAAAATGGAGGACGCACTTAATAGAGGGAGAGGGAAGGTCGAGAGGCAAAGGACCGAGAAGATGGTATGAAACAGCGATGTGAAGACCGGCCGAAAATAGAAGTGGTGGAAGAAGTAACGCAAGCGGAAGTCGATAGAGAGATCGGAAGAATGAAGCTGAAAAGGGTGGCTCGGGGGGGGGGGGGGGGGGAGATTCAGAACCGAAATATAAAAAGAACACGCAGGGAAGGAATGTCAGGGAACGTGGAGAAGGGAAAGAGAAGTTGACAAAATAGGAAGCGAAAAGGCCGAGGGATATGGATGCATAAAAGAATAAATCGATAAAAAGATGGGAGTAGAAATAGGGTTGTAGAAGAGTGAAGAAAGCTATAGAAATGTGGCAAGAGGACTAGATAATGAAAGCAACGCGTTTAACATACAAATGGATAATGTGTTATAAATAAAAAAAGTGTAATGGAAGCCACCACCACTACCACTACCACTACCACTACCACGAACACTACTACTACTACTATATACTGCTATATACTACTATATTGAAATTGATTGCAAAACTCTTACTCCAAATATTCTCTATAGGATTCAAGTCTGGGGACTTCCTTGGCCATTCCATCAATTCCACTTCCGGATGCTCCTGGAACCAGTCTACGGTAGCGGCAGATGTATGAACTGAGCTGTTGTCGTGCATAAAGTAAATCACAGGATACTGGTCTACTGGAAACCTGGCTCGAGCACACGGAAGCATCACGTTTTCCAGGATTTCAATGTATTCTTGCGAATTCATTCGTGGCGATATTTCATGTAATGCCATAAGCCCACTAGCTGACATGCAACCCCAATATCCGCAGGTGATTCTGCCGCTCCAGTGTGTCTCCACAACGTAGCGCGGGTCTAGGGCATACTCGCGTCCGCGCGGTCGGTAGACGTGGACACGTCCGTCATCAGAAGATTTAAAAACCTAATAATAAACGAAGCCACCATTTTAAATTGAATGCCTTAGGAAGGATGGAGCACTTCACACTAGTCAAATGAGTACTACATTTTTTAAGTCATTTATACGAACATTTACGTATCTATTGCTTATAGTGGATCATTATTTACATTACAGCGGATGTCCTTAATCTAGAAGAACATTAATTGCAATGGATTTGCTAAAATATTAACTGATTTGAGCTAATTTTTTAAGGGGATGCTGGACGGTCCTGTTTTACCGACCGAAATAAGCGGTTTCTTAGTTTCGACTTAGCACAGTTAATATGCTACGTATATGCTTTAAATCCTACAGAAACATAATATGAACAATAACGCTTCGGCGTGCACTCGAATATCGCTTGAAAACGTACAAGAAACGAAGAAAATCGAATATTGGTAATCGTCCTAAAATCCAATATGGCCGCTGAAATATTATCAGTATTTGTTTTGTACTACATGAAATATTCTGGGACTTATATACGTCAAACGAGAGTGCACACCGAATCGTTGAGGTTCTACGAATATTCTAAAATCGTCGGAAAGTCGATTACACAAAAGATAATTACGTGAAGTGTAAACTGCGTTCACGTAGACTATTCACGTATGACCGATGATCAGAGCCGATGAACGCGGCACGAATGTAGCGTAGAACACGATGCAGAGCCACCTGTGCGTCAATCGTGACACTACGTTCATTCACTTTCGTAAACTATAATATTCGGTTTTCTTAATTCCTTGTAAGTTTTCAATAAAAATTCGAGTGCACACCGAAGCGTTTATGTCAATATCATAATCCTGCATGATTTGACGCATATGTGTAGCATATTAACAACGCTAAGTCGGAACTGAAAAATTGTCTAGGTCCGACGGTAAAACAGGTAAAGCAAGTTAGAAAAAGAAAAAAAAACAGCTCCAGCAGCCCCTTAAAAGGTACATATTCGTTCAGTTTTTAAAAAGAATATTCCGCAAATTCTGCTCGATTTCGATGTATTATGACTCATTTTCTTCCTTGAAAGATGCTCTACGAATTCACCGTCTAGATATTGGATAGTATTTTTCGTTTAAAATTGACAGACTTTTATTTATCTATCGATGAAATACCTTCATGAAGAAAGAGCTTTAATTTTTAACCGGAAAGTACTATCGAATATCTAAACGGTGAATTTGTAGAGCATTTATCAAGGAAGAGAATGAGCCATAATATATCAAAATCGGGTCAAGGACATTAGCTGTAATGCAAATAATCATCGATCACAATCGATAAATGCGTAAACAATCATATAAACAACTTTAAAAATGATAAATAAACAACCTCCTTAACGTTTTGGACTAAATTTTGAGTACTGGAATACTAAAATTTCGAGATACTCAAATAAATACTACATACACCAGAGAAAAGAAGGCTCGTTTTACGTTTGTTTGTTCAAATTTTAGTGTCTTAAAAGGGGGGAATGTGTCGGTTATGTCGGGCAACAGTGTTTTATCATTTTTTTGTGAATGAAAAAATCATATACAAAATCTCACGCGAGAGATTGTTCGTAACTATATTCTGACAATGTAAAAACAATCCGATGTTTGAATCCACTAGATTGTAGAAGTTTCATTTTCTTCAATATCATAAAAAAGCAAAAAATTCAATTACAAAATAAAACCTATGCAATTTTTGATATTCGGATCTGGATATTTTTTTTTGTTTTTACCGAAATCAATGCGGTACCGCTTATTATGAATTCACAAATAAACAAATTAAAAAAAAATTGAAACTAACTTACTTTCTCGTCAGACCAAATAATTGATGCCCAATCTTCGGGCTGCCAATCGAGGTGATCTCGGGCGAATCGTACCCGTTCAGCCCGGTGTTCCTCGGTAAGGGCAATTTTTCTGCGCGGTCGGTGGGCCGTTACACCGATAGTTTTGAAACGTCGATGAACAGTGCGCACTGAAATCGGCAACTCCAGCTGAACCCCAGCAAGCACCTGATTGGCAGTTGTGAAGGGATGATCATCGACATAGTGGAACAGTCGGTAGTCTTCTGCTTGACTGGTCCTCTTGACGCCGTGATTATTTTTTCGGTGATCTGCCAGAGCACCATCACCTCCTTGTTGGTATCGCGATATCCACAGTCGCACGGTTTTTATATTGCAACCGATTTCATCACGGATCTGTTGTACAGTCTGCCCTGCCTGCCACAGCCCAACAATTCGCCCCCGAACTTGCTGATTGTAATTCGCAAAAATGTTGCGTTCTGGTGGCTCTGCCATTGTCGCACTAATAATGCAGCGAACGCGGATGACGCTAATAAATAAACAAAAGAAAATCAGAAGTATGCGGGCAGCTTTCCAAATATCGCGGCTATTGGAAATACTATTATCATCAGCGCCACCTCGTGCTTTCCAAAACTTGTAAATCCAGGCTGGTTAAACTCTATATTAAATGTAAATTGTGAACTCTATATGCAACATTTTTTCTATATTAATATAAATTTCTATTACATATGTTTATATTTGTCATATAAACATCGAGCTAATAATAAAATAAGTAAGTGAAATGGTGAGCTACAAAAAGCGTCGATACATTGAGAATTTTCATTATCAGCGGTTGGTGGCCATGACGTTACTATTATGCGTTTATCCCTCTACCTCACGTATGTAGCTATATACAAATGGCTGTAACTGCGCCGTGTTGTTTACATCGTTACGTCGTAGTTTTCGTGTGGCCAGCTGGAGAAAACCAGTATCTCCCGATAGCTGTATAAAGTTCGTTCGAGGTTATAACTATCTTGTAAATGTAAAAATATGGAGTGAACAGTAATTTTGCAAAGTGATTAAAGTGTTCCGTCAAATGAAAGTGTTCCCTCGACCTACGTGAAAAATGTTCGCAGTCTCGGAACATCGCAAGTGACGAATTGTCACTCGTGATTAATAATTAAAATATTAATTATTGTGATTGTAATTGTGATTGTGCAAGGAATGCAAGGAGATTCCTCATGTCATCTTCAAACACATTAATACGATAGGTGTGAGTTTAATTTTATCAACATTGGTTCTTGGAGTTTATTTTTATCAATACTGGTTCTTGATGTTTAGATCGAGAATTAGAAATTAAATTTCATGATAATTTGACTCTGAACGATGTATTTTTCTTTAGATTTTAATTCAGAAACCGCTAAGGACAGCAAGCGAGAAATACTATTCAGTCACCATCTTTCAGTCTGCACTCTCCAAGAGACGGGCAACAGTGCCCGTGCAGCAGTTTTAGACAGCGTTCGGCTTTCCCTTCTCGGAGTACCTCGCACCAAAGGAAAGATAACCTGAACTGGTGAATTGTTGCGCAGCACCAGCCAGAACAGTTGCTTGTCTCTGAATCGCACTCATGTCGGATGCAGTGTGTCTCGGGTTTCTCCTACATTGTCCTAACTAAATTCGAGATGCTAATAAGGTATTTTTTGTTGTTATTTTCCACGTTCTTCAGCTCCGAATCTCACGAACTGAGAATTAAAATTTTTTCTCACTCAACCATTTTGCAGAACTACAGACTACAGTTGCAACTCCAGCTGTACTGGTGCATCTACGCTTTTACGTAACGCTGCTACTATTGCCGACAGAAACTTTCGAAGGCCCTTACACGCATCTCCTGCATTATTACGCCACTTTCTTGCATTATTTACCATGTCAGTGACTCTGTGGCTTTAGGCCCGTGGCTACATGAAACTGATCATCGCACCATAGAAGATCAGGTTTGTATTTTCGTGTTTTTTCTCTTCACATTTCTATGCTTTTCATTTGGTACATTAAGGCGTAGGTATTTTTTTGACAACTCGTTAGCTACATCAGAGCTAAAATTTTTCGAATATCGAGATCGACGTTTAATTGAATAATTGTTGCAATAAGGCTGATTACATGGTTCTTTTAGTTATGTTTACTTCATCATTTGTAGATCTACTAACGAACGAGGATTGGAGACTGTCGTTACTTTGCGATAACATTCTGTTTTTTGTAATTGATTTTGTAATAATTGTACTATTTTTATGATTGTGCGTTCACTTGGCGTTATAATTATTCCATGCGTGCGAATTTTCGCAACTTTTGCTTCCTCATAGAGGAAGCTATGTTTTCATGAAAAAAAAATGTTTTTCAAGATTTTAATGTCTGTGTACTAGAAATGGTCGAAAACGTCGAGAAATGTGATTTTTAGCTGGCGTCCGAATGTATATGTATGTGTGTGTGTGTGTATGTGAAACACACCATCTATTATCAATCTATTCGAATGATTCGAATACTGATATTGAATATTCGAATGATTTTGATAGTCTAAATATTCCAATTAGCTAAACGAATTATTCCAATCATTAGAAATATTCATTTCAGACTTTATAATGGACCATAATGATCATTATAAATAACGCGATAAACAATGCGAATTGATTTATAACAGAATTTGTTGTACACGTTTTAAGTTTTGAAAAAGGGAATAATTTGCAACCGAGCGTAAGTTCTTCAGCTTTGTAGCTTTTTAGATAATAAAAAAAACGTAATTTTCAAAAATTACACAACATTCTGAAAACATTCATACGTATTCAAAAAGATTAACAAATTATTTTTATATGAATAAAAAGTTAAGTTGCCGGGGGATTTTTTGAACAATTTTTTTTCATTCATTTGTTAGTAAAATTTTGGAATTATATTATGCAAAATCAATATTTTCAGCATCTTCCGTATGCTTGATTGTTTCAGATTTTCACCCCATCGAGAAGTGTTCGCAATTCTCTCCCAATTCTCTCTGAACTCACGTGGGCTCGGGCTGTCCGCTAGCACTATCTTAAATTTCATGCACGATTGTGACGAAAAATTAATGTTCAGTGTATTAAAAACATTTAATACTTAATTTTTTATTATTTACTTTAATTTTACTATCAAAGTACTTTAATTTTAATAATTTGCTTTAATGTCGAAGAAAAAGTGTATTAATTTTTCATCACAATTGTACATTAAATTTAATGTATCAGTTTTTGCATAAAAACTTCCAGTCCGGTGCATTAAATTTACAATTTTTTTTACAGTGTACTGATTACGCAGGGACCGCGAATCGTTCTCCAAGGCCTCCAGAGAGCCGATTTCACTCCCCAGCAGCTGACGATAGTACAGCAGCAGGTCAAACAACAATTGCTCAAAGGTACACTCACTGAATCTCTATACTTCGGATTTATTATCGAATAGAGAATAAGGGTTATTTTTTGTTATTTTAAAAAATAATAATCCTCGGACGTGAATTTTCGTTTGAGAGTCTAGATTCGGGATCCGTGTGCTTGGGGGGAGGCAAAAAATCTTAAAAAATTGAGCATTTATGGGATATGTGTAAATGTCAACTTATTTTTTTCCGATTTTTTACGACCGGAAAGTCGTTCCTCACTCCATCGTGCCGGACCGTTTCGTCGTTATTCATGAATATTCGATGACCGACAAACACCTGCCCGTACCGATCAGTTCTGTGGAGAGAACTAGCCGTGGCCTCAGCGTTTGCAGCGCCGCGGACGGATGAATCGCCACTGGCTGTCTCGAACTGACCTGAGAAAAAAATTGTATATGTATTTAAAAAAATAGCAATATACAGTTTTTTTACCTGGAATAGATAGTTGTGATCTCTCTACAGCTCGGCCAGATTGTCGCTCAGTCCCTCGTGAAGTTATTTCCTCAAAGCATCGGTTTTCGCACCGCAGCTTGGTTTTTTGAACCAAAATAGCGCGATTCACGAGACCGGCCAATTGTTTTCGAACGTCCGCGGAAATTTCGTGGCGAAATCGGAGGAACTGTAACGGAGTGCTAAATATAAAAATATGATAACTGCACTCTCGTCAATACCAATGATACTATCGTACCGACTGATAATAATTAATGTCGATCTCTTTGTCCGTCGTAAGAAAAGTTTCGGAGAGTATTTTTTTTTTTCTATGAGAAAGATGCAAGCATATCTAGCCGCAAACGGCGAAATGAAAAAACGTGTACGTGAGCAACAATGAAATAGGCGTAATAAACCATTCCCTGTCGATCGCAGCGAAGAGTTGTTGCATTTTCTTTTCTACCCAAGTTTGTTTTCAATTTCCCGGACTGTTCGCTCGAGACGGATTTGCCTCCTGAGGGCCGGTTCCTCGAAGGCCGCGAAAAACTCTCTGAACATAAGTTTAAGGGTCGGGTACAGAGGTTGCAAGAGATTCAGCTGCAAGAAGGCGAATTACATGATAAGCTATAGCGACCCTGCTGCGATTCGGGCTCGTCTTATTGTCCGGCAAGTGTGACATTTTTTGAGTAACGCTTATTGAAACGAGCGAGAAGAATGCATTTCACTCGCATACGCTTATCGACGGTCGTCACTTGGGATATCGTTGAATGATATTTCAGCTGAGCCTAGTCCTCCAACTCGTTCTCCACCTTTGATCAGCAGATTGAATCCATGTCGAGCTCGACGTTCGCAAGTCATTGTGCTGCCGCATATCATTTTATATTTAAAAAAAACCATTATATTAATTAAAAAGTAATCGAAAAAAACAAACAATCGATCACCACTCTCCCACTCTACTTTCTTATCCTCACAGATTTTAAATGTTGTCAAATATATTTTATCTTTATTAGATTTTTTTACGCCGTTATTTTTAGTTATTCCTTCATCTATCGATGTAAAACAATTCTCACCAGCGATAACTATTGATCGACAAAATGTATAGATACGAAAGTGCCAGCTGACACGGCAACGCTTACGCAGTAGACCGGTAGATAACTTCTCGAGAGTGTGTTCTCGGGCGTCTTCTCGGGTGTCTTCCCGGGCGTCTTTCTGGTTGTCCGCTGGGAAAATGTCGATACTTTGGACAAAATTGATGCCTTCTTCCAGTGTCGAAGGATATTTCGAGAAACAGAGTAAGGAACAAAAAAAAGTAAAAAAAAAATCTAAGGTTGTCCGCTGTTGAAATAAGACACGAACCTACCACTGTCCGTGTAAAAAAATATTTTGTATAATTATAGACCCGTTATACGTTCGAGTAACGTCCTCTTCGAGAAGGCGGTAATACCTGCGACAGAAGGCAAGTACCCGCGAATTCAACCTTCACATACGGGAGTCTGACGCCGAGCGTGACTACACAAGCCGGAGGCCCGCGACCTGAGATTTATAAATACAAATTTCGAATAACAATAAAACTTATTGACGATACAAATATTATTTTACAAACTACAATATCATGAACATTACTCTTGAAAGACTAATTTTCCGACCTTTGATATCATCAATATTTTTTTGAGATCGTATAGTGATTTTTGTACTGCAATGTAAGTACTTGCTGAGCGAGGATTCCATGCGAAAAACGGTAAATATTAAGTCAAACAGGCGTGCAACATGTTTTTTTCGTCTCTAGAATTGGCCATTGTCCTCGTTGAAGTCGAATCGTCCGTCACCGATGAGAAACAAAATCGGATTTTCAGCAATCGTACGGAAATAATAACACGAAATTTCTGCTGATTTATTTTACAAAAATAATCAATCATATGTTGAGCGTGTTTAGTGGAAATTGAAATGGACTTAATACTGCGGTATAAAAAAAATATCCGGTAGTTTGTGTCGCAAAACTCGAGAGCCTAGATCACGAATCTAGCTGATGCTGTCGATGAGAAGGCTCGGATGAATGGGAGTACGTTCGGGTATGAGTGGAGGGAAGAATTTTTTTTTTATTTATGGTTGAGACGAGTTTATTAATTTATTTATTTATTATAATATTGTATTTACAAGGGGTGCCATAGGGGACTGCGGGGCAAAATGGGACAGTGAGTTGGCGCAGAGCTGGACAAACAGTTTACTCAAGCGGGACCCCAGTGAGGCCACAAATTAATTTGACAATAAACAATCCTCGTTCTCTCTCTCTCTCTCTCCACCTCTACACTCTGAAAGATTGAATATCTTCAACGACATCGGATATATCGGAGACAAAAGCATTAAGCACGGGTATGTCCTCCAACTTGAGTGTAATGGCCAAGAGATCATCCTGTAATTTAGCCAAAAAGATTGAGATGCGCTTGCGAAGTTCCTGTAGGCGTTGAGCCTCCTTCTTTCGATTCTGCAAATAATTTATTATCTTGAAACGAGTTTAGGGTTGCATACAGAAAATTTATAATCAAGTTTAATTTACCACACTCGGTGTGGACGGGATAACTTGGTCTTCTTCGTGTTGCTCCAAAATATTGTCACTATCGTCAATTTTTACTGTTGAATTATGCGGAGCGAATATATTTTCGTTTTACGTTCAAAATAAAATATCTCTTGTCAAATCTGTTCACGAAGTTTTTGTGTCTAGCTTCAGATATAAAACAAATGCGAGATGCAGCATTCAAATGGATTTACAAAAGTATTAACTGGTTTGTGCTAATTGTCGAAAAAGTACATATTCATTCAGTTTTTTTCAAACAATAATCCGTAATTTTTTTTTGATTTTGATGTAATCTTTTTCTAATCTAATCTTTTCTGATCTTTTTCTTTGAAAGATGCTCTACGAATTCACCACCTAGATATTCGATAGTATTTTCCGTTAAAAAATGATACCCTTTTGTTTATCTATTACCGAAATTCCTTCAACAAACAGTTGTCATTTTTTAACGAAAGATGCTATCGCATATCTAGATTATGTATCCGTAGATCATCTTTCGAGAAAGAGAATGAGCCATGATACATCAAAATCGAGCAAAAAAATATGGATCATTCTTTGAAAAAACTGAACGAATCTGTATGTACCTTTTCGAAGATTAGCACAAATCCATTAATATTTTAGCAAACCGTTGCAATTAATATCTTTCCAGGTTAAGGACATGTGCTGTAAAACAAATCGTTACCACGAGCGCATTCAAACTACCAAACTTGATCTTTCGAGTTCGATAAACAATTTACTTTCAAAGTCGGCGAAAGATAATTCTTCAGGAACCAAAATTTCACCGGTGTCTTCGTGTGCTTTATCACGCTGAGCATCATGATCTTGATGAATCTCTCGTACAGATGACCGGAAGCGAGCGGGAATATGTTGAGCCTCTCTTCCTGCTCTCCCGTTTCGTCGGCGTTGGTGAATGTCCTGTGGTTTTGGAACAAGAAAAAAAATATTGTACTGACATTTTTCATCGCTCTCGCAGAACTCCGGGCTCGACTCTTTCCTCTTAATTAAGGGGGCACATCGTCCGTGATGTTAAACCAGTCGATTTTTTTTTCCGAGACCAGTAAGTATCTCTATAGAGCATTCGAAATCTTGGCTCGATCGGATATACGCAAAATAAACTAAACTGCGGACCTTAGAGTGCATCATAGACGGTTCTTTAATCGTCTGTGATGTGCTTGAAAGGATTAGGAAAAATAATTATTTTGGAACTTACAGTGCATCATCGGCAATCCATGAATCGACTTGAACAATTGAAAAATATTTACAAAAAAAATTAAAGTTTGGTCATGTGCGAAATTCAGTGAATCGGTGTTGACTCTTTGAATAATAGATTTTTCTTCTTTTTTACTGGTACGAAGATTCAAATACATCGGTTGGTTATTGAACCATTTTATCTGAATTCAAAGTGGTGCGATTCGTGCTTCAAAGGTTTAATAAAAACAATAATTTCTGTGCCCCCTTAACGTTATAAAAATGAAAGGTCTACGAATAATCTACATAGAAATGATGAGCTTACCAAAAATTGGAAAAGCTAGAACAGAACGGTTGAGAGGATAGAAATAATACAGCGCGTGTATGTCGGGAGCTTTCGGCGGTCGTTTTTTTTGTCAAACGTTAGCTCGCCTGGATATCGAGTTCCAGAGTCCGGAGCTCTTCTCGTCCTCGGAGAGGAGATCCATGTCGGCTTTGTCGGGTTTCTTCGAGACTTTGAGCTTGAGCACGTGACTGCGAAGCGAGATCAGCAGGACTTTGACGTCGTTGCCGTTGTGTATTATGTCCTGGCCATCGACGCTCGTGATGTCGTAAATCTCGGTCGATCTGCCCTGGCGAAGACGCAAGAGCCACTCGCCCGGATTAGCTTTGAGCTAGAAGTATCCGAGATTGGCCATGACGATCGTGTCGACCATCACTGATTGGCTCTCGGTGCCAAGGGTGATCTGCAAACCCCTCGGCGGATTTCCCATGAGAGCCTCGAAGCAATGACCCTCCAGCAGAAGATGCTCGAGCTCGAACTCGCTGTGCACTCCCATCGCCACGTTGTTCAGCTTGATGTTGTCCAGATCGTAGACGCTGTTGACGACCTCGACCAGCCAATTTTCGGGCGCATGAATGTGCTGCGTGAGCAGCGACGATGTCGGCAGCTTCGTGACCTTCGCGACCGCGCCGGCGAGCTCGCCGTTCGCGGAAAATTGCAGCTCGGACTACAATTTTCCGCGTTCCAGAATGTCTATAGCGAAATCTTGATTTTCGGCGTCACCGGAGAGGTCCAGGGCGAGCAGTTTATCCATCTTTTTATTGCTGAAACCTAAAATTGGATAGCAATCGATTATCGATAATTCAATTTAATTCGGAATCTTTCAGAGCTCGGCAGTACTTGAAGTACGCAAGTACTTTTAATACTTCAAGATTTTTTTGGACTATTTCAAGTACCAAGTACAAGCACCTTTTGAGTACACGCTCGCGTTAAGGATACTCGACGAGTACCATGACACCCTGTTTCTATTAATATATGATTAAAATTCTAAGCTTTTCAATAAGTATAATTATATATCAATAAGCATAAAAAAAACAAGTATGGTAACCGCTTTTCGTTTTTTATGACATTTTTGTATAGATTTTCTAGTTTTTTTTCTATTTGATAAACAAAAATTAGAAGAATAGATTAAAATAGCCTCATAACGACGAATTGCGAAAATTTGAGTTAGCGATTATTTACAATGAGGAAGCCATGTGCAAATTACATTACACCTTGTTTTTAAGCTTAACTTAAGCTAATAGCGCTTAACGTCGCGAACTTAATCACGAAAAGTACTTGCAAAATACTTTAAATCCTTCAAGTACAAAATTACTTGTGATACTTTGTATTTAAAGTATTTTTTTTCCTTTGCCCAGCTCTGTAATTTTTTGTTATTTTTATAGTATAAACCAGAAAACAATCTGTGTACGGAATTGAGAAGAGCGTACCAATTTTGTGAAGAGCTTCCATAACGCGAAGTTCGGCCCGCAACGACTCCAGTAAGGACAAAATGTCGACGGACTCGAGATCGAAGAATAGTCCGTTTATGAAGAGTGCCGTGTCGGTGGGCTGAATGTGCAACGTCCCGAAGAATATATCTTGATTCTGCTTCATCTCGTTGCTGACTTTCGTTCTTATCAACGATTTCGCCTGCATAGGACAATTCTGGGCGATATCGGTGAAGACTTTAATTGCTTCGCCCGGCGGCGAAATCATTATTCTCTCGGCGGCCTGATGGCTGAGCTCCTGAAGCTGCCAGACCTTGAGGGCGCTGATCTCGTCACTCGTCTCCAACAAGTGAGTCTGGAACTCGTCCAGCTCGGCGTGCTTGTCGGGATAGAGCTTTCTGCAATTAATCGATTAATCGTTGCGGAGAAAAAATAAAATAAACGCATTATAGCGAGGAAAAACACGCTCTCACTTCAGAACAGAAAAGTTTATTCCGCCGATCTCTTCGACGGCCTCGTTAACCGTCTTGGAGTCCGTTTCCGGGCTATCCTTGATGTCCGAGTCGTCCGTGGCTTTGTACTCCGTGGACTTCATCTGCAGCTCGATGCCGTAACCCGATAATCGTAGCTTTCGGTCTGGACGATTCTGAAACAGAACAAAAAAATTATAATAACAATTAGTAATAAAAATCGATACTTATTTTTTTTTTTTTTTTTTTTATACGATAGTCGGCCGTACCATCATGTAATGTCTCAGCGAGTAACCGGTCTTTTTTGACTCCGCCAGAGACTTCAGTTTTTCGTGAAAGGCGACGAATTCCGGCGTTCCAATCTCGCCGTACAGAACCACGTTCTTGGACGACTGTTGCGAGCCCGGGTAACGATGATCGATGTCGTACGTGTTCACCGGCTCCCAATCGTCCTGCGAACGAAATTTTTTTCACATATTGTTATAAATTTTTATCATCATTGAGGGATGACTTCCAACAATTTAAATTTCCACGGGGATGGGTTGATTTTAATATATGTTTCTATTGTACGTTTGCATTATGTTTGAGACTATTTATATATATAAATGGACATTGCCCGTTGATTATATATATACATAAATAGATAAATTATATATCATTGTAAATAATTTATTTTATTTTTTCTTTTCATGTGTTTTTTTTAACTATACATTTTTTTTAAAGTTTGCTCTTACCCGCTCCACCAATTTTTCTACATCGCCGACAGAGCAAGAGAACTTGCCGCCGGCGTCCATGAAAGCTGGACAGTCGAGCTTCGATGCATTTTTGTTTCTCGCCATTTGCGAAAACATTTCCACCCTAGCCGAGTAAATTCGCAGCGAGAGTCCAAACTGCAGTACAGACATTTCTACAGAGCTGAGAAACTGGCTGGCCAGTTTTATGACCCTGTCGTATCGCTCCTTGTCCGTTCCTGTAATAAAAAACAAAAATTCCACTTCACTCTAGATTCTTCGCAACGACCCTAAAATAGAAAAATAAAAATTTCTTCTGTCTACCTGTAATGAGAACATTGTCCCCTGTGGCAGAGACCGCTTCGACGAATCTCCAAAAGTAATTCGGATTTTCGTCTCCCAAATATTCCGCCGCTTTGAGGACGATCGGCGCTTCGCTCCATTTTGTGTTTACTGCGTGCTCACGCATTTGTTTACCCTTCGATCGGTATTGGCGTCGCTCAGGCCGATGAGCAGCAAGCACAGCACGTAGTGCCACATCTGCGAGACAAAAACAAACAATGAACAATCACATCCGTCCACGGTGCACGTGCGAACAATCGGCCGAAAAAAAATTGCCGCCTAATCGGCTCGGCGGACTTAAGGCGGAGAGTCAACAATAAATTATCATCGTGTTCCCGATGTTCGGAATTGGGACACGAGTGCACAGTTCGATTGGGACGATGAAGTGACTTCGGAGCACCGCACTCACGTCGTTCGTTATCGCCGTGCGACCGACTAGTTTCTCATTATTTGTGTAGACCGGTGCGACGGAGGGTTAAACGTGGATGTTTCGCTCACCTTTTAATTCAATATAACAATAAATCTATCGAGTCGATAAGCGCAATAGATGGGTAGCGACAACGACCAATCCATGTGTCGCACGTGCCGCGGTGACCCAGGTAGCACCAAAAAATTAGTTATCAGAAAGTGATCTAAATGGATTACATATGTCCGTCCGGATAGTAACTATAAGCTATCCTACGTCCAAAAGTTAACTTTTTGGATGGGAGGTAACTTTCTGATACCGTCTTTCTGTAACTGTCGGTTGTCAGTGATTTGAAAAAAGAGTTAAAGCGTTTGGAAAGGACAGGAGCATATACTTCAATATTCTGGAAGAAGGTTGATATTTCCTGGTGTCCAGAATACACGTCACTTTTTCATTTCTTTTAATCTTCATTTTTTTCAAATCTGCCGTAACGAAATTATGCGTACGGCAATTATATTGATTTTTATATAAAAAAAAAAAAAAAATCAAGACCAAAGACTAACCGATAAGCGATATTTTACCGTGCATATATCAAGAGACGCGGTAGCGTCTCGACGCCAAGTACTTAAAAAAAAGTTTTTTAAGCGAGTTGAGCGAGACGCTACCAAGTATATACTACAGCAAAATGCCGGAAGTGGACGCCGGATGTGTCCTTCGGCCTCGATTTTCTCGAAAACGAAGCATCGTTTTGTAATTCCGACGACACTTTTCTTATATATACAGGACACAAGCTTTCCAACGCGCCCAGTTACGATCATAACTGTTCGGTAGATGTTGAGATATCAAGATCGCGTAACTCACGATGTCCGAAAATATTATAGAAAAGTGTCCTGTGATGTGAGTCCTCGCGTCTACTGCGCATGCGTCCGCCAGTCAGCCAACCAGCTGGCCAGCTGGCCAGCTGGCCATCTTCCATCTCTCTCCGATGTTCGCATCAGCGCAGCACTTTCTTTTTACGGTTAATTGCTCGGAAAAATATTTTATTTTTTTACGTATTGATATTTGCTGAAAATGATAAGGAAACAAACTAGTGAATATACGATGTGATTGAAGAAGTCGCAAAAATGAAAAAATGTGAAAGTGTCGTGAAAAATGGTGCATAATAAGTGTCAAGAAAAAGAAAACTTTCGTGTTAAGTGTCAAGAAAAAGAAAACGTTCGTGTAAAATAATTGAAAAAAACATCGATAAAAACGCCCGTAAATATATCTATCTTATAAATATATTATAAATTATTAAATATATTTCAAATATATTTTTAATTTTCTTTTAAATATGTGTCGGACGTGTAAAATGAATTCCGCGATCTTTTTAAAAAACTAACCTATTTTTGACGTTTATAGCTTTGCGGTATCCGAATAGCCGAACTTGCGAAGCGGGGCTTGCGAATCGGCTGCTTCAACGACGAGCATACATTATTTTTCAGATGAGATCCGGCAAGATATAGAGGATTCGGTGAGCAGGCTCAGCCCTTGGTGAGTAACTTTTGGACGGACTAATATTTTTATTTTTTTTTACCGAAACTAAACTTTATACAGCCTTTCGCGCAAATCTAAATTGTCCGTCTTATGAATCGCGTTTGATTCGTGTTTTGCTTCGTTCCAGGCGATTGGATGACGGTGGTATCTACTTCGGTGGTTGGGCCAGAATGGCCCAGCCGATCACGCAATTCGCTGTCGTCGAGGTCGCCAAACCGAACATCGGTGAGAAAAGACCTCCTCGGGTTCGAGCGGACGTTTCGATAAACTTGAGTGTCCGAAAAAAGATAAAGTCCGAATGAGAAAATCTTCGGAAGCACGATGTTTGTTTCTTGATAACGGTGAAACCACCGAATCCGATCGGGACGAAGTACAGCCACAAGCTGCCGTTCGTATCGCAAGTAGGCCTGACCTTCGTGCGAGGTTGCGAGGTCGAGGGTATGCTGGATTCGAACGGACGAGTTATCGAGGATGGACCGGAACCTCGACTGATTTTAACGGGTGACACGCGCACGTATCGAGTCTGGCTCGACTCAAATCAATACCGCATCGACATGGACAACGCGAGCCACGGCAGCGAAGACGTCTACGAGAGCTTCAACATAATAATGCGACGCAAGCCCAAAGAAAATAATTTCAAAGCCGTTCTTGAGACGATCCGTGAACTCATGAACACAGAGTGTGTCGTACCCGACTGGCTTCACAACATTATATTGGGTTACGGAGATCCCGGGGCCGCCAGATATTCTAGGTACTGTTGCACGAACTCGTCGAGAGCGCGGATGACTCCGGTCGTTTTCGTGTCTCGCGTCGCGTGTAGAATCACGAACCGGGTGAGGTTGTCGATAATAGCGAATACATAGCGTCTTTGGCGCGCGCTTGTTACATACGGACCTGAGTGGTCGACATGGACTGTTGCGAACGGTCGATTTCCCGGCGGAATCGGGTGTAGTTCCCCTTTCTGTCGTCCGGGCTTGCTTTTCGTCGTTATGCAGTGCGTACACGCGCGCACATGTCGGCGAATATATCTTCGCATACCCGGGAAATGGTAATGTTGTCGTATTAGGTTGAGAGTCCGCTCCACGCCTGGGTGGCTTCGCAGATCGTGAAACCGGATTACTACGCTTTTTCGTAGCGCACCGGGGATGACGTATAGTAGCTTCTCGCCGTCGATTTTGTAGGGTAGGCCCGCGATGAGTTTAAATTCGCGGATTTCGCTTTTCTCGAGCGCGGTGCACGTCTCGATTTTCTTGCGAAGTATGGCGCATTTTCGTTTGATTGAATCGTCGCTTGCCTGGTATAGAGCGATCTCATCTTCCTCGTTGACGATATGGTGTACGAGCTTTTCGGTACTTGGCCTCGTGCCTCCGCTCGCGTTCGAGTTCTTGTCCCCGATCCGATCCTCTCCCGCGGTGTTTGGTGATTCGTTCGCGCACCTGACTTCGGTTGTTAAGATCGTATTCGTCGGCGCGCGGCTTAACGCGTCGACGTGCGACATGTCGCTTCCCGCGCGATGTCGGATCTCGGCGTCGAACTCGCTTAATTGCACCGCCTAGCGTGCAATTTGCGGGTGTTTCGTGCGACTCGTATTCAGGTACATGAGTGCCTGGCAGTCACTCACAATCGTGAATTTGATGTTGACGAGTAGGGCGCGTAGGCGATTGACCGCCCAAACGATCGCGATCAGCTCGAGTTTTGAAGAGTGATAATTAGCCTCGCCTTGGTTGGTGCGTCGGCTGATCGCGTACACCAGTCGCCACTTTCCGTCCCCGCTTTGTTGTAGAAGCATCGCGCCTAACCCGAGTGCACTTGCGTCCGTGTGCAATTCCGTGGGGTGATCGGGATTAAATGGTTTGAGCACGGGACGACAGGTTAGAGCGTCGCGAAGATCGTGAAAAGATCGCGCTGTCGTCTCGTCCCATTGAAACACGGTTTCTTTACGCAACAGTCGGCACAGCGGGTCTGCGCGCGCCGCGTATTTTGGTACGAAGCGGCGGAAGAATCCGGTTAGGCCGAGAAAGCGTCGGATTTCGTGGACGTTACGTGGCGGACTAAATTCTTTAATCGCGCGAAGTTTTTGTTCGCCGGGAGCTATCGCGTTCCCGGAGATCTCGAAGCCGAGGTACGAGACGGCTTTCTTTATGAATTGGCACTTTCGTAAATTGAGCGTAAATCCCGCGCGTCGGAGAGCCGTCAGAGTTTCGCGTAGTTTTTCCTTGAGTTCCGGCCACGAATTGCCCGGGATCAAAACGTCGTCGAGAAAATAGAGGACGACTTGTTCGTGGAGTGGATCGAGTGCGCGATGCATTGCCTTCATAAAGTAGAATGGCGCATTCATTAGGCCGAACATTGCGGTGTTGAATTGTCCGGTCTCATCGGGCGTTATAAAGGCGGTTTTCTCGCGCGCGGCTTCTGCGAGGGGGATTTGTAAGTACCCTTGCATGAGGTCGAGCGTGATGAAGACATCGAACTGTCCAATGCGCTCGAGGTGTGCATCTAAATCGGGAAGCGGAAAATGCACTCGCTCGGTCTGCGCGTTTAGTTTCCGATAGTCTATCACGAGTCGCGGTGAACCGTCTTTCTTCCGTACGATAAAGGCCGGGCTCGCGTATTGCGAGTTTGTTTCGCTGCATATGCCCGCGTTTTTCAACCCCTGAACTATTTCGCGCATTTCGTCGCGCTCTTTTTGGCTCCCCCGATAGGGTTTACATTGCACCGGTTTACTCCCGGGGATCTCGGTGATGTTCATTTCCGTCGTCGCGGTTCGACCGAGTTCGCTTAGGCTAAGCGCGATCGTGTCGCGAAATTCGTTTAACGTCTCTAATAGGTCCGTTACCTCGTCATCGCTGGCACCTTCGCCAAGGTCGAGGTCCTCGCGCACTATCGGAGCGCGCGGCACGTGTCGTTCGATTACCATCGTCGTACTGAGCGCGCATTTTTCGATTTTCGTTCCCTGGTCGAGTTTCTTCGGCGTCGCGCCCCTGTTGAGCATCGGCAGATGCAGCTCATCGTTACCAGCGCGCACCTGGACGAATTGAATCGTTCGCGGCGGGATTTCCACGGGCTGTGTGACGACCGGTCGCGGCATCGTCGCTCCCGCCGATGTCGGCCCCGGGAAGAATCGAAAGTCTTCGTTGCTTTTGGCGTACGCCACTCCAGGTGCGTCGATGAACGTACGTCCGATAAGCGCGTCGTGCGCTTGGCAATCGTCGGGAACCACGCGGAGCGCGATTTGTTCGACGGTGACGCCGTCGATCGCGATTGCTGCCCGTACAATGCCGGGGGACAAAACCTGGTTTTCCTGCGGGCCGAAACAGTGCAGTGTCTCGGGCCGATTCTTAAAGGGCAAGTTGAACTGCAGTACTCGTGACGCCTTTATAGTGCAATCCGAGCTTCCGGTGTCGATGAAGCCGATCATCGCGTGGCCGTTGATCTCGAGTGGCTTCACATACGTCAAGGCGGAGTGTACATCCTCGCTCGCCACAAAGTTCACCCCCGGCGCTGCTGCGCTCGTTGTTGTTGAAACCGCGCGCGCGGCGGTGCCACCGTCCGGACAGTGCCTCTGTGTGTGCCCGGTTTTGTTGCATTTCAAGCAACGGAGCTCGCGCTTCGGTGCCGGGCAGTCCCGGGAAATGTGCCCGTACTGGTTGCAATTGTAGCACTTTGCCTCTCCTCGCTCGTTCACCAGCGGCGGGCGAAGATCGGCTGTCGTCCCGGGCGATCTCGGCGTTGTCGCATGGGATTGCGAGTTCGTGGCCGTCGTACCGGTTGTGGTGGTTGTCGCCGTTGGTCGTGTTTCGGTCGCAGGGTGAATGCCGCGGAGTCGCAACCGTTGCGACTCGAGCCGCTCGTAGTCCTGCATGTCCTTGAGCAATTCGGCCGCGTCGAATTGCTCTCGCGCTTGCATGGTGTTGCACAGGTCTTTCGACCACAGGCCCACGAGGATCTGTTCTTTCGTGTCCTGGAAATCGAGACGGACAGATCGGCAGAGACGGGTTTTCGCATGAAAGTAAGTTGTAAGACTTTCCTGCTTACCCTGCGTCCTGCTGATCATCCGGTTCCATCTCGCTGTAAAGCTCTCCGGCGTGACGAACGTTTCAAAGAATCGGGCGCGGAAGGTCTCCCAATCGGTGAGGGACTGCCGGTAGCAAAAATACCAATCCCGTGCGCCGGCCTGCAGGTGAGTGCGCGCGGTTTCCAGCGCGAAACTCTCTGGCCATCGGTGCAGGGCCGACGTGCTTTCGATGCCTTCAATCCACTCTCGCGCCGATTGCGCGCCCGTTTCACCGGAGAACGTCCCGATCGTGTGTGAAAGGTCGGGGAGAATGCTGTAGCTTGTCTGGGTGGGATTGTTATTATTGTTGGCGTTATTTCCCCCTCCGTTACCTTGGTTGACCAGCTGCGCGATCAGATTTTGTATCGTTATGTCGCGTCGCCGGTTATCTTCTAGTAAGGCGCGTAGAATATCCTCGCGTCCCTGGTTCGGTGATGCGGTGGGTGTATACGGCGGCGGAGGAAAGCGGAAGTCGACCGGTGGCAATGGCACCGCTGCGGCTGCTTGCCCTGGACCCTCCGCTCGATCGGTCGGAGCGTTCGGGACCGCGAGTGGGGGGGGGGGTTCCCTGTCGGTGCCGCAGTCGGATTCCGATTTAGCGGAATTGTAATAATTGGCGGATTTCGATTGGGCGGAATCGGAAGCGTTGGTGGCGGAGCTGGCGCTTTCTGGCGAACGTCGTACGCGCGCCATGCTGCCGTGCGCTCGTCGTTTTCGTTGCGATCGGGCCGAGTCCACGGTGCCGGTGTCGATGCCCGGGTCCTCCTCGTCGAGGCTTTCGGAATGGCTCCGAGGCTCCGTCTCTCGTGACGTGCGTTGCGCGCGAGGTCCTGCGCAAAATTGCTCGCGTAATTCACGGCGGCGATCTCATCGCTCGGGTCGAACGCCGCCTCGCCGTCGAGGCTGTACGAGCCGTCGCCATGCATGTTCGCCGCGAATCTTTCGAACGCGCGTTCACTCGCCTCGATCCTTCGATCCGCCATCCCCTCCTTTTCCGGTACTCTAGCTTCCGGTAACGGGAAACGAAGGCGGACAAATATTTAACGAATTTTCTTATTTTTATTTTTATTTATTTTTTTCTTTGTTTTAAATGTTCTACCAGTCTTCTCCGTAGCTCGCGCACTCACTCGTGGTGCATTTAGTTGATCGGAAACACTGAACACGGCCTCTCTTTTCGATAACGATTTTCAACGCGCGCGGTTCGGCCACTAGTTTCGTCGCGCACACGGTAACGGTCGTTCGCTCTCTCACTTTCGCCCGTTACGCGGCCATCTTCGTAGCCGGCGTCGCGAACCCTTTCGCGCTCTGAAATCGCACGTCGCTTCGATCTTCCGAATTTGCCGCTCGTGGACGCGTACGGATAGAGATCCCACTTCTGACTGTTAACGATGGAAACGCTTTCGTTGTACGGACGGGGTTGTCAGGATGCATGAATGAAATTAGCAGAAAGCGTGCCGTAATGATGAAAAACGTTTTATTAGGACGATCGCTCACAAAATAATACTAACTCCAAAGAAAATAACTCAAACACGTTTTGTTTAACTTATCGCCCGCGAAATAACGTATCGGCAAAAATCTAGGCTTCGCTCGCGTTCGTACATTCGTTTCGCACTTATTTTGTCGCTCACGCACTATCGCTCGGTTTCGCACTCTTCGCTCGGTTTTCGCTCGCGTTACTCCTCGTCACGCACCTCTGCTTATCCCGACGCTCTCTCGTTACCCCCTCTCTCTAATCTCCCCGTTCCCGTTATTCGCGCTCGGCTTACCCCCTTTTCGCGTCTCTCTCTATTCTTCGACTCTCGCTCGCCGTTTCGGCGATCGGTCGCGTGAGCGGATTTAACAGTACGTTAGCTAAAAAAGTAAATCACTGTTATTGCCAATCCTATACATTTTCACAGCTATCATCTTATACTAATTTCATACTTGATGATAAATTATATACATCGGAAGGGTCGTTGACCTGAGTCCTTCAGCCCTCTGGAAAATTATTTTCATTGAACAAGTGATTTTATCTTTTTATTCTACATATTTATCTCTCGCCGTTATATTCGGATAGACGGAGCATCGATTTGGATGTCCGAGCGACTCCGTTTGTCATTGGACAAAGTATGCGGAGAATGTGTACTTATTATTATTTCATGAATGCTCAGAATGCCGGACGAGATACCGACGATGGACTTCAACGACACTTTCCTCGACATCGATCATCTGCGGAACAGTTTTCCTGGTTACAACATCAGGGTCAAGGACGACGAGAATGATGATACGAAAATGGTGCGGCCTGTCTTTTAACATTCGAGGACGTATTGAATAAGGACAAAGACGAGGCGACAAAGAAAATGATAACTGGCGAGCCCCACGTTCCACCCAGTCGGGGACCGTACAAAGCGAACCAGCCGAAAAAGTACGTCTCGTTATGGATCTTTACGTGTCGTTGATAATTTTCTTCACTATTCTAAAATCATAAATAACTGCGATTTTTTGTTACAGAAATCAAATCCCATTTACCCAGACTCAGGTCGAGGCGATGGCTTGACCCTAGTCGTTGGTCCTCCCGGCACCGGTAAGACCGACGTGGCCGTCCAGATAATCAAATCTCTACCACAATTTTCCCAACCAGAGGACTTTGATCGTCGTAACCCATTCGAATCAGGCTTTGAATCAACTGTTCGAAAAAATTATGGCCCTGGATATGGACGAGAGGCATTTGCTGCGTCTCGGACACGGCGAGGAGGCCCTCGAGACCGAAAAAGATTTCAGCAGATACGGAAGAGTCAATTACGTTCTCGCGAAACGGCTCGACCTGTTGATGGAGGTCCAGCGGTTGCAGGTAAATCCGCACCGCGACGATTCGACCAATATCGTTTGTGATCGATATGAATTATTATAATCCTGCATTACATTTGACCTTTGTACAGGAATCTCTGAACGTTAAAGGCGATGTCGCGTACACCTGTGATGAAACCGCCGGGCATTTTTTCATGGACCAGGTGTCGACGCGCTGGGAACGATTCGAGGCGAGACTCAAACAGCGCGGCGGCGGCAAAAATTGTTCCGTCACCAGCCTGGTCGACGATGAATTCCCGTTTCACAAATTCTTCGACAACGCACCCCAACCGCTTTTCAAGCGCAACAGTTACGAGGAAGATCTTGAGATCGCACGTAGTTGCTTCAGGTACGTTGTACAATGATACGCGCGTATCGATTGAGCCCGGTGTAATCTTAGGAGAAGCAAACTCTACCGTCTTTAGTTTTTTAATCGTTTAGCTCCGGCTAAAGAAATCCACGCTGATGGATTTTTATTAAAATCAAAAAATACTTTTTTTTCAAAAAAGTAAAAAGGGACGCCAAGTACTTAAAATTTGTGTTCTCGTTCAGAAAATATGTTTATGAAAAAAAACCTCTTAAAATGAAAAAAAATCTGCCAAAAAAGATCATTGTCAAGTCTCTTAAAAAAAAAAAATCTTCCAAAAAGACGTTTATCAAAACAATCACAAAATTATCTACTATAAACAATGTTTTCGTTCTGTATTCCCTGCATGTTGGTAACAATCAACCAAGCTAGATGACCGGATGTCAAAAATAGGTGAAATCAAAGCAAAAAATACTTTTTTTTCAAAAAAGTAAAAAGGGACGCCAAGTACTTAAAATTTGTGTTCTCGTTCAGAAAATATGTTTATGAAAAAAACCTCTTAAAAAAATTAAAAAAAATAAAAAATAAAAAACTAAAAAATAAATTCTTCCAAAAAGACGTTTATCAAAATAAAAAAAATGTCTATCAAAACAATCTAAAAAAAAAATCAAAAAAAAAATTAAATCATATGAGCCAAGTTGTGGTATACTTAAAAAAAACTCGTAAAAAAAGATGTCTATCAAAACAATCTTTAAAAAACACATGTATATATATACACGTTAAAGATGATTAATCATTAATTAATTTTAATTGTAGACTATTCATTTATTAACGGATAAAGATGAGTAATTATACAGTAAAGATACATACAAAATGCAAAGAATCTTGACAAAAAAAATTAAAATAAAAAATTAAGATGTTAATCATATTTATAAATCGGGCGATAGTACAGTGAGATGGCGTACAAAAACTTGGCGCGCCAGTTTTTTTTTTACAATAGCTGTCGTACATGGTTCATTGAAATAATTGAGGGAGAGGGCAAGTAACTGCATCTTTAGGCTTTCATTCGCCTCTCATGCAACTGCTACTTGTCTCATATTCTAGTTAGAATTAGAAAATTACAAATTGTATTAGTCGACTGAAGAGGATTCTTGTACAGTAGAACCCCGTTTGTCCGAGATAATATGGGGAGGGCGTCCCTCGGATAAATGAAAACTCAGATAATACGGAAAACATATAGAATCCACAAAGTATTAGCACACACAAGCATTGTTGCTTTTCTCGGTTTATCCGAGTTGATTTGTTCTAAATGCACGGAACATATCACTGTAAAAAGAGTGGAGAAGTTGCATATGACAGTACTGGAATCGTAGGTAGAAAACATGATTCATCGAGCAGGCACAACGGGCGTACTGCTACGCGCCTGTGTTGTTGCAGGCCTAATGCAAACTGAAGACGGTAGGTAGGTAGAAGACATGATACTTCGAGCATGCACCACGCGCGTACTGCTACGCCCCTGTGTTGCAGGCCCAACGCAAACTGAAGACGGCGGTTGGATCGGATCATGAGAGGATTACTATCGCATTGGCGGATAATGTCATAGTTTGAAAAGTGGGAGCCGGGATTCCCCCTGTTCCCTCGATTATTTGAATGAACCATGTACGACAGCTATTGTAAAAAAAAAACTGGCGCGCCAAGTTTTTGTACGCCATCTCACTGTACTATCGCCCGATTTATAAATATGATTAACATCTTAATTTTTTATTTTAATTTTTTTTGTCAAGATTCTTTGCATTTTGTATGTATCTTTACTGTATAATTACTCATCTTTATCCGTTAATAAATGAATAGTCTACAATTAAAATTAATTAATGATTAATCATCTTTAACGTGTATATATATACATGTGTTTTTTAAAGATTGTTTTGATAGACATCTTTTTTTACGAGTTTTTTTTAAGTATACCACAACTTGGCTCATATGATTTAATTTTTTTTTTGATTTTTTTTTTAGATTGTTTTGATAGACATTTTTTTTATTTTGATAAACGTCTTTTTGGAAGAATTTATTTTTTAGTTTTTTATTTTTTATTTTTTTTAATTTTTTTAAGAGGTTTTTTTCATAAACATATTTTCTGAACGAGAACACAAATTTTAAGTACTTGGCGTCCCTTTTTACTTTTTTGAAAAAAAAGTATTTTTTGCTTTGTTTCAATATTCTGGACGAACGTTTATATTTGCTGTTATCCAGAGTAAACGTCGCTTCCTCATTTCTCTTAATCGCAATTCGATGTTTCTTTGGCCTTCACTTTTTTATCTGCCGTAGCGGAATTATGTATACGATGATTGCGTTAGGTTGCCTCAATATTGAAACTGGTGAACGATATTTTACCGTAAATTTCTGATCGAGTTACACGATAAATGAAAGTCGTTTGCTTGCAGCTCGACAAATGGCGTTGATGGAGCACGAGGGAAAAACGATAATGTACACAGCGATGGGAAGCGAGAGGCGTTAGTTCGGCCATCCGAGAAAGCGACGTCCCTTGGATTCCGTCATTCTCGACACCGGCGTCGCCGACAGAATAATAAACGACTGTAGTGAATTCATCGACAATTCTGTATGGTATAGCGACCGAGGTTATTTCGTGTAAAGTATCGGGAGGGTAGTCGATCGAGAAGAATCGAACGAGATTTGTAACGGGAATATCTTTCGTACTGCAGGAATTCCGTACAGACAGAGATATTTCTTGCACGGACCGCCTGGCTATGGAAAATCGTCGTTCATAACTGCCCTGGCTGGCGAACTCGAGCGTGCAATTTGCATGCTAAATTTGTCTGAGCGGGGCCTAACTGACGACAGGCTCAATCACTTGTTGGCCGTTGCTCCGCAACAGACGATTATTCTACTCGAAGACATCGACGCGGCTTTCGGCAACAGAGAAGAGAGCAAAGAGGGTGAGGAACACTCACTTTTCCGATCCGTTCCCATTGTATTAAAATGGGATAAATCGGGGTGATAAAATGATTTTTTTAACAATGAAAATTGGAGGTTTAACGTTTTTAAATACCTTTAAAATTTGGTCGTAACGAATTCTGGAAATATAGATCTGAAGTAATTCAGAACTTTCGATATCTTCGATGCGTGATTTAATCACAGCTCTATAAATAAAGATTTGCCGAAATCTCCTAGCTGATTCATCGTGAATTGTTAAAGAGGTGGCAAAACACCGCGATGGTAAAACAACTTTATATCCGGCGCGTATAACGGTTGGTTTTGAAATATCAACCAAAAACCTCCAGAAGGTTGAAATCAGAGTCGGTTTGGCGCTCCAATCGACTGTTCAAGTCGAAGTAGATTGTCAGAAAGCAACCAAAATCGAACGCTAAGTTTTACGGTTGGTTGGTCTCTGAGCGCAAGGATGTCATAAAAAAATTACCAAAATATCCATTTTGATATAGACATGTTTTCCGTATTTTTTATTTTATGGTAAAATCTGCGTTCGATGGACTGAACCGAGTGACCTTCAGCGGCCTCCTGAATTGTCTGGACGGTGTCGCGTCGACCGAGGCTCGAGTCTTGTTCATGACGACAAATTACCTCGATCGATTGGATCCGTGGTCGACGTCAAGGAGTACGACGGCTGGTGCAGCGTCGACCAGGTCGAACAGATGTTCCTCAGATTCTACCGGGGACCCGGCGAAACGACCGACGCCGTCGCTCGCGAATTCACCGAGAGTGTCATGAGATACAACAAGCCCGTCAGTCCGGCGCAGATTCAAGGATTCTTCATGTTTCACAAAAATAATCCCGAAAAAGTATTGAACAACGTGTCGCAAATATGGGAGCTCACATGATCGACGTCGAGGAGTCGCGCACTCACCGGAAAAAATAATTTACTGTAAATAATATACGAACATTTCTCAAAGTATTTCGCACACTGATAAAAGAATGCAGTTGAAGCAACTAAAGATTCGTGCAGAAACGTTGAAATAAATATTTAGTTGGTCGAGCAAAATATTTTAATGCCTCAAAAATATTTCGGTGAAATCATCGAAAAGATTGTTTAACTGACCAATCTTTTAGTTGTACCAACGAAATATTTATTTGAACGTTCCCACTGAACCTTTAGGTGATTCAGCCGTATTTTTTATCGGTGCGGTAATTGCTCGTGCTCGCTCAATGTAACGCGGACGTGTTTCGTTCGTCGAGCTCCGAAGTTGTAACATTTTTCACCCCAGTGACTAAATGCGCGAGAATAAAAGTACACGATTTTTGTCGTACCTCTTTGCGTCCGTCTTTTAATATAAAAAATTATCATTCACATGATGTATCACCGGTTATAATACTCTTGGAGCTTGCTACACATATAATGCGTATAAGATAGAATAGTAGAAAAAAAGTATGACAATATCTCTATCGTGCTCGAAACAGCGAACAATTGTTGTCTCGAGCTTCAAATAATTTTTTTTCTTTTTTTTCTTCTTTTTTCTCTCTTCTTCTTCTTTTTTTTCTTCTTTTCTTTTTTACATGGACTGCAGAATTGGTATGACCTGGAGCTTTACGAGGGCCGGAGTGACCTGGTCACGGATTATGTTCGATATTTAGCTGTGCATCGACACAGCGAAAAATTTGTGCAGCACATATCCTGGCGGCGTAAATTGCCATTTCGACCTCTACGAAGTCGTGCAAGTTCAAGCATTCTCCTCACGAATTCGTCGACGTTCAATATTTTGTCCAAGGTTCTTCACTCTGCTGGCAGACCCGGAGCATCCAGATACGCAGAAAATTGCTACTCTTGGCTTTACTCCCTCTTACAAAAACTGAAGACAGTCTCTACTTTCAATTTAGCCAATTATAATGTGCAGTTTTTAAACAAATTTAACAACAGATGTATGTAAATGGCTGACTACTATTGGGCAGACTAAACAAAATCAAGAAACAAATTAATTTTATGGGCGAGTTCTTTTATACGTCATCCGAATTTTGGACTTATTTGCGCATATTTCCGCACATCAGCGTCAGGCATCTCATGAACTGAGCCGTAGTTATACGTGCGCCTTCCACGACATTCTCGAAGACGAATCCTGAAATTATTCTGGTTGAAAGTTTCTATCGGCAAATATGTAAAAACTCAATGATTTCGTAAAAACACGTACGATTAGTAGCTTTTACCACCGCAGCGGGGATCGGTCGCAAAGTACCATTTCCTTTTGGAGTCATGGTTCGCAATTCTTCTACTCCAACAATACTACGCATGATGCGGCGGGTCATCTGCCGGGCGTCATTCTTCCATTCATTTTTAATATTGAATAGATCGAATTCCGAGATGAAAACCCCGCTTCCTGTGATTAATTCAACCTGGACAACAATAGGAATAGGTAGAAAATGTGGAACAAAAGGAAACACATCATTTATAAAAATATACGATGACGATTCGAAGATGACATGAAAATAAAGGAGTCTCAAAAATGAACGTGAGTTATCTTACGGGTGAGTATGAGGTGGGCCAATGAAATTGACATCCAATGAAAATCGTTGTTATTAATTAAAGAAGCAATTAAATTTAGTGGGGATAACGTTCAATCATCCACGATAAAGAATTGTACCGAAATAGATTGCAGGAAACGGCACAGAGAGGCAGACGAATGTTTGGAATCGTCGATTCTGATTTTTACAAAGACTCAAACTATTATTAGGTTGACAAACACCCCAAATGTATCATGCAAAATAATGATTATTAGGATATACCTTGTTCTCTGTGTTAGCAGGGATAACGTTTTCGTCCATGTTTTCGATGATGTTCTCGGCAGCGTTGTCGAGTAATTTTTCAGTCGTCCTGTTGGTTGCGTTGTTGACTACGTTATCGGTTTCACTACCGGCTGCGGTTGGGTTGTCGGCTTCGTTGCCGGTTGCATTGTCGACAGACTTATCGGCTTCATTGTCGGATGCGTTGTTGATTGTGTTGTCGGCTGCATTATCGGCTTCGTTGTAGTCAATGTTGCCGTCAACGTCAACGTTCAACGACTCCAAAAGTAGTCGATCATCTAAATCGAAATTATAAATATAAAAAACAAATTGCAGATATTTCAAATTATAAATATACAAAACAAATTGCAGATATTGCAAAATACAAATATTATAAATTACAAATATTACAAATCACAAATACAACAGCCCACTATTTGGTACAAGAACTTGGGTCAGAAGGGAAATACTAACTACTCATAGAATTCAAAATTCAAAATTTCATAAAATTTCATCGTTCGTCTATTTATTGTCGCCAAATTCCTAGATAATAATCTATATCTACAGAACTATTCAGTGTGGTAACAAACAAATTGGAGGAGCTCGTGTGTGCAGTCATTTTTGATATTTAATTGAAAATTTGAACGAATAATTAGAATTGATTCATCTATCTGAGTGATACTCGTCAGCTTGAGCTCAAGTCATTTTAAAGTTGCAGGCGATTTAACTTTTCACGTTTGATATATGCATATTCGGACATTTTTTCTAAATTTGAAACTAAAACCTTGCAATTTATATATCGGAATATAAATATGTCGGATAATTGCGTAGGGCGAAGGGAAGGGGGTAAGGATTTCAGGCGATATGTTTTTGTACCTGTATACATACCATTCATTTTTAAAATTTGCACTTGATAACGCCGAGAACCCCACTTCGCACTGATCCTTCCGTTTTTAGATTTTTTGATGTGATGAATCGGAATCACGCTCGAAGTTTTCGGATTCTCCTCCGTCCAAAGAACAAGGGCAAACATTCTTCAGGAATCTTCCACAGCAAGATACTTTGGTTATCGTTAAACACAAGGCGTTTCCCCTTTTCACCAAGCCTATGGATGACCGATAAAGTTATAAGTATTCTGGCGAAGAACGCGATGTAAAACGTATGTGATTTCTATAGAATGTAAAGTGACATGCTAAGCTGGCGTGAAGATGGCCAGCGACAACATTTTGTTTTAACGGCTTCTGTTTCAAGTTGCTATATTAATTCATATTTTACCGTTTGGTAACTAACTCGTTCAGCGTAATGACCTATGACGGAACTTTCGTCGTCTCTGAGCTCCCGATGTGCTTTCAATCTCGAAATTCTGGGCAATGTGGTTAAGAAACGTCCTATCTAAGCTCTGTGAATTTGACTGGTAAAATGGACAACGCTGCCGGTCCGCAGCTTGAATAATAGATTTTTCTTCTTTTTTACTGGTATGAAGTTTCAAATACATCGGTTGGTTATTGAACCATTTTATCTGAATTCAAAATGGTGCGATTCGTGCTTCAAAGGTTTAATAAAAACAATAACTTCTGTGCCTCCTTAACGTTATAAAAATGAAAGGTCTACGAATAATCTACATAGAAATGATGAGCTTACCAAAAATTGGAAAAGCTAGAACAGAACGGTTGAGAGGCTAGAAATAATACAGCGCGTGTATGTCGGGAGCTTTTGGCGGTCGTTTTTTTTTTGTCAAGCGTTAACTCACCTGGATATCGAGTTCCAGAGTCCGGAGCTCTTATCGTCCTCGGAGAGGATATCCATGTCGGCTTTGTCGGGTTTCTTCGAGACTTTGAGCTTGAGCACATGACTGCGAAGCGAGCTCAGCAGGACTTTGACGTCGATGCCGTTGTGTATTAGATCTGCCCTGGCGAAGACGCAAGAGCCACTCGCCCGGATTAGCTTTGAGCTGGAAGTATCCGAGATTGGCCATGACGATCGTGTCGACCATCACCGATTGGCTCTCGGTGCCAAGGGTGATCTGCAAACCCCTCGGCGGATTTCCCATGAGAGCCTCGAAGCAATGACCCTCCAGCAGAAGATGCTCGAGCTCTAACTCGCTGTGCACTCCCATCGCCACGTTGTCCAGCTTGATGTTGTTCAGATCGTAGACGCTGCTGACGACCTCGACCAGCCAATTTTCGGGCGCGTGAATGTGCTGCGTGAGCAGCGACGATGTCGGCAGCTTCGTGAACTTCGCTACCGCGCCGGCGAGCTCGCCGTTCGTGGAAAATTGCAGCTCGGGCTCGAGTACGAAACGGTAGAAACTCTTCAGTGGCATGTCGCTGTTCTTCTCGACGCAATTGAGGAATATTTTGATGTTGCAGTTGAACGATTTTTGGAGAGTCAAGAGTATCGAGCCGAGCTTCTGGGCTCCTCGGGACACCGGGTCGACGATCGCCATCAGGTTGAAGGCCACCTCGTCCGGATTCGGCGCTGGGACTTTTACGGCACTGTCGGGTGAAAATGTGAACTTTTGTTAATTAGGAAAAAAAATGGGACACATGAATATGCTGTTCGAGGTTCAGGACTTTGCCGCCGTGGACGGTGTGACCTGGGCCACTGTCCGCCGAACTACTCGGGGTCGTCTCGACCTACCTGGTTCTGTTCTTTTGCGGCGTGACGTTGCTCTTCTCTCGATCAAATCCCTTGAGAACTGCGGTGGAGAGATTCTTCTTGAGCTGCTGAGTTTTTATAAAGGAATCGAAGAGAGCGAGGACAACGTCTCGGTTGGTCGTCGTCCACGCGCCCTTGCGATCGTGAACTACCAGACGATGAGTCGACGTGTCGCCGCCGACTCCGGCGACGAGGGGATCGCGTCCGTAGCTCACCCGGACGACGCTGAGACGGTAACACTTCTCGACGGGCTGCCTCAGCGGGCTGCCTCTTCCTCCTCCTGGAAGGCGCTCTTGAGCCATATCTCGGCGTCGTTCAATTCGCAATTCATGCAGATAACCGACCACTCGGCTCTGGGCCGATGAATTAATAGGTCGTCACTGGGATGAAGAGACTGATTGTGCTCCGAGGAGCAGGCGACTCGTCCGCCGATCACCTCGAAGCCTCTCTGTATCGCGAAGGACCTCCAGTAGCTGACATTAAATCGGTGAAAATCCAGGGTCATCCTGACCTTCCGTTAGTGTCTGCTTAGCTGTTTCTTCCGCGTCGGTTTCGTCGCTCCGGACAGTATGCATTTGAGATTCTCGAACCATCTGAGGCGCGCTGGTCACGTTCGTCGAGCCAGTCTCGATCGGCTTCGTTCCGAGGGAGAGTTTGACGTTGAGGTTCTGCGATCGGAAAGCCCTGAAGGAATCGTGCTCCTGATTGCTCGATTATTCCGCCAATCGATCGGGCGCGCAAGGAATGGCCGTGTAATGGTTCCGCGAATCGCCGAGGCACATCCAAGCGAGTTTTATCGAGAGTCTTACGTTCGGCAAGTAAAGCAAGCGATAATCTTGATACGTGTTACTCGCGATCTTCTCGAAGCTCAGATTGCACCGAGCTATGTCGGGTTCCCAGCATGAACTGAAGGCGTAACGAAATTTGTCGATGTCCCAGTCGAGATCGTGGTAATATTTGAAGCCATGCCTCGCTCGACGACGATGTCGTCCCATGGTGGATCGAGCTCGATTCTCACGGTTCTTCGCGCTCCGGAGGGCGCTAGAGCCTCGGCACCGGACAAACGTCCCCGGATACTCAAACCCTCGACGAGCAACAGCGGCTGTCAGAAGTCCCTCAGCTGCAGCTTTCACTCGGCGCATTTTACCGCTATATCGCGAACCCACAGAGTGTTTAACTCGAGGCCGTTCTCCGGCCACGGAGTCTCGATGTCCATCTCGGCGTTCTTTTTGTTCAAACTGGCGTAGAGCTCCTCGACTTGGCCCTGGGGCAAAAGCAGGTGCGCCCTACAGAGCTCCTGGACCTTAGCGTCGAGCATCGCTTGACGCTTCAACGATTCCTTGTATTCGTCCTCGAGGAGCTTGTAGTTGTCCTGCAGACGCACATCGAACCGATCGTCGCTCACCTCGAAGACCCACTATTTTATCTGGAAATGAAAAAAATAAAAAAAATGATCGGGTAAGAATTCGACGTCCTTCAAGTACGGCTGGTGAACAATCGATTTATCTCGAGATTGACCTTTATCACGGGATGGCTCAAAAAAAAAATTGTCATTGATGTCTCATAATGTTGTCAGCACACACGACGATGCCTTTCATCCCACTGCAGCTAGTTTCCGTCACCTTAAATATCAGTGCTTACCGCAACTCTTCAGGATGAACAGCGCTTAGCAATTTGATGAACATGTGAACAGCTTTTTCTGAACTTTTACTACTTTTTTTCTGAACTTGTTACTATTTTTGATCCACCCCTGGTATTCTCCGAATTGTCCGCGGAGACTTGCCTTGGAGTTTTGGCCGCAACACTTCTGTGCATCATTTAATTTCTTCACAGACTTGTTGCAGAAGTACTGGGAGAACTTCTTGTAGCCTCCATCACCGGATTTGCTGAAAAATGAAATGAAATAAATGAAATTTTGTAACTTTCGCTTTTCACTCAAACTTCACTATTGCATTTATTTGTATTTATAAAGCTACACGGTTTTTTACTAGGAACTTGTACAAATTTATTATTTTTTATTTAATATTTTCTGTATGCATTTTTTACAAAATATTTTCGAGCAATAATGTACGCCTTCACTTGTCTCAAAATTAAATTCCATTCTATTCTATTGTATGCTTCGGCAATCAATTTATTTCATTATTTCTTTAAAGTGCTTAGGTGAATAAATACTCATTATTCACTGATAATACGTTAATAATTGTACAGGGGAGTTTAATCTTTTCAAACTGATGACAATTGACACTCACGTACTCACAGGTATATTTATGTTTTCTGCTCGAGTCTGACTTGAGGTGTAGCATCAGCCACCGGTGACGAATCGTACTCGTTCAATATCGTTCCTTTACCGCCGTTTCCACTCTTGACCTTTCTCTTTTCGTCCTTTGTAAATCGTTAGCGAGCGACCTGGAGGTCTTCTGTTGTGTTCTCGATGAATTTCTCGCTTCGAGCATCAATTCTTTCTTTCTGAGGACGTCCTCCCTCTCGCCGAGATCCTTAGAGTATAAGATGCGCTTGCGAAGTTCCTGTAGGCGTTGAGCCTCTTTCTTTCGATTCTGCAAATAATTTATTACCTTGAAACAAGTTTAGGGTTACACACAGAAAATTTATAATCAAGTTCAATTTACCATATTCGGTGTGGCCGGACAACTTGGTCTTCTTCGTGTTGCTCCGAAATATTCTCACTATCGTCCATTTCTCCTGTTGATTAATGTGGAGCGAATATATTTGATATACAATATCAAGCTGCTGCCGACGCATCTTGCAGCCAGTGTTGCACGGTGCCAAACCCGATCGTTGCCAAATCGTCGCACGATTCACATGGTCAATGTAAAACACTTGTCCATCACTGTCGATTCTCGCTTCCTAGGCTACGCATGAATAATAACAAATAAAAAATGTAAAAACGAATCAATACGAATCAAAACTTCTTTTATTATTTGGAAAAAATAACATAAATATTATTCTTTTTTTTCGTCCACCCACATTTTAATTGTAATTTAGGTTAACTTACTCTCTGACGCTTGGGCTGCGACGTGGTTTATTCTTGACTAAGCTAAGAAAAATAAAAAAATAATTATTATATATAAATGAAAAAATATTTAATAATATATATTTTGTTATAAAAGAGATATTTAAATATTCTTACAGAAAACCCTCCGCAGTACTCCGGACAATTTTCCGCGTGAACCCCACCGGAGGAGATGATAGCGCGAAGTCACTGGGCGGGCATAACCGATCACATGGTCGCACTGATGGAGGCCCACCCTAAAGCGCGCTTAAAACTGAATGCTGCATCTGGCATTTGTTTTAAACCTGAAGCTAGACAGAAAAACTTCGTGAACCGTCTTGACAACAGATATTTTATTTTAAGCGTAAAACGAAAATATATTTGCTCCGCAAAATTCAAGAATAAAAATGGACGATAATGAGAATATTTCGGAGCAACACGAAGAAGACCAAGTTGTCCCATCCACACCGAGTGCGGTAAATTAAACTTGATTATGAATTTTCTGTATGTAACCCTAAACTCGTGTCAAGATAATAAATTATTTGCAGAATCAAAAGAAGGAGGCTCAACGCCTAGAGGAACTTCGCAAGAGCATCTCAGGCTTTTTGGCTAAAATACGGGATGATCTCTTGATCGTTACATTCAAGTTGGAGGACAATCCCGTGCTCAATGCTGTTGTCTCCGATATCTACGATGTCGTTGAAGATATTGAATCGTTCAGAGTATAGAGGTGGAGAGAGAGAGAGAGAGAGAGAGAACAAGGATTGTTTGTTGTAAAATTAATTTGTGGCCTCACTGGGGTCTCGCTCGAGTACACGGTCAATAATATTTATAATTCAAACAATTATAATTATAATTAATAAACACCGCATTATTATAAATTTCATTTTTATTCACCCGTTCCCTCCTTACGGTACACAATGACAAATCTCCGACGCTATTTAACGGCTTCCCGACGGCGACGCACGCGCGTTAAGAACATGTGCAATCCCGCGGTTTTTGTTACCTCGTAAGAAAAACTGTAATCAACTTTTCTCACTGATTCTGGCACGTACGGTCCAAAAAAAAGTCTCATCGGAAGCCGAGAAGATGATATCCGTTTCCGATTAAACTTTTTTTTTAGGGCATACATACGAGAACCTATGAGAAAAGTTGATTACAGTTTTTGATACCGACTGAGCACGGGATGGTCGGGGAGGAAGCCGCGATATTTGGAAAGCTGCCCGCGTGCTTCTTTTCTTTTGTTTATTTATTGTCGTCATCCCCGTTCGCTGCGTTGTTAGTGCGACAATGGCAGAGCAACCAGAACGAAATATTTTTGCCAATTACAATCCGCAACTTCGAGGCCGAATTGTTGGTTTGTGGCAGGCAGTATTAGTTGAAGAAGTAATCGACTCAGTATTTCTGCATGTAAATTGATTCATTAATAATATGTGTGTGTTCTGATTACTTATTATGCACGTTATTGCAATGCATGTTGTAAAAAAGATCATATTATCTGATAATATATAATATCGTATTTGTGTGACATTATATCTGAGCATATTATAATCTTATCTGATCATATATTAATCATATTTGAACATATATGGGCTATCTGGTGTCACATTTTAACAAGATTATTTTCGTATCCTCATAAATGATGTGGATTAATAAAGGTAAGAAACTTACTTTATTTCACTCGGTGGGAAAATGACGGTCTACGGCCGCGAACAGTGCGCCTGTTCGACGCTCGTGCTGCTGCCGCCGCTTCGGCCAGCCAGCGGAGAGAGGAGACTGTTCCTCTGAGAAGAGCTTCAATAACAATTATTATAAATAAAAAAAAATGAATCAAAATGTATTATGTATAAAATTTATTCCTCATGCATAGAAATGTTTTCTCACTGCGCGCTTCCCCACTGTTTCTCGATGGATAATAGCGATCCCTGATATACCGACTGGACCAATCTGTGTGCGATTCGCAGTCAGCTGATTATTGACTATTACCAGGTGCTTGTGGGACTAGCTGATAAGCTTTGTTCTCGATTTATTATCCCGTAGATATATTCAGAAATTAATTCTAAAATCTTACGACGATGACGACTTACGGATTAAAGAATTTTTGTTTGTGTTTTTTAATTTAAATCGGTGTCCGCATGTAACGGTGCTGTGGAACTTCATCACTTTTGATCAGGTTGGTGTTTAACCCGAACCCATTCAAAAAATCAACAGCTAATAACCTATCTAGGTAATTGTCACGATGGGTCACCGATGACGAGGGATCAAAATTTCAGTTCGTAAATTACACATGGAGGTAAGCCGCCGTTGGATTTTGTAATGCAAGTATCGTACAGTGAATTTTACTGACGATCGTTATTTATACATGTTTATTTTAATTTTTTATTTTATTATTTCGTACACCCAGTTTGCGAATTTGATTGTAAATTTACAAGCATGTTTGACAGTAAGGAGATCTTGGCTGAAAGTAACATTCTGTTTGCAGTATCGCTGAAAGTTTGCTAAAGAATTGGAAGACGCTATACCAGTGGGGGAGAAGATGCTGTTCACATCTACAGCCGGTGACGCTATCGAGGCGTGTACATTTTTCAGTACAGCTTGTCAATTTGAGGTACCAAACGCATTGGCCAGTGTCCGAAAAACCTTGTTTCAAGTATTCAGTCGCGATCGATCGGTTCGCAACAACGTTGCAACTGTTTACCGAGAGATTTATCTTGAGAGCAAAGAAGCTAATCAATCTTGAAGGCAAGAAACATCGACGTCCGTAAATGGTCTCATAGAACTACTGCGAGGGTCAAAGCCCGGACAAAGTTCAGCTCCGTGCCAACTCATCGGTGCTTGGCGTGCCGATCGACAAATCGGTGATAAGGAGCTTCAGGTTTCTATTTTACTCGACGGTATAATATTTTTTCATCTATTTCTTAAATTGCTTCGAAGCTTTATTCATTTTATCGTTCTCACAGGTAATACCGATGACGCATCCAGAGGATAGTGGAACAGCTCCGATGCTTCTCACGGTGGCAGCTGCAGCGGAATACAGTTTACTTACTGGAAATCTCGAGGTCTCGATTGAAGTTGGCCTCAGCGAACGGGGCAGGAACTCTGGACACCACGCCGTTAAATGCATCGCAACGACATGTCGCGACTCCGGCTAATGCCAGTCAAACTCTACGAATTCAGGAGGTAGGCCGAGATCAATCGACAAATAGAACACGATTCGTCATAAGGTTTTAAAAAATCGAATTAGTATATCAATAACAAGACTCGTTTTCCATTGATAGGGCAATAATACTAACAGTACAATCAGTACCGAGGACAATGAGGAGGAAGCTTTGGAAGGTGCGGTTTATTTGGAAGGTACGAATTTTCCAGGAAATAGTTGATTCTTTAAACAATCTGTATTTAAGCGGTGACGGAATGCTTGCGAAATTCGTGTACGTTTAGCAAAAATCAATTTCCTTACTCGAACAATGTTCGATTGTACACATTACAGTGTATAATTGGACTAATTTATTATTTACAGACCACTCGTATCAGACGTCTCTCGCCACCCGGAAAAATATAACGACGAGCAATCGCAAGTCTGGGGAGTTCTTGCCCTCAGCAAAAATGATGACCATCAGCTCGACATTCTGCGTCGAATCCGTGAAACTTTTGGTAACGGTGTTGGAGCGATCGATCGATCTTAGAATTCGGGCAAATGTTCTTATCGGACTTTGCGACCTCACTACGACATTCCCTAATCGGGTGGAACCTTAGACCAGGCACATTTACGGCAGGTCAGTCTCGCCGATATAAATACTTTCACAATTTTACGACGAATTTTCCAGGAAATAGTTCATTTTTAAAACATTTTTTTTATAGGCTTCGCGACGATAACGTTAAAGTACGCAGCACTCGCGTGCGAATGCTGTTGACTCTTATAATGCGAGAAACGATACGTGTAAAAGGTAATGTTTCGGGGCTCGCTCTCAGCATTATCGATCCTGACAAACGAATTTGCGTGGATACCAAACAATTATTCAAAGATCCAAGCTGCAAAGGAAACTCCCTTTACAACGTAATGCCCGATATAATATCTCGACTCACGGATCCCGAGCTGAATCTTGAAGAAGATGACTTGCAGAAAATTATAAAGTGAGTATCGTTATTCGAGCGCAATCGAATCGAGAGTGCAGATGTTTATAATTTCTTTCTTTTGTCAGATACATATTGGGACTGTTGCAAAAGGAAACACAAATCGGTAAAATAATCGACGAGCTATGCTCGTGTTTCAAATTGGCTACAACAGAGCGTCAGTGGCGCGACCTCTCTTACTGCCTCTCGCTACTTCGATTCGGCGGAAAGAGTGAGGAGACTAAGATGCTACAGTTTCGTGATCCGATCTTCTATCCTTTTTTTTATTAATTTTTTAATGGATTTTTTTTCCAATTACTCATAGGCATACGACGACTGATGGAGAGTTTGCCGCTTCTAAAAGACATGATACATCACGAACGAGTGCTCAAAGCTCTGAATACGGTAATCGAAGTGACGAAACGAAAGCCGAAGGCAAAACTAGCGTGTCTCGAGCTTGAACAGAAGCGGCAATGCCACCTCCACCCATCCCCAGACACAAGAAACAGAGGAAGAAGAGCAAACCGCAGAGAAACAGCAGCAGCAGCGAGGAAGACGATGACGAGGAGGACCACAACGACAGTACCCCTAACATGAGTAAGATACGATTACAACGCAAACATTGAGCAATTAAAATAAAGACATCGCTTTGCTGACTCTTTGAAAACCGAAAGCCACCAGTCGCAAGCATGCCTTAGATTCCGACTCCGATTCCGACGAGGGCGCCAGCTCGTTCCAGCAAACATCGAAAACACCTGTCAGAGGGACGCGTGAGTTATTTCTATCACCCTCAGTTTACATAATTGTACTCCTGAAATATTTCTCGTCAATGTTTATTTTTTTATCAGCAACGAGAAGTCGAGCAAAGAGGAAACAACCCACGGCATTTCCAATGTCAACTCCTGCGAAATTCAGGACCAAAAGGATCAAACAATGTCGCGTTACACCTGTCGCACGTCCGACTCTGCGACGCCGCACAGAGTCTCCGCGAGGGTGGCCAATTCCGCGACAAAACGCCGATAGTGTCAACGTCGAGAGAAAAAAAGAAGCCGATAATGGACACATTAGCTATTAATGTGCGGTTTTTTATTACGGCATATCGCGGCTAGCACTGCGTTTGAATGTCATTGAACGCCCCTCGCTGGATGACGATAAGACGGTTGCTTGCGCGCTCGAAGCTCGCTTGCCAGACGTCTTTGTATCAGTATTGGAAGAAGACGGAGGTTCGACCGGAGTTGTAGTACTTTGCAACAATGATGCTCGATCGTCGTACATAGATTTTTCACGCTCGAAACATTGCTCGTTGAATCTTCCCATTCCCGGACGGTAGATCTCCATCGCTGGGCGGTCCTTCGTTTAATGTAATAAACCAATATATAAATACATTTTTTTAACTGACAGAATGCTACACGAGATTAAACGAACGATCATAATCTTTACCTTGTTTCGAATCGTGCTTTCCAAACGCAGATCTTTCTTGTACAAATTTAATTTTTTATTTTGCATTGATGAATTTCTGCCGCTATGAGAGTAAACTAAATGAAAAGCATGGCGAAATAAAAAAATGTTTAATAACAAAAAGTAATGGAGGATATTTTTTATTTCCGACTACTCCGCGAAAAAATCACTTCCTTTTGGAGTGTTAAAAATTCACAATATTGCAAGATTACTTTTGCAGCTGCAAGAATTTTTAAGGTCCTTAGAAAAAACACTGCCAGCGAGATGCTGCTCCACCTTCACCAACGTCTTCCCTGGCGTTCGGTAAATCGGTAATCGAAACTTGGCCGGCGATCGCCGACGAGTCATCGTGAGGTGAGCTTTCGCTTGAAACTTCAACATCGATCTTCTTGTCCTTCCAGTCCGAGCTATGGCGTTCTTCTTTTTTAAAAGTGGACTTTGTCGAGTTTCCCTTGCCGCATGCGTCGCCACCGCCTCCTCTCTTATTCTCCGATAATCTCTTCTTTTCTAATCTCATTTTCTCGTAACTCTTGCCACGTTTCCCCTTGAGTTTTTTCTCCTTAGATTCTCTCTGCTCGTCTTTATTCTCGTTCCTCCTATCATCTTTCGGATACTTTTCCTCGAACTTTTTCTCCCCCTTCGTCCCTTCTCTGTCTCTATCGTCTTGTGTACCATGCGCCCTTTTTTTTCCTAGAGCCTCTTTTGATGCTTCGCATCCCTGATTCTATCCTCGCCTCTTTCTCGACCAAATGGCTGCTGCTGCTGCTGCTGCTGTTGCTGCTCGACTTGCCGCACTTTTTCGTCCCGCTCACGGCCTCCTATCTTCTGGCGGATCTTTTCTTCCGTCTTATTCCGCGCTTTCGCCTCCTTCGACGGTGACTTATCCTTCTCTTCCTTGACGCGATTTCTTTGATCTCGCGGCAAAAATTCTTTCTCCATTTCTGGATTCTTTAGGACCTGTAACAAGTTTACACAATAACCGGACCAATTTTACTTTCCGGTGTCAATTATATCCGAGTCAAAAATTCGAACCCCAATGGCTTACTTGATCCCATTGAAAATTTTATGCGACATGTTTAATTAAAATTTCTTTTTTTTTTAACGGAACCGAATGATGATTCTATTCGGATGCTCCATTTTCCCAAATGTGACGCAGATTGGCTGAGCGAGTTTTTGGCACAACTGCAAAGAAGAGGTTATGATTTTTATTTTTCTGTACTTTTTAAAATTCACGGTGAATATATTACTTACTCTTTAGCTGAAGTCGGCACCGTTTGTGTCCGCCGGTAAAAGCGGCATTTCCGCGTCTCCGAGTAATTTCAACTTGGCTGCCTCTTCTGCCGGGATTGTCGCGACAGTCGAAAAACGAGCGAGGCTCGACGATGTATTTCTTTGCTTTCCGATAGTATCTTCCTCCGGATAGGCAAGCGTTCGTCTTTCCGCGAGCGGAATTCTCCGCAGCTTTCTTTCCACTCTCCAACGAGGGTGCGCCACTCCGGCTTGACCCTCGATTGAGATTTTTGAGACTAATACTCTTGCGACGCTTTCCTCAGATTAACGGCGAAAGATTGCTCGATGTTTTTCGAATCGAGTGAAGGAGATTCGTAGTTACTCTCAAAGTGCCGAGCCTTTTTTAAAATCGATTTCCCGCTCGACTGTATCCCGATAATTTCAATGCGGGAATTGAATTCGGTCATTAAGGTGGTGAAATATTGAAAATACTGGAAACCAACGTTAATCACCTTCGATATCGTCAGTTTGTCCTTCGCCCAGCATCCCTCAAGATCTCGACGGCGCCGTTCTTCCCGATTTTCGTCTTTTAGTCTCTGTTTCTCTCGCTTCTTCCGAGTAATCTGCAAAAGAATAAATAATTTATAAAAAACGAATGTATAAATTGTCGTTGCGCACAAAATTCATACAAATAAAACAATACTCAAGGTCGTTTTCGTCATTTAGCGAACAGCGGGCCAAAATGGACCGTTTTTACCAACTTTTCATGGCACGAAAAAAAAGTTTCATCTCGTACAGAGGACGCTGTCCCGTTTTGCCCCGCTTAATCGTTACTCACTGTCGGCAGGTCGATAAGAATATTCCGTCTTTCAGGTCGATAAGAATATTCCGAATCGCCTTGAGATTCCGCAGGCTCTCCAAGACATTGCAAGGATCCGTCTCGACGCTACCGCGCACTTGACAGCCTTCTTCTTGCTCACCCTCTTCTTCGTTAATATCTCTGAAAAGGCGCCAACTCCGCAACCGCCGTATACTCCGTACCCTTCGAGTCGACGAAAACGTAATTGTCAAGTTTGAATACGAATATGTCTCGCCGATCCGTGAAATTTATGTACGCCCGGAAGAAGGCGTGTCGACCGAGCAACATATCCGAGTCTGATTCATCGACGGAGGCAATCGACGTATCACGACCTGCAAAATAAATTGTATTTCAAGTTAAAAAAAAAAAATGAATTCCAATAGCGGCGTCACGATCTCAGTCACCGTTGTTCTCTGTAATGTATTTAAATTGTGTCGTGTAAAAAGAGTAATCCGTCGAGATTAAATAAAATAAATAAATAAAACAATCTTCGATAAAGTTAAATAGGCAAATTTTTCATTGCAAAAATATATCTCGGAAATTTACGGAGGACGAATCGACGATGACTCCGATTCACTCAGTTACCCTCTCAACGAGGTTTTGACCGTCGCAACCGCGCCTGAACCGAAAGGTTTGGCGAATAAAGCGGAGCGTCCGAACACGCAGGGCGACTTACTTTGGTCATGACTTGACATTTTTCCTTCTTCATATCACGGATTTTTGCAGGAACGTTCGGCGTACTCGCTTGTGTCTCTGCTTGCACCAAAGGACTGCTCCTCGTGCTACCGCTGCTGCTGCTGCTGCTTTCCGTTTGCTGACTCTCCTCCGGCATTCGTCGTCCTCTCGATTGTCCTCGCTGAAACGCTCACCACTCACTTTCGCTAACTTTACTAATATTAAAAAATGAAATTGAATAAAATAGGTTTTTTTAAAATCACAATTCTAAAAAAAAAAACTTGTCGAAATTACCTTTGACTGCGTGCGCATCGAAGGATTGGGACGTACGTCAATCGTCATCATCGTTGGAGGGCACGAAAAGATCGTTTTCCTCCAGGAAGTTAGCGTTCTTGTTTATAGCAGCGTTGATTCGACTCTCTCAGCTGGAAAAATTTACCAACAAATCAATGTTGAATGCATGAATCCATTAAAATACAATTAAGTACTCTGAATTTTGACCGGCATCGCGACCCGGTGATCGTCGTCGTAGGATCCAATAACGTAAACCCCTCGTTTTTTCATATATGTAAACCAACCGGAGCCAGAGATTACGGAAGAAGGCCGTAACGTCACAGCCGAAGAGTAATAGAGATAGGCGAGCATAGAGGCATAGTGAAAACTTCCCAGATAGACAACTGACGGCACGGGGTCGACTCGGTGATAGCACGGACTTGGACGTCGTGCCGGCACAATACAGACGTTTCCGCATGTGACTATTTTGTGACGGCACAGCATGGATCTGTGCAAGCACGTTCTGGTATCAAAACGCCGTGCCGTCAAAATATCGTCATGTGCGTCCGCAAGTGACGATATTGTGACGGCACGGCGTGGCGAATGCACGTTTTTCTATCTGGGCTTATACATGGTGTCCAGTAAAAAGTCCGTAGGAAATTCCAGAACATTCAAGGATAATTTCCAAAACATTTACGGGTTGTGTTAACCCATTTATAAAAAATGAAACTATGCATATCGCGCGCGACGTACGAAATAAGATGTAGTTCGATAAACGTTTTCGTTTGCGTTGCAATCGGTTCAGAAAGGAAAAAAAAACTACTGACTACCCATATAGCACGCAATATTTTGAAATAATTTTAAAAATATTTTCGATCTTTCAAATCTTACGAAACATTTCTGAAATATATGAAAATAATATTTTGAAATATTCTATAAAGATATTCCAATGAAACGTTTCTCAAATATTTCAGAAACATACTTAATCTTTCAACACATCTGAAATGTTTCTGAAGCATAGAGATAAGAATGTTAAGCAAATCGGCCTGGTAATGCAATCTTTGACATTTCGTTGAAATTGTTTAAAAAAAATTCGGAAACATTTCAATGCAACATTTATGACTGGACGAAAAAATGTTTTCAAAATGTTTTAAAAACATTTTACAAATATTGTTGAATATCGGTAAAATATTTTTCGTCTTTCAAAACAATATTGTTGAAATCTTTCAAAAATATTTCCATGCTATGTGGATATGCACGAATATATGTATATATTTTACCGACACTGAGATACACATTTTTTTAAAAAGGCCAAAAAGTAATATACATTTTTCGAAAGACACCGAGGAAGACACTGAGGAAGACACCGAGGAAGACACCGAGGACGACACCGAGGAAGACACCGTGGAAGACACCGAGGAAGACACCATGGAAGACACCGAGGAAGACACCGAGGAAGACACCGAGGAAGACACCGAGGAAGACACCGAGGAAGACACCGAGGAAGACACCGAGGAAGACACCGAGGAAGACACCGAGGAAGACACCGAGGAAGACACCGAGAAAGACACCGAGAAAGACACCGAGAAAGACACCGAGAAAGACACCGAGAAAGACACCGAGAAAGACACCGAGAAAGACACCGAGAAAGACACCGAGAAAGACACCGAGAAAGACACCGAGAAAGACACCGAGAAAGACACCGAGAAAGACACCGAGAAAGACACCGAGGAAGACACCGTGGAAGACACCGTGGAAGACACCGTGGAAGACACCGTGGAAGACGCCGTGGAAGACGCCGTGGAAGACACCGACGAAGATACCGACGAAGACACCGAGGAAGATCTCGATCCTGACTCGTGTGAGACTCATGTGAGACTCGATTGCAGCACTCGCCTTCGGCTCGTGTGGCAGTCACACGCGTCAAAAGAAATTTAATCGCACTTGTATCGAAAATTACTATTATTTACCAAATCAACCTGGGTTTATCCCTACACATCGTGGTTCAACCCGCGATTTTATATATGATTGAACTAACTCTCTAAAGCAGACGGATTTTTTTTAGATTTAAAAATAATTATTTGTAATTAAAGAACGGAATTTATTAATCGGCGGAAAGTTAAAAATATGAAAAAATTCTGAATAATTATGCGTTACATATAAGATTTTTAAAAGAATTCAGCCGAAGTGGCCGACATCACCTTCTATTTTTTTCGAATTATTTTTCTAAAAAAACGATGAAAAGAATTAGAAAACAAAATAAGTCGATTATGGAAGATTGTTTGACCATTTTTATATGCATTTCTGCATTTTTGAGAATTTTTCAGATTTTCCCGAAGTTGTCATTTTTTTTTAAGTTTGAAAAAGAAACTCTTTCGAAAAATCTGAAAGAATTATCAAACATCCAGTGTTGCATACAAAAATGGTTAAACCCGTAAAATGCATAGCCCGTATAATGGATAGTCCATAATCGACCGACTTTCTCTTCTAGTATTTTTTTCATGGTTTTTACGAAAAAAAATCGAAAAAATTGAAGTCAATTTCGGCTCACTCCGGCTCAAGTCTTAAAAATTCTTATTTGTGACACATAATTTTGCAGAATTTATTCAGATCAATAAATTCCTTTTTTTAATTATAACTAATAAACAATCCGGAAAAATTGAAAAAATATCCGAGTGCTTTTGAGAGTCAACTCAGCCATTTAAAAATCGTTGGCCGAATGCAAGATGGGAAGGGTCAGATCCAGGTCAAAATGGCACGAAATGCCCCATATATTTTTTTATTACGATTTTTTTCGTAGTAAAAGATACAAAATTTGGTTAGTTACTTTGATTTTTTATCAGTGTAAGAACCAGATATTATCGGTTAACTGGAACAGGAAAACAGATCAGCGAAGAATCTACCGATTGGCTGTGCGATCTACGCACTAATACGATTGACCTCATACTAGAATCCTTTGATTGTCGCAAAGGTTCACGGCTTTCGAGAACGACTTTATCGTCAATCCGGGCAGACTCCGAGAGATCTTTGCTGGACCATTCAGCATCCACCGAGCTCTTCGCGATGCTCTCGTGCAGCCTCGAAGAAACGGATTGCCTCTCCGAACGAACCCGACGCTGAGGACGGTTCGCGCGTTATTCTTTTGTTCGCTTTTCGCCCTGCCGAGACGCCCGCTCTTCGCTTCTTGAAAGATCTCAGTCTATCGGAATCGCAGCTGAGTTTTATTCAGAGCGACAAGCGGCCGAATTGGGCGCCGCGCGATCGCGGCGAAATGCTGGTGAAATCTTCCACGTAGTGAAGTTTCTTTCCGGGATAGTCGAGGATGTCTCTGAGGCTCAGATTTGCCTCGGCCACTGCGTAGGAGCCGTTCTTGTCCGGTTGCGAAACGTGGATTCGAAAGGGCACGGATCGCGAGAGGAGGCGGTCGAAGAACTCGAAGAGCTCGGTCAGTCGATAAATGGACGACGTGTCGAAATCGTACCGCGGATATCTGCGGAAGGGCGTGAAAGCTGTCCTCTGATTCCAGACGTCCCAGCTCACGAACAACGTGAGCTCTTCGATCCTCTCCTCGGCGCACAGGATACCGGAAACCTACGAATATCATTGGTTTCATTAATTTCGGAAATTCAGGCGCATCGAACTCTATGACGATTAAGGTTTCACGAAGAGAAGAAAAAAATGGCGCATTTTTTTGGCAATTAAAAGATTTAAAAAAATATTACTTATGGTTTTAAATGAATTTTTTTCCTCTTGGCAACGGAAGTGTTAATTTTAGAATGAAGTGCAGCAAGATTTAATTTTACTGACGGCTGAGGAGAGTTTGAGGCGTACGACGTGAATTTCCAGGAGGGCCTGATCATTGGTAATCAGTATTGGATAGGGACCAGTCCGACAAATTATAGTTTCGTTGGCGCAGCTCTTGTTCCAGTCGTTGCGGGTCCATCCGGAGTTCCTTCCGCTCTCATAGTTCTGCAATTTTTTGAAGTAAAATCATTTAATCACTGTATCTCCCAGTGACTCATGAGCGAATTACCATTGTCACCATTCGCGACTATCTTGGTAGCCTGAGCGAACGGGAAGCTCCTATCTGTGATTTCCACTTCGTCGTTCGAACAATAAATCTTTTCACTTATCGGCAAATTCCTGTTGATCCTAAAAGCCAGCGATTTTCTCACCTACGAGCCAGAGGACCTGAGGGAAAAAAATAAAATTTTGCACGAGCTCCGTATACATCCTTCGGAGCAATAACTATGAGAAAAATATTCAGCTACGAGAGATCGATCAAGTGGAAGTAAAAAAGAAAAAATTTTTTATTATAAAATTATAATTTTTATTATTAATTTAATAAAATTAATTTAATAAATAAATACTTGTTGGCAGACGATCACCTGAAAGAGATGATAATCCAGTATGCTCCAAGCCAGTGCGGCAGCTCTTGCAATGCAGACAAACACATTTTAAAACAACTATTGAAGCCGTCACACCTCGCATTCTATTTTAAAAAAATACTGTTTTATCTGTCACTTTATTTTCAATATAGCTTTAAGCTTCATATTTTAGCCCGGACTTTAAAAAGATTGTAATTAACTTAGAGGTTATGAAGACCACGAAACACGATCGGCACTTTTCATGGTAAAAATACCTGACAAGTATTTACCAGTGACAATTAAATAAATCACGACTTTATTTACCGTTAAAAAAAAAGTTAATCTTTTAAGAGTTTTTAATGAACGCGGAATATATTTTACACTCTCACCGTAGCACAAATTATGGTTCTGTTTAAAAAATATCGCGCAACCCGAAACATTAATTACGCGTAATTACCCGTACGATATAAAAATTTACTTATTTTTATCACTTTTTACTTTTCAACCACTATAACATTTATGTTAATAAACCGAAAAACTCGACAATGTGACAGCTGTCGCGATATTCCTGGTTCAATTCCGCCGTACCCTGTGTCCTCCAGCGCCATGGGGCATTAACTATAAACTATTGAGCTAGATAGGAAACATACTACTGGCTACAGAATCAAGCTCAATTATCAGGTCCAGGCATCAATGACGGGCAGTGTACCATGGGTGAGAACGTTGCTTCAATTCGGTTAAGGGTCCTGGTGAAAGATCTGCCGCCCTTACTCGTACAGATTCTAAAGAACTACCATAAACTTTCATTCTTCCTGCTTGTGCTGTTCGCCGAATTGAAGCTGCCTCGAGATATGGTTCACGTGAAACCTTATCGTCTTACGCAACTCGTACCATGGGTGAGAACGTTGCTTCAATTCGGTTAAGGGTCCTGGTGAAAGATTTCCCGCCCTTACTCGTACAGATTCTAAAGAACTGCCATAAACTCTCATTATTCCGGTTTGTGCTGTTTGCCGAATTGAAGCGGCCTCGAAACATGGTTCACGTGAAACCTTATCGTCTTACACAACTCGTAAGATGGGTGCGGACTTTGCTTCAATTTAGTTAGGGGTCCTGGTGAAAGATCTCCCGCCCTTACGCGTACAGCTTCTAAAGAACTACCATAAACTTTCATTCTTCCGGTTTGTGCTGTTTGCCGAATTGAAGCTGCCTCGGGATATAGTTCACGTGAAACCTTATCGTCTTACACAACTCGTAAGATGGGGGCGGACTTTGCTTCAATTCGGTTAAGGGTCCTGGTGAAAGATCTCCCGCCCTTACTGGTACAGATTCAAAATAACTACCATAAACTTTCATTCTTCCGGTTTGTGCTGTTTGCCGAATTGAAGCGGCCTCGAGATATGGTTCACGTGAAACCTTGTCGTCTTACGCAACTCCTAAGATAGATGGGTCAGAACGTTGCTTCAATTCGGTTAAGGATCCTGGTGAAAGATTTCCCGCCCTTACTCGTACAGATTTTGAAGAACTGCCATAATCTCTCATTCTTCCGGTTTGTGCTGTTTGCCGAATTGAAGCGGCCTCGAAACATGGTTCACGTGAAACCTTATGGTCTTACGCAACTCGTAAGATGGGGGCGGACTTTGCTTCAATTCGGTTAAAGGTCCTGGTGAAAGATCTCCCGCCCTTATGCGTACAGCTTCTAAAGAACTACCATAGGCTTTTATTCTTCCGGTTTGTGCTGTTTGCCGAATTGAAGCTGCCTCGAGATATGGTTCACGTGAAACCTTATCGTCTTACCAACTCGTAAGATGGGGGCGGACTTTGCTTCAATTCGGTTAAGGGTCCTGGTGAAAGATCTCCCGCCCTTACTGGTACAGATTCAAAATAACTACCATAAACTTTCATTCTTCCGGTTTGTGCTGTTTGCCGAATTGAAGCGGCCTCGAGATATGGTTCACGTGAAACCTTGTCGTCTTACGCAACTCCTAAGATAGATGGGTCAGAACGTTGCTTCAATTCGGTTAAGGATCCTGGTGAAAGATTTCCCGCCCTTACTCGTACAGATTTTGAAGAACTGCCATAATCTCTCATTCTTCCGGTTTGTGCTGTTTGCCGAATTGAAGCGGCCTCGAAACATGGTTCACGTGAAACCTTATGGTCTTACGCAACTCGTAAGATGGGGGCGGACTTTGCTTCAATTCGGTTAAAGGTCCTGGTGAAAGATCTCCCGCCCTTATGCGTACAGCTTCTAAAGAACTACCATAAGCTTTTATTCTTCCGGTTTGTGCTGTTTGCCGAATTGAAGCTGCCTCGAGATATGGTTCACGTGAAACCTTATCGTCTTACGCAACTCAAACCATGGGTGAAAACGTTGCTTCGATTCGGTTAAGGGTCCTGGTGAAAGATCTGCCGCCCTTACTCGTACAGATTCTAAAGAACTACCATAAACTTTCATTCTTCCGGCTTGTGCTGTTCGCCGAATTGAAGCTGCCTCGAGATATGGTTCACGTGAAACCTTATCGTCTTACGCAACTCGTACCATGGGTGAGAACGTTGCTTCAATTCGGTTAAGGGTCCTGGTGAAAGATCTCCCGCCCTTACTGGTACAGATTCAAAATAACTACCATAAACTTTCATTCTTCCGGTTTGTGCTGTTTGCCGAATTGAAGCGGCCTCGAAACATGGTTCACGTGAAACCTTATCGTCTTACGCAACTCGTAAGATGGGGGCGGACTTTGCTTCAATTCGGTTAAGGGTCCTGGTGAAAGATCTCCCGCCCTTACGCGTACAGCTTCTAAAGAACTACCATAAGCTTTCATTCTTCCGGTTTGTGCTGTTTGCCGAATTGAAGCTGCCTCGAGATATAGTTCACGTGAAACCTTATCGTCTTACGCAACTCGTACCATGGGTGAGAACGTTGCTTCAATTCGGTTAAGGGTCCTGGTGAAAGATCTGCCGCCCTTACTCGTACAGATTCTAAAGAACTACCATAAACTTTCATTCTTCCGGCTTGTGCTGTTCGCCGAATTGAAGCTGCCTCGAGATATGGTTCACGTGAAACCTTATCGTCTTACGCAACTCGTACCATGGGTGAGAACGTTGCTTCAATTCGGTTAAGGGTCCTGGTGAAAGATCTCCCGCCCTTACTGGTACAGATTCAAAATAACTACCATAAACTTTCATTCTTCCGGTTTGTGCTGTTTGCCGAATAGAAGCGGCCTTGAAACATGGTTTACGTGAAACCTTATCGTCTTACGCAACTCGTACCATGGGTGAGAACGTTGCTTCAATTCGGTTAAGGGTCCTGGTGAAAGATCTCCCGCCCTTACTGATACAGATTCAAAATAACTACCATAAACTTTCATTCTTCCGGATTGTGCTGTTTGCCGAATTGAAGCGGCCTCGAGATATGGTTCACGTGAAACCTTGTCGTCTTACGCAACTCGTAAGATGGGTGCGGACGTTGCTTCAATTCAGTTAGGTGTCCTGGTGAAAGATCTTCCGCCCTTACTCGTACAGATTCAAAATAACTACCATAAACTTTCATTCTTCCGGTTTGTGCTGTTTGCCGAATTGAAGCGGCCTCGAGATATGGTTCACGTGAAACCTTGTCGTCTTACGCAACTCCTAAGATAGATGGGTGAGAACGTTGCTTCAATTCGGTTAAGGGTCCTGGTGAAAGATTTCCCGCCCTTACTCGTACAGATTCTAAAGAACTGCCATAAACTCTCATTCTTCCGGTTTGTGCTGTTTGCCGAATTGAAGCGGCCTCGAAACATGGTTCACGTGAAACCTTATCGTCTTACGCAACTCGTAAGATGGGGGCGGACTTTGCTTCAATTCGGTTAAGGGTCCTGGTGAAAGATCTCCCGCCCTTACTCGTACAGATTCTAAAGAACTACCATAAACTTTCATTCTTCCGGCTTGTGCTGTTCGCCGAATTGAAGCTGCCTCGAGATATGGTTCACGTGAAACCTTATCGTCTTACGCAACTCGTACCATGGGTGAGAACGTTGCTTCAATTCGGTTAAGGGTCCTGGTGAAAGATCTCCCGCCCTTACTGGTACAGATTCAAAATAACTACCATAAACTTTCATTCTTCCGGTTTGTGCTGTTTGCCGAATAGAAGCGGCCTTGAAACATGGTTTACGTGAAACCTTATCGTCTTACGCAACTCGTACCATGGGTGAGAACGTTGCTTCAATTCGGTTAAGGGTCCTGGTGAAAGATCTCCCGCCCTTACTGATACAGATTCAAAATAACTACCATAAACTTTCATTCTTCCGGATTGTGCTGTTTGCCGAATTGAAGCGGCCTCGAGATATGGTTCACGTGAAACCTTGTCGTCTTACGCAACTCGTAAGATGGGTGCGGACGTTGCTTCAATTCAGTTAGGTGTCCTGGTGAAAGATCTTCCGCCCTTACTCGTACAGATTCAAAATAACTACCATAAACTTTCATTCTTCCGGTTTGTGCTGTTTGCCGAATTGAAGCGGCCTCGAGATATGGTTCACGTGAAACCTTATCGTCTTACGCAACTCGTACCATGGGTGAGAACGTTGCTTCAATTCGGTTAAGGGTCCTGGAGAAAGATCTCCCGCCCTTACTGGTACAGATTCAAAATAACTACCATAAACTTTCATTCTTCCGGCTTGTGCTGTTCGCCGAATTGAAGCTGCCTCGAGATATGGTTCACGTGAAACCTTATCGTCTTACGCAACTCCTAAGATGGGTGAGAACGTTGCTTCAATTCGGTTAAGGGTCCTGGTGAAAGATCTCCCGCCCTTACTGGTACAGATTCAAAATAACTACCATAAACTTTCATTCTTCCGAATTGTGCTGTTTGCCGAATTGAAGCGGCCTCGAGATATGGTTCATGTGAAACCTTGTCGTCTTACGCAACTGGTAAGATGGGTGCGGACGTTGCTTCAATTCAGTTAGGTGTCCTGGTGAAAGATCTTCCGCCCTTACTCGTACAGATTCAAAATAACTACCATAAACTTTCATTCTTCCGGTTTGTGCTGTTTGCCGAATTGAAGCGGCCTCGAGATATGGTTCACGTGAAACCTTGTCGTCTTACGCAACTCCTAAGATAGATGGGTCAGAACGTTGCTTCAATTCGGTTAAAGGTCCTGGTGAAAGATCTCCCGCCCTTACTCGTACAGATTCTAATGAACTACCATAAGCTTACATTCTTCCGGTTTGTGCTGTTTGCCGAATTGAAGCGGCCTCGAAACATGGTTCACGTGAAACCTTATGGTCTTACGCAACTCGTAAGATGGGGGCGGACTTTGCTTCAATTCGGTTAAAGGTCCTGGTAAAAGATCTCCCGCCCTTACTCGTACAGATTCAAAATAACTACCATAAACTTTCATTCTTCCGACTTGTGCTGTTCGCCGAATTGAAGCTGCCTCGAGATATGGTTCAGGTGAAACCTTATCGTCTTACGCAACTCGTAAGATGGGTGAGAACGTTGCTTCAATTCATGTAGGGGTCCTGGTGAAAGATCTCCCGCCCTTACCCGTACAGATTGAAAATAACTATCATAAACTTTCATTCTTCCGGTTTGTGCTGTTTGCCGAATTGAAGAGGCCTCGAGATATGGTTCACGTGAAACCTTATCGTCTTACGCAACTCGTAAGATGGGGGCGGACTTTGCTTCAATTCGGTTAAGGGTCCAGGTGAAAGATCTCCCGCCCTTACGCGTACAACTTCTAAAGAACTACCATAAATTTTCATTCTTCCGGTTTGTGCTGTTTGCCGAATTGAAGCTGCCTCGGGATATAGTTCACGTGAAACCTTATCGTCTTACGCAAATCGTAAGATGGGGGCGGATTTTGCTTCAATTCGGTTAAAGGTCCTGGTGAAAGATCTCCCGCCCTTACTCGTACAGATTCTAATGAACTACCATAAGCTTACATTCTTCCGGTTTGTGCTGTTTGCCGAATTGAAGCGGCCTCGAAACATGGTTCACGTGAAACCTTATGGTCTTACGCAACTCGTAAGATGGGGGCGGACTTTGCTTCAATTCGGTTAAAGGTCCTGGTGAAAGATCTCCCGCCCTTACTCGTACAGATTCAAAATAACTACCATAAACTTTCATTCTTCCGACTTGTGCTGTTCGCCGAATTGAAGCTGCCTCGAGATATGGTTCAGGTGAAACCTTATCGTCTTACGCAACTCGTAAGATGGGTGAGAACGTTGCTTCAATTCGGTTAAGGGTCCTGGTGAAAGATCTCCCGCCCGTGCTCGTGCAGATTCTAAAAAACTACCATAAACTTTAATTCTTCCGGTTTGTGCTGTTTGCCGAATTGAAGAGGCCTCGAGATATGGTTCACGTGAAACCTTATCGTCTTACGCAACTCGGAAGATGGGTGCGGATTTTGCTTCAATTCGGTTAAGGGTCCAGGTGAAAGATCTCCCGCCCTTACGCGTACAGCTTCTAAAGAACTACCATAAGCTTTCATTCTTCCGGTTTGTGCTGTTTGCCGAATTGAAGCGGCCTCGATATATGGCTCACGTGAAACCTTATCGTCTTACGCAACTCGTAAGATGGGTGCGGACGTTGCTTCAATTCATGTAGGGGTCCTGGTGAAAGATCTCCCGCCCTTACCCGTACAGATTGAAAATAACTATCATAAACTTTCATTCTTCCGGTTTGTGCTGTTTGCCGAATTGAAGAGGCCTCGAGATATGGTTCACGTGAAACCTTATCGTCTTACGCAACTCGTAAGATGGGTGCGGATTTTGCTTCAATTCGGTTAAGGGTCCAGGTGAAAGATCTCCCGCCCTTACGCGTACAGATTCTAAAGAACTACCATAAGCTTTCATTCTTCCGGTTTGTGCTGTTTGCCGAATTGAATCTGCCTCGGGATATAGTTCACGTGAAACCTTATCGTCTTACGCAAATCGTAAGATGGTGGCTGATTTTGCTTCAATTCGGTTAAAAGTCCTGGTGAAAGATCTCCCGCCCTCACGCGTACAGCTTCTAAAGAACTACCATAAGCTTTCATACTTCCGGTTTGTGCTGTTTGCCGAATTGAAGAGGCCTCGAGATATGGTTCACGTGAAACCTTATCGTCTTACGCAACTCGTAATATGGGGGCGGACTTTGCTTCAATTCGGTTAAAAGTCCTGGTGAAAGATCTCCCGCCCTTACGCGTACAGCTTCTAAAGAACTACCATAAGCTTTCATACTTCCGGTTTGTGCTGTTTGCCGAATTGAAGAGGCCTCGAGATATGGTTCAGGTGAATTCTTATCGTCTTACGCAACTCGTAAGATGGGTGAGAACGTTGCTTCAATTCGGTTAAGGGTCCTGGTGAAAGATGTCCCGCCCGTGCTCGTACAGATTCTAAAAAACTACCATAAACTTTAATTCTCCCGGTTTGTGCTGTTTGCCGAATTAAAGCGGCCTCGAGATATGGCTCACGTGAAAGCTTATCGTCTTACGCAACTCGTACCATGGGTGAGAACGTTGCTTCAATTCGGTTAAGGGTCCTGGTGAAAGATTTCCCGCCCTTACTCGTACAGATTCTAAAGAACTACCATAAGCTTTCATTCTTCCGGTTTGTGCTGTTTGCCGAATTGAAGCGGCCTCGATATATGGCTCACGTGAAACCTTATCGTCTTACGCAACTCGTAAGATGGGTGCGGACTTTGCTTTAACTTGGTTAGGGGTCCTGGTGAAAGATCTCCCGCCCTTACGCGTACAGCTTCTAAAGAACTACCATAAACTTTCATTCTTCCGGTTTGTGCTGTTTGCCGAATTGAAGCTGCCTCGGGATATAGTTCACGTGAAACCTTATCGTCTTACGCAAATCGTAAGATGGGGGCGGATTTTGCTTCAATTCGGTTAAAGGTCCTGGTGAAAGATCTCCCGCCCTTACTCGTACAGATTCTAAAGAACTACCATAAGCTTTCATTCTTCCGGTTTGTGCTGTTTGCCGAATTGAAGCGGCCTCGAAACATGGTTCACGTGAAACCTTATGGTCTTACGCAACTCGTAAGATGGGGGCGGACTTTGCTTCAATTCGGTTAAAGGTCCTGGTGAAAGATCTCCCGCCCTTATGCGTACAGCTTCTAAAGAACTACCATAGGCTTTTATTCTTCCGGTTTGTGCTGTTTGCCGAATTGAAGCTGCCTCGAGATATGGTTCACGTGAAACCTTATCGTCTTACACAACTCGTAAGATGGGGGCGGACTTTGCTTCAATTCGGTTAAGGGTCCTGGTGAAAGATCTCCCGCCCTTACTGGTACAGATTCAAAATAACTACCATAAACTTTCATTCTTCCGGTTTGTGCTGTTTGCCGAATTGAAGCGGCCTCGAGATATGGTTCACGTGAAACCTTGTCGTCTTACGCAACTCCTAAGATAGATGGGTCAGAACGTTGCTTCAATTCGGTTAAGGATCCTGGTGAAAGATTTCCCGCCCTTACTCGTACAGATTTTGAAGAACTGCCATAATCTCTCATTCTTCCGGTTTGTGCTGTTTGCCGAATTGAAGCGGCCTCGAAACATGGTTCACGTGAAACCTTATGGTCTTACGCAACTCGTAAGATGGGGGCGGACTTTGCTTCAATTCGGTTAAAGGTCCTGGTGAAAGATCTCCCGCCCTTATGCGTACAGCTTCTAAAGAACTACCATAAGCTTTTATTCTTCCGGTTTGTGCTGTTTGCCGAATTGAAGCTGCCTCGAGATATGGTTCACGTGAAACCTTATCGTCTTACGCAACTCAAACCATGGGTGAAAACGTTGCTTCGATTCGGTTAAGGGTCCTGGTGAAAGATCTGCCGCCCTTACTCGTACAGATTCTAAAGAACTACCATAAACTTTCATTCTTCCGGCTTGTGCTGTTCGCCGAATTGAAGCTGCCTCGAGATATGGTTCACGTGAAACCTTATCGTCTTACGCAACTCGTACTATGGGTGAGAACGTTGCTTCAATTCGGTTAAGGGTCCTGGTGAAAGATCTCCCGCCCTTACTGGTACAGATTCAAAATAACTACCATAAACTTTCATTCTTCCGGTTTGTGCTGTTTGCCGAATTGAAGCGGCCTCGAAACATGGTTCACGTGAAACCTTATCGTCTTACGCAACTCGTAAGATGGGGGCGGACTTTGCTTCAATTCGGTTAAGGGTCCTGGTGAAAGATCTCCCGCCCTTACGCGTACAGCTTCTAAAGAACTACCATAAGCTTTCATTCTTCCGGTTTGTGCTGTTTGCCGAATTGAAGCTGCCTCGAGATATAGTTCACGTGAAACCTTATCGTCTTACGCAACTCGTACCATGGGTGAGAACGTTGCTTCAATTCGGTTAAGGGTCCTGGTGAAAGATCTGCCGCCCTTACTCGTACAGATTCTAAAGAACTACCATAAACTTTCATTCTTCCGGCTTGTGCTGTTCGCCGAATTGAAGCTGCCTCGAGATATGGTTCACGTGAAAACTTATCGTCTTACGCAACTCGTACCATGGGTGAGAACGTTGCTTCAATTCGGTTAAGGGTCCTGGTGAAAGATCTCCCGCCCTTACTGGTACAGATTCAAAATAACTACCATAAACTTTCATTCTTCCGGTTTGTGCTGTTTGCCGAATAGAAGCGGCCTTGAAACATGGTTTACGTGAAACCTTATCGTCTTACGCAACTCGTACCATGGGTGAGAACGTTGCTTCAATTCGGTTAAGGGTCCTGGTGAAAGATCTCCCGCCCTTACTGATACAGATTCAAAATAACTACCATAAACTTTCATTCTTCCGGATTGTGCTGTTTGCCGAATTGAAGCGGCCTCGAGATATGGTTCACGTGAAACCTTGTCGTCTTACGCAACTCGTCAGATGGGTGCGGACGTTGCTTCAATTCAGTTAGGTGTCCTGGTGAAAGATCTTCCGCCCTTACTCGTACAGATTCAAAATAACTACCATAAACTTTCATTCTTCCGGTTTGTGCTGTTTGCCGAATTGAAGCGGCCTCGAGATATGGTTCACGTGAAACCTTGTCGTCTTACGCAACTCCTAAGATAGATGGGTGAGAACGTTGCTTCAATTCGGTTAAGGGTCCTGGTGAAAGATTTCCCGCCCTTACTCGTACAGATTCTAAAGAACTGCCATAAACTCTCATTCTTCCGGTTTGTGCTGTTTGCCGAATTGAAGCGGCCTCGAAACATGGTTCACGTGAAACCTTATCGTCTTACGCAACTCGTAAGATGGGGGCGGACTTTGCTTCAATTCGGTTAAGGGTCCTGGTGAAAGATCTCCCGCCCTTACGCGTACAGCTTCTAAAGAACTACCATAAGCTTTCATTCTTCCGACTTGTGCTGTTCGCCGAATTGAAGCTGCCTCGAGATATGGTTCACGTGAAACCTTATCGTCTTACGCAACTCGTACCATGGGTGAGAACGTTGCTAGAATTCGGTTAAGGGTCCTGGAGAAAGATCTCCCGCCCTTACTGGTACAGATTCAAAATAACTACCATAAACTTTCATTCTTCCGAATTGTGCTGTTTGCCGAATTGAAGCTGCCTCGGGATATAGTTCACGTGAAACCTTATCGTCTTACGCAAATCGTAAGATGGGGGCGGATTTTGCTTCAATTCGGTTAAAGGTCCTGGTGAAAGATCTCCCGCCCTTACTCGTACAGATTCTAAAGAACTACCATAAGCTTTCATTCTTCCGGTTTGTGCTGTTTGCCGAATTGAAGCGGCCTCGAAACATGGTTCACGTGAAACCTTATGGTCTTACGCAACTCGTAAGATGGGGGCGGACTTTGCTTCAATTCGGTTAAGGGTCCTGGTGAAAGATCTCCCGCCCTTACGCGTACAGCTTCTAAAGAACTACTATAAGCTTTCATTCTTCCGGTTTGTGCTGTTTGCCGAATTAAAGCGGCCTCGAGATATGGCTCACGTGAAAGCTTATCGTCTTACGCAACTCGTACCATGGGTGAGAACGTTGCTTCAATTCGGTTAAGGGTCCTGGTGAAAGATTTCCCGCCCTTACTCGTACAGATTCTAAAGAACTGCCATAAACTCTCATTATTCCGGTTTGTGCTGTTTGCCGAATTGAAGCGGCCTCGAAACATGGTTCACGTGAAACCTTATCGTCTTACACAACTCGTAAGATGGGTGCGGACTTTGCTTTAACTTGGTTAGGGGTCCTGGTGAAAGATCTCCCGCCCTTACGCGTACAGCTTCTAAAGAACTACCATAAACTTTCATTCTTCCGGTTTGTGCTGTTTGCCGAATTGAAGCTGCCTCGGGATATAGTTCACGTGAAACCTTATCGTCTTACGCAAATCGTAAGATGGGGGCGGATTTTGCTTCAATTCGGTTAAAGGTCCTGGTGAAAGATCTCCCGCCCTTACTCGTACAGATTCTAAAGAACTACCATAAGCTTTCATTCTTCCGGTTTGTGCTGTTTGCCGAATTGAAGCGGCCTCGAAACATGGTTCACGTGAAACCTTATGGTCTTACGCAACTCGTAAGATGGGGGCGGACTTTGCTTCAATTCGGTTAAAGGTCCTGGTGAAAGATCTCCCGCCCTTATGCGTACAGCTTCTAAAGAACTACCATAGGCTTTTATTCTTCCGGTTTGTGCTGTTTGCCGAATTGAAGCTGCCTCGAGATATGGTTCACGTGAAACCTTATCGTCTTACACAACTCGTAAGATGGGGGCGGACTTTGCTTCAATTCGGTTAAGGGTCCTGGTGAAAGATCTCCCGCCCTTACTGGTACAGATTCAAAATAACTACCATAAACTTTCATTCTTCCGGTTTGTGCTGTTTGCCGAATTGAAGCGGCCTCGAGATATGGTTCACGTGAAACCTTGTCGTCTTACGCAACTCCTAAGATAGATGGGTCAGAACGTTGCTTCAATTCGGTTAAGGATCCTGGTGAAAGATTTCCCGCCCTTACTCGTACAGATTTTGAAGAACTGCCATAATCTCTCATTCTTCCGGTTTGTGCTGTTTGCCGAATTGAAGCGGCCTCGAAACATGGTTCACGTGAAACCTTATGGTCTTACGCAACTCGTAAGATGGGGGCGGACTTTGCTTCAATTCGGTTAAAGGTCCTGGTGAAAGATCTCCCGCCCTTATGCGTACAGCTTCTAAAGAACTACCATAAGCTTTTATTCTTCCGGTTTGTGCTGTTTGCCGAATTGAAGCTGCCTCGAGATATGGTTCACGTGAAACCTTATCGTCTTACGCAACTCAAACCATGGGTGAAAACGTTGCTTCGATTCGGTTAAGGGTCCTGGTGAAAGATCTGCCGCCCTTACTCGTACAGATTCTAAAGAACTACCATAAACTTTCATTCTTCCGGCTTGTGCTGTTCGCCGAATTGAAGCTGCCTCGAGATATGGTTCACGTGAAACCTTATCGTCTTACGCAACTCGTACTATGGGTGAGAACGTTGCTTCAATTCGGTTAAGGGTCCTGGTGAAAGATCTCCCGCCCTTACTGGTACAGATTCAAAATAACTACCATAAACTTTCATTCTTCCGGTTTGTGCTGTTTGCCGAATTGAAGCGGCCTCGAAACATTGTTCACGTGAAACCTTATCGTCTTACGCAACTCGTAAGATGGGGGCGGACTTTGCTTCAATTCGGTTAAGGGTCCTGGTGAAAGATCTCCCGCCCTTACGCGTACAGCTTCTAAAGAACTACCATAAGCTTTCATTCTTCCGGTTTGTGCTGTTTGCCGAATTGAAGCTGCCTCGAGATATAGTTCACGTGAAACCTTATCGTCTTACGCAACTCGTACCATGGGTGAGAACGTTGCTTCAATTCGGTTAAGGGTCCTGGTGAAAGATCTGCCGCCCTTACTCGTACAGATTCTAAAGAACTACCATAAACTTTCATTCTTCCGGCTTGTGCTGTTCGCCGAATTGAAGCTGCCTCGAGATATGGTTCACGTGAAAACTTATCGTCTTACGCAACTCGTACCATGGGTGAGAACGTTGCTTCAATTCGGTTAAGGGTCCTGGTGAAAGATCTCCCGCCCTTACTGGTACAGATTCAAAATAACTACCATAAACTTTCATTCTTCCGGTTTGTGCTGTTTGCCGAATAGAAGCGGCCTTGAAACATGGTTTACGTGAAACCTTATCGTCTTACGCAACTCGTACCATGGGTGAGAACGTTGCTTCAATTCGGTTAAGGGTCCTGGTGAAAGATCTCCCGCCCTTACTGATACAGATTCAAAATAACTACCATAAACTTTCATTCTTCCGGATTGTGCTGTTTGCCGAATTGAAGCGGCCTCGAGATATGGTTCACGTGAAACCTTGTCGTCTTACGCAACTCGTCAGATGGGTGCGGACGTTGCTTCAATTCAGTTAGGTGTCCTGGTGAAAGATCTTCCGCCCTTACTCGTACAGATTCAAAATAACTACCATAAACTTTCATTCTTCCGGTTTGTGCTGTTTGCCGAATTGAAGCGGCCTCGAGATATGGTTCACGTGAAACCTTGTCGTCTTACGCAACTCCTAAGATAGATGGGTGAGAACGTTGCTTCAATTCGGTTAAGGGTCCTGGTGAAAGATTTCCCGCCCTTACTCGTACAGATTCTAAAGAACTGCCATAAACTCTCATTCTTCCGGTTTGTGCTGTTTGCCGAATTGAAGCGGCCTCGAAACATGGTTCACGTGAAACCTTATCGTCTTACGCAACTCGTAAGATGGGGGCGGACTTTGCTTCAATTCGGTTAAGGGTCCTGGTGAAAGATCTCCCGCCCTTACGCGTACAGCTTCTAAAGAACTACCATAAGCTTTCATTCTTCCGACTTGTGCTGTTCGCCGAATTGAAGCTGCCTCGAGATATGGTTCACGTGAAACCTTATCGTCTTACGCAACTCGTACCATGGGTGAGAACGTTGCTAGAATTCGGTTAAGGGTCCTGGAGAAAGATCTCCCGCCCTTACTGGTACAGATTCAAAATAACTACCATAAACTTTCATTCTTCCGAATTGTGCTGTTTGCCGAATTGAAGCTGCCTCGGGATATAGTTCACGTGAAACCTTATCGTCTTACGCAAATCGTAAGATGGGGGCGGATTTTGCTTCAATTCGGTTAAAGGTCCTGGTGAAAGATCTCCCGCCCTTACTCGTACAGATTCTAAAGAACTACCATAAGCTTTCATTCTTCCGGTTTGTGCTGTTTGCCGAATTGAAGCGGCCTCGAAACATGGTTCACGTGAAACCTTATGGTCTTACGCAACTCGTAAGATGGGGGCGGACTTTGCTTCAATTCGGTTAAGGGTCCTGGTGAAAGATCTCCCGCCCTTACGCGTACAGCTTCTAAAGAACTACTATAAGCTTTCATTCTTCCGGTTTGTGCTGTTTGCCGAATTGAAGCTGCCTCGAGATATGGGTCACGTGAAACCTTATCGTCTTACGCAACTCGTACCATGGGTGAGAACGTTGCTTCAATTCGGTTAAGGGTCCTGGTGAAAGATCTCCCGCCCTTACTGGTACAGATTCAAAATAACTACCATAAACTTTCATTCTTCCGAATTGTGCTGTTTGCCGAATTGAAGCGGCCTCGAGATATGGTTCATGTGAAACCTTGTCGTCTTACGCAACTGGTAAGATGGGTGCGGACGTTGCTTCAATTCAGTTAGGTGTCCTGGTGAAAGATCTTCCGCCCTTACTCGTGCAGATTCAAAATAACTACCATAAACTTTCATTCTTCCGGTTTGTGCTGTTTGCCGAATTGAAGCGGCCTCGAGATATGGTTCACGTGAAACCTTGTCGTCTTACGCAACTCCTAAGATAGATGGGTCAGAACGTTGCTTCAATTCGGTTAAAGGTCCTGGTGAAAGATCTCCCGCCCTTACTCGTACAGATTCTAATGAACTACCATAAGCTTACATTCTTCCGGTTTGTGCTGTTTGCCGAATTGAAGCGGCCTCGAAACATGGTTCACGTGAAACCTTATGGTCTTACGCAACTCGTAAGATGGGGGCGGACTTTGCTTCAATTCGGTTAAAGGTCCTGGTGAAAGATCTCCCGCCCTTACTCGTACAGATTCAAAATAACTACCATAAACTTTCATTCTTCCGACTTGTGCTGTTCGCCGAATTGAAGCTGCCTCGAGATATGGTTCAGGTGAAACCTTATCGTCTTACGCAACTCGTAAGATGGGTGAGAACGTTGCTTCAATTCGGTTAAGGGTCCTGGTGAAAGATCTCCCGCCCGTGCTCGTGCAGATTCTAAAAAACTACCATAAACTTTAATTCTTCCGGTTTGTGCTGTTTGCCGAATTGAAGAGGCCTCGAGATATGGTTCACGTGAAACCTTATCGTCTTACGCAACTCGGAAGATGGGTGCGGATTTTGCTTCAATTCGGTTAAGGGTCCCGGTGAAAGATCTCCCGCCCTTACGCGTACAGCTTCTAAAGAACTACCATAAGCTTTCATTCTTCCGGTTTGTGCTGTTTGCCGAATTGAAGCGGCCTCGATATATGGCTCACGTGAAACCTTATCGTCTTACGCAACTCGTAAGATGGGTGCGGACGTTGCTTCAATTCATGTAGGGGTCCTGGTGAAAGATCTCCCGCCCTTACCCGTACAGATTGAAAATAACTATCATAAACTTTCATTCTTCCGGTTTGTGCTGTTTGCCGAATTGAAGAGGCCTCGAGATATGGTTCACGTGAAACCTTATCGTCTTACGCAACTCGTAAGATGGGTGCGGATTTTGCTTCAATTCGGTTAAGGGTCCAGGTGAAAGATCTCCCGCCCTTACGCGTACAGATTCTAAAGAACTACCATAAGCTTTCATTCTTCCGGTTTGTGCTGTTTGCCGAATTGAAGAGGCCTCGAGATATGGTTCACGTGAAACCTTATCGTCTTACGCAACTCGTAAGATGGGGGCGGACTTTGCTTCAATTCGGTTAAGGGTCCTGGTGAAAGATCTCCCGCCCTTACGCGTACAGCTTCTAAAGAACTACCATAAGCTTTCATTCTTCCGGTTTGTGCTGTTTGCCGAATTGAAGCTGCCTCGAGATATAGTTCACGTGAAACCTTATCGTCTTACGCAACTCGTACCATGGGTGAGAACGTTGCTTCAATTCGGTTAAGGGTCCTGGTGAAAGATCGTCCGCCCTTACTCGTACAGATTCAAAATAACTACCATAAACTTTCATTCTTCCGGTTTGTGCTGTTTGCCGAATTGAAGCGGCCTCGAGATATGGTTCACGTGAAACCTTGTCGTCTTACGCAACTCCTAAGATAGATGGGTCAGAACGTTGATTCAATTCGGTTAAGGATCCTGGTGAAAGATTTCCCGCCTTTACTCGTACAGATTCTGAAGAACTGCCATAATCTCTCATTCTTCCGGTTTGTGCTGTTTGCCGAATTGAAGCGGCCTCGAAACATGGTTTACGTGAAACCTTATCGTCTTACGCAACTCGTAAGATGGGTGCGGACTTTGCATCAATTCGGTTAATGGTCCTGGTGAACGATCTCCCGTCCTTACTCGTACAGATTCTAAAGGACTACCATAAACTTTCATTCTTCCGGTTTGTGCTGTTTGCCGAATTGAAGCTGCCTCGAGATATAGTTCACGTGAAACCTTATCGTCTTACGCAACTCGTACCATGGGTGAGAACGTTGCTTCAATTCGGTTAAGGGTCCTGGTGAAAGATCTCCCGCCCTTACTGGTACAGATTCAAAATAACTACCATAAACTTTCATTCTTCCGAATTGTGCTGTTTGCCGAATTGAAGCTGCCTCGGGATATAGTTCACGTGAAACCTTATCGTCTTACGCAAATCGTAAGATGGGGGCGGATTTTGCTTCAATTCGGTTAAAGGTCCTGGTGAAAGATCTCCCGCCCTTACTCGTACAGATTCTAAAGAACTACCATAAGCTTTCATTCTTCCGGTTTGTGCTGTTTGCCGAATTGAAGCGGCCTCGAAACATGGTTCACGTGAAACCTTATGGTCTTACGCAACTCGTAAGATGGGGGCGGACTTTGCTTCAATTCGGTTAAGGGTCCTGGTGAAAGATCTCCCGCCCTTACGCGTACAGCTTCTAAAGAACTACTATAAGCTTTCATTCTTCCGGTTTGTGCTGTTTGCCGAATTGAAGCTGCCTCGAGATATGGGTCACGTGAAACCTTATCGTCTTACGCAACTCGTACCATGGGTGAGAACGTTGCTTCAATTCGGTTAAGGGTCCTGGTGAAAGATCTCCCGCCCTTACTGGTACAGATTCAAAATAACTACCATAAACTTTCATTCTTCCGAATTGTGCTGTTTGCCGAATTGAAGCGGCCTCGAGATATGGTTCATGTGAAACCTTGTCGTCTTACGCAACTGGTAAGATGGGTGCGGACGTTGCTTCAATTCAGTTAGGTGTCCTGGTGAAAGATCTTCCGCCCTTACTCGTGCAGATTCAAAATAACTACCATAAACTTTCATTCTTCCGGTTTGTGCTGTTTGCCGAATTGAAGCGGCCTCGAGATATGGTTCACGTGAAACCTTGTCGTCTTACGCAACTCCTAAGATAGATGGGTCAGAACGTTGCTTCAATTCGGTTAAAGGTCCTGGTGAAAGATCTCCCGCCCTTACTCGTACAGATTCTAATGAACTACCATAAGCTTACATTCTTCCGGTTTGTGCTGTTTGCCGAATTGAAGCGGCCTCGAAACATGGTTCACGTGAAACCTTATGGTCTTACGCAACTCGTAAGATGGGGGCGGACTTTGCTTCAATTCGGTTAAAGGTCCTGGTAAAAGATCTCCCGCCCTTACTCGTACAGATTCAAAATAACTACCATAAACTTTCATTCTTCCGACTTGTGCTGTTCGCCGAATTGAAGCTGCCTCGAGATATGGTTCAGGTGAAACCTTATCGTCTTACGCAACTCGTAAGATGGGTGAGAACGTTGCTTCAATTCATGTAGGGGTCCTGGTGAAAGATCTCCCGCCCTTACCCGTACAGATTGAAAATAACTATCATAAACTTTCATTCTTCCGGTTTGTGCTGTTTGCCGAATTGAAGAGGCCTCGAGATATGGTTCACGTGAAACCTTATCGTCTTACGCAACTCGTAAGATGGGGGCGGACTTTGCTTCAATTCGGTTAAGGGTCCAGGTGAAAAATCTCCCGCCCTTACGCGTACAGCTTCTAAAGAACTACCATAAACTTTCATTCTTCCGGTTTGTGCTGCTTGCCGAATTGAAGCTACCTCGGGATATAGTTCACGTGAAACCTTATCGTCTTACGCAAATCGTAAGATGGGGGCGGATTTTGCTTCAATTCGGTTAAAGGTCCTGGTGAAAGATCTCCCGCCCTTACTCGTACAGATTCTAATAAACTACCATAAGCTTACATTCTTCCGGTTTGTGCTGTTTGCCGAATTGAAGCGGCCTCGAAACATGGTTCACGTGAAACCTTATGGTCTTACGCAACTCGTAAGATGGGGGCGGACTTTGCTTCAATTCGGTTAAAGGTCCTGGTGAAAGATCTCCCGCCCTTACTCGTACAGATTCAAAATAACTACCATAAACTTTCATTCTTCCGACTTGTGCTGTTCGCCGAATTGAAGCTGCCTCGAGATATGGTTCAGGTGAAACCTTATCGTCTTACGCAACTCGTAAGATGGGTGAGAACGTTGCTTCAATTCGGTTAAGGGTCCTGGTGAAAGATCTCCCGCCCGTGCTCGTGCAGATTCTAAAAAACTACCATAAACTTTAATTCTTCCGGTTTGTGCTGTTTGCCGAATTGAAGAGGCCTCGAGATATGGTTCACGTGAAACCTTATCGTCTTACGCAACTCGGAAGATGGGTGCGGATTTTGCTTCAATTCGGTTAAGGGTCCCGGTGAAAGATCTCCCGCCCTTACGCGTACAGATTCTAAAGAACTACCATAAGCTTTCATTCTTCCGGTTTGTGCTGTTTGCCGAATTGAAGAGGCCTCGAGATATGGTTCACGTGAAACCTTATCGTCTTACGCAACTCGTAAGATGGGGGCGGACTTTGCTTCAATTCGGTTAAGGGTCCTGGTGAAAGATCTCCCGCCCTTACGCGTACAGCTTCTAAAGAACTACCATAAGCTTTCATTCTTCCGGTTTGTGCTGTTTGCCGAATTGAAGCTGCCTCGAGATATAGTTCACGTGAAACCTTATCGTCTTACGCAACTCGTACCATGGGTGAGAACGTTGCTTCAATTCGGTTAAGGGTCCTGGTGAAAGATCGTCCGCCCTTACTCGTACAGATTCAAAATAACTACCATAAACTTTCATTCTTCCGGTTTGTGCTGTTTGCCGAATTGAAGCGGCCTCGAGATATGGTTCACGTGAAACCTTGTCGTCTTACGCAACTCCTAAGATAGATGGGTCAGAACGTTGATTCAATTCGGTTAAGGATCCTGGTGAAAGATTTCCCGCCTTTACTCGTACAGATTCTGAAGAACTGCCATAATCTCTCATTCTTCCGGTTTGTGCTGTTTGCCGAATTGAAGCGGCCTCGAAACATGGTTTACGTGAAACCTTATCGTCTTACGCAACTCGTAAGATGGGTGCGGACTTTGCATCAATTCGGTTAATGGTCCTGGTGAACGATCTCCCGTCCTTACTCGTACAGATTCTAAAGGACTACCATAAACTTTCATTCTTCCGGTTTGTGCTGTTTGCCGAATTGAAGCTGCCTCGAGATATAGTTCACGTGAAACCTTATCGTCTTACGCAACTCGTACCATGGGTGAGAACGTTGCTTCAATTCGGTTAAGGGTCCTGGTGAAAGATCTGCCGCCCTTACTCGTACAGATTCTAAAGAACTACCATAAACTTTCATTCTTCCTGCTTGTGCTGTTCGCCGAATTGAAGCTGCCTCGAGATATGGTTCACGTGAAACCTTATCGTCTTACGCAACTCGTACCATGGGTGAGAACGTTGCTTCAATTCGGTTAAGGGTCCTGGTGAAAGATTTCCCGCCCTTACTCGTACAGATTCTAAAGAACTGCCATAAACTCTAATTATTCCGGTTTGTGCTGTTTGCCGAATTGAAGCGGCCTCGAAACATGGTTCACGTGAAACCTTATCGTCTTACACAACTCGTAAGATGGGTGCGGACTTTGCTTCAATTTAGTTAGGGGTCCTGGTGAAAGATCTCCCGCCCTTACGCGTACAGCTTCTAAAGAACTACCATAAACTTTCATTCTTCCGGTTTGTGCTGTTTGCCGAATTGAAGCTGCCTCGGGATATAGTTCACGTGAAACCTTATCGTCTTACACAACTCGTAAGATGGGGGCGGACTTTGCTTCAATTCGGTTAAGGGTCCTGGTGAAAGATCTCCCGCCCTTACTGGTACAGATTCAAAATAACTACCATAAACTTTCATTCTTCCGGTTTGTGCTGTTTGCCGAATTGAAGCGGCCTCGAGATATGGTTCACGTGAAACCTTGTCGTCTTACGCAACTCCTAAGATAGATGGGTCAGAACGTTGCTTCAATTCGGTTAAGGATCCTGGTGAAAGATTTCCCGCCCTTACTCGTACAGATTTTGAAGAACTGCCATAATCTCTCATTCTTCCGGTTTGTGCTGTTTGCCGAATTGAAGCGGCCTCGAAACATGGTTCACGTGAAACCTTATCGTCTTACACAACTCGTAAGATGGGTGCGGACTTTGCTTCAATTCGGTTAGGGGTCCTGGTGAAAGATCTCCCGCCCTTACTCGTACAGCTTCTAAAGAACTACCATAAACTTTCATTCTTCCGGTTTGTGCTGTTTGCCGAATTGAAGCTGCCTCGGGATATAGTTCACGTGAAACCTTATCGTCTTACGCAAATCGTAAGATAGGGGCTGATTTTGCTTCAATTCGGTTAAAAGTCCTGGTGAAAGATCTCCCGCCCTTACGCGTACAGCTTCTAAAGAACTACCATAAGCTTTCATTCTTCCGGTTTGTGCTGTTTGCCGAATTGAAGCTGCCTCGGGATATAGTTCACGTGAAACCTTATCGTCTTACGCAAATCGTAAGATGGGGGCGGATTTTGCTTCAATTCGGTTAAAGGTCCTGGTGAAAGATCTCCCGCCCTTACTCGTACAGATTCTAAAGAACTACCATAAGCTTTCATTCTTCCGGTTTGTGCTGTTTGCCGAATTGAAGCGGCCTCGAAACATGGTTCACGTGAAACCTTATGGTCTTACGCAACTCGTAAGATGGGGGCGGACTTTGCTTCAATTCGGTTAAAGGTCCTGGTGAAAGATCTCCCGCCCTTATGGGTACAGCTTCTAAAGAACTACCATAGGCTTTTATTCTTCCGGTTTGTGCTGTTTGCCGAATTGAAGCTGCCTCGAGATATGGTTCACGTGAAACCTTATCGTCTTACGCAACTCGTAAGATGGGGGCGGACTTTGCTTCAATTCGGTTAAAGGTCCTGGTGAAAGATCTCCCGCCCTTACTCGTACAGATTCAAAATAACTACCATAAACTTTCATTCTTCCGACTTGTGCTGTTCGCCGAATTGAAGCTGCCTCGAGATATGGTTCAGGTGAAACCTTATCGTCTTACGCAACTCGTAAGATGGGTGAGAACGTTGCTTCAATTCGGTTAAGGGTCCTGGTGAAAGATCTCCCGCCCGTGCTCGTGCAGATTCTAAAAAACTACCATAAACTTTAATTCTTCCGGTTTGTGCTGTTTGCCGAATTGAAGAGGCCTCGAGATATGGTTCATGTGAAACCTTATCGTCTTACGCAACTCGGAAGATGGGTGCGGATTTTGCTTCAATTCGGTTAAGGGTCCCGGTGAAAGATCTCCCGCCCTTACGCGTACAGCTTCTAAAGAACTACCATAAGCTTTCATTCTTCCGGTTTGTGCTGTTTGCCGAATTGAAGCGGCCTCGATATATGGCTCACGTGAAACCTTATCGTCTTACGCAACTCGTAAGATGGGTGCGGACGTTGCTTCAATTCATGTAGGGGTCCTGGTGAAAGATCTCCCGCCCTTACCCGTACAGATTGAAAATAACTATCATAAACTTTCATTCTTCCGGTTTGTGCTGTTTGCCGAATTGAAGAGGCCTCGAGATATGGTTCACGTGAAACCTTATCGTCTTACGCAACTCGTAAGATGGGTGCGGATTTTGCTTCAATTCGGTTAAGGGTCCAGGTGAAAGATCTCCTGCCCTTACGCGTACAGCTTCTAAAGAACTACCATAAGCTTTCATTCTTCCGGTTTGTGCTGTTTGCCGAATTGAAGCTGCCTCGAGATATAGTTCACGTGAAACCTTATCGTCTTACGCAACTCGTACCATGGGTGAGAACGTTGCTTCAATTCGGTTAAGGGTCCTGGTGAAAGATCGTCCGCCCTTACTCGTACAGATTCAAAATAACTACCATAAACTTTCATTCTTCCGGTTTGTGCTGTTTGCCGAATTGAAGCGGCCTCGAGATATGGTTCACGTGAAACCTTGTCGTCTTACGCAACTCCTAAGATAGATGGGTCAGAACGTTGATTCAATTCGGTTAAGGATCCTGGTGAAAGATTTCCCGCCTTTACTCGTACAGATTCTGAAGAACTGCCATAATCTCTCATTCTTCCGGTTTGTGCTGTTTGCCGAATTGAAGCGGCCTCGAAACATGGTTTACGTGAAACCTTATCGTCTTACGCAACTCGTAAGATGGGTGCGGACTTTGCATCAATTCGGTTAATGGTCCTGGTGAACGATCTCCCGTCCTTACTCGTACAGATTCTAAAGGACTACCATAAACTTTCATTCTTCCGGTTTGTGCTGTTTGCCGAATTGAAGCTGCCTCGAGATATAGTTCACGTGAAACCTTATCGTCTTACGCAACTCGTACCATGGGTGAGAACGTTGCTTCAATTCGGTTAAGGGTCCTGGTGAAAGATCTCCCGCCCTTACTGGTACAGATTCAAAATAACTACCATAAACTTTCATTCTTCCGAATTGTGCTGTTTGCCGAATTGAAGCTGCCTCGGGATATAGTTCACGTGAAACCTTATCGTCTTACGCAAATCGTAAGATGGGGGCGGATTTTGCTTCAATTCGGTTAAAGGTCCTGGTGAAAGATCTCCCGCCCTTACTCGTACAGATTCTAAAGAACTACCATAAGCTTTCATTCTTCCGGTTTGTGCTGTTTGCCGAATTGAAGCGGCCTCGAAACATGGTTCACGTGAAACCTTATGGTCTTACGCAACTCGTAAGATGGGGGCGGACTTTGCTTCAATTCGGTTAAGGGTCCTGGTGAAAGATCTCCCGCCCTTACGCGTACAGCTTCTAAAGAACTACTATAAGCTTTCATTCTTCCGGTTTGTGCTGTTTGCCGAATTGAAGCTGCCTCGAGATATGGGTCACGTGAAACCTTATCGTCTTACGCAACTCGTACCATGGGTAAGAACGTTGCTTCAATTCGGTTAAGGGTCCTGGTGAAAGATCTCCCGCCCTTACTGGTACAGATTCAAAATAACTACCATAAACTTTCATTCTTCCGAATTGTGCTGTTTGCCGAATTGAAGCGGCCTCGAGATATGGTTCATGTGAAACCTTGTCGTCTTACGCAACTGGTAAGATGGGTGCGGACGTTGCTTCAATTCAGTTAGGTGTCCTGGTGAAAGATCTTCCGCCCTTACTCGTGCAGATTCAAAATAACTACCATAAACTTTCATTCTTCCGGTTTGTGCTGTTTGCCGAATTGAAGCGGCCTCGAGATATGGTTCACGTGAAACCTTGTCGTCTTACGCAACTCCTAAGATAGATGGGTCAGAACGTTGCTTCAATTCGGTTAAAGGTCCTGGTGAAAGATCTCCCGCCCTTACTCGTACAGATTCTAATGAACTACCATAAGCTTACATTCTTCCGGTTTGTGCTGTTTGCCGAATTGAAGCGGCCTCGAAACATGGTTCACGTGAAACCTTATGGTCTTACGCAACTCGTAAGATGGGGGCGGACTTTGCTTCAATTCGGTTAAAGGTCCTGGTAAAAGATCTCCCGCCCTTACTCGTACAGATTCAAAATAACTACCATAAACTTTCATTCTTCCGACTTGTGCTGTTCGCCGAATTGAAGCTGCCTCGAGATATGGTTCAGGTGAAACCTTATCGTCTTACGCAACTCGTAAGATGGGTGAGAACGTTGCTTCAATTCATGTAGGGATCCTGGTGAAAGATCTCCCGCCCTTACCCGTACAGATTGAAAATAACTATCATAAACTTTCATTCTTCCGGTTTGTGCTGTTTGCCGAATTGAAGAGGCCTCGAGATATGGTTCACGTGAAACCTTATCGTCTTACGCAACTCGTAAGATGGGGGCGGACTTTGCTTCAATTCGGTTAAGGGTCCAGGTGAAAAATCTCCCGCCCTTACGCGTACAGCTTCTAAAGAACTACCATAAACTTTCATTCTTCCGGTTTGTGCTGCTTGCCGAATTGAAGCTACCTCGGGATATAGTTCACGTGAAACCTTATCGTCTTACGCAAATCGTAAGATGGGGGCGGATTTTGCTTCAATTCGGTTAAAGGTCCTGGTGAAAGATCTCCCGCCCTTACTCGTACAGATTCTAATAAACTACCATAAGCTTACATTCTTCCGGTTTGTGCTGTTTGCCGAATTGAAGCGGCCTCGAAACATGGTTCACGTGAAACCTTATGGTCTTACGCAACTCCTAAGATAGATGGGTCAGAACGTTGATTCAATTCGGTTAAGGATCCTGGTGAAAGATTTCCCGCCTTTACTCGTACAGATTCTGAAGAACTGCCATAATCTCTCATTCTTCCGGTTTGTGCTGTTTGCCGAATTGAAGCGGCCTCGAAACATGGTTTACGTGAAACCTTATCGTCTTACGCAACTCGTAAGATGGGTGCGGACTTTGCATCAATTCGGTTAATGGTCCTGGTGAACGATCTCCCGTCCTTACTCGTACAGATTCTAAAGGACTACCATAAACTTTCATTCTTCCGGTTTGTGCTGTTTGCCGAATTGAAGCTGCCTCGAGATATAGTTCACGTGAAACCTTATCGTCTTACGCAACTCGTACCATGGGTGAGAACGTTGCTTCAATTCGGTTAAGGGTCCTGGTGAAAGATCTGCCGCCCTTACTCGTACAGATTCTAAAGAACTACCATAAACTTTCATTCTTCCTGCTTGTGCTGTTCGCCGAATTGAAGCTGCCTCGAGATATGGTTCACGTGAAACCTTATCGTCTTACGCAACTCGTACCATGGGTGAGAACGTTGCTTCAATTCGGTTAAGGGTCCTGGTGAAAGATTTCCCGCCCTTACTCGTACAGATTCTAAAGAACTGCCATAAACTCTAATTATTCCGGTTTGTGCTGTTTGCCGAATTGAAGCGGCCTCGAAACATGGTTCACGTGAAACCTTATCGTCTTACACAACTCGTAAGATGGGTGCGGACTTTGCTTCAATTTAGTTAGGGGTCCTGGTGAAAGATCTCCCGCCCTTACGCGTACAGCTTCTAAAGAACTACCATAAACTTTCATTCTTCCGGTTTGTGCTGTTTGCCGAATTGAAGCTGCCTCGGGATATAGTTCACGTGAAACCTTATCGTCTTACACAACTCGTAAGATGGGGGCGGACTTTGCTTCAATTCGGTTAAGGGTCCTGGTGAAAGATCTCCCGCCCTTACTGGTACAGATTCAAAATAACTACCATAAACTTTCATTCTTCCGGTTTGTGCTGTTTGCCGAATTGAAGCGGCCTCGAGATATGGTTCACGTGAAACCTTGTCGTCTTACGCAACTCCTAAGATAGATGGGTCAGAACGTTGCTTCAATTCGGTTAAGGATCCTGGTGAAAGATTTCCCGCCCTTACTCGTACAGATTTTGAAGAACTGCCATAATCTCTCATTCTTCCGGTTTGTGCTGTTTGCCGAATTGAAGCGGCCTCGAAACATGGTTCACGTGAAACCTTATGGTCTTACGCAACTCGTAAGATGGGGGCGGACTTTGCTTCAATTCGGTTAAAGGTCCTGGTGAAAGATCTCCCGCCCTTATGCGTACAGCTTCTAAAGAACTACCATAAGCTTTTATTCTTCCGGTTTGTGCTGTTTGCCGAATTGAAGCTGCCTCGAGATATGGTTCACGTGAAACCTTATCGTCTTACGCAACTCAAACCATGGGTGAAAACGTTGCTTCGATTCGGTTAAGGGTCCTGGTGAAAGATCTGCCGCCCTTACTCGTACAGATTCTAAAGAACTACCATAAACTTTCATTCTTCCGGCTTGTGCTGTTCGCCGAATTGAAGCTGCCTCGAGATATGGTTCACGTGAAACCTTATCGTCTTACGCAACTCGTACTATGGGTGAGAACGTTGCTTCAATTCGGTTAAGGGTCCTGGTGAAAGATCTCCCGCCCTTACTGGTACAGATTCAAAATAACTACCATAAACTTTCATTCTTCCGGTTTGTGCTGTTTGCCGAATTGAAGCGGCCTCGAAACATGGTTCACGTGAAACCTTATCGTCTTACGCAACTCGTAAGATGGGGGCGGACTTTGCTTCAATTCGGTTAAGGGTCCTGGTGAAAGATCTCCCGCCCTTACGCGTACAGCTTCTAAAGAACTACCATAAGCTTTCATTCTTCCGGTTTGTGCTGTTTGCCGAATTGAAGCTGCCTCGAGATATAGTTCACGTGAAACCTTATCGTCTTACGCAACTCGTACCATGGGTGAGAACGTTGCTTCAATTCGGTTAAGGGTCCTGGTGAAAGATCTGCCGCCCTTACTCGTACAGATTCTAAAGAACTACCATAAACTTTCATTCTTCCGGCTTGTGCTGTTCGCCGAATTGAAGCTGCCTCGAGATATGGTTCACGTGAAACCTTATCGTCTTACGCAACTCGTACCATGGGTGAGAACGTTGCTTCAATTCGGTTAAGGGTCCTGGTGAAAGATCTCCCGCCCTTACTGGTACAGATTCAAAATAACTACCATAAACTTTCATTCTTCCGGTTTGTGCTGTTTGCCGAATAGAAGCGGCCTTGAAACATGGTTTACGTGAAACCTTATCGTCTTACGCAACTCGTACCATGGGTGAGAACGTTGCTTCAATTCGGTTAAGGGTCCTGGTGAAAGATCTCCCGCCCTTACTGATACAGATTCAAAATAACTACCATAAACTTTCATTCTTCCGGATTGTGCTGTTTGCCGAATTGAAGCGGCCTCGAGATATGGTTCACGTGAAACCTTGTCGTCTTACGCAACTCGTCAGATGGGTGCGGACGTTGCTTCAATTCAGTTAGGTGTCCTGGTGAAAGATCTTCCGCCCTTACTCGTACAGATTCAAAATAACTACCATAAACTTTCATTCTTCCGGTTTGTGCTGTTTGCCGAATTGAAGCGGCCTCGAGATATGGTTCACGTGAAACCTTGTCGTCTTACGCAACTCCTAAGATAGATGGGTGAGAACGTTGCTTCAATTCGGTTAAGGGTCCTGGTGAAAGATTTCCCGCCCTTACTCGTACAGATTCTAAAGAACTGCCATAAACTCTCATTCTTCCGGTTTGTGCTGTTTGCCGAATTGAAGCGGCCTCGAAACATGGTTCACGTGAAACCTTATCGTCTTACGCAACTCGTAAGATGGGGGCGGACTTTGCTTCAATTCGGTTAAGGGTCCTGGTGAAAGATCTCCCGCCCTTACGCGTACAGCTTCTAAAGAACTACCATAAGCTTTCATTCTTCCGACTTGTGCTGTTCGCCGAATTGAAGCTGCCTCGAGATATGGTTCACGTGAAACCTTATCGTCTTACGCAACTCGTACCATGGGTGAGAACGTTGCTAGAATTCGGTTAAGGGTCCTGGAGAAAGATCTCCCGCCCTTACTGGTACAGATTCAAAATAACTACCATAAACTTTCATTCTTCCGAATTGTGCTGTTTGCCGAATTGAAGCTGCCTCGGGATATAGTTCACGTGAAACCTTATCGTCTTACGCAAATCGTAAGATGGGGGCGGATTTTGCTTCAATTCGGTTAAAGGTCCTGGTGAAAGATCTCCCGCCCTTACTCGTACAGATTCTAAAGAACTACCATAAGCTTTCATTCTTCCGGTTTGTGCTGTTTGCCGAATTGAAGCGGCCTCGAAACATGGTTCACGTGAAACCTTATGGTCTTACGCAACTCGTAAGATGGGGGCGGACTTTGCTTCAATTCGGTTAAGGGTCCTGGTGAAAGATCTCCCGCCCTTACGCGTACAGCTTCTAAAGAACTACTATAAGCTTTCATTCTTCCGGTTTGTGCTGTTTGCCGAATTGAAGCTGCCTCGAGATATGGGTCACGTGAAACCTTATCGTCTTACGCAACTCGTACCATGGGTGAGAACGTTGCTTCAATTCGGTTAAGGGTCCTGGTGAAAGATCTCCCGCCCTTACTGGTACAGATTCAAAATAACTACCATAAACTTTCATTCTTCCGAATTGTGCTGTTTGCCGAATTGAAGCGGCCTCGAGATATGGTTCATGTGAAACCTTGTCGTCTTACGCAACTGGTAAGATGGGTGCGGACGTTGCTTCAATTCAGTTAGGTGTCCTGGTGAAAGATCTTCCGCCCTTACTCGTGCAGATTCAAAATAACTACCATAAACTTTCATTCTTCCGGTTTGTGCTGTTTGCCGAATTGAAGCGGCCTCGAGATATGGTTCACGTGAAACCTTGTCGTCTTACGCAACTCCTAAGATAGATGGGTCAGAACGTTGCTTCAATTCGGTTAAAGGTCCTGGTGAAAGATCTCCCGCCCTTACTCGTACAGATTCTAATGAACTACCATAAGCTTACATTCTTCCGGTTTGTGCTGTTTGCCGAATTGAAGCGGCCTCGAAACATGGTTCACGTGAAACCTTATGGTCTTACGCAACTCGTAAGATGGGGGCGGACTTTGCTTCAATTCGGTTAAAGGTCCTGGTGAAAGATCTCCCGCCCTTACTCGTACAGATTCAAAATAACTACCATAAACTTTCATTCTTCCGACTTGTGCTGTTCGCCGAATTGAAGCTGCCTCGAGATATGGTTCAGGTGAAACCTTATCGTCTTACGCAACTCGTAAGATGGGTGAGAACGTTGCTTCAATTCGGTTAAGGGTCCTGGTGAAAGATCTCCCGCCCGTGCTCGTGCAGATTCTAAAAAACTACCATAAACTTTAATTCTTCCGGTTTGTGCTGTTTGCCGAATTGAAGAGGCCTCGAGATATGGTTCACGTGAAACCTTATCGTCTTACGCAACTCGGAAGATGGGTGCGGATTTTGCTTCAATTCGGTTAAGGGTCCCGGTGAAAGATCTCCCGCCCTTACGCGTACAGCTTCTAAAGAACTACCATAAGCTTTCATTCTTCCGGTTTGTGCTGTTTGCCGAATTGAAGCGGCCTCGATATATGGCTCACGTGAAACCTTATCGTCTTACGCAACTCGTAAGATGGGTGCGGACGTTGCTTCAATTCATGTAGGGGTCCTGGTGAAAGATCTCCCGCCCTTACCCGTACAGATTGAAAATAACTATCATAAACTTTCATTCTTCCGGTTTGTGCTGTTTGCCGAATTGAAGAGGCCTCGAGATATGGTTCACGTGAAACCTTATCGTCTTACGCAACTCGTAAGATGGGTGCGGATTTTGCTTCAATTCGGTTAAGGGTCCAGGTGAAAGATCTCCCGCCCTTACGCGTACAGATTCTAAAGAACTACCATAAGCTTTCATTCTTCCGGTTTGTGCTGTTTGCCGAATTGAAGAGGCCTCGAGATATGGTTCACGTGAAACCTTATCGTCTTACGCAACTCGTAAGATGGGGGCGGACTTTGCTTCAATTCGGTTAAGGGTCCTGGTGAAAGATCTCCCGCCCTTACGCGTACAGCTTCTAAAGAACTACCATAAGCTTTCATTCTTCCGGTTTGTGCTGTTTGCCGAATTGAAGCTGCCTCGAGATATAGTTCACGTGAAACCTTATCGTCTTACGCAACTCGTACCATGGGTGAGAACGTTGCTTCAATTCGGTTAAGGGTCCTGGTGAAAGATCGTCCGCCCTTACTCGTACAGATTCAAAATAACTACCATAAACTTTCATTCTTCCGGTTTGTGCTGTTTGCCGAATTGAAGCGGCCTCGAGATATGGTTCACGTGAAACCTTGTCGTCTTACGCAACTCCTAAGATAGATGGGTCAGAACGTTGATTCAATTCGGTTAAGGATCCTGGTGAAAGATTTCCCGCCTTTACTCGTACAGATTCTGAAGAACTGCCATAATCTCTCATTCTTCCGGTTTGTGCTGTTTGCCGAATTGAAGCGGCCTCGAAACATGGTTTACGTGAAACCTTATCGTCTTACGCAACTCGTAAGATGGGTGCGGACTTTGCATCAATTCGGTTAATGGTCCTGGTGAACGATCTCCCGTCCTTACTCGTACAGATTCTAAAGGACTACCATAAACTTTCATTCTTCCGGTTTGTGCTGTTTGCCGAATTGAAGCTGCCTCGAGATATAGTTCACGTGAAACCTTATCGTCTTACGCAACTCGTACCATGGGTGAGAACGTTGCTTCAATTCGGTTAAGGGTCCTGGTGAAAGATCTCCCGCCCTTACTGGTACAGATTCAAAATAACTACCATAAACTTTCATTCTTCCGAATTGTGCTGTTTGCCGAATTGAAGCTGCCTCGGGATATAGTTCACGTGAAACCTTATCGTCTTACGCAAATCGTAAGATGGGGGCGGATTTTGCTTCAATTCGGTTAAAGGTCCTGGTGAAAGATCTCCCGCCCTTACTCGTACAGATTCTAAAGAACTACCATAAGCTTTCATTCTTCCGGTTTGTGCTGTTTGCCGAATTGAAGCGGCCTCGAAACATGGTTCACGTGAAACCTTATGGTCTTACGCAACTCGTAAGATGGGGGCGGACTTTGCTTCAATTCGGTTAAGGGTCCTGGTGAAAGATCTCCCGCCCTTACGCGTACAGCTTCTAAAGAACTACTATAAGCTTTCATTCTTCCGGTTTGTGCTGTTTGCCGAATTGAAGCTGCCTCGAGATATGGGTCACGTGAAACCTTATCGTCTTACGCAACTCGTACCATGGGTGAGAACGTTGCTTCAATTCGGTTAAGGGTCCTGGTGAAAGATCTCCCGCCCTTACTGGTACAGATTCAAAATAACTACCATAAACTTTCATTCTTCCGAATTGTGCTGTTTGCCGAATTGAAGCGGCCTCGAGATATGGTTCATGTGAAACCTTGTCGTCTTACGCAACTGGTAAGATGGGTGCGGACGTTGCTTCAATTCAGTTAGGTGTCCTGGTGAAAGATCTTCCGCCCTTACTCGTGCAGATTCAAAATAACTACCATAAACTTTCATTCTTCCGGTTTGTGCTGTTTGCCGAATTGAAGCGGCCTCGAGATATGGTTCACGTGAAACCTTGTCGTCTTACGCAACTCCTAAGATAGATGGGTCAGAACGTTGCTTCAATTCGGTTAAAGGTCCTGGTGAAAGATCTCCCGCCCTTACTCGTACAGATTCTAATGAACTACCATAAGCTTACATTCTTCCGGTTTGTGCTGTTTGCCGAATTGAAGCGGCCTCGAAACATGGTTCACGTGAAACCTTATGGTCTTACGCAACTCGTAAGATGGGGGCGGACTTTGCTTCAATTCGGTTAAAGGTCCTGGTAAAAGATCTCCCGCCCTTACTCGTACAGATTCAAAATAACTACCATAAACTTTCATTCTTCCGACTTGTGCTGTTCGCCGAATTGAAGCTGCCTCGAGATATGGTTCAGGTGAAACCTTATCGTCTTACGCAACTCGTAAGATGGGTGAGAACGTTGCTTCAATTCATGTAGGGGTCCTGGTGAAAGATCTCCCGCCCTTACCCGTACAGATTGAAAATAACTATCATAAACTTTCATTCTTCCGGTTTGTGCTGTTTGCCGAATTGAAGAGGCCTCGAGATATGGTTCACGTGAAACCTTATCGTCTTACGCAACTCGTAAGATGGGGGCGGACTTTGCTTCAATTCGGTTAAGGGTCCAGGTGAAAAATCTCCCGCCCTTACGCGTACAGCTTCTAAAGAACTACCATAAACTTTCATTCTTCCGGTTTGTGCTGCTTGCCGAATTGAAGCTACCTCGGGATATAGTTCACGTGAAACCTTATCGTCTTACGCAAATCGTAAGATGGGGGCGGATTTTGCTTCAATTCGGTTAAAGGTCCTGGTGAAAGATCTCCCGCCCTTACTCGTACAGATTCTAATAAACTACCATAAGCTTACATTCTTCCGGTTTGTGCTGTTTGCCGAATTGAAGCGGCCTCGAAACATGGTTCACGTGAAACCTTATGGTCTTACGCAACTCGTAAGATGGGGGCGGACTTTGCTTCAATTCGGTTAAAGGTCCTGGTGAAAGATCTCCCGCCCTTACTCGTACAGATTCAAAATAACTACCATAAACTTTCATTCTTCCGACTTGTGCTGTTCGCCGAATTGAAGCTGCCTCGAGATATGGTTCAGGTGAAACCTTATCGTCTTACGCAACTCGTAAGATGGGTGAGAACGTTGCTTCAATTCGGTTAAGGGTCCTGGTGAAAGATCTCCCGCCCGTGCTCGTGCAGATTCTAAAAAACTACCATAAACTTTAATTCTTCCGGTTTGTGCTGTTTGCCGAATTGAAGAGGCCTCGAGATATGGTTCACGTGAAACCTTATCGTCTTACGCAACTCGGAAGATGGGTGCGGATTTTGCTTCAATTCGGTTAAGGGTCCCGGTGAAAGATCTCCCGCCCTTACGCGTACAGCTTCTAAAGAACTACCATAAGCTTTCATTCTTCCGGTTTGTGCTGTTTGCCGAATTGAAGCGGCCTCGATATATGGCTCACGTGAAACCTTATCGTCTTACGCAACTCGTAAGATGGGTGCGGACGTTGCTTCAATTCATGTAGGGGTCCTGGTGAAAGATCTCCCGCCCTTACCCGTACAGATTGAAAATAACTATCATAAACTTTCATTCTTCCGGTTTGTGCTGTTTGCCGAATTGAAGAGGCCTCGAGATATGGTTCACGTGAAACCTTATCGTCTTACGCAACTCGTAAGATGGGTGCGGATTTTGCTTCAATTCGGTTAAGGGTCCAGGTGAAAGATCTCCCGCCCTTACGCGTACAGATTCTAAAGAACTACCATAAGCTTTCATTCTTCCGGTTTGTGCTGTTTGCCGAATTGAAGAGGCCTCGAGATATGGTTCACGTGAAACCTTATCGTCTTACGCAACTCGTAAGATGGGGGCGGACTTTGCTTCAATTCGGTTAAGGGTCCTGGTGAAAGATCTCCCGCCCTTACGCGTACAGCTTCTAAAGAACTACCATAAGCTTTCATTCTTCCGGTTTGTGCTGTTTGCCGAATTGAAGCTGCCTCGAGATATAGTTCACGTGAAACCTTATCGTCTTACGCAACTCGTACCATGGGTGAGAACGTTGCTTCAATTCGGTTAAGGGTCCTGGTGAAAGATCGTCCGCCCTTACTCGTACAGATTCAAAATAACTACCATAAACTTTCATTCTTCCGGTTTGTGCTGTTTGCCGAATTGAAGCGGCCTCGAGATATGGTTCACGTGAAACCTTGTCGTCTTACGCAACTCCTAAGATAGATGGGTCAGAACGTTGATTCAATTCGGTTAAGGATCCTGGTGAAAGATTTCCCGCCTTTACTCGTACAGATTCTGAAGAACTGCCATAATCTCTCATTCTTCCGGTTTGTGCTGTTTGCCGAATTGAAGCGGCCTCGAAACATGGTTTACGTGAAACCTTATCGTCTTACGCAACTCGTAAGATGGGTGCGGACTTTGCATCAATTCGGTTAATGGTCCTGGTGAACGATCTCCCGTCCTTACTCGTACAGATTCTAAAGGACTACCATAAACTTTCATTCTTCCGGTTTGTGCTGTTTGCCGAATTGAAGCTGCCTCGAGATATAGTTCACGTGAAACCTTATCGTCTTACGCAACTCGTACCATGGGTGAGAACGTTGCTTCAATTCGGTTAAGGGTCCTGGTGAAAGATCTGCCGCCCTTACTCGTACAGATTCTAAAGAACTACCATAAACTTTCATTCTTCCTGCTTGTGCTGTTCGCCGAATTGAAGCTGCCTCGAGATATGGTTCACGTGAAACCTTATCGTCTTACGCAACTCGTACCATGGGTGAGAACGTTGCTTCAATTCGGTTAAGGGTCCTGGTGAAAGATTTCCCGCCCTTACTCGTACAGATTCTAAAGAACTGCCATAAACTCTAATTATTCCGGTTTGTGCTGTTTGCCGAATTGAAGCGGCCTCGAAACATGGTTCACGTGAAACCTTATCGTCTTACACAACTCGTAAGATGGGTGCGGACTTTGCTTCAATTTAGTTAGGGGTCCTGGTGAAAGATCTCCCGCCCTTACGCGTACAGCTTCTAAAGAACTACCATAAACTTTCATTCTTCCGGTTTGTGCTGTTTGCCGAATTGAAGCTGCCTCGGGATATAGTTCACGTGAAACCTTATCGTCTTACACAACTCGTAAGATGGGGGCGGACTTTGCTTCAATTCGGTTAAGGGTCCTGGTGAAAGATCTCCCGCCCTTACTGGTACAGATTCAAAATAACTACCATAAACTTTCATTCTTCCGGTTTGTGCTGTTTGCCGAATTGAAGCGGCCTCGAGATATGGTTCACGTGAAACCTTGTCGTCTTACGCAACTCCTAAGATAGATGGGTCAGAACGTTGCTTCAATTCGGTTAAGGATCCTGGTGAAAGATTTCCCGCCCTTACTCGTACAGATTTTGAAGAACTGCCATAATCTCTCATTCTTCCGGTTTGTGCTGTTTGCCGAATTGAAGCGGCCTCGAAACATGGTTCACGTGAAACCTTATCGTCTTACGCAACTCGTAAGATGGGGGCGGACTTTGCTTCAATTCGGTTAAGGGTCCTGGTGAAAGATCTCCCGCCCTTACGCGTACAGCTTCTAAAGAACTACCATAAGCTTTCATTCTTCCGGTTTGTGCTGTTTGCCGAATTGAAGCTGCCCCGAGATATAGTTCACGTGAAACCTTATCGTCTTACGCAACTCAAACCATGGGTGAGAACGTTGCTTCGATTCGGTTAAGGGTCCTGGTGAAAGATCTGCCGCCCTTACTCGTACAGATTCAAAATAACTACCATAAACTTTCATTATTCCGACTTGTGCTGTTCGCCGAATTGAAGCTGCCTCGAGATATGGTTCAGGTGAAACCTTATCGTCTTACGCAACTCGTACCATGGGTGAGAACGTTGCTTCAATTCGGTTAAGGGGCCTGGTGAAAGATCTCCCGCCCTTACTGGTACAGATTCAAAATAACTACCATAAACTTTCATTCTTCCGGTTTGTGCTGTTTGCCGAATTGAAGCGGCCTCGAGATATGGTTCACGTGAAACCTTGTCGTCTTACGCAACTCCTAAGATAGATGGGTGAGAACGTTGCTTCAATTCGGTTAAGGATCCTGGTGAAAGATTTCCCGCCCTTACTCGTACAGATTCTAAAGAACTGCCACAAACTCTCATTCTTCCGGTTTGTGCTGTTTGCCGAATTGAAGCGGCCTCGAAACATGGTTCACGAGAAACCTTATCGTCTTACACAACTCGTAAGATGGGTGCGGACTTTGCTTCAATTCGGTTAGGGGTCCTGGTGAAAGATCTCCCGCCCTTACGCGTACAGCTTCTAAAGAACTACCATAAACTTTCATTCTTCCGGTTTGTGCTGTTTGCCGAATTGAAGCTGCCTCGGGATATAGTTCACGTGAAACCTTATCGTCTTACGCAAATCGTAAGATGGGGGCTGATTTTGCTTCAATTCGGTTAAAAGTCCTGGTGAAAGATCTCCCGCCCTTACGCGTACAGCTTCTAAAGAACTACCATAAGCTTTCATACTTCCGGTTTGTGCTGTTTGCCGAATTGAAGAGGCCTCGAGATATGGTTCACGTGAAACCTTATCGTCTTACGCAACTCGTAATATGGGGGCGGACTTTGCTTCAATTCGGTTAAAGGTCCTGGTGAAAGATCTCCCGCCCTTACTCGTACAGATTCAAAATAACTACCATAAACTTTCATTCTTCCGACTTGTGCTGTTCGCCGAATTGAAGCTGCCTCGAGATATGGTTCAGGTGAAACCTTATCGTCTTACGCAACTCGTAAGATGGGTGAGAACGTTGCTTCAATTCGGTTAAGGGTCCTGGTGAAAGATGTCCCGCCCGTGCTCGTACAGATTCTAAAAAACTACCATAAACTTTAATTCTCCCGGTTTGTGCTGTTTGCCGAATTAAAGCGGCCTCGAGATATGGCTCACGTGAAAGCTTATCGTCTTACGCAACTCGTACCATGGGTGAGAACGTTGCTTCAATTCGGTTAAGGGTCCTGGTGAAAGATTTCCCGCCCTTACTCGTACAGATTCTAAAGAACTGCCATAAACTCTCATTATTCCGGGTTGTGCTGTTTGCCGAATTGAAGCGGCCTCGAAACATGGTTCATGTGAAACCTTATCGTCTTACACAACTCGTAAGATGGGTGCGGACTTTGCTTCAACTTGGTTAGGGGTCTTGGTGAAAGATCTCCCGCCCTTACGCGTACAGCTTCTAAAGAACTACCATAAACTTTCATTCTTCCGGTTTGTGCTGTTTGCCGAATTGAAGCGTCCTCGGGATATAGTTCACGTGAAACCTTATCGTCTTACGCAAATCGTAAGATGGGGGCGGATTTTGCTTCAATTCGGTTAAAGGTCCTGGTGAAAGATCTCCCGCCCTCACTCGTACAGATTCTAAAGAACTACCATAAGCTTTCATTCTTCCGGTTTGTGCTGTTTGCCGAATTGAAGCGGCCTCGAAACATGGTTCACGTGAAACCTTATGGTCTTACGCAACTCGTAAGATGGGGGCGGACTTTGCTTCAATTCGGTTAAAGGTCCTGGTGAAAGATCTCCCGCCCTTATGCGTACAGCTTCTAAAGAACTACCATAGGCTTTTATTCTTCCGGTTTGTGCTGTTTGCCGAATTGAAGCTGCCTCGAGATATGGTTCACGTGAAACCTTATCGTCTTACGCAACTCGTACCATGGGTGAGAACGTTGCTTCAATTCGGTTAAGGGGCCTGGTGAAAGATCTCCCGCCCGTACTGGTACAGATTCAAAATAACTACCATAAACTTTCATTCTTCCGGTTTGTGCTGTTTGCCGAATTGAAGCGGCCTCGAGATATGGTTCACGTGAAACCTTGTCGTCTTACGCAACTCCTAAGATAGATGGGTGAGAACGTTGCTTCAATTCGGTTAAGGATCCTGGTGAAAGATTTCCCGCCCTTACTCGTACAGATTCTAAAGAACTGCCACAAACTCTCATTCTTCCGGTTTGTGCTGTTTGCCGAATTGAAGCGGCCTCGAAACATGGTTCATGAGAAACCTTATCGTCTTACACAACTCGTAAGATGGGTGCGGACTTTGCTTCAATTCGGTTAGGGGTCCTGGTGAAAGATCTCCCGCCCTTACTCGTACAGCTTCTAAAGAACTACCATAAACTTTCATTCTTCCGGTTTGTGCTGTTTGCCGAATTGAAGCTGCCTCGGGATATAGTTCACGTGAAACCTTATCGTCTTACGCAAATCGTAAGATAGGGGCTGATTTTGCTTCAATTCGGTTAAAAGTCCTGGTGAAAGATCTCCCGCCCTTACGCGTACAGCTTCTAAAGAACTACCATAAGCTTTCATTCTTCCGGTTTGTGCTGTTTGCCGAATTGAAGCTGCCTCGGGATATAGTTCACGTGAAACCTTATCGTCTTACGCAAATCGTAAGATGGGGGCGGATTTTGCTTCAATTCGGTTAAAGGTCCTGGTGAAAGATCTCCCGCCCTTACTCGTACAGATTCTAAAGAACTACCATAAGCTTTCATTCTTCCGGTTTGTGCTGTTTGCCGAATTGAAGCGGCCTCGAAACATGGTTCACGTGAAACCTTATGGTCTTACGCAACTCGTAAGATGGGGGCGGACTTTGCTTCAATTCGGTTAAAGGTCCTGGTGAAAGATCTCCCGCCCTTATGGGTACAGCTTCTAAAGAACTACCATAGGCTTTTATTCTTCCGGTTTGTGCTGTTTGCCGAATTGAAGCTGCCTCGAGATATGGTTCACGTGAAACCTTATCGTCTTACGCAACTCGTAAGATGGGGGCGGACTTTGCTTCAATTCGGTTAAAGGTCCTGGTGAAAGATCTCCCGCCCTTACTCGTACAGATTCAAAATAACTACCATAAACTTTCATTCTTCCGACTTGTGCTGTTCGCCGAATTGAAGCTGCCTCGAGATATGGTTCAGGTGAAACCTTATCGTCTTACGCAACTCGTAAGATGGGTGAGAACGTTGCTTCAATTCGGTTAAGGGTCCTGGTGAAAGATCTCCCGCCCGTGCTCGTGCAGATTCTAAAAAACTACCATAAACTTTAATTCTTCCGGTTTGTGCTGTTTGCCGAATTGAAGAGGCCTCGAGATATGGTTCATGTGAAACCTTATCGTCTTACGCAACTCGGAAGATGGGTGCGGATTTTGCTTCAATTCGGTTAAGGGTCCCGGTGAAAGATCTCCCGCCCTTACGCGTACAGCTTCTAAAGAACTACCATAAGCTTTCATTCTTCCGGTTTGTGCTGTTTGCCGAATTGAAGCGGCCTCGATATATGGCTCACGTGAAACCTTATCGTCTTACGCAACTCGTAAGATGGGTGCGGACGTTGCTTCAATTCATGTAGGGGTCCTGGTGAAAGATCTCCCGCCCTTACCCGTACAGATTGAAAATAACTATCATAAACTTTCATTCTTCCGGTTTGTGCTGTTTGCCGAATTGAAGAGGCCTCGAGATATGGTTCACGTGAAACCTTATCGTCTTACGCAACTCGTAAGATGGGTGCGGATTTTGCTTCAATTCGGTTAAGGGTCCAGGTGAAAGATCTCCTGCCCTTACGCGTACAGCTTCTAAAGAACTACCATAAGCTTTCATTCTTCCGGTTTGTGCTGTTTGCCGAATTGAAGCTGCCTCGAGATATAGTTCACGTGAAACCTTATCGTCTTACGCAACTCGTACCATGGGTGAGAACGTTGCTTCAATTCGGTTAAGGGTCCTGGTGAAAGATCGTCCGCCCTTACTCGTACAGATTCAAAATAACTACCATAAACTTTCATTCTTCCGGTTTGTGCTGTTTGCCGAATTGAAGCGGCCTCGAGATATGGTTCACGTGAAACCTTGTCGTCTTACGCAACTCCTAAGATAGATGGGTCAGAACGTTGATTCAATTCGGTTAAGGATCCTGGTGAAAGATTTCCCGCCTTTACTCGTACAGATTCTGAAGAACTGCCATAATCTCTCATTCTTCCGGTTTGTGCTGTTTGCCGAATTGAAGCGGCCTCGAAACATGGTTTACGTGAAACCTTATCGTCTTACGCAACTCGTAAGATGGGTGCGGACTTTGCATCAATTCGGTTAATGGTCCTGGTGAACGATCTCCCGTCCTTACTCGTACAGATTCTAAAGGACTACCATAAACTTTCATTCTTCCGGTTTGTGCTGTTTGCCGAATTGAAGCTGCCTCGAGATATAGTTCACGTGAAACCTTATCGTCTTACGCAACTCGTACCATGGGTGAGAACGTTGCTTCAATTCGGTTAAGGGTCCTGGTGAAAGATCTCCCGCCCTTACTGGTACAGATTCAAAATAACTACCATAAACTTTCATTCTTCCGAATTGTGCTGTTTGCCGAATTGAAGCTGCCTCGGGATATAGTTCACGTGAAACCTTATCGTCTTACGCAAATCGTAAGATGGGGGCGGATTTTGCTTCAATTCGGTTAAAGGTCCTGGTGAAAGATCTCCCGCCCTTACTCGTACAGATTCTAAAGAACTACCATAAGCTTTCATTCTTCCGGTTTGTGCTGTTTGCCGAATTGAAGCGGCCTCGAAACATGGTTCACGTGAAACCTTATGGTCTTACGCAACTCGTAAGATGGGGGCGGACTTTGCTTCAATTCGGTTAAGGGTCCTGGTGAAAGATCTCCCGCCCTTACGCGTACAGCTTCTAAAGAACTACTATAAGCTTTCATTCTTCCGGTTTGTGCTGTTTGCCGAATTGAAGCTGCCTCGAGATATGGGTCACGTGAAACCTTATCGTCTTACGCAACTCGTACCATGGGTGAGAACGTTGCTTCAATTCGGTTAAGGGTCCTGGTGAAAGATCTCCCGCCCTTACTGGTACAGATTCAAAATAACTACCATAAACTTTCATTCTTCCGAATTGTGCTGTTTGCCGAATTGAAGCGGCCTCGAGATATGGTTCATGTGAAACCTTGTCGTCTTACGCAACTGGTAAGATGGGTGCGGACGTTGCTTCAATTCAGTTAGGTGTCCTGGTGAAAGATCTTCCGCCCTTACTCGTGCAGATTCAAAATAACTACCATAAACTTTCATTCTTCCGGTTTGTGCTGTTTGCCGAATTGAAGCGGCCTCGAGATATGGTTCACGTGAAACCTTGTCGTCTTACGCAACTCCTAAGATAGATGGGTCAGAACGTTGCTTCAATTCGGTTAAAGGTCCTGGTGAAAGATCTCCCGCCCTTACTCGTACAGATTCTAATGAACTACCATAAGCTTACATTCTTCCGGTTTGTGCTGTTTGCCGAATTGAAGCGGCCTCGAAACATGGTTCACGTGAAACCTTATGGTCTTACGCAACTCGTAAGATGGGGGCGGACTTTGCTTCAATTCGGTTAAAGGTCCTGGTGAAAGATCTCCCGCCCTTACTCGTACAGATTCAAAATAACTACCATAAACTTTCATTCTTCCGACTTGTGCTGTTCGCCGAATTGAAGCTGCCTCGAGATATGGTTCAGGTGAAACCTTATCGTCTTACGCAACTCGTAAGATGGGTGAGAACGTTGCTTCAATTCGGTTAAGGGTCCTGGTGAAAGATCTCCCGCCCGTGCTCGTGCAGATTCTAAAAAACTACCATAAACTTTAATTCTTCCGGTTTGTGCTGTTTGCCGAATTGAAGAGGCCTCGAGATATGGTTCACGTGAAACCTTATCGTCTTACGCAACTCGGAAGATGGGTGCGGATTTTGCTTCAATTCGGTTAAGGGTCCCGGTGAAAGATCTCCCGCCCTTACGCGTACAGCTTCTAAAGAACTACCATAAGCTTTCATTCTTCCGGTTTGTGCTGTTTGCCGAATTGAAGCGGCCTCGATATATGGCTCACGTGAAACCTTATCGTCTTACGCAACTCGTAAGATGGGTGCGGACGTTGCTTCAATTCATGTAGGGGTCCTGGTGAAAGATCTCCCGCCCTTACCCGTACAGATTGAAAATAACTATCATAAACTTTCATTCTTCCGGTTTGTGCTGTTTGCCGAATTGAAGAGGCCTCGAGATATGGTTCACGTGAAACCTTATCGTCTTACGCAACTCGTAAGATGGGTGCGGATTTTGCTTCAATTCGGTTAAGGGTCCAGGTGAAAGATCTCCCGCCCTTACGCGTACAGATTCTAAAGAACTACCATAAGCTTTCATTCTTCCGGTTTGTGCTGTTTGCCGAATTGAAGAGGCCTCGAGATATGGTTCACGTGAAACCTTATCGTCTTACGCAACTCGTAAGATGGGGGCGGACTTTGCTTCAATTCGGTTAAGGGTCCTGGTGAAAGATCTCCCGCCCTTACGCGTACAGCTTCTAAAGAACTACCATAAGCTTTCATTCTTCCGGTTTGTGCTGTTTGCCGAATTGAAGCTGCCTCGAGATATAGTTCACGTGAAACCTTATCGTCTTACGCAACTCGTACCATGGGTGAGAACGTTGCTTCAATTCGGTTAAGGGTCCTGGTGAAAGATCGTCCGCCCTTACTCGTACAGATTCAAAATAACTACCATAAACTTTCATTCTTCCGGTTTGTGCTGTTTGCCGAATTGAAGCGGCCTCGAGATATGGTTCACGTGAAACCTTGTCGTCTTACGCAACTCCTAAGATAGATGGGTCAGAACGTTGATTCAATTCGGTTAAGGATCCTGGTGAAAGATTTCCCGCCTTTACTCGTACAGATTCTGAAGAACTGCCATAATCTCTCATTCTTCCGGTTTGTGCTGTTTGCCGAATTGAAGCGGCCTCGAAACATGGTTTACGTGAAACCTTATCGTCTTACGCAACTCGTAAGATGGGTGCGGACTTTGCATCAATTCGGTTAATGGTCCTGGTGAACGATCTCCCGTCCTTACTCGTACAGATTCTAAAGGACTACCATAAACTTTCATTCTTCCGGTTTGTGCTGTTTGCCGAATTGAAGCTGCCTCGAGATATAGTTCACGTGAAACCTTATCGTCTTACGCAACTCGTACCATGGGTGAGAACGTTGCTTCAATTCGGTTAAGGGTCCTGGTGAAAGATCTCCCGCCCTTACTGGTACAGATTCAAAATAACTACCATAAACTTTCATTCTTCCGAATTGTGCTGTTTGCCGAATTGAAGCTGCCTCGGGATATAGTTCACGTGAAACCTTATCGTCTTACGCAAATCGTAAGATGGGGGCGGATTTTGCTTCAATTCGGTTAAAGGTCCTGGTGAAAGATCTCCCGCCCTTACTCGTACAGATTCTAAAGAACTACCATAAGCTTTCATTCTTCCGGTTTGTGCTGTTTGCCGAATTGAAGCGGCCTCGAAACATGGTTCACGTGAAACCTTATGGTCTTACGCAACTCGTAAGATGGGGGCGGACTTTGCTTCAATTCGGTTAAGGGTCCTGGTGAAAGATCTCCCGCCCTTACGCGTACAGCTTCTAAAGAACTACTATAAGCTTTCATTCTTCCGGTTTGTGCTGTTTGCCGAATTGAAGCTGCCTCGAGATATGGGTCACGTGAAACCTTATCGTCTTACGCAACTCGTACCATGGGTGAGAACGTTGCTTCAATTCGGTTAAGGGTCCTGGTGAAAGATCTCCCGCCCTTACTGGTACAGATTCAAAATAACTACCATAAACTTTCATTCTTCCGAATTGTGCTGTTTGCCGAATTGAAGCGGCCTCGAGATATGGTTCATGTGAAACCTTGTCGTCTTACGCAACTGGTAAGATGGGTGCGGACGTTGCTTCAATTCAGTTAGGTGTCCTGGTGAAAGATCTTCCGCCCTTACTCGTGCAGATTCAAAATAACTACCATAAACTTTCATTCTTCCGGTTTGTGCTGTTTGCCGAATTGAAGCGGCCTCGAGATATGGTTCACGTGAAACCTTGTCGTCTTACGCAACTCCTAAGATAGATGGGTCAGAACGTTGCTTCAATTCGGTTAAAGGTCCTGGTGAAAGATCTCCCGCCCTTACTCGTACAGATTCTAATGAACTACCATAAGCTTACATTCTTCCGGTTTGTGCTGTTTGCCGAATTGAAGCGGCCTCGAAACATGGTTCACGTGAAACCTTATGGTCTTACGCAACTCGTAAGATGGGGGCGGACTTTGCTTCAATTCGGTTAAAGGTCCTGGTAAAAGATCTCCCGCCCTTACTCGTACAGATTCAAAATAACTACCATAAACTTTCATTCTTCCGACTTGTGCTGTTCGCCGAATTGAAGCTGCCTCGAGATATGGTTCAGGTGAAACCTTATCGTCTTACGCAACTCGTAAGATGGGTGAGAACGTTGCTTCAATTCATGTAGGGGTCCTGGTGAAAGATCTCCCGCCCTTACCCGTACAGATTGAAAATAACTATCATAAACTTTCATTCTTCCGGTTTGTGCTGTTTGCCGAATTGAAGAGGCCTCGAGATATGGTTCACGTGAAACCTTATCGTCTTACGCAACTCGTAAGATGGGGGCGGACTTTGCTTCAATTCGGTTAAGGGTCCAGGTGAAAAATCTCCCGCCCTTACGCGTACAGCTTCTAAAGAACTACCATAAACTTTCATTCTTCCGGTTTGTGCTGCTTGCCGAATTGAAGCTACCTCGGGATATAGTTCACGTGAAACCTTATCGTCTTACGCAAATCGTAAGATGGGGGCGGATTTTGCTTCAATTCGGTTAAAGGTCCTGGTGAAAGATCTCCCGCCCTTACTCGTACAGATTCTAATAAACTACCATAAGCTTACATTCTTCCGGTTTGTGCTGTTTGCCGAATTGAAGCGGCCTCGAAACATGGTTCACGTGAAACCTTATGGTCTTACGCAACTCGTAAGATGGGGGCGGACTTTGCTTCAATTCGGTTAAAGGTCCTGGTGAAAGATCTCCCGCCCTTACTCGTACAGATTCAAAATAACTACCATAAACTTTCATTCTTCCGACTTGTGCTGTTCGCCGAATTGAAGCTGCCTCGAGATATGGTTCAGGTGAAACCTTATCGTCTTACGCAACTCGTAAGATGGGTGAGAACGTTGCTTCAATTCGGTTAAGGGTCCTGGTGAAAGATCTCCCGCCCGTGCTCGTGCAGATTCTAAAAAACTACCATAAACTTTAATTCTTCCGGTTTGTGCTGTTTGCCGAATTGAAGAGGCCTCGAGATATGGTTCACGTGAAACCTTATCGTCTTACGCAACTCGGAAGATGGGTGCGGATTTTGCTTCAATTCGGTTAAGGGTCCCGGTGAAAGATCTCCCGCCCTTACGCGTACAGCTTCTAAAGAACTACCATAAGCTTTCATTCTTCCGGTTTGTGCTGTTTGCCGAATTGAAGCGGCCTCGATATATGGCTCACGTGAAACCTTATCGTCTTACGCAACTCGTAAGATGGGTGCGGACGTTGCTTCAATTCATGTAGGGGTCCTGGTGAAAGATCTCCCGCCCTTACCCGTACAGATTGAAAATAACTATCATAAACTTTCATTCTTCCGGTTTGTGCTGTTTGCCGAATTGAAGAGGCCTCGAGATATGGTTCACGTGAAACCTTATCGTCTTACGCAACTCGTAAGATGGGTGCGGATTTTGCTTCAATTCGGTTAAGGGTCCAGGTGAAAGATCTCCCGCCCTTACGCGTACAGATTCTAAAGAACTACCATAAGCTTTCATTCTTCCGGTTTGTGCTGTTTGCCGAATTGAAGAGGCCTCGAGATATGGTTCACGTGAAACCTTATCGTCTTACGCAACTCGTAAGATGGGGGCGGACTTTGCTTCAATTCGGTTAAGGGTCCTGGTGAAAGATCTCCCGCCCTTACGCGTACAGCTTCTAAAGAACTACCATAAGCTTTCATTCTTCCGGTTTGTGCTGTTTGCCGAATTGAAGCTGCCTCGAGATATAGTTCACGTGAAACCTTATCGTCTTACGCAACTCGTACCATGGGTGAGAACGTTGCTTCAATTCGGTTAAGGGTCCTGGTGAAAGATCGTCCGCCCTTACTCGTACAGATTCAAAATAACTACCATAAACTTTCATTCTTCCGGTTTGTGCTGTTTGCCGAATTGAAGCGGCCTCGAGATATGGTTCACGTGAAACCTTGTCGTCTTACGCAACTCCTAAGATAGATGGGTCAGAACGTTGATTCAATTCGGTTAAGGATCCTGGTGAAAGATTTCCCGCCTTTACTCGTACAGATTCTGAAGAACTGCCATAATCTCTCATTCTTCCGGTTTGTGCTGTTTGCCGAATTGAAGCGGCCTCGAAACATGGTTTACGTGAAACCTTATCGTCTTACGCAACTCGTAAGATGGGTGCGGACTTTGCATCAATTCGGTTAATGGTCCTGGTGAACGATCTCCCGTCCTTACTCGTACAGATTCTAAAGGACTACCATAAACTTTCATTCTTCCGGTTTGTGCTGTTTGCCGAATTGAAGCTGCCTCGAGATATAGTTCACGTGAAACCTTATCGTCTTACGCAACTCGTACCATGGGTGAGAACGTTGCTTCAATTCGGTTAAGGGTCCTGGTGAAAGATCTGCCGCCCTTACTCGTACAGATTCTAAAGAACTACCATAAACTTTCATTCTTCCTGCTTGTGCTGTTCGCCGAATTGAAGCTGCCTCGAGATATGGTTCACGTGAAACCTTATCGTCTTACGCAACTCGTACCATGGGTGAGAACGTTGCTTCAATTCGGTTAAGGGTCCTGGTGAAAGATTTCCCGCCCTTACTCGTACAGATTCTAAAGAACTGCCATAAACTCTAATTATTCCGGTTTGTGCTGTTTGCCGAATTGAAGCGGCCTCGAAACATGGTTCACGTGAAACCTTATCGTCTTACACAACTCGTAAGATGGGTGCGGACTTTGCTTCAATTTAGTTAGGGGTCCTGGTGAAAGATCTCCCGCCCTTACGCGTACAGCTTCTAAAGAACTACCATAAACTTTCATTCTTCCGGTTTGTGCTGTTTGCCGAATTGAAGCTGCCTCGGGATATAGTTCACGTGAAACCTTATCGTCTTACACAACTCGTAAGATGGGGGCGGACTTTGCTTCAATTCGGTTAAGGGTCCTGGTGAAAGATCTCCCGCCCTTACTGGTACAGATTCAAAATAACTACCATAAACTTTCATTCTTCCGGTTTGTGCTGTTTGCCGAATTGAAGCGGCCTCGAGATATGGTTCACGTGAAACCTTGTCGTCTTACGCAACTCCTAAGATAGATGGGTCAGAACGTTGCTTCAATTCGGTTAAGGATCCTGGTGAAAGATTTCCCGCCCTTACTCGTACAGATTTTGAAGAACTGCCATAATCTCTCATTCTTCCGGTTTGTGCTGTTTGCCGAATTGAAGCGGCCTCGAAACATGGTTCACGTGAAACCTTATCGTCTTACGCAACTCGTAAGATGGGGGCGGACTTTGCTTCAATTCGGTTAAGGGTCCTGGTGAAAGATCTCCCGCCCTTACGCGTACAGCTTCTAAAGAACTACCATAAGCTTTCATTCTTCCGGTTTGTGCTGTTTGCCGAATTGAAGCTGCCCCGAGATATAGTTCACGTGAAACCTTATCGTCTTACGCAACTCAAACCATGGGTGAGAACGTTGCTTCGATTCGGTTAAGGGTCCTGGTGAAAGATCTGCCGCCCTTACTCGTACAGATTCAAAATAACTACCATAAACTTTCATTATTCCGACTTGTGCTGTTCGCCGAATTGAAGCTGCCTCGAGATATGGTTCAGGTGAAACCTTATCGTCTTACGCAACTCGTACCATGGGTGAGAACGTTGCTTCAATTCGGTTAAGGGGCCTGGTGAAAGATCTCCCGCCCTTACTGGTACAGATTCAAAATAACTACCATAAACTTTCATTCTTCCGGTTTGTGCTGTTTGCCGAATTGAAGCGGCCTCGAGATATGGTTCACGTGAAACCTTGTCGTCTTACGCAACTCCTAAGATAGATGGGTGAGAACGTTGCTTCAATTCGGTTAAGGATCCTGGTGAAAGATTTCCCGCCCTTACTCGTACAGATTCTAAAGAACTGCCACAAACTCTCATTCTTCCGGTTTGTGCTGTTTGCCGAATTGAAGCGGCCTCGAAACATGGTTCACGAGAAACCTTATCGTCTTACACAACTCGTAAGATGGGTGCGGACTTTGCTTCAATTCGGTTAGGGGTCCTGGTGAAAGATCTCCCGCCCTTACGCGTACAGCTTCTAAAGAACTACCATAAACTTTCATTCTTCCGGTTTGTGCTGTTTGCCGAATTGAAGCTGCCTCGGGATATAGTTCACGTGAAACCTTATCGTCTTACGCAAATCGTAAGATGGGGGCTGATTTTGCTTCAATTCGGTTAAAAGTCCTGGTGAAAGATCTCCCGCCCTTACGCGTACAGCTTCTAAAGAACTACCATAAGCTTTCATACTTCCGGTTTGTGCTGTTTGCCGAATTGAAGAGGCCTCGAGATATGGTTCACGTGAAACCTTATCGTCTTACGCAACTCGTAATATGGGGGCGGACTTTGCTTCAATTCGGTTAAAGGTCCTGGTGAAAGATCTCCCGCCCTTACTCGTACAGATTCAAAATAACTACCATAAACTTTCATTCTTCCGACTTGTGCTGTTCGCCGAATTGAAGCTGCCTCGAGATATGGTTCAGGTGAAACCTTATCGTCTTACGCAACTCGTAAGATGGGTGAGAACGTTGCTTCAATTCGGTTAAGGGTCCTGGTGAAAGATGTCCCGCCCGTGCTCGTACAGATTCTAAAAAACTACCATAAACTTTAATTCTCCCGGTTTGTGCTGTTTGCCGAATTAAAGCGGCCTCGAGATATGGCTCACGTGAAAGCTTATCGTCTTACGCAACTCGTACCATGGGTGAGAACGTTGCTTCAATTCGGTTAAGGGTCCTGGTGAAAGATTTCCCGCCCTTACTCGTACAGATTCTAAAGAACTGCCATAAACTCTCATTATTCCGGGTTGTGCTGTTTGCCGAATTGAAGCGGCCTCGAAACATGGTTCATGTGAAACCTTATCGTCTTACACAACTCGTAAGATGGGTGCGGACTTTGCTTCAACTTGGTTAGGGGTCTTGGTGAAAGATCTCCCGCCCTTACGCGTACAGCTTCTAAAGAACTACCATAAACTTTCATTCTTCCGGTTTGTGCTGTTTGCCGAATTGAAGCGTCCTCGGGATATAGTTCACGTGAAACCTTATCGTCTTACGCAAATCGTAAGATGGGGGCGGATTTTGCTTCAATTCGGTTAAAGGTCCTGGTGAAAGATCTCCCGCCCTCACTCGTACAGATTCTAAAGAACTACCATAAGCTTTCATTCTTCCGGTTTGTGCTGTTTGCCGAATTGAAGCGGCCTCGAAACATGGTTCACGTGAAACCTTATGGTCTTACGCAACTCGTAAGATGGGGGCGGACTTTGCTTCAATTCGGTTAAAGGTCCTGGTGAAAGATCTCCCGCCCTTATGCGTACAGCTTCTAAAGAACTACCATAGGCTTTTATTCTTCCGGTTTGTGCTGTTTGCCGAATTGAAGCTGCCTCGAGATATGGTTCACGTGAAACCTTATCGTCTTACGCAACTCGTACCATGGGTGAGAACGTTGCTTCAATTCGGTTAAGGGGCCTGGTGAAAGATCTCCCGCCCGTACTGGTACAGATTCAAAATAACTACCATAAACTTTCATTCTTCCGGTTTGTGCTGTTTGCCGAATTGAAGCGGCCTCGAGATATGGTTCACGTGAAACCTTGTCGTCTTACGCAACTCCTAAGATAGATGGGTGAGAACGTTGCTTCAATTCGGTTAAGGATCCTGGTGAAAGATTTCCCGCCCTTACTCGTACAGATTCTAAAGAACTGCCACAAACTCTCATTCTTCCGGTTTGTGCTGTTTGCCGAATTGAAGCGGCCTCGAAACATGGTTCATGAGAAACCTTATCGTCTTACACAACTCGTAAGATGGGTGCGGACTTTGCTTCAATTCGGTTAGGGGTCCTGGTGAAAGATCTCCCGCCCTTACTCGTACAGCTTCTAAAGAACTACCATAAACTTTCATTCTTCCGGTTTGTGCTGTTTGCCGAATTGAAGAGGCCTCGAGATATGGTTCACGTGAAACCTTATCGTCTTACGCAACTCGTAAGATGGGTGCGGATTTTGCTTCAATTCGGTTAAGGGTCCAGGTGAAAGATCTCCTGCCCTTACGCGTACAGCTTCTAAAGAACTACCATAAGCTTTCATTCTTCCGGTTTGTGCTGTTTGCCGAATTGAAGCTGCCTCGAGATATAGTTCACGTGAAACCTTATCGTCTTACGCAACTCGTACCATGGGTGAGAACGTTGCTTCAATTCGGTTAAGGGTCCTGGTGAAAGATCGTCCGCCCTTACTCGTACAGATTCAAAATAACTACCATAAACTTTCATTCTTCCGGTTTGTGCTGTTTGCCGAATTGAAGCGGCCTCGAGATATGGTTCACGTGAAACCTTGTCGTCTTACGCAACTCCTAAGATAGATGGGTCAGAACGTTGATTCAATTCGGTTAAGGATCCTGGTGAAAGATTTCCCGCCTTTACTCGTACAGATTCTGAAGAACTGCCATAATCTCTCATTCTTCCGGTTTGTGCTGTTTGCCGAATTGAAGCGGCCTCGAAACATGGTTTACGTGAAACCTTATCGTCTTACGCAACTCGTAAGATGGGTGCGGACTTTGCATCAATTCGGTTAATGGTCCTGGTGAACGATCTCCCGTCCTTACTCGTACAGATTCTAAAGGACTACCATAAACTTTCATTCTTCCGGTTTGTGCTGTTTGCCGAATTGAAGCTGCCTCGAGATATAGTTCACGTGAAACCTTATCGTCTTACGCAACTCGTACCATGGGTGAGAACGTTGCTTCAATTCGGTTAAGGGTCCTGGTGAAAGATCTCCCGCCCTTACTGGTACAGATTCAAAATAACTACCATAAACTTTCATTCTTCCGAATTGTGCTGTTTGCCGAATTGAAGCTGCCTCGGGATATAGTTCACGTGAAACCTTATCGTCTTACGCAAATCGTAAGATGGGGGCGGATTTTGCTTCAATTCGGTTAAAGGTCCTGGTGAAAGATCTCCCGCCCTTACTCGTACAGATTCTAAAGAACTACCATAAGCTTTCATTCTTCCGGTTTGTGCTGTTTGCCGAATTGAAGCGGCCTCGAAACATGGTTCACGTGAAACCTTATGGTCTTACGCAACTCGTAAGATGGGGGCGGACTTTGCTTCAATTCGGTTAAGGGTCCTGGTGAAAGATCTCCCGCCCTTACGCGTACAGCTTCTAAAGAACTACTATAAGCTTTCATTCTTCCGGTTTGTGCTGTTTGCCGAATTGAAGCTGCCTCGAGATATGGGTCACGTGAAACCTTATCGTCTTACGCAACTCGTACCATGGGTAAGAACGTTGCTTCAATTCGGTTAAGGGTCCTGGTGAAAGATCTCCCGCCCTTACTGGTACAGATTCAAAATAACTACCATAAACTTTCATTCTTCCGAATTGTGCTGTTTGCCGAATTGAAGCGGCCTCGAGATATGGTTCATGTGAAACCTTGTCGTCTTACGCAACTGGTAAGATGGGTGCGGACGTTGCTTCAATTCAGTTAGGTGTCCTGGTGAAAGATCTTCCGCCCTTACTCGTGCAGATTCAAAATAACTACCATAAACTTTCATTCTTCCGGTTTGTGCTGTTTGCCGAATTGAAGCGGCCTCGAGATATGGTTCACGTGAAACCTTGTCGTCTTACGCAACTCCTAAGATAGATGGGTCAGAACGTTGCTTCAATTCGGTTAAAGGTCCTGGTGAAAGATCTCCCGCCCTTACTCGTACAGATTCTAATGAACTACCATAAGCTTACATTCTTCCGGTTTGTGCTGTTTGCCGAATTGAAGCGGCCTCGAAACATGGTTCACGTGAAACCTTATGGTCTTACGCAACTCGTAAGATGGGGGCGGACTTTGCTTCAATTCGGTTAAAGGTCCTGGTAAAAGATCTCCCGCCCTTACTCGTACAGATTCAAAATAACTACCATAAACTTTCATTCTTCCGACTTGTGCTGTTCGCCGAATTGAAGCTGCCTCGAGATATGGTTCAGGTGAAACCTTATCGTCTTACGCAACTCGTAAGATGGGTGAGAACGTTGCTTCAATTCATGTAGGGGTCCTGGTGAAAGATCTCCCGCCCTTACCCGTACAGATTGAAAATAACTATCATAAACTTTCATTCTTCCGGTTTGTGCTGTTTGCCGAATTGAAGAGGCCTCGAGATATGGTTCACGTGAAACCTTATCGTCTTACGCAACTCGTAAGATGGGGGCGGACTTTGCTTCAATTCGGTTAAGGGTCCAGGTGAAAAATCTCCCGCCCTTACGCGTACAGCTTCTAAAGAACTACCATAAACTTTCATTCTTCCGGTTTGTGCTGCTTGCCGAATTGAAGCTACCTCGGGATATAGTTCACGTGAAACCTTATCGTCTTACGCAAATCGTAAGATGGGGGCGGATTTTGCTTCAATTCGGTTAAAGGTCCTGGTGAAAGATCTCCCGCCCTTACTCGTACAGATTCTAATAAACTACCATAAGCTTACATTCTTCCGGTTTGTGCTGTTTGCCGAATTGAAGCGGCCTCGAAACATGGTTCACGTGAAACCTTATGGTCTTACGCAACTCGTAAGATGGGGGCGGACTTTGCTTCAATTCGGTTAAAGGTCCTGGTGAAAGATCTCCCGCCCTTACTCGTACAGATTCAAAATAACTACCATAAACTTTCATTCTTCCGACTTGTGCTGTTCGCCGAATTGAAGCTGCCTCGAGATATGGTTCAGGTGAAACCTTATCGTCTTACGCAACTCGTAAGATGGGTGAGAACGTTGCTTCAATTCGGTTAAGGGTCCTGGTGAAAGATCTCCCGCCCGTGCTCGTGCAGATTCTAAAAAACTACCATAAACTTTAATTCTTCCGGTTTGTGCTGTTTGCCGAATTGAAGAGGCCTCGAGATATGGTTCACGTGAAACCTTATCGTCTTACGCAACTCGGAAGATGGGTGCGGATTTTGCTTCAATTCGGTTAAGGGTCCCGGTGAAAGATCTCCCGCCCTTACGCGTACAGCTTCTAAAGAACTACCATAAGCTTTCATTCTTCCGGTTTGTGCTGTTTGCCGAATTGAAGCGGCCTCGATATATGGCTCACGTGAAACCTTATCGTCTTACGCAACTCGTAAGATGGGTGCGGACGTTGCTTCAATTCATGTAGGGGTCCTGGTGAAAGATCTCCCGCCCTTACCCGTACAGATTGAAAATAACTATCATAAACTTTCATTCTTCCGGTTTGTGCTGTTTGCCGAATTGAAGAGGCCTCGAGATATGGTTCACGTGAAACCTTATCGTCTTACGCAACTCGTAAGATGGGTGCGGATTTTGCTTCAATTCGGTTAAGGGTCCAGGTGAAAGATCTCCCGCCCTTACGCGTACAGATTCTAAAGAACTACCATAAGCTTTCATTCTTCCGGTTTGTGCTGTTTGCCGAATTGAAGAGGCCTCGAGATATGGTTCACGTGAAACCTTATCGTCTTACGCAACTCGTAAGATGGGGGCGGACTTTGCTTCAATTCGGTTAAGGGTCCTGGTGAAAGATCTCCCGCCCTTACGCGTACAGCTTCTAAAGAACTACCATAAGCTTTCATTCTTCCGGTTTGTGCTGTTTGCCGAATTGAAGCTGCCTCGAGATATAGTTCACGTGAAACCTTATCGTCTTACGCAACTCGTACCATGGGTGAGAACGTTGCTTCAATTCGGTTAAGGGTCCTGGTGAAAGATCGTCCGCCCTTACTCGTACAGATTCAAAATAACTACCATAAACTTTCATTCTTCCGGTTTGTGCTGTTTGCCGAATTGAAGCGGCCTCGAGATATGGTTCACGTGAAACCTTGTCGTCTTACGCAACTCCTAAGATAGATGGGTCAGAACGTTGATTCAATTCGGTTAAGGATCCTGGTGAAAGATTTCCCGCCTTTACTCGTACAGATTCTGAAGAACTGCCATAATCTCTCATTCTTCCGGTTTGTGCTGTTTGCCGAATTGAAGCGGCCTCGAAACATGGTTTACGTGAAACCTTATCGTCTTACGCAACTCGTAAGATGGGTGCGGACTTTGCATCAATTCGGTTAATGGTCCTGGTGAACGATCTCCCGTCCTTACTCGTACAGATTCTAAAGGACTACCATAAACTTTCATTCTTCCGGTTTGTGCTGTTTGCCGAATTGAAGCTGCCTCGAGATATAGTTCACGTGAAACCTTATCGTCTTACGCAACTCGTACCATGGGTGAGAACGTTGCTTCAATTCGGTTAAGGGTCCTGGTGAAAGATCTGCCGCCCTTACTCGTACAGATTCTAAAGAACTACCATAAACTTTCATTCTTCCTGCTTGTGCTGTTCGCCGAATTGAAGCTGCCTCGAGATATGGTTCACGTGAAACCTTATCGTCTTACGCAACTCGTACCATGGGTGAGAACGTTGCTTCAATTCGGTTAAGGGTCCTGGTGAAAGATTTCCCGCCCTTACTCGTACAGATTCTAAAGAACTGCCATAAACTCTAATTATTCCGGTTTGTGCTGTTTGCCGAATTGAAGCGGCCTCGAAACATGGTTCACGTGAAACCTTATCGTCTTACACAACTCGTAAGATGGGTGCGGACTTTGCTTCAATTTAGTTAGGGGTCCTGGTGAAAGATCTCCCGCCCTTACGCGTACAGCTTCTAAAGAACTACCATAAACTTTCATTCTTCCGGTTTGTGCTGTTTGCCGAATTGAAGCTGCCTCGGGATATAGTTCACGTGAAACCTTATCGTCTTACACAACTCGTAAGATGGGGGCGGACTTTGCTTCAATTCGGTTAAGGGTCCTGGTGAAAGATCTCCCGCCCTTACTGGTACAGATTCAAAATAACTACCATAAACTTTCATTCTTCCGGTTTGTGCTGTTTGCCGAATTGAAGCGGCCTCGAGATATGGTTCACGTGAAACCTTGTCGTCTTACGCAACTCCTAAGATAGATGGGTCAGAACGTTGCTTCAATTCGGTTAAGGATCCTGGTGAAAGATTTCCCGCCCTTACTCGTACAGATTTTGAAGAACTGCCATAATCTCTCATTCTTCCGGTTTGTGCTGTTTGCCGAATTGAAGCGGCCTCGAAACATGGTTCACGTGAAACCTTATCGTCTTACGCAACTCGTAAGATGGGGGCGGACTTTGCTTCAATTCGGTTAAGGGTCCTGGTGAAAGATCTCCCGCCCTTACGCGTACAGCTTCTAAAGAACTACCATAAGCTTTCATTCTTCCGGTTTGTGCTGTTTGCCGAATTGAAGCTGCCCCGAGATATAGTTCACGTGAAACCTTATCGTCTTACGCAACTCAAACCATGGGTGAGAACGTTGCTTCGATTCGGTTAAGGGTCCTGGTGAAAGATCTGCCGCCCTTACTCGTACAGATTCAAAATAACTACCATAAACTTTCATTATTCCGACTTGTGCTGTTCGCCGAATTGAAGCTGCCTCGAGATATGGTTCAGGTGAAACCTTATCGTCTTACGCAACTCGTACCATGGGTGAGAACGTTGCTTCAATTCGGTTAAGGGGCCTGGTGAAAGATCTCCCGCCCTTACTGGTACAGATTCAAAATAACTACCATAAACTTTCATTCTTCCGGTTTGTGCTGTTTGCCGAATTGAAGCGGCCTCGAGATATGGTTCACGTGAAACCTTGTCGTCTTACGCAACTCCTAAGATAGATGGGTGAGAACGTTGCTTCAATTCGGTTAAGGATCCTGGTGAAAGATTTCCCGCCCTTACTCGTACAGATTCTAAAGAACTGCCACAAACTCTCATTCTTCCGGTTTGTGCTGTTTGCCGAATTGAAGCGGCCTCGAAACATGGTTCACGAGAAACCTTATCGTCTTACACAACTCGTAAGATGGGTGCGGACTTTGCTTCAATTCGGTTAGGGGTCCTGGTGAAAGATCTCCCGCCCTTACGCGTACAGCTTCTAAAGAACTACCATAAACTTTCATTCTTCCGGTTTGTGCTGTTTGCCGAATTGAAGCTGCCTCGGGATATAGTTCACGTGAAACCTTATCGTCTTACGCAAATCGTAAGATGGGGGCTGATTTTGCTTCAATTCGGTTAAAAGTCCTGGTGAAAGATCTCCCGCCCTTACGCGTACAGCTTCTAAAGAACTACCATAAGCTTTCATACTTCCGGTTTGTGCTGTTTGCCGAATTGAAGAGGCCTCGAGATATGGTTCACGTGAAACCTTATCGTCTTACGCAACTCGTAATATGGGGGCGGACTTTGCTTCAATTCGGTTAAAGGTCCTGGTGAAAGATCTCCCGCCCTTACTCGTACAGATTCAAAATAACTACCATAAACTTTCATTCTTCCGACTTGTGCTGTTCGCCGAATTGAAGCTGCCTCGAGATATGGTTCAGGTGAAACCTTATCGTCTTACGCAACTCGTAAGATGGGTGAGAACGTTGCTTCAATTCGGTTAAGGGTCCTGGTGAAAGATGTCCCGCCCGTGCTCGTACAGATTCTAAAAAACTACCATAAACTTTAATTCTCCCGGTTTGTGCTGTTTGCCGAATTAAAGCGGCCTCGAGATATGGCTCACGTGAAAGCTTATCGTCTTACGCAACTCGTACCATGGGTGAGAACGTTGCTTCAATTCGGTTAAGGGTCCTGGTGAAAGATTTCCCGCCCTTACTCGTACAGATTCTAAAGAACTGCCATAAACTCTCATTATTCCGGGTTGTGCTGTTTGCCGAATTGAAGCGGCCTCGAAACATGGTTCATGTGAAACCTTATCGTCTTACACAACTCGTAAGATGGGTGCGGACTTTGCTTCAACTTGGTTAGGGGTCTTGGTGAAAGATCTCCCGCCCTTACGCGTACAGCTTCTAAAGAACTACCATAAACTTTCATTCTTCCGGTTTGTGCTGTTTGCCGAATTGAAGCGTCCTCGGGATATAGTTCACGTGAAACCTTATCGTCTTACGCAAATCGTAAGATGGGGGCGGATTTTGCTTCAATTCGGTTAAAGGTCCTGGTGAAAGATCTCCCGCCCTCACTCGTACAGATTCTAAAGAACTACCATAAGCTTTCATTCTTCCGGTTTGTGCTGTTTGCCGAATTGAAGCGGCCTCGAAACATGGTTCACGTGAAACCTTATGGTCTTACGCAACTCGTAAGATGGGGGCGGACTTTGCTTCAATTCGGTTAAAGGTCCTGGTGAAAGATCTCCCGCCCTTATGCGTACAGCTTCTAAAGAACTACCATAGGCTTTTATTCTTCCGGTTTGTGCTGTTTGCCGAATTGAAGCTGCCTCGAGATATGGTTCACGTGAAACCTTATCGTCTTACGCAACTCGTACCATGGGTGAGAACGTTGCTTCAATTCGGTTAAGGGGCCTGGTGAAAGATCTCCCGCCCGTACTGGTACAGATTCAAAATAACTACCATAAACTTTCATTCTTCCGGTTTGTGCTGTTTGCCGAATTGAAGCGGCCTCGAGATATGGTTCACGTGAAACCTTGTCGTCTTACGCAACTCCTAAGATAGATGGGTGAGAACGTTGCTTCAATTCGGTTAAGGATCCTGGTGAAAGATTTCCCGCCCTTACTCGTACAGATTCTAAAGAACTGCCACAAACTCTCATTCTTCCGGTTTGTGCTGTTTGCCGAATTGAAGCGGCCTCGAAACATGGTTCATGAGAAACCTTATCGTCTTACACAACTCGTAAGATGGGTGCGGACTTTGCTTCAATTCGGTTAGGGGTCCTGGTGAAAGATCTCCCGCCCTTACTCGTACAGCTTCTAAAGAACTACCATAAACTTTCATTCTTCCGGTTTGTGCTGTTTGCCGAATTGAAGAGGCCTCGAGATATGGTTCACGTGAAACCTTATCGTCTTACGCAACTCGTAAGATGGGTGCGGATTTTGCTTCAATTCGGTTAAGGGTCCAGGTGAAAGATCTCCTGCCCTTACGCGTACAGCTTCTAAAGAACTACCATAAGCTTTCATTCTTCCGGTTTGTGCTGTTTGCCGAATTGAAGCTGCCTCGAGATATAGTTCACGTGAAACCTTATCGTCTTACGCAACTCGTACCATGGGTGAGAACGTTGCTTCAATTCGGTTAAGGGTCCTGGTGAAAGATCGTCCGCCCTTACTCGTACAGATTCAAAATAACTACCATAAACTTTCATTCTTCCGGTTTGTGCTGTTTGCCGAATTGAAGCGGCCTCGAGATATGGTTCACGTGAAACCTTGTCGTCTTACGCAACTCCTAAGATAGATGGGTCAGAACGTTGATTCAATTCGGTTAAGGATCCTGGTGAAAGATTTCCCGCCTTTACTCGTACAGATTCTGAAGAACTGCCATAATCTCTCATTCTTCCGGTTTGTGCTGTTTGCCGAATTGAAGCGGCCTCGAAACATGGTTTACGTGAAACCTTATCGTCTTACGCAACTCGTAAGATGGGTGCGGACTTTGCATCAATTCGGTTAATGGTCCTGGTGAACGATCTCCCGTCCTTACTCGTACAGATTCTAAAGGACTACCATAAACTTTCATTCTTCCGGTTTGTGCTGTTTGCCGAATTGAAGCTGCCTCGAGATATAGTTCACGTGAAACCTTATCGTCTTACGCAACTCGTACCATGGGTGAGAACGTTGCTTCAATTCGGTTAAGGGTCCTGGTGAAAGATCTCCCGCCCTTACTGGTACAGATTCAAAATAACTACCATAAACTTTCATTCTTCCGAATTGTGCTGTTTGCCGAATTGAAGCTGCCTCGGGATATAGTTCACGTGAAACCTTATCGTCTTACGCAAATCGTAAGATGGGGGCGGATTTTGCTTCAATTCGGTTAAAGGTCCTGGTGAAAGATCTCCCGCCCTTACTCGTACAGATTCTAAAGAACTACCATAAGCTTTCATTCTTCCGGTTTGTGCTGTTTGCCGAATTGAAGCGGCCTCGAAACATGGTTCACGTGAAACCTTATGGTCTTACGCAACTCGTAAGATGGGGGCGGACTTTGCTTCAATTCGGTTAAGGGTCCTGGTGAAAGATCTCCCGCCCTTACGCGTACAGCTTCTAAAGAACTACTATAAGCTTTCATTCTTCCGGTTTGTGCTGTTTGCCGAATTGAAGCTGCCTCGAGATATGGGTCACGTGAAACCTTATCGTCTTACGCAACTCGTACCATGGGTAAGAACGTTGCTTCAATTCGGTTAAGGGTCCTGGTGAAAGATCTCCCGCCCTTACTGGTACAGATTCAAAATAACTACCATAAACTTTCATTCTTCCGAATTGTGCTGTTTGCCGAATTGAAGCGGCCTCGAGATATGGTTCATGTGAAACCTTGTCGTCTTACGCAACTGGTAAGATGGGTGCGGACGTTGCTTCAATTCAGTTAGGTGTCCTGGTGAAAGATCTTCCGCCCTTACTCGTGCAGATTCAAAATAACTACCATAAACTTTCATTCTTCCGGTTTGTGCTGTTTGCCGAATTGAAGCGGCCTCGAGATATGGTTCACGTGAAACCTTGTCGTCTTACGCAACTCCTAAGATAGATGGGTCAGAACGTTGCTTCAATTCGGTTAAAGGTCCTGGTGAAAGATCTCCCGCCCTTACTCGTACAGATTCTAATGAACTACCATAAGCTTACATTCTTCCGGTTTGTGCTGTTTGCCGAATTGAAGCGGCCTCGAAACATGGTTCACGTGAAACCTTATGGTCTTACGCAACTCGTAAGATGGGGGCGGACTTTGCTTCAATTCGGTTAAAGGTCCTGGTAAAAGATCTCCCGCCCTTACTCGTACAGATTCAAAATAACTACCATAAACTTTCATTCTTCCGACTTGTGCTGTTCGCCGAATTGAAGCTGCCTCGAGATATGGTTCAGGTGAAACCTTATCGTCTTACGCAACTCGTAAGATGGGTGAGAACGTTGCTTCAATTCATGTAGGGGTCCTGGTGAAAGATCTCCCGCCCTTACCCGTACAGATTGAAAATAACTATCATAAACTTTCATTCTTCCGGTTTGTGCTGTTTGCCGAATTGAAGAGGCCTCGAGATATGGTTCACGTGAAACCTTATCGTCTTACGCAACTCGTAAGATGGGGGCGGACTTTGCTTCAATTCGGTTAAGGGTCCAGGTGAAAAATCTCCCGCCCTTACGCGTACAGCTTCTAAAGAACTACCATAAACTTTCATTCTTCCGGTTTGTGCTGCTTGCCGAATTGAAGCTACCTCGGGATATAGTTCACGTGAAACCTTATCGTCTTACGCAAATCGTAAGATGGGGGCGGATTTTGCTTCAATTCGGTTAAAGGTCCTGGTGAAAGATCTCCCGCCCTTACTCGTACAGATTCTAATAAACTACCATAAGCTTACATTCTTCCGGTTTGTGCTGTTTGCCGAATTGAAGCGGCCTCGAAACATGGTTCACGTGAAACCTTATGGTCTTACGCAACTCGTAAGATGGGGGCGGACTTTGCTTCAATTCGGTTAAAGGTCCTGGTGAAAGATCTCCCGCCCTTACTCGTACAGATTCAAAATAACTACCATAAACTTTCATTCTTCCGACTTGTGCTGTTCGCCGAATTGAAGCTGCCTCGAGATATGGTTCAGGTGAAACCTTATCGTCTTACGCAACTCGTAAGATGGGTGAGAACGTTGCTTCAATTCGGTTAAGGGTCCTGGTGAAAGATCTCCCGCCCGTGCTCGTGCAGATTCTAAAAAACTACCATAAACTTTAATTCTTCCGGTTTGTGCTGTTTGCCGAATTGAAGAGGCCTCGAGATATGGTTCACGTGAAACCTTATCGTCTTACGCAACTCGGAAGATGGGTGCGGATTTTGCTTCAATTCGGTTAAGGGTCCCGGTGAAAGATCTCCCGCCCTTACGCGTACAGCTTCTAAAGAACTACCATAAGCTTTCATTCTTCCGGTTTGTGCTGTTTGCCGAATTGAAGCGGCCTCGATATATGGCTCACGTGAAACCTTATCGTCTTACGCAACTCGTAAGATGGGTGCGGACGTTGCTTCAATTCATGTAGGGGTCCTGGTGAAAGATCTCCCGCCCTTACCCGTACAGATTGAAAATAACTATCATAAACTTTCATTCTTCCGGTTTGTGCTGTTTGCCGAATTGAAGAGGCCTCGAGATATGGTTCACGTGAAACCTTATCGTCTTACGCAACTCGTAAGATGGGTGCGGATTTTGCTTCAATTCGGTTAAGGGTCCAGGTGAAAGATCTCCCGCCCTTACGCGTACAGATTCTAAAGAACTACCATAAGCTTTCATTCTTCCGGTTTGTGCTGTTTGCCGAATTGAAGAGGCCTCGAGATATGGTTCACGTGAAACCTTATCGTCTTACGCAACTCGTAAGATGGGGGCGGACTTTGCTTCAATTCGGTTAAGGGTCCTGGTGAAAGATCTCCCGCCCTTACGCGTACAGCTTCTAAAGAACTACCATAAGCTTTCATTCTTCCGGTTTGTGCTGTTTGCCGAATTGAAGCTGCCTCGAGATATAGTTCACGTGAAACCTTATCGTCTTACGCAACTCGTACCATGGGTGAGAACGTTGCTTCAATTCGGTTAAGGGTCCTGGTGAAAGATCGTCCGCCCTTACTCGTACAGATTCAAAATAACTACCATAAACTTTCATTCTTCCGGTTTGTGCTGTTTGCCGAATTGAAGCGGCCTCGAGATATGGTTCACGTGAAACCTTGTCGTCTTACGCAACTCCTAAGATAGATGGGTCAGAACGTTGATTCAATTCGGTTAAGGATCCTGGTGAAAGATTTCCCGCCTTTACTCGTACAGATTCTGAAGAACTGCCATAATCTCTCATTCTTCCGGTTTGTGCTGTTTGCCGAATTGAAGCGGCCTCGAAACATGGTTTACGTGAAACCTTATCGTCTTACGCAACTCGTAAGATGGGTGCGGACTTTGCATCAATTCGGTTAATGGTCCTGGTGAACGATCTCCCGTCCTTACTCGTACAGATTCTAAAGGACTACCATAAACTTTCATTCTTCCGGTTTGTGCTGTTTGCCGAATTGAAGCTGCCTCGAGATATAGTTCACGTGAAACCTTATCGTCTTACGCAACTCGTACCATGGGTGAGAACGTTGCTTCAATTCGGTTAAGGGTCCTGGTGAAAGATCTGCCGCCCTTACTCGTACAGATTCTAAAGAACTACCATAAACTTTCATTCTTCCTGCTTGTGCTGTTCGCCGAATTGAAGCTGCCTCGAGATATGGTTCACGTGAAACCTTATCGTCTTACGCAACTCGTACCATGGGTGAGAACGTTGCTTCAATTCGGTTAAGGGTCCTGGTGAAAGATTTCCCGCCCTTACTCGTACAGATTCTAAAGAACTGCCATAAACTCTAATTATTCCGGTTTGTGCTGTTTGCCGAATTGAAGCGGCCTCGAAACATGGTTCACGTGAAACCTTATCGTCTTACACAACTCGTAAGATGGGTGCGGACTTTGCTTCAATTTAGTTAGGGGTCCTGGTGAAAGATCTCCCGCCCTTACGCGTACAGCTTCTAAAGAACTACCATAAACTTTCATTCTTCCGGTTTGTGCTGTTTGCCGAATTGAAGCTGCCTCGGGATATAGTTCACGTGAAACCTTATCGTCTTACACAACTCGTAAGATGGGGGCGGACTTTGCTTCAATTCGGTTAAGGGTCCTGGTGAAAGATCTCCCGCCCTTACTGGTACAGATTCAAAATAACTACCATAAACTTTCATTCTTCCGGTTTGTGCTGTTTGCCGAATTGAAGCGGCCTCGAGATATGGTTCACGTGAAACCTTGTCGTCTTACGCAACTCCTAAGATAGATGGGTCAGAACGTTGCTTCAATTCGGTTAAGGATCCTGGTGAAAGATTTCCCGCCCTTACTCGTACAGATTTTGAAGAACTGCCATAATCTCTCATTCTTCCGGTTTGTGCTGTTTGCCGAATTGAAGCGGCCTCGAAACATGGTTCACGTGAAACCTTATCGTCTTACGCAACTCGTAAGATGGGGGCGGACTTTGCTTCAATTCGGTTAAGGGTCCTGGTGAAAGATCTCCCGCCCTTACGCGTACAGCTTCTAAAGAACTACCATAAGCTTTCATTCTTCCGGTTTGTGCTGTTTGCCGAATTGAAGCTGCCCCGAGATATAGTTCACGTGAAACCTTATCGTCTTACGCAACTCAAACCATGGGTGAGAACGTTGCTTCGATTCGGTTAAGGGTCCTGGTGAAAGATCTGCCGCCCTTACTCGTACAGATTCAAAATAACTACCATAAACTTTCATTATTCCGACTTGTGCTGTTCGCCGAATTGAAGCTGCCTCGAGATATGGTTCAGGTGAAACCTTATCGTCTTACGCAACTCGTACCATGGGTGAGAACGTTGCTTCAATTCGGTTAAGGGGCCTGGTGAAAGATCTCCCGCCCTTACTGGTACAGATTCAAAATAACTACCATAAACTTTCATTCTTCCGGTTTGTGCTGTTTGCCGAATTGAAGCGGCCTCGAGATATGGTTCACGTGAAACCTTGTCGTCTTACGCAACTCCTAAGATAGATGGGTGAGAACGTTGCTTCAATTCGGTTAAGGATCCTGGTGAAAGATTTCCCGCCCTTACTCGTACAGATTCTAAAGAACTGCCACAAACTCTCATTCTTCCGGTTTGTGCTGTTTGCCGAATTGAAGCGGCCTCGAAACATGGTTCACGAGAAACCTTATCGTCTTACACAACTCGTAAGATGGGTGCGGACTTTGCTTCAATTCGGTTAGGGGTCCTGGTGAAAGATCTCCCGCCCTTACGCGTACAGCTTCTAAAGAACTACCATAAACTTTCATTCTTCCGGTTTGTGCTGTTTGCCGAATTGAAGCTGCCTCGGGATATAGTTCACGTGAAACCTTATCGTCTTACGCAAATCGTAAGATGGGGGCTGATTTTGCTTCAATTCGGTTAAAAGTCCTGGTGAAAGATCTCCCGCCCTTACGCGTACAGCTTCTAAAGAACTACCATAAGCTTTCATACTTCCGGTTTGTGCTGTTTGCCGAATTGAAGAGGCCTCGAGATATGGTTCACGTGAAACCTTATCGTCTTACGCAACTCGTAATATGGGGGCGGACTTTGCTTCAATTCGGTTAAAGGTCCTGGTGAAAGATCTCCCGCCCTTACTCGTACAGATTCAAAATAACTACCATAAACTTTCATTCTTCCGACTTGTGCTGTTCGCCGAATTGAAGCTGCCTCGAGATATGGTTCAGGTGAAACCTTATCGTCTTACGCAACTCGTAAGATGGGTGAGAACGTTGCTTCAATTCGGTTAAGGGTCCTGGTGAAAGATGTCCCGCCCGTGCTCGTACAGATTCTAAAAAACTACCATAAACTTTAATTCTCCCGGTTTGTGCTGTTTGCCGAATTAAAGCGGCCTCGAGATATGGCTCACGTGAAAGCTTATCGTCTTACGCAACTCGTACCATGGGTGAGAACGTTGCTTCAATTCGGTTAAGGGTCCTGGTGAAAGATTTCCCGCCCTTACTCGTACAGATTCTAAAGAACTGCCATAAACTCTCATTATTCCGGGTTGTGCTGTTTGCCGAATTGAAGCGGCCTCGAAACATGGTTCATGTGAAACCTTATCGTCTTACACAACTCGTAAGATGGGTGCGGACTTTGCTTCAACTTGGTTAGGGGTCTTGGTGAAAGATCTCCCGCCCTTACGCGTACAGCTTCTAAAGAACTACCATAAACTTTCATTCTTCCGGTTTGTGCTGTTTGCCGAATTGAAGCGTCCTCGGGATATAGTTCACGTGAAACCTTATCGTCTTACGCAAATCGTAAGATGGGGGCGGATTTTGCTTCAATTCGGTTAAAGGTCCTGGTGAAAGATCTCCCGCCCTCACTCGTACAGATTCTAAAGAACTACCATAAGCTTTCATTCTTCCGGTTTGTGCTGTTTGCCGAATTGAAGCGGCCTCGAAACATGGTTCACGTGAAACCTTATGGTCTTACGCAACTCGTAAGATGGGGGCGGACTTTGCTTCAATTCGGTTAAAGGTCCTGGTGAAAGATCTCCCGCCCTTATGCGTACAGCTTCTAAAGAACTACCATAGGCTTTTATTCTTCCGGTTTGTGCTGTTTGCCGAATTGAAGCTGCCTCGAGATATGGTTCACGTGAAACCTTATCGTCTTACGCAACTCGTACCATGGGTGAGAACGTTGCTTCAATTCGGTTAAGGGGCCTGGTGAAAGATCTCCCGCCCGTACTGGTACAGATTCAAAATAACTACCATAAACTTTCATTCTTCCGGTTTGTGCTGTTTGCCGAATTGAAGCGGCCTCGAGATATGGTTCACGTGAAACCTTGTCGTCTTACGCAACTCCTAAGATAGATGGGTGAGAACGTTGCTTCAATTCGGTTAAGGATCCTGGTGAAAGATTTCCCGCCCTTACTCGTACAGATTCTAAAGAACTGCCACAAACTCTCATTCTTCCGGTTTGTGCTGTTTGCCGAATTGAAGCGGCCTCGAAACATGGTTCATGAGAAACCTTATCGTCTTACACAACTCGTAAGATGGGTGCGGACTTTGCTTCAATTCGGTTAGGGGTCCTGGTGAAAGATCTCCCGCCCTTACTCGTACAGCTTCTAAAGAACTACCATAAACTTTCATTCTTCCGGTTTGTGCTGTTTGCCGAATTGAAGCTGCCTCGGGATATAGTTCACGTGAAACCTTATCGTCTTACGCAAATCGTAAGATAGGGGCTGATTTTGCTTCAATTCGGTTAAAAGTCCTGGTGAAAGATCTCCCGCCCTTACGCGTACAGCTTCTAAAGAACTACCATAAGCTTTCATTCTTCCGGTTTGTGCTGTTTGCCGAATTGAAGCTGCCTCGGGATATAGTTCACGTGAAACCTTATCGTCTTACGCAAATCGTAAGATGGGGGCGGATTTTGCTTCAATTCGGTTAAAGGTCCTGGTGAAAGATCTCCCGCCCTTACTCGTACAGATTCTAAAGAACTACCATAAGCTTTCATTCTTCCGGTTTGTGCTGTTTGCCGAATTGAAGCGGCCTCGAAACATGGTTCACGTGAAACCTTATGGTCTTACGCAACTCGTAAGATGGGGGCGGACTTTGCTTCAATTCGGTTAAAGGTCCTGGTGAAAGATCTCCCGCCCTTATGGGTACAGCTTCTAAAGAACTACCATAGGCTTTTATTCTTCCGGTTTGTGCTGTTTGCCGAATTGAAGCTGCCTCGAGATATGGTTCACGTGAAACCTTATCGTCTTACGCAACTCGTAAGATGGGGGCGGACTTTGCTTCAATTCGGTTAAAGGTCCTGGTGAAAGATCTCCCGCCCTTACTCGTACAGATTCAAAATAACTACCATAAACTTTCATTCTTCCGACTTGTGCTGTTCGCCGAATTGAAGCTGCCTCGAGATATGGTTCAGGTGAAACCTTATCGTCTTACGCAACTCGTAAGATGGGTGAGAACGTTGCTTCAATTCGGTTAAGGGTCCTGGTGAAAGATCTCCCGCCCGTGCTCGTGCAGATTCTAAAAAACTACCATAAACTTTAATTCTTCCGGTTTGTGCTGTTTGCCGAATTGAAGAGGCCTCGAGATATGGTTCATGTGAAACCTTATCGTCTTACGCAACTCGGAAGATGGGTGCGGATTTTGCTTCAATTCGGTTAAGGGTCCCGGTGAAAGATCTCCCGCCCTTACGCGTACAGCTTCTAAAGAACTACCATAAGCTTTCATTCTTCCGGTTTGTGCTGTTTGCCGAATTGAAGCGGCCTCGATATATGGCTCACGTGAAACCTTATCGTCTTACGCAACTCGTAAGATGGGTGCGGACGTTGCTTCAATTCATGTAGGGGTCCTGGTGAAAGATCTCCCGCCCTTACCCGTACAGATTGAAAATAACTATCATAAACTTTCATTCTTCCGGTTTGTGCTGTTTGCCGAATTGAAGAGGCCTCGAGATATGGTTCACGTGAAACCTTATCGTCTTACGCAACTCGTAAGATGGGTGCGGATTTTGCTTCAATTCGGTTAAGGGTCCAGGTGAAAGATCTCCTGCCCTTACGCGTACAGATTCTAAAGAACTACCATAAGCTTTCATTCTTCCGGTTTGTGCTGTTTGCCGAATTGAAGAGGCCTCGAGATATGGTTCACGTGAAACCTTATCGTCTTACGCAACTCGTAAGATGGGGGTGGACTTTGCTTCAATTCGGTTAAGGGTCCTGGTGAAAGATCTCCCGCCCTTACGCGTACAGCTTCTAAAGAACTACTATAAGCTTTCATTCTTCCGGCATGTGCTGTTCGCCGAATTGAAGCTGCCTCGAGATATGGTTCACGTGAAACCTTATCGTCTTACGCAACTCGTACCATGGGTGAGAACGTTGCTTCAATTCGGTTAAGGGTCCTGGTGAAAGATCTCCCGCCCTTACTGGTACAGATTCAAAATAACTACCATAAACTTTCATTCTTCCGGCTTGTGCTGTTCGCCGAATTGAAGCTGCCTCGAGATATGGTTCACGTGAAACCTTATCGTCTTACGCAACTCCTAAGATGGGTGAGAACGTTGCTTCAATTCGGTTAAGAGTCCTGGTGAACGATCTCCCGTCCTTACTCGTACAGATTCTAAAGGACTACCATAAACTTTCATTCTTCCGGTTTGTCCTGTTTGCCGAATTGAAGAGGCCTCGAGTTATGGTTCACGTGAAACCTTATCGTCTTACGCAACTCGTAAGATGGGGGCGGACTTTGCTTCAATTCGGTTAAAGGTCCTGGTGAAAGATCTCCCGCCCTTACGCGTACAGCTTCTAAAGAACTACTATAAGCTTTCATTCTTCCGGTTTGTGCTGTTTGCCGAATTGAAGCTGCCTCGAGATATGGGTCACGTGAAACCTTATCGTCTTACGCAACTCGTACCATGGGTGAGAACGTTGCTTCAAGTCGGTTAAGGGTCCTGGTGAAAGATCTCCCGCCCTTACTGGTACAGATTCAAAATAACTACCATAAACTTTCATTCTTCCGGATTGTGCTGTTTGCCGAATTGAAGCGGCCTCGAGATATGGTTCATGTGAAACCTTGTCGTCTTACGCAACTGGTAAGATGGGTGCGGACGTTGCTTCAATTCAGTTAGGTGTCCTGGTGAAAGATCTTCCGCCCTTACTCGTACAGATTCAAAATAACTACCATAAACTTTCATTCTTCCGGTTTGTGCTGTTTGCCGAATTGAAGCGGCCTCGAGATATGGTTCACGTGAAACCTTGTCGTCTTACGCAACTCCTAAGATAGATGGGTCAGAACGTTGCTTCAATTCGGTTAAAGGTCCTGGTGAAAGATCTCCCGCCCTTACTCGTACAGATTCTAATGAACTACCATAAGCTTACATTCTTCCGGTTTGTGCTGTTTGCCGAATTGAAGCGGCCTCGAAACATGGTTCACGTGAAACCTTATGGTCTTACGCAACTCGTAAGATGGGGGCGGACTTTGCTTCAATTCGGTTAAAGGTCCTGGTAAAAGATCTCCCGCCCTTACTCGTACAGATTCAAAATAACTACCATAAACTTTCATTCTTCCGACTTGTGCTGTTCGCCGAATTGAAGCTGCCTCGAGATATGGTTCAGGTGAAACCTTATCGTCTTACGCAACTCGTAAGATGGGTGAGAACGTTGCTTCACTTCATGTAGGGGTCCTGGTGAAAGATCTCCCGCCCTTACCCGTACAGATTGAAAATAACTATCATAAACTTTCATTCTTCCGGTTTGTGCTGTTTGCCGAATTGAAGAGGCCTCGAGATATGGTTCACGTGAAACCTTATCGTCTTACGCAACTCGTAAGATGGGGGCGGACTTTGCTTCAATTCGGTTAAGGGTCCAGGTGAAAGATCTCCCGCCCTTACGCGTACAGCTTCTAAAGAACTACCATAAACTTTCATTCTTCCGGTTTGTGCTGTTTGCCGAATTGAAGCTGCCTCGGGATATAGTTCACGTGAAACCTTATCGTCTTACGCAAATCGTAAGATGGGGGCGGATTTTGCTTCAATTCGGTTAAAGGTCCTGGTGAAAGATCTCCCGCCCTTACTCGTACAGATTCTAATGAACTACCATAAGCTTACATTCTTCCGGTTTGTGCTGTTTGCCGAATTGAAGCGGCCTCGAAACATGGTTCACGTGAAACCTTATGGTCTTACGCAACTCGTAAGATGGGGGCGGACTTTGCTTCAATTCGGTTAAAGGTCCTGGTGAAAGATCTCCCGCCCTTACTCGTACAGATTCAAAATAACTACCATAAACTTTCATTCTTCCGACTTGTGCTGTTCGCCGAATTGAAGCTGCCTCGAGATATGGTTCAGGTGAAACCTTATCGTCTTACGCAACTCGTAAGATGGGTGAGAACGTTGCTTCAATTCGGTTAAGGGTCCTGGTGAAAGATCTCCCGCCCGTGCTCGTACAGATTCTAAAAAACTACCATAAACTTGAATTCTTCCGGTTTGTGCTGTTGGCCGAATTGAAGAGGCCTCGAGATATGGTTCACGTGAAACCTTATCGTCTTACGCAACTCGTAAGATGGGTGCGGATTTTGCTTCAATTCGGTTAAGGGTCCAGGTGAAAGATCTCCCGCCCTTACGCGTACAGCTTCTAAAGAACTACCATAAGCTTTCATTCTTCCGGTTTGTGCTGTTTGCCGAATTGAAGAGGCCTCGAGATATGGTTCACGTGAAACCTTATCGTCTTACGCAAATCGTAAGATGGGGGCGGATTTTGCTTCAATTCGGTTAAAGGTCCTGGTGAAAGATCTCCCGCCCTTACTCGTACAGATCCTAAAGAACTACCATAAGCTTACATTCTTCCGGTTTGTGCTGTTTGCCGAATTGAAGCGGCCTCGAAACATGGTTCACGTGAAACGTTATGGTCTTACGCAACTCGTAAGATGGGGGCGGACTTTGCTTCAATTCGGTTAAAAGTCCTGGTGAAAGATCTGCCGCCCTTACTCGTACAGATTCTAAAGAACTACCATAAACTTTCATTCTTCCGGATTGTGCTGTTTGCCGAATTGAAGCGGCCTCGAAACATGGTTCACGTGAAACCTTATCGTCTTACACAACTCGTAAGATGGGTGCGGACTTTGCTTCAATTCGGTTAAGGGTCCTGGTGAAAGATCTCCCGCCCTTACGCGTACAGCTTCTAAAGAACTACCATAAGCTTTCATTCTTCCGGTTTGTGCTGTTTGCCGAATTGAAGCTGCCTCGAGATATAGTTCACGTGAAACCTTATCGTCTTACGCAACTCAAACCATGGGTGAGAACGTTGCTTCGATTCGGTTAAGGGTCCTGGTGAAAGATCTGCCGCCCTTACTCGTACAGATTCTAAAGAACTACCATAAACTTTCTTTCTTCCGGCTTGTGCTGTTCGCCGAATTGAAGCTGCCTCGAGATATGGTTCACGTGAAACCTTATCGTCTTACGCAACTCGTACCATGGGTGAGAACGTTGCTTCAATTCGGTTAAGGGTCCTGGTGAAAGATCTCCCGCCCGTGCTCGTACAGATTCTAAAAAACTACCATAAACTTTAATTCTCCCAGTTTGTGCTGTTTGCCGAATTGAAGCGGCCTCGAGATATGGCTCACGTGAAACCTTATCGTCTTACGCAACTCGTAAGATGGGTGCGGACGTTGCTTCAATTCATGTAGGGGTCCTGGTGAAAGATCTCCCGCCCTTACCCGTACAGATTGAAAATAATTGTCATAAACTTTCATTCTTCCGGTTTGTGCTGTTTGCCGAATTGAAGCGGCCTCGAGATATGGTTCACGTGAAACCTTATCGTCTTACGCAACTCGTAAGATGGGTGCGGACTTTGCGTCAATTCGGTTAAGGGTCCAGGTGAAAGATCTCCGGCCCTTACTCGTACAGTTTCAAAATAACTACCATAAACTTTCATTCTTCGGGTTTGTGCTGTTTGCCGAATAGAAGCGGCCTTGAAACATGGTTTACGTGAAACCTTATCGTCTTACGCAACTCGTAAGATGGGGGCGGACTTTGCTTCAATTCGGTTAAGGGTCCTGGTGAAAGATCTCCCGCCCTTACTCGTACAGCTTCTAAAGAACTACCATAAGCTTTCATTCTTCCGGTTTGTGCTGTTTGCCGAATTGAAGAGGCCTCGAGATATGGTTCACGAGAAACCTTATCGTCTTACGCAAATCGTAAGATGGGGGCTGATTTTGCTTCAATTCGGTTAAAAGTCCTGGTGAAAGATCTCCCGCCCTTACGCGTACAGCTTCTAAAGAACTACCATAAGCTTTCATACTTCCGGTTTGTGCTGTTTGCCGAATTGAAGAGGCCTCGAGATATGGTTCACGTGAAACCTTATCGTCTTACGCAACTCGTAAGATGGGGGCGGACTTTGCTTCAATTCGGTTAAAGGTCCTGGTGAAAGATCTCCCGCCCTTACTCGTACAGATTCAAAATAACTACCATAAACTTTCATTCTTCCGACTTGTGCTGTTCGCCGAATTGAAGCTGCCTCGAGATATGGTTCAGGTGAAACCTTATCGTTTTACGCAACTCGTAAGATGGGTGAGAACGTTGCTTCAATTCGGTTAAGGGTCCTGGTGAAAGATCTCCCGCCCGTGCTCGTACAGATTCTAAAAAACTACCATAAACTTTAATTCTCCCAGTTTGTGCTGTTTGCCGAATTGAAGCGGCCTCGAGATATGGCTCACGTGAAACCTTATCGTCTTACGCAACTCGTAAGATGGGTGCGGACGTTGCTTCAATTCATGTAGGGGTCCTGGTGAAAGATTTCCCGCCCTTACCCGTACAGATTGAAAATAATTGTCATAAACTTTCATTCTTCCGGTTTGTGCTGTTTGCCGAATTGAAGCGGCCTCGAGATATGGTTCACGTGAAACCTTATCGTCTTACGCAACTCGTAAGATGGGTGCGGACTTTGCTTCAATTCGGTTAAGGGTCCAGGTGAAAGATCTCCCGTCCTTACTCGTACAGTTTCAAAAGAACTACCATAAGCTTTCATTCTTCCGGTTTGTGCTTTTTGCCGAATTGAAGAGGCCTCGAGATATGGTTCACGTGAAACCTTATCGTCTTACGCAACTCGTAAGATGGGTGCAGACTTTGCTTCAATCTGGTTAGGGGTCCTGGTGAAAGATCTCCCGTCCTTACTCGTACAGATTCTAAAGAACTACCATAAACTTTCATTTTTCCGGTTTGTGCTGTTTGGCAAATCGAAGCGGCCTCGAGATATGGTTTACGTGAAACCTTATCGTTTCACGCAACTCGTAAGATGGGTGCGGACTTTGCATCAATTCGGTCAATGGTCCTGGTGAACGATCTCCCGTCCTTACTCGTACAGATTCTAAAGGACTACCATAAACTTTCATTCTTCCGGTTTGTCCTGTTTGGCGAATTGAAGCTGCTTCGAGATATAGTTCACGTGAAACCTTATCGTCTTACGCAACTCGTACCATGGGTGAGAACGTTGCTTCAATTCGGTTAAGGGTCCTGGTGAAAGATCTGCCGCCCTTACTCGTACAGATTCTAAAGAACTACCATAAACTTTCATTCTTCCGGCTTGTGCTGTTCGCCGAATTGAAGCTGCCTCGAGATATGGTTCACGTGAAACCTTATCGTCTTACGCAACTCGTACCATGGGTGAGAACGTTGCTTCAATTCGGTTAAGGGTCCTGGTGAAAGATTTCCCGCCCTTACTCGTACAGATTCTAAAGAACTGCCATAAACTCTCATTCTTCCGGTTTGTGCTGTTTGCCGAATTGAAGCGGCCTCGAAACATGGTTCACGTGAAACCTTATCGTCTTACAAAACTCGTAAGATGGGTGCGGACTTTGCTTCAATTCGGTTAGGGGTCCTGGTGAAAGATCTCCCGCCCTTACGCGTACAGCTTCTAAAGAACTACCATAAACTTTCATTCTTCCGGTTTGTGCTGTTTGCCGAATTGAAGCGGCCTCGAAACATGGTTCACGTGAAACCTTATCGTCTTACAAAACTCGTAAGATGGGTGCGGACTTTGCTTCAATTCGGTTAGGGGTCCTGGTGAAAGATCTCCCGCCCTTACGCGTACAGATTCTAAAGAACTACCATAAGCTTTCATTCTTCCGGTTTGTGCTGTTTGCCGAATTGAAGCGGCCTCGAAACATGGTTCACGTGAAACCTTATGGTCTTACGCAACTCGTAAGATGGGGGCGGACTTTGCTTCAATTCGGTTAAAGGTCCTGGTGAAAGATCTCCCGCCCTTACTCGTACAGATTCTAAAGAACTACCATAAGCTTTCATTCTTCCGGTTTGTGCTGTTTGCCGAATTGAAGCTGCCTCGAAACATGGTTCACGAGAAACCTTATCGTCTTACGCAAATCGTAAGATGGGGGCTGATTTTGCTTCAATTCGGTTAAAAGTCCTGGTGAAAGATCTCCCGCCCTTACGCGTACAGCTTCTAAAGAACTACCATAAGCTTTCATACTTCCGGTTTGTGCTGTTTGCCGAATTGAAGAGGCCTCGAGATATGGTTCACGTGAAACCTTATCGTCTTACGCAACTCGTAAGATGGGGGCGGACTTTGCTTCAATTCGGTTAAAGGTCCTGGTGAAAGATCTCCCGCCCTTACTCGTACAGATTCAAAATAACTACCATAAACTTTCATTCTTCCGACTTGTGCTGTTCGCCGAATTGAAGCTGCCTCGAGATATGGTTCAGGTGAAACCTTATCGTTTTACGCAACTCGTAAGATGGGTGAGAACGTTGCTTCAATTCGGTTAAGGGTCCTGGTGAAAGATCTCCCGCCCGTGCTCGTACAGATTCTAAAAAACTACCATAAACTTTAATTCTCCCAGTTTGTGCTGTTTGCCGAATTGAAGCGGCCTCGAGATATGGCTCACGTGAAACCTTATCGTCTTACGCAACTCGTAAGATGGGTGCGGACGTTGCTTCAATTCATGTAGCGGTCCTGGTGAAAGATCTCCCGCCCTTACCCGTACAGATTGAAAATAATTGTCATAAACTTTCATTCTTCCGGTTTGTGCTGTTTGCCGAATTGAAGCGGCCTCGAGATATGGTTCACGTGAAACCTTATCGTCTTACGCAACTCGTAAGATGGGTGCGGACTTTGCTTCAATTCGGTTAAGGGTCCAGGTGAAAGATCTCCGGCCCTTACTCGTACAGTTTCAAAATAACTACCATAAACTTTCATTCTTCGGGTTTGTGCTGTTTGCCGAATAGAAGCGGCCTTGAAACATGGTTTACGTGAAACCTTATCGTCTTACGCAACTCGTAAGATGGGGGCGGACTTTGCTTCAATTCGGTTAAGGGTCCTGGTGAAAGATCTCCCGCCCTTACTCGTACAGCTTCTAAAGAACTACCATAAGCTTTCATTCTTCCGGTTTGTGCTGTTTGCCGAATTGAAGAGGCCTCGAGATATGGTTCACGTGAAACCTTATCGTCTTACGCAACTCGTAAGATGGGTGCGGACTTTGCTTCAATCTGGTTAGGGGTCCTGGTGAAAGATCTCCCGTCCTTACTCGTACAGATTCTAAAGAACTACCATAAACTTTCATTTTTCCGGTTTGTGCTGTTTGGCAAATCGAAGCGGCCTCGAGATATGGTTTACGTGAAACCTTATCGTTTCACGCAACTCGTAAGATGGGTGCGGACTTTGCATCAATTCGGTCAATGGTCCTGGTGAACGATCTCCCGTCCTTACTCGTACAGATTCTAAAGGACTACCATAAACTTTCATTCTTCCGGTTTGTCCTGTTTGGCGAATTGAAGCTGCTTCGAGATATAGTTCACGTGAAACCTTATCGTCTTACGCAACTCGTACCATGGGTGAGAACGTTGCTTCAATTCGGTTAAGGGTCCTGGTGAAAGATCTGCCGCCCTTACTCGTACAGATTCTAAAGAACTACCATAAACTTTCATTCTTCCGGCTTGTGCTGTTCGCCGAATTGAAGCTGCCTCGAGATATGGTTCACGTGAAACCTTATCGTCTTACGCAACTCGTACCATGGGTGAGAACGTTGCTTCAATTCGGTTAAGGGTCCTGGTGAAAGATTTCCCGCCCTTACTCGTACAGATTCTAAAGAACTGCCATAAACTCTCATTCTTCCGGTTTGTGCTGTTTGCCGAATTGAAGCGGCCTCGAAACATGGTTCACGTGAAACCTTATCGTCTTACAAAACTCGTAAGATGGGTGCGGACTTTGCTTCAATTCGGTTAGGGGTCCTGGTGAAAGATCTCCCGCCCTTACGCGTACAGCTTCTAAAGAACTACCATAAACTTTCATTCTTCCGGTTTGTGCTGTTTGCCGAATTGAAGCGGCCTCGAAACATGGTTCACGTGAAACCTTATCGTCTTACAAAACTCGTAAGATGGGTGCGGACTTTGCTTCAATTCGGTTAGGGGTCCTGGTGAAAGATCTCCCGCCCTTACGCGTACAGATTCTAAAGAACTACCATAAGCTTTCATTCTTCCGGTTTGTGCTGTTTGCCGAATTGAAGCGGCCTCGAAACATGGTTCACGTGAAACCTTATGGTCTTACGCAACTCGTAAGATGGGGGCGGACTTTGCTTCAATTCGGTTAAAGGTCCTGGTGAAAGATCTCCCGCCCTTACTCGTACAGATTCTAAAGAACTACCATAAGCTTTCATTCTTCCGGTTTGTGCTGTTTGCCGAATTGAAGCTGCCTCGAGATATGGTTCACGTGAAACCTTATCGTCTTACACAACTCGTAAGATGGGGGCGGACTTTGCTTCAATTCGGTTAAGGGTCCTGGTGAAAAATCTCCCGCCCTTACTGGTACAGATTCAAAATAACTACCATAAACTTTCATTCTTCCGGCTTGTGCTGTTTGCCGAATTGAAGCGGCCTCGAGATATGGTTCACGTGAAACCTTGTCGTCTTACGCAACTCCTAAGATAGATGGGTCAGAACGTTGCTTCAATTCGGTTAAGGATCCTGGTGAAAGATTTCCCGCCCTTACTCGTACAGATTTTGAAGAACTGCCATAATCTCTCATTCTTCCGGTTTGTGCTGTTTGCCGAATTGAAGCGGCCTCGAAACATGGTTCACGTGAAACCTTATCGTCTTACGCAACTCGTAAGATGGGGGCGGACTTTGCTTCAATTCGGTTGAGGGTCCTGGTGAAAGATCTCCCGCCCTTACGCGTACAGCTTCTAAAGAACTACCATAAGCTTTCATTCTTCCGGTTTGTGCTGTTTGCCGAATTGAAGCTGCCTCGAGATATAGTTCACGTGAAACCTTATCGTCTTACGCAACTCAAACCATGGGTGAGAACGTTGCTTCGATTCGGTTAAGGGTCCTGGTGAAAGATCTGCCGCCCTTACTCGTACAGATTCTAAAGAACTACCATAAACTTTCATTCTTCCGGCTTGTGCTGTTCGCCGAATTGAAGCTGCCTCGAGATATGGTTCACGTGAAACCTTATCGTCTTACGCAACTCGTACCATGGGTGAGAACGTTGCTTCAATTCGGTTAAGGGTCCTGGTGAAAGATCTCCCGCCCTTACTGGTACAGATTCAAAATAACTACCATAAACTTTCATTCTTCCGGTTTGTGCTGTTTGCCGAATTGAAGCGGCCTCGAAACATGGTTCACGTGAAACCTTATCGTCTTACGCAACTCGTAAGATGGGGGCGGACTTTGCTTCAATTCATGTAGGGGTCCTGGTGAAAGATCTCCCGCCCTTACCCGTACAGATTGAAAATAACTATCATAAACTTTCATTCTTCCGGTTTGTGCTGTTTGCCGAATTGAAGAGGCCTCGAGATATGGTTCACGTGAAACCTTATCGTCTTTCGCAACTCGTAAGATGGGGGCGGACTTTGCTTCAATTCGGTTAAGGGTCCAGGTGAAAGATCTCCCGCCCTTACGCGTACAGCTTCTAAAGAACTACCATAAACTTTCATTCTTCCGGTTTGTGCTGTTTGCCGAATTGAAGCTGCCTCGGGATATAGTTCACGTGAAACCTTATCGTCTTACGCAAATCGTAAGATGGGGGCGGATTTTGCTTCAATTCGGTTAAGGGTCCTGGTGAAAGATCTCCCGCCCTTACTGGTACAGATTCAAAATAACTACCATAAACTTTCATTCTTCCGGTTTGTGCTGTTTGCCGAATAGAAGCGGCCTTGAAACATGGTTTACGTGAAACCTGATCGTCTTACGCAACTCGTACCATGGGTGAGAACGTTGCTTCAATTCGGTTAAGGGTCCTGGTGAAAGATCTCCCGCCCTTACTGATACAGATTCAAAATAACTACCATAAACTTTCATTCTTCCGGATTGTGCTGTTTGCCGAATTGAAGCGGCCTCGAGATATGGTTCACGTGAAACCTTGTCGTCTTACGCAACTCGTAAGATGGGTGCGGACGTTGCTTCAATTCAGTTAGGTGTCCTGGTGAAAGATCTTCCGCCCTTACTCGTACAGATTCAAAATAACTACCATAAACTTTCATTCTTCCGGTTTGTGCTGTTTGCCGAATTGAAGCGGCCTCGAGATATGGTTCACGTGAAACCTTGTCGTCTTACGCAACTCCTAAGATAGATGGGTGAGAACGTTGCTTCAATTCGGTTAAAAGTCCTGGTGAAAGATCTCCCGCCCTTACGCGTACAGCTTCTAAAGAACTACCATAAGCTTTCATACTTCCGGTTTGTGCTGTTTGCCGAATTGAAGAGGCCTCGAGATATGGTTCACGTGAAACCTTATCGTCTTACGCAACTCGTAAGATGGGGGCGGACTTTGCTTCAATTCGGTTAAAGGTCCTGGTGAAAGATCTCCCGCCCTTACTCGTACAGATTCAAAATAACTACCATAAACTTTCATTCTTCCGACTTGTGCTGTTCGCCGAATTGAAGCTGCCTCGAGATATGGTTCAGGTGAAACCTTATCGTTTTACGCAACTCGTAAGATGGGTGAGAACGTTGCTTCAATTCGGTTAAGGGTCCTGGTGAAAGATCTCCCGCCCGTGCTCGTACAGATTCTAAAAAACTACCATAAACTTTAATTCTCCCAGTTTGTGCTGTTTGCCGAATTGAAGCGGCCTCGAGATATGGCTCACGTGAAACCTTATCGTCTTACGCAACTCGTAAGATGGGTGCGGACGTTGCTTCAATTCATGTAGGGGTCCTGGTGAAAGATCTCCCGCCCTTACCCGTACAGATTGAAAATAATTGTCATAAACTTTCATTCTTCCGGTTTGTGCTGTTTGCCGAATTGAAGCGGCCTCGAGATATGGTTCACGTGAAACCTTATCGTCTTACGCAACTCGTAAGATGGGTGCGGACTTTGCTTCAATTCGGTTAAGGGTCCAGGTGAAAGATCTCCGGCCCTTACTCGTACAGTTTCAAAATAACTACCATAAACTTTCATTCTTCGGGTTTGTGCTGTTTGCCGAATAGAAGCGGCCTTGAAACATGGTTTACGTGAAACCTTATCGTCTTACGCAACTCGTAAGATGGGGGCGGACTTTGCTTCAATTCGGTTAAGGGTCCTGGTGAAAGATCTCCCGCCCTTACTCGTACAGCTTCTAAAGAACTACCATAAGCTTTCATTCTTCCGGTTTGTGCTGTTTGCCGAATTGAAGAGGCCTCGAGATATGGTTCACGTGAAACCTTATCGTCTTACGCAACTCGTAAGATGGGTGCGGACTTTGCTGCAATCTGGTTAGGGGTCCTGGTGAAAGATCTCCCGTCCTTACTCGTACAGATTCTAAAGAACTACCATAAACTTTCATTTTTCCGGTTTGTGCTGTTTGGCAAATCGAAGCGGCCTCGAGATATGGTTTACGTGAAACCTTATCGTTTCACGCAACTCGTAAGATGGGTGCGGACTTTGCATCAATTCGGTCAATGGTCCTGGTGAACGATCTCCCGTCCTTACTCGTACAGATTCTAAAGGACTACCATAAACTTTCATTCTTCCGGTTTGTCCTGTTTGGCGAATTGAAGCTGCTTCGAGATATAGTTCACGTGAAACCTTATCGTCTTACGCAACTCGTACCATGGGTGAGAACGTTGCTTCAATTCGGTTAAGGGTCCTGGTGAAAGATCTGCCGCCCTTACTCGTACAGATTCTAAAGAACTACCATAAACTTTCATTCTTCCGGCTTGTGCTGTTCGCCGAATTGAAGCTGCCTCGAGATATGGTTCACGTGAAACCTTATCGTCTTACGCAACTCGTACCATGGGTGAGAACGTTGCTTCAATTCGGTTAAGGGTCCTGGTGAAAGATTTCCCGCCCTTACTCGTACAGATTCTAAAGAACTGCCATAAACTCTCATTCTTCCGGTTTGTGCTGTTTGCCGAATTGAAGCGGCCTCGAAACATGGTTCACGTGAAACCTTATCGTCTTACAAAACTCGTAAGATGGGTGCGGACTTTGCTTCAATTCGGTTAGGGGTCCTGGTGAAAGATCTCCCGCCCTTACGCGTACAGCTTCTAAAGAACTACCATAAACTTTCATTCTTCCGGTTTGTGCTGTTTGCCGAATTGAAGCGGCCTCGAAACATGGTTCACGTGAAACCTTATCGTCTTACAAAACTCGTAAGATGGGTGCGGACTTTGCTTCAATTCGGTTAGGGGTCCTGGTGAAAGATCTCCCGCCCTTACGCGTACAGATTCTAAAGAACTACCATAAGCTTTCATTCTTCCGGTTTGTGCTGTTTGCCGAATTGAAGCGGCCTCGAAACATGGTTCACGTGAAACCTTATGGTCTTACGCAACTCGTAAGATGGGGGCGGACTTTGCTTCAATTCGGTTAAAGGTCCTGGTGAAAGATCTCCCGCCCTTACTCGTACAGATTCTAAAGAACTACCATAAGCTTTCATTCTTCCGGTTTGTGCTGTTTGCCGAATTGAAGCTGCCTCGAGATATGGTTCACGTGAAACCTTATCGTCTTACACAACTCGTAAGATGGGGGCGGACTTTGCTTCAATTCGGTTAAGGGTCCTGGTGAAAAATCTCCCGCCCTTACTGGTACAGATTCAAAATAACTACCATAAACTTTCATTCTTCCGGCTTGTGCTGTTTGCCGAATTGAAGCGGCCTCGAGATATGGTTCACGTGAAACCTTGTCGTCTTACGCAACTCCTAAGATAGATGGGTCAGAACGTTGCTTCAATTCGGTTAAGGATCCTGGTGAAAGATTTCCCGCCCTTACTCGTACAGATTTTGAAGAACTGCCATAATCTCTCATTCTTCCGGTTTGTGCTGTTTGCCGAATTGAAGCGGCCTCGAAACATGGTTCACGTGAAACCTTATCGTCTTACGCAACTCGTAAGATGGGGGCGGACTTTGCTTCAATTCGGTTGAGGGTCCTGGTGAAAGATCTCCCGCCCTTACGCGTACAGCTTCTAAAGAACTACCATAAGCTTTCATTCTTCCGGTTTGTGCTGTTTGCCGAATTGAAGCTGCCTCGAGATATAGTTCACGTGAAACCTTATCGTCTTACGCAACTCAAACCATGGGTGAGAACGTTGCTTCGATTCGGTTAAGGGTCCTGGTGAAAGATCTGCCGCCCTTACTCGTACAGATTCTAAAGAACTACCATAAACTTTCATTCTTCCGGCTTGTGCTGTTCGCCGAATTGAAGCTGCCTCGAGATATGGTTCACGTGAAACCTTATCGTCTTACGCAACTCGTACCATGGGTGAGAACGTTGCTTCAATTCGGTTAAGGGTCCTGGTGAAAGATCTCCCGCCCTTACTGGTACAGATTCAAAATAACTACCATAAACTTTCATTCTTCCGGTTTGTGCTGTTTGCCGAATTGAAGCGGCCTCGAAACATGGTTCACGTGAAACCTTATCGTCTTACGCAACTCGTAAGATGGGGGCGGACTTTGCTTCAATTCATGTAGGGGTCCTGGTGAAAGATCTCCCGCCCTTACCCGTACAGATTGAAAATAACTATCATAAACTTTCATTCTTCCGGTTTGTGCTGTTTGCCGAATTGAAGAGGCCTCGAGATATGGTTCACGTGAAACCTTATCGTCTTTCGCAACTCGTAAGATGGGGGCGGACTTTGCTTCAATTCGGTTAAGGGTCCAGGTGAAAGATCTCCCGCCCTTACGCGTACAGCTTCTAAAGAACTACCATAAACTTTCATTCTTCCGGTTTGTGCTGTTTGCCGAATTGAAGCTGCCTCGGGATATAGTTCACGTGAAACCTTATCGTCTTACGCAAATCGTAAGATGGGGGCGGATTTTGCTTCAATTCGGTTAAGGGTCCTGGTGAAAGATCTCCCGCCCTTACTGGTACAGATTCAAAATAACTACCATAAACTTTCATTCTTCCGGTTTGTGCTGTTTGCCGAATAGAAGCGGCCTTGAAACATGGTTTACGTGAAACCTGATCGTCTTACGCAACTCGTACCATGGGTGAGAACGTTGCTTCAATTCGGTTAAGGGTCCTGGTGAAAGATCTCCCGCCCTTACTGATACAGATTCAAAATAACTACCATAAACTTTCATTCTTCCGGATTGTGCTGTTTGCCGAATTGAAGCGGCCTCGAGATATGGTTCACGTGAAACCTTGTCGTCTTACGCAACTCGTAAGATGGGTGCGGACGTTGCTTCAATTCAGTTAGGTGTCCTGGTGAAAGATCTTCCGCCCTTACTCGTACAGATTCAAAATAACTACCATAAACTTTCATTCTTCCGGTTTGTGCTGTTTGCCGAATTGAAGCGGCCTCGAGATATGGTTCACGTGAAACCTTGTCGTCTTACGCAACTCCTAAGATAGATGGGTGAGAACGTTGCTTCAATTCGGTTAAGGGTCCTGGTGAAAGATTTCCCGCCCTTACTCGTACAGATTCTAAAGAACTGCCATAAACTCTCATTCTTCCGGTTTGTGCTGTTTGCCGAATTGAAGCGGCCTCGAAACATGGTTCACGTGAAACCTTATCGTCTTACGCAACTCGTAAGATGGGGGCGGACTTTGCTTCAATTCGGTTAAGGGTCCTGGTGAAAGATCTCCCGCCCTTACGCGTACAGCTTCTAAAGAACTACCATAAGCTTTCATTCTTCCGACTTGTGCTGTTCGCCGAATTGAAGCTGCCTCGAGATATGGTTCAGGTGAAACCTTATCGTCTTACGCAACTCGTAAGATGGGTGAGAACGTTGCTTCAATTCGGTTAAGGGTCCTGGTGAAAGATCTGCCGCCCTTACTCGTACAGATTCTAAAGAACTACCATAAACTTTCATTCTTCCGGCATGTGCTGTTCGCCGAATTGAAGCTGCCTCGAGATATGGTTCACGTGAAACCTTATCGTCTTACGCAACTCGTACCATGGGTGAGAACGTTGCTTCAATTCGGTTAAGGGTCCTGGTGAAAGATCTGCCGCCCTTACTCGTACAGATTCTAAAGAACTACCATAAACTTTCATTCTTCCGGATTGTGCTGTTTGCCGAATTGAAGCGGCCTCGAAACATGGTTCACGTGAAACCTTATCGTCTTACACAACTCGTAAGATGGGTGCGGACTTTGCTTCAATTCGGTTAAGGGTCCTGGTGAAAGATCTCCCGCCCTTACGCGTACAGCTTCTAAAGAACTACCATAAGCTTTCATTCTTCCGGTTTGTGCTGTTTGCCGAATTGAAGCTGCCTCGAGATATAGTTCACGTGAAACCTTATCGTCTTACGCAACTCAAACCATGGGTGAGAACGTTGCTTCGATTCGGTTAAGGTGTAACGGCCCACGCTTCTAGAAAGGAATCGAGCCGTCACAGGGGTAAATGCAGCACCTAGATGAGGAAAGAAAGATATATATATATATATAGTTCACAAAAAAAAAAGAAAGAGAAAATTAGTACCGCCGCGAAGCTACGTACCTTTAGTAATCACCCAGGAGAGAACATGGTCCACCTGAAAATTTAAAGACAAATAATATAATAGAAGGGAGTATCCGAATATACTTACTTCGGTCAAGTTCCGGGGGACGGCAACACCTAAAAAAAAAAAAAGAAAAGATAAATTAATGAGAACGGTATGGGTTTACCGTAGGTAATATATAGACATACTTACCAGAAAATCGATCCAATGGTGACGAATGTCATTATCACTTGAATATGATAAAGCTTCTACGATAATGGTCGTAGAAAATTCCAGTTGTGTAAATCGAATTAGTTTAAGTGAAGAAGAATATTAAACATACTAAATTTAGGGTAATATGTTTTATTACAGAGTTCCTACGTTAATAACTGTAGAAGGCCCTAAGTTTGGGAAACAAGTTAATTTGAAAAGGAAAAATATTAGGAATACTAAAATTTTTGTTAATATGTTTAATTACGGAGTTCCTAGGTTAATGACCATAGAAGGCCCGAATTTTGGGGAACGAGTTAATTTAGGAAAAGAAAAAAAACAGAAATGTTAATTTGTTGCTAAACTTGTTTATAACCAAGTTTCTTTGTTTATAACAATTTTTAAGAAAGGTCAACAAAAACACCGCGAGTTAACTAAATGGAACGCGTGGTAAAAATCTGGGAAAAAAGGAAGCATTATTTAAACAAATAAAATACCGGGAGGGGGATTCCCGGCCTCGCTATATATTGCGGACCGAATCGCGGTAGGCATCACTCGCTTGCAGCGTACAGTCGCGCACATTCGTATGACGCGACGCAGCGGTACTCAACCGAAACCCAGGCACGCGTTGCATCTCTGACATCCGCGTCGGTTACCGGGAGTAGTATAAAGCAGTCGATCCGTATGGTACCACGAGAGTGTCCTCACATAATTATTCAGAAATACAAATATTTCATAACGATAAACAAAGTACATTTAATATAGCACGTCTAAGGTGAATGTGTTTAACGTTGTACGGAGATTATCCTATAATACAAAAAATTCTGTATGATCAATTTAATAAACATTATTAAATCATATAATCTTGGTGTTTGGAAGATTAAAACACCTGGCGACCGGAACGTTCAATGCCTAAGGCACACGGGAACTTTAGTAATAAAAGAAGAACCTGCAGCGTGATTGAGATCTGCGACGCCCTGTTCACCAGGGACAGGTGTGTGGATAAAACATCCCTCGTCTAGGACTCACCTCTACCACCCACGCCTGGGGTAGGAGGCGGCCACCGAGACGGTGTCCGGTTACAGAATTGGCGACCGTGACAGGACTCACGGCACTCGTGAGAAATAAATAGTGCGAAGTAAAGTGAATTTTTATTCGAAAAACTTAAAATAAAATTAAAAAAAAAAAAACAACAATCAAGAGCAATGCCAGAGATTGCACGCACACCGCCAAGGGGCGGCGAACAACTACTCGCTCAAGGGGAGCATAATGAAGATCCACCAGCAGTGATCGAACAAGTGAATGTGATAATAAATAATAACAACGATCAAATACCCCCTTTACAAGGAGGAGAACAAGCAGAAGCAGGCCAACAGCAACTAGCAGCGGGATTACCCGATCCAGGTGTAGGCCAAGTCAACCCGGTTCCACCGGTGTTCGATCTTCAAGCTGTGATTAATCAAACCATCACGGCGGTAATGGGCATGTGGCCAAGCAATAACCACACAAACTGGGGACAGCAGCCGCCACCATTCTGGCCATTTCCGGGAAATCAACCACAGCAGCAGCCTTTCCAGTACTCGCTGCGACAGCAGCAGCCATATCAACAACAGCAACAGCAACCCCAATACCTGCAGCAACAACAGCAGCAGCATCATCAGTTTCAACAACGACAGAATACCGCCCCACGATTTTTCACTCATCATCCGATGGATAGCACCTATAGGGTAAGTGATAGTGACATAAGACCATTGGATCGGCACGAGAACAATATGCGTATGGATAGCGGGGATAGGCGAGGAAAAAACCAAAAGAAAATCGTTAGAGAGTCATTAAAATTGACAAAACCCACATTTGACGGAAAACTCAGGTTTGCCAACCCCCGGAAGTTCGTATTGACATACGAGGAAATTATCGAATTGGAAGAATTAACACCAATAGAGGCTAGACTGGGTTTCCTGGGTTGTCTGAAGGGGGAAGCCGCGAGATGGGGAAATCTGTCGAGCGCAAAGACATATGAACAGCTAGTAGAGTCGTTTTTGCGAAAATACTGGTCACACCGAGTACAACAGGAGGTAATGACTTACATTGTGACCGGAAAATTTGATCAAAAAATAGACGAGTCCATGGAAACATATTGTTTAACATGGGCAATCCATGCACAGTATTTTGACTTTGACATGGGTGAGGAATGGTTCATAAAAAACATTCGGAGACATTTTCCTCAGAGAGTAGCCGATCGAATTGACGCCCGCGATGCACAATCGATCGATGAGGTAATCGAGATTTTGGGGGAGCTCGACGGTGCTAGTCAGGCGTTTACAAAATTAAACGATAGAGATAACCGTGATAATCGTGATAACCGGGATAACCGGTTCAAGAACTTCAAAAAAGATCCTGAATCAAAAAATAATGTAAATGAAGAAAACAAAGGTGACCGAGATAAATATGACGGGAAGAATGGAAAAAACGAAACACCAAGCAACAACGAAAAAAAGAATCCAAAGTTCCGACAGATCACTCACAAACCAGACCCTGAGCAACACGAACCGGAACCCAATAACACAGGGGACGAGGATGAAGAGGAGAGCTTACCCGATACGGTATCGGTAGCGTCATGCGAGGAGGAGTCCGGAGAGGAATACGATCCGGAATATGATGGGGAGGATGAATCCTTAAATGATTTTCCATGGGAAAAAAAAAACGGCAATTCAGGAACAACAAACGACGAAAAAAAGGGAGCAAATTCCACGGACGAAGAAACCCGCGGGAATAACGAGGATAAAGAGGACGAGAGCAGCGATAGCGGGGAAACCAGCTCAATCGCAATCGTAAATACGAGACAAGGGGAGTCTCCAGCGAGCTCGCAGATCATATACGGAAATTTTGGTCGATCACCACTCGTCAGATTGAACATTGGGAAAAAGGAATACACAGCTTTGATTGATACGGGAGCCGAGGTCTCGGCAATATCACTTGCGGCCTACCTGGCAATTATCACATCTCAGGTTAAGTTACAAGAAATACCCATGCCAAGTACTCAAATAAGAGGAGCTTTTGGGGAACGCAGCCAAAGCGTTAGAATGCAGATTCTGTTAGAATTTACCATACACGAAAAAGAGTATAATTGCGCCTGTTTAGTGATCGATAACTTGACAACTCCATTCATACTGGGTTTTGATTTTGTGACCAAGTACCGATGCGTAATGGATATGGCAGAAGGGAAAATATACCTTAAAAATCCAGATACGTGCATTAGACTAAAACCGGGATCGACGCGAACAAGGTGCAAAACGCAGGCAGTCGAGGAATTTCTGGAACGAAGGATCTTGCAAATCGTATCAGACGAAGAGACGAGACAGGCGGAGATAACGAGGATTACCAACGAGTTTCCTGAGGTATTTGGGAAAGAATTGGGACTTATCAGAGGCTACCGGCATAAAATCGAAATGCGGGATGAAACACCATATAAATCCCCGATGTATCCGATTCCCGAGAAATATCTCGCTGAGGCAAGTGAGATTATAAGGAAAATGGAGGAGGACGGGATCATTACAAAGGCGGCTACGGAATACATCAATCCGTTGGTTGTGGTTAAAAAACCGAACGGTAAGCTGCGAGTGTGCCTCGACGCAAGGGCACTAAATTCTCGTATGAAGGAGGATCATGCACAACCACCAACGATCGACGAGGTGTTGTCAAGGATTGGCGAAGCCACGGTATTTTCAGCATTAGATTTGAACAGTGCGTTCCACCAAGTTTTACTCGAAAAAAACAGCCGAAAATATACTGGTTTTCGTTTCTTGTCACAGACGTATGTGTTTAACCGACTACCGTTCGGGTTGAAGACCTCAGGTGCCTCGTTTACCCGAGCTCTGGATTCGATACTCCGCAAGGAAACAGAAACGTTTACGATTATATATCTAGACGATATACTGATAATGTCACACTCATTTGAGGAGCACTACAACCATTTGCGAATGGTACTGGCAGCGTTGCAAGAAGGTGGTTGCGGGTTAAACCTCGAGAAATGTGTGATAGCAGTACAAGAAATAAAATTCCTCGGACACAAATTTGCATACGAAAAGGTTAGAATGACAGAGGAAACGGTCGAAAACATCAAACAGTTTCCGGTCCCTCGGAAACGAAGGGACGTACAAGCATTCCTCGGGCTGGTGAACTGGGATCGCCGATTCATCGAAAAGTTGGCCGAGTTCACGCGACCTTTGGAGCAGTTGTTGACCAAAGATGTAAAGTTCAAATGGACGGAAGCACACCAAGAGGCGTTCGAAAAAATTAAAGCGAAGTTTATCAGCGCGGAAGCATTGACAATAATGCGGAAAAATCGCCATTTTGGACTACAGACAGACGCATCTAAGATAGGTTTAGGAGCTCGGTTGTACCAATACGACAGTGAGGGAGAATATTCAATTGCCTATGCGAGTCGGGCATTGCGAAGCGCCGAAACCCGATATACCACCACCGAGCAGGAATGTTTAGCGGTGGTATGGGCGTTGAAGAAATGGCGAGTTCTCTTATTGGGACGGAGGATAACGGTGAAGACCGATCACAAGGCACTCACTTTCGCGCAATCATGCTTAGCTGTAAGCGACCGAGTTACACGCTGGCTACTGTTTATTGCAGAATTCAACGTAGAATGGGTGCATGTGGCCGGAAAGGAAAACGTGATAGCCGACATATTATCACGTAACCCTATCGATAAAGAGGGCAACAGCACGGAATATACATCAATTCGACTTCTTGTCGATCCAAAGGAAGGCTTGTCATGGCAAGGTTGGAAAGAGAAAATTCAGGAAGCACAAAAAACAGACAGAAACATTCAAGAGTTCAAAGATAAATTCGAAGAATACGACGACCTGAAATGGGTAAACGTACGAGAGGAAATGAAGATATACATCCCATCGAGCATTGCCGAAGATTTTATAGAACATGTGCACAAGTTTTTGGCGCATTTCGGAACAGAAAAAGTGACAAAATGGATAAACGAAATCTTTTACATACAAAATCTAAGTCGATTGGTCAAGGAAATTGTGGCGTCATGTGACGTTTGCCAAAAGACGAAAATATACCCGCGCAGTTTAAGGGGAGAGCTGTACTACGATCTGCCAGATAGTCCAGGCCAGCAGGTGTCTATTGACATTTTCGGAGAACTACCACGTGGAAAATTGGGTGTAAGATACATATTAGTGATTATGGACAAATTTTCTAAGTTCACAAAGTTGTACCCAATCCGAAAACAAACGAGTGAGATAGTAGCGCGAGTCCTGCGAGAAAAGTATTGTCAGGAATACGGGACACCGAAAGTAATACTGACCGACCGTGGGGCACAATTTACTGGAGAATTATGGAAAGAAACCGCGGAAGAATTGGGTATACGAGTTACTTGGACCACCCCGTATAATCCACAGTCTAACCCGGTGGAGAGAGTAATGAGGGAACTGGGTCGAATGATAAGGGTGTACGCAAACGAGAAACATACTCGTTGGGAAGCTGTGTTACCGAGAATCGAGAAAACGATAAATAACACGCACCACGCCAGCACTGGTTTTAAACCATGCGAATTCATAGAAAAAGAGAACGAACAGTTCTCGATGCCGCCGTGGATACGGAGCCGTAAAAGTAAAAAAAATCAAAAGAACTTTTCAAAGGAAACCGAGGGAAGCGACTGTGATCCAAAATTACGTGAGGAAAGAATCCACATGGCACGGAATAATTTAAGGCAAGCCGCGGAAAAGCGATATCAGCAGCTAAAAAAAAACGAAAAAGGGGTAATCTACAAGGTAGGCGACAAAGTCTTGGTCAAAGTGCACAAACTATCGAACAAAGGTAAAAAACAAGCAAAGAAATTATTCTTACTATTCGATGGACCATATGTAATAACCCGGGAGATCGTAGAAAACGCCTACCAGATATCGACATTAGACGGAGATAGTGTCGGGTCATTTAACCGGCGTCAGTTACGGCCGTATCGCGAACGCAGCTCTAGCGAACGCAGCGCCGAGCCGAGCGGCAGAGATTAGGTTGGCATGACTGGCAAGCCAGCGTCCCGCTCATTTACCGCCGAGACGCCGAGTCGAGAGTAAAAAAAAATTGAAAGGTGATTTTAAAGTAAAAAAAAAAAAGGAAAAAAAAAACAAATGTGTAAAATGGAAAACGCAGAAGCAATATTTTGGAGGCTGCGGGCAATTCGCAGCGAGCGGACGAGCTTGCGCGAGAGGGACCAAGAGCTCGAAAACGAGGAGCGGAAAATTGTGGACGCCGTGCTCGAGAAAATGGAAGCCGATCAAAGGATCGACGCCGAGCTCGGCGAACTATTTTTCGAGCCAGAAGAAGCAGCACTAGCATGGATAAACCGTCTTGAGGTCCCAGGTAACCTATAAAAAAATTTTAAATAAATAAAGGGAAAAAATATACATATGGAAAGTTTAAAACAAACGGTATGGGAATTATCAGGACCTATTCCTGAACCATCATGGGCCGACCAGATGATGGAACGAATCATCCAGGGTCCTGCTAGCTACTCGCCGGTCAGTGGAGTCGCACCTGAGGAAATGTGGGCTGCGAACGCATGGTATCCGGAGGCAGAATATAATGTGCAAAATTCTCTGGACGCAGTGGTTCCTGCAATTGACCATGAGACACCGATGGACTTCTTCGACGAGCAGAACATAGGCGTTCAGAGGCCAGCCGCTGGAAAGGATCTGGCATTACAGGAGGTCATCGAAGTCAGATCATCAGAGTCGGAAGAGCTCGAAAGCTACAAGGAATCGGAGAGCGACGACAAGTTTTCAATCCCGGACGAATGGGAAAGGAAGGACGAAGAATGCCTGACGATAGGTGAAGACGAGGAAGGTTGGGAGAACCTTCGAGCAAGTTTGGTACGCCGACGCAAGAACTTGCGAAACATCGATAAAAGGATTTATCAAGAGCCTCAAACGTCGGACTCTGAAGAACTTTGAAAAGCTCCACGAGCGTGGAAAATTTTTTTAGTTTGTTTTTTTTGAGAGACTTTTTAAGTTTTTAGTTTTTATCGGGTTGTTTCTGTTTTAAAAAAAAAAAGGAAAAAGCAGGGTAAAGTTTTTTTTTATTTTTAGTTAAAGAACAGAACAAGTGTATAAAAGTCACGTCGTAAGTTTTTTATTTGTGTTTGTTAAAAAAAAAAAAACGGAACATTACCAACCGGCCAGTACATACATAAAAACAGGTATAGAGCTCGGGTAATAAGGGTAAATCGTGTATCCAAGATAACTAGTAGCATAAGAAAAGGAAAATTGTCTTATTTTTACAAATGTGATTCAAGAGTGATATCCAACAAGTTCCTATAGTTATAAGCAGTTCAATGATCTCACAATTAGGATTAAGTATTGTAGAGGAGAAGGTGTCCGAAGGTACACAATAAAAAGATTAAATTGAGGATGTTGTGGTTTATTCCAAGCGTTGTACTCGGATATTTAAAAAAAATAAAAACCAAGACAACGAAGGGGAGAATGTAACGGCCCACGCTTCTAGAAAGGAATCGAGCCGTCACAGGGGTAAATGCAGCACCTAGATGAGGAAAGAAAGATATATATATATATATAGTTCACAAAAAAAAAAAGAAAGAGAAAATTAGTACCGCCGCGAAGCTACGTACCTTTAGTAATCACCCAGGAGAGAACATGGTCCACCTGAAAATTTAAAGACAAATAATATAATAGAAGGGAGTATCCGAATATACTTACTTCGGTCAAGTTCCGGGGGACGGCAACACCTAAAAAAAAAAAAGAAAAGATAAATTAATGAGAACGGTATGGGTTTACCGTAGGTAATATATAGACATACTTACCAGAAAATCGATCCAATGGTGACGAATGTCATTATCACTTGAATATGATAAAGCTTCTACGATAATGGTCGTAGAAAATTCCAGTTGTGTAAATCGAATTAGTTTAAGTGAAGAAGAATATTAAACATACTAAATTTAGGGTAATATGTTTTATTACAGAGTTCCTACGTTAATAACTGTAGAAGGCCCTAAGTTTGGGAAACAAGTTAATTTGAAAAGGAAAAATATTAGGAATACTAAAATTTTTGTTAATATGTTTAATTACGGAGTTCCTAGGTTAATGACCATAGAAGGCCCGAATTTTGGGGAACGAGTTAATTTAGGAAAAGAAAAAAAACAGAAATGTTAATTTGTTGCTAAACTTGTTTATAACCAAGTTTCTTTGTTTATAACAATTTTTAAGAAAGGTCAACAAAAACACCGCGAGTTAACTAAATGGAACGCGTGGTAAAAATCTGGGAAAAAAGGAAGCATTATTTAAACAAATAAAATACGGGGAGGGGGATTCCCGGCCTCGCTATATATTGCGGACCGAATCGCGGTAGGCATCACTCGCTTGCAGCGTACAGTCGCGCACATTCGTATGACGCGACGCAGCGGTACTCAACCGAAACCCAGGCACGCGTTGCATCTCTGACATCCGCGTCGGTTACCGGGAGTAGTATAAAGCAGTCGATCCGTATGGTACCACGAGAGTGTCCTCACATAATTATTCAGAAATACAAATATTTCATAACGATAAACAAAGTACATTTAATATAGCACGTCTAAGGTGAATGTGTTTAACGTTGTACGGAGATTATCCTATAATACAAAAAATTCTGTATGATCAATTTAATAAACATTATTAAATCATATAATCTTGGTGTTTGGAAGATTAAAACACCTGGCGACCGGAACGTTCAATGCCTAAGGCACACGGGAACTTTAGTAATAAAAGAAGAACCTGCAGCGTGATTGAGATCTGCGACGCCCTGTTCACCAGGGACAGGTGTGTGGATAAAACATCCCTCGTCTAGGACTCACCTCTACCACCCACGCCTGGGGTAGGAGGCGGCCACCGAGACGGTGTCCGGTTACAAAGGGTCCTGGTGAAAGATCTGCCGCCCTTACTCGTACAGATTCTAAAGAACTACCATAAACTTTCTTTCTTCCGGCTTGTGCTGTTCGCCGAATTGAAGCTGCCTCGAGATATGGTTCACGTGAAACCTTATCGTCTTACGCAACTCGTACCATGGGTGAGAACGTTGCTTCAATTCGGTTAAGGGTCCTGGTGAAAGATCTCCCGCCCTTACTGGTACAGATTCAAAATAACTACCATAAACTTTCATTCTTCCGGTTTGTGCTGTTTGCCGAATTGAAGCGGCCTCGAAACATGGTTCACGTGAAACCTTATCGTCTTACGCAACTCGTAAGATGGGGGCGGACTTTGCTTCAATTCGGTTAAGGGTCCTGGTGAAAGATCTCCCGCCCTTACGCGTACAGCTTCTAAAGAACTACCATAAGCTTTCATTCTTCCGGCTTGTGCTGTTCGCCGAATTGAAGCTGCCTCGAGATATGGTTCACGTGAAACCTTATCGTCTTACGCAACTCGTACCATGGGTGAGAACGTTGCTTCAATTCGGTTAAGGGTCCTGGTGAAAGATCTCCCGCCCTTACTGGTACAGATTCAAAATAACTACCATAAACTTTCATTCTTCCGGTTTGTGCTGTTTGCCGAATTGAAGCGGCCTCGAAACATGGTTCACGAGAAACCTTATCGTCTTACACAACTCGTAAGATGGGTGCGGACTTTGCTTCAATTCGGTTAGGGGTCCTGGTGAAAGATCTCCCGCCCTTACGCGTACAGCTTCTAAAGAACTACCATAAACTTTCATTCTTCCGGTTTGTGTTGTTTGCCGAATTGAAGCTGCCTCGGGATATAGTTCACGTGAAACCTTATCGTCTTACGCAAATCGTAAGATGGGGGCTGATTTTGCTTCAATTCGGTTAAAAGTCCTGGTGAAAGATCTCCCGCCCTTACGCGTACAGCTTCTAAAGAACTACCATAAGCTTTCATACTTCCGGTTTGTGCTGTTTGCCGAATTGAAGAGGCCTCGAGATATGGTTCACGTGAAACCTTATCGTCTTACGCAACTCGTAAGATGGGGGCGGACTTTGCTTCAATTCGGTTAAAGGGCCTGGTGAAAGATCTCCCGCCCTTACTCGTACAGATTCAAAATAACTACCATAAACTTTCATTCTTCCGACTTGTGCTGTTCGCCGAATTGAAGCTGCCTCGAGATATGGTTCAGGTGAAACCTTATCGTTTTACGCAACTCGTAAGATGGGTGAGAACGTTGCTTCAATTCGGTTAAGGGTCCTGGTGAAAGATCTCCCGCCCGTGCTCGTACAGATTCTAAAAAACTACTATAAACTTTAATTCTCCCAGTTTGTGCTGTTTGCCGAATTGAAGCGGCCTCGAGATATGGCTCACGTGAAACCTTATCGTCTTACGCAACTCGTAAGATGGGTGCGGACGTTGCTTCAATTCATGTAGGGGTCCTGGTGAAAGATCTCCCGCCCTTACCCGTACAGATTCTAAAGAACTACCATAAACTTTCATTCTTCCGGCTTGTGCTGTTCGCCGAATTGAAGCTGCCTCGAGATATGGTTCACGTGAAACCTTATCGTCTTACGCAACTCGTACCATGGGTGAGAACGTTGCTTCAATTCGGTTAAGGGTCCTGGTGAAAGATTTCCCGCCCTTACTCGTACAGATTCTAAAGAACTGCCATAAACTCTCATTCTTCCGGATTGTGCTGTTTGCCGAATTGAAGCGGCCTCGAAACATGGTTCACGTGAAACCTTATCGTCTTACAAAACTCGTAAGATGGGTGCGGACTTTGCTTCAATTCGGTTAGGGGTCCTGGTGAAAGATCTCCCGCCCTTACGCGTACAGCTTCTAAAGAACTACCATAAACTTTCATTCTTCCGGTTTGTGCTGTTTGCCGAATTGAAGCGGCCTCGAAACATGGTTCACGTGAAACCTTATCGTCTTACAAAACTCGTAAGATGGGTGCGGACTTTGCTTCAATTCGGTTAGGGGTCCTGGTGAAAGATCTCCCGCCCTTACGCGTACAGATTCTAAAGAACTACCATAAGCTTTCATTCTTCCGGTTTGTGCTGTTTGCCGAATTGAAGCGGCCTCGAAATATGGTTCACGTGAAACCTTATGGTCTTACGCAACTCGTAAGATGGGGGCGGACTTTGCTTCAATTCGGTTAAAGGTCCTGGTGAAAGATCTCCCGCCCTTACTCGTACAGATTCTAAAGAACTACCATAAGCTTTCATTCTTCCGGTTTGTGCTGTTTGCCGAATTGAAGCTGCCTCGAGATATGGTTCACGTGAAACCTTATCGTCTTACACAACTCGTAAGATGGGGGCGGACTTTGCTAAAATTCGGTTAAGGGTCCTGGTGAAAGATCTCCCGCCCTTACTGGTACAGATTCAAAATAACTACCATAAACTTTCATTCTTCCGGTTTGTGCTGTTTGCCGAATTGAAGCGGCCTCGAGATATGGTTCACGTGAAACCTTGTCGTCTTACGCAACTCCTAAGATAGATGGGTCAGAACGTTGCTTCAATTCGGTTAAGGATCCTGGTGAAAGATTTCCCGCCCTTACTCGTACAGATTTTGAAGAACTGCCATAATCTCTCATTCTTCCGGTTTGTGCTGTTTGCCGAATTGAAGCGGCCTCGAAACATGGTTCACGTGAAACCTTATCGTCTTACGCAACTCGTAAGATGGGGGCGGACTTTGCTTCAATTCGGTTGAGGGTCCTGGTGAAAGATCTCCCGCCCTTACGCGTACAGCTTCTAAAGAACTACCATAAGCTTTCATTCTTCCGGTTTGTGCTGTTTGCCGAATTGAAGCTGCCTCGAGATATAGTTCACGTGAAACCTTATCGTCTTACGCAACTCAAACCATGGGTGAGAACGTTGCTTCGAATCGGTTAAGGGTCCTGGTGAAAGATCTGCCGCCCTTACTCGTACAGATTCTAAAGAACTACCATAAACTTTCATTCTTCCGGCTTGTGCTGTTCGCCGAATTGAAGCTGCCTCGAGATATGGTTCACGTGAAACCTTATCGTCTTACGCAACTCGTACCATGGGTGAGAACGTTGCTTCAATTCGGTTAAGGGTCCTGGTGAAAGATCTCCCGCCCTTACTGGTACAGATTCAAAATAACTACCATAAACTTTCATTCTTCCGGTTTGTGCTGTTTGCCGAATTGAAGCGGCCTCGAAACATGGTTCACGTGAAACCTTATCGTCTTACGCAACTCGTAAGATGGGGGCGGACTTTGCTTCAATTCATGTAGGGGTCCTGGTGAAAGATCTCCCGCCCTTACCCGTACAGATTGAAAATAACTATCATAAACTTTCATTCTTCCGGTTTGTGCTGTTTGCCGAATTGAAGAGGCCTCGAGATATGGTTCACGTGAAACCTTATCGTCTTTCGCAACTCGTAAGATGGGGGCGGACTTTGCTTCAATTCGGTTAAGGGTCCAGGTGAAAGATCTCCCGCCCTTACGCGTACAGCTTCTAAAGAACTACCATAAACTTTCATTCTTCCGGTTTGTGCTGTTTGCCGAATTGAAGCTGCCTCGGGATATAGTTCACGTGAAACCTTATCGTCTTACGCAAATCGTAAGATGGGGGCGGATTTTGCTTCAATTCGGTTAAGGGTCCTGGTGAAAGATCTCCCGCCCTTACTGGTACAGATTCAAAATAACTACCATAAACTTTCATTCTTCCGGTTTGTGCTGTTTGCCGAATAGAAGCGGCCTTGAAACATGGTTTACGTGAAACCTGATCGTCTTACGCAACTCGTACCATGGGTGAGAACGTTGCTTCAATTCGGTTAAGGGTCCTGGTGAAAGATCTCCCGCCCTTACTGATACAGATTCAAAATAACTACCATAAACTTTCATTCTTCCGGATTGTGCTGTTTGCCGAATTGAAGCGGCCTCGAGATATGGTTCACGTGAAACCTTGTCGTCTTACGCAACTCGTAAGATGGGTGCGGACGTTGCTTCAATTCAGTTAGGTGTCCTGGTGAAAGATCTTCCGCCCTTACTCGTACAGATTCAAAATAACTACCATAAACTTTCATTCTTCCGGTTTGTGCTGTTTGCCGAATTGAAGCGGCCTCGAGATATGGTTCACGTGAAACCTTGTCGTCTTACGCAACTCCTAAGATAGATGGGTGAGAACGTTGCTTCAATTCGGTTAAGGGTCCTGGTGAAAGATTTCCCGCCCTTACTCGTACAGATTCTAAAGAACTGCCATAAACTCTCATTCTTCCGGTTTGTGCTGTTTGCCGAATTGAAGCGGCCTCGAAACATGGTTCACGTGAAACCTTATCGTCTTACGCAACTCGTAAGATGGGGGCGGACTTTGCTTCAATTCGGTTAAGGGTCCTGGTGAAAGATCTCCCGCCCTTACGCGTACAGCTTCTAAAGAACTACCATAAGCTTTCATTCTTCCGACTTGTGCTGTTCGCCGAATTGAAGCTGCCTCGAGATATGGTTCAGGTGAAACCTTATCGTCTTACGCAACTCGTAAGATGGGTGAGAACGTTGCTTCAATTCGGTTAAGGGTCCTGGTGAAAGATCTGCCGCCCTTACTCGTACAGATTCTAAAGAACTACCATAAACTTTCATTCTTCCGGCATGTGCTGTTCGCCGAATTGAAGCTGCCTCGAGATATGGTTCACGTGAAACCTTATCCTCTTACGCAACTCGTACCATGGGTGAGAACGTTGCTTCAATTCGGTTAAGGGTCCTGGTGAAAGATCTCCCGCCCTTACTGGTACAGATTTAAAATAACTACCATAAACTTTCATTCTTCCGGCTTGTGCTGTTCGCCGAATTGAAGCTGCCTCGAGATATGGTTCACGTGAAACCTTATCGTCTTACGCAACTCCTAAGATGGGTGAGAACGTTGCTTCAATTCGGTTAAGAGTCCTGGTGAACGATCTCCCGTCCTTACTCGTACAGATTCTAAAGGACTACCATAAACTTTCATTCTTCCGGTTTGTCCTGTTTGCCGAATTGAAGAGGCCTCGAGTTATGGTTCACGTGAAACCTTATCGTCTTACGCAACTCGTAAGATGGGGGCGGACTTTGCTTCAATTCGGTTAAGGGTCCTGGTGAAAGATCTCCCGCCCTTACGCGTACAGCTTCTAAAGAACTACTATAAGCTTTCATTCTTCCGGTTTGTGCTGTTTGCCGAATTGAAGCTGCCTCGAGATATGGGTCACGTAAAACCTTATCGTCTTACGCAACTCGTACCATGGGTGAGAACGTTGCTTCAATTCGGTTAAGGGTCCTGGTGAAAGATCTCCCGCCCTTACTGGTACAGATTCAAAATAACTACCATAAACTTTCATTCTTCCGGATTGTGCTGTTTGCCGAATTGAAGCGGCCTCGAGATATGGTTCATGTGAAACCTTGTCGTCTTACGCAACTGGTAAGATGGGTGCGGACGTTGCTTCAATTCAGTTAGGTGTCCTGGTGAAAGATCTTCCGCCCTTACTCGTACAGATTCAAAATAACTACCATAAACTTTCATTCTTCCGGTTTGTGCTGTTTGCCGAATTGAAGCGGCCTCGAGATATGGTTCACGTGAAACCTTGTCGTCTTACGCAACTCCTAAGATAGATGGGTCAGAACGTTGCTTCAATTCGGTTAAAGGTCCTGGTGAAAGATCTCCCGCCCTTACTCGTACAGATTCTAATGAACTACCATAAGCTTACATTCTTCCGGTTTGTGCTGTTTGCCGAATTGAAGCGGCCTCGAAACATGGTTCACGTGAAACCTTATGGTCTTACGCAACTCGTAAGATGGGGGCGGACTTTGCTTCAATTCGGTTAAAGGTCCTGGTAAAAGATCTCCCGCCCTTACTCGTACAGATTCAAAATAACTACCATAAACTTTCATTCTTCCGACTTGTGCTGTTCGCCGAATTGAAGCTGCCTCGAGATATGGTTCAGGTGAAACCTTATCGTCTTACGCAACTCGTAAGATGGGTGAGAACGTTGCTTCAATTCATGTAGGGGTCCTGGTGAAAGATCTCCCGCCCTTACCCGTACAGATTGAAAATAACTATCATAAACTTTCATTCTTCCGGTTTGTGCTGTTTGCCGAATTGAAGAGGCCTCGAGATATGGTTCACGTGAAACCTTATCGTCTTACGCAACTCGTAAGATGGGGGCGGACTTTGCTTCAATTCGGTTAAGGGTCCAGGTGAAAGATCTCCCGCCCTTACGCGTACAGCTTCTAAAGAACTACCATAAACTTTCATTCTTCCGGTTTGTGCTGTTTGCCGAATTGAAGCTGCCTCGGGATATAGTTCACGTGAAACCTTATCGTCTTACGCAAATCGTAAGATGGGGGCGGATTTTGCTTCAATTCGGTTAAAGGTCCTGGTGAAAGATCTCCCGCCCTTACTGGTACAGATTCTAATGAACTACCATAAGCTTACATTCTTCCGGTTTGTGCTGTTTGCCGAATTGAAGCGGCCTCGAAACATGGTTCACGTGAAACCTTATGGTCTTACGCAACTCGTAAGATGGGGGCGGACTTTGCTTCAATTCGGTTAAAGGTCCTGGTGAAAGATCTCCCGCCCTTACTCGTACAGATTCAAAATAACTACCATAAACTTTCATTCTTCCGACTTGTGCTGTTCGCCGAATTGAAGCTGCCTCGAGATATGGTTCAGGTGAAACCTTATCGTCTTACGCAACTCGTAAGATGGGTGAGAACGTTGCTTCAATTCGGTTAAGGGTCCTGGTGAAAGATCTCCCGCCCGTGCTCGTACAGATTCTAAAAAACTACCATAAACTTTAATTCTTCCGGTTTGTGCTGTTTGCCGAATTGAAGAGGCCTCGAGATATGGTTCACGTGAAACCTTATCGTCTTACGCAACTCGTAAGATGGGTGCGGATTTTGCTTCAATTCGGTTAAGGGTCCAGGTGAAAGATCTCCCGCCCTTACGCGTACAGCTTCTAAAGAACTACCATAAGCTTTCATTCTTCCGGTTTGTGCTGTTTGCCGAATTGAAGCGGCCTCGATATATGGCTCACGTGAAACCTTATCGTCTTACGCAACTCGTAAGATGGGTGCGGACGTTCCTTCAATTCATGTAGGGGTCCTGGTGAAAGATCTCCCGCCCTTACCCGTACAGATTGAAAATAACTATCATAAACTTTCATTCTTCCGGTTTGTGCTGTTTGCCGAATTGAAGAGGCCTCGAGATATGGTTCACGTGAAACCTTATCGTCTTACGCAACTCGTAAGATGGGTGCGGATTTTGCTTCAATTCGGTTAAGGGTCCAGGTGAAAGATCTCCCGCCCTTACGCGTACAGCTTCTAAAGAACTACCATAAGCTTTCATTCTTCCGGTTTGTGCTGTTTGCCGAATTGAAGAGGCCTCGAGATATGGTTCACGTGAAACCTTATCGTCTTACGCAAATCGTAAGATGGGGGCGGATTTTGCTTCAATTCGGTTAAAGGTCCTGGTGAAAGATCTCCCGCCCTTACTCGTACAGATTCAAAATAACTACCATAAACTTTCATTCTTCCGGTTTGTGCTGTTTGCCGAATTGAAGCGGCCTCGAGATATTGTTCACGTGAAACCTTATCGTCTTACGCAACTCGTAGGATGGGTGCGGACTTTGCTTCAATTCGGTTAGGGGTCCTGGTGAAAGATCTCCCGCCCTTACGCGTACAGCTTCTAAAGAACTACCATAAACTTTCATTCTTCCGGTTTGTGCTGTTTGCCGAATTGAAGCTGCCTCGGGATATAGTTCACGTGAAACCTTATCGTCTTACGCAAATCGTAAGATGGGGGCGGATTTTGCTTCAATTCGGTTCAAGGTCCTGGTGAAAGATCTCCCGCCCTTACTCGTACAGATCCTAAAGAACTACCATAAGCTTACATTCTTCCGGTTTGTGCTGTTTGCCGAATTGAAGCGGCCTCGAAACATGGTTCACGTGAAACCTTATGGTCTTACGCAACTCGTAAGATGGGGGCGGACTTTGCTTCAATTCGGTTAAAAGTCCTGGTGAAAGATCTCCCGCCCTTACTCGTACAGATTCAAAAGAACTACCATAAGCTTTCATTCTTCCGGTTTGTGCTGTTTGCCGAATTGAAGCGGCCTCGATATATGGCTCACGTGAAACCTTATCGTCTTACGCAACTCGTAAGATGGGTGCGGACGTTCCTTCAATTCATGTAGGGGTCCTGGTGAAAGATCTCCCGCCCTTACCCGTACAGATTGAAAATAACTATCATAAACTTTCATTCTTCCGGTTTGTGCTGTTTGCCGAATTGAAGAGGCCTCGAGATATGGTTCACGTGAAACCTTATCGTCTTACGCAACTCGTAAGATGGGTGCGGATTTTGCTTCAATTCGGTTAAGGGTCCAGGTGAAAGATCTCCCGCCCTTACGCGTACAGCTTCTAAAGAACTACCATAAGCTTTCATTCTTCCGGTTTGTGCTGTTTGCCGAATTGAAGAGGCCTCGAGATATGGTTCACGTGAAACCTTATCGTCTTACGCAAATCGTAAGATGGGGGCGGATTTTGCTTCAATTCGGTTAAAGGTCCTGGTGAAAGATCTCCCGCCCTTACTCGTACAGATTCTAAAGAACTACCATAAGCTTACATTCTTCCGGTTTGTGCTGTTTGCCGAATTGAAGCGGCCTCGAAACATGGTTCACGTGAAACCTTATGGTCTTACGCAACTCGTAAGATGGGGGCGGACTTTGCTTCAATTCGGTTAAAGGTCCTGGTGAAAGATCTCCCGCCCTTACTCGTACAGATTCAAAATAACTACCATAAACTTTCATTCTTCCGGTTTGTGCTGTTTGCCGAATTGAAGCGGCCTCGAGATATTGTTCACGTGAAACCTTATCGTCTTACGCAACTCGTAGGATGGGTGCGGACTTTGCTTCAATTCGGTTAGGGGTCCTGGTGAAAGATCTCCCGCCCTTACGCGTACAGCTTCTAAAGAACTACCATAAACTTTCATTCTTCCGGTTTGTGCTGTTTGCCGAATCGAAGCTGCCTCGGGATATAGTTCACGTGAAACCTTATCGTCTTACGCAAATCGTAAGATGGGGGCGGATTTTGCTTCAATTCGGTTAAAGGTCCTGGTGAAAGATCTCCCGCCCTTACTCGTACAGATCCTAAAGAACTACCATAAGCTTACATTCTTCCGGTTTGTGCTGTTTGCCGAATTGAAGCGGCCTCGAAACATGGTTCACGTGAAACCTTATGGTCTTACGCAACTCGTAAGATGGGGGCGGACTTTGCTTCAATTCGGTTAAAAGTCCTGGTGAAAGATCTCCCGCCCTTACTCGTACAGATTCAAAATAACTACCATAAACTTTCATTCTTCCGACTTGTGCTGTTCGCCGAATTGAAGCTGCCTCGAGATATGGTTCAGGTGAAACCTTATCGTTTTACGCAACTCGTAAGATGGGTGAGAACGTTGCTTCAATTCGGTTAAGGGTCCTGGTGAAAGATCTCCCGCCCGTGCTCGTACAGATTCTAAAAAACTACCATAAACTTTAATTCTCCCGGTTTGTGCTGTTTGCCGAATTGAAGCGGCCTCGAGATATGGCTCACGTGAAACCTTATCGTCTTACGCAACTCGTAAGATGGGTGCGGACGTTGCTTCAATTCATGTAGGGGTCCTGGTGAAAGATCTCCCGCCCTTACCCGTACAGATTGAAAATAATTGTCATAAACTTTCATTCTTCCGGTTTGTGCTGTTTGCCGAATTGAAGCGGCCTCGAGATATGGTTCACGTGAAACCTTATCGTCTTACGCAACTCGTAAGATGGGTGCGGACTTTGCTTCAATTCGGTTAAGGGTCCAGGTGAAAGATCTCCGGCCCTTACTCGTACAGTTTCAAAATACCTACCATAAACTTTCATTCTTCGGGTTTGTGCTGTTTGCCGAATAGAAGCGGCCTTGAAACATGGTTTACGTGAAACCTTATCGTCTTACGCAACTCGTAAGATGGGGGCGGACTTTGCTTCAATTCGGTTAAGGGTCCTGGTGAAAGATCTCCCGCCCTTACTCGTACAGCTTCTAAAGAACTACCATAAGCTTTCATTCTTCCGGTTTGTGCTGTTTGCCGAATTGAAGAGGCCTCGAGATATGGTTCACGTGAAACCTTATCGTCTTACGCAACTCGTAAGATGGGTGCGGACTTTGCTTCAATTTAGTTAGGGGTCCTGGTGAAAGATCTCCCGTCCTTACTCGTACAGATTCTAAAGAACTACCATAAACTTTCATTCTTCCGGTTTGTCCTGTTTGGCGAATTGAAGCTGCTTCAAGATATAGTTCACGTGAAACCTTATCGTCTTACGCAACTCGTACCATGGGTGAGAACGTTGCTTCAATTCGGTTAAGGGTCCTGGTGAAAGATCTGCCGCCCTTACTCGTACAGATTCTAAAGAACTACCATAAACTTTCATTCTTCCGGATTGTGCTGTTTGCCGAATTGAAGCGGCCTCGAAACATGGTTCACGTGAAACCTTATCGTCTTACACAACTCGTAAGATGGGTGCGGACTTTGCTTCAATTCGGTTAGGGGTCCTGGTGAAAGATCTCCCGCCCTTACGCGTACAGCTTCTAAAGAACTACCATAAACTTTCATTCTTCCGGTTTGTGCTGTTTGCCGAATTAAAGCGGCCTCGAAACATGGTTCACGTGAAACCTTATGGTCTTACGCAAATCGTAAGATAGGGGCGGATTTTGCTTCAATTCGGTTAAAGGTCCTGGTGAAAGATCTCCCGCCCTTACTCGTACAGATTCTAAAGAACTACCATAAGCTTACATTCTTCCGGTTTGTGCTGTTTGCCGAATTGAAGCGGCCTCGAAACATGGTTCACGTGAAACCTTATGGTCTTACGCAACTCGTAAGATGGGGGCGGACTTTGCTTCAATTCGGTTAAAGGTCCTGGTGAAAGATCTCCCGCCCTTATGCGTACAGCTTCTAAAGAACTACCATAAGCTTTTATTCTTCCGGTTTGTGCTGTTTGCCGAATTGAAGCTGCCTCGAGATATGGTTCACGTGAATCCTTGTCGTCTTACACAACTCGTAAGATGGGGGCGGACTTTGCTTCAATTCGGTTAAGGGTCCTGGTGAAAGATCTCCCGCCCTTACTGGTACAGATTCAAAATAACTACCATAAACTTTCATTCTTCCGGTTTGTGCTGTTTGCCGAATTGAAGCGGCCTCGAGATATGGTTCACGTGAAACCTTGTCGTCTTACGCAACTCCTAAGATAGATGGGTCAGAACGTTGCTTCAATTCGGTTAAGGATCCTGGTGAAAGATTTCCCGCCCTTACTCGTACAGATTTTGAAGAACTGCCATAATCTCTCATTCTTCCGGTTTGTGCTGTTTGCCGAATTGAAGCGGCCTCGAAACATGGTTCACGTGAAACCTTATCGTCTTACGCAACTCGTAAGATGGGGGCGGACTTTGCTTCAATTCGGTTAAGGGTCCTGGTGAAAGATCTCCCGCCCTTACTCGTACAGAATCTAAAGAACTACCATAAACTTTCATTCTTCCGGCTTGTGCTGTTCGCCGAATTGAAGCTGCCTCGAGATATGGTTCACGTGAAACCTTATCGTCTTACGCAACTCGTACCATGGGTGAGAACGTTGCTTCAATTCGGTTAAGGGTCCTGGTGAAAGATCTCCCGCCCTTACTGGTACAGATTCAAAATAACTACCATAAACTTTCATTCTTCCGGTTTGTGCTGTTTGCCGAATTGAAGCGGCCTCGAAACATGGTTCACGTGAAACCTTATCGTCTTACGCAACTCGTAAGATGGGGGCGGACTTTGCTTCAATTCGGTTAAGGGTCCTGGTGAAAGATCTCCCGCCCTTACGCGTACAGCTTCTAAAGAACTACCATAAGCTTTCATTCTTCCGGTTTGTGCTGTTGGCCGAATTGAAGCTGCCTCGAGATATAGTTCACGTGAAAGATCTGCCGCCCTTACTCGTACAGATTCTAAAGAACTACCATAAACTTTCATTCTTCCGGCTTGTGCTGTTCGCCGAATTGAAGCTGCCTCGAGATATGGTTCACGTGAAACCTTATCGTCTTACGCAACTCGTACCATGGGTGAGAACGTTGCTTCAATTCGGTTAAGGGTCCTGGTGAAAGATCTCCCGCCCTTACTGGTACAGATTCAAAATAACTACCATAAACTTTCATTCTTCCGGTTTGTGCTGTTTGCCGAATTGAAGCGGCCTCGAAACATGGTTCACGTGAAACCTTATCGTCTTACGCAACTCGTAAGATGGGGGCGGACTTTGCTTCAATTCGGTTAAGGGTCCTGGTGAAAGATCTCCCGCCCTTACTCGTACAGAATCTAAAGAACTACCATAAACTTTCATTCTTCCGGCTTGTGCTGTTCGCCGAATTGAAGCTGCCTCGAGATATGGTTCACGTGAAACCTTATCGTCTTACGCAACTCGTACCATGGGTGAGAACGTTGCTTCAATTCGGTTAAGGGTCCTGGTGAAAGATCTCCCGCCCTTACTGGTACAGATTCAAAATAACTACCATAAACTTTCATTCTTCCGGTTTGTGCTGTTTGCCGAATTGAAGCGGCCTCGAAACATGGTTCACGAGAAACCTTATCGTCTTACACAACTCGTAAGATGGGTGCGGACTTTGCTTCAATTCGGTTAGGGGTCCTGGTGAAAGATCTCCCGCCCTTACGCGTACAGCTTCTAAAGAACTACCACAAAATTTCATTCTTCCGGTTTGTGCTGTTTGCCGAATTGAAGCTGCCTCGGGATATAGTTCACGTGAAACCTTATCGTCTTACGCAAATCGTAAGATGGGGGCTGATTTTGCTTCAATTCGGTTAAAAGTCCTGGTGAAAGATCTCCCGCCCTTACGCGTACAGCTTCTAAAGAACTACCATAAGCTTTCATACTTCCGGTTTGTGCTGTTTGCCGAATTGAAGAGGCCTCGAGATATGGTTCACGTGAAACCTTATCGTCTTACGCAACTCGTAAGATGGGGGCGGACTTTGCTTCAATTCGGTTAAAGGTCCTGGTGAAAGATCTCCCGCCCTTACTCGTACAGATTCAAAATAACTACCATAAACTTTCATTCTTCCGACTTGTGCTGTTCGCCGAATTGAAGAGGCCTCGAGATATGGTTCACGTGAAACCTTATCGTCTTACGCAACTCGTAAGATGGGTGCGGACTTTGCTTCAATTTGGTTAGGGGTCCTGGTGAAAGATCTCCCGTCCTTACTCGTACAGATTCTAAAGAACTACCATAAACTTTCATTTTTCCGGTTTGTGCTGTTTGCCAAATCGAAGCGGCCTCGAGATATGGTTTACGTGAAACCTTATCGTTTCACGCAACTCGTAAGATGGGTGCGGACTTCGCATCAATTCGGTTAATGGTCCTGGTGAACGATCTCCCGTCCTTACTCGTACAGATTCTAAAGGACTACCATAAACTTTCATTCTTCCGGTTTGTCCTGTTTGGCGAATTGAAGCTGCTTCGAGATATAGTTCACGTGAAACCTTATCGTCTTACGCAACTCGTACCATGGGTGAGAACGTTGCTTCAATTCGGTTAAGGGTCCTGGTGAAAGATCTGCCGCCCTTACTCGTACAGATTCTAAAGAACTACCATAAACTTTCATTCTTCCGGCTTGTGCTGTTCGCCGAATTGAAGCTGCCTCGAGATATGGTTCACGTGAAACCTTATCGTCTTACGCAACTCGTACCATGGGTGAGAACGTTGCTTCAATTCGGTTAAGGGTCCTGGTGAAAGATTTCCCGCCCTTACTCGTACAGATTCTAAAGAACTGCCATAAACTCTCATTCTTCCGGTTTGTGCTGTTTGCCGAATTGAAGCGGCCTCGAAACATGGTTCACGTGAAACCTTATCGTCTTACGCAACTCGTACCATGGGTGAGAACGTTGCTTCAATTCGGTTAAGGGTCCTGGTGAAAGATCTGCCGCCCTTACTCGTACAGATTCTAAAGAACTACCATAAACTTTCATTCTTCCGGCTTGTGCTGTTCGCCGAATTGAAGCTGCCTCGAGATATGGTTCACGTGAAACCTTATCGTCTTACGCAACTCGTACCATGGGTGAGAACGTTGCTTCAATTCGGTTAAGGGTCCTGGTGAAAGATCTCCCGCCCTTACTGGTACAGATTCAAAATAACTACCATAAACTTTCATTCTTCCGGTTTGTGCTGTTTGCCGAATTGAAGCGGCCTCGAAACATGGTTCACGTGAAACCTTATCGTCTTACGCAACTCGTAACATGGGGGCGGACTTTGCTTCAATTCGGTTAAGGGTCCTGGTGAAAGATCTCCCGCCCTTACGCGTACAGCTTCTAAAGAACTACCATAAGCTTTCATTCTTCCGGTTTGTGCTGTTGGCCGAATTGAAGCTGCCTCGAGATATAGTTCACGTGAAACCTTATCGTCTTACGCAACTCGTACCATGGGTGAGAACGTTGCTTCAATTCGGTTAAGGGTCCTGGTGAAAGATCTCCCGCCCTTACTCGTACAGCTTCTAAAGAACTACCATAAGCTTTCGTTCTTCCGGTTTGTGCTGTTTGCCGAATTGAAGAGGCCTCGAGATATGGTTCACGTGAAACCTTATCGTCTTACGCAACTCGTAAGATGGGTGCGGACTTCGCTTCAATTTGGTTAGGGGTCCTGGTGAAAGATCTCCCGTCCTTACTCGTACAGATTCTAAAGAACTACCATAAACTTTCATTTTTCCGGTTTGTGCTGTTTGCCAAATCGAAGCGGCCTCGAGATATGGTTTACGTGAAACCTTATCGTTTCACGCAACTCGTAAGATGGGTGCGGACTTTGCATCAATTCGGTTAATGGTCCTGGTGAACGATCTCCCGTCCTTACTCGTACAGATTCTAAAGGACTACCATAAACTTTCATTCTTCCGGTTTGTCCTGTTTGGCGAATTGAAGCTGCTTCAAGATATAGTTCACGTGAAACCTTATCGTCTTACGCAACTCGTACCATGGGTGAGAACGTTGCTTCAATTCGGTTAAGGGTCCTGGTGAAAGATCTGCCGCCCTTACTCGTACAGATTCTAAAGAACTACCATAAACTTTCATTCTTCCGGATTGTGCTGTTTGCCGAATTGAAGCGGCCTCGAAACATGGTTCACGTGAAACCTTATCGTCTTACACAACTCGTAAGATGGGTGCGGACTTTGCTTCAATTCGGTTAGGGGTCCTGGTGAAAGATCTCCCGCCCTTACGCGTACAGCTTCTAAAGAACTACCATAAACTTTCATTCTTCCGGTTTGTGCTGTTTGCCGAATTAAAGCGGCCTCGAAACATGGTTCACGTGAAACCTTATGGTCTTACGCAAATCGTAAGATGGGGGCGGATTTTGCTTCAATTCGGTTAAAGGTCCTGGTGAAAGATCTCCCGCCCTTACTCGTACAGATTCTAAAGAACTACCATAAGCTTACATTCTTCCGGTTTGTGCTGTTTGCCGAATTGAAGCGGCCTCGAACCATGGTTCACGTGAAACCTTATGGTCTTACGCAACTCGTAAGATGGGGGCGGACTTTGCTTCAATTCGGTTAAAGGTCCTGGTGAAAGATCTCCCGCCCTTATGCGTACAGCTTCTAAAGAACTACCATAAGCTTTTATTCTTCCGGTTTGTGCTGTTTGCCGAATTGAAGCTGCCTCGAGATATGGTTCACGTGAAACCTTATCGTCTTACACAACTCGTAAGATGGGGGCGGACTTTGCTCCAATTCGGTTAAGGGTCCTGGTGAAAGATCTCCCGCCCTTACTGGTACAGATTCAAAATAACTACCATAAACTTTCATTCTTCCGGTTTGTGCTGTTTGCCGAATTGAAGCGGCCTCGAGATATGGTTCACGTGAAACCTTGTCGTCTGACGCAACTCCTAAGATAGATGGGTCAGAACGTTGCTTCAATTCGGTTAAGGATCCTGGTGAAAGATTTCCCGCCCTTACTCGTACAGATTTTGAAGAACTGCCATAATCTCTCATTCTTCCGGTTTGTGCTGTTTGCCGAATTGAAGCGGCCTCGAAACATGGTTCACGTGAAACCTTATCGTCTTACGCAACTCGTAAGATGGGGGCGGACTTTGCTTCAATTCGGTTAAGGGTCCTGGTGAAAGATCTCCCGCCCTTACGCGTACAGCTTCTAAAGAACTACCATAAGCTTTCATTCTTCCGGTTTGTGCTGTTTGCCGAATTGAAGCTGCCTCGAGATATAGTTCACGTGAAACCTTATCGTCTTACGCAACTCAAACCATGGGTGAGAACGTTGCTTCGATTCGGTTAAGGGTCCTGGTGAAAGATCTGCCGCCCTTACTCGTACAGATTCTAAAGAACTACCATAAACTTTCATTCTTCCGGTTTGTGCTGTTTGCCGAATTGAAGCGGCCTCGAAACATGGTTCACGTGAAACCTTATCGTCTTACGCAACTCGTAAGATGGGGGCGGACTTTGCTTCAATTCGGTTAAGGGTCCTGGTGAAAGATCTCCCGCCCTTACGCGTACAGCTTCTAAAGAACTACCATAAGCTTTCATTCTTCCGGTTTGTGCTGTTGGCCGAATTGAAGCTGCCTCGAGATATAGTTCACGTGAAACCTTATCGTCTTACGCAACTCGTACCATGGGTGAGAACGTTGCTTCAATTCGGTTAAGGGTCCTGGTGAAAGATCTGCCGCCCTTACTCGTACAGATTCTAAAGAACTACCATAAACTTTCTTTCTTCCGGCTTGTGCTGTTCGCCGAATTGAAGCTGCCTCGAGATATGGTTCACGTGAAACCTTATGGTCTTACGCAACTCGTACAATGGGTGAGAACGTTGCTTCAATTCGGTTAAGGGTCCTGGTGAAAGATCTCCTGCCCTTACGCGTACAGCTTCTAAAGAACTACCATAAACTTTCATTCTTCCGGTTTGTGCTGTTTGCCGAATTGAAGCTGCCTCGAGATATGGTTCACGTGAAACCTTATCGTCTTACACAACTCGTAAGATGGGGGCGGACTTTGCTTCAATTCGGTTAAGGGTCCTGGTGAAAGATCTCCCGCCCTTACTGGTACAGATTCAAAATAACTACCATAAACTTTCATTCTTCCGGTTTGTGCTGTTTGCCGAATTGAAGCGGCCTCGAGATATGGTTCACGTGAAACCTTGTCGTCTTACGCAACTCCTAAGATAGATGGGTCAGAACGTTGCTTCAATTCGGTTAAGGATCCTGGTGAAAGATTTCCCGCCCTTACTCGTACAGATTTTGAAGAACTGCCATAATCTCTCATTCTTCCGGTTTGTGCTGTTTGCCGAATTGAAGCGGCCTCGAAACATGGTTCACGTGAAACCTTATCGTCTTACGCAACTCGTAAGATGGGGGCGGACTTTGCTTCAATTCGGTTAAGGGTCCTGGTGAAAGATCTCCCGCCCTTACGCGTACAGCTTCTAAAGAACTACCATAAGCTATCATTCTTCCGGTTTGTGCTGTTTGCCGAATTGAAGCTGCCTCGAGATATAGTTCACGTGAAACCTTATCGTCTTACGCAACTCAAACCATGGGTGAGAACGTTGCTTCGATTCGGTTAAGGGTCCTGGTGAAAGATCTGCCGCCCTTACTCGTACAGATTCTAAAGAACTACCATAAACTTTCATTCTTCCGGTTTGTGCTGTTTGCCGAATTGAAGCGGCCTCGAAACATGGTTCACGTGAAACCTTATCGTCTTACGCAACTCGTAAGATGGGGGCGGACTTTGCTTCAATTCGGTTAAGGGTCCTGGTGAAAGATCTCCCGCCCTTACGCGTACAGCTTCTAAAGAACTACCATAAGCTTTCATTCTTCCGGTTTGTGCTGTTGGCCGAATTGAAGCTGCCTCGAGATATAGTTCACGTGAAACCTTATCGTCTTACGCAACTCGTACCATGGGTGAGAACGTTGCTTCAATTCGGTTAAGGGTCCTGGTGAAAGATCTGCCGCCCTTACTCGTACAGATTCTAAAGAACTACCATAAACTTTCATTCTTCCGGCTTGTGCTGTTCGCCGAATTGAAGCTGCCTCGAGATATGGTTCACGTGAAACCTTATCGTCTTACGCAACTCGTACCATGGGTGAGAACGTTGCTTCAATTCGGTTAAGGGTCCTGGTGAAAGATCTCCCGCCCTTACTGGTACAGATTCAAAATAACTACCATAAACTTTCATTCTTCCGGTTTGTGCTGTTTGCCGAATTGAAGCGGTCTCGAGATATGGTTCACGTGAAACCTTATCGTCTTACGCAACTCGTAAGATGGGTGCGGACTTTGCTTCAATTCGGTTAAGGGTCCAGGTGAAAGATCTCCGGCCCTTACTCGTACAGTTTCAAAATAACTACCATAAACTTTCATTCTTCGGGTTTGTGCTGTTTGCCGAATAGAAGCGGCCTTGAAACATGGTTTACGTGAAACCTTATCGTCTTACGCAACTCGTAAGATGGGTGCGGACTTTGCTTCAATTTGGTTAGGGGTCCTGGTGAAAGATCTCCCGTCCTTACTCGTACAGATTCTAAAGAACTACCATAAACTTTCATTTTTCCGGTTTGTGCTGTTTGCCAAATCGAAGCGGCCTCGAGATATGGTTTACGTGAAACCTCATCGTTTCACGCAACTCGTAAGATGGGTGCGGACTTTGCATCAATTCGGTCAATGGTCCTGGTGAACGATCTCCCGTCCTTACTCGTACAGATTCTAAAGGACTACCATAAACTTTCATTCTTCCGGTTTGTCCTGTTTGGTGAATTGAAGCTGCTTCGAGATATAGTTCACGTGAAACCTTATCGTCTTACGCAACTCGTAAGATGGGTGCGGACTTCGCTTCAATTCGGTTAGGGGTCCTGGTGAAAGATCTCCCGCCCTTACGCGTACAGCTTCTAAAGAACTACCATAAACTTTCATTCTTTCGGTTTGTGCTGTCTGCCGAATTAAAGCGGCCTCGAAACATGGTTCACGTGAAACCTTATGGTCTTACGCAAATCGTAAGATAGGGGCGGATTTTGCTTCAATTCGGTTAAAGGTCCTGGTGAAAGATCTCCCGCCCTTACTCGTACAGATTCTAAAGAACTACCATAAGCTTACATTCTTCCGGTTTGTGCTGTTTGCCGAATTGAAGCGGCCTCGAAACATGGTTCACGTGAAACCTTATGGTCTTACGCAACTCGTAAGATGGGGGCGGACTTTGCTTCAATTCGGTTAAAGGTCCTGGTGAAAGATCTCCCGCCCTTATGCGTACAGCTTCTAAAGAACTACCATAAGCTTTTATTCTTCCGGTTTGTGCTGTTTGCCGAATTGAAGCTGCCTCGAGATATGGTTCACGTGAAACCTTATCGTCTTACGCAACTCGTACCATGGGTGAGAACGTTGCTTCAATTCGGTTAAGGGTCCTGGTGAAAGATCTGCCGCCCTTACTCGTACAGATTCTAAAGAACTACCATAAACTTTCATTCTTCCGGATTGTGCTGTTTGCCGAATTGAAGCGGCCTCGAAACATGGTTCACGTGAAACCTTATCGTCTTACACAACTCGTAAGATGGGTGCGGACTTTGCTTCAATTCGGTTAGGGGTCCTGGTGAAAGATCTCCCGCCCTTACGCGTACAGCTTCTAAAGAACTACCATAAACTTTCATTCTTCCGGTTTGTGCTGTTTGCCGAATTAAAGCGGCCTCGAAACATGGTTCACGTGAAACCTTATGGTCTTACGCAAATCGTAAGATGGGGGCGGATTTTGCTTCAATTCGGTTAAAGGTCCTGGTGAAAGATCTCCCGCCCTTACTCGTACAGATTCTAAAGAACTACCATAAGCTTACATTCTTCCGGTTTGTGCTGTTTGCCGAATTGAAGCGGCCTCGAAACATGGTTCACGTGAAACCTTATGGTCTTACGCAACTCGTAAGATGGGGGCGGACTTTGCTTCAATTCGGTTAAAGGTCCTGGTGAAAGATCTCCCGCCCTTATGCGTACAGCTTCTAAAGAACTACCATAAGCTTTTATTCTTCCGGTTTGTGCTGTTTGCCGAATTGAAGCTGCCTCGAGATATGGTTCACGTGAAACCTTATCGTCTTACACAACTCGTAAGATGGGGGCGGACTTTGCTTCAATTCGGTTAAGGGTCCTGGTGAAAGATCTCCCGCCCTTACTGGTACAGATTCAAAATAACTACCATAAACTTTCATTCTTCCGGTTTGTGCTGTTTGCCGAATTGAAGCGGCCTCGAGATATGGTTCACGTGAAACCTTGTCGTCTTACGCAACTCCTAAGATAGATGGGTCAGAACGTTGCTTCAATTCGGTTAAGGATCCTGGTGAAAGATTTCCCGCCCTTACTCGTACAGATTTTGAAGAACTGCCATAATCTCTCATTCTTCCGGTTTGTGCTGTTTGCCGAATTGAAGCGGCCTCGAAACATGGTTCACGTGAAACCTTATCGTCTTACGCAACTCGTAAGATGGGGGCGGACTTTGCTTCAATTCGGTTAAGGGTCCTGGTGAAAGATCTCCCGCCCTTACGCGTACAGCTTCTAAAGAACTACCATAAGCTTTCATTCTTCCGGTTTGTGCTGTTTGCCGAATTGAAGCTGCCTCGAGATATAGTTCACGTGAAACCTTATCGTCTTACGCAACTCAAACCATGGGTGAGAACGTTGCTTCGATTCGGTTAAGGGTCCTGGTGAAAGATCTGCCGCCCTTACTCGTACAGATTCTAAAGAACTACCATAAACTTTCTTTCTTCCGGCTTGTGCTGTTCGCCGAATTGAAGCTGCCTCGAGATATGGTTCACGTGAAACCTTATCGTCTTACGCAACTCGTACCATGGGTGAGAACGTTGCTTCAATTCGGTTAAGGGTCCTGGTGAAAGATCTCCCGCCCTTACTGGTACAGATTCAAAATAACTACCATAAACTTTCATTCTTCCGGTTTGTGCTGTTTGCCGAATTGAAGCGGCCTCGAAACATGGTTCACGTGAAACCTTATCGTCTTACGCAACTCGTAACATGGGGGCGGACTTTGCTTCAATTCGGTTAAGGGTCCTGGTGAAAGATCTCCCGCCCTTACGCGTACAGCTTCTAAAGAACTACCATAAGCTTTCATTCTTCCGGTTTGTGCTGTTGGCCGAATTGAAGCTGCCTCGAGATATAGTTCACGTGAAACCTTATCGTCTTACGCAACTCGTACCATGGGTGAGAACGTTGCTTCAATTCGGTTAAGGGTCCTGGTGAAAGATCTGCCGCCCTTACTCGTACAGATTCTAAAGAACTACCATAAACTTTCTTTCTTCCGGCTTGTGCTGTTCGCCGAATTGAAGCTGCCTCGAGATATGGTTCACGTGAAACCTTATGGTCTTACGCAACTCGTACAATGGGTGAGAACGTTGCTTCAATTCGGTTAAGGGTCCTGGTGAAAGATCTCCCGCCCTTACTGGTACAGATTCAAAATAACTACCATAAACTTTCATTCTTCCGGTTTGTGCTGTTTGCCGAATTGAAGCGGCCTCGAAACATGGTTCACGAGAAACCTTATCGTCTTACACAACTCGTAAGATGGGTGCGGACTTTGCTTCAATTCGGTTAGGGGTCCTGGTGAAAGATCTCCTGCCCTTACGCGTACAGCTTCTAAAGAACTACCATAAACTTTCATTCTTCCGGTTTGTGCTGTTTGCCGAATTGAAGCTGCCTCGGGATATAGTTCACGTGAAACCTTATCGTCTTACGCAAATCGTAAGATGGGGGCTGATTTTGCTTCAATTCGGTTAAAAGTCCTGGTGAAAGATCTCCCGCCCTTACGCGTACAGCTTCTAAAGAACTACCATAAGCTTTCATACTTCCGGTTTGTGCTGTTTGCCGAATTGAAGAGGCCTCGAGATATGGTTCACGTGAAACCTTATCGTCTTACGCAACTCGTAAGATGGGGGCGGACTTTGCTTCAATTCGGTTAAAGGTCCTGGTGAAAGATCTCCCGCCCTTACTCGTACAGATTCAAAATAACTACCATAAACTTTCATTCTTCCGACTTGTGCTGTTCGCCGAATTGAAGCTGCCTCGAGATATGGTTCAGGTGAAACCTTATCGTTTTACGCAACTCGTAAGATGGGTGAGAACGTTGCTTCAATTCGGTTAAGGGTCCTGGTGAAAGATCTCCCGCCCGTGCTCGTACAGATTCTAAAAAACTACCATAAACTTTAATTCTCCCAGTTTGTGCTGTTTGCCGAATTGAAGCGGCCTCGAGATATGGCTCACGTGAAACCTTATCGTCTTACGCAACTCGTAAGATGGGTGCGGACGTTGCTTCAATTCATGTAGGGGTCCTGGTGAAAGATCTCCCGCCCTTACCCGTACAGATTGAAAATAATTGTCATAAACTTTCATTCTTCCGGTTTGTGCTGTTTGCCGAATTGAAGCGGCCTCGAAACATGGTTCACGTGAAACCTTATCGTCTTACGCAACTCGTAAGATGGGGGCGGACTTTGCTTCAATTCGGTTAAGGGTCCAGGTGAAAGATCTCCGGCCCTTACTCGTACAGTTTCAAAATAACTACCATAAACTTTCATTCTTCGGGTTTGTGCTGTTTGCCGTATAGAAGCGGCCTTGAAACATGGTTTACGTGAAACCTTATCGTCTTACGCAACTCGTAAGATGGGGGCGGACTTTGCTTCAATTCGGTTAAGGGTCCTGGTGAAAGATCTCCCGCCCTTATGCGTACAGCTTCTAAAGAACTACCATAAGCTTTTATTCTTCCGGTTTGTGCTGTTTGCCGAATTGAAGCTGCCTCGAGATATGGTTCACGTGAAACCTTATCGTCTTACACAACTCGTAAGATGGGGGCGGACTTTGCTTCAATTCGGTTAAGGGTCCTGGTGAAAGATCTCCCGCCCTTACTGGTACAGATTCAAAATAACTACCATAAACTTTCATTCTTCCGGTTTGTGCTGTTTGCCGAATTGAAGCGGCCTCGAGATATGGTTCACGTGAAACCTTGTCGTCTTACGCAACTCCTAAGATAGATGGGTCAGAACGTTGCTTCAATTCGGTTAAGGATCCTGGTGAAAGATTTCCCGCCCTTACTCGTACAGATTTTGAAGAACTGCCATAATCTCTCATTCTTCCGGTTTGTGCTGTTTGCCGAATTGAAGCGGCCTCGAAACATGGTTCACGTGAAACCTTATCGTCTTACGCAACTCGTAAGATGGGGGCGGACTTTGCTTCAATTCGGTTAAGGGTCCTGGTGAAAGATCTCCCGCCCTTACGCGTACAGCTTCTAAAGAACTACCATAAGCTTTCATTCTTCCGGTTTGTGCTGTTGGCCGAATTGAAGCTGCCTCGAGATATAGTTCACGTGAAACCTTATCGTCTTACGCAACTCGTACCATGGGTGAGAACGTTGCTTCAATTCGGTTAAGGGTCCTGGTGAAAGATCTGCCGCCCTTACTCGTACAGATTCTAAAGAACTACCATAAACTTTCATTCTTCCGGCTTGTGCTGTTCGCCGAATTGAAGCTGCCTCGAGATATGGTTCACGTGAAACCTTATCGTCTTACGCAACTCGTACCATGGGTGAGAACGTTGCTTCAATTCGGTTAAGGGTCCTGGTGAAAGATCTCCCGCCCTTACTGGTACAGATTCAAAATAACTACCATAAACTTTCATTCTTCCGGTTTGTGCTGTTTGCCGAATTGAAGCGGTCTCGAGATATGGTTCACGTGAAACCTTATCGTCTTACGCAACTCGTAAGATGGGTGCGGACTTTGCTTCAATTCGGTTAGGGGTCCTGGTGAAAGATCTCCCGCCCTTACGCGTACAGCTTCTAAAGAACTACCAAAAACTTTCATTCTTCCGGTTTGTGCTGTTTGCCGAATTGAAGCTGCCTCGGGATATAGTTCACGTGAAACCTTATCGTCTTACGCATATCGTAAGATGGGGGCGGATTTTGCTTCAATTCGGTTAAAGGTCCTGGTGAAAGATCTCCCGCCCTTACTCGTACAGATTCTAAAGAACTACCATAAACTTTCATTCTTCCGGTTTGTCCTGTTTGGCGAATTGAAGCTGCTTCAAGATATAGTTCACGTGAAACCTTATCGTCTTACGCAACTCGTACCATGGGTGAGAACGTTGCTTCAATTTGGTTAAGGGTCCTGGTGAAAGATCTGCCGCCCTTACTCGTACAGATTCTAAAGAACTACCATAAACTTTCATTCTTCCGGATTGTGCTGTTTGCCGAATTGAAGCGGCCTCGAAACATGGTTCACGTGAAACCTTATCGTCTTACACAACTCGTAAGATGGGTGCGGACTTTGCTTCAATTCGGTTAGGGGTCCTGGTGAAAGATCTCCCGCCCTTACGCGTACAGCTTCTAAAGAACTACCATAAACTTTCATTCTTCCGGTTTGTGCTGTTTGCCGAATTAAAGCGGCCTCGAAACATGGTTCACGTGAAACCTTATGGTCTTAAGCAAATCGTAAGATAGGGGCGGATTTTGCTTCAATTCGGTTAAAGGTCCTGGTGAAAGATCTCCCGCCCTTACTCGTACAGATTCTAAAGAACTACCATAAGCTTACATTCTTCCGGTTTGTGCTGTTTGCCGAATTGAAGCGGCCTCGAAACATGGTTCACGTGAAACCTTATGGTCTTACGCAACTCGTAAGATGGGGGCGGACTTTGCTTCAATTCGGTTAAAGGTCCTGGTGAAAGATCTCCCGCCCTTATGCGTACAGCTTCTAAAGAACTACCATAAGCTTTTATTCTTCCGGTTTGTGCTGTTTGCCGAATTGAAGCTGCCTCGAGATATGGTTCACGTGAAACCTTATCGTCTTACGCAACTCGTACCATGGGTGAGAACGTTGCTTCAATTCGGTTAAGGGTCCTGGTGAAAGATCTGCCGCCCTTACTCGTACAGATTCTAAAGAACTACCATAAACTTTCATTCTTCCGGATTGTGCTGTTTGCCGAATTGAAGCGGCCTCGAAACATGGTTCACGTGAAACCTTATCGTCTTACACAACTCGTAAGATGGGTGCGGACTTTGCTTCAATTCGGTTAAGGGTCCTGGTGAAAGATCTCCCGCCCTTACGCGTACAGCTTCTAAAGAACTACCATAAGCTTTCATTCTTCCGGTTTGTGCTGTTTGCCGAATTGAAGCTGCCTCGAGATATAGTTCACGTGAAACCTTATCGTCTTACGCAACTCAAACCATGGGTGAGAAAGTTGCTTCGATTCGGTTAAGGGTCCTGGTGAAAGATCTGCCGCCCTTACTCGTACAGATTCTAAAGAACTACCATAAACTTTCTTTCTTCCGGCTTGTGCTGTTCGCCGAATTGAAGCTGCCTCGAGATATGGTTCACGTGAAACCTTATCGTCTTACGCAACTCGTACCATGGGTGAGAACGTTGCTTCAATTCGGTTAAGGGTCCTGGTGAAAGATCTCCCGCCCTTACTGGTACAGATTTAAAATAACTACCATAAACTTTCATTCTTCCGGTTTGTGCTGTTTGCCGAATTGAAGCGGCCTCGAAACATGGTTCACGTGAAACCTTATCGTCTTACGCAACTCGTAAGATGGGGGCGGACTTTGCTTCAATTCGGTTAAGGGTCCTGGTGAAAGATCTCCCGCCCTTACGCGTACAGCTTCTAAAGAACTACCATAAGCTTTCATTCTTCCGGCTTGTGCTGTTCGCCGAATTGAAGCTGCCTCGAGATATGGTTCACGTGAAACCTTATCGTCTTACGCAACTCGTACCATGGGTGAGAACGTTGCTTCAATTCGGTTAAGGGTCCTGGTGAAAGATCTCCCGCCCTTACTGGTACAGATTCAAAATAACTACCATAAACTTTCATTCTTCCGGTTTGTGCTGTTTGCCGAATTGAAGCGGCCTCGAAACATGGTTCACGAGAAACCTTATCGTCTTACACAACTCGTAAGATGGGTGCGGACTTTGCTTCAATTCGGTTAGGGGTCCTGGTGAAAGATCTCCCGCCCTTACGCGTACAGCTTCTAAAGAACTACCATAAACTTTCATTCTTCCGGTTTGTGCTGTTTGCCGAATTAAAGCGGCCTCGAAACATGGTTCACGTGAAACCTTATGGTCTTACGCAAATCGTAAGATGGGGGCGGATTTTGCTTCAATTCGGTTAAAGGTCCTGGTGAAAGATCTCCCGCCCTTACTCGTACAGATTCTAAAGAACTACCATAAGCTTACATTCTTCCGGTTTGTGCTGTTTGCCGAATTGAAGCGGCCTCGAACCATGGTTCACGTGAAACCTTATGGTCTTACGCAACTCGTAAGATGGGGGCGGACTTTGCTTCAATTCGGTTAAAGGTCCTGGTGAAAGATCTCCCGCCCTTATGCGTACAGCTTCTAAAGAACTACCATAAGCTTTTATTCTTCCGGTTTGTGCTGTTTGCCGAATTGAAGCTGCCTCGAGATATGGTTCACGTGAAACCTTATCGTCTTACACAACTCGTAAGATGGGGGCGGACTTTGCTTCAATTCGGTTAAGGGTCCTGGTGAAAGATCTCCCGCCCTTACTGGTACAGATTCAAAATAACTACCATAAACTTTCATTCTTCCGGTTTGTGCTGTTTGCCGAATTGAAGCGGCCTCGAGATATGGTTCACGTGAAACCTTGTCGTCTTACGCAACTCCTAAGATAGATGGGTCAGAACGTTGCTTCAATTCGGTTAAGGATCCTGGTGAAAGATTTCCCGCCCTTACTCGTACAGATTTTGAAGAACTGCCATAATCTCTCATTCTTCCGGTTTGTGCTGTTTGCCGAATTGAAGCGGCCTCGAAACATGGTTCACGTGAAACCTTATCGTCTTACGCAACTCGTAAGATGGGGGCGGACTTTGCTTCAATTCGGTTAAGGGTCCTGGTGAAAGATCTCCCGCCCTTACGCGTACAGCTTCTAAAGAACTACCATAAGCTTTCATTCTTCTGGTTTGTGCTGTTTGCCGAATTGAAGCTGCCTCGAGATATAGTTCACGTGAAACCTTATCGTCTTACGCAACTCAAACCATGGGTGAGAACGTTGCTTCGATTCGGTTAAGGGTCCTGGTGAAAGATCTGCCGCCCTTACTCGTACAGATTCTAAAGAACTACCATAAACTTTCATTCTTCCGGTTTGTGCTGTTTGCCGAATTGAAGCGGCCTCGAAACATGGTTCACGTGAAACCTTATCGTCTTACGCAACTCGTAAGATGGGGGCGGACTTTGCTTCAATTCGGTTAAGGGTCCTGGTGAAAGATCTCCCGCCCTTACGCGTACAGCTTCTAAAGAACTACCATAAGCTTTCATTCTTCCGGTTTGTGCTGTTGGCCGAATTGAAGCTGCCTCGAGATATAGTTCACGTGAAACCTTATCGTCTTACGCAACTCGTACCATGGGTGAGAACGTTGCTTCAATTCGGTTAAGGGTCCTGGTGAAAGATCTGCCGCCCTTACTCGTACAGATTCTAAAGAACTACCATAAACTTTCATTCTTCCGGTTTGTGCTGTTTGCCGAATTGAAGAGGCCTCGAGATATGGTTCACGTGAAACCTTATCGTCTTACGCAACTCGTAAGATGGGTGCGGACTTTGCTTCAATTTGGTTAGGGGTCCTGGTGAAAGATCTCCCGTCCTTACTCGTACAGATTCTAAAGAACTACCATAAACTTTCATTTTTCCGGTTTGTGCCGTTTGCCAAATCGAAGCGGCCTCGAGATATGGTTCAGGTGAAACCTTATCGTCTTACGCAACTCGTAAGATGGGTGAGAACGTTGCTTCAATTCATGTAGGGGTCCTGGTGAAAGATCTCCCGCCCTTACCCGTACAGATTGAAAATAACTATCATAAACTTTCATTCTTCCGGTTTGTGCTGTTTGCCGAATTGAAGAGGCCTCGAGATATGGTTCACGTGAAACCTTATCGTCTTACGCAACTCGTAAGATGGGGGCGGACTTTGCTTCAATTCGGTTAAGGGTCCAGGTGAAAGATCTCCCGCCCTTACGCGTACAGTTTCTAAAGAACTACCATAAGCTTTCATTCTTCTGGTTTGTGCTGTTTGCCGAATTGAAGCTGCCTCGAGATATAGTTCACGTGAAACCTTATCGTCTTACGCAACTCAAACCATGGGTGAGAACGTTGCTTCGATTCGGTTAAGGGTCCTGGTGAAAGATCTGCCGCCCTTACTCGTACAGATTCTAAAGAACTACCATAAACTTTCATTCTTCCGGTTTGTGCTGTTTGCCGAATTGAAGCGGCCTCGAAACATGGTTCACGTGAAACCTTATCGTCTTACGCAACTCGTACCATGGGTGAGAACGTTGCTTCAATTCGGTTAAGGGTCCTGGTGAAAGATCTCCCGCCCTTACTGGTACAGATTCAAAATAACTACCATAAACTTTCATTCTTCCGGTTTGTGCTGTTTGCCGAATTGAAGCGGTCTCGAGATATGGTTCACGTGAAACCTTATCGTCTTACGCAACTCGTACCATGGGTGAGAACGTTGCTTCAATTCGGTTAAGGGTCCTGGTGAAAGATCTGCCGCCCTTACTCGTACAGATTCTAAAGAACTACCATAAACTTTCATTCTTCCGGCTTGTGCTGTTCGCCGAATTGAAGCTGCCTCGAGATATGGTTCACGTGAAACCTTATCGTCTTACGCAACTCGTACCATGGGTGAGAACGTTGCTTCAATTCGGTTAAGGGTCCTGGTGAAAGATCTCCCGCCCTTACTGGTACAGATTCAAAATAACTACCATAAACTTTCATTCTTCCGGTTTGTGCTGTTTGCCGAATTGAAGCGGTCTCGAGATATGGTTCACGTGAAACCTTATCGTCTTACGCAACTCGTAAGATGGGTGCGGACCTTTCTTCAATTCGGTTAAGGGTCCAGGTGAAAGATCTCCGGCCCTTACTCGTACAGTTTCAAAATAACTACCATAAACTTTCATTCTTCCGGATTGTGCTGTTTGCCGAATAGAAGCGGCCTTGAAACATGGTTTACGTGAAACCTTATCGTCTTACGCAACTCGTAAGATGGGGGCGGACTTTGATTCGATTCGGTTAAGGGTCCTGGTGAAAGATCTCCCGCCCTTACTCGTACAGCTTCTAAAGAACTACCATAAGCTTTCATTCTTCCGGTTTGTGCTGTTTGCCGAATTGAAGAGGCCTCGAGATATGGTTCACGTGAAACCTTATCGTCTTACGCAACTCGTAAGATGGGTGCGGACTTTGCTTCAATTTGGTTAGGGGTCCTGGTGAAAGATCTCCCGTCCTTACTCGTACAGATTCTAAAGAACTACCATAAACTTTCATTTTTCCGGTTTGTGCTGTTTGCCAAATCGAAGCGGCCTCGAGATATGGTTCAGGTGAAACCTTATCGTCTTACGCAACTCGTAAGATGGGTGAGAACGTTGCTTCAATTCATGTAGGGGCCCTGGTGAAAGATCTCCCGCCCTTACCCGTACAGATTGAAAATAACTATCATAAACTTTCATTCTTCCGGTTTGTGCTGTTTGCCGAATTGAAGAGGCCTCGAGATATGGTTCACGTGAAACCTTATCGTCTTACGCAACTCGTAAGATGGGGGCGGACTTTGCTTCAATTCGGTTAAGGGTCCAGGTGAAAGATCTCCCGCCCTTACGCGTACAGCTTCTAAAGAACTACCATAAACTTTCATTCTTCCGGTTTGTGCTGTTTGCCGAATTGAAGCTGCCTCGGGATATAGTTCACGTGAAACCTTATGGTCTTACGCAACTCGTAAGATGGGGGCGGACTTTGCTTCAATTCGGTTAAAGGTCCTGGTGAAAGATCTCCCGCCCTTACTCGTACAGATTCAAAATAACTACCATAAACTTTCATTCTTCCGACTTGTGCTGTTCGCCGAATTGAAGCTGCCTCGAGATATGGTTCAGGTGAAACCTTATCGTCTTACGCAACTCGTAAGATGGGTGAGAACGTTGCTTCAATTCGGTTAAGGGTCCTGGTGAAAGATCTCCCGCCCGTGCTCGTACAGATTCTAAAAAACTACCATAAACTTTAATTCTTCCGGTTTGTGCTGTTTGCCGAATTGAAGAGGCCTCGAGATATGGTTCACGTGAAACCTTATCGTCTTACGCAACTCGTAAGATGGGTGCGGATTTTGCTTCAATTCGGTTAAGGGTCCAGGTGAAAGATCTCCCGCCCTTACGCGTACAGCTTCTAAAGAACTACCATAAGCTTTCATTCTTCCGGTTTGTGCTGTTTGCCGAATTGAAGCGGCCACGATATATGGCTCACGTGAAACCTTATCGTCTTACGCAACTCGTAAGATGGGTGCGGACGTTCCTTCAATTCATGTAGGGGTCCTGGTGAAAGATCTCCCGCCCTTACCCGTACAGATTGAAAATAACTATCATAAACTTTCATTCTTCCGGTTTGTGCTGTTTGCCGAATTGAAGAGGCCTCGAGATATGGTTCACGTGAAACCTTATCGTCTTACGCAACTCGTAAGATGGGTGCGGATTTTGCTTCAATTCGGTTAAGGGTCCAGGTGAAAGATCTCCCGCCCTTACGCGTACAGCTTCTAAAGAACTACCATAAGCTTTCATTCTTCCGGTTTGTGCTGTTTGCCGAATTGAAGAGGCCTCGAGATATGGTTCACGTGAAACCTTATCGTCTTACGCAAATCGTAAGATGGGGGCGGATTTTGCTTCAATTCGGTTAAAGGTCCTGGTGAAAGATCTCCCGCCCTTACTCGTACAGATTCAAAATAACTACCATAAACTTTCATTCTTCCGGTTTGTGCTGTTTGCCGAATTGAAGCGGCCTCGAGATATTGTTCACGTGAAACCTTATCGTCTTACGCAACTCGTAGGATGGGTGCGGACTTTGCTTCAATTCGGTTAGGGGTCCTGGTGAAAGATGTCCCGTCCTTACTCGCACAGATTCAAAATAACTACCATAAACTTTCGTTCTTCCGGTTTGTGCTGTTTGCCGAATTGAAGCGGCCTCGAGATATGGTTCACGTGAAACCTTATCGTCTTACGCAACTCGTAAGATGGGTGCGGACTTTGCTTCAATTCGGTTAGGGGTCCTGGTGAAAGATCTCCCGTCCTTACTCGTACAGATTCTAAAGAACTACTATAAACTTTCATTCTTCCGGTTTGTCCTGTTTGCCGAATTGAAGAGGCCTCGAGATATGGTTCACGTGAAACCTTATCGTCTTACGCAACTCGTAAGATGGGTGCGGAATTTGCTTCAATTCGGTTAGGGGTCCTGGTGAAAGATCTCCCGCCCTTACTCGTACAGTTTCAAAATAACTACCATAAGCTTTCATTCTTCCGGTTTGTGCTGTTTGCCGAATTGGAGCTGCCTCGAGATATGGTTCATGTGAAACCTTATCGTCTCACGCAACTCGTAAGATGGGTGCGGACTTTGCTTCAATTCGGTTAAGGGTCCTGGTGAAAGATTTCCCGTCCTTACTCGTACAGATTCAAAATAACTACCATAAACTTTCATTCTTCCGACTTGTGCTGTTCGCCGAATTGAAGCTGCCTCGAGATATGGTTCAGGTGAAACCTTATCGTCTTACGCAACTCGTAAGATGGGTGAGAACGTTGCTTCAATTCGGTTAAGGGTCCTGGTGAAAGATCTCCCGCTCGTGCTCGTACAGATTCTAAAAAACTACCATAAACTTTAATTCTCCCGGTTTGTGCTGTTTGCCGAATTGAAGCGGCCTCGAGATATGGCTCACGTGAAACCTTATCGTCTTACGCAACTCGTAAGATGGGTGCGGACGTTGCTTCAATTCATGTAGGGGTCCTGGTGAAAGATCTCCCGCCCTTACTCGTACAGATTCAAAATAACTACCATAAACTTTCATTCTTCCGACTTGTGCTGTTCGCCGAATTGAAGCTGCCTCGAGATATGGTTCAGGTGAAACCTTATCGTTTTACGCAACTCGTAAGATGGGTGAGAACGTTGCTTCAATTCGGTTAAGGGTCCTGGTGAAAGATCTCCCGCCCGTGCTCGTACAGATTCTAAAAAACTACCATAAACTTTAATTCTCCCAGTTTGTGCTGTTTGCCGAATTGAAGCGGCCTCGAGATATGGCTCACGTGAAACCTTATCGTCTTACGCAACTCGTAAGATGGGTGCGGACGTTGCTTCAATTCATGTAGGGGTCCTGGTGAAAGATCTCCCGCCCTTACCCGTACAGATTGAAAATAATTGTCATAAACTTTCATTCTTCCGGTTTGTGCTGTTTGCCGAATTGAAGCGGCCTCGAGATATGGTTCACGTGAAACCTTATCGTCTTACGCAACTCGTAAGATGGGTGCGGACTTTGCTTCAATTCGGTTAAGGGTCCAGGTGAAAGATCTCTGGCCCTTACTCGTACAGTTTCAAAATAACTACCATAAACTTTCATTCTTCGGGTTTGTGCTGTTTGCCGAATAGAAGCGGCCTTGAAACATGGTTTACGTGAAACCTTATCGTCTTACGCAACTCGTAAGATGGGGGCGGACTTTGCTTCAATTCGGTTAAGGGTCCTGGTGAAAGATCTCCCGCCCTTACTCGTACAGCTTCTAAAGAACTACCATAAGCTTTCATTCTTCCGGTTTGTGCTGTTTGCCGAATTGAAGAGGCCTCGAGATATGGTTCACGTGAAACCTTATCGTCTTACGCAACTCGTAAGATGGGTGCGGACTTCGCTTCAATTTGGTTAGGGGTCCTGGTGAAAGATCTCCCGTCCTTACTCGTACAGATTCTAAAGAACTACCATAAACTTTCATTTTTCCGGTTTGTGCTGTTTGCCAAATCGAAGCGGCCTCGAGATATGGTTTACGTGAAACCTTATCGTTTCACGCAACTCGTAAGATGGGTGCGGACTTTGCATCAATTCGGTTAATGGTCCTGGTGAACGATCTCCCGTCCTTACTCGTACAGATTCTAAAGGACTACCATAAACTTTCATTCTTCCGGTTTGTCCTGTTTGGCGAATTGAAGCTGCTTCAAGATATAGTTCACGTGAAACCTTATCGTCTTACGCAACTCGTACCATGGGTGAGAACGTTGCTTCAATTCGGTTAAGGGTCCTGGTGAAAGATCTGCCGCCCTTACTCGTACAGATTCTAAAGAACTACCATAAACTTTCATTCTTCCGGATTGTGCTGTTTGCCGAATTGAAGCGGCCTCGAAACATGGTTCACGTGAAACCTTATCGTCTTACACAACTCGTAAGATGGGTGCGGACTTTGCTTCAATTCGGTTAGGGGTCCTGGTGAAAGATCTCCCGCCCTTACGCGTACAGCTTCTAAAGAGCTACCATAAACTTTCATTCTTCCGGTTTGTGCTGTTTGCCGAATTAAAGCGGCCTCGAAACATGGTTCACGTGAAACCTTATGGTCTTACGCAAATCGTAAGATGGGGGCGGATTTTGCTTCAATTCGGTTAAAGGTCCTGGTGAAAGATCTCCCGCCCTTACTCGTACAGATTCTAAAGAACTACCATAAGCTTACATTCTTCCGGTTTGTGCTGTTTGCGCAATTGAAGCGGCCTCGAACCATGGTTCACGTGAAACCTTATGGTCTTACGCAACTCGTAAGATGGGGGCGGACTTTGCTTCAATTCGGTTAAAGGTCCTGGTGAAAGATCTCCCGCCCTTATGCGTACAGCTTCTAAAGAACTACCATAAGCTTTTATTCTTCCGGTTTGTGCTGTTTGCCGAATTGAAGCTGCCTCGAGATATGGTTCACGTGAAACCTTATCGTCTTACACAACTCGTAAGATGGGGGCGGACTTTGCTTCAATTCGGTTAAGGGTCCTGGTGAAAGATCTCCCGCCCTTACTGGTACAGATTCAAAATAACTACCATAAACTTTCATTCTTCCGGTTTGTGCTGTTTGCCGAATTGAAGCGGCCTCGAGATATGGTTCACGTGAAACCTTGTCGTCTTACGCAACTCCTAAGATAGATGGGTCAGAACGTTGCTTCAATTCGGTTAAGGATCCTGGTGAAAGATTTCCCGCCCTTACTCGTACAGATTTTGAAGAACTGCCATAATCTCTCATTCTTCCGGTTTGTGCTGTTTGCCGAATTGAAGCGGCCTCGAAACATGGTTCACGTGAAACCTTATCGTCTTACGCAACTCGTAAGATGGGGGCGGACTTTGCTTCAATTCGGTTAAGGGTCCTGGTGAAAGATCTCCCGCCCTTACGCGTACAGCTTCTAAAGAACTACCATAAGCTTTCATTCTTCTGGTTTGTGCTGTTTGCCGAATTGAAGCTGCCTCGAGATATAGTTCACGTGAAACCTTATCGTCTTACGCAACTCAAACCATGGGTGAGAACGTTGCTTCGATTCGGTTAAGGGTCCTGGTGAAAGATCTGCCGCCCTTACTCGTACAGATTCTAAAGAACTACCATAAACTTTCATTCTTCCGGTTTGTGCTGTTTGCCGAATTGAAGCGGCCTCGAAACATGGTTCACGTGAAACCTTATCGTCTTACGCAACTCGTAAGATGGGGGCGGACTTTGCTTCAATTCGGTTAAGGGTCCTGGTGAAAGATCTCCCGCCCTTACGCGTACAGCTTCTAAAGAACTACCATAAGCTTTCATTCTTCCGGTTTGTGCTGTTGGCCGAATTGAAGCTGCCTCGAGATATAGTTCACGTGAAACCTTATCGTCTTACGCAACTCGTACCATGGGTGAGAACGTTGCTTCAATTCGGTTAAGGGTCCTGGTGAAAGATCTGCCGCCCTTACTCGTACAGATTCTAAAGAACTACCATAAACTTTCATTCTTCCGGTTTGTGCTGTTTGCCGAATTGAAGAGGCCTCGAGATATGGTTCACGTGAAACCTTATCGTCTTACGCAACTCGTAAGATGGGTGCGGACTTTGCTTCAATTTGGTTAGGGGTCCTGGTGAAAGATCTCCCGTCCTTACTCGTACAGATTCTAAAGAACTACCATAAACTTTCATTTTTCCGGTTTGTGCCGTTTGCCAAATCGAAGCGGCCTCGAGATATGGTTCAGGTGAAACCTTATCGTCTTACGCAACTCGTAAGATGGGTGAGAACGTTGCTTCAATTCATGTAGGGGTCCTGGTGAAAGATCTCCCGCCCTTACCCGTACAGATTGAAAATAACTATCATAAACTTTCATTCTTCCGGTTTGTGCTGTTTGCCGAATTGAAGAGGCCTCGAGATATGGTTCACGTGAAACCTTATCGTCTTACGCAACTCGTAAGATGGGGGCGGACTTTGCTTCAATTCGGTTAAGGGTCCAGGTGAAAGATCTCCCGCCCTTACGCGTACAGTTTCTAAAGAACTACCATAAGCTTTCATTCTTCTGGTTTGTGCTGTTTGCCGAATTGAAGCTGCCTCGAGATATAGTTCACGTGAAACCTTATCGTCTTACGCAACTCAAACCATGGGTGAGAACGTTGCTTCGATTCGGTTAAGGGTCCTGGTGAAAGATCTGCCGCCCTTACTCGTACAGATTCTAAAGAACTACCATAAACTTTCATTCTTCCGGTTTGTGCTGTTTGCCGAATTGAAACGGCCTCGAAACATGGTTCACGTGAAACCTTATCGTCTTACGCAACTCGTACCATGGGTGAGAACGTTGCTTCAATTCGGTTAAGGGTCCTGGTGAAAGATCTCCCGCCCTTACTGGTACAGATTCAAAATAACTACCATAAACTTTCATTCTTCCGGTTTGTGCTGTTTGCCGAATTGAAGCGGTCTCGAGATATGGTTCACGTGAAACCTTATCGTCTTACGCAACTCGTACCATGGGTGAGAACGTTGCTTCAATTCGGTTAAGGGTCCTGGTGAAAGATCTGCCGCCCTTACTCGTACAGATTCTAAAGAACTACCATAAACTTTCATTCTTCCGGCTTGTGCTGTTCGCCGAATTGAAGCTGCCTCGAGATATGGTTCACGTGAAACCTTATCGTCTTACGCAACTCGTACCATGGGTGAGAACGTTGCTTCAATTCGGTTAAGGGTCCTGGTGAAAGATCTCCCGCCCTTACTGGTACAGATTCAAAATAACTACCATAAACTTTCATTCTTCCGGTTTGTGCTGTTTGCCGAATAGAAGCGGCCTTGAAACATGGTTTACGTGAAACCTTATCGTCTTACGCAACTCGTAAGATGGGGGCGGACTTTGATTCAATTCGGTTAAGGGTCCTGGTGAAAGATCTCCCGCCCTTACTCGTACAGCTTCTAAAGAACTACCATAAGCTTTCATTCTTCCGGTTTGTGCTGTTTGCCGAATTGAAGAGGCCTCGAGATATGGTTCACGTGAAACCTTATCGTCTTACGCAACTCGTAAGATGGGTGCGGACTTTGCTTCAATTTGGTTAGGGGTCCTGGTGAAAGATCTCCCGTCCTTACTCGTACAGATTCTAAAGAACTACCATAAACTTTCATTTTTCCGGTTTGTGCTGTTTGCCAAATCGAAGCGGCCTCGAGATATGGTTCAGGTGAAACCTTATCGTCTTACGCAACTCGTAAGATGGGTGAGAACGTTGCTTCAATTCATGTAGGGGCCCTGGTGAAAGATCTCCCGCCCTTACCCGTACAGATTGAAAATAACTATCATAAACTTTCATTCTTCCGGTTTGTGCTGTTTGCCGAATTGAAGAGGCCTCGAGATATGGTTCACGTGAAACCTTATCGTCTTACGCAACTCGTAAGATGGGGGCGGACTTTGCTTCAATTCGGTTAAGGGTCCAGGTGAAAGATCTCCCGCCCTTACGCGTACAGCTTCTAAAGAACTACCATAAACTTTCATTCTTCCGGTTTGTGCTGTTTGCCGAATTGAAGCTGCCTCGGGATATAGTTCACGTGAAACCTTATGGTCTTACGCAACTCGTAAGATGGGGGCGGACTTTGCTTCAATTCGGTTAAAGGTCCTGGTGAAAGATCTCCCGCCCTTACTCGTACAGATTCAAAATAACTACCATAAACTTTCATTCTTCCGACTTGTGCTGTTCGCCGAATTGAAGCTGCCTCGAGATATGGTTCAGGTGAAACCTTATCGTCTTACGCAACTCGTAAGATGGGTGAGAACGTTGCTTCAATTCGGTTAAGGGTCCTGGTGAAAGATCTCCCGCCCGTGCTCGTACAGATTCTAAAAAACTACCATAAACTTTAATTCTTCCGGTTTGTGCTGTTTGCCGAATTGAAGAGGCCTCGAGATATGGTTCACGTGAAACCTTATCGTCTTACGCAACTCGTAAGATGGGTGCGGATTTTGCTTCAATTCGGTTAAGGGTCCAGGTGAAAGATCTCCCGCCCTTACGCGTACAGCTTCTAAAGAACTACCATAAGCTTTCATTCTTCCGGTTTGTGCTGTTTGCCGAATTGAAGCGGCCACGATATATGGCTCACGTGAAACCTTATCGTCTTACGCAACTCGTAAGATGGGTGCGGACGTTCCTTCAATTCATGTAGGGGTCCTGGTGAAAGATCTCCCGCCCTTACCCGTACAGATTGAAAATAACTATCATAAACTTTCATTCTTCCGGTTTGTGCTGTTTGCCGAATTGAAGAGGCCTCGAGATATGGTTCACGTGAAACCTTATCGTCTTACGCAACTCGTAAGATGGGTGCGGATTTTGCTTCAATTCGGTTAAGGGTCCAGGTGAAAGATCTCCCGCCCTTACGCGTACAGCTTCTAAAGAACTACCATAAGCTTTCATTCTTCCGGTTTGTGCTGTTTGCCGAATTGAAGAGGCCTCGAGATATGGTTCACGTGAAACCTTATCGTCTTACGCAAATCGTAAGATGGGGGCGGATTTTGCTTCAATTCGGTTAAAGGTCCTGGTGAAAGATCTCCCGCCCTTACTCGTACAGATTCAAAATAACTACCATAAACTTTCATTCTTCCGGTTTGTGCTGTTTGCCGAATTGAAGCGGCCTCGAGATATTGTTCACGTGAAACCTTATCGTCTTACGCAACTCGTAGGATGGGTGCGGACTTTGCTTCAATTCGGTTAGGGGTCCTGGTGAAAGATGTCCCGTCCTTACTCGCACAGATTCAAAATAACTACCATAAACTTTCGTTCTTCCGGTTTGTGCTGTTTGCCGAATTGAAGCGGCCTCGAGATATGGTTCACGTGAAACCTTATCGTCTTACGCAACTCGTAAGATGGGTGCGGACTTTGCTTCAATTCGGTTAGGGGTCCTGGTGAAAGATCTCCCGTCCTTACTCGTACAGATTCTAAAGAACTACTATAAACTTTCATTCTTCCGGTTTGTCCTGTTTGCCGAATTGAAGAGGCCTCGAGATATGGTTCACGTGAAACCTTATCGTCTTACGCAACTCGTAAGATGGGTGCGGAATTTGCTTCAATTCGGTTAGGGGTCCTGGTGAAAGATCTCCCGCCCTTACTCGTACAGTTTCAAAATAACTACCATAAGCTTTCATTCTTCCGGTTTGTGCTGTTTGCCGAATTGGAGCTGCCTCGAGATATGGTTCATGTGAAACCTTATCGTCTCACGCAACTCGTAAGATGGGTGCGGACTTTGCTTCAATTCGGTTAAGGGTCCTGGTGAAAGATTTCCCGTCCTTACTCGTACAGATTCAAAATAACTACCATAAACTTTCATTCTTCCGACTTGTGCTGTTCGCCGAATTGAAGCTGCCTCGAGATATGGTTCAGGTGAAACCTTATCGTCTTACGCAACTCGTAAGATGGGTGAGAACGTTGCTTCAATTCGGTTAAGGGTCCTGGTGAAAGATCTCCCGCTCGTGCTCGTACAGATTCTAAAAAACTACCATAAACTTTAATTCTCCCGGTTTGTGCTGTTTGCCGAATTGAAGCGGCCTCGAGATATGGCTCACGTGAAACCTTATCGTCTTACGCAACTCGTAAGATGGGTGCGGACGTTGCTTCAATTCATGTAGGGGTCCTGGTGAAAGATCTCCCGCCCTTACTCGTACAGATTCAAAATAACTACCATAAACTTTCATTCTTCCGACTTGTGCTGTTCGCCGAATTGAAGCTGCCTCGAGATATGGTTCAGGTGAAACCTTATCGTTTTACGCAACTCGTAAGATGGGTGAGAACGTTGCTTCAATTCGGTTAAGGGTCCTGGTGAAAGATCTCCCGCCCGTGCTCGTACAGATTCTAAAAAACTACCATAAACTTTAATTCTCCCAGTTTGTGCTGTTTGCCGAATTGAAGCGGCCTCGAGATATGGCTCACGTGAAACCTTATCGTCTTACGCAACTCGTAAGATGGGTGCGGACGTTGCTTCAATTCATGTAGGGGTCCTGGTGAAAGATCTCCCGCCCTTACCCGTACAGATTGAAAATAATTGTCATAAACTTTCATTCTTCCGGTTTGTGCTGTTTGCCGAATTGAAGCGGCCTCGAGATATGGTTCACGTGAAACCTTATCGTCTTACGCAACTCGTAAGATGGGTGCGGACTTTGCTTCAATTCGGTTAAGGGTCCAGGTGAAAGATCTCTGGCCCTTACTCGTACAGTTTCAAAATAACTACCATAAACTTTCATTCTTCGGGTTTGTGCTGTTTGCCGAATAGAAGCGGCCTTGAAACATGGTTTACGTGAAACCTTATCGTCTTACGCAACTCGTAAGATGGGGGCGGACTTTGCTTCAATTCGGTTAAGGGTCCTGGTGAAAGATCTCCCGCCCTTACTCGTACAGCTTCTAAAGAACTACCATAAGCTTTCATTCTTCCGGTTTGTGCTGTTTGCCGAATTGAAGAGGCCTCGAGATATGGTTCACGTGAAACCTTATCGTCTTACGCAACTCGTAAGATGGGTGCGGACTTCGCTTCAATTTGGTTAGGGGTCCTGGTGAAAGATCTCCCGTCCTTACTCGTACAGATTCTAAAGAACTACCATAAACTTTCATTTTTCCGGTTTGTGCTGTTTGCCAAATCGAAGCGGCCTCGAGATATGGTTTACGTGAAACCTTATCGTTTCACGCAACTCGTAAGATGGGTGCGGACTTTGCATCAATTCGGTTAATGGTCCTGGTGAACGATCTCCCGTCCTTACTCGTACAGATTCTAAAGGACTACCATAAACTTTCATTCTTCCGGTTTGTCCTGTTTGGCGAATTGAAGCTGCTTCAAGATATAGTTCACGTGAAACCTTATCGTCTTACGCAACTCGTACCATGGGTGAGAACGTTGCTTCAATTCGGTTAAGGGTCCTGGTGAAAGATCTGCCGCCCTTACTCGTACAGATTCTAAAGAACTACCATAAACTTTCATTCTTCCGGATTGTGCTGTTTGCCGAATTGAAGCGGCCTCGAAACATGGTTCACGTGAAACCTTATCGTCTTACACAACTCGTAAGATGGGTGCGGACTTTGCTTCAATTCGGTTAGGGGTCCTGGTGAAAGATCTCCCGCCCTTACGCGTACAGCTTCTAAAGAGCTACCATAAACTTTCATTCTTCCGGTTTGTGCTGTTTGCCGAATTAAAGCGGCCTCGAAACATGGTTCACGTGAAACCTTATGGTCTTACGCAAATCGTAAGATGGGGGCGGATTTTGCTTCAATTCGGTTAAAGGTCCTGGTGAAAGATCTCCCGCCCTTACTCGTACAGATTCTAAAGAACTACCATAAGCTTACATTCTTCCGGTTTGTGCTGTTTGCGCAATTGAAGCGGCCTCGAACCATGGTTCACGTGAAACCTTATGGTCTTACGCAACTCGTAAGATGGGGGCGGACTTTGCTTCAATTCGGTTAAAGGTCCTGGTGAAAGATCTCCCGCCCTTATGCGTACAGCTTCTAAAGAACTACCATAAGCTTTTATTCTTCCGGTTTGTGCTGTTTGCCGAATTGAAGCTGCCTCGAGATATGGTTCACGTGAAACCTTATCGTCTTACACAACTCGTAAGATGGGGGCGGACTTTGCTTCAATTCGGTTAAGGGTCCTGGTGAAAGATCTCCCGCCCTTACTGGTACAGATTCAAAATAACTACCATAAACTTTCATTCTTCCGGTTTGTGCTGTTTGCCGAATTCAAGCGGCCTCGAGATATGGTTCACGTGAAACCTTGTCGTCTTACGCAACTCCTAAGATAGATGGGTCAGAACGTTGCTTCAATTCGGTTAAGGATCCTGGTGAAAGATTTCCCGCCCTTACTCGTACAGATTTTGAAGAACTGCCATAATCTCTCATTCTTCCGGTTTGTGCTGTTTGCCGAATTGAAGCGGCCTCGAAACATGGTTCACGTGAAACCTTATCGTCTTACGCAACTCGTAAGATGGGGGCCGACTTTGCTTCAATTCGGTTAAGGGTCCTGGTGAAAGATCTCCCGCCCTTACGCGTACAGCTTCTAAAGAACTACCATAAGCTTTCATTCTTCCGGTTTGTGCTGTTTGCCGAATTGAAGCTGCCTCGAGATATAGTTCACGTGAAACCTTATCGTCTTACGCAACTCGTACCATGGGTGAGAACGTTGCTTCAATTCGGTTAAGGGTCCTGGTGAAAGATCTGCCGCCCTTACTCGTACAGATTCTAAAGAACTACCATAAACTTTCATTCTTCCGGCTTGTGCTGTTCGCCGAATTGAAGCTGCCTCGAGATATGGTTCACGTGAAACCTTATCGTCTTACGCAACTCGTACCATGGGTGAGAACGTTGCTTCAATTCGGTTAAGGGTCCTGGTGAAAGATCTCCCGCCCTTACTGGTACAGATTCAAAATAACTAACATAAACTTTCATTCTTCCGGTTTGTGCTGTTTGCCGAATTGAAGCGGTCTCGAGATATGGTTCACGTGAAACCTTATCGTCTTACGCAACTCGTAAGATGGGTGCGGACTTTGCTTCAATTCGGTTAAGGGTCCAGGTGAAAGATCTCCGGCCCTTACTCGTACAGTTTCAAAATAACTACCATAAACTTTCATTCTTCGGGTTTGTGCTGTTTGCCGAATAGAAGCGGCCTTGAAACATGGTTTACGTGAAACCTTATCGTCTTACGCAACTCGTAAGATGGGGGCGGACTTTGATTCAATTCGGTTAAGGGTCCTGGTGAAAGATCTCCCGACCTTACTCGTACAGCTTCTAAAGAACTACCATAAGCTTTCATTCTTCCGGTTTGTGCTGTTTGCCGAATTGAAGAGGCCTCGAGATATGGTTCACGTGAAACCTTATCGTCTTACGCAACTCGTAAGATGGGTGCGGACTTTGCTTCAATTTGGTTAGGGGTCCTGGTGAAAGATCTCCCGTCCTTACTCGTACAGATTCTAAAGAACTACCATAAGCTTACATTCTTCCGGTTTGTGCTGTTTGCCGAATTGAAGCGGCCTCGAAACATGGTTCACGTGAAACCTTATGGTCTTACGCAACTCGTAAGATGGGGGCGGACTTTGCTTCAATTCGGTTAAAGGTCCTGGTGAAAGATCTCCCGCCCTTATGCGTACAGCTTCTAAAGAACTACCATAAGCTTTTATTCTTCCGGTTTGTGCTGTTTGCCGAATTTAAGCTGCCTCGAGATATGGTTCACGTGAAACCTTATCGTCTTACGCAACTCGTACCATGGGTGAGAACGTTGCTTCAATTCGGTTAAGGGTCCTGGTGAAAGATCTGCCGCCCTTACTCGTACAGATTCTAAAGAACTACCATAAACTTTCATTCTTCCGGATTGTGCTGTTTGCCGAATTGAAGCGGCCTCGAAACATGGTTCACGTGAAACCTTATCGTCTTACACAACTCGTAAGATGGGTGCGGACTTTGCTTCAATTCGGTTAGGGGTCCTGGTGAAAGATCTCCCGCCCTTACGCGTACAGCTTCTAAAGAACTACCATAAACTTTTATTCTTCCGGTTTGTGCTGTTTGCCGAATTAAAGCGGCCTCGAAACATGGTTCACGTGAAACCTTATGGTCTTACGCAAATCGTAAGATGGGGGCGGATTTTGCTTCAATTCGGTTAAAGGTCCTGGTGAAAGATCTCCCGCCCTTACTCGTACAGATTCTAAAGAACTACCATAAGCTTACATTCTTCCGGTTTGTGCTGTTTGCCGAATTGAAGCGGCCTCGAAACATGGTTCACGTGAAACCTTATGGTCTTACGCAACTCGTAAGATGGGGGCGGACTTTGCTTCAATTCGGTTAAAGGTCCTGGTGAAAGATCTCCCGCCCTTATGCGTACAGCTTCTAAAGAACTACCATAAGCTTTTATTCTTCCGGTTTGTGCTGTTTGCCGAATTGAAGCTGCCTCGAGATATGGTTCACGTGAAACCTTATCGTCTTACACAACTCGTAAGATGGGGGCGGACTTTGCTTCAATTCGGTTAAGGGTCCTGGTGAAAGATCTCCCGCCCTTACTGGTACAGATTCAAAATAACTACCATAAACTTTCATTCTTCCGGTTTGTGCTGTTTGCCGAATTGAAGCGGCCTCGAGATATGGTTCACGTGAAACCTTGTCGTCTTACGCAACTCCTAAGATAGATGGGTCAGAACGTTGCTTCAATTCGGTTAAGGATCCTGGTGAAAGATTTCCCGCCCTTACTCGTACAGATTTTGAAGAACTGCCATAATCTCTCATTCTTCCGGTTTGTGCTGTTTGCCGAATTGAAGCGGCCTCGAAACATGGTTTACGTGAAACCTTATCGTCTTACGCAACTCGTAAGATGGGGGCGGACTTTGCTTCAATTCGGTTAAGGGTCCTGGTGAAAGATCTCCCGCCCTTACGCGTACAGCTTCTAAAGAACTACCATAAGCTTTCATTCTTCCGGTTTGTGCTGTTTGCCGAATTGAAGCTGCCTCGAGATATAGTTCACGTGAAACCTTATCGTCTTACGCAACTCAAACCATGGGTGAGAACGTTGCTTCGATTCGGTTAAGGGTCCTGGTGAAAGATCTGCCGCCCTTACTCGTACAGATTCTAAAGAACTACCATAAACTTTCTTTCTTCCGGCTTGTGCTGTTCGCCGAATTGAAGCTGCCTCGAGATATGGTTCACGTGAAACCTTATCGTCTTACGCAACTCGTACCATGGGTGAGAACGTTGCTTCAATTCGGTTAAGGGTCCTGGTGAAAGATCTCCCGCCCTTACTGGTACAGATTCAAAATAACTACCATAAACTTTCATTCTTCCGGTTTGTGCTGTTTGCCGAATTGAAGCGGCCTCGAAACATGGTTCACGTGAAACCTTATCGTCTTACGCAACTCGTAACATGGGGGCGGACTTTGCTTCAATTCGGTTAAGGGTCCTGGTGAAAGATCTCCCGCCCTTACGCGTACAGCTTCTAAAGAACTACCATAAGCTTTCATTCTTCCGGTTTGTGCTGTTGGCCGAATTGAAGCTGCCTCGAGATATAGTTCACGTGAAACCTTATCGTCTTACGCAACTCGTACCATGGGTGAGAACGTTGCTTCAATTCGGTTAAGGGTCCTGGTGAAAGATCTGCCGCCCTTACTCGTACAGATTCTAAAGAACTACCATAAACTTTCATTCTTCCGGCTTGTGCTGTTCGCCGAATTGAAGCTGCCTCGAGATATGGTTCACGTGAAACCTTATCGTCTTACGCAACTCGTACCATGGGTGAGAACGTTGCTTCAATTCGGTTAAGGGTCCTGGTGAAAGATCTCCCGCCCTTACTGGTACAGATTCAAAATAACTACCATAAACTTTCATTCTTCCGGTTTGTGCTGTTTGCCGAATTGAAGCGGCCTCGAAACATGGTTCACGAGAAACCTTATCGTCTTACACAACTCGTAAGATGGGTGCGGACTTTGCTTCAATTCGGTTAGGGGTCCTGGTGAAAGATCTCCTGCCCTTACGCGTACAGCTTCTAAAGAACTACCATAAACTTTCATTCTTCCGGTTTGTGCTGTTTGCCGAATTGAAGCTGCCTCGGGATATAGTTCACGTGAAACCTTATCGTCTTACGCAAATCGTAAGATGGGGGCTGATTTTGCTTCAATTCGGTTAAAAGTCCTGGTGAAAGATCTCCCGCCCTTACGCGTACAGCTTCTAAAGAACTACCATAAGCATTCATACTTCCGGTTTGTGCTGTTTGCCGAATTGAAGAGGCCTCGAGATATGGTTCACGTGAAACCTTATCGTCTTACGCAACTCGTAAGATGGGGGCGGACTTTGCTTCAATTCGGTTAAAGGTCCTGGTGAAAGATCTCCCGCCCTTACTCGTACAGATTCAAAATAACTACCATAAACTTTCATTCTTCCGACTTGTGCTGTTCGCCGAATTGAAGCTGCCTCGAGATATGGTTCAGGTGAAACCTTATCGTTTTACGCAACTCGTAAGATGGGTGAGAACGTTGCTTCAATTCGGTTAAGGGTCCTGGTGAAAGATCTCCCGCCCGTGCTCGTACAGATTCTAAAAAACTACCATAAACTTTAATTCTCCCAGTTTGTGCTGTTTGCCGAATTGAAGCGGCCTCGAGATATGGCTCACGTGAAACCTTATCGTCTTACGCAACTCGTAAGATGGGTGCGGACGTTGCTTCAATTCATGTAGGGGTCCTGGTGAAAGATCTCCCGCCCTTACCCGTACAGATTGAAAATAATTGTCATAAACTTTCATTCTTCCGGTTTGTGCTGTTTGCCGAATTGAAGCGGCCTCGAGATATGGTTCACGTGAAACCTTATCGTCTTACGCAACTCGTAAGATGGGTGCGGACTTTGCTTCAATTCGGTTAAGGGTCCAGGTGAAAGATCTCTGGCCCTTACTCGTACAGTTTCAAAATAACTACCATAAACTTTCATTCTTCGGGTTTGTGCTGTTTGCCGAATAGAAGCGGCCTTGAAACATGGTTTACGTGAAACCTTATCGTCTTACGCAACTCGTAAGATGGGGGCGGACTTTGCTTCAATTCGGTTAAGGGTCCTGGTGAAAGATCTCCCGCCCTTACTCGTACAGCTTCTAAAGAACTACCATAAGCTTTCATTCTTCCGGTTTGTGCTGTTTGCCGAATTGAAGAGGCCTCGAGATATGGTTCACGTGAAACCTTATCGTCTTACGCAACTCGTAAGATGGGTGCGGACTTCGCTTCAATTTGGTTAGGGGTCCTGGTGAAAGATCTCCCGTCCTTACTCGTACAGATTCTAAAGAACTACCATAAACTTTCATTTTTCCGGTTTGTGCTGTTTGCCAAATCGAAGCGGCCTCGAGATATGGTTTACGTGAAACCTTATCGTTTCACGCAACTCGTAAGATGGGTGCGGACTTTGCATCAATTCGGTTAATGGTCCTGGTGAACGATCTCCCGTCCTTACTCGTACAGATTCTAAAGGACTACCATAAACTTTCATTCTTCCGGTTTGTCCTGTTTGGCGAATTGAAGCTGCTTCAAGATATAGTTCACGTGAAACCTTATCGTCTTACGCAACTCGTACCATGGGTGAGAACGTTGCTTCAATTCGGTTAAGGGTCCTGGTGAAAGATCTGCCGCCCTTACTCGTACAGATTCTAAAGAACTACCATAAACTTTCATTCTTCCGGATTGTGCTGTTTGCCGAATTGAAGCGGCCTCGAAACATGGTTCACGTGAAACCTTATCGTCTTACACAACTCGTAAGATGGGTGCGGACTTTGCTTCAATTCGGTTAGGGGTCCTGGTGAAAGATCTCCCGCCCTTACGCGTACAGCTTCTAAAGAACTACCATAAACTTTTATTCTTCCGGTTTGTGCTGTTTGCCGAATTAAAGCGGCCTCGAAACATGGTTCACGTGAAACCTTATGGTCTTACGCAAATCGTAAGATGGGGGCGGATTTTGCTTCAATTCGGTTAAAGGTCCTGGTGAAAGATCTCCCGCCCTTACTCGTACAGATTCTAAAGAACTACCATAAGCTTACATTCTTCCGGTTTGTGCTGTTTGCCGAATTGAAGCGGCCTCGAAACATGGTTCACGTGAAACCTTATGGTCTTACGCAACTCGTAAGATGGGGGCGGACTTTGCTTCAATTCGGTTAAAGGTCCTGGTGAAAGATCTCCCGCCCTTATGCGTACAGCTTCTAAAGAACTACCATAAGCTTTTATTCTTCCGGTTTGTGCTGTTTGCCGAATTGAAGCTGCCTCGAGATATGGTTCACGTGAAACCTTATCGTCTTACACAACTCGTATGATGGGGGCGGACTTTGCTTCAATTCGGTTAAGGGTCCTGGTGAAAGATCTCCCGCCCTTACTGGTACAGATTCAAAATAACTACCATAAACTTTCATTCTTCCGGTTTGTGCTGTTTGCCGAATTGAAGCGGCCTCGAGATATGGTTCACGTGAAACCTTGTCGTCTTACGCAACTCCTAAGATAGATGGGTCAGAACGTTGCTTCAATTCGGTTAAGGATCCTGGTGAAAGATTTCCCGCCCTTACTCGTACAGATTTTGAAGAACTGCCATAATCTCTCATTCTTCCGGTTTGTGCTGTTTGCCGAATTGAAGCGGCCTCGAAACATGGTTTACGTGAAACCTTATCGTCTTACGCAACTCGTAAGATGGGGGCGGACTTTGCTTCAATTCGGTTAAGGGTCCTGGTGAAAGATCTCCCGCCCTTACGCGTACAGCTTCTAAAGAACTACCATAAGCTTTCATTCTTCCGGTTTGTGCTGTTTGCCGAATTGAAGCTGCCTCGAGATATAGTTCACGTGAAACCTTATCGTCTTACGCAACTCAAACCATGGGTGAGAACGTTGCTTCGATTCGGTTAAGGGTCCTGGTGAAAGATCTGCCGCCCTTACTCGTACAGATTCTAAAGAACTACCATAAACTTTCTTTCTTCCGGCTTGTGCTGTTCGCCGAATTGAAGCTGCCTCGAGATATGGTTCACGTGAAACCTTATCGTCTTACGCAACTCGTACCATGGGTGAGAACGTTGCTTCAATTCGGTTAAGGGTCCTGGTGAAAGATCTCCCGCCCTTACTGGTACAGATTCAAAATAACTACCATAAACTTTCATTCTTCCGGTTTGTGCTGTTTGCCGAATTGAAGCGGCCTCGAAACATGGTTCACGTGAAACCTTATCGTCTTACGCAACTCGTAACATGGGGGCGGACTTTGCTTCAATTCGGTTAAGGGTCCTGGTGAAAGATCTCCCGCCCTTACGCGTACAGCTTCTAAAGAACTACCATAAGCTTTCATTCTTCCGGTTTGTGCTGTTGGCCGAATTGAAGCTGCCTCGAGATATAGTTCACGTGAAACCTTATCGTCTTACGCAACTCGTACCATGGGTGAGAACGTTGCTTCAATTCGGTTAAGGGTCCTGGTGAAAGATCTGCCGCCCTTACTCGTACAGATTCTAAAGAACTACCATAAACTTTCATTCTTCCGGCTTGTGCTGTTCGCCGAATTGAAGCTGCCTCGAGATATGGTTCACGTGAAACCTTATCGTCTTACGCAACTCGTACCATGGGTGAGAACGTTGCTTCAATTCGGTTAAGGGTCCTGGTGAAAGATCTCCCGCCCTTACTGGTACAGATTCAAAATAACTACCATAAACTTTCATTCTTCCGGTTTGTGCTGTTTGCCGAATTGAAGCGGCCTCGAAACATGGTTCACGAGAAACCTTATCGTCTTACACAACTCGTAAGATGGGTGCGGACTTTGCTTCAATTCGGTTAGGGGTCCTGGTGAAAGATCTCCTGCCCTTACGCGTACAGCTTCTAAAGAACTACCATAAACTTTCATTCTTCCGGTTTGTGCTGTTTGCCGAATTGAAGCTGCCTCGGGATATAGTTCACGTGAAACCTTATCGTCTTACGCAAATCGTAAGATGGGGGCTGATTTTGCTTCAATTCGGTTAAAAGTCCTGGTGAAAGATCTCCCGCCCTTACGCGTACAGCTTCTAAAGAACTACCATAAGCATTCATACTTCCGGTTTGTGCTGTTTGCCGAATTGAAGAGGCCTCGAGATATGGTTCACGTGAAACCTTATCGTCTTACGCAACTCGTAAGATGGGGGCGGACTTTGCTTCAATTCGGTTAAAGGTCCTGGTGAAAGATCTCCCGCCCTTACTCGTACAGATTCAAAATAACTACCATAAACTTTCATTCTTCCGACTTGTGCTGTTCGCCGAATTGAAGCTGCCTCGAGATATGGTTCAGGTGAAACCTTATCGTTTTACGCAACTCGTAAGATGGGTGAGAACGTTGCTTCAATTCGGTTAAGGGTCCTGGTGAAAGATCTCCCGCCCGTGCTCGTACAGATTCTAAAAAACTACCATAAACTTTAATTCTCCCAGTTTGTGCTGTTTGCCGAATTGAAGCGGCCTCGAGATATGGCTCACGTGAAACCTTATCGTCTTACGCAACTCGTAAGATGGGTGCGGACGTTGCTTCAATTCATGTAGGGGTCCTGGTGAAAGATCTCCCGCCCTTACTCGTACAGATTGAAAATAATTGTCATAAACTTTCATTCTTCCGGTTTGTGCTGTTTGCCGAATTGAAGCGGCCTCGAGATATGGTTCACGTGAAACCTTATCGTCTTACGCAACTCGTAAGATGGGTGCGGACTTTGCTTCAATTCGGTTAAGGGTCCAGGTGAAAGATCTCCGGCCCTTACTCGTACAGTTTCAAAATAACTACCATAAACTTTCATTCTTCGGGTTTGTGCTGTTTGCCGAATAGAAGCGGCCTTGAAACATGGTTTACGTGAAACCTTATCGTCTTACGCAACTCGTAAGATGGGGGCGGACTTTGCTTCAATTCGGTTAAGGGTCCTGGTGAAAGATCTCCCGCCCTTACTCGTACAGCTTCTAAAGAACTACCATAAGCTTTCGTTCTTCCGGTTTGTGCTGTTTGCCGAATTGAAAAGGCCTCGAGATATGGTTCACGTGAAACCTTATCGTCTTACGCAACTCGTAAGATGGGTGCGGACTTCGCTTCAATTTGGTTAGGGGTCCTGGTGAAAGATCTCCCGTCCTTACTCGTACAGATTCTAAAGAACTACCATAAACTTTCATTTTTCCGGTTTGTGCTGTTTGCCAAATCGAAGCGGCCTCGAGATATGGTTTACGTGAAACCTTATCGTTTCACGCAACTCGTAAGATGGGTGCGGACTTTGCATCAATTCGGTTAATGGTCCTGGTGAACGATCTCCCGTCCTTACTCGTACAGATTCTAAAGGACTACCATAAACTTTCATTCTTCCGGTTTGTCCTGTTTGGCGAATTGAAGCTGCTTCAAGATATAGTTCACGTGAAACCTTATCGTCTTACGCCACTCGTACCATGGGTGAGAACGTTGCTTCAATTCGGTTAAGGGTCCTGGTGAAAGATCTCCCGCCCTTACTGGTACAGATTCAAAATAACTACCATAAACTTTCATTCTTCCGGTTTGTGCTGTTTGCCGAATTGAAGCGGCCTCGAAACATGGTTCACGAGAAACCTTATCGTCTTACACAACTCGTAAGATGGGTGCGGACTTTGCTTCAATTCGGTTAGGGGTCCTGGTGAAAGATCTCCCGCCCTTACGCGTACAGCTTCTAAAGAACTACCATAAACTTTCATTCTTCCGGTTTGTGCTGTTTGCCGAATTGAAGCTGCCTCGGGATATAGTTCACGTGAAACCTTATCGTCTTACGCAAATCGTAAGATGGGGGCTGATTTTGCTTCAATTCGGTTAAAAGTCCTGGTGAAAGATCTCCCGCCCTTACGCGTACAGCTTCTAAAGAAATACCATAAGCTTTCATACTTCCGGTTTGTGCTGTTTGCCGAATTGAAGAGGCCTCGAGATATGGTTCACGTGAAACCTTATCGTCTTACGCAACTCGTAAGATGGGGGCGGACTTTGCTTCAATTCGGTTAAAGGTCCTGGTGAAAGATCTCCCGCCCTTACTCGTACAGATTCAAAATAACTACCATAAACTTTCATTCTTCCGACTTGTGCTGTTCGCCGAATTGAAGCTGCCTCGAGATATGGTTCAGGTGAAACCTTATCGTTTTACGCAACTCGTAAGATGGGTGAGAACGTTGCTTCAATTCGGTTAAGGGTCCTGGTGAAAGATCTCCCGCCCGTGCTCGTACAGATTCTAAAAAACTACCATAAACTTTAATTCTCCCAGTTTGTGCTGTTTGCCGAATTGAAGCGGCCTCGAGATATGGCTCACGTGAAACCTTATCGTCTTACGCAACTCGTAAGATGGGTGCGGACGTTGCTTCAATTCATGTAGGGGTCCTGGTGAAAGATCTCCCGCCCTTACCCGTACAGATTGAAAATAATTGTCATAAACTTTCATTCTTCCGGTTTGTGCTGTTTGCCGAATTGAAGCGGCCTCGAGATATGGTTCACGTGAAACCTTATCGTCTTACGCAACTCGTAAGATGGGTGCGGACTTTGCTTCAATTCGGTTAAGGGTCCAGGTGAAAGATCTCTGGCCCTTACTCGTACAGTTTCAAAATAACTACCATAAACTTTCATTCTTCGGGTTTGTGCTGTTTGCCGAATAGAAGCGGCCTTGAAACATGGTTTACGTGAAACCTTATCGTCTTACGCAACTCGTAAGATGGGGGCGGACTTTGCTTCAATTCGGTTAAGGGTCCTGGTGAAAGATCTCCCGCCCTTACTCGTACAGCTTCTAAAGAACTACCATAAGCTTTCATTCTTCCGGTTTGTGCTGTTTGCCGAATTGAAGAGGCCTCGAGATATGGTTCACGTGAAACCTTATCGTCTTACGCAAATCGTAAGATGGGGGCGGATTTTGCTTCAATTCGGTTAAAGGTCCTGGTGAAAGATCTCCCGCCCTTACTCGTACAGATTCTAAAGAACTACCATAAGCTTACATTCTTCCGGTTTGTGCTGTTTGCCGAATTGAAGCGGCCTCGAAACATGGTTCACGTGAAACCTTATGGTCTTACGCAACTCGTAAGATGGGGGCGGACTTTGCTTCAATTCGGTTAAAGGTCCTGGTGAAAGATCTCCCGCCCTTACTCGTACAGATTCAAAATAACTACCATAAACTTTCATTCTTCCGGTTTGTGCTGTTTGCCGAATTGAAGCGGCCTCGAGATATTGTTCACGTGAAACCTTATCGTCTTACGCAACTCGTAGGATGGGTGCGGACTTTGCTTCAATTCGGTTAGGGGTCCTGGTGAAAGATCTCCCGCCCTTACGCGTACAGCTTCTAAAGAACTACCATAAACTTTCATTCTTCCGGATTGTGCTGTTTGCCGAATTGAAGCTGCCTCGGGATATAGTTCACGTGAAACCTTATCGTCTTACGCAAATCGTAAGATGGGGGCGGATTTTGCTTCAATTCGGTTAAAGGTCCTGGTGAAAGATCTCCCGCCCTTACTCGTACAGATTCTAAAGAACTACCATAAACTTTCATTCTTCCGGTTTGTCCTGTTTGGCGAATTGAAGCTGCTTCAAGATATAGTTCACGTGAAACCTTATCGTCTTACGCAACTCGTACCATGGGTGAGAACGTTGCTTCAATTTGGTTAAGGGTCCTGGTGAAAGATCTGCCGCCCTTACTCGTACAGATTCTAAAGAACTACCATAAACTTTCATTCTTCCGGATTGTGCTGTTTGCCGAATTGAAGCGGCCTCGAAACATGGTTCACGTGAAACCTTATCGTCTTACACAACTCGTAAGATGGGTGCGGACTTTGCTTCAATTCGGTTAGGGGTCCTGGTGAAAGATCTCCCGCCCTTACGCGTACAGCTTCTAAAGAACTACCATAAACTTTCATTCTTCCGGTTTGTGCTGTTTGCCGAATTAAAGCGGCCTCGAAACATGGTTCACGTGAAACCTTATGGTCTTACGCAAATCGTAAGATAGGGGCGGATTTTGCTTCAATTCGGTTAAAGGTCCTGGTGAAAGATCTCCCGCCCTTACTCGTACAGATTCTAAAGAACTACCATAAGCTTACATTCTTCCGGTTTGTGCTGTTTGCCGAATTGAAGCGGCCTCGAAACATGGTTCACGTGAAACCTTATGGTCTTACGCAACTCGTAAGATGGGGGCGGACTTTGCTTCAATTCGGTTAAAGGTCCTGGTGAAAGATCTCCCGCCCTTATGCGTACAGCTTCTAAAGAACTACCATAAGCTTTTATTCTTCCGGTTTGTGCTGTTTGCCGAATTGAAGCTGCCTCGAGATATGGTTCACGTGAAACCTTATCGTCTTACGCAACTCGTACCATGGGTGAGAACGTTGCTTCAATTCGGTTAAGGGTCCTGGTGAAAGATCTGCCGCCCTTACTCGTACAGATTCTAAAGAACTACCATAAACTTTCATTCTTCCGGATTGTGCTGTTTGCCGAATTGAAGCGGCCTCGAAACATGGTTCACGTGAAACCTTATCGTCTTACACAACTCGTAAGATGGGTGCGGACTTTGCTTCAATTCGGTTAAGGGTCCTGGTGAAAGATCTCCCGCCCTTACGCGTACAGCTTCTAAAGAACTACCATAAGCTTTCATTCTTCCGGTTTGTACTGTTTGCCGAATTGAAGCTGCCTCGAGATATAGTTCACGTGAAACCTTATCGTCTTACGCAACTCATACCATGGGTGAGAACGTTGCTTCGATTCGGTTAAGGGTCCTGGTGAAAGATCTGCCGCCCTTACTCGTACAGATTCTAAAGAACTACCATAAACTTTCTTTCTTCCGGCTTGTGCTGTTCGCCGAATTGAAGCTGCCTCGAGATATGGTTCACGTGAAACCTTATCGTCTTACGCAACTCGTACCATGGGTGAGAACGTTGCTTCAATTCGGTTAAGGGTCCTGGTGAAAGATCTCCCGCCCTTACTGGTACAGATTCAAAATAACTACCATAAACTTTCATTCTTCCGGTTTGTGCTGTTTGCCGAATTGAAGCGGCCTCGAAACATGGTTCACGTGAAACCTTATCGTCTTACGCAACTCGTAAGATGGGGGCGGACTTTGCTTCAATTCGGTTAAGGGTCCTGGTGAAAGATCTCCCGCCCTTACGCGTACAGCTTCTAAAGAACTACCATAAGCTTTCATTCTTCCGGCTTGTGCTGTTCGCCGAATTGAAGCTGCCTCGAGATATGGTTCACGTGAAACCTTATCGTCTTACGCAACTCGTACCATGGGTGAGAACGTTGCTTCAATTCGGTTAAGGGTCCTGGTGAAAGATCTCCCGCCCTTACTGGTACAGATTCAAAATAACTACCATAAACTTTCATTCTTCCGGTTTGTGCTGTTTGCCGAATTGAAGCGGCCTCGAAACATGGTTCACGAGAAACCTTATCGTCTTACACAACTCGTAAGATGGGTGCGGACTTTGCTTCAATTCGGTTAGGGGTCCTGGTGAAAGATCTCCCGCCCTTACGCGTACAGCTTCTAAAGAACTACCATAAACTTTCATTCTTCCGGTTTGTGCTGTTTGCCGAATTAAAGCGGCCTCGAAACATGGTTCACGTGAAACCTTATGGTCTTACGCAAATCGTAAGATGGGGGCGGATTTTGCTTCAATTCGGTTAAGGGTCCTGGTGAAAGATCTCCCGCCCTTACTGGTACAGATTCAAAATAACTACCATAAACTTTCATTCTTCCGGTTTGTGCTGTTTGCCGAATTGAAGCGGCCTCGAGATATGGTTCACGTGAAACCTTGTCGTCTTACGCAACTCCTAAGATAGATGGGTCAGAACGTTGCTTCAATTCGGTTAAGGATCCTGGTGAAAGATTTCCCGCCCTTACTCGTACAGATTTTGAAGAACTGCCATAATCTCTCATTCTTCCGGTTTGTGCTGTTTGCCGAATTGAAGCGGCCTCGAAACATGGTTCACGTGAAACCTTATCGTCTTACGCAACTCGTAAGATGGGGGCGGACTTTGCTTCAATTCGGTTAAGGGTCCTGGTGAAAGATCTCCCGCCCTTACGCGTACAGCTTCTAAAGAACTACCATAAGCTTTCATTCTTCTGGTTTGTGCTGTTTGCCGAATTGAAGCTGCCTCGAGATATAGTTCACGTGAAACCTTATCGTCTTACGCAACTCAAACCATGGGTGAGAACGTTGCTTCGATTCGGTTAAGGGTCCTGGTGAAAGATCTGCCGCCCTTACTCGTACAGATTCTAAAGAACTACCATAAACTTTCATTCTTCCGGTTTGTGCTGTTTGCCGAATTGAAGCGGCCTCGAAACATGGTTCACGTGAAACCTTATCGTTTTACGCAACTCGTAAGATGGGGGCGGACTTTGCTTCAATTCGGTTAAGGGTCCTGGTGAAAGATCTCCCGCCCTTACGCGTACAGCTTCTAAAGAACTACCATAAGCTTTCATTCTTCCGGTTTGTGCTGTTGGCCGAATTGAAGCTGCCTCGAGATATAGTTCACGTGAAACCTTATCGTCTTACGCAACTCGTACCATGGGTGAGAACGTTGCTTCAATTCGGTTAAGGGTCCTGGTGAAAGATCTGCCGCCCTTACTCGTACAGATTCTAAAGAACTACCATAAACTTTCATTCTTCCGGCTTGTGCTGTTCGCCGAATTGAAGCTGCCTCGAGATATGGTTCACGTGAAACCTTATCGTCTTACGCAACTCGTACCATGGGTGAGAACGTTGCTTCAATTCGGTTAAGGGTCCTGGTGAAAGATCTCCCGCCCTTACTGGTACAGATTCAAAATAACTACCATAAACTTTCATTCTTCCGGTTTGTGCTGTTTGCCGAATTGAAGCGGTCTCGAGATATGGTTCACGTGAAACCTTATCGTCTTACGCAACTCGTAAGATGGGTGCGGACTTTGCTTCAATTCGGTTAAGGGTCCAGGTGAAAGATCTCCGGCCCTTACTCGTACAGTTTCAAAATAACTACCATAAACTTTCATTCTTCGGGTTTGTGCTGTTTGCCGAATAGAAGCGGCCTTGAAACATGGTTTACGTGAAACCTTATCGTCTTACGCAACTCGTAAGATGGGTGAGAACGTTGCTTCAATTCATGTAGGGGTCCTGGTGAAAGATCTCCCGCCCTTACCCGTACAGATTGAAAATAACTATCATAAACTTTCATTCTTCCGGTTTGTGCTGTTTGCCGAATTGAAGAGGCCTCGAGATATGGTTCACGTGAAACCTTATCGTCTTACGCAACTCGTAAGATGGGGGCGGACTTTGCTTCAATTCGGTTAAGGGTCCAGGTGAAAGATCTCCCGCCCTTACGCGTACAGCTTCTAAAGAACTACCATAAACTTTCATTCTTCCGGTTTGTGCTGTTTGCCGAATTGAAGCTGCCTCGGGATATAGTTCACGTGAAACCTTATGGTTTTACGCAACTCGTAAGATGGGGGCGGACTTTGCTTCAATTCGGTTAAAGGTCCTGGTGAAAGATCTCCCGCCCTTACTCGTACAGATTCAAAATAACTACCATAAACTTTCATTCTTCCGACTTGTGCTGTTCGCCAAATTGAAGCTGCCTCGAGATATGGTTCAGGTGAAACCTTATCGTCTTACGCAACTCGTAAGATGGGTGAGAACGTTGCTTCAATTCGGTTAAGGGTCCTGGTGAAAGATCAGCCGCCCGTGCTCGTACAGATTCTAAAAAACTACCATAAACTTTAATTCTTCCGGTTTGTGCTGTTTGCCGAATTGAAGAGGCCTCGAGATATGGTTCACGTGAAACCTTATCGTCTTACGCAACTCGTAAGATGGGTGCGGATTTTGCTTCAATTCGGTTAAGGGTCCAGGTGAAAGATCTCCCGCCCTTACGCGTACAGCTTCTAAAGAACTACCATAAGCTTTCATTCTTCCGGTTTGTGCTGTTTGCCGAATTGAAGCGGCCACGATATATGGCTCACGTGAAACCTTATCGTCTTACGCAACTCGTAAGATGGGTGCGGACGTTCCTTCAATTCATGTAGGGGTCCTGGTGAAAGATCTCCCGCCCTTACCCGTACAGATTGAAAATAACTATCATAAACTTTCATTCTTCCGGTTTGTGCTGTTTGCCGAATTGAAGAGGCCTCGAGATATGGTTCACGTGAAACCTTATCGTCTTACGCAACTCGTAAGATGGGTGCGGATTTTGCTTCAATTCGGTTAAGGGTCCAGGTGAAAGATCTCCCGCCCTTACGCGTACAGCTTCTAAAGAACTACCATAAGCTTTCATTCTTCCGGTTTGTGCTGTTTGCCGAATTGGAGCTGCCTCGAGATATGGTTCACGTGAAACCTTATCGTCTCACGCAACTCGTAAGATGGGTGCGGACGTTCCTTCAATTCATGTAGGGGTCCTGGTGAAAGATCTCCCGCCCTTACCCGTACAGATTGAAAATAACTATCATAAACTTTCATTCTTCCGGTTTGTGCTGTTTGCCGAATTGAAGAGGCCTCGAGATATGGTTCACGTGAAACCTTATCGTCTTACGCAACTCGTAAGATGGGTGCGGATTTTGCTTCAATTCGGTTAAGGGTCCAGGTGAAAGATCTCCCGCCCTTACGCGTACAGCTTCTAAAGAACTACCATAAGCTTTCATTCTTCCGGTTTGTGCTGTTTGCCGAATTGGAGCTGCCTCGAGATATGGTTCACGTGAAACCTTATCGTCTCACGCAACTCGTAAGATGGGTGCGGACTTTGCTTCAATTCGGTTAAGGGTCCTGGTGAAAGATTTCCCGTCCTTACTCGTACAGATTCAAAATAACTACCATAAACTTTCATTCTTCCGACTTGTGCTGTTCGCCGAATTGAAGCTGCCTCGAGATATGGTTCAGGTGAAACCTTATCGTCTTACGCAACTCGTAAGATGGGTGAGAACGTTGCTTCAATTCGGTTAAGGGTCCTGGTGAAAGATCTCCCGCTCGTGCTCGTACAGATTCTAAAAAACTACCATAAACTTTAATTCTCCCGGTTTGTGCTGTTTGCCGAATTGAAGCGGCCTCGAGATATGGCTCACGTGAAACCTTATCGTCTTACGCAACTCGTAAGATGGGGGCGGACTTTGCTTCAATTCGGTTAAGGGTCCAGGTGAAAGATCTCCCGCCCTTACGCGTACAGCTTCTAAAGAACTACCATAAACTTTCATTCTTCCGGTTTGTGCTGTTTGCCGAATTGAAGAGGCCTCGAGATATGGTTCACGTGAAACCTTATCGTCTTACGCAACTCGTAAGATGGGTGCGGATTTTGCTTCAATTCGGTTAAGGGTCTGTGAGCTTCGAATGTACCGCCCAAGCTACGGCATCAGAAAAGAAACAGATCGAGGGCGCCAGCGATCAATAGCAAAGATTGACGCACTTGCGTAAATGGTAAAGGTATTGCGCGCCTGCGTAAAATCGTGTCCGTCGTCCCCGTGCTCCGAAAATCGAGCTCGCGCTCGGTCTCTTTCTCCCTGGGGACGTCGAGCTGAAAGGACGATCGCGGAAATAATCGGACGTTACGAGGAGCCTAGCGAAGAATTCTTCGTGTCGGACGCTCCAAATTTGCGCTTGGCCAGCCAAATAACCCGGATTGGGAAACCATTACACCAGTGACGTCTGCGAGCCCCAGGGGTAATAGAAAGAGCCGACGTGGAAGCGACTCCAAATTAAGAAAAGTTGAGTACCAAATGTCTTTATAATATTTGTATTTTCGGAGTGCCCTGTTTGTCCCTGTACCGGCCCGGATGGGTAGTTAACGGACAGGAGAAAGATCTTGTAATCGCTGTAGAGAGAGAGAGGGAGAGTGAATTTTTCGGAATGATAAGTTATGTTAAAATGATTTAAGGAATTACGGATGATACAGGATGATTGGTGTTATTTTTAAGTATTTATGTGTGGATCTTGCGTGAAATAAATTCTGGGTATACGTCTCACGATTTTCTTGAGTATATTTTCCATTTTGGTTAAATAATTCGTGAGACGAATAAAAGTAACTAAGTTTACATTTGGCGCCCAACAAGGGGGCACGATACGATGGTTAAAATAGAAATATTTTAATTTATGGATATCGTGAACCTATTAAAAATAAAAAATAAATAAAAAAATAAAAAATAAGTAAAGATAAAATAAGAATAGAAAAAATAAATATAAATTAAATAAACTCGAATCTTATAATTGTTTTATGTTCGTAAAGAAATAATAATTGAATGGTTTTAAAGTAAAGATCCTGTAAATTTGAAAAGTTGTTCGACTTGTATGGCAGAAAAATATTCGACATCGTACATTACTAAATCGGGTAGAATATCAAAACAGAAATACAGCAAATTGTCGAATTTCACAGGTCAATCGAAAGAAAAAAACGTAAACATGGTACTGTTAGGCGACGAAAGGCCGCTAGGTACCGAGGAAGCAAGGCGACGAGAGACGGAGAGAGAACAAGAGAATATAGCGAGGCAGCGACGAGAATTGGAGCAAATGCGTAACGACCTAGAAGCACAAAGGATTGCTTTGGAAGAACAGCGACGACAACAACAACTCCAACAGCTGCCAGCACCGCCAAACCAAAGGGTAGAAGATAATCCGATCCAACAACATGATCGAAGAATCGCTGAGATAACGGCGATTGTAAGTACTGCGCAAACTAATAATATCGATTTTAAAATCCCGAAATTCAAGAACGAGGTTGAAAGAAACCCGGCCGAATTCATAGAAGAGTTGGAGAAATATTTTAAAGTAAAAAATATACAAAATGAGAGAAAACTGATCATGGTCGAGAGTGCGCTAGAAGATAAAGCTGCGTTGTGGTTCGAGATTAGACCAAACTTTCGGGACTATGAGTCCTTTAAACGCGATTTTCTAGATGAATTTTACTCTATTCCCATTCGAGTCTTATTCAAGAATCGGTGGATGGAACGTCGTTGTAACGTAAATGAGGAATCTCTTCAAACTTATTTTTACAAGCAAGTGCGAGACGCGAAATATTTCAGTCCGCAACTGACTCAGTATGAAATAAATTACAGTATTATACAGCAATACCCCGTCTGGGTACGCGAAGCATTGGCTACGGTCAAGTTTGACGATGATAAGGTAATCGTACAATCTCTCGCTAGTTTGGATAATACGCGTAGGGAACGAGCAAAGTATCGCGAAAATAGAAACGGGTATTACGCAGACACCTCGCAACCACAAATAACTCAGAGAGTTCGAGAGATGAGAGCGTGTCAATCGGAACACGATATGAGCTATGGGAACGGAAGTAGGCCCCAAAAGGGACAAAAACGTTACTATAATCCCTCGCAGTACAATAATAACCCTCAGAACCATCATTATCATCAAAACTATGCTCCATATCAGGTAGAAAGATTTCAAATGCCGGACACGCGTTTTCCCCCGCCGACAACTTTCCAACGAAGACAATCCGCTCCAAACGGAAATAATTTAAACTAAGAGCTGACGCGTTGAATTGCGGTCCGACGACGCGTCACGATTATGATTTTGTGAGTGAATTAGCCGGTGATGTTGAAGGGAAAATGGATCGCGAAAATAATACTGAAGCTACACAACTGCTATCGAAGTGTCCGCATCTAAAAGTGAATATATTCGGCAAAGAAAGGATCGTTCTTTTAGATTCAGGTAGTCAGATTACGGCAATCTCGGAAGATTTTTTTAAAGAGATAGCGCAGCATAGAAACTTAAATACGTTACCGGTCTCGAACTTATATGTTACAACTGCGATAGGAAAAAAGTCAACCACTATAAAAAAACAAGTCTGGCTGGACGTAGAAATTGATACTCAGAAAAGTTCGTTCGCATTTTTGATTATTCCATACCTTACGTCTACGCTGATACTCGGAAGTGACTGGATGCGAAAAAATCAAGTCGTTTTAAATTATCGAGATAACACCTTAGAGATTGCCGGCAAAATACTTTCGAAATCGGCAATGGTGTTCGAACGGGACGCTTCGGAGACTCTCGTTTGTTCGCGCAACGAAAAAGGCATGGTCGTATACGTGATAAATCTCCATAATATGTCTTCTAAACAGGTAAATGACGAATTAAAAGATTCTAAACAGAATGAACACGCCTTAGAGCATATCTGCTCTAAGGGGGATGTAATACCTACATCGGAGAAATCTATTAATTGCATAACATCGAGCAAAAGTAACGTAGGAAGTGTTGTAAACGCAGAACCGATCATGCTCGTAAAGGAAATAAATAGCGAGTTAATAAAAGATAATGAGTTCGTGGCAACAGATAATTCGTTAGAGCCTCAGAACACGTTTATGGTACCCAATCATACGGAAAACGAAAAAATAGTCGCGAATGATAGGGAGTTTTTAGAGGCGCTCCGAGCGATCGCGTCTAGACTAACGCCATTGAACGATCTAGAAAGAACAAAGGTTACAGATTTGATATTTGAACACCGGGCAGTTTTCTCTAACAAACCTGGATGTGCGAAAGGCTATGAGCATAGTCTCAAACTTGTAACAAATCGCCCCAGTATAAGACATTCGTATCCAGTTCCTTATCAGCTGAGAGAAGCTACTCGTCAAGCGATCGACAAGATGTTAGACGATGGAGTAATTGAAAGGGCAGTTAGTCAATATTGCAACCCTCTGAGGATTGTTAAAAAGGAAGATGGTTCTGTTAGAGTCTGTCTCGACGCGCGATTTGTGAATAAATTAATCGAAGATGATCATGAATCACCGCCGTTAATAAACGAGTTGTTACAGAAGTTCCACGGGGCCAAATGGTTTTCGAAAATCGACCTTACTCAGGGATACTGGCAAGTCCAGCTTCATAAGGACTCGAGGCCGTACACGTCATTTTTATTCGACTCTAAAATGTATCAGTTCTGCAGGATTCCCTTTGGGTTGAAAACTGCAGGAAGCGGCTTTACGCGAGCATTAAGTTACGCGTTACCAAACGATCTAAATCGATATATCGCGTGTTACATTGACGATGTGTTAGTAGGTACAGAAACTTTAGAACAACACCTTTTTGTACTCGAAAAACTTTTTAAAAGATTAATAGAGTTCAATTTCACCATAAAGATCTCTAAATGCAGCTTTCTACAAAGTAATGTATCCTTTCTCGGATTCATTATATCGCGCGAAGGGATAGCACCAGAACCAAGAAAACTAGACGTAATTATCGATTTTGAAGAACCTAAAAATAAAAGACAACTGCAGCAATTCCTCGGAGTCTGCAATTACTATAGGCAGTTTAACGTCAGACATAGCAGGTCCATCGACCAATTACGAGACTTACTAACGAAGGATACAGAATGGCTATGGACCGAAAAACACACAATCGCGTTCAAGGAATTAAAAGAAAATTTTGCAAAGTGCATTACTTTAAAACACGTAATCCCAGCGAAACAATTTCGATTGCAAACCGACGCAAGCGATCGCGGTATCGGAGGAATCTTGTATCAAATATGCGAAAATGGCGAACATAACATAATCGGCGTTGTGAGTCGATGCCTGAATAAATCGGAAGTAAACTACACCACAACCGAGAAAGAATTGTTGGCCGTGGTTTACTCGATAGAGAAATTTCGTGTATACTTGATAGGAGTTCGCTTCGTGATAGTTACCGACCATCAGAGTTTAACGTTTTTAAATTCGGCGGTTTTCCAAAATTCTCGAATAACAAGATGGAATTTGCTCCTCCAAGAATATACTTTTGACATAGAATATTGCCGCGGTGTGGACAATTTGGTAGCTGACTTTTTTAGCAGAAACCCAGAGGGAAAATTCGGGTTGGATTCTACAAAAAAAATCGTTATCTCCGCACTGCATCAAGGTATATTGCCGAGTGAAAAGCCCGAGGAACAAGACGTTATACATATGGTGGCCGCGTTACACAAGAGTAAGATCGTGTTTGAAGGCTTTAAAGAATTAGCTAAATGGCAAAACGCAGACGAGAAAATAAAAAGCGTTATCGATAGCAATGAAATTCAGTCTGACACCTCAAAATATATGATCCACGATAATATTGTATTTCATAGAGATGAGAAAGTGAAGGAATGGAAAATCGTAATCCCCTTTAACTTACAATACGACTTGATAGAAGCCATTCATGAAAAATTAGGCCATCCGGGCGTTTATAAGACCCTCTGTCATCTGAAGAGATATTATTATTGGCGTGGAATGGCAGACGACGTGAAAAAATTCGTTACAAGATGTGATCTATGTCAGCGCGTAAAATATCTGACGGTTTCTATGGAGGGCGAATACAATTTCGTAGCGGCCGAGAAACCGAACGCTCTCGTCACAGTCGATTTTTATGGACCCCTCCCTAAATCGAGGGGTGGAGTACAATATATTTTTGTAATGCTAGACGCGTTTTCAAAATATGTTACTCTCTATCCTATGAAAAACGCTACTGTGAAGATGACGCTTAAAAAGATCTTCACGAATTTCATTCCGAAGTTTGGAAAGCCAGATAGGATTTTGTCAGATCACGGTACGCAATTTACGGCACGTATATGGAAAACGGAGCTTGAGTCTAATGGAATAAAAGTATTGTACAGTTCTATTCGGCACCCGCAATCGAACCCCACGGAACGGGTTATGCGAGAGCTAGGTAGGCTGTTTCGAACTTTGTGCGCCGATAAACACACCAAATGGGCACAGTATCTCCCTCAAATCGAAAACGTTTTAAACATCACGGTTCATCAGAGTACAAAGTTTACACCATTAGAGCTTCACTTCGGTGATCCGGTGCAAGAAGAACTGCACAAAATGATAAAGTGTCCGGAAACACGCTCACAGCCTCGCGAGTACGTTTTAACAATGGCAAAAGAAAATATGCGAAGAAGCTTTGAAAAAAGAAAAAAATCTCAAAAAACAATCTCAAAAGTACCCCTAGACGTGGGAGACAAGGTTCTTCTTAAAGTCAGACATCTCTCGAACGCTTTTGACCATGTAATAAAAAAGTTTTTCCACCTCTTCGAAGGCCCCTACGTAATAATCGAAAAGATTGGTGAAAACGCATTTGTAATTGCTGATCCTGAAAATAATATGGATAAAGTAGGAACTTACAATCGTCTGAATCTGCGAAAATACTACGCATCTGAAAAAACAGCTGTTGGAGTTGGATAAAAATCGCGAAACTAACACTTGTCTAAAGCAGGATGCTTCTCGCTGTATTCTCTTGCCTCTGAGCCTGCTGTATTTAGTTATATTAGATTCGAACTGTATATACCGTAAAACGATAATGTTTATAAGTGTGACGAAATCCATGCGGTTTAAAATTGACTACGAAGTATGAATGAGGATGGATGTAGAAATAATAGCGTATCAACGATAGACTCTAAGTGTATATATTGTAAAAAAAAAAAAAAAAAAAAAAAAAAAGAATGTATATAATATCGACGAAATCCGTGCCAGTTAAAATTGACCCTGGAGGATGAATGGAAGAATGTACAAGTAGGAGTCAGTTAACGTTTAAAACAAGACAAGCATAGCAAAATTAGATTTAAGTTTTCGGCGATGTACAAACCAATTGCACTCCACCGAAAAAAAGGGGATGTTGTGAGCTTCGAATGTACCGCCCAAGCTACGGCATCAGAAAAGAAACAGATCGAGGGCGCCAGCGATCAATAGCAAAGATTGACGCACTTGCGTAAATGGTAAAGGTATTGCGCGCCTGCGTAAAATCGTGTCCGTCGTCCCCGTGCTCCGAAAATCGAGCTCGCGCTCGGTCTCTTTCTCCCTGGGGACGTCGAGCTGAAAGGACGATCGCGGAAATAATCGGACGTTACGAGGAGCCTAGCGAAGAATTCTTCGTGTCGGACGCTCCAAATTTGCGCTTGGCCAGCCAAATAACCCGGATTGGGAAACCATTACACCAGTGACGTCTGCGAGCCCCAGGGGTAATAGAAAGAGCCGACGTGGAAGCGACTCCAAATTAAGAAAAGTTGAGTACCAAATGTCTTTATAATATTTGTATTTTCGGAGTGCCCTGTTTGTCCCTGTACCGGCCCGGATGGGTAGTTAACGGACAGGAGAAAGATCTTGTAATCGCTGTAGAGAGAGAGAGGGAGAGTGAATTTTTCGGAATGATAAGTTATGTTAAAATTATTTAAGGAATTACGGATGATACAGGATGATTGGTGTTATTTTTAAGTATTTATGTGTGGATCTTGCGTGAAATAAATTCTGGGTATACGTCTCACGATTTTCTTGAGTATATTTTCCATTTTGGTTAAATAATTCGTGAGACGAATAAAAGTAACTAAGTTTACAGGTCCAGGTGAAAGATCTCCCGCCCTTACGCGTACAGCTTCTAAAGAACTACCATAAGCTTTCATTCTTCCGGTTTGTGCTGTTTGCCGAATTGAAGAGGCCTCGAGATATGGTTCACGTGAAACCTTATCGTCTTACGCAAATCGTAAGATGGGGGCGGATTTTGCTTCAATTCGGTTAAAGGTCCTGGTGAAAGATCTCCCGCCCTTACTCGTACAGATTCTAAAGAACTACCATAAGCTTACATTCTTCCGGTTTGTGCTGTTTGCCGAATTGAAGCGGCCTCGAAACATGGTTCACGTGAAACCTTATCGTCTTACGCAACTCGTAAGATGGGTGCGGAATTTGCTTCAATTCGGTTAGGGGTCCTGGTGAAAGATCTCCCGCCCTTACTCGTACAGTTTCAAAATAACTACCATAAGCTTTCATTCTTCCGGTTTGTGCTGTTTGCCGAATTGGAGCTGCCTCGAGATATGGTTCACGTGAAACCTTATCGTCTCACGCAACTCGTAAGATGGGTGCGGACTTTGCTTCAATTCGGTTAAGGGTCCTGGTGAAAGATTTCCCGTCCTTACTCGTACAGATTCAAAATAACTACCATAAACTTTCATTCTTCCGACTTGTGCTGTTCGCCGAATTGAAGCTGCCTCGAGATATGGTTCAGGTGAAACCTTATCGTCTTACGCAACTCGTAAGATGGGTGAGAACGTTGCTTCAATTCGGTTAAGGGTCCTGGTGAAAGATCTCCCGCTCGTGCTCGTACAGATTCTAAAAAACTACCATAAACTTTAATTCTTCCGGTTTGTGCTGTTTGCCGAATTGAAGCGGCCTCGAGATATGGCTCACGTGAAACCTTATCGTCTTACGCAACTCGTAAGATGGGTGCGGACGTTGCTTCAATTCATGTAGGGGTCCTGGTGAAAGATCTCCCGCCCTTACCAGTACAGATTGAAAATAACTATCATAAACTTTCATTCTTCCGGTTTGTGCTGTTTGCCGAATTGAAGAGGCCTCGAGATATGGTTCACGTGAAACCTTATCGTCTTACGCAACTCGTAAGATGGGTGCGGATTTTGCTTCAATTCGGTTAAGGGTCCAGGTGAAAGATCTCCCGCCCTTACGCGTACAGCTTCTAAAGAACTACCATAAGCTTTCATTCTTCCGGTTTGTGCTGTTTGCCGAATTGAAGAGGCCTCGAGATATGGTTCACGTGAAACCTTATCGTCTTACGCAAATCGTAAGATGGGGGCGGATTTTGCTTCAATTCGGTTAAAGGTCCTGGTGAAAGATCTCCCGCCCTTACTCGTACAGATTCTAAAGAACTACCATAAGCTTACATTCTTCCGGTTTGTGCTGTTTGCCGAATTGAAGCGGCCTCGAAACATGGTTCACGTCAAACCTTATGGTCTTACGCAACTCGTAAGATGGGGGCGGACTTTGCTTCAATTCGGTTAAAGGTCCTGGTGAAAGATCTCCCGCCCTTACTCGTACAGATTCAAAATAACTACCATAAACTTTCATTCTTCCGGTTTGTGCTGTTTGCCGAATTGAAGCGGCCTCGAGATATTGTTCACGTGAAACCTTATCGTCTTACGCAACTCGTAGGATGGGTGCGAACTTTGCTTCAATTCGGTTAGGGGTCCTGGTGAAAGATCTCCCGCCCTTACGCGTACAGCTTCTAAAGAACTACCATAAACTTTCATTCTTCCGGTTTGTGCTGTTTGCCGAATTGAAGCTGCCTCGGGATATAGTTCACGTGAAACCTTATCGTCTTACGCAAATCGTAAGATGGGGGCGGATTTTGCTTCAATTCGGTTAAAGGTCCTGGTGAAAGATCTCCCGCCCTTACTCGTACAGATTCTAAAGAACTACCATAAACTTTCATTCTTCCGGTTTGTCCTGTTTGGCGAATTGAAGCTGCTTCAAGATATAGTTCACGTGAAACCTTATCGTCTTACGCAACTCGTACCATGGGTGAGAACGTTGCTTCAATTCGGTTAAGGGTCCTGGTGAAAGATCTGCCGCCCTTACTCGTACAGATTCTAAAGAACTACCATAAACTTTCATTCTTCCGGATTGTGCTGTTTGCCGAATTGAAGCGGCCTCGAAACATGGTTCACGTGAAACCTTATCGTCTTACACAACTCGTAAGATGGGTGCGGACTTTGCTTCAATTCGGTTAGGGGTCCTGGTGAAAGATCTCCCGCCCTTACGCGTACAGCTTCTAAAGAACTACCATAAACTTTCATTCTTCCGGTTTGTGCTGTTTGCCGAATTAAAGCGGCCTCGAAACATGGTTCACGTGAAACCTTATGGTCTTACGCAAATCGTAAGATAGGGGCGGATTTTGCTTCAATTCGGTTAAAGGTCCTGGTGAAAGATCTCCCGCCCTTACTCGTACAGATTCTAAAGAACTACCATAAGCTTACATTCTTCCGGTTTGTGCTGTTTGCCGAATTGAAGCGGCCTCGAAACATGGTTCACGTGAAACCTTATGGTCTTATGCAACTCGTAAGATGGGGGCGGACTTTGCTTCAATTCGGTTAAAGGTCCTGGTGAAAGATCTCCCGCCCTTATGCGTACAGCTTCTAAAGAACTACCATAAGCTTTTATTCTTCCGGTTTGTGCTGTTTGCCGAATTGAAGCTGCCTCGAGATATGGTTCACGTGAAACCTTATCGTCTTACGCAACTCGTACCATGGGTGAGAACGTTGCTTCAATTCGGTTAAGGGTCCTGGTGAAAGATCTGCCGCCCTTACTCGTACAGATTCTAAAGAACTACCATAAACTTTCATTCTTCCGGATTGTGCTGTTTGCCGAATTGAAGCGGCCTCGAAACATGGTTCACGTGAAACCTTATCGTCTTACACAACTCGTAAGATGGGTGCGGACTTTGCTTCAATTCGGTTAAGGGTCCTGGTGAAAGATCTCCCGCCCTTACGCGTACAGCTTCTAAAGAACTACCATAAGCTTTCATTCTTCCGGTTTGTGCTGTTTGCCGAATTGAAGCTGCCTCGAGATATAGTTCACGTGAAACCTTATCGTCTTACGCAACTCAAACCATGGGTGAGAACGTTGCTTCGATTCGGTTAAGGGTCCTGGTGAAAGATCTGCCGCCCTTACTCGTACAGATTCTAAAGAACTACCATAAACTTTCTTTCTTCCGGCTTGTGCTGTTCGCCGAATTGAAGCTGCCTCGAGATATGGTTCACGTGAAACCTGATCGTCTTACGCAACTCGTACCATGGGTGAGAACGTTGCTTCAATTCGGTTAAGGGTCCTGGTGAAAGATCTCCCGCCCTTACTGGTACAGATTCAAAATAACTACCATAAACTTTCATTCTTCCGGTTTGTGCTGTTTGCCGAATTGAAGCGGCCTCGAAACATGGTTCACGTGAAACCTTATCGTCTTACGCAACTCGTAAGATGGGGGCGGACTTTGCTTCAATTCGGTTAAGGGTCCTGGTGAAAGATCTCCCGCCCTTACGCGTACAGCTTCTAAAGAACTACCATAAGCTTTCATTCTTCCGGCTTGTGCTGTTCGCCGAATTGAAGCTGCCTCGAGATATGGTTCACGTGAAACCTTATCGTCTTACGCAACTCGTACCATGGGTGAGAACGTTGCTTCAATTCGGTTAAGGGTCCTGGTGAAAGATCTCCCGCCCTTACTGGTACAGATTCAAAATAACTACCATAAACTTTCATTCTTCCGGTTTGTGCTGTTTGCCGAATTGAAGCGGCCTCGAAACATGGTTCACGAGAAACCTTATCGTCTTACACAACTCGTAAGATGGGTGCGGACTTTGCTTCAATTCGGTTAGGGGTCCTGGTGAAAGATCTCCCGCCCTTACGCGTACAGCTTCTAAAGAACTACCATAAACTTTCATTCTTCCGGTTTGTCCTGTTTGCCGAATTAAAGCGGCCTCGAAACATGGTTCACGTGAAACCTTATGGTCTTACGCAAATCGTAAGATGGGGGCGGATTTTGCTTCAATTCGGTTAAAGGTCCTGGTGAAAGATCTCCCGCCCTTACTCGTACAGATTCTAAAGAACTACCATAAGCTTACATTCTTCCGGTTTGTGCTGTTTGCCGAATTGAAGCGGCCTCGAACCATGGTTCACGTGAAACCTTATGGTCTTACGCAACTCGTAAGATGGGGGCGGACTTTGCTTCAATTCGGTTAAAGGTCCTGGTGAAAGATCTCCCGCCCTTATGCGTACAGCTTCTAAAGAACTACCATAAGCTTTTATTCTTCCGGTTTGTGCTGTTTGCCGAATTGAAGCTGCCTCGAGATATGGTTCACGTGAAACCTTATCGTCTTACACAACTCGTAAGATGGGGGCGGACTTTGCTTCAATTCGGTTAAGGGTCCTGGTGAAAGATCTCCCGCCCTTACTGGTACAGATTCAAAATAACTACCATAAACTTTCATTCTTCCGGTTTGTGCTGTTTGCCGAATTGAAGCGGCCTCGAGATATGGTTCACGTGAAACCTTGTCGTCTTACGCAACTCCAAAGATAGATGGGTCAGAACGTTGCTTCAATTCGGTTAAGGATCCTGGCGAAAGATTTCCCGCCCTTACTCGTACAGATTTTGAAGAACTGCCATAATCTCTCATTCTTCCGGTTTGTGCTGTTTGCCGAATTGAAGCGGCCTCGAAACATGGTTCACGTGAAACCTTATCGTCTTACGCAACTCGTAAGATGGGGGCGGACTTTGCTTCAATTCGGTTAAGGGTCCTGGTGAAAGATCTCCCGCCCTTACGCGTACAGCTTCTAAAGAACTACCATAAGCTTTCATTCTTCTGGTTTGTGCTGTTTGCCGAATTGAAGCTGCCTCGAGATATAGTTCACGTGAAACCTTATCGTCTTACGCAACTCAAACCATGGGTGAGAACGTTGCTTCGATTCGGTTAAGGGTCCTGGTGAAAGATCTGCCGCCCTTACTCGTACAGATTCTAAAGAACTACCATAAACTTTCATTCTTCCGGTTTGTGCTGTTTGCCGAATTGAAGCGGCCTCGAAACATGGTTCACGTGAAACCTTATCGTCTTACGCAACTCGTAAGATGGGGGCGGACTTTGCTTCAATTCGGTTAAGGGTCCTGGTGAAAGATCTCCCGCCCTTACGCGTACAGATTCAAAATAACTACCATAAACTTTCATTCTTCCGGTTTGTGCTGTTTGCCGAATTGAAGCGGTCTCGAGATATGGTTCACGTGAAACCTTATCGTCTTACGCAACTCGTAAGATGGGTGCGGACTTTGCTTCAATTCGGTTAAGGGTCCAGGTGAAAGATCTCCGGCCCTTACTCGTACAGTTTCAAAATAACTACCATAAACTTTCATTCTTCCGGCTTGTGCTGTTCGCCGAATTGAAGCTGCCTCGAGATATGGTTCACGTGAAACCTTATCGTCTTACGCAACTCGTACCATGGGTGAGAACGTTGCTTCAATTCGGTTAAGGGTCCTGGTGAAAGATCTCCCGCCCTTACTGGTACAGATTCAAAATAACTACCATAAACTTTCATTCTTCCGGTTTGTGCTGTTTGCCGAATTGAAGCGGTCTCGAGATATGGTTCACGTGAAACCTTATCGTCTTACGCAACTCGTAAGATGGGTGCGGACTTTGCTTCAATTCGGTTAAGGGTCCAGGTGAAAGATCTCCGGCCCTTACTCGTACAGTTTCAAAATAACTACCATAAACTTTCATTCTTCGGGTTTGTGCTGTTTGCCGAATAGAAGCGGCCTTGGAACATGGTTTACGTGAAACCTTATCGTCTTACGCAACTCGTAAGATGGGGGCGGACTTTGATTCAATTCGGTTAAGGGTCCTGGTGAAAGATCTCCCGCCCTTACTCGTACAGCTTCTAAAGAACTACCATAAGCTTTCATTCTTCCGGTTTGTGCTGTTTGCCGAATTGAAGAGGCCTCGAGATATGGTTCACGTGAAACCTTATCGTCTTACGCAACTCGTAAGATGGGTGCGGACTTTGCTTCAATTTGGTTAGGGGTCCTGGTGAAAGATCTCCCGTCCTTACTCGTACAGATTCTAAAGAACTACCATAAACTTTCATTTTTCCGGTTTGTGCTGTTTGCCAAATCGAAGCGGCCTCGAGATATGGTTCAGGTGAAACCTTATCGTCTTACGCAACTCGTAAGATGGGTGAGAACGTTGCTTCAATTCATGTAGGGGTCCTGGTGAAAGATCTCCCGCCCTTACCCGTACAGATTGAAAATAACTATCATAAACTTTCATTCTTCCGGTTTGTGCTGTTTGCCGAATTGAAGAGGCCTCGAGATATGGTTCACGTGAAACCTTATCGTCTTACGCAACTCGTAAGATGGGGGCGGACTTTGCTTCAATTCGGTTAAGGGTCCAGGTGAAAGATCTCCCGCCCTTACGCGTACAGTTTCTAAAGAACTACCATAAGCTTTCATTCTTCTGGTTTGTGCTGTTTGCCGAATTGAAGCTGCCTCGAGATATAGTTCACGTGAAACCTTATCGTCTTACGCAACTCAAACCATGGGTGAGAACGTTGCTTCGATTCGGTTAAGGGTCCTGGTGAAAGATCTGCCGCCCTTACTCGTACAGATTCTAAAGAACTACCATAAACTTTCATTCTTCCGGTTTGTGCTGTTTGCCGAATTGAAGCGGCCTCGAAACATGGTTCACGTGAAACCTTATCGTCTTACGCAACTCGTAAGATGGGGGCGGACTTTGCTTCAATTCGGTTAAGGGTCCTGGTGAAAGATCTCCCGCCCTTACGCGTACAGCTTCTAAAGAACTACCATAAGCTTTCATTCTTCCGGTTTGTGCTGTTGGCCGAATTGAAGCTGCCTCGAGATATAGTTCACGTGAAACCTTATCGTCTTACGCAACTCGTACCATGGGTGAGAACGTTGCTTCAATTCGGTTAAGGGTCCTGGTGAAAGATCTGCCGCCCTTACTCGTACAGATTCTAAAGAACTACCATAAACTTTCATTCTTCCGGCTTGTGCTGTTCGCCGAATTGAAGCTGCCTCGAGATATGGTTCACGTGAAACCTTATCGTCTTACGCAACTCGTACCATGGGTGAGAACGTTGCTTCAATTCGGTTAAGGGTCCTGGTGAAAGATCTCCCGCCCTTACTGGTACAGATTCAAAATAACTACCATAAACTTTCATTCTTCCGGTTTGTGCTGTTTGCCGAATTGAAGCGGTCTCGAGATATGGTTCACGTGAAACCTTATCGTCTTACGCAACTCGTAAGATGGGTGCGGACTTTGCTTCAATTCGGTTAAGGGTCCAGGTGAAAGATCTCCGGCCCTTACTCGTACAGTTTCAAAATAACTACCATAAACTTTCATTCTTCGGGTTTGTGCTGTTTGCCGAATAGAAGCGGCCTTGAAACATGGTTTACGTGAAACCTTATCGTCTTACGCAACTCGTAAGATGGGGGCGGACTTTGATTCAATTCGGTTAAGGGTCCTGGTGAAAGATCTCCCGCCCTTACTCGTACAGCTTCTAAAGAACTACCATAAGCTTTCATTCTTCCGGTTTGTGCTGTTTGCCGAATTGAAGCGGCCTCGAAACATGGTTCACGTGAAACCTTATGGTCTTACGCAACTCGTAAGATGGGGGCGGACTTTGCTTCAATTCGGTTAAAGGTCCTGGTGAAAGATCTCCCGCCCTTATGCGTACAGCTTCTAAAGAACTACCATAAGCTTTTATTCTTCCGGTTTGTGCTGTTTGCCGAATTGAAGCTGCCTCGAGATATGGTTCACGTGAAACCTTATCGTCTTACACAACTCGTAAGATGGGGGCGGACTTTGCTTCAATTCGGTTAAGGGTCCTGGTGAAAGATCTCCCGCCCTTACTGGTACAGATTCAAAATAACTACCATAAACTTTCATTCTTCCGGTTTGTGCTGTTTGCCAAATTGAAGCGGTCTCGAGATATGGTTCACGTGAAACCTTATCGTCTTACGCAACTCGTAAGATGGGTGCGGACTTTGCTTCAATTCGGTTAGGGGTCCAGGTGAAAGATCTCCGGCCCTTACTCGTACAGTTTCAAAATAACTACCATAAACTTTCATTCTTCGGGTTTGTGCTGTTTGCCGAATAGAAGCGGCCTTGAAACATGGTTTACGTGAAACCTTATCGTCTTACGCAACTCGTAAGATGGGGGCGGACTTTGATTCAATTCGGTTAAGGGTCCTGGTGAAAGATCTCCCGCCCTTACTCGTACAGCTTCTAAAGAACTACCATAAGCTTTCATTCTTCCGGTTTGTGCTGTTTGCCGAATTGAAGAGGCCTCGAGATATGGTTCACGTGAAACCTTATCGTCTTACGCAACTCAAACCATGGGTGAGAACGTTGCTTCGATTCGGTTAAGGGTCCTGGTGAAAGATCTGCCGCCCTTACTCGTACAGATTCTAAAGAACTACCATAAACTTTCATTCTTCCGGTTTGTGCTGTTTGCCGAATTGAAGCGGCCTCGAAACATGGTTCACGTGAAACCTTATCGTCTTACGCAACTCGTAAGATGGGGGCGGACTTTGCTTCAATTCGGTTAAGGGTCCTGGTGAAAGATCTCCCGCCCTTACGCGTACAGCTTCTAAAGAACTACCATAAGCTTTCATTCTTCCGGTTTGTGCTGTTGGCCGAATTGAAGCTGCCTCGAGATATAGTTCACGTGAAACCTTATCGTCTTACGCAACTCGTACCATGGGTGAGAACGTTGCTTCAATTCGGTTAAGGGTCCTGGTGAAAGATCTGCCGCCCTTACTCGTACAGATTCTAAAGAACTACCATAAACTTTCATTCTTCCGGCTTGTGCTGTTCGCCGAATTGAAGCTGCCTCGAGATATGGTTCACGTGAAACCTTATCGTCTTACGCAACTCGTACCATGGGTGAGAACGTTGCTTCAATTCGGTTAAGGGTCCTGGTGAAAGATCTCCCGCCCTTACTGGTACAGATTCAAAATAACTACCATAAACTTTCATTCTTCCGGTTTGTGCTGTTTGCCAAATTGAAGCGGTCTCGAGATATGGTTCACGTGAAACCTTATCGTCTTACGCAACTCGTAAGATGGGTGCGGACTTTGCTTCAATTCGGTTAAGGGTCCAGGTGAAAGATCTCCGGCCCTTACTCGTACAGTTTCAAAATAACTACCATAAACTTTCATTCTTCGGGTTTGTGCTGTTTGCCGAATAGAAGCGGCCTTGAAACATGGTTTACGTGAAACCTTATCGTCTTACGCAACTCGTAAGATGGGGGCGGACTTTGATTCAATTCGGTTAAGGGTCCTGGTGAAAGATCTCCCGCCCTTACTCGTACAGCTTCTAAAGAACTACCATAAGCTTTCATTCTTCCGGTTTGTGCTGTTTGCCGAATTGAAGAGGCCTCGAGATATGGTTCACGTGAAACCTTATCGTCTTACGCAACTCGTAAGATGGGTGCGGACTTTGCTTCAATTTGGTTAGGGGTCCTGGTGAAAGATCTCCCGTCCTTACTCGTACAGATTCTAAAGAACTACCATAAACTTTCATTTTTCCGGTTTGTGCTGTTTGCCAAATCGAAGCGGCCTCGAGATATGGTTCAGGTGAAACCTTATCGTCTTACGCAACTCGTAAGATGGGTGAGAACGTTGCTTCAATTCATGTAGGGGTCCTGGTGAAAGATCTCCCGCCCTTACCCGTACAGATTGAAAATAACTATCATAAACTTTCATTCTTCCCGTTTGTGCTGTTTGCCGAATTGAAGAGGCCTCGAGATATGGTTCACGTGAAACCTTATCGTCTTACGCAACTCGTAAGATGGGGGCGGACTTTGCTTCAATTCGGTTAAGGGTCCTGGTGAAAGATCTCCCGCCCGTGCTCGTACAGATTCTAAAAAACTACCATAAACTTTAATTCTTCCGGTTTGTGCTGTTTGCCGAATTGAAGAGGCCTCGAGATATGGTTCACGTGAAACCTTATCGTCTTACGCAACTCGTAAGATGGGTGCGGATTTTGCTTCAATTCGGTTAAGGGTCCAGGTGAAAGATCTCCCGCCCTTACGCGTACAGCTTCTAAAGAACTACCATAAGCTTTCATTCTTCCGGTTTGTGCTGTTTGCCGAATTGAAGCGGCCACGATATATGGCTCACGTGAAACCTTATCGTCTTACGCAACTCGTAAGATGGGTGCGGACGTTCCTTCAATTCATGTAGGGGTCCTGGTGAAAGATCTCCCGCCCTTACCCGTACAGATTGAAAATAACTATCATAAACTTTCATTCTTCCGGTTTGTGCTGTTTGCCGAATTGAAGAGGCCTCGAGATATGGTTCACGTGAAACCTTATCGTCTTACGCAACTCGTAAGATGGGTGCGGATTTTGCTTCAATTCGGTTAAGGGTCCAGGTGAAAGATCTCCCGCCCTTACGCGTACAGCTTCTAAAGAACTACCATAAGCTTTCATTCTTCCGGTTTGTGCTGTTTGCCGAATTGAAGAGGCCTCGAGATATGGTTAACGTGAAACCTTATCGTCTTACGCAAATCGTAAGATGGGGGCGGATTTTGCTTCAATTCGGTTAAAGGTCCTGGTGAAAGATCTCCCGCCCTTACTCGTACAGATTCAAAATAACTACCATAAACTTTCATTCTTCCGGTTTGTGCTGTTTGCCGAATTGAAGCGGCCTCGAGATATTGTTCACGTGAAACCTTATCGTCTTACGCAACTCGTAGGATGGGTGCGGACTTTGCTTCAATTCGGTTAGGGGTCCTGGTGAAAGATGTCCCGTCCTTACTCGTACAGATTCAAAATAACTACCATAAACTTTCGTTCTTCCGGTTTGTGCTGTTTGCCGAATTGAAGCGGCCTCGAGATATGGTTCACGTGAAACCTTATCGTCTTACGCAACTCGTAAGATGGGTGCGGACTTTGCTTCAATTCGGTTAGGGGTCCTGGTGAAAGATCTCCCGTCCTTACTCGTACAGATTCTAAAGAACTACTATAAACTTTCATTCTTCCGGTTTGTCCTGTTTGCCGAATTGAAGAGGCCTCGAGATATGGTTCACGTGAAACCTTATCGTCTTACGCAACTCGTAAGATGGGTGCGGAATTTGCTTCAATTCGGTTAGGGGTCCTGGTGAAAGATCTCCCGCCCTTACTCGTACAGTTTCAAAATAACTACCATAAACTTTCATTCTTCGGGTTTGTGCTGTTTGCCGAATAGAAGCGGCCTTGAAACATGGTTCACGTGAAACCTTATCGTCTTACGCAACTCGTAAAATGGGGGCGGACTTTGCTTCAATTCGGTTAAGGGTCCTGGTGAAAGATCTCCCGCCCTTACTCGTACAGCTTCTAAAGAACTACCATAAGCTTTCATTCTTCCGGTTTGTGCTGTTTGCCGAATTGGAGCTGCCTCGAGATATGGTTCACGTGAAACCTTATCGTCTCACGCAACTCGTAAGATGGGTGCGGACTTTGCTTCAATTCGGTTAAGGGTCCTGGTGAAAGATTTCCCGTCCTTACTCGTACAGATTCAAAATAACTACCATAAACTTTCATTCTTCCGACTTGTGCTGTTCGCCGAATTGAAGCTGCCTCGAGATATGGTTCAGGTGAAACCTTATCGTCTTACGCAACTCGTAAGATGGGTGAGAACGTTGCTTCAATTCGGTTAAGGGTCCTGGTGAAAGATCTCCCGCTCGTGCTCGTACAGATTCTAAAAAACTACCATAAACTTTAATTCTCCCGGTTTGTGCTGTTTGCCGAATTGAAGCGGCCTCGAGATATGGCTCACGTGAAACCTTATCGTCTTACGCAACTCGTAAGATGGGTGCGGACGTTGCTTCAATTCATGTAGGGGTCCTGGTGAAAGATCTCCCGCCCTTACCAGTACAGATTGAAAATAACTATCATAAACTTTCATTCTTCCGGTTTCTGCTGTTTGCCGAATTGAAGAGGCCTCGAGATATGGTTCACGTGAAACCTTATCGTCTTACGCAACTCGTAAGATGGGTGCGGATTTTGCTTCAATTCGGTTAAGGGTCCAGGTGAAAGATCTCCCGCCCTTACGCGTACAGCTTCTAAAGAACTACCATAAGCTTTCATTCTTCCGGTTTGTGCTGTTTGCCGATTTGAAGCGGCCTCGAGATATGGTTCACGTGAAACCTTATCGTCTTACGCAACTCGTAAGATGGGTGCGGACTTTGCTTCAATTCGGTTAGGGGTCCTGGTGAAAGATCTCCCGTCCTTACTCGTACAGATTCTAAAGAACTACTATAAACTTTCATTCTTCCGGTTTGTCCTGTTTGCCGAATTGAAGAGGCCTCGAGATATGGTTCACGTGAAACCTTATCGTCTTACGCAACTCGTAGGATGGGTGCGGACTTTGCTTCAATTCGGTTAGGGGTCCTGGTGAAAGATGTCCCGTCCTTACTCGTACAGATTCAAAATAACTACCATAAACTTTCGTTCTTCCGGTTTGTGCTGTTTGCCGAATTGAAGCGGCCTCGAGATATGGTTCACGTGAAACCTTATCGTCTTACGCAACTCGTAAGATGGGTGCGGACTTTGCTTCAATTCGGTTAGGGGTCCTGGTGAAAGATCTCCCGTCCTTACTCGTACAGATTCTAAAGAACTACTATAAACTTTCATTCTTCCGGTTTGTCCTGTTTGCCGAATTGAAGAGGCCTCGAGATATGGTTCACGTGAAACCTTATCGTCTTACGCAACTCGTAAGATGGGTGCGGAATTTGCTTCAATTCGGTTAGGGGTCCTGGTGAAAGATCTCCCGCCCTTACTCGTACAGTTTCAAAATAACTACCATAAACTTTCATTCTTCGGGTTTGTGCTGTTTGCCGAATAGAAGCGGCCTTGAAACATGGTTCACGTGAAACCTTATCGTCTTACGCAACTCGTAAAATGGGGGCGGACTTTGCTTCAATTCGGTTAAGGGTCCTGGTGAAAGATCTCCCGCCCTTACTCGTACAGCTTCTAAAGAACTACCATAAACTTTAATTCTCCCGGTTTGTGCTGTTTGCCGAATTGAAGCGGCCTCGAGATATGGCTCACGTGAAACCTTATCGTCTTACGCAACTCGTAAGATGGGTGCGGACATTGCTTCAATTCATGTAGGGGTCCTGGTGAAAGATCTCCCGCCCTTACCAGTACAGATTGAAAATAACTATCATAAACTTTCATTCTTCCGGTTTCTGCTGTTTGCCGAATTGAAGAGGCCTCGAGATATGGTTCACGTGAAACCTTATCGTCTTACGCAACTCGTAAGATGGGTGCGGATTTTGCTTCAATTCGGTTAAGGGTCCAGGTGAAAGATCTCCCGCCCTTACGCGTACAGCTTCTAAAGAACTACCATAAGCTTTCATTCTTCCGGTTTGTGCTGTTTGCCGAATTGAAGAGGCCTCGAGATATGGTTCACGTGAAACCTTATCGTCTTACGCAAATCGTAAGATGGGGGCGGATTTTGCTTCAATTCGGTTAAAGGTCCAGGTGAAAGATCTCCCGCCCTTACGCGTACAGCTTCTAAAGAACTACCATAAGCTTTCATTCTTCCGGTTTGTGCTGTTTGCCGAATTGAAGAGGCCTCGAGATATGGTTCACGTGAAACCTTATCGTCTTACGCAAATCGTAAGATGGGGGCGGATTTTGCTTCAATTCGGTTAAAGGTCCTGGTGAAAGATCTCCCGCCCTTACTCGTACAGATTCAAAATAACTACCATAAACTTTCATTCTTCCGGTTTGTGCTGTTTGCCGAATTGAAGCGGCCTCGAGATATTGTTCACGTGAAACCTTATCGTCTTACGCAACTCGTAGGATGGGTGCGGACTTTGCTTCAATTCGGTTAGGGGTCCTGGTGAAAGATGTCCCGTCCTTACTCGTACAGATTCAAAATAACTACCATAAACTTTCGTTCTTCCGGTTTGTGCTGTTTGCCGAATTGAAGCGGCCTCGAGATATGGTTCACGTGAAACCTTATCGTCTTACGCAACTCGTAAGATGGGTGCGGACTTTGCTTCAATTCGGTTAGGGGTCCTGGTGAAAGATCTCCCGTCCTTACTCGTACAGATTCTAAAGAACTACTATAAACTTTCATTCTTCCGGTTTGTCCTGTTTGCCGAATTGAAGAGGCCTCGAGATATGGTTCACGTGAAACCTTATCGTCTTACGCAACTCGTAAGATGGGTGCGGAATTTGCTTCAATTCGGTTAGGGGTCCTGGTGAAAGATCTCCCGCCCTTACTCGTACAGTTTCAAAATAACTACCATAAACTTTCATTCTTCGGGTTTGTGCTGTTTGCCGAATAGAAGCGGCCTTGAAACATGGTTCACGTGAAACCTTATCGTCTTACGCAACTCGTAAAATGGGGGCGGACTTTGCTTCAATTCGGTTAAGGGTCCTGGTGAAAGATCTCCCGCCCTTACTCGTACAGCTTCTAAAGAACTACCATAAGCTTTCATTCTTCCGGTTTGTGCTGTTTGCCGAATTGGAGCTGCCTCGAGATATGGTTCACGTGAAACCTTATCGTCTCACGCAACTCGTAAGATGGGTGCGGACTTTGCTTCAATTCGGTTAAGGGTCCTGGTGAAAGATTTCCCGTCCTTACTCGTACAGATTCAAAATAACTACCATAAACTTTCATTCTTCCGACTTGTGCTGTTCGCCGAATTGAAGCTGCCTCGAGATATGGTTCAGGTGAAACCTTATCGTCTTACGCAACTCGTAAGATGGGTGAGAACGTTGCTTCAATTCGGTTAAGGGTCCTGGTGAAAGATCTCCCGCTCGTGCTCGTACAGATTCTAAAAAACTACCATAAACTTTAATTCTCCCGGTTTGTGCTGTTTGCCGAATTGAAGCGGCCTCGAGATATGGCTCACGTGAAACCTTATCGTCTTACGCAACTCGTAAGATGGGTGCGGACATTGCTTCAATTCATGTAGGGGTCCTGGTGAAAGATCTCCCGCCCTTACCAGTACAGATTGAAAATAACTATCATAAACTTTCATTCTTCCGGTTTCTGCTGTTTGCCGAATTGAAGAGGCCTCGAGATATGGTTCACGTGAAACCTTATCGTCTTACGCAACTCGTAAGATGGGTGCGGATTTTGCTTCAATTCGGTTAAGGGTCCAGGTGAAAGATCTCCCGCCCTTACGCGTACAGCTTCTAAAGAACTACCATAAGCTTTCATTCTTCCGGTTTGTGCTGTTTGCCGAATTGAAGAGGCCTCGAGATATGGTTCACGTGAAACCTTATCGTCTTACGCAAATCGTAAGATGGGGGCGGATTTTGCTTCAATTCGGTTAAAGGTCCAGGTGAAAGATCTCCCGCCCTTACGCGTACAGCTTCTAAAGAACTACCATAAGCTTTCATTCTTCCGGTTTGTGCTGTTTGCCGAATTGAAGAGGCCTCGAGATATGGTTCACGTGAAACCTTATCGTCTTACGCAAATCGTAAGATGGGGGCGGATTTTGCTTCAATTCGGTTAAAGGTCCTGGTGAAAGATCTCCCGCCCTTACTCGTACAGATTCAAAATAACTACCATAAACTTTCATTCTTCCGGTTTGTGCTGTTTGCCGAATTGAAGCGGCCTCGAGATATTGTTCACGTGAAACCTTATCGTCTTACGCAACTCGTAGGATGGGTGCGGACTTTGCTTCAATTCGGTTAGGGGTCCTGGTGAAAGATGTCCCGTCCTTACTCGTACAGATTCAAAATAACTACCATAAACTTTCGTTCTTCCGGTTTGTGCTGTTTGCCGAATTGAAGCGGCCTCGAGATATGGTTCACGTGAAACCTTATCGTCTTACGCAACTCGTAAGATGGGTGCGGACTTTGCTTCAATTCGGTTAGGGGTCCTGGTGAAAGATCTCCCGTCCTTACTCGTACAGATTCTAAAGAACTACTATAAACTTTCATTCTTCCGGTTTGTCCTGTTTGCCGAATTGAAGAGGCCTCGAGATATGGTTCACGTGAAACCTTATCGTCTTACGCAACTCGTAAGATGGGTGCGGAATTTGCTTCAATTCGGTTAGGGGTCCTGGTGAAAGATCTCCCGCCCTTACTCGTACAGTTTCAAAATAACTACCATAAACTTTCATTCTTCGGGTTTGTGCTGTTTGCCGAATAGAAGCGGCCTTGAAACATGGTTCACGTGAAACCTTATCGTCTTACGCAACTCGTAAAATGGGGGCGGACTTTGCTTCAATTCGGTTAAGGGTCCTGGTGAAAGATCTCCCGCCCTTACTCGTACAGCTTCTAAAGAACTACCATAAGCTTTCATTCTTCCGGTTTGTGCTGTTTGCCGAATTGGAGCTGCCTCGAGATATGGTTCACGTGAAACCTTATCGTCTCACGCAACTCGTAAGATGGGTGCGGACTTTGCTTCAATTCGGTTAAGGGTCCTGGTGAAAGATTTCCCGTCCTTACTCGTACAGATTCAAAATAACTACCATAAACTTTCATTCTTCCGACTTGTGCTCTTCGCCGAATTGAAGCTGCCTCGAGATATGGTTCAGGTGAAACCTTATCGTCTTACGCAACTCGTAAGATGGGTGAGAACGTTGCTTCAATTCGGTTAAGGGTCCTGGTGAAAGATCTCCCGCTCGTGCTCGTACAGATTCTAAAAAACTACCATAAACTTTAATTCTCCCGGTTTGTGCTGTTTGCCGAATTGAAGCGGCCTCGAGATATGGCTCACGTGAAACCTTATCGTCTTACGCAACTCGTAAGATGGGTGCGGACGTTGCTTCAATTCATGTAGGGGTCCTGGTGAAAGATCTCCCGCCCTTACCAGTACAGATTGAAAATAACTATCATAAACTTTCATTCTTCCGGTTTGTGCTGTTTGCCGAATTGAAGAGGCCTCGAGATATGGTTCACGTGAAACCCTATCGTCTTACGCAACTCGTAAGATGGGTGCGGATTTTGCTTCAATTCGGTTAAGGGTCCAGGTGAAAGATCTCCCGCCCTTACGCGTACAGCTTCTAAAGAACTACCATAAGCTTTCATTCTTCCGGTTTGTGCTGTTTGCCGAATTGAAGAGGCCTCGAGATATGGTTCACGTGAAACCTTATCGTCTTACGCAAATCGTAACATGGGGGCGGATTTTGCTTCAATTCGGTTAAAGGTCCTGGTGAAAGATCTCCCGCCCTTACTCGTACAGATTCTAAAGAACTACCATAAGCTTACATTCTTCCGGTTTGTGCTGTTTGCCGAATTGAAGCGGCCTCGAAACATGGTTCACGTGAAACCTTATCGTCTTACGCAACTCGTAAGATGGGTGCGGAATTTGCTTCAATTCGGTTAGGGGTCCTGGTGAAAGATCTCCCGCCCTTACTCGTACAGTTTCAAAATAACTACCATAAGCTTTCATTCTTCCGGTTTGTGCTGTTTGCCGAATTGGAGCTGCCTCGAGATATGGTTCACGTGAAACCTTATCGTCTCACGCAACTCGTAAGATGGGTGCGGACTTTGCTTCAATTCGGTTAAGGGTCCTGGTGAAAGATTTCCCGTCCTTACTCGTACAGATTCAAAATAACTACCATAAACTTTCATTCTTCCGACTTGTGCTGTTCGCCGAATTGAAGCTGCCTCGAGATATGGTTCAGGTGAAACCTTATCGTCTTACGCAACTCGTAAGATGGGTGAGAACGTTGCTTCAATTCGGTTAAGGGTCCTGGTGAAAGATCTCCCGCTCGTGCTCGTACAGATTCTAAAAAACTACCATAAACTTTAATTCTCCCGGTTTGTGCTGTTTGCCGAATTGAAGCGGCCTCGAGATATGGCTCACGTGAAACCTTATCGTCTTACGCAACTCGTAAGATGGGTGCGGACGTTGCTTCAATTCATGTAGGGGTCCTGGTGAAAGATCTCCCGCCCTTACCAGTACAGATTGAAAATAACTATCATAAACTTTCATTCTTCCGGTTTGTGCTGTTTGCCGAATTGAAGAGGCCTCGAGATGTGGTTCACGTGAAACCTTATCGTCTTACGCAACTCGTAAGATGGGTGCGGATTTTGCTTCAATTCGGTTAAGGGTCCAGGTGAAAGATCTCCCGCCCTTACGCGTACAGCTTCTAAAGAACTACCATAAGCTTTCATTCTTCCGGTTTGTGCTGTTTGCCGAATTGAAGAGGCCTCGAGATATGGTTCACGTGAAACCTTATCGTCTTACGCAAATCGTAAGATGGGGGCGGATTTTGCTTCAATTCGGTTAAAGGTCCTGGTGAAAGATCTCCCGCCCTTACTCGTACAGATTCTAAAGAACTACCATAAGCTTACATTCTTCCGGTTTGTGCTGTTTGCCGAATTGAAGCGGCCTCGAAACATGGTTCACGTCAAACCTTATGGTCTTACGCAACTCGTAAGATGGGGGCGGACTTTGCTTCAATTCGGTTAAAGGTCCTGGTGAAAGATCTCCCGCCCTTACTCGTACAGATTCAAAATAACTACCATAAACTTTCATTCTTCCGGTTTGTGCTGTTTGCCGAATTGAAGCGGCCTCGAGATATTGTTCACGTGAAACCTTATCGTCTTACGCAACTCGTAGGATGGGTGCGGACTTTGCTTCAATTCGGTTAGGGGTCCTGGTGAAAGATCTCCCGCCCTTACGCGTACAGCTTCTAAAGAACTACCATAAACTTTCATTCTTCCGGTTTGTGCTGTTTGCCGAATTGAAGCTGCCTCGGGATATAGTTCACGTGAAACCTTATCGTCTTACGCAAATCGTAAGATGGGGGCGGATTTTGCTTCAATTCGGTTAAAGGTCCTGGTGAAAGATCTCCCGCCCTTACTCGTACAGATTCTAAAGAACTACCATAAACTTTCATTCTTCCGGTTTGTCCTGTTTGGCGAATTGAAGCTGCTTCAAGATATAGTTCACGTGAAACCTTATCGTCTTACGCAACTCGTACCATGGGTGAGAACGTTGCTTCAATTCGGTTAAGGGTCCTGGTGAAAGATCTGCCGCCCTTACTCGTACAGATTCTAAAGAACTACCATAAACTTTCATTCTTCCGGATTGTGCTGTTTGCCGAATTGAAGCGGCCTCGAAACATGGTTCACGTGAAACCTTATCGTCTTACACAACTCGTAAGATGGGTGCGGACTTTGCTTCAATTCGGTTAGGGGTCCTGGTGAAAGATCTCCCGCCCTTACGCGTACAGCTTCTAAAGAACTACCATAAACTTTCATTCTTCCGGTTTGTGCTGTTTGCCGAATTAAAGCGGCCTCGAAACATGGTTCACGTGAAACCTTATGGTCTTACGCAAATCGTAAGATAGGGGCGGATTTTGCTTCAATTCGGTTAAAGGTCCTGGTGAAAGATCTCCCGCCCTTACTCGTACAGATTCTAAAGAACTACCATAAGCTTACATTCTTCCGGTTTGTGCTGTTTGCCGAATTGAAGCGGCCTCGAAACATGGTTCACGTGAAACCTTATGGTCTTATGCAACTCGTAAGATGGGGGCGGACTTTGCTTCAATTCGGTTAAAGGTCCTGGTGAAAGATCTCCCGCCCTTATGCGTACAGCTTCTAAAGAACTACCATAAGCTTTTATTCTTCCGGTTTGTGCTGTTTGCCGAATTGAAGCGGCCTCGAGATATTGTTCACGTGAAACCTTATCGTCTTACGCAACTCGTAGGATGGGTGCGGACTTTGCTTCAATTCGGTTAGGGGTCCTGGTGAAAGATGTCCCGTCCTTACTCGTACAGATTCAAAATAACTACCATAAACTTTCGTTCTTCCGGTTTGTGCTGTTTGCCGAATTGAAGCGGCCTCGAGATATGGTTCACGTGAAACCTTATCGTCTTACGCAACTCGTAAGATGGGTGCGGACTTTGCTTCAATTCGGTTAGGGGTCCTGGTGAAAGATCTCCCGTCCTTACTCGTACAGATTCTAAAGAACTACTATAAACTTTCATTCTTCCGGTTTGTCCTGTTTGCCGAATTGAAGAGGCCTCGAGATATGGTTCACGTGAAACCTTATCGTCTTACGCAACTCGTAAGATGGGTGCGGAATTTGCTTCAATTCGGTTAGGGGTCCTGGTGAAAGATCTCCCGCCCTTACTCGTACAGTTTCAAAATAACTACCATAAACTTTCATTCTTCGGGTTTGTGCTGTTTGCCGAATAGAAGCGGCCTTGAAACATGGTTCACGTGAAACCTTGTCGTCTTACGCAACTCGTAAAATGGGGGCGGACTTTGCTTCAATTCGGTTAAGGGTCCTGGTGAAAGATCTCCCGCCCTTACTCGTACAGCTTCTAAAGAACTACCATAAGCTTTCATTCTTCCGGTTTGTGCTGTTTGCCGAATTGGAGCTGCCTCGAGATATGGTTCACGTGAAACCTTATCGTCTCACGCAACTCGTAAGATGGGTGCGGACTTTGCTTCAATTCGGTTAAGGGTCCTGGTGAAAGATTTCCCGTCCTTACTCGTACAGATTCAAAATAACTACCATAAACTTTCATTCTTCCGACTTGTGCTGTTCGCCGAATTGAAGCTGCCTCGAGATATGGTTCAGGTGAAACCTTATCGTCTTACGCAACTCGTAAGATGGGTGAGAACGTTGCTTCAATTCGGTTAAGGGTCCTGGTGAAAGATCTCCCGCTCGTGCTCGTACAGATTCTAAAAAACTACCATAAACTTTAATTCTCCCGGTTTGTGCTGTTTGCCGAATTGAAGCGGCCTCGAGATATGGCTCACGTGAAACCTTATCGTCTTACGCAACTCGTAAGATGGGTGCGGACGTTGCTTCAATTCATGTAGGGGTCCTGGTGAAAGATCTCCCGCCCTTACCAGTACAGATTGAAAATAACTATCATAAACTTTCATTCTTCCGGTTTCTGCTGTTTGCCGAATTGAAGAGGCCTCGAGATATGGTTCACGTGAAACCTTATCGTCTTACGCAACTCGTAAGATGGGTGCGGATTTTGCTTCAATTCGGTTAAGGGTCCAGGTGAAAGATCTCCCGCCCTTACGCGTACAGCTTCTAAAGAACTACCATAAGCTTTCATTCTTCCGGTTTGTGCTGTTTGCCGAATTGAAGAGGCCTCGAGATATGGTTCACGTGAAACCTTATCGTCTTACGCAAATCGTAAGATGGGGGCGGATTTTGCTTCAATTCGGTTAAAGGTCCAGGTGAAAGATCTCCCGCCCTTACGCGTACAGCTTCTAAAGAACTACCATAAGCTTTCATTCTTCCGGTTTGTGCTGTTTGCCGAATTGAAGAGGCCTCGAGATATGGTTCACGTGAAACCTTATCGTCTTACGCAAATCGTAAGATGGGGGCGGATTTTGCTTCAATTCGGTTAAAGGTCCTGGTGAAAGATCTCCCGCCCTTACTCGTACAGATTCAAAATAACTACCATAAACTTTCATTCTTCCGGTTTGTGCTGTTTGCCGAATTGAAGCGGCCTCGAGATATTGTTCACGTGAAACCTTATCGTCTTACGCAACTCGTAGGATGGGTGCGGACTTTGCTTCAATTCGGTTAGGGGTCCTGGTGAAAGATGTCCCGTCCTTACTCGTACAGATTCAAAATAACTACCATAAACTTTCGTTCTTCCGGTTTGTGCTGTTTGCCGAATTGAAGCGGCCTCGAGATATGGTTCACGTGAAACCTTATCGTCTTACGCAACTCGTAAGATGGGTGCGGACTTTGCTTCAATTCGGTTAGGGGTCCTGGTGAAAGATCTCCCGTCCTTACTCGTACAGATTCTAAAGAACTACTATAAACTTTCATTCTTCCGGTTTGTCCTGTTTGCCGAATTGAAGAGGCCTCGAGATATGGTTCACGTGAAACCTTATCGTCTTACGCAACTCGTAAGATGGGTGCGGAATTTGCTTCAATTCGGTTAGGGGTCCTGGTGAAAGATCTCCCGCCCTTACTCGTACAGTTTCAAAATAACTACCATAAACTTTCATTCTTCGGGTTTGTGCTGTTTGCCGAATAGAAGCGGCCTTGAAACATGGTTCACGTGAAACCTTATCGTCTTACGCAACTCGTAAAATGGGGGCGGACTTTGCTTCAATTCGGTTAAGGGTCCTGGTGAAAGATCTCCCGCCCTTACTCGTACAGCTTCTAAAGAACTACCATAAGCTTTCATTCTTCCGGTTTGTGCTGTTTGCCGAATTGGAGCTGCCTCGAGATATGGTTCACGTGAAACCTTATCGTCTCACGCAACTCGTAAGATGGGTGCGGACTTTGCTTCAATTCGGTTAAGGGTCCTGGTGAAAGATTTCCCGTCCTTACTCGTACAGATTCAAAATAACTACCATAAACTTTCATTCTTCCGACTTGTGCTCTTCGCCGAATTGAAGCTGCCTCGAGATATGGTTCAGGTGAAACCTTATCGTCTTACGCAACTCGTAAGATGGGTGAGAACGTTGCTTCAATTCGGTTAAGGGTCCTGGTGAAAGATCTCCCGCTCGTGCTCGTACAGATTCTAAAAAACTACCATAAACTTTAATTCTCCCGGTTTGTGCTGTTTGCCGAATTGAAGCGGCCTCGAGATATGGCGCACGTGAAACCTTATCGTCTTACGCAACTCGTAAGATGGGTGCGGACGTTGCTTCAATTCATGTAGGGGTCCTGGTGAAAGATCTCCCGCCCTTACCAGTACAGATTGAAAATAACTATCATAAACTTTCATTCTTCCGGTTTGTGCTGTTTGCCGAATTGAAGAGGCCTCGAGATATGGTTCACGTGAAACCTTATCGTCTTACGCAACTCGTAAGATGGGTGCGGATTTTGCTTCAATTCGGTTAAGGGTCCAGGTGAAAGATCTCCCGCCCTTACGCGTACAGCTTCTAAAGAACTACCATAAGCTTTCATTCTTCCGGTTTGTGCTGTTTGCCGAATTGAAGAGGCCTCGAGATATGGTTCACGTGAAACCTTATCGTCTTACGCAAATCGTAAGATGGGGGCGGATTTTGCTTCAATTCGGTTAAAGGTCCTGGTGAAAGATCTCCCGCCCTTACTCGTACAGATTCTAAAGAACTACCATAAGCTTACATTCTTCCGGTTTGTGCTGTTTGCCGAATTGAAGCGGCCTCGAAACATGGTTCACGTGAAACCTTATCGTCTTACGCAACTCGTAAGATGGGTGCGGAATTTGCTTCAATTCGGTTAGGGGTCCTGGTGAAAGATCTCCCGCCCTTACTCGTACAGTTTCAAAATAACTACCATAAGCTTTCATTCTTCCGGTTTGTGCTGTTTGCCGAATTGGAGCTGCCTCGAGATATGGTTCACGTGAAACCTTATCGTCTCACGCAACTCGTAAGATGGGTGCGGACTTTGCTTCAATTCGGTTAAGGGTCCTGGTGAAAGATTTCCCGTCCTTACTCGTACAGATTCAAAATAACTACCATAAACTTTCATTCTTCCGACTTGTGCTGTTCGCCGAATTGAAGCTGCCTCGAGATATGGTTCAGGTGAAACCTTATCGTCTTACGCAACTCGTAAGATGGGTGAGAACGTTGCTTCAATTCGGTTAAGGGTCCTGGTGAAAGATCTCCCGCTCGTGCTCGTACAGATTCTAAAAAACTACCATAAACTTTAATTCTCCCGGTTTGTGCTGTTTGCCGAATTGAAGCGGCCTCGAGATATGGCTCACGTGAAACCTTATCGTCTTACGCAACTCGTAAGATGGGTGCGGACGTTGCTTCAATTCATGTAGGGGTCCTGGTGAAAGATCTCCCGCCCTTACCAGTACAGATTGAAAATAACTATCATAAACTTTCATTCTTCCGGTTTGTGCTGTTTGCCGAATTGAAGAGGCCTCGAGATATGGTTCACGTGAAACCTTATCGTCTTACGCAACTCGTAAGATGGGTGCGGATTTTGCTTCAATTCGGTTAAGGGTCCAGGTGAAAGATCTCCCGCCCTTACGCGTACAGCTTCTAAAGAACTACCATAAGCTTTCATTCTTCCGGTTTGTGCTGTTTGCCGAATTGAAGAGGCCTCGAGATATGGTTCACGTGAAACCTTATCGTCTTACGCAAATCGTAAGATGGGGGCGGATTTTGCTTCAATTCGGTTAAAGGTCCTGGTGAAAGATCTCCCGCCCTTACTCGTACAGATTCTAAAGAACTACCATAAGCTTACATTCTTCCGGTTTGTGCTGTTTGCCGAATTGAAGCGGCCTCGAAACATGGTTCACGTCAAACCTTATGGTCTTACGCAACTCGTAAGATGGGGGCGGACTTTGCTTCAATTCGGTTAAAGGTCCTGGTGAAAGATCTCCCGCCCTTACTCGTACAGATTCAAAATAACTACCATAAACTTTCATTCTTCCGGTTTGTGCTGTTTGCCGAATTGAAGCGGCCTCGAGATATTGTTCACGTGAAACCTTATCGTCTTACGCAACTCGTAGGATGGGTGCGGACTTTGCTTCAATTCGGTTAGGGGTCCTGGTGAAAGATCTCCCGCCCTTACGCGTACAGCTTCTAAAGAACTACCATAAACTTTCATTCTTCCGGTTTGTGCTGTTTGCCGAATTGAAGCTGCCTCGGGATATAGTTCACGTGAAACCTTATCGTCTTACGCAACTCGTACCATGGGTGAGAACGTTGCTTCAATTCGGTTAAGGGTCCTGGTGAAAGATCTGCCGCCCTTACTCGTACAGATTCTAAAGAACTACCATAAACTTTCATTCTTCCGGATTGTGCTGTTTGCCGAATTGAAGCGGCCTCGAAACATGGTTCACGTGAAACCTTATCGTCTTACACAACTCGTAAGATGGGTGCGGACTTTGCTTCAATTCGGTTAGGGGTCCTGGTGAAAGATCTCCCGCCCTTACGCGTACAGCTTCTAAAGAACTACCATAAACTTTCATTCTTCCGGTTTGTGCTGTTTGCCGAATTAAAGCGGCCTCGAAACATGGTTCACGTGAAACCTTATGGTCTTACGCAAATCGTAAGATAGGGGCGGATTTTGCTTCAATTCGGTTAAAGGTCCTGGTGAAAGATCTCCCGCCCTTACTCGTACAGATTCTAAAGAACTACCATAAGCTTACATTCTTCCGGTTTGTGCTGTTTGCCGAATTGAAGCGGCCTCGAAACATGGTTCACGTGAAACCTTATGGTCTTATGCAACTCGTAAGATGGGGGCGGACTTTGCTTCAATTCGGTTAAAGGTCCTGGTGAAAGATCTCCCGCCCTTATGCGTACAGCTTCTAAAGAACTACCATAAGCTTTTATTCTTCCGGTTTGTGCTGTTTGCCGAATTGAAGCTGCCTCGAGATATGGTTCACGTGAAACCTTATCGTCTTACGCAACTCGTACCATGGGTGAGAACGTTGCTTCAATTCGGTTAAGGGTCCTGGTGAAAGATCTGCCGCCCTTACTCGTACAGATTCTAAAGAACTACCATAAACTTTCATTCTTCCGGATTGTGCTGTTTGCCGAATTGAAGCGGCCTCGAAACATGGTTCACGTGAAACCTTATCGTCTTACACAACTCGTAAGATGGGTGCGGACTTTGCTTCAATTCGGTTAGGGGTCCTGGTGAAAGATCTCCCGCCCTTACGCGTACAGCTTCTAAAGAACTACCATAAACTTTCATTCTTCCGGTTTGTGCTGTTTGCCGAATTAAAGCGGCCTCGAAACATGGTTCACGTGAAACCTTATGGTCTTACGCAAATCGTAAGATGGGGGCGGATTTTGCTTCAATTCGGTTAAAGGTCCTGGTGAAAGATCTCCCGCCCTTACTCGTACAGATTCTAAAGAACTACCATAAGCTTACATTCTTCCGGTTTGTGCTGTTTGCCGAATTGAAGCGGCCTCGAACCATGGTTCACGTGAAACCTTATGGTCTTACGCAACTCGTAAGATGGGGGCGGACTTTGCTTCAATTCGGTTAAAGGTCCTGGTGAAAGATCTCCCGCCCTTATGCGTACAGCTTCTAAAGAACTACCATAAGCTTTTATTCTTCCGGTTTGTGCTGTTTGCCGAATTGAAGCTGCCTCGAGATATGGTTCACGTGAAACCTTATCGTCTCACGCAACTCGTAAGATGGGTGCGGACTTTGCTTCAATTCGGTTAAGGGTCCTGGTGAAAGATTTCCCGTCCTTACTCGTACAGATTCAAAATAACTACCATAAACTTTCATTCTTCCGACTTGTGCTCTTCGCCGAATTGAAGCTGCCTCGAGATATGGTTCAGGTGAAACCTTATCGTCTTACGCAACTCGTAAGATGGGTGAGAACGTTGCTTCAATTCGGTTAAGGGTCCTGGTGAAAGATCTCCCGCTCGTGCTCGTACAGATTCTAAAAAACTACCATAAACTTTAATTCTCCCGGTTTGTGCTGTTTGCCGAATTGAAGCGGCCTCGAGATATGGCGCACGTGAAACCTTATCGTCTTACGCAACTCGTAAGATGGGTGCGGACGTTGCTTCAATTCATGTAGGGGTCCTGGTGAAAGATCTCCCGCCCTTACCAGTACAGATTGAAAATAACTATCATAAACTTTCATTCTTCCGGTTTGTGCTGTTTGCCGAATTGAAGAGGCCTCGAGATATGGTTCACGTGAAACCTTATCGTCTTACGCAACTCGTAAGATGGGTGCGGATTTTGCTTCAATTCGGTTAAGGGTCCAGGTGAAAGATCTCCCGCCCTTACGCGTACAGCTTCTAAAGAACTACCATAAGCTTTCATTCTTCCGGTTTGTGCTGTTTGCCGAATTGAAGAGGCCTCGAGATATGGTTCACGTGAAACCTTATCGTCTTACGCAAATCGTAAGATGGGGGCGGATTTTGCTTCAATTCGGTTAAAGGTCCTGGTGAAAGATCTCCCGCCCTTACTCGTACAGATTCTAAAGAACTACCATAAGCTTACATTCTTCCGGTTTGTGCTGTTTGCCGAATTGAAGCGGCCTCGAAACATGGTTCACGTGAAACCTTATCGTCTTACGCAACTCGTAAGATGGGTGCGGAATTTGCTTCAATTCGGTTAGGGGTCCTGGTGAAAGATCTCCCGCCCTTACTCGTACAGTTTCAAAATAACTACCATAAGCTTTCATTCTTCCGGTTTGTGCTGTTTGCCGAATTGGAGCTGCCTCGAGATATGGTTCACGTGAAACCTTATCGTCTCACGCAACTCGTAAGATGGGTGCGGACTTTGCTTCAATTCGGTTAAGGGTCCTGGTGAAAGATTTCCCGTCCTTACTCGTACAGATTCAAAATAACTACCATAAACTTTCATTCTTCCGACTTGTGCTGTTCGCCGAATTGAAGCTGCCTCGAGATATGGTTCAGGTGAAACCTTATCGTCTTACGCAACTCGTAAGATGGGTGAGAACGTTGCTTCAATTCGGTTAAGGGTCCTGGTGAAAGATCTCCCGCTCGTGCTCGTACAGATTCTAAAAAACTACCATAAACTTTAATTCTCCCGGTTTGTGCTGTTTGCCGAATTGAAGCGGCCTCGAGATATGGCTCACGTGAAACCTTATCGTCTTACGCAACTCGTAAGATGGGTGCGGACGTTGCTTCAATTCATGTAGGGGTCCTGGTGAAAGATCTCCCGCCCTTACCAGTACAGATTGAAAATAACTATCATAAACTTTCATTCTTCCGGTTTGTGCTGTTTGCCGAATTGAAGAGGCCTCGAGATATGGTTCACGTGAAACCTTATCGTCTTACGCAACTCGTAAGATGGGTGCGGATTTTGCTTCAATTCGGTTAAGGGTCCAGGTGAAAGATCTCCCGCCCTTACGCGTACAGCTTCTAAAGAACTACCATAAGCTTTCATTCTTCCGGTTTGTGCTGTTTGCCGAATTGAAGAGGCCTCGAGATATGGTTCACGTGAAACCTTATCGTCTTACGCAAATCGTAAGATGGGGGCGGATTTTGCTTCAATTCGGTTAAAGGTCCTGGTGAAAGATCTCCCGCCCTTACTCGTACAGATTCTAAAGAACTACCATAAGCTTACATTCTTCCGGTTTGTGCTGTTTGCCGAATTGAAGCGGCCTCGAAACATGGTTCACGTCAAACCTTATGGTCTTACGCAACTCGTAAGATGGGGGCGGACTTTGCTTCAATTCGGTTAAAGGTCCTGGTGAAAGATCTCCCGCCCTTACTCGTACAGATTCAAAATAACTACCATAAACTTTCATTCTTCCGGTTTGTGCTGTTTGCCGAATTGAAGCGGCCTCGAGATATTGTTCACGTGAAACCTTATCGTCTTACGCAACTCGTAGGATGGGTGCGGACTTTGCTTCAATTCGGTTAGGGGTCCTGGTGAAAGATCTCCCGCCCTTACGCGTACAGCTTCTAAAGAACTACCATAAACTTTCATTCTTCCGGTTTGTGCTGTTTGCCGAATTGAAGCTGCCTCGGGATATAGTTCACGTGAAACCTTATCGTCTTACGCAACTCGTACCATGGGTGAGAACGTTGCTTCAATTCGGTTAAGGGTCCTGGTGAAAGATCTGCCGCCCTTACTCGTACAGATTCTAAAGAACTACCATAAACTTTCATTCTTCCGGATTGTGCTGTTTGCCGAATTGAAGCGGCCTCGAAACATGGTTCACGTGAAACCTTATCGTCTTACACAACTCGTAAGATGGGTGCGGACGTTGCTTCAATTCATGTAGGGGTCCTGGTGAAAGATCTCCCGCCCTTACCAGTACAGATTGAAAATAACTATCATAAACTTTCATTCTTCCGGTTTGTGCTGTTTGCCGAATTGAAGAGGCCTCGAGATATGGTTCACGTGAAACCTTATCGTCTTACGCAACTCGTAAGATGGGTGCGGATTTTGCTTCAATTCGGTTAAGGGTCCAGGTGAAAGATCTCCCGCCCTTACGCGTACAGCTTCTAAAGAACTACCATAAGCTTTCATTCTTCCGGTTTGTGCTGTTTGCCGAATTGAAGAGGCCTCGAGATATGGTTCACGTGAAACCTTATCGTCTTACGCAAATCGTAAGATGGGGGCGGATTTTGCTTCAATTCGGTTAAAGGTCCTGGTGAAAGATCTCCCGCCCTTACTCGTACAGATTCTAAAGAACTACCATAAGCTTACATTCTTCCGGTTTGTGCTGTTTGCCGAATTGAAGCGGCCTCGAAACATGGTTCACGTCAAACCTTATGGTCTTACGCAACTCGTAAGATGGGGGCGGACTTTGCTTCAATTCGGTTAAAGGTCCTGGTGAAAGATCTCCCGCCCTTACTCGTACAGATTCAAAATAACTACCATAAACTTTCATTCTTCCGGTTTGTGCTGTTTGCCGAATTGAAGCGGCCTCGAGATATTGTTCACGTGAAACCTTATCGTCTTACGCAACTCGTAGGATGGGTGCGGACTTTGCTTCAATTCGGTTAGGGGTCCTGGTGAAAGATCTCCCGCCCTTACGCGTACAGCTTCTAAAGAACTACCATAAACTTTCATTCTTCCGGTTTGTGCTGTTTGCCGAATTGAAGCTGCCTCGGGATATAGTTCACGTGAAACCTTATCGTCTTACGCAACTCGTACCATGGGTGAGAACGTTGCTTCAATTCGGTTAAGGGTCCTGGTGAAAGATCTGCCGCCCTTACTCGTACAGATTCTAAAGAACTACCATAAACTTTCATTCTTCCGGATTGTGCTGTTTGCCGAATTGAAGCGGCCTCGAAACATGGTTCACGTGAAACCTTATCGTCTTACACAACTCGTAAGATGGGTGCGGACTTTGCTTCAATTCGGTTAGGGGTCCTGGTGAAAGATCTCCCGCCCTTACGCGTACAGCTTCTAAAGAACTACCATAAACTTTCATTCTTCCGGTTTGTGCTGTTTGCCGAATTAAAGCGGCCTCGAAACATGGTTCACGTGAAACCTTATGGTCTTACGCAAATCGTAAGATAGGGGCGGATTTTGCTTCAATTCGGTTAAAGGTCCTGGTGAAAGATCTCCCGCCCTTACTCGTACAGATTCTAAAGAACTACCATAAGCTTACATTCTTCCGGTTTGTGCTGTTTGCCGAATTGAAGCGGCCTCGAAACATGGTTCACGTGAAACCTTATGGTCTTATGCAACTCGTAAGATGGGGGCGGACTTTGCTTCAATTCGGTTAAAGGTCCTGGTGAAAGATCTCCCGCCCTTATGCGTACAGCTTCTAAAGAACTACCATAAGCTTTTATTCTTCCGGTTTGTGCTGTTTGCCGAATTGAAGCTGCCTCGAGATATGGTTCACGTGAAACCTTATCGTCTTACGCAACTCGTACCATGGGTGAGAACGTTGCTTCAATTCGGTTAAGGGTCCTGGTGAAAGATCTGCCGCCCTTACTCGTACAGATTCTAAAGAACTACCATAAACTTTCATTCTTCCGGATTGTGCTGTTTGCCGAATTGAAGCGGCCTCGAAACATGGTTCACGTGAAACCTTATCGTCTTACACAACTCGTAAGATGGGTGCGGACTTTGCTTCAATTCGGTTAGGGGTCCTGGTGAAAGATCTCCCGCCCTTACGCGTACAGCTTCTAAAGAACTACCATAAACTTTCATTCTTCCGGTTTGTGCTGTTTGCCGAATTAAAGCGGCCTCGAAACATGGTTCACGTGAAACCTTATGGTCTTACGCAAATCGTAAGATGGGGGCGGATTTTGCTTCAATTCGGTTAAAGGTCCTGGTGAAAGATCTCCCGCCCTTACTCGTACAGATTCTAAAGAACTACCATAAGCTTACATTCTTCCGGTTTGTGCTGTTTGCCGAATTGAAGCGGCCTCGAACCATGGTTCACGTGAAACCTTATGGTCTTACGCAACTCGTAAGATGGGGGCGGACTTTGCTTCAATTCGGTTAAAGGTCCTGGTGAAAGATCTCCCGCCCTTATGCGTACAGCTTCTAAAGAACTACCATAAGCTTTTATTCTTCCGGTTTGTGCTGTTTGCCGAATTGAAGCTGCCTCGAGATATGGTTCACGTGAAACCTTATCGTCTTACACAACTCGTAAGATGGGGGCGGACTTTGCTTCAATTCGGTTAAGGGTCCTGGTGAAAGATCTCCCGCCCTTACTGGTACAGATTCAAAATAACTACCATAAACTTTCATTCTTCCGGTTTGTGCTGTTTGCCAAATCGAAGCGGCCTCGAGATATGGTTCAGGTGAAACCTTATCGTCTTACGCAACTCGTAAGATGGGTGAGAACGTTGCTTCAATTCATGTAGGGGTCCTGGTGAAAGATCTCCCGCCCTTACCCGTACAGATTGAAAATAACTATCATAAACTTTCATTCTTCCGGTTTGTGCTGTTTGCCGAATTGAAGAGGCCTCGAGATATGGTTCACGTGAAACCTTATCGTCTTACGCAACTCGTAAGATGGGGGCGGACTTTGCTTCAATTCGGTTAAGGGTCCAGGTGAAAGATCTCCCGCCCTTACGCGTACAGTTTCTAAAGAACTACCATAAGCTTTCATTCTTCTGGTTTGTGCTGTTTGCCGAATTCAAGCTGCCTCGAGATATAGTTCACGTGAAACCTTATCGTCTTACGCAACTCAAACCATGGGTGAGAACGTTGCTTCGATTCGGTTAAGGGTCCTGGTGAAAGATCTGCCGCCCTTACTCGTACAGATTCTAAAGAACTACCATAAACTTTCATTCTTCCGGTTTGTGCTGTTTGCCGAATTGAAGCGGCCTCGAAACATGGTTCACGTGAAACCTTATCGTCTTACGCAACTCGTAAGATGGGGGCGGACTTTGCTTCAATTCGGTTAAGGGTCCTGGTGAAAGATCTCCCGCCCTTACGCGTACAGCTTCTAAAGAACTACCATAAGCTTTCATTCTTCCGGTTTGTGCTGTTGGCCGAATTGAAGCTGCCTCGAGATATAGTTCACGTGAAACCTTATCGTCTTACGCAACTCGTACCATGGGTGAGAACGTTGCTTCAATTCGGTTAAGGGTCCTGGTGAAAGATCTGCCGCCCTTACTCGTACAGATTCTAAAGAACTACCATAAACTTTCATTCTTCCGGCTTGTGCTGTTCGCCGAATTGAAGCTGCCTCGAGATATGGTTCACGTGAAACCTTATCGTCTTACGCAACTCGTACCATGGGTGAGAACGTTGCTTCAATTCGGTTAAGGGTCCTGGTGAAAGATCTCCCGCCCTTACTGGTACAGATTCAAAATAACTACCATAAACTTTCATTCTTCCGGTTTGTGCTGTTTGCCGAATTGAAGCGGTCTCGAGATATGGTTCACGTGAAACCTTATCGTCTTACGCAACTCGTAAGATGGGTGCGGACTTTGCTTCAATTCGGTTAAGGGTCCAGGTGAAAGATCTCCGGCCCTTACTCGTACAGTTTCAAAATAACTACCATAAACTTTCATTCTTCGGGTTTGTGCTGTTTGCCGAATAGAAGCGGCCTTGAAACATGGTTTACGTGAAACCTTATCGTCTTACGCAACTCGTAAGATGGGGGCGGACTTTGATTCAATTCGGTTAAGGGTCCTGGTGAAAGATCTCCCGCCCTTACTCGTACAGCTTCTAAAGAACTACCATAAGCTTTCATTCTTCCGGTTTGTGCTGTTTGCCGAATTGAAGCGGCCTCGAAACATGGTTCACGTGAAACCTTATGGTCTTACGCAACTCGTAAGATGGGGGCGGACTTTGCTTCAATTCGGTTAAAGGTCCTGGTGAAAGATCTCCCGCCCTTATGCGTACAGCTTCTAAAGAACTACCATAAGCTTTTATTCTTCCGGTTTGTGCTGTTTGCCGAATTGAAGCTTCCTCGAGATATGGTTCACGTGAAACCTTATCGTCTTACGCAACTCGTAAGATGGGGGCGGACTTTGCTTCAATTCGGTTAAGGGTCCTGGTGAAAGATCTCCCGCCCTTACTGGTACAGATTCAAAATAACTACCATAAACTTTCATTCTTCCGGTTTGTGCTGTTTGCCAAATTGAAGCGGTCTCGAGATATGGTTCACGTGAAACCTTATCGTCTTACGCAACTCGTAAGATGGGTGCGGACTTTGCTTCAATTCGGTTAAGGGTCCAGGTGAAAGATCTCCGGCCCTTACTCGTACAGTTTCAAAATAACTACCATAAACTTTCATTCTTCGGGTTTGTGCTGTTTGCCGAATAGAAGCGGCCTTGAAACATGGTTTACGTGAAACCTTATCGTCTTACGCAACTCGTAAGATGGGGGCGGACTTTGATTCAATTCGGTTAAGGGTCCTGGTGAAAGATCTCCCGCCCTTACTCGTACAGCTTCTAAAGAACTACCATAAGCTTTCATTCTTCCGGTTTGTGCTGTTTGCCGAATTGAAGAGGCCTCGAGATATGGTTCACGTGAAACCTTATCGTCTTACGCAACTCAAACCATGGGTGAGAACGTTGCTTCGATTCGGTTAAGGGTCCTGGTGAAAGATCTGCCGCCCTTACTCGTACAGATTCTAAAGAACTACCATAAACTTTCATTCTTCCGGTTTGTGCTGTTTGCCGAATTGAAGCGGCCTCGAAACATGGTTCACGTGAAACCTTATCGTCTTACGCAACTCGTAAGATGGGGGCGGACTTTGCTTCAATTCGGTTAAGGGTCCTGGTGAAAGATCTCCCGCCCTTACGCGTACAGTTTCTAAAGAACTACCATAAGCTTTCATTCTTCCGGTTTGTGCTGTTGGCCGAATTGAAGCTGCCTCGAGATATAGTTCACGTGAAACCTTATCGTCTTACGCAACTCGTACCATGGGTGAGAACGTTGCTTCAATTCGGTTAAGGGTCCTGGTGAAAGATCTGCCGCCCTTACTCGTACAGATTCTAAAGAACTACCATAAACTTTCATTCTTCCGGCTTGTGCTGTTCGCCGAATTGAAGCTGCCTCGAGATATGGTTCACGTGAAACCTTATCGTCTTACGCAACTCGTACCATGGGTGAGAACGTTGCTTCAATTCGGTTAAGGGTCCTGGTGAAAGATCTCCCGCCCTTACTGGTACAGATTCAAAATAACTACCATAAACTTTCATTCTTCCGGTTTGTGCTGTTTGCCAAATTGAAGCGGTCTCGAGATATGGTTCACGTGAAACCTTATCGTCTTACGCAACTCGTAAGATGGGTGCGGACTTTGCTTCAATTCGGTTAAGGGTCCAGGTGAAAGATCTCCGGCCCTTACTCGTACAGTTTCAAAATAACTACCATAAACTTTCATTCTTCGGGTTTGTGCTGTTTGCCGAATAGAAGCGGCCTTGAAACATGGTTTACGTGAAACCTTATCGTCTTACGCAACTCGTAAGATGGGGGCGGACTTTGATTCAATTCGGTTAAGGGTCCTGGTGAAAGATCTCCCGCCCTTACTCGTACAGCTTCTAAAGAACTACCATAAGCTTTCATTCTTCCGGTTTGTGCTGTTTGCCGAATTGAAGAGGCCTCGAGATATGGTTCACGTGAAACCTTATCGTCTTACGCAACTCGTAAGATGGGTGCGGACTTTGCTTCAATTTGGTTAGGGGTCCTGGTGAAAGATCTCCCGTCCTTACTCGTACAGATTCTAAAGAACTACCATAAACTTTCATTTTTCCGGTTTGTGCTGTTTGCCAAATCGAAGCGGCCTCGAGATATGGTTCAGGTGAAACCTTATCGTCTTACGCAACTCGTAAGATGGGTGAGAACGTTGCTTCAATTCATGTAGGGGTCCTGGTGAAAGATCTCCCGCCCTTACCCGTACAGATTGAAAATAACTATCATAAACTTTCATTCTTCCGGTTTGTGCTGTTTGCCGAATTGAAGAGGCCTCGAGATATGGTTCACGTGAAACCTTATCGTCTTACGCAACTCGTAAGATGGGGGCGGACTTTGCTTCAATTCGGTTAAGGGTCCTGGTGAAAGATCTCCCGCCCGTGCTCGTACAGATTCTAAAAAACTACCATAAACTTTAATTCTTCCGGTTTGTGCTGTTTGCCGAATTGAAGAGGCCTCGAGATATGGTTCACGTGAAACCTTATCGTCTTACGCAACTCGTAAGATGGGTGCGGATTTTGCTTCAATTCGGTTAAGGGTCCAGGTGAAAGATCTCCCGCCCTTACGCGTACAGCTTCTAAAGAACTACCATAAGCTTTCATTCTTCCGGTTTGTGCTGTTTGCCGAATTGAAGCGGCCACGATATATGGCTCACGTGAAACCTTATCGTCTTACGCAACTCGTAAGATGGGTGCGGACGTTCCTTCAATTCATGTAGGGGTCCTGGTGAAAGATCTCCCGCCCTTACCCGTACAGATTGAAAATAACTATCATAAACTTTCATTCTTCCGGTTTGTGCTGTTTGCCGAATTGAAGAGGCCTCGAGATATGGTTCACGTGAAACCTTATCGTCTTACGCAACTCGTAAGATGGGTGCGGATTTTGCTTCAATTCGGTTAAGGGTCCAGGTGAAAGATCTCCCGCCCTTACGCGTACAGCTTCTAAAGAACTACCATAAGCTTTCATTCTTCCGGTTTGTGCTGTTTGCCGAATTGAAGAGGCCTCGAGATATGGTTAACGTGAAACCTTATCGTCTTACGCAAATCGTAAGATGGGGGCGGATTTTGCTTCAATTCGGTTAAAGGTCCTGGTGAAAGATCTCCCGCCCTTACTCGTACAGATTCAAAATAACTACCATAAACTTTCATTCTTCCGGTTTGTGCTGTTTGCCGAATTGAAGCGGCCTCGAGATATTGTTCACGTGAAACCTTATCGTCTTACGCAACTCGTAGGATGGGTGCGGACTTTGCTTCAATTCGGTTAGGGGTCCTGGTGAAAGATGTCCCGTCCTTACTCGTACAGATTCAAAATAACTACCATAAACTTTCGTTCTTCCGGTTTGTGCTGTTTGCCGAATTGAAGCGGCCTCGAGATATGGTTCACGTGAAACCTTATCGTCTTACGCAACTCGTAAGATGGGTGCGGACTTTGCTTCAATTCGGTTAGGGGTCCTGGTGAAAGATCTCCCGTCCTTACTCGTACAGATTCTAAAGAACTACTATAAACTTTCATTCTTCCGGTTTGTCCTGTTTGCCGAATTGAAGAGGCCTCGAGATATGGTTCACGTGAAACCTTATCGTCTTACGCAACTCGTAAGATGGGTGCGGAATTTGCTTCAATTCGGTTAGGGGTCCTGGTGAAAGATCTCCCGCCCTTACTCGTACAGTTTCAAAATAACTACCATAAACTTTCATTCTTCGGGTTTGTGCTGTTTGCCGAATAGAAGCGGCCTTGAAACATGGTTCACGTGAAACCTTATCGTCTTACGCAACTCGTAAAATGGGGGCGGACTTTGCTTCAATTCGGTTAAGGGTCCTGGTGAAAGATCTCCCGCCCTTACTCGTACAGCTTCTAAAGAACTACCATAAGCTTTCATTCTTCCGGTTTGTGCTGTTTGCCGAATTGGAGCTGCCTCGAGATATGGTTCACGTGAAACCTTATCGTCTCACGCAACTCGTAAGATGGGTGCGGACTTTGCTTCAATTCGGTTAAGGGTCCTGGTGAAAGATTTCCCGTCCTTACTCGTACAGATTCAAAATAACTACCATAAACTTTCATTCTTCCGACTTGTGCTGTTCGCCGAATTGAAGCTGCCTCGAGATATGGTTCAGGTGAAACCTTATCGTCTTACGCAACTCGTAAGATGGGTGAGAACGTTGCTTCAATTCGGTTAAGGGTCCTGGTGAAAGATCTCCCGCTCGTGCTCGTACAGATTCTAAAAAACTACCATAAACTTTAATTCTCCCGGTTTGTGCTGTTTGCCGAATTGAAGCGGCCTCGAGATATGGCTCACGTGAAACCTTATCGTCTTACGCAACTCGTAAGATGGGTGCGGACGTTGCTTCAATTCATGTAGGGGTCCTGGTGAAAGATCTCCCGCCCTTACCAGTACAGATTGAAAATAACTATCATAAACTTTCATTCTTCCGGTTTCTGCTGTTTGCCGAATTGAAGAGGCCTCGAGATATGGTTCACGTGAAACCTTATCGTCTTACGCAACTCGTAAGATGGGTGCGGATTTTGCTTCAATTCGGTTAAGGGTCCAGGTGAAAGATCTCCCGCCCTTACGCGTACAGCTTCTAAAGAACTACCATAAGCTTTCATTCTTCCGGTTTGTGCTGTTTGCCGAATTGAAGAGGCCTCGAGATATGGTTCACGTGAAACCTTATCGTCTTACGCAAATCGTAAGATGGGGGCGGATTTTGCTTCAATTCGGTTAAAGGTCCAGGTGAAAGATCTCCCGCCCTTACGCGTACAGCTTCTAAAGAACTACCATAAGCTTTCATTCTTCCGGTTTGTGCTGTTTGCCGAATTGAAGAGGCCTCGAGATATGGTTCACGTGAAACCTTATCGTCTTACGCAAATCGTAAGATGGGGGCGGATTTTGCTTCAATTCGGTTAAAGGTCCTGGTGAAAGATCTCCCGCCCTTACTCGTACAGATTCAAAATAACTACCATAAACTTTCATTCTTCCGGTTTGTGCTGTTTGCCGAATTGAAGCGGCCTCGAGATATTGTTCACGTGAAACCTTATCGTCTTACGCAACTCGTAGGATGGGTGCGGACTTTGCTTCAATTCGGTTAGGGGTCCTGGTGAAAGATGTCCCGTCCTTACTCGTACAGATTCAAAATAACTACCATAAACTTTCGTTCTTCCGGTTTGTGCTGTTTGCCGAATTGAAGCGGCCTCGAGATATGGTTCACGTGAAACCTTATCGTCTTACGCAACTCGTAAGATGGGTGCGGATTTTGCTTCAATTCGGTTAAGGGTCCAGGTGAAAGATCTCCCGCCCTTACGCGTACAGCTTCTAAAGAACTACCATAAGCTTTCATTCTTCCGGTTTGTGCTGTTTGCCGAATTGAAGAGGCCTCGAGATATGGTTCACGTGAAACCTTATCGTCTTACGCAAATCGTAAGATGGGGGCGGATTTTGCTTCAATTCGGTTAAAGGTCCAGGTGAAAGATCTCCCGCCCTTACGCGTACAGCTTCTAAAGAACTACCATAAGCTTTCATTCTTCCGGTTTGTGCTGTTTGCCGAATTGAAGAGGCCTCGAGATATGGTTCACGTGAAACCTTATCGTCTTACGCAAATCGTAAGATGGGGGCGGATTTTGCTTCAATTCGGTTAAAGGTCCTGGTGAAAGATCTCCCGCCCTTACTCGTACAGATTCAAAATAACTACCATAAACTTTCATTCTTCCGGTTTGTGCTGTTTGCCGAATTGAAGCGGCCTCGAGATATTGTTCACGTGAAACCTTATCGTCTTACGCAACTCGTAGGATGGGTGCGGACTTTGCTTCAATTCGGTTAGGGGTCCTGGTGAAAGATGTCCCGTCCTTACTCGTACAGATTCAAAATAACTACCATAAACTTTCGTTCTTCCGGTTTGTGCTGTTTGCCGAATTGAAGCGGCCTCGAGATATGGTTCACGTGAAACCTTATCGTCTTACGCAACTCGTAAGATGGGTGAGAACGTTGCTTCAATTCGGTTAAGGGTCCTGGTGAAAGATCTCCCGCTCGTGCTCGTACAGATTCTAAAAAACTACCATAAACTTTAATTCTCCCGGTTTGTGCTGTTTGCCGAATTGAAGCGGCCTCGAGATATGGCTCACGTGAAACCTTATCGTCTTACGCAACTCGTAAGATGGGTGCGGACGTTGCTTCAATTCATGTAGGGGTCCTGGTGAAAGATCTCCCGCCCTTACCAGTACAGATTGAAAATAACTATCATAAACTTTCATTCTTCCGGTTTCTGCTGTTTGCCGAATTGAAGAGGCCTCGAGATATGGTTCACGTGAAACCTTATCGTCTTACGCAACTCGTAAGATGGGTGCGGATTTTGCTTCAATTCGGTTAAGGGTCCAGGTGAAAGATCTCCCGCCCTTACGCGTACAGCTTCTAAAGAACTACCATAAGCTTTCATTCTTCCGGTTTGTGCTGTTTGCCGAATTGAAGAGGCCTCGAGATATGGTTCACGTGAAACCTTATCGTCTTACGCAAATCGTAAGATGGGGGCGGATTTTGCTTCAATTCGGTTAAAGGTCCAGGTGAAAGATCTCCCGCCCTTACGCGTACAGCTTCTAAAGAACTACCATAAGCTTTCATTCTTCCGGTTTGTGCTGTTTGCCGAATTGAAGAGGCCTCGAGATATGGTTCACGTGAAACCTTATCGTCTTACGCAAATCGTAAGATGGGGGCGGATTTTGCTTCAATTCGGTTAAAGGTCCTGGTGAAAGATCTCCCGCCCTTACTCGTACAGATTCAAAATAACTACCATAAACTTTCATTCTTCCGGTTTGTGCTGTTTGCCGAATTGAAGCGGCCTCGAGATATTGTTCACGTGAAACCTTATCGTCTTACGCAACTCGTAGGATGGGTGCGGACTTTGCTTCAATTCGGTTAGGGGTCCTGGTGAAAGATGTCCCGTCCTTACTCGTACAGATTCAAAATAACTACCATAAACTTTCGTTCTTCCGGTTTGTGCTGTTTGCCGAATTGAAGCGGCCTCGAGATATGGTTCACGTGAAACCTTATCGTCTTACGCAACTCGTAAGATGGGTGCGGATTTTGCTTCAATTCGGTTAAGGGTCCAGGTGAAAGATCTCCCGCCCTTACGCGTACAGCTTCTAAAGAACTACCATAAGCTTTCATTCTTCCGGTTTGTGCTGTTTGCCGAATTGAAGAGGCCTCGAGATATGGTTCACGTGAAACCTTATCGTCTTACGCAAATCGTAAGATGGGGGCGGATTTTGCTTCAATTCGGTTAAAGGTCCAGGTGAAAGATCTCCCGCCCTTACGCGTACAGCTTCTAAAGAACTACCATAAGCTTTCATTCTTCCGGTTTGTGCTGTTTGCCGAATTGAAGAGGCCTCGAGATATGGTTCACGTGAAACCTTATCGTCTTACGCAAATCGTAAGATGGGGGCGGATTTTGCTTCAATTCGGTTAAAGGTCCTGGTGAAAGATCTCCCGCCCTTACTCGTACAGATTCAAAATAACTACCATAAACTTTCATTCTTCCGGTTTGTGCTGTTTGCCGAATTGAAGCGGCCTCGAGATATTGTTCACGTGAAACCTTATCGTCTTACGCAACTCGTAGGATGGGTGCGGACTTTGCTTCAATTCGGTTAGGGGTCCTGGTGAAAGATGTCCCGTCCTTACTCGTACAGATTCAAAATAACTACCATAAACTTTCGTTCTTCCGGTTTGTGCTGTTTGCCGAATTGAAGCGGCCTCGAGATATGGTTCACGTGAAACCTTATCGTCTTACGCAACTCGTAAGATGGGTGCGGACTTTGCTTCAATTCGGTTAGGGGTCCTGGTGAAAGATCTCCCGTCCTTACTCGTACAGATTCTAAAGAACTACTATAAACTTTCATTCTTCCGGTTTGTCCTGTTTGCCGAATTGAAGAGGCCTCGAGATATGGTTCACGTGAAACCTTATCGTCTTACGCAACTCGTAGGATGGGTGCGGACTTTGCTTCAATTCGGTTAGGGGTCCTGGTGAAAGATGTCCCGTCCTTACTCGTACAGATTCAAAATAACTACCATAAACTTTCGTTCTTCCGGTTTGTGCTGTTTGCCGAATTGAAGCGGCCTCGAGATATGGTTCACGTGAAACCTTATCGTCTTACGCAACTCGTAAGATGGGTGCGGACTTTGCTTCAATTCGGTTAGGGGTCCTGGTGAAAGATCTCCCGTCCTTACTCGTACAGATTCTAAAGAACTACTATAAACTTTCATTCTTCCGGTTTGTCCTGTTTGCCGAATTGAAGAGGCCTCGAGATATGGTTCACGTGAAACCTTATCGTCTTACGCAACTCGTAAGATGGGTGCGGAATTTGCTTCAATTCGGTTAGGGGTCCTGGTGAAAGATCTCCCGCCCTTACTCGTACAGTTTCAAAATAACTACCATAAACTTTCATTCTTCGGGTTTGTGCTGTTTGCCGAATAGAAGCGGCCTTGAAACATGGTTCACGTGAAACCTTATCGTCTTACGCAACTCGTAAAATGGGGGCGGACTTTGCTTCAATTCGGTTAAGGGTCCTGGTGAAAGATCTCCCGCCCTTACTCGTACAGCTTCTAAAGAACTACCATAAGCTTTCATTCTTCCGGTTTGTGCTGTTTGCCGAATTGGAGCTGCCTCGAGATATGGTTCACGTGAAACCTTATCGTCTCACGCAACTCGTAAGATGGGTGCGGACTTTGCTTCAATTCGGTTAAGGGTCCTGGTGAAAGATTTCCCGTCCTTACTCGTACAGATTCAAAATAACTACCATAAACTTTCATTCTTCCGACTTGTGCTGTTCGCCGAATTGAAGCTGCCTCGAGATATGGTTCAGGTGAAACCTTATCGTCTTACGCAACTCGTAAGATGGGTGAGAACGTTGCTTCAATTCGGTTAAGGGTCCTGGTGAAAGATCTCCCGCTCGTGCTCGTACAGATTCTAAAAAACTACCATAAACTTTAATTCTCCCGGTTTGTGCTGTTTGCCGAATTGAAGCGGCCTCGAGATATGGCTCACGTGAAACCTTATCGTCTTACGCAACTCGTAAGATGGGTGCGGACGTTGCTTCAATTCATGTAGGGGTCCTGGTGAAAGATCTCCCGCCCTTACCAGTACAGATTGAAAATAACTATCATAAACTTTCATTCTTCCGGTTTCTGCTGTTTGCCGAATTGAAGAGGCCTCGAGATATGGTTCACGTGAAACCTTATCGTCTTACGCAACTCGTAAGATGGGTGCGGATTTTGCTTCAATTCGGTTAAGGGTCCAGGTGAAAGATCTCCCGCCCTTACGCGTACAGCTTCTAAAGAACTACCATAAGCTTTCATTCTTCCGGTTTGTGCTGTTTGCCGAATTGAAGAGGCCTCGAGATATGGTTCACGTGAAACCTTATCGTCTTACGCAAATCGTAAGATGGGGGCGGATTTTGCTTCAATTCGGTTAAAGGTCCAGGTGAAAGATCTCCCGCCCTTACTCGTACAGATTCAAAATAACTACCATAAACTTTCATTCTTCCGGTTTGTGCTGTTTGCCGAATTGAAGCGGCCTCGAGATATTGTTCACGTGAAACCTTATCGTCTTACGCAACTCGTAGGATGGGTGCGGACTTTGCTTCAATTCGGTTAGGGGTCCTGGTGAAAGATGTCCCGTCCTTACTCGTACAGATTCAAAATAACTACCATAAACTTTCGTTCTTCCGGTTTGTGCTGTTTGCCGAATTGAAGCGGCCTCGAGATATGGTTCACGTGAAACCTTATCGTCTTACGCAACTCGTAAGATGGGTGCGGACTTTGCTTCAATTCGGTTAGGGGTCCTGGTGAAAGATCTCCCGTCCTTACTCGTACAGATTCTAAAGAACTACTATAAACTTTCATTCTTCCGGTTTGTCCTGTTTGCCGAATTGAAGAGGCCTCGAGATATGGTTCACGTGAAACCTTATCGTCTTACGCAACTCGTAAGATGGGTGCGGAATTTGCTTCAATTCGGTTAGGGGTCCTGGTGAAAGATCTCCCGCCCTTACTCGTACAGTTTCAAAATAACTACCATAAACTTTCATTCTTCGGGTTTGTGCTGTTTGCCGAATAGAAGCGGCCTTGAAACATGGTTCACGTGAAACCTTATCGTCTTACGCAACTCGTAAAATGGGGGCGGACTTTGCTTCAATTCGGTTAAGGGTCCTGGTGAAAGATCTCCCGCCCTTACTCGTACAGCTTCTAAAGAACTACCATAAGCTTTCATTCTTCCGGTTTGTGCTGTTTGCCGAATTGGAGCTGCCTCGAGATATGGTTCACGTGAAACCTTATCGTCTCACGCAACTCGTAAGATGGGTGCGGACTTTGCTTCAATTCGGTTAAGGGTCCTGGTGAAAGATTTCCCGTCCTTACTCGTACAGATTCAAAATAACTACCATAAACTTTCATTCTTCCGACTTGTGCTCTTCGCCGAATTGAAGCTGCCTCGAGATATGGTTCAGGTGAAACCTTATCGTCTTACGCAACTCGTAAGATGGGTGAGAACGTTGCTTCAATTCGGTTAAGGGTCCTGGTGAAAGATCTCCCGCTCGTGCTCGTACAGATTCTAAAAAACTACCATAAACTTTAATTCTCCCGGTTTGTGCTGTTTGCCGAATTGAAGCGGCCTCGAGATATGGCTCACGTGAAACCTTATCGTCTTACGCAACTCGTAAGATGGGTGCGGACGTTGCTTCAATTCATGTAGGGGTCCTGGTGAAAGATCTCCCGCCCTTACCAGTACAGATTGAAAATAACTATCATAAACTTTCATTCTTCCGGTTTGTGCTGTTTGCCGAATTGAAGAGGCCTCGAGATATGGTTCACGTGAAACCCTATCGTCTTACGCAACTCGTAAGATGGGTGCGGATTTTGCTTCAATTCGGTTAAGGGTCCAGGTGAAAGATCTCCCGCCCTTACGCGTACAGCTTCTAAAGAACTACCATAAGCTTTCATTCTTCCGGTTTGTGCTGTTTGCCGAATTGAAGAGGCCTCGAGATATGGTTCACGTGAAACCTTATCGTCTTACGCAAATCGTAACATGGGGGCGGATTTTGCTTCAATTCGGTTAAAGGTCCTGGTGAAAGATCTCCCGCCCTTACTCGTACAGATTCTAAAGAACTACCATAAGCTTACATTCTTCCGGTTTGTGCTGTTTGCCGAATTGAAGCGGCCTCGAAACATGGTTCACGTGAAACCTTATCGTCTTACGCAACTCGTAAGATGGGTGCGGAATTTGCTTCAATTCGGTTAGGGGTCCTGGTGAAAGATCTCCCGCCCTTACTCGTACAGTTTCAAAATAACTACCATAAGCTTTCATTCTTCCGGTTTGTGCTGTTTGCCGAATTGGAGCTGCCTCGAGATATGGTTCACGTGAAACCTTATCGTCTCACGCAACTCGTAAGATGGGTGCGGACTTTGCTTCAATTCGGTTAAGGGTCCTGGTGAAAGATTTCCCGTCCTTACTCGTACAGATTCAAAATAACTACCATAAACTTTCATTCTTCCGACTTGTGCTGTTCGCCGAATTGAAGCTGCCTCGAGATATGGTTCAGGTGAAACCTTATCGTCTTACGCAACTCGTAAGATGGGTGAGAACGTTGCTTCAATTCGGTTAAGGGTCCTGGTGAAAGATCTCCCGCTCGTGCTCGTACAGATTCTAAAAAACTACCATAAACTTTAATTCTCCCGGTTTGTGCTGTTTGCCGAATTGAAGCGGCCTCGAGATATGGCTCACGTGAAACCTTATCGTCTTACGCAACTCGTAAGATGGGTGCGGACGTTGCTTCAATTCATGTAGGGGTCCTGGTGAAAGATCTCCCGCCCTTACCAGTACAGATTGAAAATAACTATCATAAACTTTCATTCTTCCGGTTTGTGCTGTTTGCCGAATTGAAGAGGCCTCGAGATATGGTTCACGTGAAACCTTATCGTCTTACGCAACTCGTAAGATGGGTGCGGATTTTGCTTCAATTCGGTTAAGGGTCCAGGTGAAAGATCTCCCGCCCTTACGCGTACAGCTTCTAAAGAACTACCATAAGCTTTCATTCTTCCGGTTTGTGCTGTTTGCCGAATTGAAGAGGCCTCGAGATATGGTTCACGTGAAACCTTATCGTCTTACGCAAATCGTAAGATGGGGGCGGATTTTGCTTCAATTCGGTTAAAGGTCCTGGTGAAAGATCTCCCGCCCTTACTCGTACAGATTCTAAAGAACTACCATAAGCTTACATTCTTCCGGTTTGTGCTGTTTGCCGAATTGAAGCGGCCTCGAAACATGGTTCACGTCAAACCTTATGGTCTTACGCAACTCGTAAGATGGGGGCGGACTTTGCTTCAATTCGGTTAAAGGTCCTGGTGAAAGATCTCCCGCCCTTACTCGTACAGATTCAAAATAACTACCATAAACTTTCATTCTTCCGGTTTGTGCTGTTTGCCGAATTGAAGCGGCCTCGAGATATTGTTCACGTGAAACCTTATCGTCTTACGCAACTCGTAGGATGGGTGCGGACTTTGCTTCAATTCGGTTAGGGGCCCTGGTGAAAGATCTCCCGCCCTTACGCGTACAGCTTCTAAAGAACTACCATAAACTTTCATTCTTCCGGTTTGTGCTGTTTGCCGAATTGAAGCTGCCTCGGGATATAGTTCACGTGAAACCTTATCGTCTTACGCAAATCGTAAGATGGGGGCGGATTTTGCTTCAATTCGGTTAAAGGTCCTGGTGAAAGATCTCCCGCCCTTACTCGTACAGATTCTAAAGAACTACCATAAACTTTCATTCTTCCGGTTTGTCCTGTTTGGCGAATTGAAGCTGCTTCAAGATATAGTTCACGTGAAACCTTATCGTCTTACGCAACTCGTACCATGGGTGAGAACGTTGCTTCAATTCGGTTAAGGGTCCTGGTGAAAGATCTGCCGCCCTTACTCGTACAGATTCTAAAGAACTACCATAAACTTTCATTCTTCCGGATTGTGCTGTTTGCCGAATTGAAGCGGCCTCGAAACATGGTTCACGTGAAACCTTATCGTCTTACACAACTCGTAAGATGGGTGCGGACTTTGCTTCAATTCGGTTAGGGGTCCTGGTGAAAGATCTCCCGCCCTTACGCGTACAGCTTCTAAAGAACTACCATAAACTTTCATTCTTCCGGTTTGTGCTGTTTGCCGAATTAAAGCGGCCTCGAAACATGGTTCACGTGAAACCTTATGGTCTTACGCAAATCGTAAGATAGGGGCGGATTTTGCTTCAATTCGGTTAAAGGTCCTGGTGAAAGATCTCCCGCCCTTACTCGTACAGATTCTAAAGAACTACCATAAGCTTACATTCTTCCGGTTTGTGCTGTTTGCCGAATTGAAGCGGCCTCGGAACATGGTTCACGTGAAACCTTATGGTCTTATGCAACTCGTAAGATGGGGGCGGACTTTGCTTCAATTCGGTTAAAGGTCCTGGTGAAAGATCTCCCGCCCTTATGCGTACAGCTTCTAAAGAACTACCATAAGCTTTTATTCTTCCGGTTTGTGCTGTTTGCCGAATTGAAGCGGCCTCGAGATATTGTTCACGTGAAACCTTATCGTCTTACGCAACTCGTAGGATGGGTGCGGACTTTGCTTCAATTCGGTTAGGGGTCCTGGTGAAAGATGTCCCGTCCTTACTCGTACAGATTCAAAATAACTACCATAAACTTTCGTTCTTCCGGTTTGTGCTGTTTGCCGAATTGAAGCGGCCTCGAGATATGGTTCACGTGAAACCTTATCGTCTTACGCAACTCGTAAGATGGGTGCGGACTTTGCTTCAATTCGGTTAGGGGTCCTGGTGAAAGATCTCCCGTCCTTACTCGTACAGATTCTAAAGAACTACTATAAACTTTCATTCTTCCGGTTTGTCCTGTTTGCCGAATTGAAGAGGCCTCGAGATATGGTTCACGTGAAACCTTATCGTCTTACGCAACTCGTAAGATGGGTGCGGAATTTGCTTCAATTCGGTTAGGGGTCCTGGTGAAAGATCTCCCGCCCTTACTCGTACAGTTTCAAAATAACTACCATAAACTTTCATTCTTCGGGTTTGTGCTGTTTGCCGAATAGAAGCGGCCTTGAAACATGGTTCACGTGAAACCTTGTCGTCTTACGCAACTCGTAAAATGGGGGCGGACTTTGCTTCAATTCGGTTAAGGGTCCTGGTGAAAGATCTCCCGCCCTTACTCGTACAGCTTCTAAAGAACTACCATAAGCTTTCATTCTTCCGGTTTGTGCTGTTTGCCGAATTGGAGCTGCCTCGAGATATGGTTCACGTGAAACCTTATCGTCTCACGCAACTCGTAAGATGGGTGCGGACTTTGCTTCAATTCGGTTAAGGGTCCTGGTGAAAGATTTCCCGTCCTTACTCGTACAGATTCAAAATAACTACCATAAACTTTCATTCTTCCGACTTGTGCTGTTCGCCGAATTGAAGCTGCCTCGAGATATGGTTCAGGTGAAACCTTATCGTCTTACGCAACTCGTAAGATGGGTGAGAACGTTGCTTCAATTCGGTTAAGGGTCCTGGTGAAAGATCTCCCGCTCGTGCTCGTACAGATTCTAAAAAACTACCATAAACTTTAATTCTCCCGGTTTGTGCTGTTTGCCGAATTGAAGCGGCCTCGAGATATGGCTCACGTGAAACCTTATCGTCTTACGCAACTCGTAAGATGGGTGCGGACGTTGCTTCAATTCATGTAGGGGTCCTGGTGAAAGATCTCCCGCCCTTACCAGTACAGATTGAAAATAACTATCATAAACTTTCATTCTTCCGGTTTCTGCTGTTTGCCGAATTGAAGAGGCCTCGAGATATGGTTCACGTGAAACCTTATCGTCTTACGCAACTCGTAAGATGGGTGCGGATTTTGCTTCAATTCGGTTAAGGGTCCAGGTGAAAGATCTCCCGCCCTTACGCGTACAGCTTCTAAAGAACTACCATAAGCTTTCATTCTTCCGGTTTGTGCTGTTTGCCGAATTGAAGAGGCCTCGAGATATGGTTCACGTGAAACCTTATCGTCTTACGCAAATCGTAAGATGGGGGCGGATTTTGCTTCAATTCGGTTAAAGGTCCAGGTGAAAGATCTCCCGCCCTTACGCGTACAGCTTCTAAAGAACTACCATAAGCTTTCATTCTTCCGGTTTGTGCTGTTTGCCGAATTGAAGAGGCCTCGAGATATGGTTCACGTGAAACCTTATCGTCTTACGCAAATCGTAAGATGGGGGCGGATTTTGCTTCAATTCGGTTAAAGGTCCTGGTGAAAGATCTCCCGCCCTTACTCGTACAGATTCAAAATAACTACCATAAACTTTCATTCTTCCGGTTTGTGCTGTTTGCCGAATTGAAGCGGCCTCGAGATATTGTTCACGTGAAACCTTATCGTCTTACGCAACTCGTAGGATGGGTGCGGACTTTGCTTCAATTCGGTTAGGGGTCCTGGTGAAAGATGTCCCGTCCTTACTCGTACAGATTCAAAATAACTACCATAAACTTTCGTTCTTCCGGTTTGTGCTGTTTGCCGAATTGAAGCGGCCTCGAGATATGGTTCACGTGAAACCTTATCGTCTTACGCAACTCGTAAGATGGGTGCGGACTTTGCTTCAATTCGGTTAGGGGTCCTGGTGAAAGATCTCCCGTCCTTACTCGTACAGATTCTAAAGAACTACTATAAACTTTCATTCTTCCGGTTTGTCCTGTTTGCCGAATTGAAGAGGCCTCGAGATATGGTTCACGTGAAACCTTATCGTCTTACGCAACTCGTAAGATGGGTGCGGAATTTGCTTCAATTCGGTTAGGGGTCCTGGTGAAAGATCTCCCGCCCTTACTCGTACAGTTTCAAAATAACTACCATAAACTTTCATTCTTCGGGTTTGTGCTGTTTGCCGAATAGAAGCGGCCTTGAAACATGGTTCACGTGAAACCTTATCGTCTTACGCAACTCGTAAAATGGGGGCGGACTTTGCTTCAATTCGGTTAAGGGTCCTGGTGAAAGATCTCCCGCCCTTACTCGTACAGCTTCTAAAGAACTACCATAAGCTTTCATTCTTCCGGTTTGTGCTGTTTGCCGAATTGGAGCTGCCTCGAGATATGGTTCACGTGAAACCTTATCGTCTCACGCAACTCGTAAGATGGGTGCGGACTTTGCTTCAATTCGGTTAAGGGTCCTGGTGAAAGATTTCCCGTCCTTACTCGTACAGATTCAAAATAACTACCATAAACTTTCATTCTTCCGACTTGTGCTCTTCGCCGAATTGAAGCTGCCTCGAGATATGGTTCAGGTGAAACCTTATCGTCTTACGCAACTCGTAAGATGGGTGAGAACGTTGCTTCAATTCGGTTAAGGGTCCTGGTGAAAGATCTCCCGCTCGTGCTCGTACAGATTCTAAAAAACTACCATAAACTTTAATTCTCCCGGTTTGTGCTGTTTGCCGAATTGAAGCGGCCTCGAGATATGGCTCACGTGAAACCTTATCGTCTTACGCAACTCGTAAGATGGGTGCGGACGTTGCTTCAATTCATGTAGGGGTCCTGGTGAAAGATCTCCCGCCCTTACCAGTACAGATTGAAAATAACTATCATAAACTTTCATTCTTCCGGTTTGTGCTGTTTGCCGAATTGAAGAGGCCTCGAGATATGGTTCACGTGAAACCCTATCGTCTTACGCAACTCGTAAGATGGGTGCGGATTTTGCTTCAATTCGGTTAAGGGTCCAGGTGAAAGATCTCCCGCCCTTACGCGTACAGCTTCTAAAGAACTACCATAAGCTTTCATTCTTCCGGTTTGTGCTGTTTGCCGAATTGAAGAGGCCTCGAGATATGGTTCACGTGAAACCTTATCGTCTTACGCAAATCGTAACATGGGGGCGGATTTTGCTTCAATTCGGTTAAAGGTCCTGGTGAAAGATCTCCCGCCCTTACTCGTACAGATTCTAAAGAACTACCATAAGCTTACATTCTTCCGGTTTGTGCTGTTTGCCGAATTGAAGCGGCCTCGAAACATGGTTCACGTGAAACCTTATCGTCTTACGCAACTCGTAAGATGGGTGCGGAATTTGCTTCAATTCGGTTAGGGGTCCTGGTGAAAGATCTCCCGCCCTTACTCGTACAGTTTCAAAATAACTACCATAAGCTTTCATTCTTCCGGTTTGTGCTGTTTGCCGAATTGGAGCTGCCTCGAGATATGGTTCACGTGAAACCTTATCGTCTCACGCAACTCGTAAGATGGGTGCGGACTTTGCTTCAATTCGGTTAAGGGTCCTGGTGAAAGATTTCCCGTCCTTACTCGTACAGATTCAAAATAACTACCATAAACTTTCATTCTTCCGACTTGTGCTGTTCGCCGAATTGAAGCTGCCTCGAGATATGGTTCAGGTGAAACCTTATCGTCTTACGCAACTCGTAAGATGGGTGAGAACGTTGCTTCAATTCGGTTAAGGGTCCTGGTGAAAGATCTCCCGCTCGTGCTCGTACAGATTCTAAAAAACTACCATAAACTTTAATTCTCCCGGTTTGTGCTGTTTGCCGAATTGAAGCGGCCTCGAGATATGGCTCACGTGAAACCTTATCGTCTTACGCAACTCGTAAGATGGGTGCGGACGTTGCTTCAATTCATGTAGGGGTCCTGGTGAAAGATCTCCCGCCCTTACCAGTACAGATTGAAAATAACTATCATAAACTTTCATTCTTCCGGTTTGTGCTGTTTGCCGAATTGAAGAGGCCTCGAGATATGGTTCACGTGAAACCTTATCGTCTTACGCAACTCGTAAGATGGGTGCGGATTTTGCTTCAATTCGGTTAAGGGTCCAGGTGAAAGATCTCCCGCCCTTACGCGTACAGCTTCTAAAGAACTACCATAAGCTTTCATTCTTCCGGTTTGTGCTGTTTGCCGAATTGAAGAGGCCTCGAGATATGGTTCACGTGAAACCTTATCGTCTTACGCAAATCGTAAGATGGGGGCGGATTTTGCTTCAATTCGGTTAAAGGTCCTGGTGAAAGATCTCCCGCCCTTACTCGTACAGATTCTAAAGAACTACCATAAGCTTACATTCTTCCGGTTTGTGCTGTTTGCCGAATTGAAGCGGCCTCGAAACATGGTTCACGTCAAACCTTATGGTCTTACGCAACTCGTAAGATGGGGGCGGACTTTGCTTCAATTCGGTTAAAGGTCCTGGTGAAAGATCTCCCGCCCTTACTCGTACAGATTCAAAATAACTACCATAAACTTTCATTCTTCCGGTTTGTGCTGTTTGCCGAATTGAAGCGGCCTCGAGATATTGTTCACGTGAAACCTTATCGTCTTACGCAACTCGTAGGATGGGTGCGGACTTTGCTTCAATTCGGTTAGGGGCCCTGGTGAAAGATCTCCCGCCCTTACGCGTACAGCTTCTAAAGAACTACCATAAACTTTCATTCTTCCGGTTTGTGCTGTTTGCCGAATTGAAGCTGCCTCGGGATATAGTTCACGTGAAACCTTATCGTCTTACGCAAATCGTAAGATGGGGGCGGATTTTGCTTCAATTCGGTTAAAGGTCCTGGTGAAAGATCTCCCGCCCTTACTCGTACAGATTCTAAAGAACTACCATAAACTTTCATTCTTCCGGTTTGTCCTGTTTGGCGAATTGAAGCTGCTTCAAGATATAGTTCACGTGAAACCTTATCGTCTTACGCAACTCGTACCATGGGTGAGAACGTTGCTTCAATTCGGTTAAGGGTCCTGGTGAAAGATCTGCCGCCCTTACTCGTACAGATTCTAAAGAACTACCATAAACTTTCATTCTTCCGGATTGTGCTGTTTGCCGAATTGAAGCGGCCTCGAAACATGGTTCACGTGAAACCTTATCGTCTTACACAACTCGTAAGATGGGTGCGGACTTTGCTTCAATTCGGTTAGGGGTCCTGGTGAAAGATCTCCCGCCCTTACGCGTACAGCTTCTAAAGAACTACCATAAACTTTCATTCTTCCGGTTTGTGCTGTTTGCCGAATTAAAGCGGCCTCGAAACATGGTTCACGTGAAACCTTATGGTCTTACGCAAATCGTAAGATAGGGGCGGATTTTGCTTCAATTCGGTTAAAGGTCCTGGTGAAAGATCTCCCGCCCTTACTCGTACAGATTCTAAAGAACTACCATAAGCTTACATTCTTCCGGTTTGTGCTGTTTGCCGAATTGAAGCGGCCTCGGAACATGGTTCACGTGAAACCTTATGGTCTTATGCAACTCGTAAGATGGGGGCGGACTTTGCTTCAATTCGGTTAAAGGTCCTGGTGAAAGATCTCCCGCCCTTATGCGTACAGCTTCTAAAGAACTACCATAAGCTTTTATTCTTCCGGTTTGTGCTGTTTGCCGAATTGAAGCGGCCTCGAGATATTGTTCACGTGAAACCTTATCGTCTTACGCAACTCGTAGGATGGGTGCGGACTTTGCTTCAATTCGGTTAGGGGTCCTGGTGAAAGATGTCCCGTCCTTACTCGTACAGATTCAAAATAACTACCATAAACTTTCGTTCTTCCGGTTTGTGCTGTTTGCCGAATTGAAGCGGCCTCGAGATATGGTTCACGTGAAACCTTATCGTCTTACGCAACTCGTAAGATGGGTGCGGACTTTGCTTCAATTCGGTTAGGGGTCCTGGTGAAAGATCTCCCGTCCTTACTCGTACAGATTCTAAAGAACTACTATAAACTTTCATTCTTCCGGTTTGTCCTGTTTGCCGAATTGAAGAGGCCTCGAGATATGGTTCACGTGAAACCTTATCGTCTTACGCAACTCGTAAGATGGGTGCGGAATTTGCTTCAATTCGGTTAGGGGTCCTGGTGAAAGATCTCCCGCCCTTACTCGTACAGTTTCAAAATAACTACCATAAACTTTCATTCTTCGGGTTTGTGCTGTTTGCCGAATAGAAGCGGCCTTGAAACATGGTTCACGTGAAACCTTATCGTCTTACGCAACTCGTAAAATGGGGGCGGACTTTGCTTCAATTCGGTTAAGGGTCCTGGTGAAAGATCTCCCGCCCTTACTCGTACAGCTTCTAAAGAACTACCATAAGCTTTCATTCTTCCGGTTTGTGCTGTTTGCCGAATTGGAGCTGCCTCGAGATATGGTTCACGTGAAACCTTATCGTCTCACGCAACTCGTAAGATGGGTGCGGACTTTGCTTCAATTCGGTTAAGGGTCCTGGTGAAAGATTTCCCGTCCTTACTCGTACAGATTCAAAATAACTACCATAAACTTTCATTCTTCCGACTTGTGCTCTTCGCCGAATTGAAGCTGCCTCGAGATATGGTTCAGGTGAAACCTTATCGTCTTACGCAACTCGTAAGATGGGTGAGAACGTTGCTTCAATTCGGTTAAGGGTCCTGGTGAAAGATCTCCCGCTCGTGCTCGTACAGATTCTAAAAAACTACCATAAACTTTAATTCTCCCGGTTTGTGCTGTTTGCCGAATTGAAGCGGCCTCGAGATATGGCTCACGTGAAACCTTATCGTCTTACGCAACTCGTAAGATGGGTGCGGACGTTGCTTCAATTCATGTAGGGGTCCTGGTGAAAGATCTCCCGCCCTTACCAGTACAGATTGAAAATAACTATCATAAACTTTCATTCTTCCGGTTTGTGCTGTTTGCCGAATTGAAGAGGCCTCGAGATATGGTTCACGTGAAACCTTATCGTCTTACGCAACTCGTAAGATGGGTGCGGATTTTGCTTCAATTCGGTTAAGGGTCCAGGTGAAAGATCTCCCGCCCTTACGCGTACAGCTTCTAAAGAACTACCATAAGCTTTCATTCTTCCGGTTTGTGCTGTTTGCCGAATTGAAGAGGCCTCGAGATATGGTTCACGTGAAACCTTATCGTCTTACGCAAATCGTAAGATGGGGGCGGATTTTGCTTCAATTCGGTTAAAGGTCCTGGTGAAAGATCTCCCGCCCTTACTCGTACAGATTCTAAAGAACTACCATAAGCTTACATTCTTCCGGTTTGTGCTGTTTGCCGAATTGAAGCGGCCTCGAAACATGGTTCACGTCAAACCTTATGGTCTTACGCAACTCGTAAGATGGGGGCGGACTTTGCTTCAATTCGGTTAAAGGTCCTGGTGAAAGATCTCCCGCCCTTACTCGTACAGATTCAAAATAACTACCATAAACTTTCATTCTTCCGGTTTGTGCTGTTTGCCGAATTGAAGCGGCCTCGAGATATTGTTCACGTGAAACCTTATCGTCTTACGCAACTCGTAGGATGGGTGCGGACTTTGCTTCAATTCGGTTAGGGGTCCTGGTGAAAGATCTCCCGCCCTTACGCGTACAGCTTCTAAAGAACTACCATAAACTTTCATTCTTCCGGTTTGTGCTGTTTGCCGAATTGAAGCTGCCTCGGGATATAGTTCACGTGAAACCTTATCGTCTTACGCAACTCGTACCATGGGTGAGAACGTTGCTTCAATTCGGTTAAGGGTCCTGGTGAAAGATCTGCCGCCCTTACTCGTACAGATTCTAAAGAACTACCATAAACTTTCATTCTTCCGGATTGTGCTGTTTGCCGAATTGAAGCGGCCTCGAAACATGGTTCACGTGAAACCTTATCGTCTTACACAACTCGTAAGATGGGTGCGGACTTTGCTTCAATTCGGTTAGGGGTCCTGGTGAAAGATCTCCCGCCCTTACGCGTACAGCTTCTAAAGAACTACCATAAACTTTCATTCTTCCGGTTTGTGCTGTTTGCCGAATTAAAGCGGCCTCGAAACATGGTTCACGTGAAACCTTATGGTCTTACGCAAATCGTAAGATAGGGGCGGATTTTGCTTCAATTCGGTTAAAGGTCCTGGTGAAAGATCTCCCGCCCTTACTCGTACAGATTCTAAAGAACTACCATAAGCTTACATTCTTCCGGTTTGTGCTGTTTGCCGAATTGAAGCGGCCTCGAAACATGGTTCACGTGAAACCTTATGGTCTTATGCAACTCGTAAGATGGGGGCGGACTTTGCTTCAATTCGGTTAAAGGTCCTGGTGAAAGATCTCCCGCCCTTATGCGTACAGCTTCTAAAGAACTACCATAAGCTTTTATTCTTCCGGTTTGTGCTGTTTGCCGAATTGAAGCTGCCTCGAGATATGGTTCACGTGAAACCTTATCGTCTTACGCAACTCGTACCATGGGTGAGAACGTTGCTTCAATTCGGTTAAGGGTCCTGGTGAAAGATCTGCCGCCCTTACTCGTACAGATTCTAAAGAACTACCATAAACTTTCATTCTTCCGGATTGTGCTGTTTGCCGAATTGAAGCGGCCTCGAAACATGGTTCACGTGAAACCTTATCGTCTTACACAACTCGTAAGATGGGTGCGGACTTTGCTTCAATTCGGTTAGGGGTCCTGGTGAAAGATCTCCCGCCCTTACGCGTACAGCTTCTAAAGAACTACCATAAACTTTCATTCTTCCGGTTTGTGCTGTTTGCCGAATTAAAGCGGCCTCGAAACATGGTTCACGTGAAACCTTATGGTCTTACGCAAATCGTAAGATGGGGGCGGATTTTGCTTCAATTCGGTTAAAGGTCCTGGTGAAAGATCTCCCGCCCTTACTCGTACAGATTCTAAAGAACTACCATAAGCTTACATTCTTCCGGTTTGTGCTGTTTGCCGAATTGAAGCGGCCTCGAACCATGGTTCACGTGAAACCTTATGGTCTTACGCAACTCGTAAGATGGGGGCGGACTTTGCTTCAATTCGGTTAAAGGTCCTGGTGAAAGATCTCCCGCCCTTATGCGTACAGCTTCTAAAGAACTACCATAAGCTTTTATTCTTCCGGTTTGTGCTGTTTGCCGAATTGAAGCTGCCTCGAGATATGGTTCACGTGAAACCTTATCGTCTTACACAACTCGTAAGATGGGGGCGGACTTTGCTTCAATTCGGTTAAGGGTCCTGGTGAAAGATCTCCCGCCCTTACTGGTACAGATTCAAAATAACTACCATAAACTTTCATTCTTCCGGTTTGTGCTGTTTGCCAAATCGAAGCGGCCTCGAGATATGGTTCAGGTGAAACCTTATCGTCTTACGCAACTCGTAAGATGGGTGAGAACGTTGCTTCAATTCATGTAGGGGTCCTGGTGAAAGATCTCCCGCCCTTACCCGTACAGATTGAAAATAACTATCATAAACTTTCATTCTTCCGGTTTGTGCTGTTTGCCGAATTGAAGAGGCCTCGAGATATGGTTCACGTGAAACCTTATCGTCTTACGCAACTCGTAAGATGGGGGCGGACTTTGCTTCAATTCGGTTAAGGGTCCAGGTGAAAGATCTCCCGCCCTTACGCGTACAGTTTCTAAAGAACTACCATAAGCTTTCATTCTTCTGGTTTGTGCTGTTTGCCGAATTGAAGCTGCCTCGAGATATAGTTCACGTGAAACCTTATCGTCTTACGCAACTCAAACCATGGGTGAGAACGTTGCTTCGATTCGGTTAAGGGTCCTGGTGAAAGATTTCCCGTCCTTACTCGTACAGATTCAAAATAACTACCATAAACTTTCATTCTTCCGACTTGTGCTGTTCGCCGAATTGAAGCTGCCTCGAGATATGGTTCAGGTGAAACCTTATCGTCTTACGCAACTCGTAAGATGGGTGAGAACGTTGCTTCAATTCGGTTAAGGGTCCTGGTGAAAGATCTCCCGCTCGTGCTCGTACAGATTCTAAAAAACTACCATAAACTTTAATTCTCCCGGTTTGTGCTGTTTGCCGAATTGAAGCGGCCTCGAGATATGGCTCACGTGAAACCTTATCGTCTTACGCAACTCGTAAGATGGGTGCGGACGTTGCTTCAATTCATGTAGGGGTCCTGGTGAAAGATCTCCCGCCCTTACCAGTACAGATTGAAAATAACTATCATAAACTTTCATTCTTCCGGTTTCTGCTGTTTGCCGAATTGAAGAGGCCTCGAGATATGGTTCACGTGAAACCTTATCGTCTTACGCAACTCGTAAGATGGGTGCGGATTTTGCTTCAATTCGGTTAAGGGTCCAGGTGAAAGATCTCCCGCCCTTACGCGTACAGCTTCTAAAGAACTACCATAAGCTTTCATTCTTCCGGTTTGTGCTGTTTGCCGAATTGAAGAGGCCTCGAGATATGGTTCACGTGAAACCTTATCGTCTTACGCAAATCGTAAGATGGGGGCGGATTTTGCTTCAATTCGGTTAAAGGTCCTGGTGAAAGATCTCCCGCCCTTACTCGTACAGATTCTAAAGAACTACCATAAGCTTACATTCTTCCGGTTTGTGCTGTTTGCCGAATTGAAGCGGCCTCGAAACATGGTTCACGTGAAACCTTATGGTCTTACGCAACTCGTAAGATGGGGGCGGACTTTGCTTCAATTCGGTTAAAGGTCCTGGTGAAAGATCTCCCGCCCTTACTCGTACAGATTCAAAATAACTACCATAAACTTTCATTCTTCCGGTTTGTGCTGTTTGCCGAATTGAAGCGGCCTCGAGATATTGTTCACGTGAAACCTTATCGTCTTACGCAACTCGTAGGATGGGTGCGGACTTTGCTTCAATTCGGTTAGGGGTCCTGGTGAAAGATCTCCCGCCCTTACGCGTACAGCTTCTAAAGAACTACCATAAACTTTCATTCTTCCGGTTTGTGCTGTTTGCCGAATTGAAGCTGCCTCGGGATATAGTTCACGTGAAACCTTATCGTCTTACGCAAATCGTAAGATGGGGGCAGATTTTGCTTCAATTCGGTTAAAGGTCCTGGTGAAAGATCTCCCGCCCTTACTCGTACAGATCCTAAAGAACTACCATAAGCTTACATTCTTCCGGTTTGTGCTGTTTGCCGAATTGAAGCGGCCTCGAAACATGGTTCACGTGAAACCTTATGGTCTTACGCAACTCGTAAGATGGGGGCGGACTTTGCTTCAATTCGGTTAAAAGTCCTGGTGAAAGATCTCCCGCCCTTACTCGTACAGATTCAAAATAACTACCATAAACTTTCATTCTTCCGACTTGTGCTGTTCGCCGAATTGAAGCTGCCTCGAGATATGGTTCAGGTGAAACCTTATCGTTTTACGCAACTCGTAAGATGGGTGAGAACGTTGCTTCAATTCGGTTAAGGGTCCTGGTGAAAGATCTCCCGCCCGTGCTCGTACAGATTCTAAAAAACTACCATAAACTTTAATTCTCCCGGTTTGTGCTGTTTGCCGAATTGAAGCGGCCTCGAGATATGGCTCACGTGAAACCTTATCGTCTTACGCAACTCGTAAGATGGGTGCGGACGTTGCTTCAATTCATGTAGGGGTCCTGGTGAAAGATCTCCCGCCCTTACCCGTACAGATTGAAAATAATTGTCATAAACTTTCATTCTTCCGGTTTGTGCTGTTTGCCGAATTGAAGCGGCCTCGAGATATGGTTCACGTGAAACCTTATCGTCTTACGCAACTCGTAAGATGGGTGCGGACTTTGCTTCAATTCGGTTAAGGGTCCAGGTGAAAGATCTCCGGCCCTTACTCGTTCAGTTTCAAAATAACTACCATAAACTTTCATTCTTCGGGTTTGTGCTGTTTGCCGAATAGAAGCGGTCTTGAAACATGGTTTACGTGAAACCTTATCGTCTTACGCAACTCGTAAGATGGGGGCGGACTTTGCTTCAATTCGGTTAAGGGTCCTGGTGAAAGATCTCCCGCCCTTACTCGTACAGCTTCTAAAGAACTACCATAAGCTTTCATTCTTCCGGTTTGTGCTGTTTGCCGAATTGAAGAGGCCTCGAGATATGGTTCACGTGAAACCTTATCGTCTTACGCAACTCGTAAGATGGGTGCGGACTTTGCTTCAATTTAGTTAGGGGTCCTGGTGAAAGATCTCCCGCCCTTACGCGTACAGCTTCTAAAAAACTACCATAAACTTTCATTCTTCCGGTTTGTGCTGTTTGCCGAATTAAAGCGGCCTCGAAACATGGTTCACGTGAAACCTTATGGTCTTACGCAAATCGTAAGATAGGGGCGGATTTTGCTTCAATTCGGTTAAAGGTCCTGGTGAAAGATCTCCCGCCCTTACTCGTACAGATTCTAAAGAACTACCATAAGCTTACATTCTTCCGGTTTGTGCTGTTTGCCGAATTGAAGCGGCCTCGAAACATGGTTCACGTGAAACCTTATGGTCTTACGCAACTCGTAAGATGGGGGCGGACTTTGCTTCAATTCGGTTAAAGGTCCTGGTGAAAGATCTCCCGCCCTTATGCGTACAGCTTCTAAAGAACTACCATAAGCTTTTATTCTACCGGTTTGTGCTGTTTGCCGAATTGAAGCTGCCTCGAGATATGGTTCACGTGAAACCTTATCGTCTTACGCAACTCGTACCATGGGTGAGAACGTTGCTTCAATTCGGTTAAGGGTCCTGGTGAAAGATCTCCCGCCCTTACTCGTACAGATTCTAAAGAACTACCATAAGCTTACATTCTTCCGGTTTGTGCTGTTTGCCGAATTGAAGCGGCCTCGAAACATGGTTCACGTGAAACCTTATGGTCTTACGCAACTCGTAAGATGGGGGCGGACTTTGCTTCAATTCGGTTAAAGGTCCTGGTGAAAGATCTCCCGCCCTTACTCGTACAGATTCAAAATAACTACCATAAACTTTCATTCTTCCGGTTTGTGCTGTTTGCCGAATTGAAGCGGCCTCGAGATATTGTTCACGTGAAACCTTATCGTCTTACGCAACTCGTAGGATGGGTGCGGACTTTGCTTCAATTCGGTTAGGGGTCCTGGTGAAAGATCTCCCGCCCTTACGCGTACAGCTTCTAAAGAACTACCATAAACTTTCATTCTTCCGGTTTGTGCTGTTTGCCGAATTGAAGCTGCCTCGGGATATAGTTCACGTGAAACCTTATCGTCTTACGCAAATCGTAAGATGGGGGCGGATTTTGCTTCAATTCGGTTAAAGGTCCTGGTGAAAGATCTCCCGCCCTTACTCGTACAGATCCTAAAGAACTACCATAAGCTTACATTCTTCCGGTTTGTGCTGTTTGCCGAATTGAAGCGGCCTCGAAACATGGTTCACGTGAAACCTTATGGTCTTACGCAACTCGTAAGATGGGGGCGGACTTTGCTTCAATTCGGTTAAAAGTCCTGGTGAAAGATCTCCCGCCCTTACTCGTACAGATTCAAAATAACTACCATAAACTTTCATTCTTCCGACTTGTGCTGTTCGCCGAATTGAAGCTGCCTCGAGATATGGTTCAGGTGAAACCTTATCGTCTTACACAACTCGTAAGATGGGTGCGGACTTTGCTTCAATTCGGTTAAGGGTCCTGGTGAAAGATCTCCCGCCCTTACGCGTACAGCTTCTAAAGAACTACCATAAGCTTTCATTCTTCCGGTTTGTGCTGTTTGCCGAATTGAAGCTGCCTCGAGATATAGTTCACGTGAAACCTTATCGTCTTACGCAACTCAAACCATGGGTGAGAACGTTGCTTCGATTCGGTTAAGGGTCCTGGTGAAAGATCTGCCGCCCTTACTCGTACAGATTCTAAAGAACTACCATAAACTTTCTTTCTTCCGGCTTGTGCTGTTCGCCGAATTGAAGCTGCCTCGAGATATGGTTCACGTGAAACCTTATCGTCTTACGCAACTCGTACCATGGGTGAGAACGTTGCTTCAATTCGGTTAAGGGTCCTGGTGAAAGATCTCCCGCCCTTACTGGTACAGATTCAAAATAACTACCATAAACTTTCATTCTTCCGGTTTGTGCTGTTTGCCGAATTGAAGCGGCCTCGAAACATGGTTCACGTGAAACCTTATCGTCTTACGCAACTCGTAAGATGGGGGCGGACTTTGCTTCAATTCGGTTAAGGGTCCTGGTGAAAGATCTCCCGCCCTTACGCGTACAGCTTCTAAAGAACTACCATAAGCTTTCATTCTTCCGGCTTGTGCTGTTCGCCCAATTGAAGCTGCCTCGAGATATGGTTCACGTGAAACCTTATCGTCTTACGCAACTCGTACCATGGGTGAGAACGTTGCTTCTGTTACGTCCCGATCAGCAATTTTCACTCCATCTCGGTCAAGGAGAATTTACACCCTCCCTTTACACGTTATTCGGAGATGACGCTTTATCGAGGTTTTGGCCCTGTTTTGAACCTAACCTTTCGGAAAATAATTCGGGATAGGGCCTAGAGTGTATATATTGGTTATTGGACAAATTTTATTCGCGGTTAAAAATTGAAAGTTAATGGATTTTAAGTGATGATTTTAAACTGGACAAGAAAATTCTGGACGCTAGCTCTTTCTATCGTCTGGAATACGATACGCGACTGTTTCTCTCTCTCGCGCGCGTCACTCTCGATGCACGGCTCGCGACGACTCACCAACACACTCACTCACTGTTTTCTCCCGAACTATCCTAATACTTTAACGCACCATGATGAAGCTAGAATATAATTGACTCAAACGAATATCTATTGACCACGAAAATATTTTAACCCTCCAGGTTAACTATCAAATGCTGACAATTGACTATTAACAAATGATTATTGACGAATGAATATTCAGAAGAAATGAAATTTTCAAGATGAAGATGATAACTTTCACGACTTAAGATATGATCTAAATTGGTTTACCTCAGAATGAATGATCGAATGAATCGAATGACGAATGGATTTTCGATATCGAATTGGAACGTCCTTCCCAAATTCCAGATGAATATTCGAGTCAGAATCGAATGATGATGACCGATTTTCCAAATAACGTCCTTCCCAAAATTCCGAATATTCGAATCAGAATCGAATGGTGATGACTGATTTTCCAAATAACGTCCTTCCCAAAATTCCGAATATTCGAATCAGAATCGAATGGTGATGACTGATTTTCGGAGACGAATGTCCTTCCCAGATTTCAACGATGTGGATTGATGATTTTGATGATTAAATGATTTTCAGGAAGAGTATACTTGATTTCGATGGAATGATTCAGAAAGATATGAATTATTTATTGAAATTGTTTAAAATGAATACTGGCTCGAAAATTTTACAAGTTGCTTTACAAATTCCTTGTCAATGGCTCTAAATACAATACAAGATTGAGGTCTGTCAAAAGTTTACGACATCGGTATAAGTAGAAGTCGAGTAGAAGTGCCGAGTGGGCCGCGAGCGCACGAATAAGTAACCTCGGTGCCGGACACCCCCGCGTCACCGCTGTCACACCTGCGCCTCGACTCCCCACTCTCATCACCTGATTCCTTTCTTTGATTGACTAATTAAATATTTCCAATTTCGTAGTTTTACAATAATTTTGACGTCCTAATTTGTTAATACTTAAATTTTATCACGAATTTTATGAACATACAAATTTGAATGAAAGCTGTACGAGCTTTCGTTGCGAAGTTAACAATAGTTGACATAAATGTTTATCTTAATATTTATTGGATTATTTCCCTGAATTTTTATGTGAATAGTTTTTATTTCTCTTCCCGATTTTCCATAATTTTCTGTATTTTTCCATTATTTATATATTCTTATCATGACGATCTGACTTAATGTTTATTTTGCATGCTTGAATTTATTTTATTTTTCCGAAGTTATTGTTAATAATTTTCAAAATACAATGCCGACCCCGTGTATCCGTCCCTTAAACTTCATTTTCCATCCATTTATTTAATTGTTATTTCAACTATGATCCTCCTGGACTATAACGATGATCTATTATTCATCGATATTCACTGTCCAGGAGGTGCTGCACTCTTTTCGTCTGACGGCCGCTCTCGACATCATGCCCATCGTGACACGCGCCGTACAAGCAGGCCCTATGTTCAACAAGTGTGAGACGCGCTCTGCCGATATCCTTATCTGCATTTTTGCGTCTCAGGTTACCGACTCTCCTACGGCTGACTCGCCTTGTACAGTCGCCTCTGTACATCAATCTATGTTTCCTAAAGGCGAATTATTTTTACCAATGGATAATTTTCCATTTGGTTTATTATTTATTTATCGAAACTGCGAGTTCGATAAACTAAATGATGACAATTTGTTAATTTTTGTTTTCAATGATTTAGTAAATGCCGAATTTTAAAATTAAATTGTCATTGAAATTTCTGGAAAAATTCGCAGGACGTAACACCTCCCCCCTTAAACGAGCGTTGCTTCGAAGAACAGCGCTCGACCTCGGTAGAGGCTGAATACCAAAAAAAAAAAAAAAAAAAAAATGTTAAGTCAACTCGTCACAATATTTTTTTTTTTTTTTTTTTTATTAACTATTTATCTTGTAATTTACTCATAATCCCCTACTGGTTTTTATTAAACCAACTATTTTCCCCATTATTTCTAAGTTTTTTTTTTTTTTTTTTTTTTTTCATCATCGCTTTGCATTGAGTATACCAATGCTCTAGCTAAAGAAGAACTGTCTTTGGCTTTGTCCCTCTCGACGGGCCGTCCCCCAAGTGCTATCGCAGACCCTAACTGTAAACATCCTCCGAACTTTTGGTGGACAGCCTATGCCTCTAGCCCTTGTTCCTCATTCTTCGCTCAGTGACACCACGAGTAACATCGTTCCTTCGTGCTTCTCTTCGTACTTTAAAATTTAACGTAAGTATTTATTATTTAATAATTATCTTCCTTCTATTGAACTTTTTCCTCCTCTTTTTCTTTTCTCCTTTTATTAATATATTTTATTAAATTTATATACTTATACTTTTTATTAAATCTATCTATGTATAGTCGTGACGTGGTACGTCACAATATATATATATATATTTATATATAATTTATTTATTTATTTAATTATATATTTTTATTCCTATTTTTATGATTAATTCCCTTCTTTTTTTTTTTTTTTTTTTTCAGAACCAAAAAAAATGTGCCTTCAATTGCCGCAATTGGTTCCACGGTCGTTCCAGCGAGTCCTGCGGCCGTGGATTACCTGGGACCCAACGGTGGTGAGGACTCCCTCAGAAGACCCGAGGTTCGCAAGAATCATGCGACCTCACGAATGGACACCACCGCCTTCCTGCGAAGATTGCTGGGAGTTTTTAGAAGATTGCACCTGCGGCGGAAGGAACTCCCCCATTCTTCGTGATTAAAAAAAAAATTGTTTTCTTATCTCTATTCTTTTGAAAAGAATTTTTGTAATAAAATTCCACTGATATCTTAATTTGTCCTTTCTATGATTATTTTATTTTTATACCTTTCCTGGCCATTGGCCTCCCCTTTGCTCCCCCATTTATTTTAGCTTTCTAGTAGTTTTAAGGTAACAGTGGTTGGAGCCACTAATCTTTATTATTATTATTATTATGTATATATATATATATATATTTTTTTTTTTTTTTTTTTTAATTTTTTTATTTTAATTTTTTTTTTTTTTTTTTTTTTTTTTTTTTTTTTTCTATTTTATTCGGGTAGTACTGTACATTTATTGTACAGTCACCCGCTTTAATGCATGTCTGCGACTCGCCGCGAACGGAGCACGGCGTGACGTCACGTCGCCAGCCGCTCTCGGCTACTCGGCTATTCCCTTTTGTGCGGCTGTTCGCCGTACTCTATCCCTCTCTCTCCATCTATCTCCTTCTCTTTCTTCCCCTCTCATATATATATTGTTACGAATATGTAGCTGACTATTCGTGGAGACACACGGTATTAGTTAGGTTTGACATTAGACGAACGAACGGACGATCGATACGAGATCGATCGTCATATTAGATAGTCTGGACTGAGACGTCTGACCGAACAGACGTGTGACAGTTCATGCTCGGGATATTTAGATGGAATTGTACTAATAATATCCGCCCCCAAACTAAATACGCGCATTATTCATTCGCCCGGCCGTAACATTGGTGTCAGAAGTGGCTGACGTACTTACGCGAGTGTCGTCAAGGAATTTTGGAAGATAATTAGGATGAGCACGAGACGAAGACAGCGAGCTGCTGTATCGGAGGACGTTGAATCACGAGAAAACGAAGACAAAATTGAGAGTCTAGATGACTCTCCCTGTGAACGGTCGTTACAAAATTAGAGTCTAGATGACTCTCGCGGGGACGGATTGAACTGAAAATTGAAGTCTCGATGACTTCTGGTGAAATGAAAATGGAAGAAGAAAGGAAAATTGTGATCTCGATGACACAGTGTAAAATTGGAGAAGAACTCCAAATCGATGAAAGGCGGTTGGATAGATCTACGAAGGATTGACACAGGCAAATAAAAGTTATGTATTTTCGTGTTATCGGGATAGTAATGACTATTATACGGAAAATGTGTGATTCTTCTCTCTCGTGTTAGCGACCAGGGTGTCGATTTGTCGAGTCGTTGTTCGGTTAGATCGAAGTATTCCTATGAGTATATTAGCATTGATAAAGTCTGGAAAGTGTTGAGAATGGCTTGGCTGGAGCTTTTGGACGTCTTTTTGGATTCCCGTTGGGTGAAAAGAGTCCTGGTAAGTTTCCGGAGAATTCTTTTTAGGGGGTAACTGCTGGACCTGAGTGACAGAGTTACAGATCGGGGCACTGTTGGCCGATGAGAGGTTTCGAACAGTGACCGATGATTTGAGGTATAAAAATCTTTCCAGATGAATATTTAGGACGATGTGTCGTGTTATTGTAGAATCGATGGTACATTGATTGAATTTCAAAGTCGATAATGAGAGTGAGATGTGAGAGAGAGAGAATAATCATTAAGATGATATTGTCCCATGTGCAACTAGTATTTGCAGAATGCTACGCGATTTATTTGTGTGTCACAGATCGAATTTGAAGATGCTGTGACATGATGGGAATCCTTCCTGCTCGAATCCTTCCGAATAACCAAAAAGATAAAATTGAAGAAGAATCAAGAAAAAGAAAGAAAAAGAATTATGTACTGAATGAAGTATTTAAGAGATGATTAGAAATAGACTTGACACAAACCGATATAAGACAAGATGGCATTATTCAGATCGGATTTGAAGAACAATGAGTATAGGAAAAAATGTGATTATTTAGCATTGTGAACACCGTTCTTCCCAAGGTTTTTCGGCCATGGTTTTCCTTGTGGACGTGGACGAATGTCGGAACGGTGTAGGTTAACGAATATTGGACAGATTTTAGAATGATGGACCGTGGCACATCATAAGGTGGACTAGGAGTTGCCGGGGCGGCAACTTAGGAGGAGGGGAGTAGTGTTACGAATATGTAGCTGACTATTCGTGGAGACACACGGTATTAGTTAGGTTTGACATTAGACGAACGAACGGACGATCGATACGAGATCGATCGTCATATTAGATAGTCTGGACTGAGACGTCTGACCGAACAGACGTGTGACAGTTCATGCTCGGGATATTTAGATGGAATTGTACTAATAATATCCGCCCCCAAACTAAATACGCGCGTTATTCATTCGCCCGGCCGTAACAATATTCTTTCAAACCGGCGACTGTACTTCATGTATAGTCGCCCAAAAACATAACTTCGTTGGTTGCGACTGTACGTTCATCGTACAGCGCTCTCGGCTGTTCCCTTTTGTGCGGCTGTTCGCCGTACACTAGCCTTCTCTCTGTCTCTCTATATTCTTCTCTTTCATGCGCCGTAGTTGCGAGTACGCATTTAACAGCGTCTCCAGTCGGCTATCTTACTATTCTGTCCGGTAATTTTTCCTTTAATTTCTCCTACTGCCCTAACACTAGTGTTTGCTCATTGGACCATCCCATGCACGAAGGACCAATGGCATTTTCCCTATTATTATTTCCAAATTAAATTCTACTGTTTACTCTATTTCTTTAATTATTTCCGTTAGACATATTAATTTTATAAATTGTAAATTAATTTTTTTTTTTTTTTTTTTTTTTTTTTTTTTTTTAATTTAAGGAAGTCGCGGGTATAAATTCCCCTGCTGGATACTTCCTACTTGAACTCCCTTATTATTACCTCCGACTGTCTGTCTTTCATATTCAACATCATCCTCTGATTCATATTCCTCCTCTGTTCCATATTCCCTTTCTGATTCTACTCTCTTCTCGGACTCCATTTTCTTTTCGGATTCTACTTTCTTTTCTAATTCCATTCTCTTTTCCGATTCTACTTTCCTTTCTAATTCCATTCTCTTTTCTGATTCTACTTTACCCTTCTCTATACTTTCTATTTTATCTACCTTATTTTCATCATTTCCTTTTACTCCCTTTTTTAAATGCAATAAGAGATTTGTTACAGAATCCCATATTGCCCCAATCAAAAATAATGACCATCCATACACGGTGTGCAATGCATATCCGTGTATGAGTGTGTCTATTACTAATTTTACTGCTCTTATAATCATAATTACTCCTATCAGACCTGCACTTATGTTGCCGAATGCAACTAGACTTTCCAACATCCTTCTCCACGCATTCTCCATTAATTTCTGCAATTCCGGTCCATCCAACAATTTGACGAATGAACCACCCTGTGGTACGGTTGGTTTGCCCAACAAACCCCTAGCCACGGTGTTCAGTACCGCAGGTCTCTCGGCTGGAAACATGATGTGCTCTCGAAGCTGCTCCAGTTCCGATGTCGTGTAGATCCCGCTGGTTGCCAATGACTTGGTACTTTTGTAGGTCCATGTAGGCTTGGTGTTCGGTTTCATTTTCTCAGGTGGGTATACGAGTATTGGTCCAGGCATCATTGCATACCAATCCTCGTCAATAAAATATGTAGGCGCAACCATTTTGTTGCATGTGATCTGCATTCCGGTTTTCAATAAAATGTGAGTTTTTGGTGTCATGAAATAACTGTTGTTTCCCTCAGTTACTGGCAAATGCGTATAACATTCTTCTCGCTGTTGTACTCGAACTTCCTTTGGGATACATTTTATGATGTGTACAACCTCCCCAGATATTACAGCCATATAACCCGGTCCCTTCATCAGATGATATGCGAATTCATCCGGAATTTCTGTAGCTATTGCCAATCGATTTTTCAACATTTCTCTTTCCAATTCGCATTAGTGAGTCAAGAGATCGTGATAAACTTGTTGAGTTTGAGTTTGAATATGTCGCTCAATATAAACGAACTTTGAGTTTACGTAAGTGTACATGTCCATATTTATCACTTCCATTGTTTGTCCTTGCAAAAACGTTTGTCCATTTTCGATCTCGTATATGAATAATTTTGGGTGTTCCGTTCGCACTATTGTTTGTCCGCATATGTTTGTTGATCCGCGTATTACAAGCGCAAAAATTATATCCGATGTAGTAACAGTATACAACACTTGCGAGTTCTGGTCTACACCTTTTTCAGCTATGCCTTCGTACAACACTCCATATTGTCCATTACCGCAATTTCCGACAGGAACAGATTCCCAAAAAGTATGTCCTCCTTCCATGTCTACACATTGTCCTTCGTTTAGTTCACAACGTATTCCCGATTTTAAGAAGATTTTATTGGTTTTCAGAGCGATCGTAGCACGATAGTCTCTCAAAGTGATTTTTACTTCCGCCAATACTACTACATCATCCCAATTTCCGAAAGGATCTGAATACGCCGTTCCTTTACATTCACCATCTTGTCCTACTTTTCCCGCCAATGTTACAGGATGAGTTATACTGTGATTACCCGTAATTCCCATTATCAAAGTCTTTTCTATTTGAAAGGATCCGTGCTCATACATTCGATCACACGCGTCTCGCGATACCTCGTACACGTACGAAGCTTTTCCGTTCGTTACGTCACTGGTATGCGAGAACATCCCGCACTTTCGAACATCTCTATTAATCTCAACTTTGCACTGTCGCACATGTACAGATGCATAATCGTTTATCTGTAGCAGTTGAATTCGCACAGCTGTGACGTTCAATGCTGGTGACGGAATATCACATTCCTCCACCTCCAGAAGCGATACTGTTGTGATGTTAGACTTAGCTGTTCCACAATCGTACCCGATCATCCCCATACATTGCCTCGATAGCAGAATTACCCCTATGATGAACAAGGGTATTTTCTCTCTCATCTTGATCTATGCAAGAAAGAAAATGACGGAGTTATAATTATTGTTTATTTTATTATTTTAACCCTTTGATGAAGTTATTCATATAGATTATTTATTAGTAAGATTTGGTGATAATACAATGATATTGTTGTGCTGGTTAGATTACATATTCGTTGTTAATTCATTACTGATGTATATATATACTTATTTTTATGCTACCGATTTTCCACTAAGATAATTTTTTTTTTTTTTTTTTTTTCTTTTTTTTTTTTTCTAATTTCTCTCTCCTTGTTCACGTTCTCTCTGCATACATATGATTTTACCACGTACTTTTAGAAGCATGAACTTCAAAGCCTTCACTTTTATGATCAACTCGTCGGTGCCAAATTGCACGACGATATCCGGTTCTCCCTCACGCCAAGTCAAAATCATAATTATTACATGTTCTTTTTCTCCATTGTATTTCCGGATTTCAAACTTTGCATCTAACTCCTCTATAGCTTTTGTCGCATCTTCCAAATACTCCTCAGAGTCACTTTGTCTAATGTGTTCTTCATTCCCATCAATTTTATCCAATATTGAGTTTACCATCAAACTAGCCAAACGCAACACTTTACTCTCCCAATCTTTAGTACGACCTTTCCATTCAGCCTGATCTGCTATTTTCCTAATCAAAGCACTGGTAGCTATTCTCCCAGCAATTTCTCTATTTTCTCCAACTCCTTCGGCACGAAATCCCTCATAGATTGCCTGAACTCGAAACCTCCGTCTCTGATCTCTCTGCTCCGGCATCTCCTCGTATCGTACCATCCTTCCTCTTTGTACTGTTGTCATTGAGCGTACAACATTTCTTCGTGCAATCATTCCACTTTGGTCTGACATTGTCCGTAGTTTGAGTAGTCTGTAATTGTCATGGTTTTATTAAACAAGATGTATTTATTCGGGTATAATATGTGAAAGTCTCAGTCGATTTGCATGTACGATCTGAACATTTTTCTTAGTTTTTATCTTTATATTTTGATTTCCCATTATTTCGACCACTTCATGCGGTCCAGTATACTGACCTGCTAGTTTTTTCGGTTTTGGTCCATTCTGCAAAAATACGTAGTCACCTACTTTGAATGATTTTACGTTTAGTCTTTTATCGTGTCGTTCTTTAGATCTGATTTTTGCTTCTATTAGATTTTCTCTAGCCATTCTTCGAATCTCATGTAATTGTGTTATCAATTTTATCAAATAACCACTGTACGTCGGTAGCTCGTCTTCTACCCCCAACGGTTCACTCGATGGTACCCTTGCCAATTTTCCAAACACCAATTCGTACGGAGTATGCTTTGTACCCTCATGCACGCTGGTATTATAATTGAAAATTGCCAATTGCACCCATTCGTCCCAATCAAACTCTTTATCAGCGTATTGTTTCAAATATTCTCCTAAAGCATGATGCGAACGTTCCAATGAACCGTTCGACTGCGGATGAAAAGCCGTTGTTCGAATTCTCTTTATTTTAAACCTTTTAGCTACTCGTCTGATTAATCCACTGAGAAAATTTCGACCTTGATCTGTTAATATTGATTTTGGTGGTCCGAAAATACTAATAAAGTGTTTCACCATCGCATCTGCGATTGTCAATGAAGTCGCGTTTGGTAAAGGAATGGCAAGGCAAAATTTCGTCAGTTGGTCCTGTATTGTTAATATATACTCGTTACCGTCTTTCGTTTTTGGTATTGGTCCGACTATGTCCATAGCTACTTTGTCGAAAGCTGACCCCGGTGTATCGGTTAACACCATTGGTTGCTTCGTTTTGTTTCTCACGCATTTCTTTAGTTGACATGGCAAGCATCTCTGTATGTAATTCTGAATATCTATTTTCATCTTTTCCCAAAAATAATGCTGTCTGATTCTATTAAAGGTTTTCGTAACCCCTCTATGACCTCCTACAGCTGATCCATGCATTTCCTGTATTATTCCCTCACGCTCCTGTTTACTAGGATATCTAACAATTCCATGACAAACTATTACTTTGGTCGGACTTCCCAAGAATCCTAAGCGTAATTCCGTCGCAATTCTATCCCACGGAACATTTTCTACCGAATCTGTCTTTGCCAAACTTACACTTTGAATTTCTAGTTCTTCTGTTAATTTTCTAAAACTTCTCATTACGCTTTTGATATGGGCTAAAATCAATGAAGGTCCCTCTCCTGAGTTATCGCTAACCGGCAATGCTATATGATACCTATTTCCCTTTTTTACTGCACTAGCCTCTCCCAACTGTAGACCCGGAAAATACGGTAATTCGTTTCGATCTGCCAATTTTCGCGAACCCGAATCTAGAGACTCTCCTTTTGTGTTCAAAAAATAACTAAGTGCATCCTTGCGAGTAAAGAAAAGATCACGACTTTGGATAATATTTCCCGGTGGAATTTTCTCGATTTCCTCGTCTGATTGTCTTTCTTCATCTTCCAGCCTCTCATTGTCCGAATTGTTATGTATGTTAATGTCATTCTCTTCCTTATCATCTTCTTCAGATTCACTGGAGGATTTTTCTTCGTCTGTTTCTGGTACTTGTGGAATTTTCTTTCTTTTTCTCGTTCTTACTACTAATTCCTCATCCGAACTGCTTTCTTTTGGCGTTTCTGAATGTCCCTTTTTCTTTTTCTTCTTCCTTGGCTTTCGAGTCTCTTTTGGTGGTTTAGGTTGTTCTTTTGCGTTTGTTTCTTCCTGTTTTTCTGGTTTATTTTGGTTTTTCCTTCGTTGTCTAGTAGTCATAGCATGACGTTCCGGTGGATCCTTGTTTTTAACCCTTTTCCTAGTTGATTTCTCTTTGTCATCTTTTTCTTTCTCTTCTTCTGCATTTTCGTCATCCTTGTTTACTACTGATTCCTTATCAGCATCCAGATTGTATAAAGTTTCCTTCGGTATTTTCTTTGGTGTTGTTACTTCAATTATCTCTGCCATTTGTTCCTTCGTCAGGGACTCTCGCCATTGCTCTTCAGGATCCTCTTCTTCGTTGTATTCTTCATCTTCTTCAAATTCAAAGTCATCCTCCTCATTTTCCAAGAGCATAATTATTTCCTCATTTTTCAAGCTATCATTATTTTTCTGTCGTACTGCGAATATTTCCTCGTCTGTATCGTTATTAATTTTGTCTAACTTTACTGGATTTCTAGATAATGCGTCTGCGTTTACATTGGTTTTTCCGGCTTTGTATACTACATCATACTCATATTCTGCCAATTTCAATCTCCATCGAAGTACTCGTGCATTTCCATCTTTGCAAGTTCTAAACCATACTAAGGGCTTGTGATCTGTCACGAGTGTAAACACCCTGCCATATAGATACGGCCTGAAGTGCAAAACACTGTAGACAATCGCCAACGCCTCTTTTTCGTATGTATCGTATCGTGATTCTGCGTCATTTAACGTTCGTGAAGCGTATGCTACCGGTCTATCCGCCCCGATGGGTCCTTGTGAAAGGATACCCCCGATTGCGTAGCCGGACGCATCCGTAGTTACTACAAATGGTTTTGAAAAATCCGGAAAAATCAAGACTGGTTCTGTACATAATGTTTCTTTTAATTCCTGAAAACTTTCCTCTTGATTTTCTCCCCATATGAAAGGAGTTTCGCTTTTGAGAAGATTTGTCAGTGGTTTAGCCAGCTTTGCATATCCCTCTATGAATCGACGATAATATCCTGTAAGCCCCAAAAATTGCCGAATACCCTTGACGTTAACTGGTCTTGGAAATTCCCGAACCGCTTCGATTTTTTTCGGATCCAATTTTAGTCCTTCTTCACTGATGACGTGACCTAAATAAGCCACTTCCCGTTTCAAAAATTCACACTTGTCCGGTTGCAAACTCAAATTGGCGGTCCTTAGACGATCGATTAATTTCTTGCATTTCTCTTCGTGTTCTTCCAGAGTTTTTGCGTAAATCACAATGTCGTCGAGATACACGAATAATTCCTGTCCTTGTAATCCCATCAATACCATGTCCATTGCTCTCTGAAATGTGGGAGGAGCATTTTTCAATCCCATAGGCATTCTGACGTACTCGTAATGTCCATATGGAGTTGTGAAAGCTGTTTTATGACAATCATCCGGATGCATCTTTATCTGATAGAATCCTGAAGCCAGATCGAATACCGAAAAATACCGAGCACCACCCAACTGATCCAATATATCCACGATATTTGGCAAAGGATAAGCATCTCCTATCGTTTTTTCGTTTAGTTGTCTAAAATCAAGAACTACTCTCCATTTCTTATTTCCTTGTGAATCTAATTTTTTTGGCACTACCCAGACTGGTGTATTATACGGAGATTCTGACTGCCTGATTAATCCTGCTTCTAAAAATTCAGCTATTTGTTTTCGTATTTCTTCCTTGTGAACCTCGGGAAATCTATATTGCTTCGAATTTACCGGAAATTCATCCGTTGTTGGAATCCTGTGCATCACCACATCCGTAGCTCCTAGTTTTTCTCCTTTAATGTGAAATCTATCCACCCCATATCTGATAATTTTATGGACAGCTTCTTTTTCTATCTCATTCAAATGCTCTAGTCGTAACAATTCCAAAACTTTAGAGAACCGTGTCTCGTCTTTTTCGTTTTCTTTTATGGCAAAACATTTTCCTGTCATGAACTTGACTCCGACCAAACAATTGACAAACTGGTAAGAATTATTTTTCCATTTCTCTTCATTTTCCCATTTTGACATAAATCTCGGTTGTAATTCTTCTATTTCTTTTGATTCAATATTTTTATCTTTTTCTATGACCGACTTTTCTCGTTTTTCCTCTATTTCCTTGACAACTCGATTTTGTTCTATTTTTTGCGATTTTTCTCCCGTGTGCAACAGTATATCCCCAACGGACGATTGACAATTTACTCCGGTGTTTTCATTTACTGTCACCATAAGATTATTCAACATTTTTCCTTTATTTTTATCTATTTTACTCGGAACCGATTTTTCGGACTTATTTAACTCGATTTTCCATTCTTCTTCAGTGAAAATTTTATCTAAATCCGTTCTTCCAACCTTTACCTTTCTTTCTTTCTTTTCAAATACAGAACCATCTGTGTGTTTCACAGAATCGTTTTTACCCTGATTTTCCGACGTCTCTCCGAATACAGAACCATCTGTGTTTTTCACAGAATCGTTTTTACCCTGATTTTTCTCCAACTTTCCGAATACAGAACCATCTGTGTTTTTCACAGAATCGTTTTTACCCTGATTTTCCGACGTCTCTCCGAATTGCTCCAAAATTTCCGACTTTCCGAACTTCTCCAAATTCTCCGACCTTCCGAACTGCTCCGAATTTTCCGACCTTCCGAACTGCTCCGAATTTTCCAATTTTCCGACTTTCTCCTGATTTTTCTCTTTTATTTCTTTTCTGAAGACTGGATCACCTGTAATACACACTGAATTAGTCATCACATTTTTCTCACGGTTTTCTTCGTTTCCTCCTTGTGGATCTGTTGTCAATTCCAGGACAGGGATCTCTATATGGACCCTTTCGTTACGATGATTGGTTACGTAAATGTAAGCTTTTCCACCAACGTTTTTCACCAATCCCTGTTCAATCTCTATTCCCTCGTCCACTTCGAGCTTTGGTAAATATCCCTCAAGAACATCATCGTTTCTCAAACGGACATAGAAAAGCTTTGTTGTTTTCGGTGGGAACATCATACTTTCTCTAGTATGGAACTCTATCTTTTTATCTCGAACTTGAAGTGTACTGTTTTCATAATCAATTTTTGCCAAATTATCTCGAAAATACTCAGTTGACAGTAATCCTCCCTGTTTGGTCGGAAAACTATTGGGTACCACATGATAAACCGTTTCTCTTCCCAAAGTACTAATCATTACATACCCCAGAGTATAAACAAATTCATCTGTAATTCCGCTCAATCTCAGAATTTTATCCCGATAAAGTTCAGTATTATTTAACAAACATCTTTCTTTCAAAATATTTTTACTAGCGCCTGTGTCCAACATCATAATTACCGTTTCCGAGAGCTCATTACTTTGAAACAAGACGGTAGGAGCTATTACGTCTTTTTCTGGATTAATCAAATATACGTCGATTATTTCGGGTTCCGACCCAAATCGGTACAAGCCTTGATTGTAAGGGTTGGGTGCGCTTGGGTATTCACGATGGCCTGTGCCTGGGCACCCTGTGCTGGTCGGCCATCCGCGTTTCCCTGTTGCGCTGCCCTCCGATTGTTATTGCTGATACGGATTTGACATTCCGTTAAATAATGACCTGGACTTTTACAATAATTGCATATTATTTGATTTGCTTGATTTTGTTGTTGACTCACAGAATTTTGTTGTTGTGTCAATGCCTGTGAATAACTCATTAATCCTGCAACGTTCTGATTTCCTAAATTTCCCTGTTTTTGTTGGTTACATGCCAGAGCTGAATGTCCCCATCCGTTACAGATTTGACATTGAATTTGAGATGTCTGACCTTGAGGAATTTTTGCTTGATTTTGTTGAGCGATTTGATTGAAATTATTTGCCGAATTCTGCATTGGTTGCTGTACACTACGACAGGACTCAGTCAAATGGCCTTTTCGTCCGCAATTTCTACATGGATTACTGTAACACTTGTCTGCCGTGTGTCCTCTTTTTCCACAAATCTGACAAATCATGATTGAATTTGTTTGCGCGACCGCTCCAGGAATTTTAAAACAATTATCTGCAGAATGACCTGGTTTTTTACAATATTGACAAATTAATTGAGTCTGAGGCTCTATTTTCCCCGATATTTTGCATTTATCAGCTGTGTGACCCAATTTCCCACAAGCCTGACATTTGTTGGGTGGAGTTGCCCCTGGAGCACTCCAACAAGTTGTAGCAAGATGCCCTTTTTTACCGCAAATCTGACAATTATTCACCTCTGGTGTATTGGTGTTTACCACGGCTACAGTTGATTCTTCCTTAGCTTCCTCAATAATTTTCACGCTTGCTTTCTTTGAAGTTTTTTCAGGTTCCTTTTCTGGTTTTTGCTTTGCTTCAGCATTGTCTCTCAATCTCTTTAAGTCTGCTAATTCCCGTTCAACCGTTTTTGCCTCATGAATTGCTTCTCTAAGAGTAGGTTCCTCGGTTTTCATTTTATCTCGTATTTCCGGTTTCAATCCTCTTATAAAACAGCTGCATGCCATTTCATCTATTGCATCGTTTTCTTCTTGACCTAAATATCCTTTCTTATAATAATAAGCCTCGGTGATTTTTTCGGCTAATTCTCGAATACGATGCGCATACTGGTCCACTGTATCCCTATTCAGTTGTGCACTACTTCCTATTTCTCCTTGCAACTGATAAATATCTCTTGGAGGATCATAAGTTGTTTTCAAATACTCGATATATTCCTCAATGTTCTCAAACTTATTTTTCGAAACCTTTTTCCATACGTCTCCTACTAATTTTGACTTTGCCAATCTCAACAAATGTAATTCGTTTTCTACTCCAACCATTTCGAGACCATCTTCCAGTCCGGCGATATACCGTTCCAACGAGTTTCGGTTTCCATCGAACTCCGGTATCACCTGCAAAGCGTCTCTCAAATTCGCGATTCTACCTGCACTTATATTTAATATGGGTCGTGTTACATCCGGTGTCGTCCGACGAAAAGGTTTTTTGTTCGCGTTATCATGACCGCCTCCTCCCCTTCCGTCACCGTCACCGCCGTCGCCGCCACCGCCGCCGCCGTCGCCGCCACGGTGGTCACCGCCACGCCCTTCGTTGCTACCTGCCTCGTCAATTTGATCGTAATTGATATTTTCGAGATTTCTACCATTATTACCTGTATCTATTATTTCACTTATTTTACTCATTCTCTTTCGCTGAACAGATGGCATCACTGGTGCCATTTTTTTAGAAAGATTTCGTACAACCTTTTCCGGTATTTGTTTCCTACGTAACACTTTAAGTGTTTGACTCGAATCTCTCCTTGATTGCAATCTATTAATAGTATACCCCGTTTTTCTGGGACATGTTGTTTTTTCTGTCAATGATGCTAACCTAGTGAAACTATTAAACGACGTTGAAAAGTTTATCTCCGATTTCGATTTGTTTCCGATTTTTATTGGCTTGATTGATCTTTCCTTTTTATCCCCAATCAACCCAAAAGCTCTAGCTGCTTTTACAAAGATATTTTCACTATCAATTGGTGCAATCTCTCTTCTAGGTGAAACAGATTTTGAACAGGATTTTACCAAAGGTCTTCTTCTCGGTGTTGTATCTATTTCTGAGGATCTCGATCTTAGCTGTGTACCCGAACTACTACTCAACCTCAACCAAGGTGTGGTTAGACCAGTCGCTGATGTAAACGAACTTTCGGAATCCTCGAATTGATTAATTACGGTTTTCTCTGCGACTTTTGGTTCTATAACTTCTATTTCGCTATCGTTAGGATTTTCACAGTTCGAATTAGTTGCAGCCGGATTTTCGAGATTTGGATTAATTGTGTCTGGATGCTCGTGTAAATACTCATCAATTGTTTTCGCAAGAAGTTCTATCTCATGTCCAAGAGCTTTAGTTAAGTCCGATTCTACTTTATTTCCCGAATTTTCTGATGTTTTCTCTATAATTGCTACTGACTCCTTGAGACATGGAGTTGACGTTACTAATCTGCTTGGTTCATCGAATTCTTGAATATCTGTCACTTGTGTCGATTGATCTTTTGGATTTATTAATTTTCCCGTTTTTCTTGTGCCCGGTTTTTTCCTGTCTTCTGGATAGGCATGCAAGATTTGATCCGAAACAGTACATTTTGAACGAGTTGAAGTCATTTATGATTTTATTTTGCCTTTACTACTCATTTCACAAAAATTATTTTATTTATTTATTTATTTATTTATTTATTTATTTATTTTTATTAATCAATTGTATATACACTCTTTTTGGATCCCGGACGAGCCCCCAAATTTTTGTTACGTCCCGATCAGCAATTTTCACTCCATCTCGGTCAAGGAGAATTTACACCCTCCCTTTACACGTTATTCGGAGATGACGCTTTATCGAGGTTTTGGCCCTGTTTTGAACCTAACCTTTCGGAAAATAATTCGGGATAGGGCCTAGAGTGTATATATTGGTTATTGGACAAATTTTATTCGCGGTTAAAAATTGAAAGTTAATGGATTTTAAGTGATGATTTTAAACTGGACAAGAAAATTCTGGACGCTAGCTCTTTCTATCGTCTGGAATACGATACGCGACTGTTTCTCTCTCTCGCGCGCGTCACTCTCGATGCACGGCTCGCGACGACTCACCAACACACTCACTCACTGTTTTCTCCCGAACTATCCTAATACTTTAACGCACCATGATGAAGCTAGAATATAATTGACTCAAACGAATATCTATTGACCACGAAAATATTTTAACCCTCCAGGTTAACTATCAAATGCTGACAATTGACTATTAACAAATGATTATTGACGAATGAATATTCAGAAGAAATGAAATTTTCAAGATGAAGATGATAACTTTCACGACTTAAGATATGATCTAAATTGGTTTACCTCAGAATGAATGATCGAATGAATCGAATGACGAATGGATTTTCGATATCGAATTGGAACGTCCTTCCCAAATTCCAGATGAATATTCGAGTCAGAATCGAATGATGATGACCGATTTTCCAAATAACGTCCTTCCCAAAATTCCGAATATTCGAATCAGAATCGAATGGTGATGACTGATTTTCGGAGACGAATGTCCTTCCCAGATTTCAACGATGTGGATTGATGATTTTGATGATTAAATGATTTTCAGGAAGAGTATACTTGATTTCGATGGAATGATTCAGAAAGATATGAATTATTTATTGAAATTGGTTAAAATGAATACTGGCTCGAAAATTTTACAAGTTGCTTTACAAATTCCTTGTCAATGGCTCTAAATACAATACAAGATTGAGGTCTGTCAAAAGTTTACGACGTCGGTATAAGTAGAAGTCGAGTAGAAGTGCCGAGTGGGCCGCGAGCGCACGAATAAGTAACCTCGGTGCCGGACACCCCCGCGTCACCGCTGTCACACCTGCGCCTCGACTCCCCACTCTCATCACCTGATTCCTTTCTTTGATTGACTAATTAAATATTTCCAATTTCGTAGTTTTACAATAATTTTGACGTCCTAATTTGTTAATACTTAAATTTTATCACGAATTTTATGAACATACAAATTTGAATGAAAGCTGTACGAGCTTTCGTTGCGAAGTTAACAATAGTTGACATAAATGTTTATCTTAATATTTATTGGATTATTTCCCTGAATTTTTATGTGAATAGTTTTTATTTCTCTTCCCGATTTTCCATAATTTTCTGTATTTTTCCATTATTTATATATTCTTATCATGACGATCTGACTTAATGTTTATTTTGCATGCTTGAATTTATTTTATTTTTCCGAAGTTATTGTTAATAATTTTCAAAATACAATGCCGACCCCGTGTATCCGTCCCTTAAACTTCATTTTCCATCCATTTATTTAATTGTTATTTCAACTATGATCCTCCTGGACTATAACGATGATCTATTATTCATCGATATTCACTGTCCAGGAGGTGCTGCACTCTTTTCGTCTGACGGCCGCTCTCGACATCATGCCCATCGTGACACGCGCCGTACAAGCAGGCCCTATGTTCGACAAGTGTGAGACGCGCTCTGCCGATATCCTTATCTGCATTTTTGCGTCTCAGGTTACCGACTCTCCTACGGCTGACTCGCCTTGTACAGTCGCCTCTGTACATCAATCTATGTTTCCTAAAGGCGAATTATTTTTACCAATGGATAATTTTCCATTTGGTTTATTATTTATTTATCGAAACTGCGAGTTCGATAAACTAAATGATGACAATTTGTTAATTTTTGTTTTCAATGATTTAGTAAATGCCGAATTTTAAAATTAAATTGTCATTGAAATTTCTGGAAAAATTCGCAGGACGTAACACTACCATAAACTTTCATTCTTCCGGTTTGTGCTGTTTGCCGAATTGAAGCGGCCTCGAGATATGGTTCACGTGAAACCTTGTCGTCTTACGCAACTCCTAAGATAGATGGGTCAGAACGTTGCTTCAATTCGGTTAAGGATCCTGGTGAAAGATTTCCCGCCCTTACTCGTACAGATTTTGAAGAACTGCCATAATCTCTCATTCTTCCGGTTTGTGCTGTTTGCCGAATTGAAGCGGCCTCGAAACATGGTTCACGTGAAACCTTATCGTCTTACGCAACTCGTAAGATGGGGGCGGACTTTGCTTCAATTCGGTTGAGGGTCCTGGTGAAAGATCTCCCGCCCTTACGCGTACAGCTTCTAAAGAACTACCATAAGCTTTCATTCTTCCGGTTTGTGCTGTTTGCCGAATTGAAGCTGTCTCGAGATATAGTTCACGTGAAACCTTATCGTCTTACGCAACTCAAACCATGGGTGAGAACGTTGCTTCGATTCGGTTAAGGGTCCTGGTGAAAGATCTGCCGCCCTTACTCGTACAGATTCTAAAGAACTACCATAAACTTTCATTCTTCCGGCTTGTGCTGTTCGCCGAATTGAAGCTGCCTCGAGATATGGTTCACGTGAAACCTTATCGTCTTACGCAACTCGTACCATGGGTAAGAACGTTGCTTCAATTCGGTTAAGGGTCCTGGTGAAAGATCTCCCGCCCTTACTGGTACAGATTCAAAATAACTACCATAAACTTTCATTCTTCCGGTTTGTGCTGTTTGCCGAATAGAAGCGGCCTTGAAACATGGTTTACGTGAAACCTGATCGTCTTACGCAACTCGTGCCATGGGTGAAAACGTTGCTTCAATTCGGTTAAGGGTCCTGGTGAAAGATTTCCCGCCCTTACTCGTACAGATTCTAAAGAACTGCCACAAACTCTCATTCTTCCGGTTTGTGCTGTTTGCCGAATTGAAGCGGCCTCGAAACATGGTTCACGAGAAACCTTATCGTCTTACACAACTCGTAAGATGGGTGCGGACTTTGCTTCAATTCGGTTAGGGGTCCTGGTGAAAGATCTCCCGCCCTTACGCGTACAGCTTCTAAAGAACTACCATAAACTTTCATTCTTCCGGTTTGTGCTGTTTGCCGAATTGAAGCTGCCTCGGGATATAGTTCACGTGAAACCTTATCGTCTTACGCAAATCGTAAGATGGGGGCGGACTTTGCTTCAATTCGGTTAAAGGTCCTGGTGAAAGATCTCCCGCCCTTACTCGTACAGATTCAAAATAACTACCATAAACTTTCATTCTTCCGACTTGTGCTGTTCGCCGAATTGAAGCTGCCTCGAGATATGGTTCAGGTGAAACCTTATCGTCTTACGCAACTCGTAAGATGGGTGAGAACGTTGCTTCAATTCATGTAGGGGTCCTGGTGAAAGATCTCCCGCCCTTACCCGTACAGATTGAAAATATCTATCATAAACTTTCATTCTTCCGGTTTGTGCTGTTTGCCGAATTGAAGAGGCCTCGAGATATGGTTCACGTGAAACCTTATCGTCTTACGCAACTCGTAAGATGGGGGCGGACTTTGCTTCAATTCGGTTAAGGGTCCTGGTGAAAGATCTCCCGCCCTTACTCGTACAGCTTCTAAAGAACTACCATAAGCTTTCATTCTTCCGGTTTGTGCTGTTTGCCGAATTGGAGCTGCCTCGAGATATGGTTCGCGTGAAACCTTATCGTCTTACGCAACTCGTAGGATGGGTGCGGACTTTGCTTCAATTCGGTTAGGGGTCCTGGTGAAAGATCTCCCGCCCTTACGCGTACAGCTTCTAAAGAACTACCATAAACTTTCATTCTTCCGGTTTGTGCTGTTTGCCGAATTGAAGCTGCCTCGGGATATAGTTCACGTGAAACCTTATCGTCTTACGCAAATCGTAAGATGGGGGCGGACTTTGCTTCAATTCGGTTAAGGGTCCTGGTGAAAGATCTCCCGCCCTTACTCGTACAGCTTCTAAAGAACTACCATAAGCTTTCATTCTTCCGGTTTGTGCTGTTTGCCGAATTGGAGCTGCCTCGAGATATGGTTCGCGTGAAACCTTATCGTCTTACGCAACTCGTAGGATGGGTGCGGACTTTGCTTCAATTCGGTTAGGGGTCCTGGTGAAAGATCTCCCGCCCTTACGCGTACAGCTTCTAAAGAACTACCATAAACTTTCATTCTTCCGGTTTGTGCTGTTTGCCGAATTGAAGCTGCCTCGGGATATAGTTCACGTGAAACCTTATCGTCTTACGCAAATCGTAAGATGGGGGCGGATTTTGCTTCAATTCGGTTAAAGGTCCTGGTGAAAGATCTCCCGCCCTTACTCGTACAGATCCTAAAGAACTACCATAAGCTTACATTCTTCCGGTTTGTGCTGTTTGCCGAATTGAAGCGGCCTCGAAACATGGTTCACGTGAAACCTTATGGTCTTACGCAACTCGTAAGATGGGGGCGGACTTTGCTTCAATTCGGTTAAAAGTCCTGGTGAAAGATCTCCCGCCCTTACTCGTACAGATTCAAAATAACTACCATAAACTTTCATTCTTCCGACTTGTGCTGTTCGCCGAATTGAAGCTGCCTCGAGATATGGTTCAGGTGAAACCTTATCGTTTTACGCAACTCGTAAGATGGGTGAGAACGTTGCTTCAATTCGGTTAAGGGTCCTGGTGAAAGATCTCCCGCCCGTGCTCGTACAGATTCTAAAAAACTACCATAAACTTTAATTCTCCCGGTTTGTGCTGTTTGCCGAATTGAAGCGGCCTCGAGATATGGCTCACGTGAAACCTTATCGTCTTACGCAACTCGTAAGATGGGTGCGGACGTTGCTTCAATTCATGTAGGGGTCCTGGTGAAAGATCTCCCGCCCTTACCCGTACAGATTGAAAATAATTGTCATAAACTTTCATTCTTCCGGTTTGTGCTGTTTGCCGAATTGAAGCGGCCTCGAGATATGGTTCACGTGAAACCTTATCGTCTTACGCAACTCGTAAGATGGGTGCGGACTTTGCTTCAATTCGGTTAAGGGTCCAGGTGAAAGATCTCCGGCCCTTACTCGTACAGTTTCAAAATAACTACCATAAACTTTCATTCTTCGGGTTTGTGCTGTTTGCCGAATAGAAGCGGCCTTGAAACATGGTTTACGTGAAACCTTATCGCCTTACGCAACTCGTAAGATGGGGGCGGACTTTGCTTCAATTCGGTTAAGGGTCCTGGTGAAAGATCTCCCGCCCTTACTCGTACAGCTTCTAAAGAACTACCATAAGCTTTCATTCTTCCGGTTTGTGCTGTTTGCCGAATTGAAGAGGCCTCGAGATATGGTTCACGTGAAACCTTATCGTCTTACGCAACTCGTAAGATGGGTGCGGACTTTGCTTCAATTTAGTTAGGGGTCCTGGTGAAAGATCTCCCGTCCTTACTCGTACAGATTCTAAAGAACTACCATAAACTTTCATTCTTCCGGTTTGTCCTGTTTGGCGAATTGAAGCTGCTTCAAGATATAGTTCACGTGAAACCTTATCGTCTTACGCAACTCATACCATGGGTGAGAACGTTGCTTCAATTCGGTTAAGGGTCCTGGTGAAAGATCTGCCGCCCTTACTCGTACAGATTCTAAAGAACTACCATAAACTTTCATTCTTCCGGATTGTGCTGTTTGCCGAATTGAAGCGGCCTCGAAACATGGTTCACGTGAAACCTTATCGTCTTACACAACTCGTAAGATGGGTGCGGACTTTGCTTCAATTCGGTTAGGGGTCCTGGTGAAAGATCTCCCGCCCTTACGCGTACAGCTTCTAAAGAACTACCATAAACTTTCATTCTTCCGGTTTGTGCTGTTTGCCGAATTAAAGCGGCCTCGAAACATGGTTCACGTGAAACCTTATGGTCTTACGCAAATCGTAAGATAGGGGCGGATTTTGCTTCAATTCGGTTAAAGGTCCTGGTGAAAGATCTCCCGCCCTTACTCGTACAGATTCTAAAGAACTACCATAAGCTTACATTCTTCCGGTTTGTGCTGTTTGCCGAATTGAAGCGGCCTCGAAACATGGTTCACGTGAAACCTTATGGTCTTACGCAACTCGTAAGATGGGGGCGGACTTTGCTTCAATTCGGTTAAAGGTCCTGGTGAAAGATCTCCCGCCCTTATGCGCACAGCTTCTAAAGAACTACCATAAGCTTTTATTCTTCCGGTTTGTGCTGTTTGCCGAATTGAAGCGGCCTCGAGATATGGTTCACGTGAAACCTTGTCGTCTTACGCAACTCCTAAGATAGATGGGTCAGAACGTTGCTTCAATTCGGTTAAGGATCCTGGTGAAAGATTTCCCGCCCTTACTCGTACAGATTTTGAAGAACTGCCATAATCTCTCATTCTTCCGGTTTGTGCTGTTTGCCGAATTGAAGCGGCCTCGAAACATGGTTCACGTGAAACCTTATCGTCTTACGCAACTCGTAAGATGGGGGCGGACTTTGCTTCAATTCGGTTGAGGGTCCTGGTGAAAGATCTCCCGCCCTTACGCGTACAGCTTCTAAAGAACTACCATAAGCTTTCATTCTTCCGGCTTGTGCTGTTCGCCGAATTGAAGCTGCCTCGAGATATGGTTGACGTGAAACCTTATCGTCTTACGCAACTCGTACCATGGGTGAGAACGTTGCTTCAATTCGGTTAAGGGTCCTGGTGAAAGATCTCCCGCCCTTACTGGTACAGATTCAAAATAACTACCATAAACTTTCATTCTTCCGGTTTGTGCTGTTTGCCGAATTGAAGCGGCCTCGAAACATGGTTCACGTGAAACCTTATCGTCTTACGCAACTCGTAAGATGGGGGCGGACTTTGCTTCAATTCGGTTAAGGGTCCTGGTGAAAGATCTCCCGCCCTTACGCGTACAGCTTCTAAAGAACTACCATAAGCTTTCATTCTTCCGGTTTGTGCTGTTTGCCGAATTGAAGCTGCCTCGAGATATAGTTCACGTGAAACCTTATCGTCTTACGCAACTCGTACCATGGGTGAGAACGTTGCTTCAATTCGGTTAAGGGTCCTGGTGAAAGATCTGCCGCCCTTACTCGTACAAATTCTAAAGAACTACCATAAACTTTCATTCTCCCGGCTTGTGCTGTTCGCCGAATTGAAGCTGCCTCGAGATATGGTTCACGTGAAACCTTATCGTCTTACGCAACTCGTACCATGGGTGAGAACGTTGCTTCAATTCGGTTAAGGTTCCTGGTGAAAGATCTCCCGCCCTTACTGGTACAGATTCAAAATAACTACCATAAACTTTCATTCTTCCGGTTTGTGCTGTTTGCCGAATAGAAGCGGCCTTGAAACATGGTTTACGTGAAACCTGATCGTCTTACGCAACTCGTACCATGGGTGAGAACGTTGCTTCAATTCGGTTAAGGGTCCTGGTGAAAGATCTCCCGCCCTTACTGATACAGATTCAAAATAACTACCATAAACTTTCATTCTTCCGGATTGTGCTGTTTGCCGAATTGAAGCGGCCTCGAGATATGGTTCACGTGAAACCTTGTCGTCTTACGCAACTCGTAAGATGGGTGCGGACGTTGCTTCAATTCAGTTAGGTGTCCTGGTGAAAGATCTTCCGCCCTTACTCGTACAGATTCAAAATAACTACCATAAACTTTCATTCTTCCGGTTTGTGCTGTTTGCCGAATTGAAGCGGCCTCGAGATATGGTTCACGTGAAACCTTGTCGTCTTACGCAACTCCTAAGATAGATGGGTGAGAACGTTGCTTCAATTCGGTTAAGGGTCCTGGTGAAAGATTTCCCGCCCTTACTCGTACAGATTCTAAAGAACTGCCATAAACTCTCATTCTTCCGGTTTGTGCTGTTTGCCGAATTGAAGCGGCCTCGAAACATGGTTCACGTGAAACCTTATCGTCTTACGCAACTCGTAAGATGGGGGCGGACTTTGCTTCAATTCGGTTAAGGGTCCTGGTGAAAGATCTCCCGCCCTTACGCGTACAGCTTCTAAAGAACTACCATAAGCTTTCATTCTTCCGACTTGTGCTGTTCGCCGAATTGAAGCTGCCTCGAGATATGGTTCAGGTGAAACCTTATCGTCTTACGCAACTCGTAAGATGGGTGAGAACGTTGCTTCAATTCGGTTAAGGGTCCTGGTGAAAGATCTGCCGCCCTTACTCGTACAGATTCTAAAGAACTACCATAAACTTTCATTCTTCCGGCATGTGCTGTTCGCCGAATTGAAGCTGCCTCGAGATATGGTTCACGTGAAACCTTATCGTCTTACGCAACTCGTACCATGGGTGAGAACGTTGCTTCAATTCGGTTAAGGGTCCTGGTGAAAGATCTCCCGCCCTTACTGGTACAGATTCAAAATAACTACCATAAACTTTCATTCTTCCGGCTTGTGCTGTTCGCCGAATTGAAGCTGCCTCGAGATATGGTTCACGTGAAACCTTATCGTCTTACGCAACTCCTAAGATGGGTGAGAACGTTGCTTCAATTCGGTTAAGAGTCCTGGTGAACGATCTCCCGTCCTTACTCGTACAGATTCTAAAGGACTACCATAAACTTTCATTCTTCCGGTTTGTCCTGTTTGCCGAATTGAAGAGGCCTCGAGTTATGGTTCACGTGAAACCTTATCGTCTTACGCAACTCGTAAGATGGGGGCGGACTTTCCTTCAATTCGGTTAAGGGTCCTGGTGAAAGATCTCCCGCCCTTACGCGTACAGCTTCTAAAGAACTACTATAAGCTTTCATTCTTCCGGTTTGTGCTGTTTGCCGAATTGAAGCTGCCTCGAGATATGGGTCACGTGAAACCTTATCGTCTTACGCAACTCGTACCATGGGTGAGAACGTTGCTTCAATTCGGTTAAGGGTCCTGGTGAAAGATCTCCCGCCCTTACTGGTACAGATTCAAAATAACTACCATAAACTTTCATTCTTCCGGATTGTGCTGTTTGCCGAATTGAAGCGGCCTCGAGATATGGTTCATGTGAAACCTTGTCGTCTTACGCAACTGGTAAGATGGGTGCGGACGTTGCTTCAATTCAGTTAGGTGTCCTGGTGAAAGATCTTCCGCCCTTACTCGTACAGATTCAAAATAACTACCATAAACTTTCATTCTTCCGGTTTGTGCTGTTTGCCGAATTGAAGCGGCCTCGAGATATGGTTCACGTGAAACCTTGTCGTCTTACGCAACTCCTAAGATAGATGGGTCAGAACGTTGCTTCAATTCGGTTAAAGGTCCTGGTGAAAGATCTCCCGCCCTTACTCGTACAGATTCTAATGAATTACCATAAGCTTACATTCTTCCGGTTTGTGCTGTTTGCCGAATTGAAGCGGCCTCGAAACATGGTTCACGTGAAAACTTATGGTCTTACGCAACTCGTAAGATGGGGGCGGACTTTGCTTCAATTCGGTTAAAGGTCCTGGTAAAAGATCTTCCGCCCTTACTCGTACAGATTCAAAATAACTACCATAAACTTTCATTCTTCCGACTTGTGCTGTTCGCCGAATTGAAGCTGCCTCGAGATATGGTTCAGGTGAAACCTTATCGTCTTACGCAACTCGTAAGATGGGTGAGAACGTTGCTTCAATTCATGTAGGGGTCCTGGTGAAAGATCTCCCGCCCTTACCCGTACAGATTGAAAATAACTATCATAAACTTTCATTCTTCCGGTTTGTGCTGTTTGCCGAATTGAAGAGGCCTTGGGATATAGTTCACGTGAAACCTTATCGTCTTACGCAAATCGTAAGATGGGGGCGGATTTTGCTTCAATTCGGTTAAAGGTCCTGGTGAAAGATCTCCCGCCCTTACTCGTACAGATTCTAATGAACTACCATAAGCTTACATTCTTCCGGTTTGTGCTGTTTGCCGAATTGAAGCGGCCTCGAAACATGGTTCACGTGAAAACTTATGGTCTTACGCAACTCGTAAGATGGGGGCGGACTTTGCTTCAATTCGGTTAAAGGTCCTGGTAAAAGATCTTCCGCCCTTACTCGTACAGATTCAAAATAACTACCATAAACTTTCATTCTTCCGGATTGTGCTGTTTGCCGAATTGAAGCGGCCTCGAGATATGGTTCATGTGAAACCTTGTCGTCTTACGCAACTGGTAAGATGGGTGCGGACGTTGCTTCAATTCAGTTAGGTGTCCTGGTGAAAGATCTTCCGCCCTTACTCGTACAGATTCAAAATAACTACCATAAACTTTCATTCTTCCGGTTTGTGCTGTTTGCCGAATTGAAGCGGCCTCGAGATATGGTTCACGTGAAACCTTGTCGTCTTACGCAACTCCTAAGATAGATGGGTCAGAACGTTGCTTCAATTCGGTTAAAGGTCCTGGTGAAAGATCTCCCGCCCTTACTCGTACAGATTCAAAATAACTACCATAAACTTTCATTCTTCCGACTTGTGCTGTTCGCCGAATTGAAGCTGCCTCGAGATATGGTTCAGGTGAAACCTTATCGTCTTACGCAACTCGTAAGATGGGTGAGAACGTTGCTTCAATTCGGTTAAGGGTCCTGGTGAAAGATCTCCCGCCCGTGCTCGTACAGATTCTAAAAAACTACCATAAACTTTAATTCTTCCGGTTTGTGCTGTTTGCCGAATTGAAGAGGCCTCGAGATATGGTTCACGTGAAACCTTATCGTCTTACGCAACTCGTAAGATGGGTGCGGATTTTGCTTCAATTCGGTTAAGGGTCCAGGTGAAAGATCTCCCGCCCTTACGCGTACAGCTTCTAAAAAACTACCATAAGCTTTCATTCTTCCGGTTTGTGCTGTTTGCCGAATTGAAGCGGCCTCGATATATGGCTCACGTGAAACCTTATCGTCTTACGCAACTCGTAAGATGGGTGCGGACGTTCCTTCAATTCATGTAGGGGTCCTGGTGAAAGATCTCCCGCCCTTACCCGTACAGATTGAAAATAACTATCATAAACTTTCATTCTTCCGGTTTGTGCTGTTTGCCGAATTGAAGAGGCCTCGAGATATGGTTCACGTGAAACCTTATCGTCTTACGCAACTCGTAAGATGGGTGCGGATTTTGCTTCAATTCGGTTAAGGGTCCAGGTGAAAGATCTCCCGCCCTTACGCGTACAGCTTCTAAAGAACTACCATAAGCTTTCATTCTTCCGGTTTGTGCTGTTTGCCGAATTGAAGAGGCCTCGAGATATGGTTCACGTGAAACCTTATCGTCTTACGCAAATCGTAAGATGGGGGCGGATTTTGCTTCAATTCGGTTAAAGGTCCTGGTGAAAGATCTCCCGCCCTTACTCGTACAGATTCTAAAAAACTACCATAAACTTTCATTCTTCCGGTTTGTCCTGTTTGCCGAATTGAAGAGGCCTCGAGATATGGTTCACGTGAAACCTTATCGTCTTATGCAACTCGTAAGATGGGTGCGGACTTTGCTTCAATTCGGTTAAGGGTCCTGGTGAAAGATCTCCCGCCCGTGCTCGTACAGATTCTAAAAAACTACCATAAACTTTCATTGTCCCGGCTTGTGCTGTTTGCCGAATTAAAGCGGCCTCGAAACATGGTTCACGTGAAACCTTATCGTCTTACGCAACTCGTAAGATGGGTGCGGACTTTGCTTCAATTTGGTTAGGGGTCCTGGTGAAAGATCTCCCGTCCTTACTTGTACAGATTCTAAAGGACTACCATAAACTTTCATTCTTCCGGTTTGTCCTGTTTGCCGAATTGAAGAGGCCTCGAGTTATGGTTCACGTGAAACCTTATCGTCTTACGCAACTCGTAAGATGGGGGCGGACTTTGCTTCAATTCGGTTAAGGATCCTGGTGAAAGATCTCCCGCCCTTACGCGTACAGATTCTAAAGAACTACCATAAACTTTCATTCTTCCGGCTTGTGCTGTTTGCCGAATTGAAGCTGCCTCGAGATATGGTTCACGTGAAACCTTATCGTCTTACGCAACTCGTACCATGGGTGAGAACGTTGCTTCAATTCGGTTAAGGGTCCTGGTGAAAGATCTCCCGCCCTTACTGGTACAGATTCAAAATAACTACCATAAACTTTCATTCTTCCGGTTTGTGCTGTTTGCCGAATTGAAGCGGCCTCGAGATATGGTTCACGTGAAACCTTGTCGTCTTACGCAACTCCTAAGATAGATGGGTGAGAACGTTGCTTCAATCCGGTTAAGGATCCTGGTGAAAGATTTCCGGCCCTTACTCGTACAGATTCTAAAGAACTGCCATAAACTCTCATTCTTCCGGTTTGTGCTGTTTGCCGAATTGAAGCGGCCTCGAAACATGGTTCACGTGAAACCTTATGGTCTTACGCAACTCGTAAGATGGGGGCGGACTTTGCTTCAATTCGGTTAAAGGTCCTGGTGAAAGATCTCCCGCCCTTACGCGTACAGCTTCTAAAGAACTACCATAAGCTTTTATTCTTCCGGTTTGTGCTGTTTGCCGAATTGAAGCTACCTCGAGATATGTTTCACGTGAAACCTTATCGTCTTACACAACTCGTAAGATGGGTGCGGACTTTGCTTCAATTCGTTTAAGGGTCCTGGTGAAAGATCCCCGCCCTTACTCGTACAGATTCAAAATAACTACCATAAACTTTCATTCTTCCGACATGTGCTGTTTGCCGAATTGAAGAGGCCTCGAGATATGGTTCACGTGAAACCTTATCGTCTTACGCAACTCCTAAGATGGGTGAGAACGTTGCTTCAATTCGGTTAAGGGTCCTGGTGAACGATCTCCCGTCCTTACTCGTACAGATTCTAAAGGACTACCATAAACTTTTATTCTTCCGGTTTGTCCTGTTTGCCGAATTGAAGAGGCCTCGAGTAATGGTTCACGTGAAACCTTATCGTCTTACGCAACTCGTAAGATGGGGGCGGACTTTGCTTCAATTCGGTTAAGGGTCCTGGTGAAAGATCTCCCGCCCTTACGCGTACAGCTTCTAAAGAACTACTATAAGCTTTCATTCTTCCGGTTTGTGCTGTTTGCTGAATTGAAGCTGCCTCGAGATATGGGTCACGTGAAACCTTATCGTCTTACGCAACTCGTACCATGGGTGAGAACGTTGCTTCAATTCGGTTAAGGGTCCTGGTGAAAGATCTCCCGCCCTTACTGGTACAGATTCAAAATAACTACCATAAACTTTCATTCTTCCGGTTTGTGCTGTTTGCCGAATTGAAGCGGCCTCGAGATATGGTTCACGTGAAACCTTGTCGTCTTACGCAACTCCTAAGATAGATGGGTGAGAACGTTGCTTCAATTCGGTTAAGGATCCTGGTGAAAGATTTCCCGCCCTTACTCGTACAGATTCTAAAGAACTGCCATAAACTCTCATTCTTCCGGTTTGTGCTGTTTGCCGAATTGAAGCGGCCTCGAAACATGGTTCACGTGAAACCTTATCGTCTTACACAACTCGTAAGATGGGTGCGGACTTTGCTTCAATTCGGTTAGGGGTCCTGGTGCAAGATCTCCCGCCCTTACGCGTACAGCTTCTAAAGAACTACCATAAGCTTTCATTCTTCCGGTTTGTGCTGTTTGCCGAATTGAAGAGGCCTCGAGATATGGTTCACGTGAAACCTTATCGTCTTACGCAACTCGTAAGATGGGTGCGGACTTTGCTTCAATTCGGTTAGGGGTCCTGGTGAAAGATCTTCCGTCCTTACTCGTACAGATTCTAAAGAACTACCATAAACTTTCATTTTTCCGGTTTGTGCTGTTTGCCAAATCGAAGCGGCCTCGAGATATGGTTTACGTGAAACCTTATCGTTTCACGCAACTCGTAAGATGGGTGCGGACTTTGCATCAATTCGGTTAATGGTCCTGGTGAACGATCTCCCGTCCTTACTCTTACAGATTCTAAAGGACTACCATAAACTTTCATTCTTCCGGTTTGTCCTGTTTGCCGAATTGAAGAGGCCTCGAGTTATGGTTCACGTGAAACCTTATCGTCTTACGCAACTCGTAAGATGGGGGCGGACTTTGCTTCAATTCGGTTAAGGGTCCTGGTGAAAGATCTCCCGCCCTTACGCGTACAGCTTCTAAAGAACTACCATAAACTTTCATTCTTCCGGTTTGTGCTGTTTGCCGAATTGAAGCTGCCTCGGGATATAGTTCACGTGAAACCTTATCGTCTTACGCAAATCGTAAGATGGGGGCGGATTTTGCTTCAATTCGGTTAAAGGTCCTGGTGACAGATCTCCCGCCCTTACTCGTACAGATTCTAAAGAACTACCATAAGCTTACATTCTTCCGGTTTGTGCTGTTTGCCAAATTGAAGCGGCCTCGAAACATGGTTCACGTGAAACCTTATGGTCTTACGCAACTCGTAAGATGGGGGCGGACTTTGCTTCAATTCGGTTAAAGGTCCTGGTGAAAGATCTCCCGCCCTTACTCGTACAGATTCAAAATAACTACCATAAACTTTCATTCTTCCGACTTGTGCTGTTCGCCGAATTGAAGCTGCCTCGAGATATTTGTTCAGGTGAAACCTTATCGTCTTACGCAACTCGTAAGATGGGTGAGAACGTTGCTTCAATTCGGTTAAGGGTCCTGGTGAAAGATCTCCCGCCCGTGCTCGTATAGATTCTAAAAAACTACCATAAACTTTAATTCTCCCGGTTTGTGCTGTTTGCCGAATTGAAGCGGCCTCGAGATATGGCTCACGTGAAACCTTACCGTCTTACGCAACTCGTAAGATGGGTGCGGACGTTGCTTCAATTCATGTAGGGGTCCTGGTGAAAGATCTCCCGCCCTTACCCGTACAGATTGAAAATAACTATCATAAACTTTCATTCTTCCGGTTTGTGCTGTTTGACGAATTAAATCGGCCTCGAGATATGGTTCACGTGAAACCTTATCGTCTTACGCAACTCGTAAGATGGGTGCGGACTTTGCTTCAATTCGGTTAAGGGTCCAGGTGAAAGATCTCCGGCCCTTACTCGTACAGTTTCAAAATAACTACCATAAACTTTCATTCTTCGGGTTTGTGCTGTTTGCCGAATAGAAGCGGCCTTGAAACATGGTTTACGTGAAACCTTATCGTCTTACGCAACTCGTAAGATGGGGGCGGACTTTGCTTCAATTCGGTTAAGGGTCCTGGTGAAAGATCTCCCGCCCTTACTCGTACAGATTCTAAAAAACTACCATAAACTTTAATTCTTCCGGTTTGTGCTGTTTGCCGAATTGAAGAGGCCTCGAGATATGGTTCACGTGAAACCTTATCGTCTTACGCAACTCGTAAGATGGGTGCGGATTTTGCTTCAATTCGGTTAAGGGTCCAGGTGAAAGATCTCCCGCCCTTACGCGTACAGCTTCTAAAAAACTACCATAAGCTTTCATTCTTCCGGTTTGTGCTGTTTGCCGAATTGAAGCGGCCTCGATATATGGCTCACGTGAAACCTTATCGTCTTACGCAACTCGTAAGATGGGTGCGGACGTTCCTTCAATTCATGTAGGGGTCCTGGTGAAAGATCTCCCGCCCTTACCCGTACAGATTGAAAATAACTATCATAAACTTTCATTCTTCCGGTTTGTGCTGTTTGCCGAATTGAAGAGGCCTCGAGATATGGTTCACGTGAAACCTTATCGTCTTACGCAACTCGTAAGATGGGTGCGGATTTTGCTTCAATTCGGTTAAGGGTCCAGGTGAAAGATCTCCCGCCCTTACGCGTACAGCTTCTAAAGAACTACCATAAGCTTTCATTCTTCCGGTTTGTGCTGTTTGCCGAATTGAAGAGGCCTCGAGATATGGTTCACGTGAAACCTTATCGTCTTACGCAAATCGTAAGATGGAGGCGGATTTTGCTTCAATTCGGTTAAAGGTCCTGGTGAAAGATCTCCCGCCCTTACTCGTACAGATTCTAAAAAACTACCATAAACTTTCATTCTTCCGGTTTGTCCTGTTTGCCGAATTGAAGAGGCCTCGAGATATGGTTCACGTGAAACCTTATCGTCTTATGCAACTCGTAAGATGGGTGCGGACTTTGCTTCAATTCGGTTAAGGGTCCTGGTGAAAGATCTCCCGCCCGTGCTCGTACAGATTCTAAAAAACTACCATAAACTTTCATTGTCCCGGCTTGTGCTGTTTGCCGAATTAAAGCGGCCTCGAAACATGGTTCACGTGAAACCTTATCGTCTTACGCAACTCGTAAGATGGGTGCGGACTTTGCTTCAATTTGGTTAGGGGTCCTGGTGAAAGATCTCCCGTCCTTACTCGTACAGATTCTAAAGGACTACCATAAACTTTCATTCTTCCGGTTTGTCCTGTTTGCCGAATTGAAGAGGCCTCGAGTTATGGTTCACGTGAAACCTTATCGTCTTACGCAACTCGTAAGATGGGGGCGGACTTTGCTTCAATTCGGTTAAGGATCCTGGTGAAAGATCTCCCGCCCTTACGCGTACAGATTCTAAAGAACTACCATAAACTTTCATTCTTCCGGCTTGTGCTGTTTGCCGAATTGAAGCTGCCTCGAGATATGGTTCACGTGAAACCTTATCGTCTTACGCAACTCGTACCATGGGTGAGAACGTTGCTTCAATTCGGTTAAGGGTCCTGGTGAAAGATCTCCCGCCCTTACTGGTACAGATTCAAAATAACTACCATAAACTTTCATTCTTCCGGTTTGTGCTGTTTGCCGAATTGAAGCGGCCTCGAGATATGGTTCACGTGAAACCTTGTCGTCTTACGCAACTCCTAAGATAGATGGGTGAGAACGTTGCTTCAATCCGGTTAAGGATCCTGGTGAAAGATTTCCGGCCCTTACTCGTACAGATTCTAAAGAACTGCCATAAACTCTCATTCTTCCGGTTTGTGCTGTTTGCCGAATTGAAGCGGCCTCGAAACATGGTTCACGTGAAACCTTATGGTCTTACGCAACTCGTAAGATGGGGGCGGACTTTGCTTCAATTCGGTTAAAGGTCCTGGTGAAAGATCTCCCGCCCTTACGCGTACAGCTTCTAAAGAACTACCATAAGCTTTTATTCTTCCGGTTTGTGCTGTTTGCCGAATTGAAGCTACCTCGAGATATGTTTCACGTGAAACCTTATCGTCTTACACAACTCGTAAGATGGGTGCGGACTTTGCATCAATTCGGTTAATGGTCCTGGTGAACGATCTCCCGTCCTTACTCTTACAGATTCTAAAGGACTACCATAAACTTTCATTCTTCCGGTTTGTCCTGTTTGCCGAATTGAAGAGGCCTCGAGTTATGGTTCACGTGAAACCTTATCGTCTTACGCAACTCGTAAGATGGGGGCGGACTTTGCTTCAATTCGGTAAAGGGTCCTGGTGAAAGATCTCCCGCCCTTACGCGTACAGCTTCTAAAGAACTACCATAAACTTTCATTCTTCCGGTTTGTGCTGTTTGCCGAATTGAAGCTGCCTCGGGATATAGTTCACGTGAAACCTTATCGTCTTACGCAAATCGTAAGATGGGGGCGGATTTTGCTTCAATTCGGTTAAAGGTCCTGGTGACAGATCTCCCGCCCTTACTCGTACAGATTCTAAAGAACTACCATAAGCTTACATTCTTCCGGTTTGTGCTGTTTGCCAAATTGAAGCGGCCTCGAAACATGGTTCACGTGAAACCTTATGGTCTTACGCAACTCGTAAGATGGGGGCGGACTTTGCTTCAATTCGGTTAAAGGTCCTGGTGAAAGATCTCCCGCCCTTACTCGTACAGATTCAAAATAACTACCATAAACTTTCATTCTTCCGACTTGTGCTGTTCGCCGAATTGAAGCTGCCTCGAGATATTTGTTCAGGTGAAACCTTATCGTCTTACGCAACTCGTAAGATGGGTGAGAACGTTGCTTCAATTCGGTTAAGGGTCCTGGTGAAAGATCTCCCGCCCGTGCTCGTATAGATTCTAAAAAACTACCATAAACTTTAATTCTCCCGGTTTGTGCTGTTTGCCGAATTGAAGCGGCCTCGAGATATGGCTCACGTGAAACCTTACCGTCTTACGCAACTCGTAAGATGGGTGCGGACGTTGCTTCAATTCATGTAGGGGTCCTGGTGAAAGATCTCCCGCCCTTACCCGTACAGATTGAAAATAACTATCATAAACTTTCATTCTTCCGGTTTGTGCTGTTTGACGAATTAAATCGGCCTCGAGATATGGTTCACGTGAAACCTTATCGTCTTACGCAACTCGTAAGATGGGTGCGGACTTTGCTTCAATTCGGTTAAGGGTCCAGGTGAAAGATCTCCGGCCCTTACTCGTACAGTTTCAAAATAACTACCATAAACTTTCATTCTTCGGGTTTGTGCTGTTTGCCGAATAGAAGCGGCCTTGAAACATGGTTTACGTGAAACCTTATCGTCTTACGCAACTCGTAAGATGGGGGCGGACTTTGCTTCAATTCGGTTAAGGGTCCTGGTGAAAGATCTCCCGCCCTTACTCGTACAGCTTCTAAAGAACTACCATAAGCTTTCATTCTTCCGGTTTGTGCTGTTTGCCGAATTGAAGAGGCCTCGAGATATGGTTCACGTGAAACCTTATCGTCTTACGCAACTCGTAAGATGGGTGCGGACTTTGCTTCAATTTAGTTAGGGGTCCTGGTGAAAGATCTCCCGTCCTTACTCGTACAGATTCTAAAGAACTACCATAAACTTTCATTCTTCCGGTTTGTCCTGTTTGGCGAATTGAAGCTGCTTCAAGATATAGTTCACGTGAAACCTTATTGTCTTACGCAACTCGTACCATGGGTGAGAACGTTGCTTCAATTCGGTTAAGGGTCCTGGTGAAAGATCTGCCGCCCTTACTCGTACAGATTCTAAAGAACTACCATAAACTTTCATTCTTCCGGATTGTGCTGTTTGCCGAACTGAAGCGGCCTCGAAACATGGTTTACGTGAAACCTTATCGTCTTACACAACTCGTAAGATGGGTGCGGACTTTGCTTCAATTCGGTTAGGGGTCCTGGTGAAAGATCTCCCGCCCTTACGCGTACAGCTTCTAAAGAACTACCATAAACTTTCATTCTTCCGGTTTGTGCTGTTTGCCGAATTAAAGCGGCCTCGAAACATGGTTCACGTGAAACCTTATGGTCTTACGCAACTCGTAAGATGGGGGCGGACTTTGCTTCAATTCGGTTAAAGGTCCTGGTGAAAGATCTCCCGCCCTTATGCGTACAGCTTCTAAAGAACTACCATAAGCTTTTATTCTTCCGGTTTGTGCTGTTTGCCGAATTGAAGCTGCCTCGAGATATGGTTCACGTGAAACCTTATCGTCTTACGCAACTCGTACCATGGGTGAGAACGTTGCTTCAATTCGGTTAAGGGTCCTGGTGAAAGATCTGCCGCCCTTACTCGTACAGATTCTAAAGAACTACCATAAACTTTCATTCTTCCGGATTGTGCTGTTTGCCGAATTGAAGCGGCCTCGAAACATGGTTCACGTGAAACCTTATCGTCTTACACAACTCGTAAGATGGGTGCGGACTTTGCTTCAATTCGGTTAGGGGTCCTGGTGAAAGATCTCCCGCCCTTACGCGTACAGCTTCTAAAGAACTACCATAAACTTTCATTCTTCCGGTTTGTGCTGTTTGCCGAATTAAAGCGGCCTCGAAACATGGTTCACGTGAAACCTTATGGTCTTACGCAAATCGTAAGATGGGGGCGGATTTTGCTTCAATTCGGTTAAAGGTCCTGGTGAAAGATCTCCCGCCCTTACTCGTACAGATTCTAAAGAACTACCATAAGCTTACATTCTTCCGGTTTGTGCTGTTTGCCGAATTGAAGCGGCCTCGAAACATGGTTCACGTGAAACCTTATGTTCTTACGCAACTCGTAAGATGGGGGCGGACTTTGCTTCAATTCGGTTAAAGGTCCTGGTGAAAGATCTCCCGCCCTTATGCGTACAGCTTCTAAAGAACTACCATAAGCTTTTATTCTTCCGGTTTGTGCTGTTTGCCGAATTGAAGCTGCCTCGAGATATGGTTCACGTGAAACCTTATCGTCTTACACAACTCGTAAGATGGGGGCGGACTTTGCTTCAATTCGGTTAAGGGTCCTGGTGAAAGATCTCCCGCCCTTACTGGTACAGATTCAAAATAACTACCATAAACTTTCATTCTTCCGGTTTGTGCTGTTTGCCGAATTGAAGCGGCCTCGAGATATGGTTCACGTGAAACCTTGTCGTCTTACGCAACTCCTAAGATAGATGGGTCAGAACGTTGCTTCAATTCGGTTAAGGGTCCTGGTGAAAGATCTCCCGCCCTTACTGGTACAGATTCAAAATAACTACCATAAACTTTCATTCTTCCGGTTTGTGCTGTTTGCCGAATTGAAGCGGCCTCGAAACATGGTTCACGTGAAACCTTATCGTCTTACGCAACTCGTAAGATGGGGGCGGACTTTGCTTCAATTCGGTTAAGGGTCCTGGTGAAAGATCTCCCGCCCTTACGCGTACAGCTTCTAAAGAACTACCATAAGCTTTCATTCTTCCGGTTTGTGCTGTTGGCCGAATTGAAGCTGCCTCGAGATATAGTTCACGTGAAAGATCTGCCGCCCTTACTCGTACAGATTCTAAAGAACTACCATAAACTTTCATTCTTCCGGCTTGTGCTGTTCGCCGAATTGAAGCTGCCTCGAGATATGGTTCACGTGAAACCTTATCGTCTTACGCAACTCGTACCATGGGTGAGAACGTTGCTTCAATTCGGTTAAGGGTCCTGGTGAAAGATCTCCCGCCCTTACTGGTACAGATTCCAAATAACTACCATAAACTTTCATTCTTCCGGTTTGTGCTGTTTGCCGAATTGAAGCGGCCTCGAAACATGGTTCACGTGAAACCTTATCGTCTTACGCAACTCGTAAGATGGGGGCGGACTTTGCTTCAATTCGGTTAAGGGTCCTGGTGAAAGATCTCCCGCCCTTACGCGTACAGCTTCTAAAGAACTACCGTAAGCTTTCATTCTTCCGGTTTGTGCTGTTGGCCGAATTGAAGCTGCCTCGAGATATAGTTCACGTGAAACCTTATCGTCTTACGCAACTCGTACCATGGGTGAGAACGTTGCTTCAATTCGGTTAAGGGTCCTGGTGAAAGATCTGCCGCCCTTACTCGTACAGAATCTAAAGAACTACCATAAACTTTCATTCTTCCGGCTTGTGCTGTTCGCCGAATTGAAGCTGCCTCGAGATATGGTTCACGTGAAACCTTATCGTCTTACGCAACTCGTACCATGGGTGAGAACGTTGCTTCAATTCGGTTAAGGGTCCTGGTGAAAGATCTCCCGCCCTTACTGGTACAGATTCAAAATAACTACCATAAACTTTCATTCTTCCGGTTTGTGCTGTTTGCCGAATTGAAGCGGCCTCGAAACATGGTTCACTAGAAACCTTATCGTCTTACACAACTCGTAAGATGGGTGCGGACTTTGCTTCAATTCGGTTAGGGGTCCTGGTGAAAGATCTCCCGCCCTTACGCGTACAGCTTCTAAAGAACTACCATAAACTTTCATTCTTCCGGTTTGTGCTGTTTGCCGAATTGAAGCTGCCTCGGGATATAGTTCACGTGAAACCGTATCGTCTTACGCAAATCGTAAGATGGGGGCTGATTTTGCTTCAATTCGGTTAAAAGTCCTGGTGAAAGATCTCCCGCCCTTACGCGTACAGCTTCTAAAGAACTACCATAAGCTTTCATACTTCCGGTTTGTGCTGTTTGCCGAATTGAAGAGGCCTCGAGATATGGTTCACGTGAAACCTTATCGTCTTACGCAACTCGTAAGATGGGGGCGGACTTTGCTTCAATTCGGTTAAAGGTCCTGGTGAAAGATCTCCCGCCCTTACTCGTACAGATTTAAAATAACTACCATAAACTTTCATTCTTCCGACTTGTGCTGTTCGCCGAATTGAAGAGGCCTCGAGATATGGTTCACGTGAAACCTTATCGTCTTACGCAACTCGTAAGATGGGTGCGGACTTTGCTTCAATTTGGTTAGGGGTCCTGGTGAAAGATCTCCCGTCCTTACTCGTACAGATTCTAAAGAACTACCATAAACTTTCATTTTTCCGGTTTGTGCTGTTTGCCAAATCGAAGCGGCCTCGAGATATGGTTTACGTGAAACCTTATCGTTTCACGCAACTCGTAAGATGGGTGCGGACTTTGCATCAATTCGGTTAATGGTCCTGGTGAACGATCTCCCGTCCTTACTCGTACAGATTCTAAAGGACTACCATAAACTTTCATTCTTCCGGTTTGTCCTGTTTGGCGAATTGAAGCTGCTTCGATATATAGTTCACGTGAAACCTTATCGTCTTACGCAACTCGTACCATGGGTGAGAACGTTGCTTCAATTCGGTTAAGGGTCCTGGTGAAAGATCTGCCGCCCTTACTCGTACAGATTCTAAAGAACTACCATAAACTTTCATTCTTCCGGCTTGTGCTGTTCGCCGAATTGAAGCTGCCTCGAGATATGGTTCACGTGAAACCTTATCGTCTTACGCAACTCGTACCATGGGTGAGAACGTTGCTTCAATTCGGTTAAGGGTCCTGGTGAAAGATTTCCCGCCCTTACTCGTACAGATTCTAAAGAACTGCCATAGACTCTCATTCTTCCGGTTTGTGCTGTTTGCCGAATTGAAGCGGCCTCGAAACATGGTTCACGTGAAACCTTATCGTCTTACAAAACTCGTAAGACGGGTGCGGACTTTGCTTCAATTCGGTTAGGGGTCCTGGTGAAAGATCTCCCGCCCTTACTGGTACAGATTCAAAATAACTACCATAAACTTTCATTCTTCCGGTTTGTGCTGTTTGCCGAATTGAAGCGGCCTCGAGATATGGTTCACGTGAAACCTTGTCGTCTTACGCAACTCCTAAGATAGATGGGTCAGAACGTTGCTTCAATTCGGTTAAGGATCCTGGTGAAAGATTTCCCGCCCTTACTCGTACAGATTTTGAAGAACTGCCATAATCTCTCATTCTTCCGGTTTGTGCTGTTTGCCGAATTGAAGCGGCCTCGAAACATGGTTCACGTGAAACCTTATCGTCTTACGCAACTCGTAAGATGGGGGCGGACTTTGCTTCAATTCGGTTAAGGGTCCTGGTGAAAGATCTCCCGCCCTTACGCGTACAGCTTCTAAAGAACTACCATAAGCTTTCATTCTTCCGGTTTGTGCTGTTTGCCGAATTGAAGCTGCCTCGAGATATAGTTCACGTGAAACCTTATCGTCTTACGCAACTCAAACCATGGGTGAGAACGTTGCTTCGATTCGGTTAAGGGTCCTGGTGAAAGATCTGCCGCCCTTACTCGTACAGATTCTAAAGAACTACCATAAACTTTCATTCTTCCGGCTTGTGCTGTTCGCCGAATTGAAGCTGCCTCGAGATATGGTTCACGTGAAACCTTATCGTCTTACGCAACTCGTACCATGGGTGATAACGTTGCTTCAATTCGGTTAAGGGTCCTGGTGAAAGATCTCCCGCCCTTACTGGTACAGATTCAAAATAACTACCATAAACTTTCATTCTTCCGGTTTGTGCTGTTTGCCGAATTGAAGCGGCCTCGAAACATGGTTCACGTGAAACCTTATCGTCTTACGCAACTCGTAAGATGGGGGCGGACTTTGCTTCAATTCGGTTAAGGGTCCTGGTGAAAGATCTCCCGCCCTTACGCGTACAGCTTCTAAAGAACTACCATAAGCTTTCATTCTTCCGGTTTGTGCTGTTTGCCGAATTGAAGCTGCCTCGAGATATAGTTCACGTGAAACCTTATCGTCTTACGCAACTCGTACCATGGGTGAGGACGTTGCTTCAATTCGGTTAAGGGTCCTGGTGAAAGATCTGCCGCCCTTACTCGTACAAATTCTAAAGAACTACCATAAACTTTCATTCTTCCGGCTTGTGCTGTTCGCCGAATTGAAGCTGCCTCGAGATATGGTTCACGTGAAACCTTATCGTCTTACGCAACTCGTACCATGGGTGAGAATGTTGCTTCAATTCGGTTAAGGGTCCTGGTGAAAGATCTCCCGCCCTTACTGGTACAGATTCAAAATAACTACCATAAACTTTCATTCTTCCGGTTTGTGCTGTTTGCCGAATAAAAGCGGCCTTGAAACATGGTTTACGTGAAACCTGATCGTCTTACGCAACTCGTACCATGGGTGAGAACGTTGCTTCAATTCGGTTAAGGGTCCTGGTGAAAGATCTCCCGCCCTTACTGATACAGATTCAAAATAACTACCATAAACTTTCATTCTTCCGGATTGTGCTGTTTGCCGAATTGAAGCGGCCTCGAGATATGGTTCACGTGAAACCTTGTCGTCTTACGCAACTCGTAAGATGGGTGCGGACGTTGCTTCAATTCAGTTAGGTGTCCTGGTGAAAGATCTTCCGCCCTTACTCGTACAGATTCAAAATAACTACCATAAACTTTCATTCTTCCGGTTTGTGCTGTTTGCCGAATTGAAGCGGCCTCGAGATATGGTTCACGTGAAACCTTGTCGTCTTACGCAACTCCTAAGATAGATGGGTGAGAACGTTGCTTCAATTCGGTTAAGGGTCCTGGTGAAAGATTTCCCGCCCTTACTCGTACAGATTCTAAAGAACTGCCATAAACTCTCATTCTTCCGGTTTGTGCTGTTTGCCGAATTGAAGCGGCCTCGAAACATGGTTCACGTGAAACCTTATCGTCTTACGCAACTCGTAAGATGGGGGCGGACTTCGCTTCAATTCGGTTAAGGGTCCTGGTGAAAGATCTCCCGCCCTTACGCGTACAGCTTCTAAAGAACTACCATAAGCTTTCATTCTTCCGACTTGTGCTGTTCGCCGAATTCAAGCTGCCTCGAGATATGGTTCAGGTGAAACCTTATCGTCTTACGCAACTCGTAAGATGGGTGAGAACGTTGCTTCAATTCGGTTAAGGGTCCTGGTGAAAGATCTGCCGCCCTTACTCGTACAGATTCTAAAGAACTACCATAAACTTTCATTCTTCCGGCTTGTGCTGTTCGCCGAATTGAAGCTGCCTCGAGATATGGTTCACGTGAAACCTTATCGTCTTACGCAACTCGTACCATGGGTGAGAACGTTGCTTCAATTCGGTTAAGGGTCCTGGTGAAAGATCTCCCGCCATTACTGGTACAGATTCTAAATAACTACCATAAACTTTCATTCTTCCGGCTTGTGCTGTTCGCCGAATTGAAGCTGCCTCGAGATATGGTTCACGTGAAACCTTATTGTCTTACGCAACTCCTAAGATGGGTGAGAACGTTGCTTCAATTCGGTTAAGGGTCCTGGTGAACGATCTCCCGTCCTTACTCGTACAGATTCTAAAGGACTACCATAAACTTTCATTCTTCCGGTTTGTCCTGTTTGCCGAATTGAAGCGGCCTCGAGATATGGTTCATGTGAAACCTTGTCGTCTTACGCAACTGGTAAGATGGGTGCGGAAGTTGCTTCAATTCAGTTAGGTGTCCTGGTGAAAGATCTTCCGCCCTTACTCGTACAGATTCAAAATAACTACCATAAACTTTCATTCTTCCGGTTTGTGCTGTTTGCCGAATTGAAGCGGCCTCGAGATATGGTTCACGTGAAACCTTGTCGTCTTACGCAACTCCTAAGATAAATGGGTCAGAACGTTGCTTCAATTCGGTTAAAGGTCCTGGTGAAAGATCTCCCGCCCTTATGCGTACAGCTCCTAAAGAACTACCATAAGCTTTTATTCTTCCGGTTTGTGCTGTTTGCCGAATTGAAGCTGCCTCGAGATATGGTTCACGTGAAACCTTATCGTCTTACACAACTCGTAAGATGGGGGCGGACTTTGCATCAATTCGGTTAAGGGTCCTGGTGAAAGATCTCCCGCCCTTACTGGTACAGATTCAAAATAACTACCATAAACTTTCATTCTTCCGGTTTGTGCTGTTTGCCGAATTGAAGCGGCCTCGAGATATGGTTCACGTGAAACCTTGTCGTCTTACGCAACTCCTAAGATAGATGGGTCAGAACGTTGCTTCAATTCGGTTAAGGATCCTGGTGAAAGATTTCCCGCCCTTACTCGTACAGATTTTGAAGAACTGCCATAATCTCTCATTCTTCCGGTTTGTGCTGTTTGCCGAATTGAAGCGGCCTCGAAACATGGTTCACGTGAAACCTTATCGTCTTACGCAACTCGTAAGATGGGGGCGGACTTTGCTTCAATTCGGTTAAGGGTCCTGGTGAAAGATCTCCCGCCCTTACGCGTACAGCTTCTAAAGAACTACCATAAGCTTTCATTCTTCCGGTTTGTGCTGTTTGCCGAATTGAAGCTGCCTCGAGATATAGTTCACGTGAAACCTTATCGTCTTACGCAACTCAAACCATGGGTGAGAACGTTGCTTCGATTCGGTTAAGGGTCCTGGTGAAAGATTTCCCGCCCTTACTCGTACAGATTCTAAAGAACTGCCACAAACTCTCATTCTTCCGGTTTGTGCTGTTTGCCGAATTGAAGCGGCCTCGAAACATGGTTCACGAGAAACCTTATCGTCTTACACAACTCGTAAGATGGGTGCGGACTTTGCTTCAATTCGGTTAGGGGTCCTGGTGAAAGATCTCCCGCCCTTACGCGTACAGCTTCTAAAGAACTACCATAAACTTTCATTCTTCCGGTTTGTGCTGTTTGCCGAATTGAAGCTGCCTCGGGATATAGTTCACGTGAAACCTTATCGTCTTACGCAAATCGTAAGATGGGGGCTGATTTTGCTTCAATTCGGTTAAAAGTCCTGGTGAAAGATCTCCCGCCCTTACGCGTACAGCTTCTAAAGAACTACCATAAGCTTTCATACTTCCGGTTTGTGCTGTTTGCCGAATTGAAAAGGCCTCGAGATATGGTTCACGTGAAACCTTATCGTCTTACGCAACTCGTAAGATGGGGGCGGACTTTGCTTCAATTCGGTTAAAGGTCCTGGTGAAAGATCTCCCGCCCTTACTCGTACAGATTCAAAATAACTACCATAAACTTTCATTCTTCCGACTTGTGCTGTTCGCCGAATTGAAGCTGCCTCGAGATATGGTTCAGGTGAAACCTTATCGTCTTACGCAACTCGTAAGATGGGTGAGAACGTTGCTTCAATTCATGTAGGGGTCCTGGTGAAAGATCTCCCGCCCTTACCCGTACAGATTGAAAATATCTATCATAAACTTTCATTCTTCCGGTTTGTGCTGTTTGCCGAATTGAAGAGGCCTCGAGATATGGTTCACGTGAAACCTTATCGTCTTACGCAACTCGTAAGATGGGTGCGGATTTTGCTTCAATTCGGTTAAGGGTCCTGGTGAAAGATCTCCCGCCCTTACGCGTACAGCTTCTAAAGAACTACCATAAACTTTCATTCTTCCGGTTTGTGCTGTTTGCCGAATTGAAGCTGCCTCGGGATATAGTTCACGTGAAACCTTATCGTCTTACGCAAATCGTAAGATGGGGGCGGATTTTGCTTCAATTCGGTTAAAGGTCCTGGTGAAAGATCTCCCGCCCTTACTCGTACAGATCCTAAAGAACTACCATAAGCTTACATTCTTCCGGTTTGTGCTGTTTGCCGAATTGAAGCGGCCTCGAAACATGGTTCACGTGAAACCTTATGGTCTTACGCAACTCGTAAGATGGGGGCGGACTTTGCTTCAATTCGGTTAAGGGTCCTGGTGAAAGATCTCCCGCCCTTACTCGTACAGCTTCTAAAGAACTACCATAAGCTTTCATTCTTCCGGTTTGTGCTGTTTGCCGAATTGAAGAGGCCTCGAGATATGGTTCACGTGAAACCTTATCGTCTTACGCAACTCGTAAGATGTGTGCGGACTTCGCTTCAATTTGGTTAGGGGTCCTGGTGAAAGATCTCCCGCCCTTACTCGTACAGATTTTAAAGAACTACCATAAACTTTCATTCTTCCGGATTGTGCTGTTTGCCGAATTGAAGCGGCCTCGAAACATGGTTCACGTGAAACCTTATCGTCTTACACAACTCGTAAGATGGGTGCGGACTTTGCTTCAATTCGGTTAGGGGTCCTGGTGAAAGATCTCCCGCCCTTACGCGTACAGCTTCTAAAGAACTACCATAAGCTTTTATTCTTCCGGTTTGTGCTGTTTGCCGAATTGAAGCTGCCTCGAGATATGGTTCACGTGAAACCTTATCGTCTTACACAACTCGTAAGATGGGGGCGGACTTTGCTTCAATTCGGTTAAGGGTCCTGGTGAAAGATCTCCCGCCCTTACTGGTACAGATTCAAAATAACTACCATAAACTTTCATTCTTCCGGTTTGTGCTGTTTGCCGAATTGAAGCGGCCTCGAGATATGGTTCACGTGAAACCTTGTCGTCTTACGCAACTCCTAAGATAGATGGGTCAGAACGTTGCTTCAATTCGGTTAAGGATCCTGGTGAAAGATTTCCCGCCCTTACTCGTACAGATTTTCAAGAACTGCCATAATCTCTCATTCTTCCGGTTTGTGCTGTTTGCCGAATTGAAGCGGCCTCGAAACATGGTTCACGTGAAACCTTATCGTCTTACGCAACTCGTAAGATGGGTGCGGACGTTGCTTCAATTCATGTAGGGGTCCTGGTGAAAGATCTCCCGCCCTTACCCGTACAGATTGAAAATAACTATCATAAACTTTCATTCTTCCGGTTTGTGCTGTTTGCCGAATTGAAGAGGCCTCGAGATATGGTTCACGTGAAACCTTATCGTCTTACGCAACTCGTAAGATGGGTGCGGATTTTGCTTCAATTCGGTTAAGGGTCCAGGTGAAAGATCTCCCGCCCTTACGCGTACAGCTTCTAAAGAACTACCATAAGCTTTCATTCTTCCGGTTTGTGCTGTTTGCCGAATTGAAGCTGCCTCGAGATATAGTTCACGTGAAACCTTATCGTCTTACGCAACTCGTACCATGGGTGAGAACGTTGCTTCAATTCGGTTAAGGGTCCTGGTAAAAGATCGTCCGCCCTTACTCGTACAGATTCAAAATAACTACCATAAACTTTCATTCTTCCGGTTTGTGCTGTTTGCCGAATTGAAGCGGCCTCGAGATATGGTTCACGTGAAACCTTGTCGTCTTACGCAACTCCTAAGATAGATGGGTGAGAACGTTGCTTCAATTCGGTTAAGGATCCTGGTGAAAGATTTCCCGCCCTTACTCGTACAGATTCTAAAGAACTGCCATAAACTCGCATTCTTCCGGATTGTGCTGTTTGCCGAATTGAAGCGGCCTCGAAACATGGTTCACGTGAAACCTTATCGTCTTACACAACTCGTAAGATGGGTGCGGACTTTGCTTCAATTCGGTTAGGGGTCCTGGTGAAAGATCTCCCGCCCTTACGCGTACAGCTTCTAAAGAACTACCATAAACTTTCATTCTTCCGGTTTGTGCTGTTTGCCGAATTGAAGCTGCCTCGGGATATAGTTCACGTGAAACCTTATCGTCTTACGCAAATCGTAAGATGGGGGCGAATTTTGCTTCAATTCGGTTAAAGGTCCTGGTGAAAGATCTCCCGCCCTTACTCGTACAGATCCTAAAGAACTACCATAAGCTTACATTCTTCCGGTTTGTGCTGTTTGCCGAATTGAAGCGGCCTCGAAACATGGTTCACGTGAAACCTTATGGTCTTACGCAACTCGTAAGATGGGGGCGGACTTTGCTTCAATTCGGTTAAAGGTCCTGGTGAAAGATCTCCCGCCCTTACTCGTACAGATTCAAAATAACTACCATAAACTTTCATTCTTCCGACTTGTGCTGTTCGCCGAATTGAAGCTGCCTCGAGATATGGTTCAGGTGAAACCTTATCGTTTTACGCAACTCGTAAGATGGGTGAGAACGTTGCTTCAATTCGGTTAAGGGTCCTGGTGAAAGATCTCCCGCCCGTGCTCGTACAGATTCTAAAAAACTACCATAAACTTTAATTCTCCCGGTTTGTGCTGTTTGCCGAATTGAAGCGGCCTCGAGATATGGCTCACGTGAAACCTTATCGTCTTACGCAACTCGTAAGATGGGTGCGGACGTTGCTTCAATTCATGTAGGGGTCCTGGTGAAAGATCTCCCGCCCTTACCCGTACAGATTGAAAATAATTGTCATAAACTTTCATTCTTCCGGTTTGTGCTGTTTGCCGAATTGAAGCGGCCTCGAGATATGGTTCACGTGAAACCTTATCGTCTTACGCAACTCGTAAGATGGGTGCGGACTTTGCTTCAATTCGGTTAAGGGTCCAGGTGAAAGATCTCCGGCCCTTACTCGTAGAGTTTCAAAATAACTACCATAAACTTTCATTCTTCGGGTTTGTGCTGTTTGCCGAATAGAAGCGGCCTTGAAACATGGTTTACGTGAAACCTTATCGTCTTACGCAACTCGTAAGATGGGGGCGGACTTTGCTTCAATTCGGTTAAGGGTCCTGGTGAAAGATCTCCCGCCCTTACTCGTACAGCTTCTAAAGAACTACCATAAGCTTTCATTCTTCCGGTTTGTGCTGTTTGCCGAATTGAAGAGGCCTCGAGATATGGTTCACGTGAAACCTTATCGTCTTACGCAACTCGTAAGATGGGTGCGGACTTTGCTTCAATTTAGTTAGGGGTCCTGGTGAAAGATCTCCCGTCCTTACTCGTACAGATTCTAAAGAACTACCATAAACTTTCATTCTTCCGGTTTGTCCTGTTTGGCGAATTGAAGCTGCTTCAAGATATAGTTCACGTGAAACCTTATCGTCTTACGCAACTCGTACCATGGGTGAGAACGTTGCTTCAATTCGGTTAAGGGTCCTGGTGAAAGATCTGCCGCCCTTACTCGTACAGATTCTAAAGAACTACCATAAACTTTCATTCTTCCGGATTGTGCTGTTTGCCGAATTGAAGCGGCCTCGAAACATGGTTCACGTGAAACCTTATCGTCTTACACAACTCGTAAGATGGGTGCGGACTTTGCTTCAATTCGGTTAGGGGTCCTGGTGAAAGATCTCCCGCCCTTACGCGTACAGCTTCTAAAGAACTACCATAAACTTTCATTCTTCCGGTTTGTGCTGTTTGCCGAATTAAAGCGGCCTCGAAACATGGTTCACGTGAAACCTTATGGTCTTACGCAAATCGTAAGATAGGGGCGGATTTTGCTTCAATTCGGTTAAAGGTCCTGGTGAAAGATCTCCCGCCCTTACTCGTACAGATTCTAAAGAACTACCATAAGCTTACATTCTTCCGGTTTGTGCTGTTTGCCGAATTGAAGCGGCCTCGAAACATGGTTCACGTGAAACCTTATGGTCTTACGCAACTCGTAAGATGGGGGCGGACTTTGCTTCAATTCGGTTAAAGGTCCTGGTGAAAGATCTCCCGCCCTTATGCGTACAGCTTCTAAAGAACTACCATAAGCTTTTATTCTTCCGGTTTGTGCTGTTTGCCGAATTGAAGCTGCCTCGAGATATGGTTCACGTGAAACCTTATCGTCTTACGCAACTCGTACCATGGGTGAGAACGTTGCTTCAATTCGGTTAAGGGTCCTGGTGAAAGATCTGCCGCCCTTACTCGTACAGATTCTAAAGAACTACCATAAACTTTCATTCTTCCGGATTGTGCTGTTTGCCGAATTGAAGCGGCCTCGAAACATGGTTCACGTGAAACCTTATCGTCTTACACAACTCGTAAGATGGGTGCGGACTTTGCTTCAATTCGGTTAGGGGTCCTGGTGAAAGATCTCCCGCCCTTACGCGTACAGCTTCTAAAGAACTACCATAAACTTTCATTCTTCCGGTTTGTGCTGTTTGCCGAATTAAAGCGGCCTCGAAACATGGTTCACGTGAAACCTTATGGTCTTACGCAAATCGTAAGATGGGGGCGGATTTTGCTTCAATTCGGTTAAAGGTCCTGGTGAAAGATCTCCCGCCCTTACTCGTACAGATTCTAAAGAACTACCATAAGCTTACATTCTTCCGGTTTGTGCTGTTTGCCGAATTGAAGCGGCCTCGAAACATGGTTCACGTGAAACCTTATGGTCTTACGCAACTCGTAAGATGGGGGCGGACTTTGCTTCAATTCGGTTAAAGGTCCTGGTGAAAGATCTCCCGCCCTTATGCGTACAGCTTCTAAAGAACTACCATAAGCTTTTATTCTTCCGGTTTGTGCTGTTTGCCGAATTGAAGCTGCCTCGAGATATGGTTCACGTGAAACCTTATCGTCTTACACAACTCGTAAGATGGGGGCGGACTTTGCTTCAATTCGGTTAAGGGTCCTGGTGAAAGATCTCCCGCCCTTACTGGTACAGATTCAAAATAACTACCATAAACTTTCATTCTTCCGGTTTGTGCTGTTTGCCGAATTGAAGCGGCCTCGAGATATGGTTCACGTGAAACCTTGTCGTCTTACGCAACTCCTAAGATAGATGGGTCAGAACGTTGCTTCAATTCGATTAAGGATCCTGGTGAAAGATTTCCCGCCCTTACTCGTACAGATTTTGAAGAACTGCCATAATCTCTCATTCTTCCGGTTTGTGCTGTTTGCCGAATTGAAGCGGCCTCGAAACATGGTTCACGTGAAACCTTATCGTCTTACGCAACTCGTAAGATGGGGGCGGACTTTGCTTCAATTCGGTTAAGGGTCCTGGTGAAAGATCTCCCGCCCTTACGCGTACAGCTTCTAAAGAACTACCATAAGCTTTCATTCTTCCGGTTTGTGCTGTTTGCCGAATTGAAGCTGCCTCGAGATATAGTTCACGTGAAACCTTATCGTCTTACGCAACTCAAACCATGGGTGAGAACGTTGCTTCGATTCGGTTAAGGGTCCTGGTGAAAGATCTGCCGCCCTTACTCGTACAGATTCTAAACAACTACCATAAACTTTCTTTCTTCCGGCTTGTGCTGTTCGCCGAATTGAAGCTGCCTCGAGATATGGTTCACGTGAAACCTTATCGTCTTACGCAACTCGTACCATGGGTGAGAACGTTGCTTCAATTCGGTTAAGGGTCCTGGTGAAAGATCTCCCGCCCTTACTGGTACAGATTCAAAATAACTACCATAAACTTTCATTCTTCCGGTTTGTGCTGTTTGCCGAATTGAAGCGGCCTCGAAACATGGTTCACGTGAAACCTTATCGTCTTACGCAACTCGTAACATGGGGGCGGACTTTGCTTCAATTCGGTTAAGGGTCCTGGTGAAAGATCTCCCGCCCTGACGCGTACAGCTTCTAAAGAACTACCATAAGCTTTCATTCTTCCGGTTTGTGCTGTTGGCCGAATTGAAGCCGCCTCGAGATATAGTTCACGTGAAACCTTATCGTCTTACGCAACTCGTACCATGGGTGAGAACGTTGCTTCAATTCGGTTAAGGGTCCTGGTGAAAGATCTGCCGCCCTTACTCGTACAGATTCTAAAGAACTACCATAAACTTTCATTCTTCCGGCTTGTGCTGTTCGCCGAATTGAAGCTGCCTCGAGATATGGTTCACGTGAAACCTTATCGTCTTACGCAACTCGTACCATGGGTGAGAACGTTGCTTCAATTCGGTTAAGGGTCCTGGTGAAAGATCTCCCGCCCTTACTGGTACAGATTCAAAATAACTACCATAAACTTTCATTCTTCCGGTTTGTGCTGTTTGCCGAATAGAAGCGGCCTTGAAACATGGTTTACGTGAAACCTGATCGTCTTACGCAACTCGTACCATGGGTGAGAACGTTGCTTCAATTCGGTTAAGGGTCCTGGTGAAAGATCTCCCGCCCTTACTGATACAGATTCAAAATAACTACCATAAACTTTCATTCTTCCGGATTGTGCTGTTTGCCGAATTGAAGCGGCCTCGAGATATGGTTCACGTGAAACCTTGTCGTCTTACGCAACTCGTAAGATGGGTGCGGACGTTGCTTCAATTCAGTTAGGTGTCCTGGTGAAAGATCTTCCGCCCTTACTCGTACAGATTCAAAATAACTACCATAAACTTTCATTCTTCCGGTTTGTGCTGTTTGCCGAATTGAAGCGGCCTCGAGATATGGTTCACGTGAAACCTTGTCGTCTTACGCAACTCCTAAGATAGATGGGTGAGAACGTTGCTTCAATTCGGTTAAGGGTCCTGGTGAAAGATTTCCCGCCCTTACTCGTACAGATTCTAAAGAACTGCCATAAACTCTCATTCTTCCGGTTTGTGCTGTTTGCCGAATTGAAGCGGCCTCGAAACATGGTTCACGTGAAACCTTATCGTCTTACGCAACTCGTAAGATGGGGGCGGACTTTGCTTCAATTCGGTTAAGGGTCCTGGTGAAAGATCTCCCGCCCTTACGCGTACAGCTTCTAAAGAACTACCATAAGCTTTCATTCTTCCGACTTGTGCTGTTCGCCGAATTGAAGCTGCCTCGAGATATGGTTCAGGTGAAACCTTATCGTCTTACGCAACTCGTAAGATGGGTGAGAACGTTGCTTCAATTCGGTTAAGGGTCCTGGTGAAAGATCTGCCGCCCTTACTCGTACAGATTCTAAAGAACTACCATAAACTTTCATTCTTCCGGCTTGTGCTGTTCGCCGAATTGAAGCTGCCTCGAGATATGATTCACGTGAAACCTTATCGTCTTACGCAACTCCTAAGATAGATGGGTGAGAACGTTGCTTCAATTCGGTTAAGGGTCCTGGTGAAAGATTTCCCGCCCTTACTCGTACAGATTCTAAAGAACTGCCATAAACTCTCATTCTTCCGGTTTGTGCTGTTTGCCGAATTGAAGCGGCCTCGAAACATGGTTCACGTGAAACCTTATCGTCTTACACAACTCGTAAGATGGGTGCGGACTTTGCTTCAATTCGGTTAGGGGTCCTGGTGAAAGATCTCCCGCCCTTACGCGTACAGCTTCTAAAGAACTACTATAAGCTTTCATTCTTCCGGTTTGTGCTGTTTGCCGAATTGAAGCTGCCTCGAGATATGGTTCACGTGAAACCTTATCGTCTTACACAACTCGTAAGATGGGGGCGGACTTTGCTTCAATTCGGTTAAGGGTCCTGGTGAAAGATCTCCCGCCCTTACTGGTACAGATTCAAAATAACTACCATAAACTTTCATTCTTCCGGTTTGTGCTGTTTGCCGAATTGAAGCGGCCTCGAGATATGGTTCACGTGAAACCTTATGGTCTTACGCAACTCGTAAGATGGGGGCGGACTTTGCTTCAATTCGGTTAAAGGTCCTGGTGAAAGATCTCCCGCCCTTATGCGTACAGCTTCTAAAGAACTACCATAAGCTTTTATTCTTCCGGTTTGTGCTGTTTGCCGAATTGAAGCTGCCTCGAGATATGGTTCACGTGAAACCTTATCGTCTTACGCAACTCGTAAGATGGGGGCGGACTTTGCTTCAATTCGGTTAAGGATCCTGGTGAAAGATCTCCCGCCCTTACGCGTACAGATTCTAAAGAACTACCATAAACTTTCATTCTTCCGGCTTGTGCTGTTTGCCGAATTGAAGCTGCCTCGAGATATGGTTCACGTGAAACCTTATCGTCTTACGCAACTCGTACCATGGGTGAGAACGTTGCTTCAATTCGGTTAAGGGTCCTGGTGAAAGATCTCCCGCCCTTACTGGTACAGATTCAAAATAACTACCATAAACTTTCATTCTTCCGGTTTGTGCTGTTTGCCGAATTGAAGCGGCCTCGAGATATGGTTCACGTGAAACCTTGTCGTCTTACGCAACTCCTAAGATAGATGGGTGAGAACGTTGCTTCAATCCGGTTAAGGATCCTGGTGAAAGATTTCCGGCCCTTACTCGTACAGATTCTAAAGAACTGCCATAAACTCTCATTCTTCCGGTTTGTGCTGTTTGCCGAATTGAAGCGGCCTCGAAACATGGTTCACGTGAAACCTTATGGTCTTACGCAACTCGTAAGATGGGGGCGGACTTTGCTTCAATTCGGTTAAAGGTCCTGGTGAAAGATCTCCCGCCCTTACGCGTACAGCTTCTAAAGAACTACCATAAGCTTTTATTCTTCCGGTTTGTGCTGTTTGCCGAATTGAAGCTACCTCGAGATATGTTTCACGTGAAACCTTATCGTCTTACACAACTCGTAAGATGGGTGCGGACTTTGCTTCAATTCGTTTAAGGGTCCTGGTGAAAGATCCCCGCCCTTACTCGTACAGATTCAAAATAACTACCATAAACTTTCATTCTTCCGACATGTGCTGTTTGCCGAATTGAAGAGGCCTCGAGATATGGTTCACGTGAAACCTTATCGTCTTACGCAACTCCTAAGATGGGTGAGAACGTTGCTTCAATTCGGTTAAGGGTCCTGGTGAACGATCTCCCGTCCTTACTCGTACAGATTCTAAAGGACTACCATAAACTTTTATTCTTCCGGTTTGTCCTGTTTGCCGAATTGAAGAGGCCTCGAGTAATGGTTCACGTGAAACCTTATCGTCTTACGCAACTCGTAAGATGGGGGCGGACTTTGCTTCAATTCGGTTAAGGGTCCTGGTGAAAGATCTCCCGCCCTTACGCGTACAGCTTCTAAAGAACTACTATAAGCTTTCATTCTTCCGGTTTGTGCTGTTTGCTGAATTGAAGCTGCCTCGAGATATGGGTCACGTGAAACCTTATCGTCTTACGCAACTCGTACCATGGGTGAGAACGTTGCTTCAATTCGGTTAAGGGTCCTGGTGAAAGATCTGCCGCCCTTACTCGTACAGATTCTAAAGAACTACCATAAACTTTCATTCTTCCGGATTGTGCTGTTTGCCGAATTGAAGCGGCCTCGAAACATGGTTCACGTGAAACCTTATCGTCTTACACAACTCGTAAGATGGGTGCGGACTTTGCTTCAATTCGGTTAGGGGTCCTGGTGAAAGATCTCCCGCCCTTACGCGTACAGCTTCTAAAGAACTACCATAAACTTTCATTCTTCCGGTTTGTGCTGTTTGCCGAATTAAAGCGGCCTCGAAACATGGTTCACGTGAAACCTTATGGTCTTACGCAAATCGTAAGATAGGGGCGGATTTTGCTTCAATTCGGTTAAAGGTCCTGGTGAAAGATCTCCCGCCCTTACTCGTACAGATTCTAAAGAACTACCATAAGCTTACATTCTTCCGGTTTGTGCTGTTTGCCGAATTGAAGCGGCCTCGAAACATGGTTCACGTGAAACCTTATGGTCTTACGCAACTCGTAAGATGGGGGCGGACTTTGCTTCAATTCGGTTAAAGGTCCTGGTGAAAGATCTCCCGCCCTTATGCGTACAGCTTCTAAAGAACTACCATAAGCTTTTATTCTTCCGGTTTGTGCTGTTTGCCGAATTGAAGCTGCCTCGAGATATGGTTCACGTGAAACCTTATCGTCTTACGCAACTCGTACCATGGGTGAGAACGTTGCTTCAATTCGGTTAAGGGTCCTGGTGAAAGATCTGCCGCCCTTACTCGTACAGATTCTAAAGAACTACCATAAACTTTCATTCTTCCGGATTGTGCTGTTTGCCGAATTGAAGCGGCCTCGAAACATGGTTCACGTGAAACCTTATCGTCTTACACAACTCGTAAGATGGGTGCGGACTTTGCTTCAATTCGGTTAGGGGTCCTGGTGAAAGATCTCCCGCCCTTACGCGTACAGCTTCTAAAGAACTACCATAAACTTTCATTCTTCCGGTTTGTGCTGTTTGCCGAATTAAAGCGGCCTCGAAACATGGTTCACGTGAAACCTTATGGTCTTACGCAAATCGTAAGATGGGGGCGGATTTTGCTTCAATTCGGTTAAAGGTCCTGGTGAAAGATCTCCCGCCCTTACTCGTACAGATTCTAAAGAACTACCATAAGCTTACATTCTTCCGGTTTGTGCTGTTTGCCGAATTGAAGCGGCCTCGAAACATGGTTCACGTGAAACCTTATGGTCTTACGCAACTCGTAAGATGGGGGCGGACTTTGCTTCAATTCGGTTAAAGGTCCTGGTGAAAGATCTCCCGCCCTTATGCGTACAGCTTCTAAAGAACTACCATAAGCTTTTATTCTTCCGGTTTGTGCTGTTTGCCGAATTGAAGCTGCCTCGAGATATGGTTCACGTGAAACCTTATCGTCTTACACAACTCGTAAGATGGGGGCGGACTTTGCTTCAATTCGGTTAAGGGTCCTGGTGAAAGATCTCCCGCCCTTACTGGTACAGATTCAAAATAACTACCATAAACTTTCATTCTTCCGGTTTGTGCTGTTTGCCGAATTGAAGCGGCCTCGAGATATGGTTCACGTGAAACCTTGTCGTCTTACGCAACTCCTAAGATAGATGGGTCAGAACGTTGCTTCAATTCGGTTAAGGATCCTGGTGAAAGATTTCCCGCCCTTACTCGTACAGATTTTGAAGAACTGCCATAATCTCTCATTCTTCCGGTTTGTGCTGTTTGCCGAATTGAAGCGGCCTCGAAACATGGTTCACGTGAAACCTTATCGTCTTACGCAACTCGTAAGATGGGGGCGGACTTTGCTTCAATTCGGTTAAGGGTCCTGGTGAAAGATCTCCCGCCCTTACGCGTACAGCTTCTAAAGAACTACCATAAGCTTTCATTCTTCCGGTTTGTGCTGTTTGCCGAATTGAAGCTGCCTCGAGATATAGTTCACGTGAAACCTTATCGTCTTACGCAACTCAAACCATGGGTGAGAACGTTGCTTCGATTCGGTTAAGGGTCCTGGTGAAAGATCTGCCGCCCTTACTCGTACAGATTCTAAACAACTACCATAAACTTTCTTTCTTCCGGCTTGTGCTGTTCGCCGAATTGAAGCTGCCTCGAGATATGGTTCACGTGAAACCTTATCGTCTTACGCAACTCGTACCATGGGTGAGAACGTTGCTTCAATTCGGTTAAGGGTCCTGGTGAAAGATCTCCCGCCCTTACTGGTACAGATTCAAAATAACTACCATAAACTTTCATTCTTCCGGTTTGTGCTGTTTGCCGAATTGAAGCGGCCTCGAAACATGGTTCACGTGAAACCTTATCGTCTTACGCAACTCGTAACATGGGGGCGGACTTTGCTTCAATTCGGTTAAGGGTCCTGGTGAAAGATCTCCCGCCCTTACGCGTACAGCTTCTAAAGAACTACCATAAGCTTTCATTCTTCCGGTTTGTGCTGTTGGCCGAATTGAAGCCGCCTCGAGATATAGTTCACGTGAAACCTTATCGTCTTACGCAACTCGTACCATGGGTGAGAACGTTGCTTCAATTCGGTTAAGGGTCCTGGTGAAAGATCTGCCGCCCTTACTCGTACAGATTCTAAAGAACTACCATAAACTTTCATTCTTCCGGCTTGTGCTGTTCGCCGAATTGAAGCTGCCTCGAGATATGGTTCACGTGAAACCTTATCGTCTTACGCAACTCGTACCATGGGTGAGAACGTTGCTTCAATTCGGTTAAGGGTCCTGGTGAAAGATCTCCCGCCCTTACTGGTACAGATTCAAAATAACTACCATAAACTTTCATTCTTCCGGTTTGTGCTGTTTGCCGAATAGAAGCGGCCTTGAAACATGGTTTACGTGAAACCTGATCATCTTACGCAACTCGTACCATGGGTGAGAACGTTGCTTCAATTCGGTTAAGGGTCCTGGTGAAAGATCTCCCGCCCTTACTGATACAGATTCAAAATAACTACCATAAACTTTCATTCTTCCGGATTGTGCTGTTTGCCGAATTGAAGCGGCCTCGAGATATGGTTCACGTGAAACCTTGTCGTCTTACGCAACTCGTAAGATGGGTGCGGACGTTGCTTCAATTCAGTTAGGTGTCCTGGTGAAAGATCTTCCGCCCTTACTCGTACAGATTCAAAATAACTACCATAAACTTTCATTCTTCCGGTTTGTGCTGTTTGCCGAATTGAAGCGGCCTCGAGATATGGTTCACGTGAAACCTTGTCGTCTTACGCAACTCCTAAGATAGATGGGTGAGAACGTTGCTTCAATTCGGTTAAGGGTCCTGGTGAAAGATTTCCCGCCCTTACTCGTACAGATTCTAAAGAACTGCCATAAACTCTCATTCTTCCGGTTTGTGCTGTTTGCCGAATTGAAGCGGCCTCGAAACATGGTTCACGTGAAACCTTATCGTCTTACGCAACTCGTAAGATGGGGGCGGACTTTGCTTCAATTCGGTTAAGGGTCCTGGTGAAAGATCTCCCGCCCTTACGCGTACAGCTTCTAAAGAACTACCATAAGCTTTCATTCTTCCGACTTGTGCTGTTCGCCGAATTGAAGCTGCCTCGAGATATGGTTCAGGTGAAACCTTATCGTCTTACGCAACTCGTAAGATGGGTGAGAACGTTGCTTCAATTCGGTTAAGGGTCCTGGTGAAAGATCTGCCGCCCTTACTCGTACAGATTCTAAAGAACTACCATAAACTTTCATTCTTCCGGCTTGTGCTGTTCGCCGAATTGAAGCTGCCTCGAGATATGATTCACGTGAAACCTTATCGTCTTACGCAACTCCTAAGATAGATGGGTGAGAACGTTGCTTCAATTCGGTTAAGGGTCCTGGTGAAAGATTTCCCGCCCTTACTCGTACAGATTCTAAAGAACTGCCATAAACTCTCATTCTTCCGGTTTGTGCTGTTTGCCGAATTGAAGCGGCCTCGAAACATGGTTCACGTGAAACCTTATCGTCTTACACAACTCGTAAGATGGGTGCGGACTTTGCTTCAATTCGGTTAGGGGTCCTGGTGAAAGATCTCCCGCCCTTACGCGTACAGCTTCTAAAGAACTACTATAAGCTTTCATTCTTCCGGTTTGTGCTGTTTGCCGAATTGAAGCTGCCTCGAGATATGGTTCACGTGAAACCTTATCGTCTTACACAACTCGTAAGATGGGGGCGGACTTTGCTTCAATTCGGTTAAGGGTCCTGGTGAAAGATCTCCCGCCCTTACTGGTACAGATTCAAAATAACTACCATAAACTTTCATTCTTCCGGTTTGTGCTGTTTGCCGAATTGAAGCGGCCTCGAGATATGGTTCACGTGAAACCTTATGGTCTTACGCAACTCGTAAGATGGGGGCGGACTTTGCTTCAATTCGGTTAAAGGTCCTGGTGAAAGATCTCCCGCCCTTATGCGTACAGCTTCTAAAGAACTACCATAAGCTTTTATTCTTCCGGTTTGTGCTGTTTGCCGAATTGAAGCTGCCTCGAGATATGGTTCACGTGAAACCTTATCGTCTTACGCAACTCGTAAGATCGGGGCGGACTTTGCTTCAATTCGGTTAAGGATCCTGGTGAAAGATCTCCCGCCCTTACGCGTACAGATTCTAAAGAACTACCATAAACTTTCATTCTTCCGGCTTGTGCTGTTTGCCGAATTGAAGCTGCCTCGAGATATGGTTCACGTGAAACCTTATCGTCTTACGCAACTCGTACCATGGGTGAGAACGTTGCTTCAATTCGGTTAAGGGTCCTGGTGAAAGATCTCCCGCCCTTACTGGTACAGATTCAAAATAACTACCATAAACTTTCATTCTTCCGGTTTGTGCTGTTTGCCGAATTGAAGCGGCCTCGAGATATGGTTCACGTGAAACCTTGTCGTCTTACGCAACTCCTAAGATAGATGGGTGAGAACGTTGCTTCAATCCGGTTAAGGATCCTGGTGAAAGATTTCCGGCCCTTACTCGTACAGATTCTAAAGAACTGCCATAAACTCTCATTCTTCCGGTTTGTGCTGTTTGCCGAATTGAAGCGGCCTCGAAACATGGTTCACGTGAAACCTTATGGTCTTACGCAACTCGTAAGATGGGGGCGGACTTTGCTTCAATTCGGTTAAAGGTCCTGGTGAAAGATCTCCCGCCCTTACGCGTACAGCTTCTAAAGAACTACCATAAGCTTTTATTCTTCCGGTTTGTGCTGTTTGCCGAATTGAAGCTACCTCGAGATATGTTTCACGTGAAACCTTATCGTCTTACACAACTCGTAAGATGGGTGCGGACTTTGCTTCAATTCGTTTAAGGGTCCTGGTGAAAGATCCCCGCCCTTACTCGTACAGATTCAAAATAACTACCATAAACTTTCATTCTTCCGACATGTGCTGTTTGCCGAATTGAAGAGGCCTCGAGATATGGTTCACGTGAAACCTTATCGTCTTACGCAACTCCTAAGATGGGTGAGAACGTTGCTTCAATTCGGTTAAGGGTCCTGGTGAACGATCTCCCGTCCTTACTCGTACAGATTCTAAAGGACTACCATAAACTTTTATTCTTCCGGTTTGTCCTGTTTGCCGAATTGAAGAGGCCTCGAGTAATGGTTCACGTGAAACCTTATCGTCTTACGCAACTCGTAAGATGGGGGCGGACTTTGCTTCAATTCGGTTAAGGGTCCTGGTGAAAGATCTCCCGCCCTTACGCGTACAGCTTCTAAAGAACTACTATAAGCTTTCATTCTTCCGGTTTGTGCTGTTTGCTGAATTGAAGCTGCCTCGAGATATGGGTCACGTGAAACCTTATCGTCTTACGCAACTCGTACCATGGGTGAGAACGTTGCTTCAATTCGGTTAAGGGTCCTGGTGAAAGATCTCCCGCCCTTACTGGTACAGATTCAAAATAACTACCATAAACTTTCATTCTTCCGGTTTGTGCTGTTTGCCGAATTGAAGCGGCCTCGAGATATGGTTTACGTGAAACCTGATCGTCTTACGCAACTCGTACCATGGGTGAGAACGTTGCTTCAATTCGGTTAAGGGTCCTGGTGAAAGATCTCCCGCCCTTACTGATACAGATTCAAAATAACTACCATAAACTTTCATTCTTCCGGATTGTGCTGTTTGCCGAATTGAAGCGGCCTCGAGATATGGTTCACGTGAAACCTTGTCGTCTTACGCAACTCGTAAGATGGGTGCGGACGTTGCTTCAATTCAGTTAGGTGTCCTGGTGAAAGATCTTCCGCCCTTACTCGTACAGATTCAAAATAACTACCATAAACTTTCATTCTTCCGGTTTGTGCTGTTTGCCGAATTGAAGCGGCCTCGAGATATGGTTCACGTGAAACCTTGTCGTCTTACGCAACTCCTAAGATAGATGGGTGAGAACGTTGCTTCAATTCGGTTAAGGGTCCTGGTGAAAGATTTCCCGCCCTTACTCGTACAGATTCTAAAGAACTGCCATAAACTCTCATTCTTCCGGTTTGTGCTGTTTGCCGAATTGAAGCGGCCTCGAAACATGGTTCACGTGAAACCTTATCGTCTTACGCAACTCGTAAGATGGGGGCGGACTTTGCTTCAATTCGGTTAAGGGTCCTGGTGAAAGATCTCCCGCCCTTACGCGTACAGCTTCTAAAGAACTACCATAAGCTTTCATTCTTCCGACTTGTGCTGTTCGCCGAATTGAAGCTGCCTCGAGATATGGTTCAGGTGAAACCTTATCGTCTTACGCAACTCGTAAGATGGGTGAGAACGTTGCTTCAATTCGGTTAAGGGTCCTGGTGAAAGATCTGCCGCCCTTACTCGTACAGATTCTAAAGAACTACCATAAACTTTCATTCTTCCGGCTTGTGCTGTTCGCCGAATTGAAGCTGCCTCGAGATATGGTTCACGTGAAACCTTATCGTCTTACGCAACTCCTAAGATAGATGGGTGAGAACGTTGCTTCAATTCGGTTAAGGGTCCTGGTGAAAGATTTCCCGCCCTTACTCGTACAGATTCTAAAGAACTGCCATAAACTCTCATTCTTCCGGTTTGTGCTGTTTGCCGAATTGAAGCGGCCTCGAAACATGGTTCACGTGAAACCTTATCGTCTTACACAACTCGTAAGATGGGTGCGGACTTTGCTTCAATTCGGTTAGGGGTCCTGGTGAAAGATCTCCCGCCCTTACGCGTACAGCTTCTAAAGAACTACTATAAGCTTTCATTCTTCCGGTTTGTGCTGTTTGCCGAATTGAAGCTGCCTCGAGATATGGTTCACGTGAAACCTTATCGTCTTACACAACTCGTAAGATGGGGGCGGACTTTGCTTCAATTCGGTTAAGGGTCCTGGTGAAAGATCTCCCGCCCTTACTGGTACAGATTCAAAATAACTACCATAAACTTTCATTCTTCCGGTTTGTGCTGTTTGCCGAATTGAAGCGGCCTCGAGATATGGTTCACGTGAAACCTTATGGTCTTACGCAACTCGTAAGATGGGGGCGGACTTTGCTTCAATTCGGTTAAAGGTCCTGGTGAAAGATCTCCCGCCCTTATGCGTACAGCTTCTAAAGAACTACCATAAGCTTTTATTCTTCCGGTTTGTGCTGTTTGCCGAATTGAAGCTGCCTCGAGATATGGTTCACGTGAAACCTTATCGTCTTACGCAACTCGTAAGATGGGGGCGGACTTTGCTTCAATTCGGTTAAGGATCCTGGTGAAAGATCTCCCGCCCTTACGCGTACAGATTCTAAAGAACTACCATAAACTTTCATTCTTCCGGCTTGTGCTGTTTGCCGAATTGAAGCTGCCTCGAGATATGGTTCACGTGAAACCTTATCGTCTTACGCAACTCGTACCATGGGTGAGAACGTTGCTTCAATTCGGTTAAGGGTCCTGGTGAAAGATCTCCCGCCCTTACTGGTACAGATTCAAAATAACTACCATAAACTTTCATTCTTCCGGTTTGTGCTGTTTGCCGAATTGAAGCGGCCTCGAGATATGGTTCACGTGAAACCTTGTCGTCTTACGCAACTCCTAAGATAGATGGGTGAGAACGTTGCTTCAATCCGGTTAAGGATCCTGGTGAAAGATTTCCGGCCCTTACTCGTACAGATTCTAAAGAACTGCCATAAACTCTCATTCTTCCGGTTTGTGCTGTTTGCCGAATTGAAGCGGCCTCGAAACATGGTTCACGTGAAACCTTATGGTCTTACGCAACTCGTAAGATGGGGGCGGACTTTGCTTCAATTCGGTTAAAGGTCCTGGTGAAAGATCTCCCGCCCTTACGCGTACAGCTTCTAAAGAACTACCATAAGCTTTTATTCTTCCGGTTTGTGCTGTTTGCCGAATTGAAGCTACCTCGAGATATGTTTCACGTGAAACCTTATCGTCTTACACAACTCGTAAGATGGGTGCGGACTTTGCTTCAATTCGTTTAAGGGTCCTGGTGAAAGATCCCCGCCCTTACTCGTACAGATTCAAAATAACTACCATAAACTTTCATTCTTCCGACATGTGCTGTTTGCCGAATTGAAGAGGCCTCGAGATATGGTTCACGTGAAACCTTATCGTCTTACGCAACTCCTAAGATGGGTGAGAACGTTGCTTCAATTCGGTTAAGGGTCCTGGTGAACGATCTCCCGTCCTTACTCGTACAGATTCTAAAGGACTACCATAAACTTTTATTCTTCCGGTTTGTCCTGTTTGCCGAATTGAAGAGGCCTCGAGTAATGGTTCACGTGAAACCTTATCGTCTTACGCAACTCGTAAGATGGGGGCGGACTTTGCTTCAATTCGGTTAAGGGTCCTGGTGAAAGATCTCCCGCCCTTACGCGTACAGCTTCTAAAGAACTACTATAAGCTTTCATTCTTCCGGTTTGTGCTGTTTGCTGAATTGAAGCTGCCTCGAGATATGGGTCACGTGAAACCTTATCGTCTTACGCAACTCGTACCATGGGTGAGAACGTTGCTTCAATTCGGTTAAGGGTCCTGGTGAAAGATCTGCCGCCCTTACTCGTACAGATTCTAAAGAACTACCATAAACTTTCATTCTTCCGGATTGTGCTGTTTGCCGAATTGAAGCGGCCTCGAAACATGGTTCACGTGAAACCTTATCGTCTTACACAACTCGTAAGATGGGTGCGGACTTTGCTTCAATTCGGTTAGGGGTCCTGGTGAAAGATCTCCCGCCCTTACGCGTACAGCTTCTAAAGAACTACCATAAACTTTCATTCTTCCGGTTTGTGCTGTTTGCCGAATTAAAGCGGCCTCGAAACATGGTTCACGTGAAACCTTATGGTCTTACGCAAATCGTAAGATAGGGGCGGATTTTGCTTCAATTCGGTTAAAGGTCCTGGTGAAAGATCTCCCGCCCTTACTCGTACAGATTCTAAAGAACTACCATAAGCTTACATTCTTCCGGTTTGTGCTGTTTGCCGAATTGAAGCGGCCTCGAAACATGGTTCACGTGAAACCTTATGGTCTTACGCAACTCGTAAGATGGGGGCGGACTTTGCTTCAATTCGGTTAAAGGTCCTGGTGAAAGATCTCCCGCCCTTATGCGTACAGCTTCTAAAGAACTACCATAAGCTTTTATTCTTCCGGTTTGTGCTGTTTGCCGAATTGAAGCTGCCTCGAGATATGGTTCACGTGAAACCTTATCGTCTTACGCAACTCGTACCATGGGTGAGAACGTTGCTTCAATTCGGTTAAGGGTCCTGGTGAAAGATCTGCCGCCCTTACTCGTACAGATTCTAAAGAACTACCATAAACTTTCATTCTTCCGGATTGTGCTGTTTGCCGAATTGAAGCGGCCTCGAAACATGGTTCACGTGAAACCTTATCGTCTTACACAACTCGTAAGATGGGTGCGGACTTTGCTTCAATTCGGTTAGGGGTCCTGGTGAAAGATCTCCCGCCCTTACGCGTACAGCTTCTAAAGAACTACCATAAACTTTCATTCTTCCGGTTTGTGCTGTTTGCCGAATTAAAGCGGCCTCGAAACATGGTTCACGTGAAACCTTATGGTCTTACGCAAATCGTAAGATGGGGGCGGATTTTGCTTCAATTCGGTTAAAGGTCCTGGTGAAAGATCTCCCGCCCTTACTCGTACAGATTCTAAAGAACTACCATAAGCTTACATTCTTCCGGTTTGTGCTGTTTGCCGAATTGAAGCGGCCTCGAAACATGGTTCACGTGAAACCTTATGGTCTTACGCAACTCGTAAGATGGGGGCGGACTTTGCTTCAATTCGGTTAAAGGTCCTGGTGAAAGATCTCCCGCCCTTATGCGTACAGCTTCTAAAGAACTACCATAAGCTTTTATTCTTCCGGTTTGTGCTGTTTGCCGAATTGAAGCTGCCTCGAGATATGGTTCACGTGAAACCTTATCGTCTTACACAACTCGTAAGATGGGGGCGGACTTTGCTTCAATTCGGTTAAGGGTCCTGGTGAAAGATCTCCCGCCCTTACTGGTACAGATTCAAAATAACTACCATAAACTTTCATTCTTCCGGTTTGTGCTGTTTGCCGAATTGAAGCGGCCTCGAGATATGGTTCACGTGAAACCTTGTCGTCTTACGCAACTCCTAAGATAGATGGGTCAGAACGTTGCTTCAATTCGGTTAAGGATCCTGGTGAAAGATTTCCCGCCCTTACTCGTACAGATTTTGAAGAACTGCCATAATCTCTCATTCTTCCGGTTTGTGCTGTTTGCCGAATTGAAGCGGCCTCGAAACATGGTTCACGTGAAACCTTATCGTCTTACGCAACTCGTAAGATGGGGGCGGACTTTGCTTCAATTCGGTTAAGGGTCCTGGTGAAAGATCTCCCGCCCTTACGCGTACAGCTTCTAAAGAACTACCATAAGCTTTCATTCTTCCGGTTTGTGCTGTTTGCCGAATTGAAGCTGCCTCGAGATATAGTTCACGTGAAACCTTATCGTCTTACGCAACTCAAACCATGGGTGAGAACGTTGCTTCGATTCGGTTAAGGGTCCTGGTGAAAGATCTGCCGCCCTTACTCGTACAGATTCTAAACAACTACCATAAACTTTCTTTCTTCCGGCTTGTGCTGTTCGCCGAATTGAAGCTGCCTCGAGATATGGTTCACGTGAAACCTTATCGTCTTACGCAACTCGTACCATGGGTGAGAACGTTGCTTCAATTCGGTTAAGGGTCCTGGTGAAAGATCTCCCGCCCTTACTGGTACAGATTCAAAATAACTACCATAAACTTTCATTCTTCCGGTTTGTGCTGTTTGCCGAATTGAAGCGGCCTCGAAACATGGTTCACGTGAAACCTTATCGTCTTACGCAACTCGTAACATGGGGGCGGACTTTGCTTCAATTCGGTTAAGGGTCCTGGTGAAAGATCTCCCGCCCTTACGCGTACAGCTTCTAAAGAACTACCATAAGCTTTCATTCTTCCGGTTTGTGCTGTTGGCCGAATTGAAGCCGCCTCGAGATATAGTTCACGTGAAACCTTATCGTCTTACGCAACTCGTACCATGGGTGAGAACGTTGCTTCAATTCGGTTAAGGGTCCTGGTGAAAGATCTGCCGCCCTTACTCGTACAGATTCTAAAGAACTACCATAAACTTTCATTCTTCCGGCTTGTGCTGTTCGCCGAATTGAAGCTGCCTCGAGATATGGTTCACGTGAAACCTTATCGTCTTACGCAACTCGTACCATGGGTGAGAACGTTGCTTCAATTCGGTTAAGGGTCCTGGTGAAAGATCTCCCGCCCTTACTGGTACAGATTCAAAATAACTACCATAAACTTTCATTCTTCCGGTTTGTGCTGTTTGCCGAATAGAAGCGGCCTTGAAACATGGTTTACGTGAAACCTGATCGTCTTACGCAACTCGTACCATGGGTGAGAACGTTGCTTCAATTCGGTTAAGGGTCCTGGTGAAAGATCTCCCGCCCTTACTGATACAGATTCAAAATAACTACCATAAACTTTCATTCTTCCGGATTGTGCTGTTTGCCGAATTGAAGCGGCCTCGAGATATGGTTCACGTGAAACCTTGTCGTCTTACGCAACTCGTAAGATGGGTGCGGACGTTGCTTCAATTCAGTTAGGTGTCCTGGTGAAAGATCTTCCGCCCTTACTCGTACAGATTCAAAATAACTACCATAAACTTTCATTCTTCCGGTTTGTGCTGTTTGCCGAATTGAAGCGGCCTCGAGATATGGTTCACGTGAAACCTTGTCGTCTTACGCAACTCCTAAGATAGATGGGTGAGAACGTTGCTTCAATTCGGTTAAGGGTCCTGGTGAAAGATTTCCCGCCCTTACTCGTACAGATTCTAAAGAACTGCCATAAACTCTCATTCTTCCGGTTTGTGCTGTTTGCCGAATTGAAGCGGCCTCGAAACATGGTTCACGTGAAACCTTATCGTCTTACGCAACTCGTAAGATGGGGGCGGACTTTGCTTCAATTCGGTTAAGGGTCCTGGTGAAAGATCTCCCGCCCTTACGCGTACAGCTTCTAAAGAACTACCATAAGCTTTCATTCTTCCGACTTGTGCTGTTCGCCGAATTGAAGCTGCCTCGAGATATGGTTCAGGTGAAACCTTATCGTCTTACGCAACTCGTAAGATGGGTGAGAACGTTGCTTCAATTCGGTTAAGGGTCCTGGTGAAAGATCTGCCGCCCTTACTCGTACAGATTCTAAAGAACTACCATAAACTTTCATTCTTCCGGCTTGTGCTGTTCGCCGAATTGAAGCTGCCTCGAGATATGATTCACGTGAAACCTTATCGTCTTACGCAACTCCTAAGATAGATGGGTGAGAACGTTGCTTCAATTCGGTTAAGGGTCCTGGTGAAAGATTTCCCGCCCTTACTCGTACAGATTCTAAAGAACTGCCATAAACTCTCATTCTTCCGGTTTGTGCTGTTTGCCGAATTGAAGCGGCCTCGAAACATGGTTCACGTGAAACCTTATCGTCTTACACAACTCGTAAGATGGGTGCGGACTTTGCTTCAATTCGGTTAGGGGTCCTGGTGAAAGATCTCCCGCCCTTACGCGTACAGCTTCTAAAGAACTACTATAAGCTTTCATTCTTCCGGTTTGTGCTGTTTGCCGAATTGAAGCTGCCTCGAGATATGGTTCACGTGAAACCTTATCGTCTTACACAACTCGTAAGATGGGGGCGGACTTTGCTTCAATTCGGTTAAGGGTCCTGGTGAAAGATCTCCCGCCCTTACTGGTACAGATTCAAAATAACTACCATAAACTTTCATTCTTCCGGTTTGTGCTGTTTGCCGAATTGAAGCGGCCTCGAGATATGGTTCACGTGAAACCTTATGGTCTTACGCAACTCGTAAGATGGGGGCGGACTTTGCTTCAATTCGGTTAAAGGTCCTGGTGAAAGATCTCCCGCCCTTATGCGTACAGCTTCTAAAGAACTACCATAAGCTTTTATTCTTCCGGTTTGTGCTGTTTGCCGAATTGAAGCTGCCTCGAGATATGGTTCACGTGAAACCTTATCGTCTTACGCAACTCGTAAGATCGGGGCGGACTTTGCTTCAATTCGGTTAAGGATCCTGGTGAAAGATCTCCCGCCCTTACGCGTACAGATTCTAAAGAACTACCATAAACTTTCATTCTTCCGGCTTGTGCTGTTTGCCGAATTGAAGCTGCCTCGAGATATGGTTCACGTGAAACCTTATCGTCTTACGCAACTCGTACCATGGGTGAGAACGTTGCTTCAATTCGGTTAAGGGTCCTGGTGAAAGATCTCCCGCCCTTACTGGTACAGATTCAAAATAACTACCATAAACTTTCATTCTTCCGGTTTGTGCTGTTTGCCGAATTGAAGCGGCCTCGAGATATGGTTCACGTGAAACCTTGTCGTCTTACGCAACTCCTAAGATAGATGGGTGAGAACGTTGCTTCAATCCGGTTAAGGATCCTGGTGAAAGATTTCCGGCCCTTACTCGTACAGATTCTAAAGAACTGCCATAAACTCTCATTCTTCCGGTTTGTGCTGTTTGCCGAATTGAAGCGGCCTCGAAACATGGTTCACGTGAAACCTTATGGTCTTACGCAACTCGTAAGATGGGGGCGGACTTTGCTTCAATTCGGTTAAAGGTCCTGGTGAAAGATCTCCCGCCCTTACGCGTACAGCTTCTAAAGAACTACCATAAGCTTTTATTCTTCCGGTTTGTGCTGTTTGCCGAATTGAAGCTACCTCGAGATATGTTTCACGTGAAACCTTATCGTCTTACACAACTCGTAAGATGGGTGCGGACTTTGCTTCAATTCGTTTAAGGGTCCTGGTGAAAGATCCCCGCCCTTACTCGTACAGATTCAAAATAACTACCATAAACTTTCATTCTTCCGACATGTGCTGTTTGCCGAATTGAAGAGGCCTCGAGATATGGTTCACGTGAAACCTTATCGTCTTACGCAACTCCTAAGATGGGTGAGAACGTTGCTTCAATTCGGTTAAGGGTCCTGGTGAACGATCTCCCGTCCTTACTCGTACAGATTCTAAAGGACTACCATAAACTTTTATTCTTCCGGTTTGTCCTGTTTGCCGAATTGAAGAGGCCTCGAGTAATGGTTCACGTGAAACCTTATCGTCTTACGCAACTCGTAAGATGGGGGCGGACTTTGCTTCAATTCGGTTAAGGGTCCTGGTGAAAGATCTCCCGCCCTTACGCGTACAGCTTCTAAAGAACTACTATAAGCTTTCATTCTTCCGGTTTGTGCTGTTTGCTGAATTGAAGCTGCCTCGAGATATGGGTCACGTGAAACCTTATCGTCTTACGCAACTCGTACCATGGGTGAGAACGTTGCTTCAATTCGGTTAAGGGTCCTGGTGAAAGATCTCCCGCCCTTACTGGTACAGATTCAAAATAACTACCATAAACTTTCATTCTTCCGGTTTGTGCTGTTTGCCGAATTGAAGCGGCCTCGAGATATGGTTTACGTGAAACCTGATCGTCTTACGCAACTCGTACCATGGGTGAGAACGTTGCTTCAATTCGGTTAAGGGTCCTGGTGAAAGATCTCCCGCCCTTACTGATACAGATTCAAAATAACTACCATAAACTTTCATTCTTCCGGATTGTGCTGTTTGCCGAATTGAAGCGGCCTCGAGATATGGTTCACGTGAAACCTTGTCGTCTTACGCAACTCGTAAGATGGGTGCGGACGTTGCTTCAATTCAGTTAGGTGTCCTGGTGAAAGATCTTCCGCCCTTACTCGTACAGATTCAAAATAACTACCATAAACTTTCATTCTTCCGGTTTGTGCTGTTTGCCGAATTGAAGCGGCCTCGAGATATGGTTCACGTGAAACCTTGTCGTCTTACGCAACTCCTAAGATAGATGGGTGAGAACGTTGCTTCAATTCGGTTAAGGGTCCTGGTGAAAGATTTCCCGCCCTTACTCGTACAGATTCTAAAGAACTGCCATAAACTCTCATTCTTCCGGTTTGTGCTGTTTGCCGAATTGAAGCGGCCTCGAAACATGGTTCACGTGAAACCTTATCGTCTTACGCAACTCGTAAGATGGGGGCGGACTTTGCTTCAATTCGGTTAAGGGTCCTGGTGAAAGATCTCCCGCCCTTACGCGTACAGCTTCTAAAGAACTACCATAAGCTTTCATTCTTCCGACTTGTGCTGTTCGCCGAATTGAAGCTGCCTCGAGATATGGTTCAGGTGAAACCTTATCGTCTTACGCAACTCGTAAGATGGGTGAGAACGTTGCTTCAATTCGGTTAAGGGTCCTGGTGAAAGATCTGCCGCCCTTACTCGTACAGATTCTAAAGAACTACCATAAACTTTCATTCTTCCGGCTTGTGCTGTTCGCCGAATTGAAGCTGCCTCGAGATATGGTTCACGTGAAACCTTATCGTCTTACGCAACTCCTAAGATAGATGGGTGAGAACGTTGCTTCAATTCGGTTAAGGGTCCTGGTGAAAGATTTCCCGCCCTTACTCGTACAGATTCTAAAGAACTGCCATAAACTCTCATTCTTCCGGTTTGTGCTGTTTGCCGAATTGAAGCGGCCTCGAAACATGGTTCACGTGAAACCTTATCGTCTTACACAACTCGTAAGATGGGTGCGGACTTTGCTTCAATTCGGTTAGGGGTCCTGGTGAAAGATCTCCCGCCCTTACGCGTACAGCTTCTAAAGAACTACTATAAGCTTTCATTCTTCCGGTTTGTGCTGTTTGCCGAATTGAAGCTGCCTCGAGATATGGTTCACGTGAAACCTTATCGTCTTACACAACTCGTAAGATGGGGGCGGACTTTGCTTCAATTCGGTTAAGGGTCCTGGTGAAAGATCTCCCGCCCTTACTGGTACAGATTCAAAATAACTACCATAAACTTTCATTCTTCCGGTTTGTGCTGTTTGCCGAATTGAAGCGGCCTCGAGATATGGTTCACGTGAAACCTTATGGTCTTACGCAACTCGTAAGATGGGGGCGGACTTTGCTTCAATTCGGTTAAAGGTCCTGGTGAAAGATCTCCCGCCCTTATGCGTACAGCTTCTAAAGAACTACCATAAGCTTTTATTCTTCCGGTTTGTGCTGTTTGCCGAATTGAAGCTGCCTCGAGATATGGTTCACGTGAAACCTTATCGTCTTACGCAACTCGTAAGATGGGGGCGGACTTTGCTTCAATTCGGTTAAGGATCCTGGTGAAAGATCTCCCGCCCTTACGCGTACAGATTCTAAAGAACTACCATAAACTTTCATTCTTCCGGCTTGTGCTGTTTGCCGAATTGAAGCTGCCTCGAGATATGGTTCACGTGAAACCTTATCGTCTTACGCAACTCGTACCATGGGTGAGAACGTTGCTTCAATTCGGTTAAGGGTCCTGGTGAAAGATCTCCCGCCCTTACTGGTACAGATTCAAAATAACTACCATAAACTTTCATTCTTCCGGTTTGTGCTGTTTGCCGAATTGAAGCGGCCTCGAGATATGGTTCACGTGAAACCTTGTCGTCTTACGCAACTCCTAAGATAGATGGGTGAGAACGTTGCTTCAATCCGGTTAAGGATCCTGGTGAAAGATTTCCGGCCCTTACTCGTACAGATTCTAAAGAACTGCCATAAACTCTCATTCTTCCGGTTTGTGCTGTTTGCCGAATTGAAGCGGCCTCGAAACATGGTTCACGTGAAACCTTATGGTCTTACGCAACTCGTAAGATGGGGGCGGACTTTGCTTCAATTCGGTTAAAGGTCCTGGTGAAAGATCTCCCGCCCTTACGCGTACAGCTTCTAAAGAACTACCATAAGCTTTTATTCTTCCGGTTTGTGCTGTTTGCCGAATTGAAGCTACCTCGAGATATGTTTCACGTGAAACCTTATCGTCTTACACAACTCGTAAGATGGGTGCGGACTTTGCTTCAATTCGTTTAAGGGTCCTGGTGAAAGATCCCCGCCCTTACTCGTACAGATTCAAAATAACTACCATAAACTTTCATTCTTCCGACATGTGCTGTTTTCCGAATTGAAGAGGCCTCGAGATATGGTTCACGTGAAACCTTATCGTCTTACGCAACTCCTAAGATGGGTGAGAACGTTGCTTCAATTCGGTTAAGGGTCCTGGTGAACGATCTCCCGTCCTTACTCGTACAGATTCTAAAGGACTACCATAAACTTTTATTCTTCCGGTTTGTCCTGTTTGCCGAATTGAAGAGGCCTCGAGTAATGGTTCACGTGAAACCTTATCGTCTTACGCAACTCGTAAGATGGGGGCGGACTTTGCTTCAATTCGGTTAAGGGTCCTGGTGAAAGATCTCCCGCCCTTACGCGTACAGCTTCTAAAGAACTACTATAAGCTTTCATTCTTCCGGTTTGTGCTGTTTGCTGAATTGAAGCTGCCTCGAGATATGGGTCACGTGAAACCTTATCGTCTTACGCAACTCGTACCATGGGTGAGAACGTTGCTTCAATTCGGTTAAGGGTCCTGGTGAAAGATCTCCCGCCCTTACTGGTACAGATTCAAAATAACTACCATAAACTTTCATTCTTCCGGTTTGTGCTGTTTGCCGAATTGAAGCGGCCTCGAGATATGGTTCACGTGAAACCTTGTCGTCTTACGCAACTCCTAAGATAGATGGGTGAGAACGTTGCTTCAATTCGGTTAAGGATCCTGGTGAAAGATTTCCCGCCCTTACTCGTACAGATTCTAAAGAACTGCCATAAACTCTCATTCTTCCGGTTTGTGCTGTTTGCCGAATTGAAGCGGCCTCGAAACATGGTTCACGTGAAACCTTATCGTCTTACACAACTCGTAAGATGGGTGCGGACTTTGCTTCAATTCGGTTAGGGGTCCTGGTGAAAGATCTCCCGCCCTTACGCGTACAGCTTCTAAAGAACTACCATAAGCTTTCATTCTTCCGGTTTGTGCTGTTTGCCGAATTGAAGAGGCCTCGAGATATGGTTCACGTGAAACCTTATCGTCTTACGCAACTCGTAAGATGGGTGCGGACTTTGCTTCAATTCGGTTAGGGGTCCTGGTGAAAGATCTTCCGTCCTTACTCGTACAGATTCTAAAGAACTACCATAAACTTTCATTTTTCCGGTTTGTGCTGTTTGCCAAATCGAAGCGGCCTCGAGATATGGTTTACGTGAAACCTTATCGTTTCACGCAACTCGTAAGATGGGTGCGGACTTTGCATCAATTCGGTTAATGGTCCTGGTGAACGATCTCCCGTCCTTACTCTTACAGATTCTAAAGGACTACCATAAACTTTCATTCTTCCGGTTTGTCCTGTTTGCCGAATTGAAGAGGCCTCGAGTTATGGTTCACGTGAAACCTTATCGTCTTACGCAACTCGTAAGATGGGGGCGGACTTTGCTTCAATTCGGTTAAGGGTCCTGGTGAAAGATCTCCCGCCCTTACGCGTACAGCTTCTAAAGAACTACCATAAACTTTCATTCTTCCGGTTTGTGCTGTTTGCCGAATTGAAGCTGCCTCGGGATATAGTTCACGTGAAACCTTATCGTCTTACGCAAATCGTAAGATGGGGGCGGATTTTGCTTCAATTCGGTTAAAGGTCCTGGTGACAGATCTCCCGCCCTTACTCGTACAGATTCTAAAGAACTACCATAAGCTTACATTCTTCCGGTTTGTGCTGTTTGCCAAATTGAAGCGGCCTCGAAACATGGTTCACGTGAAACCTTATGGTCTTACGCAACTCGTAAGATGGGGGCGGACTTTGCTTCAATTCGGTTAAAGGTCCTGGTGAAAGATCTCCCGCCCTTACTCGTACAGATTCAAAATAACTACCATAAACTTTCATTCTTCCGACTTGTGCTGTTCACCGAATTGAAGCTGCCTCGAGATATTTGTTCAGGTGAAACCTTATCGTCTTACGCAACTCGTAAGATGGGTGAGAACGTTGCTTCAATTCGGTTAAGGGTCCTGGTGAAAGATCTCCCGCCCGTGCTCGTATAGATTCTAAAAAACTACCATAAACTTTAATTCTCCCGGTTTGTGCTGTTTGCCGAATTGAAGCGGCCTCGAGATATGGCTCACGTGAAACCTTACCGTCTTACGCAACTCGTAAGATGGGTGCGGACGTTGCTTCAATTCATGTAGGGGTCCTGGTGAAAGATCTCCCGCCCTTACCCGTACAGATTGAAAATAACTATCATAAACTTTCATTCTTCCGGTTTGTGCTGTTTGACGAATTAAATCGGCCTCGAGATATGGTTCACGTGAAACCTTATCGTCTTACGCAACTCGTAAGATGGGTGCGGACTTTGCTTCAATTCGGTTAAGGGTCCAGGTGAAAGATCTCCGGCCCTTACTCGTACAGTTTCAAAATAACTACCATAAACTTTCATTCTTCGGGTTTGTGCTGTTTGCCGAATAGAAGCGGCCTTGAAACATGGTTTACGTGAAACCTTATCGTCTTACGCAACTCGTAAGATGGGGGCGGACTTTGCTTCAATTCGGTTAAGGGTCCTGGTGAAAGATCTCCCGCCCTTACTCGTACAGATTCTAAAAGACTACCATAAACTTTAATTCTTCCGGTTTGTGCTGTTTGCCGAATTGAAGAGGCCTCGAGATATGGTTCACGTGAAACCTTATCGTCTTACGCAACTCGTAAGATGGGTGCGGATTTTGCTTCAATTCGGTTAAGGGTCCAGGTGAAAGATCTCCCGCCCTTACGCGTACAGCTTCTAAAAAACTACCATAAGCTTTCATTCTTCCGGTTTGTGCTGTTTGCCGAATTGAAGCGGCCTCGATATATGGCTCACGTGAAACCTTATCGTCTTACGCAACTCGTAAGATGGGTGCGGACGTTCCTTCAATTCATGTAGGGGTCCTGGTGAAAGATCTCCCGCCCTTACCCGTACAGATTGAAAATAACTATCATAAACTTTCATTCTTCCGGTTTGTGCTGTTTGCCGAATTGAAGAGGCCTCGAGATATGGTTCACGTGAAACCTTATCGTCTTACGCAACTCGTAAGATGGGTGCGGATTTTGCTTCAATTCGGTTAAGGGTCCAGGTGAAAGATCTCCCGCCCTTACGCGTACAGCTTCTAAAGAACTACCATAAGCTTTCATTCTTCCGGTTTGTGCTGTTTGCCGAATTGAAGAGGCCTCGAGATATGGTTCACGTGAAACCTTATCGTCTTACGCAAATCGTAAGATGGGGGCGGATTTTGCTTCAATTCGGTTAAAGGTCCTGGTGAAAGATCTCCCGCCCTTACTCGTACAGATTCTAAAAAACTACCATAAACTTTCATTCTTCCGGTTTGTCCTGTTTGCCGAATTGAAGAGGCCTCGAGATATGGTTCACGTGAAACCTTATCGTCTTATGCAACTCGTAAGATGGGTGCGGACTTTGCTTCAATTCGGTTAAGGGTCCTGGTGAAAGATCTCCCGCCCGTGCTCGTACAGATTCTAAAAAACTACCATAAACTTTCATTGTCCCGGCTTGTGCTGTTTGCCGAATTAAAGCGGCCTCGAAACATGGTTCACGTGAAACCTTATCGTCTTACGCAACTCGTAAGATGGGTGCGGACTTTGCTTCAATTTGGTTAGGGGTCCTGGTGAAAGATCTCCCGTCCTTACTCGTACAGATTCTAAAGGACTACCATAAACTTTCATTCTTCCGGTTTGTCCTGTTTGCCGAATTGAAGAGGCCTCGAGTTATGGTTCACGTGAAACCTTATCGTCTTACGCAACTCGTAAGATGGGGGCGGACTTTGCTTCAATTCGGTTAAGGATCCTGGTGAAAGATCTCCCGCCCTTACGCGTACAGATTCTAAAGAACTACCATAAACTTTCATTCTTCCGGCTTGTGCTGTTTGCCGAATTGAAGCTGCCTCGAGATATGGTTCACGTGAAACCTTATCGTCTTACGCAACTCGTACCATGGGTGAGAACGTTGCTTCAATTCGGTTAAGGGTCCTGGTGAAAGATCTCCCGCCCTTACTGGTACAGATTCAAAATAACTACCATAAACTTTCATTCTTCCGGTTTGTGCTGTTTGCCGAATTGAAGCGGCCTCGAGATATGGTTCACGTGAAACCTTGTCGTCTTACGCAACTCCTAAGATAGATGGGTGAGAACGTTGCTTCAATCCGGTTAAGGATCCTGGTGAAAGATTTCCGGCCCTTACTCGTACAGATTCTAAAGAACTGCCATAAACTCTCATTCTTCCGGTTTGTGCTGTTTGCCGAATTGAAGCGGCCTCGAAACATGGTTTACGTGAAACCTTATCGTCTTACACAACTCGTAAGATGGGGGCGGACTTTGCTTCAATTCGGTTAAAGGTCCTGGTGAAAGATCTCCCGCCCTTACGCGTACAGCTTCTAAAGAACTACCATAAGCTTTTATTCTTCCGGTTTGTGCTGTTTGCCGAATTGAAGCTACCTCGAGATATGTTTCACGTGAAACCTTATCGTCTTACACAACTCGTAAGATGGGTGCGGACTTTGCATCAATTCGGTTAATGGTCCTGGTGAACGATCTCCCGTCCTTACTCTTACAGATTCTAAAGGACTACCATAAACTTTCATTCTTCCGGTTTGTCCTGTTTGCCGAATTGAAGAGGCCTCGAGTTATGGTTCACGTGAAACCTTATCGTCTTACGCAACTCGTAAGATGGGGGCGGACTTTGCTTCAATTCGGTAAAGGGTCCTGGTGAAAGATCTCCCGCCCTTACGCGTACAGCTTCTAAAGAACTACCATAAACTTTCATTCTTCCGGTTTGTGCTGTTTGCCGAATTGAAGCTGCCTCGGGATATAGTTCACGTGAAACCTTATCATCTTACGCAAATCGTAAGATGGGGGCGGATTTTGCTTCAATTCGGTTAAAGGTCCTGGTGACAGATCTCCCGCCCGTGCTCGTACAGATTCTAAAAAACTACCATAAACTTTCATTGTCCCGGCTTGTGCTGTTTGCCGAATTAAAGCGGCCTCGAAACATGGTTCACGTGAAACCTTATCGTCTTACGCAACTCGTAAGATGGGTGCGGACTTTGCTTCAATTTGGTTAGGGGTCCTGGTGAAAGATCTCCCGTCCTTACTCGTACAGATTCTAAAGGACTACCATAAACTTTCATTCTTCCGGTTTGTCCTGTTTGCCGAATTGAAGAGGCCTCGAGTTATGGTTCACGTGAAACCTTATCGTCTTACGCAACTCGTAAGATGGGGGCGGACTTTGCTTCAATTCGGTTAAGGATCCTGGTGAAAGATCTCCCGCCCTTACGCGTACAGATTCTAAAGAACTACCATAAACTTTCATTCTTCCGGCTTGTGCTGTTTGCCGAATTGAAGCTGCCTCGAGATATGGTTCACGTGAAACCTTATCGTCTTACGCAACTCGTACCATGGGTGAGAACGTTGCTTCAATTCGGTTAAGGGTCCTGGTGAAAGATCTCCCGCCCTTACTGGTACAGATTCAAAATAACTACCATAAACTTTCATTCTTCCGGTTTGTGCTGTTTGCCGAATTGAAGCGGCCTCGAGATATGGTTCACGTGAAACCTTGTCGTCTTACGCAACTCCTAAGATAGATGGGTGAGAACGTTGCTTCAATCCGGTTAAGGATCCTGGTGAAAGATTTCCGGCCCTTACTCGTACAGATTCTAAAGAACTGCCATAAACTCTCATTCTTCCGGTTTGTGCTGTTTGCCGAATTGAAGCGGCCTCGAAACATGGTTTACGTGAAACCTTATCGTCTTACACAACTCGTAAGATGGGGGCGGACTTTGCTTCAATTCGGTTAAAGGTCCTGGTGAAAGATCTCCCGCCCTTACGCGTACAGCTTCTAAAGAACTACCATAAGCTTTTATTCTTCCGGTTTGTGCTGTTTGCCGAATTGAAGCTACCTCGAGATATGTTTCACGTGAAACCTTATCGTCTTACACAACTCGTAAGATGGGTGCGGACTTTGCATCAATTCGGTTAATGGTCCTGGTGAACGATCTCCCGTCCTTACTCTTACAGATTCTAAAGGACTACCATAAACTTTCATTCTTCCGGTTTGTCCTGTTTGCCGAATTGAAGAGGCCTCGAGTTATGGTTCACGTGAAACCTTATCGTCTTACGCAACTCGTAAGATGGGGGCGGACTTTGCTTCAATTCGGTAAAGGGTCCTGGTGAAAGATCTCCCGCCCTTACGCGTACAGCTTCTAAAGAACTACCATAAACTTTCATTCTTCCGGTTTGTGCTGTTTGCCGAATTGAAGCTGCCTCGGGATATAGTTCACGTGAAACCTTATCGTCTTACGCAAATCGTAAGATGGGGGCGGATTTTGCTTCAATTCGGTTAAAGGTCCTGGTGACAGATCTCCCGCCCGTGCTCGTACAGATTCTAAAAAACTACCATAAACTTTCATTGTCCCGGCTTGTGCTGTTTGCCGAATTAAAGCGGCCTCGAAACATGGTTCACGTGAAACCTTATCGTCTTACGCAACTCGTAAGATGGGTGCGGACTTTGCTTCAATTTGGTTAGGGGTCCTGGTGAAAGATCTCCCGTCCTTACTCGTACAGATTCTAAAGGACTACCATAAACTTTCATTCTTCCGGTTTGTCCTGTTTGCCGAATTGAAGAGGCCTCGAGTTATGGTTCACGTGAAACCTTATCGTCTTACGCAACTCGTAAGATGGGGGCGGACTTTGCTTCAATTCGGTTAAGGATCCTGGTGAAAGATCTCCCGCCCTTACGCGTACAGCTTCTAAAGAACTACCATAAGCTTTTATTCTTCCGGCTTGTGCTGTTTGCCGAATTGAAGCTACCTCGAGATATGTTTCACGTGAAACCTTATCGTCTTACACAACTCGTAAGATGGGTGCGGACTTTGCATCAATTCGGTTAATGGTCCTGGTGAACGATCTCCCGTCCTTACTCTTACAGATTCTAAAGGACTACCATAAACTTTCATTCTTCCGGTTTGTCCTGTTTGCCGAATTGAAGAGGCCTCGAGTTATGGTTCACGTGAAACCTTATCGTCTTACGCAACTCGTAAGATGGGGGCGGACTTTGCTTCAATTCGGTAAAGGGTCCTGGTGAAAGATCTCCCGCCCTTACGCGTACAGCTTCTAAAGAACTACCATAAACTTTCATTCTTCCGGTTTGTGCTGTTTGCCGAATTGAAGCTGCCTCGGGATATAGTTCACGTGAAACCTTATCGTCTTACGCAAATCGTAAGATGGGGGCGGATTTTGCTTCAATTCGGTTAAAGGTCCTGGTGACAGATCTCCCGCCCTTACTCGTACAGATTCTAAAGAACTACCATAAGCTTACATTCTTCCGGTTTGTGCTGTTTGCCAAATTGAAGCGGCCTCGAAACATGGTTCACGTGAAACCTTATGGTCTTACGCAACTCGTAAGATGGGGGCGGACTTTGCTTCAATTCGGTTAAAGGTCCTGGTGAAAGATCTCCCGCCCTTACTCGTACAGATTCAAAATAACTACCATAAACTTTCATTCTTCCGACTTGTGCTGTTCGCCGAATTGAAGCTGCCTCGAGATATTTGTTCAGGTGAAACCTTATCGTCTTACGCAACTCGTAAGATGGGTGAGAACGTTGCTTCAATTCGGTTAAGGGTCCTGGTGAAAGATCTCCCGCCCGTGCTCGTATAGATTCTAAAAAACTACCATAAACTTTAATTCTCCCGGTTTGTGCTGTTTGCCGAATTGAAGCGGCCTCGAGATATGGCTCACGTGAAACCTTACCGTCTTACGCAACTCGTAAGATGGGTGCGGACGTTGCTTCAATTCATGTAGGGGTCCTGGTGAAAGATCTCCCGCCCTTACCCGTACAGATTGAAAATAACTATCATAAACTTTCATTCTTCCGGTTTGTGCTGTTTGACGAATTAAATCGGCCTCGAGATATGGTTCACGTGAAACCTTATCGTCTTACGCAACTCGTAAGATGGGTGCGGACTTTGCTTCAATTCGGTTAAGGGTCCAGGTGAAAGATCTCCGGCCCTTACTCGTACAGTTTCAAAATAACTACCATAAACTTTCATTCTTCGGGTTTGTGCTGTTTGCCGAATAGAAGCGGCCTTGAAACATGGTTTACGTGAAACCTTATCGTCTTACGCAACTCGTAAGATGGGGGCGGACTTTGCTTCAATTCGGTTAAGGGTCCTGGTGAAAGATCTCCCGCCCTTACTCGTACAGCTTCTAAAGAACTACCATAAGCTTTCATTCTTCCGGTTTGTGCTGTTTGCCGAATTGAAGAGGCCTCGAGATATGGTTCACGTGAAACCTTATCGTCTTACGCAACTCGTAAGATGGGTGCGGACTTTGCTTCAATTTAGTTAGGGGTCCTGGTGAAAGATCTCCCGTCCTTACTCGTACAGATTCTAAAGAACTACCATAAACTTTCATTCTTCCGGTTTGTCCTGTTTGGCGAATTGAAGCTGCTTCAAGATATAGTTCACGTGAAACCTTATTGTCTTACGCAACTCGTACCATGGGTGAGAACGTTGCTTCAATTCGGTTAAGGGTCCTGGTGAAAGATCTGCCGCCCTTACTCGTACAGATTCTAAAGAACTACCATAAACTTTCATTCTTCCGGATTGTGCTGTTTGCCGAATTGAAGCGGCCTCGAAACATGGTTTACGTGAAACCTTATCGTCTTACACAACTCGTAAGATGGGTGCGGACTTTGCTTCAATTCGGTTAGGGGTCCTGGTGAAAGATCTCCCGCCCTTACGCGTACAGCTTCTAAAGAACTACCATAAACTTTCATTCTTCCGGTTTGTGCTGTTTGCCGAATTAAAGCGGCCTCGAAACATGGTTCACGTGAAACCTTATGGTCTTACGCAACTCGTAAGATGGGGGCGGACTTTGCTTCAATTCGGTTAAAGGTCCTGGTGAAAGATCTCCCGCCCTTATGCGTACAGCTTCTAAAGAACTACCATAAGCTTTTATTCTTCCGGTTTGTGCTGTTTGCCGAATTGAAGCTGCCTCGAGATATGGTTCACGTGAAACCTTATCGTCTTACGCAACTCGTACCATGGGTGAGAACGTTGCTTCAATTCGGTTAAGGGTCCTGGTGAAAGATCTGCCGCCCTTACTCGTACAGATTCTAAAGAACTACCATAAACTTTCATTCTTCCGGATTGTGCTGTTTGCCGAATTGAAGCGGCCTCGAAACATGGTTCACGTGAAACCTTATCGTCTTACACAACTCGTAAGATGGGTGCGGACTTTGCTTCAATTCGGTTAGGGGTCCTGGTGAAAGATCTCCCGCCCTTACGCGTACAGCTTCTAAAGAACTACCATAAACTTTCATTCTTCCGGTTTGTGCTGTTTGCCGAATTAAAGCGGCCTCGAAACATGGTTCACGTGAAACCTTATGGTCTTACGCAAATCGTAAGATGGGGGCGGATTTTGCTTCAATTCGGTTAAAGGTCCTGGTGAAAGATCTCCCGCCCTTACTCGTACAGATTCTAAAGAACTACCATAAGCTTACATTCTTCCGGTTTGTGCTGTTTGCCGAATTGAAGCGGCCTCGAAACATGGTTCACGTGAAACCTTATGTTCTTACGCAACTCGTAAGATGGGGGCGGACTTTGCTTCAATTCGGTTAAAGGTCCTGGTGAAAGATCTCCCGCCCTTATGCGTACAGCTTCTAAAGAACTACCATAAGCTTTTATTCTTCCGGTTTGTGCTGTTTGCCGAATTGAAGCTGCCTCGAGATATGGTTCACGTGAAACCTTATCGTCTTACACAACTCGTAAGATGGGGGCGGACTTTGCTTCAATTCGGTTAAGGGTCCTGGTGAAAGATCTCCCGCCCTTACTGGTACAGATTCAAAATAACTACCATAAACTTTCATTCTTCCGGTTTGTGCTGTTTGCCGAATTGAAGCGGCCTCGAGATATGGTTCACGTGAAACCTTGTCGTCTTACGCAACTCCTAAGATAGATGGGTCAGAACGTTGCTTCAATTCGGTTAAGGGTCCTGGTGAAAGATCTCCCGCCCTTACTGGTACAGATTCAAAATAACTACCATAAACTTTCATTCTTCCGGTTTGTGCTGTTTGCCGAATTGAAGCGGCCTCGAAACATGGTTCACGTGAAACCTTATCGTCTTACGCAACTCGTAAGATGGGGGCGGACTTTGCTTCAATTCGGTTAAGGGTCCTGGTGAAAGATCTCCCGCCCTTACGCGTACAGCTTCTAAAGAACTACCATAAGCTTTCATTCTTCCGGTTTGTGCTGTTGGCCGAATTGAAGCTGCCTCGAGATATAGTTCACGTGAAAGATCTGCCGCCCTTACTCGTACAGATTCTAAAGAACTACCATAAACTTTCATTCTTCCGGCTTGTGCTGTTCGCCGAATTGAAGCTGCCTCGAGATATGGTTCACGTGAAACCTTATCGTCTTACGCAACTCGTACCATGGGTGAGAACGTTGCTTCAATTCGGTTAAGGGTCCTGGTGAAAGATCTCCCGCCCTTACTGGTACAGATTCCAAATAACTACCATAAACTTTCATTCTTCCGGTTTGTGCTGTTTGCCGAATTGAAGCGGCCTCGAAACATGGTTCACGTGAAACCTTATCGTCTTACGCAACTCGTAAGATGGGGGCGGACTTTGCTTCAATTCGGTTAAGGGTCCTGGTGAAAGATCTCCCGCCCTTACGCGTACAGCTTCTAAAGAACTACCGTAAGCTTTCATTCTTCCGGTTTGTGCTGTTGGCCGAATTGAAGCTGCCTCGAGATATAGTTCACGTGAAACCTTATCGTCTTACGCAACTCGTACCATGGGTGAGAACGTTGCTTCAATTCGGTTAAGGGTCCTGGTGAAAGATCTGCCGCCCTTACTCGTACAGAATCTAAAGAACTACCATAAACTTTCATTCTTCCGGCTTGTGCTGTTCGCCGAATTGAAGCTGCCTCGAGATATGGTTCACGTGAAACCTTATCGTCTTACGCAACTCGTACCATGGGTGAGAACGTTGCTTCAATTCGGTTAAGGGTCCTGGTGAAAGATCTCCCGCCCTTACTGGTACAGATTCAAAATAACTACCATAAACTTTCATTCTTCCGGTTTGTGCTGTTTGCCGAATTGAAGCGGCCTCGAAACATGGTTCACTAGAAACCTTATCGTCTTACACAACTCGTAAGATGGGTGCGGACTTTGCTTCAATTCGGTTAGGGGTCCTGGTGAAAGATCTCCCGCCCTTACGCGTACAGCTTCTAAAGAACTACCATAAACTTTCATTCTTCCGGTTTGTGCTGTTTGCCGAATTGAAGCTGCCTCGGGATATAGTTTACGTGAAACCGTATCGTCTTACGCAAATCGTAAGATGGGGGCTGATTTTGCTTCAATTCGGTTAAAAGTCCTGGTGAAAGATCTCCCGCCCTTACGCGTACAGCTTCTAAAGAACTACCATAAGCTTTCATACTTCCGGTTTGTGCTGTTTGCCGAATTGAAGAGGCCTCGAGATATGGTTCACGTGAAACCTTATCGTCTTACGCAACTCGTAAGATGGGGGCGGACTTTGCTTCAATTCGGTTAAAGGTCCTGGTGAAAGATCTCCCGCCCTTACTCGTACAGATTTAAAATAACTACCATAAACTTTCATTCTTCCGACTTGTGCTGTTCGCCGAATTGAAGAGGCCTCGAGATATGGTTCACGTGAAACCTTATCGTCTTACGCAACTCGTAAGATGGGTGCGGACTTTGCTTCAATTTGGTTAGGGGTCCTGGTGAAAGATCTCCCGTCCTTACTCGTACAGATTCTAAAGAACTACCATAAACTTTCATTTTTCCGGTTTGTGCTGTTTGCCAAATCGAAGCGGCCTCGAGATATGGTTTACGTGAAACCTTATCGTTTCACGCAACTCGTAAGATGGGTGCGGACTTTGCATCAATTCGGTTAATGGTCCTGGTGAACGATCTCCCGTCCTTACTCGTACAGATTCTAAAGGACTACCATAAACTTTCATTCTTCCGGTTTGTCCTGTTTGGCGAATTGAAGCTGCTTCGATATATAGTTCACGTGAAACCTTATCGTCTTACGCAACTCGTACCATGGGTGAGAACGTTGCTTCAATTCGGTTAAGGGTCCTGGTGAAAGATCTGCCGCCCTTACTCGTACAGATTCTAAAGAACTACCATAAACTTTCATTCTTCCGGCTTGTGCTGTTCGCCGAATTGAAGCTGCCTCGAGATATGGTTCACGTGAAACCTTATCGTCTTACGCAACTCGTACCATGGGTGAGAACGTTGCTTCAATTCGGTTAAGGGTCCTGGTGAAAGATTTCCCGCCCTTACTCGTACAGATTCTAAAGAACTGCCATAAACTCTCATTCTTCCGGTTTGTGCTGTTTGCCGAATTGAAGCGGCCTCGAAACATGGTTCACGTGAAACCTTATCGTCTTACAAAACTCGTAAGATGGGTGCGGACTTTGCTTCAATTCGGTTAGGGGTCCTGGTGAAAGATCTCCCGCCCTTACTGGTACAGATTCAAAATAACTACCATAAACTTTCATTCTTCCGGTTTGTGCTGTTTGCCGAATTGAAGCGGCCTCGAGATATGGTTCACGTGAAACCTTGTCGTCTTACGCAACTCCTAAGATAGATGGGTCAGAACGTTGCTTCAATTCGGTTAAGGATCCTGGTGAAAGATTTCCCGCCCTTACTCGTACAGATTTTGAAGAACTGCCATAATCTCTCATTCTTCCGGTTTGTGCTGTTTGCCGAATTGAAGCGGCCTCGAAACATGGTTCACGTGAAACCTTATCGTCTTACGCAACTCGTAAGATGGGGGCGGACTTTGCTTCAATTCGGTTAAGGGTCCTGGTGAAAGATCTCCCGCCCTTACGCGTACAGCTTCTAAAGAACTACCATAAGCTTTCATTCTTCCGGTTTGTGCTGTTTGCCGAATTGAAGCTGCCTCGAGATATAGTTCACGTGAAACCTTATCGTCTTACGCAACTCAAACCATGGGTGAGAACGTTGCTTCGATTCGGTTAAGGGTCCTGGTGAAAGATCTGCCGCCCTTACTCGTACAGATTCTAAAGAACTACCATAAACTTTCATTCTTCCGGCTTGTGCTGTTCGCCGAATTGAAGCTGCCTCGAGATATGGTTCACGTGAAACCTTATCGTCTTACGCAACTCGTACCATGGGTGAGAACGTTGCTTCAATTCGGTTAAGGGTCCTGGTGAAAGATCTCCCGCCCTTACTGGTACAGATTCAAAATAACTACCATAAACTTTCATTCTTCCGGTTTGTGCTGTTTGCCGAATTGAAGCGGCCTCGAAACATGGTTCACGTGAAACCTTATCGTCTTACGCAACTCGTAAGATGGGGGCGGACTTTGCTTCAATTCGGTTAAGGGTCCTGGTGAAAGATCTCCCGCCCTTACGCGTACAGCTTCTAAAGAACTACCATAAGCTTTCATTCTTCCGGTTTGTGCTGTTTGCCGAATTGAAGCTGCCTCGAGATATAGTTCACGTGAAACCTTATCGTCTTACGCAACTCGTACCATGGGTGAGGACGTTGCTTCAATTCGGTTAAGGGTCCTGGTGAAAGATCTGCCGCCCTTACTCGTACAAATTCTAAAGAACTACCATAAACTGTCATTCTTCCGGCTTGTGCTGTTCGCCGAATTGAAGCTGCCTCGAGATATGGTTCACGTGAAACCTTATCGTCTTACGCAACTCGTACCATGGGTGAGAATGTTGCTTCAATTCGGTTAAGGGTCCTGGTGAAAGATCTCCCGCCCTTACTGGTACAGATTCAAAATAACTACCATAAACTTTCATTCTTCCGGTTTGTGCTGTTTGCCGAATAAAAGCGGCCTTGAAACATGGTTTACGTGAAACCTGATCGTCTTACGCAACTCGTACCATGGGTGAGAACGTTGCTTCAATTCGGTTAAGGGTCCTGGTGAAAGATCTCCCGCCCTTACTGATACAGATTCAAAATAACTACCATAAACTTTCATTCTTCCGGATTGTGCTGTTTGCCGAATTGAAGCGGCCTCGAGATATGGTTCACGTGAAACCTTGTCGTCTTACGCAACTCGTAAGATGGGTGCGGACGTTGCTTCAATTCAGTTAGGTGTCCTGGTGAAAGATCTTCCGCCCTTACTCGTACAGATTCAAAATAACTACCATAAACTTTCATTCTTCCGGTTTGTGCTGTTTGCCGAATTGAAGCGGCCTCGAGATATGGTTCACGTGAAACCTTGTCGTCTTACGCAACTCCTAAGATAGATGGGTGAGAACGTTGCTTCAATTCGGTTAAGGGTCCTGGTGAAAGATTTCCCGCCCTTACTCGTACAGATTCTAAAGAACTGCCATAAACTCTCATTCTTCCGGTTTGTGCTGTTTGCCGAATTGAAGCGGCCTCGAAACATGGTTCACGTGAAACCTTATCGTCTTACGCAACTCGTAAGATGGGGGCGGACTTCGCTTCAATTCGGTTAAGGGTCCTGGTGAAAGATCTCCCGCCCTTACGCGTACAGCTTCTAAAGAACTACCATAAGCTTTCATTCTTCCGACTTGTGCTGTTCGCCGAATTCAAGCTGCCTCGAGATATGGTTCAGGTGAAACCTTATCGTCTTACGCAACTCGTAAGATGGGTGAGAACGTTGCTTCAATTCGGTTAAGGGTCCTGGTGAAAGATCTGCCGCCCTTACTCGTACAGATTCTAAAGAACTACCATAAACTTTCATTCTTCCGGCTTGTGCTGTTCGCCGAATTGAAGCTGCCTCGAGATATGGTTCACGTGAAACCTTATCGTCTTACGCAACTCGTACCATGGGTGAGAACGTTGCTTCAATTCGGTTAAGGGTCCTGGTGAAAGATCTCCCGCCCTTACTGGTACAGATTCTAAATAACTACCATAAACTTTCATTCTTCCGGCTTGTGCTGTTCGCCGAATTGAAGCTGCCTCGAGATATGGTTCACGTGAAACCTTATTGTCTTACGCAACTCCTAAGATGGGTGAGAACGTTGCTTCAATTCGGTTAAGGGTCCTGGTGAACGATCTCCCGTCCTTACTCGTACAGATTCTAAAGGACTACCATAAACTTTCATTCTTCCGGTTTGTCCTGTTTGCCGAATTGAAGCGGCCTCGAGATATGGTTCATGTGAAACCTTGTCGTCTTACGCAACTGGTAAGATGGGTGCGGAAGTTGCTTCAATTCAGTTAGGTGTCCTGGTGAAAGATCTTCCGCCCTTACTCGTACAGATTCAAAATAACTACCATAAACTTTCATTCTTCCGGTTTGTGCTGTTTGCCGAATTGAAGCGGCCTCGAGATATGGTTCACGTGAAACCTTGTCGTCTTACGCAACTCCTAAGATAGATGGGTCAGAACGTTGCTTCAATTCGGTTAAAGGTCCTGGTGAAAGATCTCCCGCCCTTATGCGTACAGCTCCTAAAGAACTACCATAAGCTTTTATTCTTCCGGTTTGTGCTGTTTGCCGAATTGAAGCTGCCTCGAGATATGGTTCACGTGAAACCTTATCGTCTTACACAACTCGTAAGATGGGGGCGGACTTTGCATCAATTCGGTTAAGGGTCCTGGTGAAAGATCTCCCGCCCTTACTGGTACAGATTCAAAATAACTACCATAAACTTTCATTCTTCCGGTTTGTGCTGTTTGCCGAATTGAAGCGGCCTCGAGATATGGTTCACGTGAAACCTTGTCGTCTTACGCAACTCCTAAGATAGATGGGTCAGAACGTTGCTTCAATTCGGTTAAGGATCCTGGTGAAAGATTTCCCGCCCTTACTCGTACAGATTTTGAAGAACTGCCATAATCTCTCATTCTTCCGGTTTGTGCTGTTTGCCGAATTGAAGCGGCCTCGAAACATGGTTCACGTGAAACCTTATCGTCTTACGCAACTCGTAAGATGGGGGCGGACTTTGCTTCAATTCGGTTAAGGGTCCTGGTGAAAGATCTCCCGCCCTTACGCGTACAGCTTCTAAAGAACTACCATAAGCTTTCATTCTTCCGGTTTGTGCTGTTTGCCGAATTGAAGCTGCCTCGAGATATAGTTCACGTGAAACCTTATCGTCTTACGCAACTCAAACCATGGGTGAGAACGTTGCTTCGATTCGGTTAAGGGTCCTGGTGAAAGATTTCCCGCCCTTACTCGTACAGATTCTAAAGAACTGCCACAAACTCTCATTCTTCCGGTTTGTGCTGTTTGCCGAATTGAAGCGGCCTCGAAACATGGTTCACGAGAAACCTTATCGTCTTACACAACTCGTAAGATGGGTGCGGACTTTGCTTCAATTCGGTTAGGGGTCCTGGTGAAAGATCTCCCGCCCTTACGCGTACAGCTTCTAAAGAACTACCATAAACTTTCATTCTTCCGGTTTGTGCTGTTTGCCGAATTGAAGCTGCCTCGGGATATAGTTCACGTGAAACCTTATCGTCTTACGCAAATCGTAAGATGGGGGCTGATTTTGCTTCAATTCGGTTAAAAGTCCTGGTGAAAGATCTCCCGCCCTTACGCGTACAGCTTCTAAAGAACTACCATAAGCTTTCATACTTCCGGTTTGTGCTGTTTGCCGAATTGAAAAGGCCTCGAGATATGGTTCACGTGAAACCTTATCGTCTTACGCAACTCGTAAGATGGGGGCGGACTTTGCTTCAATTCGGTTAAAGGTCCTGGTGAAAGATCTCCCGCCCTTACTCGTACAGATTCAAAATAACTACCATAAACTTTCATTCTTCCGACTTGTGCTGTTCGCCGAATTGAAGCTGCCTCGAGATATGGTTCAGGTGAAACCTTATCGTCTTACGCAACTCGTAAGATGGGTGAGAACGTTGCTTCAATTCATGTAGGGGTCCTGGTGAAAGATCTCCCGCCCTTACCCGTACAGATTGAAAATATCTATCATAAACTTTCATTCTTCCGGTTTGTGCTGTTTGCCGAATTGAAGAGGCCTCGAGATATGGTTCACGTGAAACCTTATCGTCTTACGCAACTCGTAAGATGGGTGCGGATTTTGCTTCAATTCGGTTAAGGGTCCTGGTGAAAGATCTCCCGCCCTTACGCGTACAGCTTCTAAAGAACTACCATAAACTTTCATTCTTCCGGTTTGTGCTGTTTGCCGAATTGAAGCTGCCTCGGGATATAGTTCACGTGAAACCTTATCGTCTTACGCAAATCGTAAGATGGGGGCGGATTTTGCTTCAATTCGGTTAAAGGTCCTGGTGAAAGATCTCCCGCCCTTACTCGTACAGATCCTAAAGAACTACCATAAGCTTACATTCTTCCGGTTTGTGCTGTTTGCCGAATTGAAGCGGCCTCGAAACATGGTTCACGTGAAACCTTATGGTCTTACGCAACTCGTAAGATGGGGGCGGACTTTGCTTCAATTCGGTTAAAGGTCCTGGTGAAAGATCTCCCGCCCTTACTCGTACAGATTCAAGATAACTACCATAAACTTTCATTCTTCCGACTTGTGCTGTTCGCCGAATTGAAGCTGCCTCGAGATATGGTTCAGGTGAAACCTTATCGTTTTACGCAACTCGTAAGATGGGTGAGAACGTTGCTTCAATTCGGTTAAGGGTCCTGGTGAAAGATCTCCCGCCCGTGCTCGTACAGATTCTAAAAAACTACCATAAACTTTAATTCTCCCAGTTTGTGCTGTTTGCCGAATTGAAGCGGCCTCGAGATATGGCTCACGTGAAACCTTATCGTCTTACGCAACTCGTAAGATGGGTGCGGACGTTGCTTCAATTCATGTAGGGGTCCTGGTGAAAGATCTCCCGCCCTTACCCGTACAGATTGAAAATAATTGTCATAAACTTTCATTCTTCCGGTTTGTGCTGTTTGCCGAATAGAAGCGGCCTTGAAACATGGTTTACGTGAAACCTTATCGTCTTACGCAACTCGTAAGATGGGGGCGGACTTTGCTTCAATTCGGTTAAGGGTCCTGGTGAAAGATCTCCCGCCCTTACTCGTACAGCTTCTAAAGAACTACCATAAGCTTTCATTCTTCCGGTTTGTGCTGTTTGCCGAATTGAAGAGGCCTCGAGATATGGTTCACGTGAAACCTTATCGTCTTACGCAACTCGTAAGATGTGTGCGGACTTCGCTTCAATTTGGTTAGGGGTCCTGGTGAAAGATCTCCCGCCCTTACTCGTACAGATTTTAAAGAACTACCATAAACTTTCATTCTTCCGGATTGTGCTGTTTGCCGAATTGAAGCGGCCTCGAAACATGGTTCACGTGAAACCTTATCGTCTTACACAACTCGTAAGATGGGTGCGGACTTTGCTTCAATTCGGTTAGGGGTCCTGGTGAAAGATCTCCCGCCCTTACGCGTACAGCTTCTAAAGAACTACCATAAGCTTTTATTCTTCCGGTTTGTGCTGTTTGCCGAATTGAAGCTGCCTCGAGATATGGTTCACGTGAAACCTTATCGTCTTACACAACTCGTAAGATGGGGGCGGACTTTGCTTCAATTCGGTTAAGGGTCCTGGTGAAAGATCTCCCGCCCTTACTGGTACAGATTCAAAATAACTACCATAAACTTTCATTCTTCCGGTTTGTGCTGTTTGCCGAATTGAAGCGGCCTCGAGATATGGTTCACGTGAAACCTTGTCGTCTTACGCAACTCCTAAGATAGATGGGTCAGAACGTTGCTTCAATTCGGTTAAGGATCCTGGTGAAAGATTTCCCGCCCTTACTCGTACAGATTTTCAAGAACTGCCATAATCTCTCATTCTTCCGGTTTGTGCTGTTTGCCGAATTGAAGCGGCCTCGAAACATGGTTCACGTGAAACCTTATCGTCTTACGCAACTCGTAAGATGGGTGCGGACGTTGCTTCAATTCATGTAGGGGTCCTGGTGAAAGATCTCCCGCCCTTACCCGTACAGATTGAAAATAACTATCATAAACTTTCATTCTTCCGGTTTGTGCTGTTTGCCGAATTGAAGAGGCCTCGAGATATGGTTCACGTGAAACCTTATCGTCTTACGCAACTCGTAAGATGGGTGCGGATTTTGCTTCAATTCGGTTAAGGGTCCAGGTGAAAGATCTCCCGCCCTTACGCGTACAGCTTCTAAAGAACTACCATAAGCTTTCATTCTTCCGGTTTGTGCTGTTTGCCGAATTGAAGCTGCCTCGAGATATAGTTCACGTGAAACCTTATCGTCTTACGCAACTCGTACCATGGGTGAGAACGTTGCTTCAATTCGGTTAAGGGTCCTGGTGAAAGATCGTCCGCCCTTACTCGTACAGATTCAAAATAACTACCATAAACTTTCATTCTTCCGGTTTGTGCTGTTTGCCGAATTGAAGCGGCCTCGAGATATGGTTCACGTGAAACCTTGTCGTCTTACGCAACTCCTAAGATAGATGGGTGAGAACGTTGCTTCAATTCGGTTAAGGATCCTGGTGAAAGATTTCCCGCCCTTACTCGTACAGATTCTAAAGAACTGCCATAAACTCGCATTCTTCCGGATTGTGCTGTTTGCCGAATTGAAGCGGCCTCGAAACATGGTTCACGTGAAACCTTATCGTCTTACACAACTCGTAAGATGGGTGCGGACTTTGCTTCAATTCGGTTAGGGGTCCTGGTGAAAGATCTCCCGCCCTTACGCGTACAGCTTCTAAAGAACTACCATAAACTTTCATTCTTCCGGTTTGTGCTGTTTGCCGAATTAAAGCGGCCTCGAAACATGGTTCACGTGAAACCTTATGGTCTTACGCAAATCGTAAGATGGGGGCGGATTTTGCTTCAATTCGGTTAAAGGTCCTGGTGAAAGATCTCCCGCCCTTACTCGTACAGATTCTAAAGAACTACCATAAGCTTACATTCTTCCGGTTTGTGCTGTTTGCCGAATTGAAGCGGCCTCGAGATATGGTTCACGTGAAACCTTGTCGTCTTACGCAACTCCTAAGATAGATGGGTCAGAACGTTGCTTCAATTCGGTTAAGGATCCTGGTGAAAGATTTCCCGCCCTTACTCGTACAGATTTTGAAGAACTGCCATAATCTCTCATTCTTCCGGTTTGTGCTGTTTGCCGAATTGAAGCGGCCTCGAAACATGGTTCACGTGAAACCTTATCGTCTTACGCAACTCGTAAGATGGGGGCGGACTTTGCTTCAATTCGGTTAAGGGTCCTGGTGAAAGATCTCCCGCCCTTACGCGTACAGCATCTAAAGAACTACCATAAGCTTTCATTCTTCCGGTTTGTGCTGTTTGCCGAATTGAAGCTGCCTCGAGATATAGTTCACGTGAAACCTTATCGTCTTACGCAACTCAAACCATGGGTGAGAACGTTGCTTCGATTCGGTTAAGGGTCCTGGTGAAAGATCTGCCGCCCTTACTCGTACAGATTCTAAAGAACTACCATAAACTTTCTTTCTTCCGGCTTGTGCTGTTCGCCGAATTGAAGCTGCCTCGAGATATGGTTCACGTGAAACCTTATCGTCTTACGCAACTCGTACCATGGGTGAGAACGTTGCTTCAATTCGGTTAAGGGTCCTGGTGAAAGATCTCCCGCCCTTACTGGTACAGATTCAAAATAACTACCATAAACTTTCATTCTTCCGGTTTGTGCTGTTTGCCGAATTGAAGCGGCCTCGAAACATGGTTCACGTGAAACCTTATCGTCTTACGCAACTCGTAACATGGGGGCGGACTTTGCTTCAATTCGGTTAAGGGTCCTGGTGAAAGATCTCCCGCCCTTACGCGTACAGCTTCTAAAGAACTACCATAAGCTTTCATTCTTCCGGTTTGTGCTGTTGGCCGAATTGAAGCCGCCTCGAGATATAGTTCACGTGAAACCTTATCGTCTTACGCAACTCGTACCATGGGTGAGAACGTTGCTTCAATTCGGTTAAGGGTCCTGGTGAAAGATCTGCCGCCCTTACTCGTACAGATTCTAAAGAACTACCATAAACTTTCATTCTTCCGGCTTGTGCTGTTCGCCGAATTGAAGCTGCCTCGAGATATGGTTCACGTGAAACCTTATCGTCTTACGCAACTCGTACCATGGGTGAGAACGTTGCTTCAATTCGGTTAAGGGTCCTGGTGAAAGATCTCCCGCCCTTACTGGTACAGATTCAAAATAACTACCATAAACTTTCATTCTTCCGGTTTGTGCTGTTTGCCGAATAGAAGCGGCCTTGAAACATGGTTTACGTGAAACCTGATCGTCTTACGCAACTCGTACCATGGGTGAGAACGTTGCTTCAATTCGGTTAAGGGTCCTGGTGAAAGATCTCCCGCCCTTACTGATACAGATTCAAAATAACTACCATAAACTTTCATTCTTCCGGATTGTGCTGTTTGCCGAATTGAAGCGGCCTCGAGATATGGTTCACGTGAAACCTTGTCGTCTTACGCAACTCGTAGGATGGGTGCGGACGTTGCTTCAATTCAGTTAGGTGTCCTGGTGAAAGATCTTCCGCCCTTACTCGTACAGATTCAAAATAACTACCATAAACTTTCATTCTTCCGGTTTGTGCTGTTTGCCGAATTGAAGCGGCCTCGAGATATGGTTCACGTGAAACCTTGTCGTCTTACGCAACTCCTAAGATAGATGGGTGAGAACGTTGCTTCAATTCGGTTAAGGGTCCTGGTGAAAGATTTCCCGCCCTTACTCGTACAGATTCTAAAGAACTGCCATAAACTCTCATTCTTCCGGTTTGTGCTGTTTGCCGAATTGAAGCGGCCTCGAAACATGGTTCACGTGAAACCTTATCGTCTTACGCAACTCGTAAGATGGGGGCGGACTTTGCTTCAATTCGGTTAAGGGTCCTGGTGAAAGATCTCCCGCCCTTACGCGTACAGCTTCTAAAGAACTACCATAAGCTTTCATTCTTCCGACTTGTGCTGTTCGCCGAATTGAAGCTGCCTCGAGATATGGTTCAGGTGAAACCTTATCGTCTTACGCAACTCGTAAGATGGGTGAGAACGTTGCTTCAATTCGGTTAAGGGTCCTGGTGAAAGATCTGCCGCCCTTACTCGTACAGATTCTAAAGAACTACCATAAACTTTCATTCTTCCGGCTTGTGCTGTTCGCCGAATTGAAGCTGCCTCGAGATATGGTTCACGTGAAACCTTATCGTCTTACGCAACTCCTAAGATAGATGGGTGAGAACGTTGCTTCAATTCGGTTAAGGGTCCTGGTGAAAGATTTCCCGCCCTTACTCGTACAGATTCTAAAGAACTGCCATAAACTCTCATTCTTCCGGTTTGTGCTGTTTGCCGAATTGAAGCGGCCTCGAAACATGGTTCACGTGAAACCTTATCGACTTACACAACTCGTAAGATGGGTGCGGACTTTGCTTCAATTCGGTTAGGGGTCCTGGTGAAAGATCTCCCGCCCTTACGCGTACAGCTTCTAAAGAACTACTATAAGCTTTCATTCTTCCGGTTTGTGCTGTTTGCCGAATTGAAGCTGCCTCGAGATATGGTTCACGTGAAACCTTATCGTCTTACACAACTCGTAAGATGGGGGCGGACTTTGCTTCAATTCGGTTAAGGGTCCTGGTGAAAGATCTCCCGCCCTTACTGGTACAGATTCAAAATAACTACCATAAACTTTCATTCTTCCGGTTTGTGCTGTTTGCCGAATTGAAGCGGCCTCGAGATATGGTTCACGTGAAACCTTGTCGTCTTACGCAACTCCTAAGATAGATGGGTCAGAACGTTGCTTCAATTCGGTTAAGGATCCTGGTGAAAGATTTCCCGCCCTTACTCGTACAGATTTTGAAGAACTGCCATAATCTCTCATTCTTCCGGTTTGTGCTGTTTGCCGAATTGAAGCGGCCTCGAAACATGGTTCACGTGAAACCTTATCGTCTTACGCAACTCGTAAGATGGGTGCGGACGTTGCTTCAATTCATGTAGGGGTCCTGGTGAAAGATCTCCCGCCCTTACCCGTACAGATTGAAAATAACTATCATAAACTTTCATTCTTCCGGTTTGTGCTGTTTGCCGAATTGAAGAGGCCTCGAGATATGGTTCACGTGAAACCTTATCGTCTTACGCAACTCGTAAGATGGGTGCGGATTTTGCTTCAATTCGGTTAAGGGTCCAGGTGTAAGATCTCCCGCCCTTACGCGTACAGCTTCTAAAGAACTACCATAAGCTTTCATTCTTCCGGTTTGTGCTGTTTGCCGAATTGAAGCTGCCTCGAGATATAGTTCACGTGAAACCTTATCGTCTTACGCAACTCGTACCATGGGTGAGAACGTTGCTTCAATTCGGTTAAGGGTCCTGGTGAAAGATCGTCCGCCCTTACTCGTACAGATTCAAAATAACTACCATAAACTTTCATTCTTCCGGTTTGTGCTGTTTGCCGAATTGAAGCGGCCTCGAGATATGGTTCACGTGAAACCTTGTCGTCTTACGCAACTCCTAAGATAGATGGGTGAGAACGTTGCTTCAATTCGGTTAAGGATCCTGGTGAAAGATTTCCCGCCCTTACTCGTACAGATTCTAAAGAACTGCCATAAACTCTCATTCTTCCGGATTGTGCTGTTTGCCGAATTGAAGCGGCCTCGAAACATGGTTCACGTGAAACCTTATCGTCTTACACAACTCGTAAGATGGGTGCGGATTTTGCTTCAATTCGGTTAGGGGTCCTGGTGAAAGATCTCCCGCCCTTACGCGTACAGCTTCTAAAGAACTACCATAAACTTTCATTCTTCCGGTTTGTGCTGTTTGCCGAATTGAAGCGGCCTCGAAACATGGTTCACGTGAAACCTTATGGTCTTACGCAACTCGTAAGATGGGGGCGGACTTTGCTTCAATTCGGTTAAAGGTCCTGGTGAAAGATCTCCCGCCCTTACTCGTACAGATTCAAAATAACTACCATAAACTTTCATTCTTCCGACTTGTGCTGTTCGCTGAATTGAAGCTGCCTCGAGATATGGTTCAGGTGAAACCTTATCGTTTTACGCAACTCGTAAGATGGGTGAGAACGTTGCTTCAATTCGGTTAAGGGTCCTGGTGAAAGATCTCCCGCCCGTGCTCGTACAGATTCTAAAAAACTACCATAAACTTTATTTCTCCCGGTTTGTGCTGTTTGCCGAATTGAAGCGGCCTCGAGATATGGCTCACGTGAAACCTTATCGTCTTACGCAACTCGTAAGATGGGTGCGGACGTTGCTTCAATTCATGTAGGGGTCCTGGTGAAAGATCTCCCGCCCTTACCCGTACAGATTGAAAATAATTGTCATAAACTTTCATTCTTCCGGTTTGTGCTGTTTGCCGAATTGAAGCGGCCTCGAGATATGGTTCACGTGAAACCTTATCGTCTTACGCAACTCGTAAGATGGGTGCGGACTTTGCTTCAATTCGGTTAAGGGTCCAGGTGAAAGATCTCCGGCCCTTACTCGTACAGTTTCAAAATAACTACCATAAACTTTCATTCTTCGGGTTTGTGCTGTTTGCCGAATAGAAGCGGCCTTGAAACATGGTTTACGTGAAACCTTATCGTCTTACGCAACTCGTAAGATGGGGGCGGACTTTGCTTCAATTCGGTTAAGGGTCCTGGTGAAAGATCTCCCGCCCTTACTCGTACAGCTTCTAAAGAACTACCATAAGCTTTCATTCTTCCGGTTTGTGCTGTTTGCCGAATTGAAGAGGCCTCGAGATATGGTTCACGTGAAACCTTATCGTCTTACGCAACTCGTAAGATGGGTGCGGACTTTGCTTCAATTTAGTTAGGGGTCCTGGTGAAAGATCTCCCGTCCTTACTCGTACAGATTCTAAAGAACTACCATAAACTTTCATTCTTCCGGTTTGTCCTGTTTGGCGAATTGAAGCTGCTTCAAGATATAGTTCACGTGAAACCTTATCGTCTTACGCAACTCGTACCATGGGTGAGAACGTTGCTTCAATTCGGTTAAGGGTCCTGGTGAAAGATCTGCCGCCCTTACTCGTACAGATTCTAAAGAACTACCATAAACTTTCATTCTTCCGGATTGTGCTGTTTGCCGAATTGAAGCGGCCTCGAAACATGGTTCACGTGAAACCTTATCGTCTTACACAACTCGTAAGATGGGTGCGGACTTTGCTTCAATTCGGTTAGGGGTCCTGGTGAAAGATCTCCCGCCCTTACGCGTACAGCTTCTAAAGAACTATCATAAACTTTCATTCTTCCGGTTTGTGCTGTTTGCCGAATTAAAGCGGCCTCGAAACATGGTTCACGTGAAACCTTATGGTCTTACGCAAATCGTAAGATAGGGGCGGATTTTGCTTCAATTCGGTTAAAGGTCCTGGTGAAAGATCTCCCGCCCTTACTCGTACAGATTCTAAAGAACTACCATAAGCTTACATTCTTCCGGTTTGTGCTGTTTGCCGAATTGAAGCGGCCTCGAAACATGGTTCACGTGAAACCTTATGGTCTTACGCAACTCGTAAGATGGGGGCGGACTTTGCTTCAATTCGGTTAAAGGTCCTGGTGAAAGATCTCCCGCCCTTATGCGTACAGCTTCTAAAGAACTACCATAAGCTTTTATTCTTCCGGTTTGTGCTGTTTGCCGAATTGAAGCTGCCTCGAGATATGGTTCACGTGAAACCTTATCGTCTTACGCAACTCGTACCATGGGTGAGAACGTTGCTTCAATTCGGTTAAGGGTTCTGGTGAAAGATCTGCCGCCCTTACTCGTACAGATTCTAAAGAACTACCATAAACTTTCATTCTTCCGGATTGTGCTGTTTGCCGAATTGAAGCGGCCTCGAAACATGGTTCACGTGAAACCTTATCGTCTTACGCAACTCGTAAGATGGGGGCGGACTTTGCTTCAATTCGGTTAAAGGTCCTGGTGAAAGATCTCCCGCCCTTACTCGTACAGATTCAAAATAACTACCATAAACTTTCATTCTTCCGACTTGTGCTGTTCGCCGAATTGAAGCTGCCTCGAGATATGGTTCAGGTGAAACCTTATCGTCTTACGCAACTCGTAAGATGGGTGAGAACGTTGCTTCAATTCATGTAGGGGTCCTGGTGAAAGATCTCCCGCCCTTACCCGTACAGATTGAAAATATCTATCATAAACTTTCATTCTTCCGGTTTGTGCTGTTTGCCGAATTGAAGAGGCCTCGAGATATGGTTCACGTGAAACCTTATCGTCTTACGCAACTCGTAAGATGGGTGCGGATTTTGCTTCAATTCGGTTAAGGGTCCTGGTGAAAGATCTCCCGCCCTTACGCGTACAGCTTCTAAAGAACTACCATAAACTTTCATTCTTCCGGTTTGTGCTGTTTGCCGAATTGAAGCTGCCTCGGGATATAGTTCACGTGAAACCTTATCGTCTTACGCAAATCGTAAGATGGGGGCGGATTTTGCTTCAATTCGGTTAAAGGTCCTGGTGAAAGATCTCCCGCCCTTACTCGTACAGATCCTAAAGAACTACCATAAGCTTACATTCTTCCGGTTTGTGCTGTTTGCCGAATTGAAGCGGCCTCGAAACATGGTTCACGTGAAACCTTATGGTCTTACGCAACTCGTAAGATGGGGGCGGACTTTGCTTCAATTCGGTTAAAGGTCCTGGTGAAAGATCTCCCGCCCTTACTCGTACAGATTCAAGATAACTACCATAAACTTTCATTCTTCCGACTTGTGCTGTTCGCCGAATTGAAGCTGCCTCGAGATATGGTTCAGGTGAAACCTTATCGTTTTACGCAACTCGTAAGATGGGTGAGAACGTTGCTTCAATTCGGTTAAGGGTCCTGGTGAAAGATCTCCCGCCCGTGCTCGTACAGATTCTAAAAAACTACCATAAACTTTAATTCTCCCAGTTTGTGCTGTTTGCCGAATTGAAGCGGCCTCGAGATATGGCTCACGTGAAACCTTATCGTCTTACGCAACTCGTAAGATGGGTGCGGACGTTGCTTCAATTCATGTAGGGGTCCTGGTGAAAGATCTCCCGCCCTTACCCGTACAGATTGAAAATAATTGTCATAAACTTTCATTCTTCCGGTTTGTGCTGTTTGCCGAATAGAAGCGGCCTTGAAACATGGTTTACGTGAAACCTTATCGTCTTACGCAACTCGTAAGATGGGGGCGGACTTTGCTTCAATTCGGTTAAGGGTCCTGGTGAAAGATCTCCCGCCCTTACTCGTACAGCTTCTAAAGAACTACCATAAGCTTTCATTCTTCCGGTTTGTGCTGTTTGCCGAATTGAAGAGGCCTCGAGATATGGTTCACGTGAAACCTTATCGTCTTACGCAACTCGTAAGATGTGTGCGGACTTCGCTTCAATTTGGTTAGGGGTCCTGGTGAAAGATCTCCCGCCCTTACTCGTACAGATTTTAAAGAACTACCATAAACTTTCATTCTTCCGGATTGTGCTGTTTGCCGAATTGAAGCGGCCTCGAAACATGGTTCACGTGAAACCTTATCGTCTTACACAACTCGTAAGATGGGTGCGGACTTTGCTTCAATTCGGTTAGGGGTCCTGGTGAAAGATCTCCCGCCCTTACGCGTACAGCTTCTAAAGAACTACCATAAGCTTTTATTCTTCCGGTTTGTGCTGTTTGCCGAATTGAAGCTGCCTCGAGATATGGTTCACGTGAAACCTTATCGTCTTACACAACTCGTAAGATGGGGGCGGACTTTGCTTCAATTCGGTTAAGGGTCCTGGTGAAAGATCTCCCGCCCTTACTGGTACAGATTCAAAATAACTACCATAAACTTTCATTCTTCCGGTTTGTGCTGTTTGCCGAATTGAAGCGGCCTCGAGATATGGTTCACGTGAAACCTTGTCGTCTTACGCAACTCCTAAGATAGATGGGTCAGAACGTTGCTTCAATTCGGTTAAGGATCCTGGTGAAAGATTTCCCGCCCTTACTCGTACAGATTTTCAAGAACTGCCATAATCTCTCATTCTTCCGGTTTGTGCTGTTTGCCGAATTGAAGCGGCCTCGAAACATGGTTCACGTGAAACCTTATCGTCTTACGCAACTCGTAAGATGGGTGCGGACGTTGCTTCAATTCATGTAGGGGTCCTGGTGAAAGATCTCCCGCCCTTACCCGTACAGATTGAAAATAACTATCATAAACTTTCATTCTTCCGGTTTGTGCTGTTTGCCGAATTGAAGAGGCCTCGAGATATGGTTCACGTGAAACCTTATCGTCTTACGCAACTCGTAAGATGGGTGCGGATTTTGCTTCAATTCGGTTAAGGGTCCAGGTGAAAGATCTCCCGCCCTTACGCGTACAGCTTCTAAAGAACTACCATAAGCTTTCATTCTTCCGGTTTGTGCTGTTTGCCGAATTGAAGCTGCCTCGAGATATAGTTCACGTGAAACCTTATCGTCTTACGCAACTCGTACCATGGGTGAGAACGTTGCTTCAATTCGGTTAAGGGTCCTGGTGAAAGATCGTCCGCCCTTACTCGTACAGATTCAAAATAACTACCATAAACTTTCATTCTTCCGGTTTGTGCTGTTTGCCGAATTGAAGCGGCCTCGAGATATGGTTCACGTGAAACCTTGTCGTCTTACGCAACTCCTAAGATAGATGGGTGAGAACGTTGCTTCAATTCGGTTAAGGATCCTGGTGAAAGATTTCCCGCCCTTACTCGTACAGATTCTAAAGAACTGCCATAAACTCGCATTCTTCCGGATTGTGCTGTTTGCCGAATTGAAGCGGCCTCGAAACATGGTTCACGTGAAACCTTATCGTCTTACACAACTCGTAAGATGGGTGCGGACTTTGCTTCAATTCGGTTAGGGGTCCTGGTGAAAGATCTCCCGCCCTTACGCGTACAGCTTCTAAAGAACTACCATAAACTTTCATTCTTCCGGTTTGTGCTGTTTGCCGAATTAAAGCGGCCTCGAAACATGGTTCACGTGAAACCTTATGGTCTTACGCAAATCGTAAGATGGGGGCGGATTTTGCTTCAATTCGGTTAAAGGTCCTGGTGAAAGATCTCCCGCCCTTACTCGTACAGATTCTAAAGAACTACCATAAGCTTACATTCTTCCGGTTTGTGCTGTTTGCCGAATTGAAGCGGCCTCGAGATATGGTTCACGTGAAACCTTGTCGTCTTACGCAACTCCTAAGATAGATGGGTCAGAACGTTGCTTCAATTCGGTTAAGGATCCTGGTGAAAGATTTCCCGCCCTTACTCGTACAGATTTTGAAGAACTGCCATAATCTCTCATTCTTCCGGTTTGTGCTGTTTGCCGAATTGAAGCGGCCTCGAAACATGGTTCACGTGAAACCTTATCGTCTTACGCAACTCGTAAGATGGGGGCGGACTTTGCTTCAATTCGGTTAAGGGTCCTGGTGAAAGATCTCCCGCCCTTACGCGTACAGCATCTAAAGAACTACCATAAGCTTTCATTCTTCCGGTTTGTGCTGTTTGCCGAATTGAAGCTGCCTCGAGATATAGTTCACGTGAAACCTTATCGTCTTACGCAACTCAAACCATGGGTGAGAACGTTGCTTCGATTCGGTTAAGGGTCCTGGTGAAAGATCTGCCGCCCTTACTCGTACAGATTCTAAAGAACTACCATAAACTTTCTTTCTTCCGGCTTGTGCTGTTCGCCGAATTGAAGCTGCCTCGAGATATGGTTCACGTGAAACCTTATCGTCTTACGCAACTCGTACCATGGGTGAGAACGTTGCTTCAATTCGGTTAAGGGTCCTGGTGAAAGATCTCCCGCCCTTACTGGTACAGATTCAAAATAACTACCATAAACTTTCATTCTTCCGGTTTGTGCTGTTTGCCGAATTGAAGCGGCCTCGAAACATGGTTCACGTGAAACCTTATCGTCTTACGCAACTCGTAACATGGGGGCGGACTTTGCTTCAATTCGGTTAAGGGTCCTGGTGAAAGATCTCCCGCCCTTACGCGTACAGCTTCTAAAGAACTACCATAAGCTTTCATTCTTCCGGTTTGTGCTGTTGGCCGAATTGAAGCCGCCTCGAGATATAGTTCACGTGAAACCTTATCGTCTTACGCAACTCGTACCATGGGTGAGAACGTTGCTTCAATTCGGTTAAGGGTCCTGGTGAAAGATCTGCCGCCCTTACTCGTACAGATTCTAAAGAACTACCATAAACTTTCATTCTTCCGGCTTGTGCTGTTCGCCGAATTGAAGCTGCCTCGAGATATGGTTCACGTGAAACCTTATCGTCTTACGCAACTCGTACCATGGGTGAGAACGTTGCTTCAATTCGGTTAAGGGTCCTGGTGAAAGATCTCCCGCCCTTACTGGTACAGATTCAAAATAACTACCATAAACTTTCATTCTTCCGGTTTGTGCTGTTTGCCGAATAGAAGCGGCCTTGAAACATGGTTTACGTGAAACCTGATCGTCTTACGCAACTCGTACCATGGGTGAGAACGTTGCTTCAATTCGGTTAAGGGTCCTGGTGAAAGATCTCCCGCCCTTACTGATACAGATTCAAAATAACTACCATAAACTTTCATTCTTCCGGATTGTGCTGTTTGCCGAATTGAAGCGGCCTCGAGATATGGTTCACGTGAAACCTTGTCGTCTTACGCAACTCGTAGGATGGGTGCGGACGTTGCTTCAATTCAGTTAGGTGTCCTGGTGAAAGATCTTCCGCCCTTACTCGTACAGATTCAAAATAACTACCATAAACTTTCATTCTTCCGGTTTGTGCTGTTTGCCGAATTGAAGCGGCCTCGAGATATGGTTCACGTGAAACCTTGTCGTCTTACGCAACTCCTAAGATAGATGGGTGAGAACGTTGCTTCAATTCGGTTAAGGGTCCTGGTGAAAGATTTCCCGCCCTTACTCGTACAGATTCTAAAGAACTGCCATAAACTCTCATTCTTCCGGTTTGTGCTGTTTGCCGAATTGAAGCGGCCTCGAAACATGGTTCACGTGAAACCTTATCGTCTTACGCAACTCGTAAGATGGGGGCGGACTTTGCTTCAATTCGGTTAAGGGTCCTGGTGAAAGATCTCCCGCCCTTACGCGTACAGCTTCTAAAGAACTACCATAAGCTTTCATTCTTCCGACTTGTGCTGTTCGCCGAATTGAAGCTGCCTCGAGATATGGTTCAGGTGAAACCTTATCGTCTTACGCAACTCGTAAGATGGGTGAGAACGTTGCTTCAATTCGGTTAAGGGTCCTGGTGAAAGATCTGCCGCCCTTACTCGTACAGATTCTAAAGAACTACCATAAACTTTCATTCTTCCGGCTTGTGCTGTTCGCCGAATTGAAGCTGCCTCGAGATATGGTTCACGTGAAACCTTATCGTCTTACGCAACTCCTAAGATAGATGGGTGAGAACGTTGCTTCAATTCGGTTAAGGGTCCTGGTGAAAGATTTCCCGCCCTTACTCGTACAGATTCTAAAGAACTGCCATAAACTCTCATTCTTCCGGTTTGTGCTGTTTGCCGAATTGAAGCGGCCTCGAAACATGGTTCACGTGAAACCTTATCGACTTACACAACTCGTAAGATGGGTGCGGACTTTGCTTCAATTCGGTTAGGGGTCCTGGTGAAAGATCTCCCGCCCTTACGCGTACAGCTTCTAAAGAACTACTATAAGCTTTCATTCTTCCGGTTTGTGCTGTTTGCCGAATTGAAGCTGCCTCGAGATATGGTTCACGTGAAACCTTATCGTCTTACACAACTCGTAAGATGGGGGCGGACTTTGCTTCAATTCGGTTAAGGGTCCTGGTGAAAGATCTCCCGCCCTTACTGGTACAGATTCAAAATAACTACCATAAACTTTCATTCTTCCGGTTTGTGCTGTTTGCCGAATTGAAGCGGCCTCGAGATATGGTTCACGTGAAACCTTGTCGTCTTACGCAACTCCTAAGATAGATGGGTCAGAACGTTGCTTCAATTCGGTTAAGGATCCTGGTGAAAGATTTCCCGCCCTTACTCGTACAGATTTTGAAGAACTGCCATAATCTCTCATTCTTCCGGTTTGTGCTGTTTGCCGAATTGAAGCGGCCTCGAAACATGGTTCACGTGAAACCTTATCGTCTTACGCAACTCGTAAGATGGGTGCGGACGTTGCTTCAATTCATGTAGGGGTCCTGGTGAAAGATCTCCCGCCCTTACCCGTACAGATTGAAAATAACTATCATAAACTTTCATTCTTCCGGTTTGTGCTGTTTGCCGAATTGAAGAGGCCTCGAGATATGGTTCACGTGAAACCTTATCGTCTTACGCAACTCGTAAGATGGGTGCGGATTTTGCTTCAATTCGGTTAAGGGTCCAGGTGTAAGATCTCCCGCCCTTACGCGTACAGCTTCTAAAGAACTACCATAAGCTTTCATTCTTCCGGTTTGTGCTGTTTGCCGAATTGAAGCTGCCTCGAGATATAGTTCACGTGAAACCTTATCGTCTTACGCAACTCGTACCATGGGTGAGAACGTTGCTTCAATTCGGTTAAGGGTCCTGGTGAAAGATCGTCCGCCCTTACTCGTACAGATTCAAAATAACTACCATAAACTTTCATTCTTCCGGTTTGTGCTGTTTGCCGAATTGAAGCGGCCTCGAGATATGGTTCACGTGAAACCTTGTCGTCTTACGCAACTCCTAAGATAGATGGGTGAGAACGTTGCTTCAATTCGGTTAAGGATCCTGGTGAAAGATTTCCCGCCCTTACTCGTACAGATTCTAAAGAACTGCCATAAACTCTCATTCTTCCGGATTGTGCTGTTTGCCGAATTGAAGCGGCCTCGAAACATGGTTCACGTGAAACCTTATCGTCTTACACAACTCGTAAGATGGGTGCGGATTTTGCTTCAATTCGGTTAGGGGTCCTGGTGAAAGATCTCCCGCCCTTACGCGTACAGCTTCTAAAGAACTACCATAAACTTTCATTCTTCCGGTTTGTGCTGTTTGCCGAATTGAAGCGGCCTCGAAACATGGTTCACGTGAAACCTTATGGTCTTACGCAACTCGTAAGATGGGGGCGGACTTTGCTTCAATTCGGTTAAAGGTCCTGGTGAAAGATCTCCCGCCCTTACTCGTACAGATTCAAAATAACTACCATAAACTTTCATTCTTCCGACTTGTGCTGTTCGCTGAATTGAAGCTGCCTCGAGATATGGTTCAGGTGAAACCTTATCGTTTTACGCAACTCGTAAGATGGGTGAGAACGTTGCTTCAATTCGGTTAAGGGTCCTGGTGAAAGATCTCCCGCCCGTGCTCGTACAGATTCTAAAAAACTACCATAAACTTTATTTCTCCCGGTTTGTGCTGTTTGCCGAATTGAAGCGGCCTCGAGATATGGCTCACGTGAAACCTTATCGTCTTACGCAACTCGTAAGATGGGTGCGGACGTTGCTTCAATTCATGTAGGGGTCCTGGTGAAAGATCTCCCGCCCTTACCCGTACAGATTGAAAATAATTGTCATAAACTTTCATTCTTCCGGTTTGTGCTGTTTGCCGAATTGAAGCGGCCTCGAGATATGGTTCACGTGAAACCTTATCGTCTTACGCAACTCGTAAGATGGGTGCGGACTTTGCTTCAATTCGGTTAAGGGTCCAGGTGAAAGATCTCCGGCCCTTACTCGTACAGTTTCAAAATAACTACCATAAACTTTCATTCTTCGGGTTTGTGCTGTTTGCCGAATAGAAGCGGCCTTGAAACATGGTTTACGTGAAACCTTATCGTCTTACGCAACTCGTAAGATGGGGGCGGACTTTGCTTCAATTCGGTTAAGGGTCCTGGTGAAAGATCTCCCGCCCTTACTCGTACAGCTTCTAAAGAACTACCATAAGCTTTCATTCTTCCGGTTTGTGCTGTTTGCCGAATTGAAGAGGCCTCGAGATATGGTTCACGTGAAACCTTATCGTCTTACGCAACTCGTAAGATGGGTGCGGACTTTGCTTCAATTTAGTTAGGGGTCCTGGTGAAAGATCTCCCGTCCTTACTCGTACAGATTCTAAAGAACTACCATAAACTTTCATTCTTCCGGTTTGTCCTGTTTGGCGAATTGAAGCTGCTTCAAGATATAGTTCACGTGAAACCTTATCGTCTTACGCAACTCGTACCATGGGTGAGAACGTTGCTTCAATTCGGTTAAGGGTCCTGGTGAAAGATCTGCCGCCCTTACTCGTACAGATTCTAAAGAACTACCATAAACTTTCATTCTTCCGGATTGTGCTGTTTGCCGAATTGAAGCGGCCTCGAAACATGGTTCACGTGAAACCTTATCGTCTTACACAACTCGTAAGATGGGTGCGGACTTTGCTTCAATTCGGTTAGGGGTCCTGGTGAAAGATCTCCCGCCCTTACGCGTACAGCTTCTAAAGAACTATCATAAACTTTCATTCTTCCGGTTTGTGCTGTTTGCCGAATTAAAGCGGCCTCGAAACATGGTTCACGTGAAACCTTATGGTCTTACGCAAATCGTAAGATAGGGGCGGATTTTGCTTCAATTCGGTTAAAGGTCCTGGTGAAAGATCTCCCGCCCTTACTCGTACAGATTCTAAAGAACTACCATAAGCTTACATTCTTCCGGTTTGTGCTGTTTGCCGAATTGAAGCGGCCTCGAAACATGGTTCACGTGAAACCTTATGGTCTTACGCAACTCGTAAGATGGGGGCGGACTTTGCTTCAATTCGGTTAAAGGTCCTGGTGAAAGATCTCCCGCCCTTATGCGTACAGCTTCTAAAGAACTACCATAAGCTTTTATTCTTCCGGTTTGTGCTGTTTGCCGAATTGAAGCTGCCTCGAGATATGGTTCACGTGAAACCTTATCGTCTTACGCAACTCGTACCATGGGTGAGAACGTTGCTTCAATTCGGTTAAGGGTTCTGGTGAAAGATCTGCCGCCCTTACTCGTACAGATTCTAAAGAACTACCATAAACTTTCATTCTTCCGGATTGTGCTGTTTGCCGAATTGAAGCGGCCTCGAAACATGGTTCACGTGAAACCTTATCGTCTTACACAACTCGTAAGATGGGTGCGGACTTTGCTTCAATTCGGTTAGGGGTCCTGGTGAAAGATCTCCCGCCCTTACGCGTACAGCTTCTAAAGAACTACCATAAACTTTCATTCTTCCGGTTTGTGCTGTTTGCCGAATTAAAGCGGCCTCGAAACATGGTTCACGTGAAACCTTATGGTCTTACGCAAATCGTAAGATGGGGGCGGATTTTGCTTCAATTCGGTTAAAGGTCCTGGTGAAAGATCTCCCGCCCTTACTCGTACAGATTCTAAAGAACTACCATAAGCTTACATTCTTCCGGTTTGTGCTGTTTGCCGAATTGAAGCGGCCTCGAAACATGGTTCACGTGAAACCTTATGGTCTTACGCAACTCGTAAGATGGGGGCGGACTTTGCTTCAATTCGGTTAAAGGTCCTGGTGAAAGATCTCCCGCCCTTATGCGTACAGCTTCTAAAGAACTACCATAAGCTTTTATTCTTCCGGTTTGTGCTGTTTGCCGAATTGAAGCTGCCTCGAGATATGGTTCACGTGAAACCTTATCGTCTTACACAACTCGTAAGATGGGGGCGGACTTTGCTTCAATTCGGTTAAGGGTCCTGGTGAAAGATCTCCCGCCCTTACTGGTACAGATTCAAAATAACTACCATAAACTTTCATTTTTCCGGTTTGTGCTGTTTGCCGAATTGAAGCGGCCTCGAGATATGGTTCACGTGAAACCTTGTCGTCTTACGCAACTCCTAAGATAGATGGGTCAGAACGTTGCTTCAATTCGGTTAAGGATCCTGGTGAAAGATTTCCCGCCCTTACTCGTACAGATTTTGAAGAACTGCCATAATCTCTCATTCTTCCGGTTTGTGCTGTTTGCCGAATTGAAGCGGCCTCGAAACATGGTTCACGTGAAACCTTATCGTCTTACGCAACTCGTAAGATGGGGGCGGACTTTGCTTCAATTCGGTTAAGGGTCCTGGTGAAAGATCTCCCGCCCTTACGCGTACAGCTTCTAAAGAACTACCATAAGCTTTCATTCTTCCGGTTTGTGCTGTTTGCCGAATTAAAGCGGCCTCGAAACATGGTTCACGTGAAACCTTATGGTCTTACGCAAATCGTAAGATAGGGGCGGATTTTGCTTCAATTCGGTTAAAGGTCCTGGTGAAAGATCTCCCGCCCTTACTCGTACAGATTCTAAAGAACTACCATAAGCTTACATTCTTCCGGTTTGTGCTGTTTGCCGAATTGAAGCGGCCTCGAAACATGGTTCACGTGAAACCTTATGGTCTTACGCAACTCGTAAGATGGGGGCGGACTTTGCTTCAATTCGGTTAAAGGTCCTGGTGAAAGATCTCCCGCCCTTATGCGTACAGCTTCTAAAGAACTACCATAAGCTTTTATTCTTCCGGTTTGTGCTGTTTGCCGAATTGAAGCTGCCTCGAGATATGGTTCACGTGAAACCTTATCGTCTTACGCAACTCGTACCATGGGTGAGAACGTTGCTTCAATTCGGTTAAGGGTTCTGGTGAAAGATCTGCCGCCCTTACTCGTACAGATTCTAAAGAACTACCATAAACTTTCATTCTTCCGGATTGTGCTGTTTGCCGAATTGAAGCGGCCTCGAAACATGGTTCACGTGAAACCTTATCGTCTTACACAACTCGTAAGATGGGTGCGGACTTTGCTTCAATTCGGTTAGGGGTCCTGGTGAAAGATCTCCCGCCCTTACGCGTACAGCTTCTAAAGAACTATCATAAACTTTCATTCTTCCGGTTTGTGCTGTTTGCCGAATTAAAGCGGCCTCGAAACATGGTTCACGTGAAACCTTATGGTCTTACGCAAATCGTAAGATAGGGGCGGATTTTGCTTCAATTCGGTTAAAGGTCCTGGTGAAAGATCTCCCGCCCTTACTCGTACAGATTCTAAAGAACTACCATAAGCTTACATTCTTCCGGTTTGTGCTGTTTGCCGAATTGAAGCGGCCTCGAAACATGGTTCACGTGAAACCTTATGGTCTTACGCAACTCGTAAGATGGGGGCGGACTTTGCTTCAATTCGGTTAAAGGTCCTGGTGAAAGATCTCCCGCCCTTATGCGTACAGCTTCTAAAGAACTACCATAAGCTTTTATTCTTCCGGTTTGTGCTGTTTGCCGAATTGAAGCTGCCTCGAGATATGGTTCACGTGAAACCTTATCGTCTTACGCAACTCGTACCATGGGTGAGAACGTTGCTTCAATTCGGTTAAGGGTTCTGGTGAAAGATCTGCCGCCCTTACTCGTACAGATTCTAAAGAACTACCATAAACTTTCATTCTTCCGGATTGTGCTGATTGCCGAATTGAAGCGGCCTCGAAACATGGTTCACGTGAAACCTTATCGTCTTACACAACTCGTAAGATGGGTGCGGACTTTGCTTCAATTCGGTTAGGGGTCCTGGTGAAAGATCTCCCGCCCTTACGCGTACAGCTTCTAAAGAACTACCATAAACTTTCATTCTTCCGGTTTGTGCTGTTTGCCGAATTAAAGCGGCCTCGAAACATGGTTCACGTGAAACCTTATGGTCTTACGCAAATCGTAAGATGGGGGCGGATTTTGCTTCAATTCGGTTAAAGGTCCTGGTGAAAGATCTCCCGCCCTTACTCGTACAGATTCTAAAGAACTACCATAAGCTTACATTCTTCCGGTTTGTGCTGTTTGCCGAATTGAAGCGGCCTCGAAACATGGTTCACGTGAAACCTTATGGTCTTACGCAACTCGTAAGATGGGGGCGGACTTTGCTTCAATTCGGTTAAAGGTCCTGGTGAAAGATCTCCCGCCCTTATGCGTACAGCTTCTAAAGAACTACCATAAGCTTTTATTCTTCCGGTTTGTGCTGTTTGCCGAATTGAAGCTGCCTCGAGATATGGTTCACGTGAAACCTTATCGTCTTACACAACTCGTAAGATGGGGGCGGACTTTGCTTCAATTCGGTTAAGGGTCCTGGTGAAAGATCTCCCGCCCTTACTGGTACAGATTCAAAATAACTACCATAAACTTTCATTTTTCCGGTTTGTGCTGTTTGCCGAATTGAAGCGGCCTCGAGATATGGTTCACGTGAAACCTTGTCGTCTTACGCAACTCCTAAGATAGATGGGTCAGAACGTTGCTTCAATTCGGTTAAGGATCCTGGTGAAAGATTTCCCGCCCTTACTCGTACAGATTTTGAAGAACTGCCATAATCTCTCATTCTTCCGGTTTGTGCTGTTTGCCGAATTGAAGCGGCCTCGAAACATGGTTCACGTGAAACCTTATCGTCTTACGCAACTCGTAAGATGGGGGCGGACTTTGCTTCAATTCGGTTAAGGGTCCTGGTGAAAGATCTCCCGCCCTTACGCGTACAGCTTCTAAAGAACTACCATAAGCTTTCATTCTTCCGGTTTGTGCTGTTTGCCGAATTAAAGCGGCCTCGAAACATGGTTCACGTGAAACCTTATGGTCTTACGCAAATCGTAAGATAGGGGCGGATTTTGCTTCAATTCGGTTAAAGGTCCTGGTGAAAGATCTCCCGCCCTTACTCGTACAGATTCTAAAGAACTACCATAAGCTTACATTCTTCCGGTTTGTGCTGTTTGCCGAATTGAAGCGGCCTCGAAACATGGTTCACGTGAAACCTTATGGTCTTACGCAACTCGTAAGATGGGGGCGGACTTTGCTTCAATTCGGTTAAAGGTCCTGGTGAAAGATCTCCCGCCCTTATGCGTACAGCTTCTAAAGAACTACCATAAGCTTTTATTCTTCCGGTTTGTGCTGTTTGCCGAATTGAAGCTGCCTCGAGATATGGTTCACGTGAAACCTTATCGTCTTACGCAACTCGTACCATGGGTGAGAACGTTGCTTCAATTCGGTTAAGGGTTCTGGTGAAAGATCTGCCGCCCTTACTCGTACAGATTCTAAAGAACTACCATAAACTTTCATTCTTCCGGATTGTGCTGTTTGCCGAATTGAAGCGGCCTCGAAACATGGTTCACGTGAAACCTTATCGTCTTACACAACTCGTAAGATGGGTGCGGACTTTGCTTCAATTCGGTTATGGGTCCTGGTGAAAGATCTCCCGCCCTTACGCGTACAGCTTCTAAAGAACTACCATAAACTTTCATTCATCCGGTTTGTGCTGTTTGCCGAATTAAAGCGGCCTCGAAACATGGTTCACGTGAAACCTTATGGTCTTACGCAAATCGTAAGATGGGGGCGGATTTTGCTTCAATTCGGTTAAAGGTCCTGGTGAAAGATCTCCCGCCCTTACTCGTACAGATTCTAAAGAACTACCATAAGCTTACATTCTTCCGGTTTGTGCTGTTTGCCGAATTGAAGCGGCCTCGAAACATGGTTCACGTGAAACCTTATGGTCTTACGCAACTCGTAAGATGGGGGCGGACTTTGCTTCAATTCGGTTAAAGGTCCTGGTGAAAGATCTCCCGCCCTTATGCGTACAGCTTCTAAAGAACTACCATAAGCTTTTATTCTTCCGGTTTGTGCTGTTTGCCGAATTGAAGCTGCCTCGAGATATGGTTCACGTGAAACCTTATCGTCTTACACAACTCGTAAGATGGGGGCGGACTTTGCTTCAATTCGGTTAAGGGTCCTGGTGAAAGATCTCCCGCCCTTACTGGTACAGATTCAAAATAACTACCATAAACTTTCATTCTTCCGGTTTGTGCTGTTTGCCGAATTGAAGCGGCCTCGAGATATGGTTCACGTGAAACCTTGTCGTCTTACGCAACTCCTAAGATAGATGGGTCAGAACGTTGCTTCAATTCGGTTAAGGATCCTGGTGAAAGATTTCCCGCCCTTACTCGTACAGATTTTGAAGAACTGCCATAATCTCTCATTCTTCCGGTTTGTGCTGTTTGCCGAATTGAAGCGGCCTCGAAACATGGTTCACGTGAAACCTTATCGTCTTACGCAACTCGTAAGATGGGGGCGGACTTTGCTTCAATTCGGTTAAGGGTCCTGGTGAAAGATCTCCCGCCCTTACGCGTACAGCTTCTAAAGAACTACCATAAGCTTTCATTCTTCCGGTTTGTGCTGTTTGCCGAATTGAAGCTGCCTCGAGATATAGTTCACGTGAAACCTTATCGTCTTACGCAACTCGTACCATGGGTGAGAACGTTGCTTCAATTCGGTTAAGGGGCCTGGTGAAAGATCTCCCGCCCTTACTGGTACAGATTCAAAATAACTACCATAAACTTTCATTCTTCCGGTTTGTGCTGTTTGCCGAATTGAAGCGGCCTCGAGATATGGTTCACGTGAAACCTTGTCGTCTTACGCAACTCCTAAGATAGATGAGTGAGAACGTTGCTTCAATTCGGTTAAGGATCCTGGTGAAAGATTTCCCGCCCTTACTCGTACAGATTCTAAAGAACTGCCACAAACTCTCATTCTTCCGGTTTGTGCTGTTTGCCGAATTGAAGCGGCCTCGAAACATGGTTCACGAGAAACCTTATCGTCTTACACAACTCGTAAGATGGGTGCGGACTTTGCTTCAATTCGGTTAGGGGTCCTGGTGAAAGATCTCCCGTCCTTACTCGTACAGATTCTAAAGAACTACCATAAACTTTCATTTTTCCGGTTTGTGCTGTTTGCCAAATCGAAGCGGCCTCGAGATATGGTTTACGTGAAACCTTATCGTTTCACGCAACTCGTAAGATGGGTGCGGACTTTGCATCAATTCGGTTAATGGTCCTGGTGAACGATCTCCCGTCCTTACTCGTACAGATTCTAAAGGACTACCATAAACTTTCATTCTTCCGGTTTGTCCTGTTTGGCGAATTGAAGCTGCTTCAAGATATAGTTCACGTGAAACCTTATCGTCTTACGCAACTCGTACCATGGGTGAGAACGTTGCTTCAATTCGGTTAAGGGTCCTGGTGAAAGATCTGCCGCCCTTACTCGTACAGATTCTAAAGAACTACCATAAACTTTCATTCTTCCGGATTGTGCTGTTTGCCGAATTGAAGCGGCCTCGAAACATGGTTCACGTGAAACCTTATCGTCTTACACAACTCGTAAGATGGGTGCGGACTTTGCTTCAATTCGGTTAGGGGTCCTGGTGAAAGATCTCCCGCCCTTACGCGTACAGCTTCTAAAGAACTACCATAAACTTTCATTCTTCCGGTTTGTGCTGTTTGCCGAATTAAAGCGGCCTCGAAACATGGTTCACGTGAAACCTTATGGTCTTACGCAAATCGTAAGATGGGGGCGGATTTTGCTTCAATTCGCCTAAAGGTCCTGGTGAAAGATCTCCCGCCCTTACTCGTACAGATTCTAAAGAACTACCATAAGCTTACATTCTTCCGGTTTGTGCTGTTTGCCGAATTGAAGCGGCCTCGAACCATGGTTCACGTGAAACGTTATGGTCTTACGCAACTCGTAAGATGGGGGCGGACTTTGCTTCAATTCGGTTAAAGGTCCTGGTGAAAGATCTCCCGCCCTTACTCGTACAGATTCAAAATAACTACCATAAACTTTCATTCTTCCGACTTGTGCTGTTCGCCGAATTGAAGCTGCCTCGAGATATGGTTCACGTGAAACCTTGTCGTCTTACGCAACTCCTAAGATAGATGGGTCAGAACGTTGCTTCAATTCGGTTAAGGATCCTGGTGAAAGATTTCCCGCCCTTACTCGTACAGATTTTGAAGAACTGCCATAATCTCTCATTCTTCCGGTTTGTGCTGTTTGCCGAATTGAAGCGGCCTCGAAACATGGTTCACGTGAAACCTTATCGTCTTACGCAACTCGTAAGATGGGGGCGGACTTTGCTTCAATTCGGTTAAGGGTCCTGGTGAAAGATCTCCCGCCCTTACGCGTACAGCTTCTAAAGAACTACCATAAGCTTTCATTCTTCCGGTTTGTGCTGTTTGCCGAATTGAAGCTGCCTCGAGATATAGTTCACGTGAAACCTTATCGTCTTACGCAACTCAAACCATGGGTGAGAACGTTGCTTCGATTCGGTTAAGGGTCCTGGTGAAAGATCTGCCGCCCTTACTCGTACAGATTCTAAAGAACTACCATAAACTTTCATTCTTCCGGCTTGTGCTGTTCGCCGAATTGAAGCTGCCTCGAGATATGGTTCACGTGAAACCTTATCGTCTTACGCAACTCGTACCATGGGTGAGAACGTTGCTTCAATTCGGTTAAGGGTCCTGGTGAAAGATCTCCCGCCCTTACTGGTACAGATACAAAATAACTACCATAAACTTTCATTCTTCCGGCTTGTGCTGTTCGCCGAATTGAAGCTGCCTCGAGATATGGTTCACGTGAAACCTTATCGTCTTACGCAACTCCTAAGATGGGTGAGAACGTTGCTTCAATTCGGTTAAGGGTCCTGGTGAACGATCTCCCGTCCTTACTCGTACAGATTCTAAAGGACTACCATAAACTTTCATTCTTCCGGTTTGTCCTGTTTGCCGAATTGAAGAGGCCTCGAGTTATGGTTCACGTGAAACCTTATCGTCTTACGCAACTCGTAAGATGGGGGCGGACTTTGCTTCAATTCGGTTAAGGGTCCTGGTGAAAGATCTCCCGCCCTTACGCGTACAGCTTCTAAAGAACTACTATAAGCTTTCATTCTTCCGGTTTGTGCTGTTTGCCGAATTGAAGCTGCCTCGAGATATGGGTCACGTGAAACCCTATCGTCTTACGCAACTCGTACCATGGGTGAGAACGTTGCTTCAATTCGGTTAAGGGTCCTGGTGAAAGATCTCCCGCCCTTACTGGTACAGATTCAAAATAACTACCATAAACTTTCATTCTTCCGGATTGTGCTGTTTGCCGAATTGAAGCGGCCTCGAGATATGGTTCATGTGAAACCTTGTCGTCTTACGCAACTGGTAAGATGGGTGCGGACGTTGCTTCAATTCAGTTAGGTGTCCTGGTGAAAGATCTTCCGCCCTTACTCGTACAGATTCAAAATAACTACCATAAACTTTCATTCTTCCGGTTTGTGCTGTTTGCCGAATTGAAGCGGCCTCGAGATATGGTTCACGTGAAACCTTGTCGTCTTACGCAACTCCTAAGATAGATGGGTCAGAACGTTGCTTCAATTCGGTTAAAGGTCCTGGTGAAAGATCTCCCGCCCTTATGCGTACAGCTTCTAAAGAACTACCATAAGCTTTTATTCTTCCGGTTTGTGCTGTTTGCCGAATTGAAGCTGCCTCGAGATATGGTTCACGTGAAACCTTATCGTCTTACACAACTCGTAAGATGGGGGCGGACTTTGCTTCAATTCGGTTAAGGGTCCTGGTGAAAGATCTCCCGCCCTTACTGGTACAGATTCAAAATAACTACCATAAACTTTCATTCTTCCGGTTTGTGCTGTTTGCCGAATTGAAGCGGCCTCGAGATATGGTTCACGTGAAACCTTGTCGTCTTACGCAACTCCTAAGATAGATGGGTCAGAACGTTGCTTCAATTCGGTTAAGGATCCTGGTGAAAGATTTCCCGCCCTTACTCGTACAGATTTTGAAGAACTGCCATAATCTCTCATTCTTCCGGTTTGTGCTGTTTGCCGAATTGAAGCGGCCTCGAAACATGATTCACGTGAAACCTTATCGTCTTACGCAACTCGTAAGATGGGGGCGGACTTTGCTTCAATTCGGTTAAGGGTCCTGGTGAAAGATCTCCCGCCCTTACGCGTACAGCTTCTAAAGAACTACCATAAGCTTTCATTCTTCCGGTTTGTGCTGTTTGCTGAATTGAAGCTGCCTCGAGATATAGTTCACGTGAAACCTTATCGTCTTACGCAACTCAAACCATGGGTGAGAACGTTGCTTCGATTCGGTTAAGGGTCCTTGTGAAAGATCTGCCGCCCTTACTCGTACAGATTCTAAAGAACTACCATAAACTTTCATTCTTCCGGCTTGTGCTGTTCGCCGAATTGAAGCTGCCTCGAGATATGGTTCACGTGAAACCTTATCGTCTTACGCAACTCGTACCATGGGTGAGAACGTTGCTTCAATTCGGTTAAGGGGCCTGGTGAAAGATCTCCCGCCCTTACTGGTACAGATTCAAAATAACTACCATAAACTTTCATTCTTCCGGTTTGTGCTGTTTGCCGAATTGAAGCGGCCTCGAGATATGGTTCACGTGAAACCTTGTCGTCTTACGCAACTCCTAAGATAGATGGGTGAGAACGTTGCTTCAATTCGGTTAAGGATCCTGGTGAAAGATTTCCCGCCCTTACTCGTACAGATTCTAAAGAACTGCCACAAACTCTCATTCTTCCGGTTTGTGCTGTTTGCCGAATTGAAGCGGCCTCGAAACATGGTTCACGAGAAACCTTATCGTCTTACACAACTCGTAAGATGGGTGCGGACTTTGCTTCAATTCGGTTAGGGGTCCTGGTGAAAGATCTCCCGCCCTTACGCGTACAGCTTCTAAAGAACTACCATAAACTTTCATTCTTCCGGTTTGTGCTGTTTGCCGAATTGAAGCTGCCTCGGGATATAGTTCACGTGAAACCTTATCGTCTTACGCAAATCGTAAGATGGGGGCTGATTTTGCTTCAATTCGGTTAAAAGTCCTGGTGAAAGATCTCCCGCCCTTACGCGTACAGCTTCTAAAGAACTACCATAAGCTTTCATACTTCCGGTTTGTGCTGTTTGCCGAATTGAAGAGGCCTCGAGATATGGTTCACGTGAAACCTTATCGTCTTACGCAACTCGTAAGATGGGGGCGGACTTTGCTTCAATTCGGTTAAAGGTCCTGGTGAAAGATCTCCCGCCCTTACTCGTACAGATTCAAAATAACTACCATAAACTTTCATTCTTCCGACTTGTGCTGTTCGCCGAATTGAAGCTGCCTCGAGATATGGTTCAGGTGAAACCTTATCGTCTTACGCAACTCGTAAGATGGGTGAGAACGTTGCTTCAATTCATGTAGGGGTCCTGGTGAAAGATCTCCCGCCCTTACCCGTACAGATTGAAAATATCTATCATAAACTTTCATTCTTCCGGTTTGTGCTGTTTGCCGAATTGAAGAGGCCTCGAGATATGGTTCACGTGAAACCTTATCGTCTTACGCAACTCGTAAGATGGGTGCGGATTTTGCTTCAATTCGGTTAAGGGTCCTGGTGAAAGATCTCCCGCCCTTACGCGTACAGCTTCTAAAGAACTACCATAAACTTTCATTCTTCCGGTTTGTGCTGTTTGCCGAATTGAAGCTGCCTCGGGATATAGTTCACGTGAAACCTTATCGTCTTACGCAAATCGTAAGATGGGGGCGGATTTTGCTTCAATTCGGTTAAAGGTCCTGGTGAAAGATCTCCCGCCCTTACTCGTACAGATCCTAAAGAACTACCATAAGCTTACATTCTTCCGGTTTGTGCTGTTTGCCGAATTGAAGCGGCCTCGAAACATGGTTCACGTGAAACCTTATGGTCTTACGCAACTCGTAAGATGGGGGCGGACTTTGCTTCAATTCGGTTAAAGGTCCTGGTGAAAGATCTCCCGCCCTTACTCGTACAGATTCAAAATAACTAACATAAACTTTCATTCTTCCGACTTGTGCTGTTCGCCGAATTGAAGCTGCCTCGAGATATGGTTCAGGTGAAACCTTATCGTTTTACGCAACTCGTAAGATGGGTGAGAACGTTGCTTCAATTCGGTTAAGGGTCCTGGTGAAAGATCTCCCGCCCGTGCTCGTACAGATTCTAAAAAACTACCATAAACTTTAATTCTCCCAGTTTGTGCTGTTTGCCGAATTGAAGCGGCCTCGAGATATGGCTCACGTGAAACCTTATCGTCTTACGCAACTCGTAAGATGGATGCGGACGTTGCTTCAATTCATGTAGGGGTCCTGGTGAAAGATCTCCCGCCCTTACCCGTACAGATTGAAAATAATTGTCATAAACTTTCATTCTTCCGGTTTGTGCTGTTTGCCGAATAGAAGCGGTCTTGAAACATGGTTTACGTGAAACCTTATCGTCTTACGCAACTCGTAAGATGGGGGCGGACTTTGCTTCAATTCGGTTAAGGGTCCTGGTGAAAGATCTCCCGCCCTTACTCGTACAGCTTCTAAAGAACTACCATAAGCTTTCATTCTTCCGGTTTGTGCTGTTTGCCGAATTGAAGAGGCCTCGAGATATGGTTCACGTGAAACCTTATCGTCTTACGCAACTCGTAAGATGTGTGCGGACTTCGCTTCAATTTGGTTAGGGGTCCTGGTGAAAGATCTCCCGCCCTTACTCGTACAGATTTTAAAGAACTACCATAAACTTTCATTCTTCCGGATTGTGCTGTTTGCCGAATTGAAGCGGCCTCGAAACATGGTTCACGTGAAACCTTATCGTCTTACACAACTCGTAAGATGGGTGCGGACTTTGCTTCAATTCGGTTAGGGGTCCTGGTGAAAGATCTCCCGCCCTTACGCGTACAGCTTCTAAAGAACTACCATAAGCTTTTATTCTTCCGGTTTGTGCTGTTTGCCGAATTGAAGCTGCCTCGAGATATGGTTCACGTGAAACCTTATCGTCTTACACAACTCGTAAGATGGGGGCGGACTTTGCTTCAATTCGGTTAAGGGTCCTGGTGAAAGATCTCCCGCCCTTACTGGTACAGATTCAAAATAACTACCATAAACTTTCATTCTTCCGGTTTGTGCTGTTTGCCGAATTGAAGCGGCCTCGAGATATGGTTCACGTGAAACCTTGTCGTCTTACGCAACTCCTAAGATAGATGGGTCAGAACGTTGCTTCAATTCGGTTAAGGATCCTGGTGAAAGATTTCCCGCCCTTACTCGTACAGATTTTGAAGAACTGCCATAAGCTTTCATTCTTCCGGTTTGTGCTGTTTGCCGAATTAAAGCGGCCTCGAAACATGGTTCACGTGAAACCTTATGGTCTTACGCAAATCGTAAGATAGGGGCGGATTTTGCTTCAATTCGGTTAAAGGTCCTGGTGAAAGATCTCCCGCCCTTACTCGTACAGATTCTAAAGAACTACCATAAGCTTACATTCTTCCGGTTTGTGCTGTTTGCCGAATTGAAGCGGCCTCGAAACATGGTTCACGTGAAACCTTATGGTCTTACGCAACTCGTAAGATGGGGGCGGACTTTGCTTCAATTCGGTTAAAGGTCCTGGTGAAAGATCTCCCGCCCTTATGCGTACAGCTTCTAAAGAACTACCATAAGCTTTTATTCTTCCGGTTTGTGCTGTTTGCCGAATTGAAGCTGCCTCGAGATATGGTTCACGTGAAACCTTATCGTCTTACGCAACTCGTACCATGGGTGAGAACGTTGCTTCAATTCGGTTAAGGGTTCTGGTGAAAGATCTGCCGCCCTTACTCGTACAGATTCTAAAGAACTACCATAAACTTTCATTCTTCCGGATTGTGCTGTTTGCCGAATTGAAGCGGCCTCGAAACATGGTTCACGTGAAACCTTATCGTCTTACACAACTCGTAAGATGGGTGCGGACTTTGCTTCAATTCGGTTATGGGTCCTGGTGAAAGATCTCCCGCCCTTACGCGTACAGCTTCTAAAGAACTACCATAAACTTTCATTCTTCCGGTTTGTGCTGTTTGCCGAATTAAAGCGGCCTCGAAACATGGTTCACGTGAAACCTTATGGTCTTACGCAAATCGTAAGATGGGGGCGGATTTTGCTTCAATTCGGTTAAAGGTCCTGGTGAAAGATCTCCCGCCCTTACTCGTACAGATTCTAAAGAACTACCATAAGCTTACATTCTTCCGGTTTGTGCTGTTTGCCGAATTGAAGCGGCCTCGAAACATGGTTCACGTGAAACCTTATGGTCTTACGCAACTCGTAAGATGGGGGCGGACTTTGCTTCAATTCGGTTAAAGGTCCTGGTGAAAGATCTCCCGCCCTTATGCGTACAGCTTCTAAAGAACTACCATAAGCTTTTATTCTTCCGGTTTGTGCTGTTTGCCGAATTGAAGCTGCCTCGAGATATGGTTCACGTGAAACCTTATCGTCTTACACAACTCGTAAGATGGGGGCGGACTTTGCTTCAATTCGGTTAAGGGTCCTGGTGAAAGATCTCCCGCCCTTACTGGTACAGATTCAAAATAACTACCATAAACTTTCATTCTTCCGGTTTGTGCTGTTTGCCGAATTGAAGCGGCCTCGAGATATGGTTCACGTGAAACCTTGTCGTCTTACGCAACTCCTAAGATAGATGGGTCAGAACGTTGCTTCAATTCGGTTAAGGATCCTGGTGAAAGATTTCCCGCCCTTACTCGTACAGATTTTGAAGAACTGCCATAATCTCTCATTCTTCCGGTTTGTGCTGTTTGCCGAATTGAAGCGGCCTCGAAACATGGTTCACGTGAAACCTTATCGTCTTACGCAACTCGTAAGATGGGGGCGGACTTTGCTTCAATTCGGTTAAGGGTCCTGGTGAAAGATCTCCCGCCCTTACGCGTACAGCTTCTAAAGAACTACCATAAGCTTTCATTCTTCCGGTTTGTGCTGTTTGCCGAATTGAAGCTGCCTCGAGATATAGTTCACGTGAAACCTTATCGTCTTACGCAACTCAAACCATGGGTGAGAACGTTGCTTCGATTCGGTTAAGGGTCCTGGTGAAAGATCTGCCGCCCTTACTCGTACAGATTCTAAAGAACTACCATAAACTTTCTTTCTTCCGGCTTGTGCTGTTCGCCGAATTGAAGCTGCCTCGAGATATGGTTCACGTGAAACCTTATCGTCTTACGCAACTCGTACCATGGGTGAGAACGTTGCTTCAATTCGGTTAAGGGTCCTGGTGAAAGATCTCCCGCCCTTACTGGTACAGATTCAAAATAACTACCATAAACTTTCATTCTTCCGGTTTGTGCTGTTTGCCGAATTGAAGCGGCCTCGAAACATGGTTCACGTGAAACCTTATCGTCTTACGCAACTCGTAACATGGGGGCGGACTTTGCTTCAATTCGGTTAAGGGTCCTGGTGAAAGATCTCCCGCCCTTACGCGTACAGCTTCTAAAGAACTACCATAAGCTTTCATTCTTCCGGTTTGTGCTGTTGGCCGAATTGAAGCTGCCTCGAGATATAGTTCACGTGAAACCTTATCGTCTTACGCAACTCGTACCATGGGTGAGAACGTTGCTTCAATTCGGTTAAGGGTCCTGGTGAAAGATCTGCCGCCCTTACTCGTACAGATTCTAAAGAACTACCATAAACTTTCATTCTTCCGGCTTGTGCTGTTCGCCGAATTGAAGCTGCCTCGAGATATGGTTCACGTGAAACCTTATCGTCTTACGCAACTCGTACCATGGGTGAGAACGTTGCTTCAATTCGGTTAAGGGTCCTGGTGAAAGATCTCCCGCCCTTACTGGTACAGATTCAAAATAACTACCATAAACTTTCATTCTTCCGGTTTGTGCTGTTTGCCGAATTGAAGCGGCCTCGAAACATGGTTCACGAGAAACCTTATCGTCTTACACAACTCGTAAGATGGGTGCGGACTTTGCTTCAATTCGGTTAGGGGTCCTGGTGAAAGATCTCCCGCCCTTACGCGTACAGCTTCTAAAGAACTACCATAAACTTTCATTCTTCCGGTTTGTGCTGTTTGCCGAATTGAAGCTGCCTCGGGATATAGTTCACGTGAAACCTTATCGTCTTACGCAAATCGTAAGATGGGGGCTGATTTTGCTTCAATTCGGTTAAAAGTCCTGGTGAAAGATCTCCCGCCCTTACGCGTACAGCTTCTAAAGAACTACCATAAGCTTTCATACTTCCGGTTTGTGCTGTTTGCCGAATTGAAGAGGCCTCGAGATATGGTTCACGTGAAACCTTATCGTCTTACGCAACTCGTAAGATGGGGGCGGACTTTGCTTCAATTCGGTTAAAGGTCCTGGTGAAAGATCTCCCGCCCTTACTCGTACAGATTCAAAATAACTACCATAAACTTTCATTCTTCCGACTTGTGCTGTTCGCCGAATTGAAGCTGCCTCGAGATATGGTTCACGTGAAACCTTATCGTCTTACGCAACTCGTAAGATGGGTGCGGACTTTGCATCAATTCGGTTAATGGTCCTGGTGAACGATCTCCCGTCCTTACTCGTACAGATTCTAAAGGACTACCATAAACTTTCATTCTTCCGGTTTGTCCTGTTTGGCGAATTGAAGCTGCTTCAAGATATAGTTCACGTGAAACCTTATCGTCTTACGCAACTCGTACCATGGGTGAGAACGTTGCTTCAATTCGGTTAAGGGTCCTGGTGAAAGATCTGCCGCCCTTACTCGTACAGATTCTAAAGAACTACCATAAACTTTCATTCTTCCGGATTGTGCTGTTTGCCGAATTGAAGCGGCCTCGAAACATGGTTCACGTGAAACCTTATCGTCTTACACAACTCGTAAGATGGGTGCGGACTTTGCTTCAATTCGGTTAGGGGTCCTGGTGAAAGATCTCCCGCCCTTACGCGTACAGCTTCTAAAGAACTACCATAAACTTTCATTTTTCCGGTTTGTGCTGTTTGCCGAATTAAAGCGGCCTCGAAACATGGTTCACGTGAAACCTTATGGTCTTACGCAAATCGTAAGATGGGGGCGGATTTTGCTTCAATTCGCCTAAAGGTCCTGGTGAAAGATCTCCCGCCCTTACTCGTACAGATTCTAAAGAACTACCATAAGCTTACATTCTTCCGGTTTGTGCTGTTTGCCGAATTGAAGCGGCCTCGAACCATGGTTCACGTGAAACGTTATGGTCTTACGCAACTCGTAAGATGGGGGCGGACTTTGCTTCAATTCGGTTAAAGGTCCTGGTGAAAGATCTCCCGCCCTTATGCGTACAGCTTCTAAAGAACTACCATAAGCTTTTATTCTTCCGGTTTGTGCTGTTTGCCGAATTGAAGCTGCCTCGAGATATGGTTCACGTGAAACCTTATCGTCTTACACAACTCGTAAGATGGGGGCGGACTTTGCTTCAATTCGGTTAAGGGTCCTGGTGAAAGATCTCCCGCCCTTACTGGTACAGATTCAAAATAACTACCATAAACTTTCATTCTTCCGGTTTGTGCTGTTTGCCGAATTGAAGCGGCCTCGAGATATGGTTCACGTGAAACCTTGTCGTCTTACGCAACTCCTAAGATAGATGGGTCAGAACGTTGCTTCAATTCGGTTAAGGATCCTGGTGAAAGATTTCCCGCCCTTACTCGTACAGATTTTGAAGAACTGCCATAATCTCTCATTCTTCCGGTTTGTGCTGTTTGCCGAATTGAAGCGGCCTCGAAACATGGTTCACGTGAAACCTTATCGTCTTACGCAACTCGTAAGATGGGGGCGGACTTTGCTTCAATTCGGTTAAGGGTCCTGGTGAAAGATCTCCCGCCCTTACGCGTACAGCTTCTAAAGAACTACCATAAGCTTTCATTCTTCCGGTTTGTGCTGTTTGCCGAATTGAAGCTGCCTCGAGATATAGTTCACGTGAAACCTTATCGTCTTACGCAACTCAAACCATGGGTGAGAACGTTGCTTCGATTCGGTTAAGGGTCCTGGTGAAAGATCTGCCGCCCTTACTCGTACAGATTCTAAAGAACTACCATAAACTTTCATTCTTCCGGCTTGTGCTGTTCGCCGAATTGAAGCTGCCTCGAGATATGGTTCACGTGAAACCTTATCGTCTTACGCAACTCGTACCATGGGTGAGAACGTTGCTTCAATTCGGTTAAGGGTCCTGGTGAAAGATCTCCCGCCCTTACTGGTACAGATTCAAAATAACTACCATAAACTTTCATTCTTCCGGCTTGTGCTGTTCGCCGAATTGAAGCTGCCTCGAGATATGGTTCACGTGAAACCTTATCGTCTTACGCAACTCCTAAGATGGGTGAGAACGTTGCTTCAATTCGGTTAAGGGTCCTGGTGAACGATCTCCCGTCCTTACTCGTACAGATTCTAAAGGACTACCATAAACTTTCATTCTTCCGGTTTGTCCTGTTTGCCGAATTGAAGAGGCCTCGAGTTATGGTTCACGTGAAACCTTATCGTCTTACGCAACTCGTAAGATGGGGGCGGACTTTGCTTCAATTCGGTTAAGGGTCCTGGTGAAAGATCTCCCGCCCTTACGCGTACAGCTTCTAAAGAACTACTATAAGCTTTCATTCTTCCGGTTTGTGCTGTTTGCCGAATTGAAGCTGCCTCGAGATATGGGTCACGTGAAACCCTATCGTCTTACGCAACTCGTACCATGGGTGAGAACGTTGCTTCAATTCGGTTAAGGGTCCTGGTGAAAGATCTCCCGCCCTTACTGGTACAGATTCAAAATAACTACCATAAACTTTCATTCTTCCGGATTGTGCTGTTTGCCGAATTGAAGCGGCCTCGAGATATGGTTCATGTGAAACCTTGTCGTCTTACGCAACTGGTAAGATGGGTGCGGACGTTGCTTCAATTCAGTTAGGTGTCCTGGTGAAAGATCTTCCGCCCTTACTCGTACAGATTCAAAATAACTACCATAAACTTTCATTCTTCCGGTTTGTGCTGTTTGCCGAATTGAAGCGGCCTCGAGATATGGTTCACGTGAAACCTTGTCGTCTTACGCAACTCCTAAGATAGATGGGTCAGAACGTTGCTTCAATTCGGTTAAAGGTCCTGGTGAAAGATCTCCCGCCCTTATGCGTACAGCTTCTAAAGAACTACCATAAGCTTTTATTCTTCCGGTTTGTGCTGTTTGCCGAATTGAAGCTGCCTCGAGATATGGTTCACGTGAAACCTTATCGTCTTACACAACTCGTAAGATGGGGGCGGACTTTGCTTCAATTCGGTTAAGGGTCCTGGTGAAAGATCTCCCGCCCTTACTGGTACAGATTCAAAATAACTACCATAAACTTTCATTCTTCCGGTTTGTGCTGTTTGCCGAATTGAAGCGGCCTCGAGATATGGTTCACGTGAAACCTTGTCGTCTTACGCAACTCCTAAGATAGATGGGTCAGAACGTTGCTTCAATTCGGTTAAGGATCCTGGTGAAAGATTTCCCGCCCTTACTCGTACAGATTTTGAAGAACTGACATAATCTCTCATTCTTCCGGTTTGTGCTGTTTGCCGAATTGAAGCGGCCTCGAAACATGATTCACGTGAAACCTTATCGTCTTACGCAACTCGTAAGATGGGGGCGGACTTTGCTTCAATTCGGTTAAGGGTCCTGGTGAAAGATCTCCCGCCCTTACGCGTACAGCTTCTAAAGAACTACCATAAGCTTTCATTCTTCCGGTTTGTGCTGTTTGCTGAATTGAAGCTGCCTCGAGATATAGTTCACGTGAAACCTTATCGTCTTACGCAACTCAAACCATGGGTGAGAACGTTGCTTCGATTCGGTTAAGGGTCCTTGTGAAAGATCTGCCGCCCTTACTCGTACAGATTCTAAAGAACTACCATAAACTTTCATTCTTCCGGCTTGTGCTGTTCGCCGAATTGAAGCTGCCTCGAGATATGGTTCACGTGAAACCTTATCGTCTTACGCAACTCGTACCATGGGTGAGAACGTTGCTTCAATTCGGTTAAGGGGCCTGGTGAAAGATCTCCCGCCCTTACTGGTACAGATTCAAAATAACTACCATAAACTTTCATTCTTCTGGTTTGTGCTGTTTGCCGAATTGAAGCGGCCTCGAGATATGGTTCACGTGAAACCTTGTCGTCTTACGCAACTCCTAAGATAGATGGGTGAGAACGTTGCTTCAATTCGGTTAAGGATCCTGGTGAAAGATTTCCCGCCCTTACTCGTACAGATTCTAAAGAACTGCCACAAACTCTCATTCTTCCGGTTTGTGCTGTTTGCCGAATTGAAGCGGCCTCGAAACATGGTTCACGAGAAACCTTATCGTCTTACACAACTCGTAAGATGGGTGCGGACTTTGCTTCAATTCGGTTAGGGGTCCTGGTGAAAGATCTCCCGCCCTTACGCGTACAGCTTCTAAAGAACTACCATAAACTTTCATTCTTCCGGTTTGTGCTGTTTGCCGAATTGAAGCTGCCTCGGGATATAGTTCACGTGAAACCTTATCGTCTTACGCAAATCGTAAGATGGGGGCTGATTTTGCTTCAATTCGGTTAAAAGTCCTGGTGAAAGATCTCCCGCCCTTACGCGTACAGCTTCTAAAGAACTACCATAAGCTTTCATACTTCCGGTTTGTGCTGTTTGCCGAATTGAAGAGGCCTCGAGATATGGTTCACGTGAAACCTTATCGTCTTACGCAACTCGTAAGATGGGGGCGGACTTTGCTTCAATTCGGTTAAAGGTCCTGGTGAAAGATCTCCCGCCCTTACTCGTACAGATTCAAAATAACTACCATAAACTTTCATTCTTCCGACTTGTGCTGTTCGCCGAATTGAAGCTGCCTCGAGATATGGTTCAGGTGAAACCTTATCGTCTTACGCAACTCGTAAGATGGGTGAGAACGTTGCTTCAATTCATGTAGGGGTCCTGGTGAAAGATCTCCCGCCCTTACCCGTACAGATTGAAAATATCTATCATAAACTTTCATTCTTCCGCTTTGTGCTGTTTGCCGAATTGAAGAGGCCTCGAGATATGGTTCACGTGAAACCTTATCGTCTTACGCAACTCGTAAGATGGGTGCGGATTTTGCTTCAATTCGGTTAAGGGTCCTGGTGAAAGATCTCCCGCCCTTACGCGTACAGCTTCTAAAGAACTACCATAAACTTTCATTCTTCCGGTTTGTGCTGTTTGCCGAATTGAAGCTGCCTCGGGATATAGTTCACGTGAAACCTTATCGTCTTACGCAAATCGTAAGATGGGGGCGGATTTTGCTTCAATTCGGTTAAAGGTCCTGGTGAAAGATCTCCCGCCCTTACTCGTACAGATCCTAAAGAACTACCATAAGCTTACATTCTTCCGGTTTGTGCTGTTTGCCGAATTGAAGCGGCCTCGAAACATGGTTCACGTGAAACCTTATGGTCTTACGCAACTCGTAAGATGGGGGCGGACTTTGCTTCAATTCGGTTAAAGGTCCTGGTGAAAGATCTCCCGCCCTTACTCGTACAGATTCAAAATAACTAACATAAACTTTCATTCTTCCGACTTGTGCTGTTCGCCGAATTGAAGCTGCCTCGAGATATGGTTCAGGTGAAACCTTATCGTTTTACGCAACTCGTAAGATGGGTGAGAACGTTGCTTCAATTCGGTTAAGGGTCCTGGTGAAAGATCTCCCGCCCGTGCTCGTACAGATTCTAAAAAACTACCATAAACTTTAATTCTCCCAGTTTGTGCTGTTTGCCGAATTGAAGCGGCCTCGAGATATGGCTCACGTGAAACCTTATCGTGTTACGCAACTCGTAAGATGGATGCGGACGTTGCCTCAATTCATGTAGGGGTCCTGGTGAAAGATCTCCCGCCCTTACCCGTACAGATTGAAAATAATTGTCATAAACTTTCATTCTTCCGGTTTGTGCTGTTTGCCGAATTGAAGAGGCCTCGAGATATGGTTCACGTGAAACCTTATCGTCTTACGCAACTCGTAAGATGTGTGCGGACTTCGCTTCAATTTGGTTAGGGGTCCTGGTGAAAGATCTCCCGCCCTTACTCGTACAGATTTTAAAGAACTACCATAAACTTTCATTCTTCCGGATTGTGCTGTTTGCCGAATTGAAGCGGCCTCGAAACATGGTTCACGTGAAACCTTATCGTCTTACACAACTCGTAAGATGGGTGCGGACTTTGCTTCAATTCGGTTAGGGGTCCTGGTGAAAGATCTCCCGCCCTTACGCGTACAGCTTCTAAAGAACTACCATAAGCTTTTATTCTTCCGGTTTGTGCTGTTTGCCGAATTGAAGCTGCCTCGAGATATGGTTCACGTGAAACCTTATCGTCTTACACAACTCGTAAGATGGGGGCGGACTTTGCTTCAATTCGGTTAAGGGTCCTGGTGAAAGATCTCCCGCCCTTACTGGTACAGATTCAAAATAACTACCATAAACTTTCATTCTTCCGGTTTGTGCTGTTTGCCGAATTGAAGCGGCCTCGAGATATGGTTCACGTGAAACCTTGTCGTCTTACGCAACTCCTAAGATAGATGGGTCAGAACGTTGCTTCAATTCGGTTAAGGATCCTGGTGAAAGATTTCCCGCCCTTACTCGTACAGATTTTGAAGAACTGCCATAATCTCTCATTCTTCCGGTTTGTGCTGTTTGCCGAATTGAAGCGGCCTCGAAACATGGTTCACGTGAAACCTTATCGTCTTACGCAACTCGTAAGATGGGTGCGGACGTTGCTTCAATTCATGTAGGGGTCCTGGTGAAAGATCTCCCGCCCTTACCCGTACAGATTGAAAATAACTATCATAAACTTTCATTCTTCCGGTTTGTGCTGTTTGCCGAATTGAAGAGGCCTCGAGATATGGTTCACGTGAAACCTTATGGTCTTACGCAACTCGTAAGATGGGGGCGGACTTTGCTTCAATTCGGTTAAAGGTCCTGGTGAAAGATCTCCCGCCCTTACTCGTACAGATTCAAAATAACTAACATAAACTTTCATTCTTCCGACTTGTGCTGTTCGCCGAATTGAAGCGGCCTCGAAACATGGTTCACGTGAAACCTTATCGTCTTACGCAACTCGTAAGATGGGTGCGGACGTTGCTTCAATTCATGTAGGGGTCCTGGTGAAAGATCTCCCGCCCTTACCCGTACAGATTGAAAATAACTATCATAAACTTTCATTCTTCCGGTTTGTGCTGTTTGCCGAATTGAAGAGGCCTCGAGATATGGTTCACGTGAAACCTTATCGTCTTACGCAACTCGTAAGATGGGTGCGGATTTTGCTTCAATTCGGTTAAGGGTCCAGGTGTAAGATCTCCCGCCCTTACGCGTACAGCTTCTAAAGAACTACCATAAGCTTTCATTCTTCCGGTTTGTGCTGTTTGCCGAATTGAAGCTGCCTCGAAACATGGTTCACGTGAAACCTTATCGTCTTACGCAACTCGTAAGATGGGGGCGGACTTTGCTTCAATTCGGTTAAGGGTCCTGGTGAAAGATCTCCCGCCCTTACTCGTACAGATTTTGAAGAACTGCCATAATCTCTCATTCTTCCGGTTTGTGCTGTTTGCCGAATTGAAGCGGCCTCGAAACATGGTTCACGTGAAACCTTATCGTCTTACGCAACTCGTAAGATGGGGGCGGACTTTGCTTCAATTCGGTTAAGGGTCCTGGTGAAAGATCTCCCGCCCTTACGCGTACAGCTTCTAAAGAACTACCATAAGCTTTCATTCTTCCGGTTTGTGCTGTTTGCCGAATTGAAGCTGCCTCGAGATATAGTTCACGTGAAACCTTATCGTCTTACGCAACTCAAACCATGGGTGAGAACGTTGCTTCGATTCGGTTAAGGGTCCTGGTGAAAGATCTCCCGCCCTTACGCGTACAGCTTCTAAAGAACTACCATAAGCTTTCATTCTTCCGGTTTGTCCTGTTTGCCGAATTGAAGAGGCCTCGAGTTATGGTTCACGTGAAACCTTATCGTCTTACGCAACTCGTAAGATGGGGGCGGACTTTGCTTCAATTCGGTTAAGGGTCCTGGTGAAAGATCTCCCGCCCTTACGCGTACAGCTTCTAAAGAACTACCATAAACTTTCATTCTTCCGGTTTGTGCTGTTTGCCGAATTGAAGCTGCCTCGGGATATAGTTCACGTGAAACCTTATCGTCTTACGCAAATCGTAAGATGGGGGCGGATTTTGCTTCAATTCGGTTAAAGGTCCTGGTGACAGATCTCCCGCCCTTACTCGTACAGATTCTAAAGAACTACCATAAGCTTACATTCTTCCGGTTTGTGCTGTTTGCCAAATTGAAGCGGCCTCGAAACATGGTTCACGTGAAACCTTATGGTCTTACGCAACTCGTAAGATGGGGGCGGACTTTGCTTCAATTCGGTTAAAGGTCCTGGTGAAAGATCTCCCGTCCTTACTCTTACAGATTCTAAAGGACTACCATAAACTTTCATTCTTCCGGTTTGTCCTGTTTGCCGAATTGAAGAGGCCTCGAGTTATGGTTCACGTGAAACCTTATCGTCTTACGCAACTCGTAAGATGGGGGCGGACTTTGCTTCAATTCGGTTAAGGGTCCTGGTGAAAGATCTCCCGCCCTTACGCGTACAGCTTCTAAAGAACTACCATAAACTTTCATTCTTCCGGTTTGTGCTGTTTGCCGAATTGAAGCTGCCTCGGGATATAGTTCACGTGAAACCTTATCGTCTTACGCAAATCGTAAGATGGGGGCGGATTTTGCTTCAATTCGGTTAAAGGTCCTGGTGAAAGATCTCCCGCCCTTACTCGTAACAGATTCTAATGAACTACCATAAGCTTACATTCTTCCGGTTTGTGCTGTTTGCCGAATTGAAGCGGCCTCGAAACATGGTTCACGTGAAACCTTATGGTCTTACGCAACTCGTAAGATGGGGGCGGACTTTGCTTCAATTCGGTTAAAGGTCCTGGTGAAAGATCTCCCGCCCTTACTCGTACAGCTTCTAAAGAACTACCATAAGCTTTCATTCTTCCGGTTTGTGCTGTTTGCCGAATTGGAGCTGCCTCGAGATATGGTTCACGTGAAACCTTATCGTCTTACGCAACTCGTAAGATGGGTGCGGACTTTGCTTCAATTTGGTTAGGGGTCCTGGTGAAAGATCTCCCGTCCTTACTCGTACAGATTCTAAAGGACTACCATAAACTTTCATTCTTCCGGTTTGTCCTGTTTGCCAAATTGAAGCTGCCTCGAGATATGGTTCACGTGAAACCTTATCGTCTTACGCAACTCGTACCATGGGTGAGAACGTTGCTTCAATTCGGTTAAGGGTCCTGGTGAAAGATCTGCCGTCCTTACTCGTACAGATTCTAAAGAACTACCATAAACTTTCATTCTTCCGGCTTGTGCTGTTCGCCGAATTGAAGCTGCCTCGAGATATGGTTCACGTGAAACCTTATCGTCTTACGCAACTCGTAAGATGGGGGCGGACTTTGCTTCAATTCGGTTAAGGGTCCTGGTGAAAGATCTCCCGCCCTTACGCGTACAGCTTCTAAAGAACTACCATAAACTTTCATTCTTCCGGTTTGTGCTGTTTGCCGAATTGAAGCTGCCTCGGGATATAGTTCACGTGAAACCTTATCGTCTTACGCAAATCGTAAGATGGGGGCGGATTTTGCTTCAATTCGGTTAAAGGTCCTGGTGACAGATCTCCCGCCCTTACTCGTACAGATTCTAAAGAACTACCATAAGCTTACATTCTTCCGGTTTGTGCTGTTTGCCAAATTGAAGCGGCCTCGAAACATGGCTCACGTGAAACCTTATCGTCTTACGCAACTCGTAAGATGGGTGCGGACGTTGCTTCAATTCATGTAGGGGTCCTGGTGAAAGATCTCCCGCCCTTACCCGTACAGATTGAAAATAACTATCATAAACTTTCATTCTTCCGGTTTGTGCTGTTTGACGAATTAAATCGGCCTCGAGATATGGTTCACGTGAAACCTTATCGTCTTACGCAACTCGTAAGATGGGTGCGGACTTTGCTTCAATTCGGTTAAGGGTCCAGGTGAAAGATCTCCGGCCCTTACTCGTACAGTTTCAAAATAACTACCATAAACTTTCATTCTTCAGGTTTGTGCTATTTGCCGAATAGAAGCGGCCTTGAAACATGGTTTACGTGAAACCTTATCGTCTTACGCAACTCGTAAGATGGGGGCGGACTTTGCTTCAATTCGGTTAAGGGTCCTGGTGAAAGATCTCCCGCCCTTACTCGTACAGCTTCTAAAGAACTACCATAAGCTTTCATTCTTCCGGTTTGTGCTGTTTGCCGAATTGCAGAGGCCTCGAGATATGGTTCACGTGAAACCTTATCGTCTTACGCAACTCGTAAGATGGGTGCGGATTTTGCTTCAATTCGGTTAAGGGTCCAGGTGAAAGATCTCCCGCCCTTACGCGTACAGCTTCTAAAGAACTACCATAAGCTTTCATACTTCCGGTTTGTGCTGTTTGCCGAATTGAAGAGGCCTCGAGATATGGTTCACGGGAAACCTTAACGTCTTACGCAACTCGTAAGATGGGTGCGGACTTTGCTTCAATTCGGTTAGGGGTCCTGGTGAAAGATCTCCCGTCCTTACTCGTACAGCTTCTAAAGAACTACCATAAGCTTTCATTCTTCCGGTTTGTGCTGTTTGCCGAATTGAAGAGGCCTCGAGATATGGTTCACGTGAAACCTTATCGTCTTACGCAACTCGTAAGATGGGTGCGGACTTTGCTTCAATTCGGTTAGGGGTCCTGGTGAAAGCTCTCCCGTCCTTACTCGTACAGATTCTAAAGAACTACCATAAACTTACATTCTTCCGGTTTGTCCTGTTTGCCGAATTGAAGAGGCCTCGAGATATGGTTCACGTGAAACCTTATCGTCTTACGCAACTCGTAAGATGGGTGCGGACTTTGCTTCAATTCGGTTAGGGGTCCTGGTGAAAGATCTCCCGTCCTTACTCGTACAGCTTCTAAAGAACTACCATAAGCTTTCATTCTTCCGGTTTGTGCTGTTTGCCGAATTGAAGCTGCCTCAAGATATGGTTCACGTTAATCCTTATCGTCTTACACAACTCGTACCATGGGTAAGAACGTTGCTTCAATTCGGTTAGGGGTCCTGGTGAAAGATCTCCCGCCCTTACGCGTACAGCTTCTAAAGAACTACCATAAACTTTCATTCTTCCGGTTTGTGCTGTTTGCCGAATTGAAGCTGCCTCGGGATATAGTTCACGTGAAACCTTATCGTCTTACGCAAATCGTAAGATGGGGGCTGATTTTGCTTCAATTCGGTTAAAAGTCCTGGTGAAAGATCTCCCGCCCTTACGCGTACAGCTTCTAAAGAACTACCATAAGCTTTCATACTTCCGGTTTGTGCTGTTTGCCGAATTGAAGAGGCCTCGAGATATGGTTCACGTGAAACCTTATCGTCTTACGCAACTCGTAAGATGGGGGCGGACTTTGCTTCAATTCGGTTAAAGGTCCTGGTGAAAGATCTCCCGCCCTTACTCGTACAGATTCAAAATAACTACCATAAACTTTCATTCTTCCGACTTGTGCTGTTCGCCGAATTGAAGCTGCCTCGAGATATGGTTCAGGTGAAACCTTATCGTCTTACGCAACTCGTAAGATGGGTGAGAACGTTGCTTCAATTCATGTAGGGGTCCTGGTGAAAGATCTCCCGCCCTTACCCGTACAGATTGAAAATATCTATCATAAACTTTCATTCTTCCGGTTTGTGCTGTTTGCCGAATTGAAGAGGCCTCGAGATATGGTTCACGTGAAACCTTATCGTCTTACGCAACTCGTAAGATGGGTGCGGATTTTGCTTCAATTCGGTTAAGGGTCCTGGTGAAAGATCTCCCGCCCTTACGCGTACAGCTTCTAAAGAACTACCATAAACTTTCATTCTTCCGGTTTGTGCTGTTTGCCGAATTGAAGCTGCCTCGGGATATAGTTCACGTGAAACCTTATCGTCTTACGCAAATCGTAAGATGGGGGCGGATTTTGCTTCAATTCGGTTAAAGGTCCTGGTGAAAGATCTCCCGCCCTTACTCGTACAGATCCTAAAGAACTACCATAAGCTTACATTCTTCCGGTTTGTGCTGTTTGCCGAATTGAAGCGGCCTCGAAACATGGTTCACGTGAAACCTTATGGTCTTACGCAACTCGTAAGATGGGGGCGGACTTTGCTTCAATTCGGTTAAAGGTCCTGGTGAAAGATCTCCCGCCCTTACTCGTACAGATTCAAAATAACTAACATAAACTTTCATTCTTCCGACTTGTGCTGTTCGCCGAATTGAAGCTGCCTCGAGATATGGTTCAGGTGAAACCTTATCGTTTTACGCAACTCGTAAGATGGGTGAGAACGTTGCTTCAATTCGGTTAAGGGTCCTGGTGAAAGATCTCCCGCCCGTGCTCGTACAGATTCTAAAAAACTACCATAAACTTTAATTCTCCCAGTTTGTGCTGTTTGCCGAATTGAAGCGGCCTCGAGATATGGCTCACGTGAAACCTTATCGTCTTACGCAACTCGTAAGATGGATGCGGACGTTGCTTCAATTCATGTAGGGGTCCTGGTGAAAGATCTCCCGCCCTTACCCGTACAGATTGAAAATAATTGTCATAAACTTTCATTCTTCCGGTTTGTGCTGTTTGCCGAATAGAAGCGGTCTTGAAACATGGTTTACGTGAAACCTTATCGTCTTACGCAACTCGTAAGATGGGGGCGGACTTTGCTTCAATTCGGTTAAGGGTCCTGGTGAAAGATCTCCCGCCCTTACTCGTACAGCTTCTAAAGAACTACCATAAGCTTTCATTCTTCCGGTTTGTGCTGTTTGCCGAATTGAAGAGGCCTCGAGATATGGTTCACGTGAAACCTTATCGTCTTACGCAACTCGTAAGATGTGTGCGGACTTCGCTTCAATTTGGTTAGGGGTCCTGGTGAAAGATCTCCCGCCCTTACTCGTACAGATTTTAAAGAACTACCATAAACTTTCATTCTTCCGGATTGTGCTGTTTGCCGAATTGAAGCGGCCTCGAAACATGGTTCACGTGAAACCTTATCGTCTTACACAACTCGTAAGATGGGTGCGGACTTTGCTTCAATTCGGTTAGGGGTCCTGGTGAAAGATCTCCCGCCCTTACGCGTACAGCTTCTAAAGAACTACCATAAGCTTTTATTCTTCCGGTTTGTGCTGTTTGCCGAATTGAAGCTGCCTCGAGATATGGTTCACGTGAAACCTTATCGTCTTACACAACTCGTAAGATGGGGGCGGACTTTGCTTCAATTCGGTTAGGGGTCCTGGTGAAAGATCTCCCGCCCTTACGCGTACAGCTTCTAAAGAACTACCATAAGCTTTTATTCTTCCGGTTTGTGCTGTTTGCCGAATTGAAGCTGCCTCGAGATATGGTTCACGTGAAACCTTATCGTCTTACACAACTCGTAAGATGGGGGCGGACTTTGCTTCAATTCGGTTAAGGGTCCTGGTGAAAGATCTCCCGCCCTTACTGGTACAGATTCAAAATAACTACCATAAACTTTCATTCTTCCGGTTTGTGCTGTTTGCCGAATTGAAGCGGCCTCGAGATATGGTTCACGTGAAACCTTGTCGTCTTACGCAACTCCTAAGATAGATGGGTCAGAACGTTGCTTCAATTCGGTTAAGGATCCTGGTGAAAGATTTCCCGCCCTTACTCGTACAGATTTTGAAGAACTGCCATAAGCTTTCATTCTTCCGGTTTGTGCTGTTTGCCGAATTAAAGCGGCCTCGAAACATGGTTCACGTGAAACCTTATGGTCTTACGCAAATCGTAAGATAGGGGCGGATTTTGCTTCAATTCGGTTAAAGGTCCTGGTGAAAGATCTCCCGCCCTTACTCGTACAGATTCTAAAGAACTACCATAAGCTTACATTCTTCCGGTTTGTGCTGTTTGCCGAATTGAAGCGGCCTCGAAACATGGTTCACGTGAAACCTTATGGTCTTACGCAACTCGTAAGATGGGGGCGGACTTTGCTTCAATTCGGTTAAAGGTCCTGGTGAAAGATCTCCCGCCCTTATGCGTACAGCTTCTAAAGAACTACCATAAGCTTTTATTCTTCCGGTTTGTGCTGTTTGCCGAATTGAAGCTGCCTCGAGATATGGTTCACGTGAAACCTTATCGTCTTACGCAACTCGTACCATGGGTGAGAACGTTGCTTCAATTCGGTTAAGGGTTCTGGTGAAAGATCTGCCGCCCTTACTCGTACAGATTCTAAAGAACTACCATAAACTTTCATTCTTCCGGATTGTGCTGTTTGCCGAATTGAAGCGGCCTCGAAACATGGTTCACGTGAAACCTTATCGTCTTACACAACTCGTAAGATGGGTGCGGACTTTGCTTCAATTCGGTTATGGGTCCTGGTGAAAGATCTCCCGCCCTTACGCGTACAGCTTCTAAAGAACTACCATAAACTTTCATTCTTCCGGTTTGTGCTGTTTGCCGAATTAAAGCGGCCTCGAAACATGGTTCACGTGAAACCTTATGGTCTTACGCAAATCGTAAGATGGGGGCGGATTTTGCTTCAATTCGGTTAAAGGTCCTGGTGAAAGATCTCCCGCCCTTACTCGTACAGATTCTAAAGAACTACCATAAGCTTACATTCTTCCGGTTTGTGCTGTTTGCCGAATTGAAGCGGCCTCGAAACATGGTTCACGTGAAACCTTATGGTCTTACGCAACTCGTAAGATGGGGGCGGACTTTGCTTCAATTCGGTTAAAGGTCCTGGTGAAAGATCTCCCGCCCTTATGCGTACAGCTTCTAAAGAACTACCATAAGCTTTTATTCTTCCGGTTTGTGCTGTTTGCCGAATTGAAGCTGCCTCGAGATATGGTTCACGTGAAACCTTATCGTCTTACACAACTCGTAAGATGGGGGCGGACTTTGCTTCAATTCGGTTAAGGGTCCTGGTGAAAGATCTCCCGCCCTTACTGGTACAGATTCAAAATAACTACCATAAACTTTCATTCTTCCGGTTTGTGCTGTTTGCCGAATTGAAGCGGCCTCGAGATATGGTTCACGTGAAACCTTGTCGTCTTACGCAACTCCTAAGATAGATGGGTCAGAACGTTGCTTCAATTCGGTTAAGGATCCTGGTGAAAGATTTCCCGCCCTTACTCGTACAGATTTTGAAGAACTGCCATAATCTCTCATTCTTCCGGTTTGTGCTGTTTGCCGAATTGAAGCGGCCTCGAAACATGGTTCACGTGAAACCTTATCGTCTTACGCAACTCGTAAGATGGGGGCGGACTTTGCTTCAATTCGGTTAAGGGTCCTGGTGAAAGATCTCCCGCCCTTACGCGTACAGCTTCTAAAGAACTACCATAAGCTTTCATTCTTCCGGTTTGTGCTGTTTGCCGAATTGAAGCTGCCTCGAGATATAGTTCACGTGAAACCTTATCGTCTTACGCAACTCAAACCATGGGTGAGAACGTTGCTTCGATTCGGTTAAGGGTCCTGGTGAAAGATCTGCCGCCCTTACTCGTACAGATTCTAAAGAACTACCATAAACTTTCTTTCTTCCGGCTTGTGCTGTTCGCCGAATTGAAGCTGCCTCGAGATATGGTTCACGTGAAACCTTATCGTCTTACGCAACTCGTACCATGGGTGAGAACGTTGCTTCAATTCGGTTAAGGGTCCTGGTGAAAGATCTCCCGCCCTTACTGGTACAGATTCAAAATAACTACCATAAACTTTCATTCTTCCGGTTTGTGCTGTTTGCCGAATTGAAGCGGCCTCGAAACATGGTTCACGTGAAACCTTATCGTCTTACGCAACTCGTAACATGGGGGCGGACTTTGCTTCAATTCGGTTAAGGGTCCTGGTGAAAGATCTCCCGCCCTTACGCGTACAGCTTCTAAAGAACTACCATAAGCTTTCATTCTTCCGGTTTGTGCTGTTGGCCGAATTGAAGCTGCCTCGAGATATAGTTCACGTGAAACCTTATCGTCTTACGCAACTCGTACCATGGGTGAGAACGTTGCTTCAATTCGGTTAAGGGTCCTGGTGAAAGATCTGCCGCCCTTACTCGTACAGATTCTAAAGAACTACCATAAACTTTCATTCTTCCGGCTTGTGCTGTTCGCCGAATTGAAGCTGCCTCGAGATATGGTTCACGTGAAACCTTATCGTCTTACGCAACTCGTACCATGGGTGAGAACGTTGCTTCAATTCGGTTAAGGGTCCTGGTGAAAGATCTCCCGCCCTTACTGGTACAGATTCAAAATAACTACCATAAACTTTCATTCTTCCGGTTTGTGCTGTTTGCCGAATTGAAGCGGCCTCGAAACATGGTTCACGAGAAACCTTATCGTCTTACACAACTCGTAAGATGGGTGCGGACTTTGCTTCAATTCGGTTAGGGGTCCTGGTGAAAGATCTCCCGCCCTTACGCGTACAGCTTCTAAAGAACTACCATAAACTTTCATTCTTCCGGTTTGTGCTGTTTGCCGAATTGAAGCTGCCTCGGGATATAGTTCACGTGAAACCTTATCGTCTTACGCAAATCGTAAGATGGGGGCTGATTTTGCTTCAATTCGGTTAAAAGTCCTGGTGAAAGATCTCCCGCCCTTACGCGTACAGCTTCTAAAGAACTACCATAAGCTTTCATACTTCCGGTTTGTGCTGTTTGCCGAATTGAAGAGGCCTCGAGATATGGTTCACGTGAAACCTTATCGTCTTACGCAACTCGTAAGATGGGGGCGGACTTTGCTTCAATTCGGTTAAAGGTCCTGGTGAAAGATCTCCCGCCCTTACTCGTACAGATTCAAAATAACTACCATAAACTTTCATTCTTCCGACTTGTGCTGTTCGCCGAATTGAAGCTGCCTCGAGATATGGTTCACGTGAAACCTTATCGTCTTACGCAACTCGTAAGATGGGTGCGGACTTTGCATCAATTCGGTTAATGGTCCTGGTGAACGATCTCCCGTCCTTACTCGTACAGATTCTAAAGGACTACCATAAACTTTCATTCTTCCGGTTTGTCCTGTTTGGCGAATTGAAGCTGCTTCAAGATATAGTTCACGTGAAACCTTATCGTCTTACGCAACTCGTACCATGGGTGAGAACGTTGCTTCAATTCGGTTAAGGGTCCTGGTGAAAGATCTGCCGCCCTTACTCGTACAGATTCTAAAGAACTACCATAAACTTTCATTCTTCCGGATTGTGCTGTTTGCCGAATTGAAGCGGCCTCGAAACATGGTTCACGTGAAACCTTATCGTCTTACACAACTCGTAAGATGGGTGCGGACTTTGCTTCAATTCGGTTAGGGGTCCTGGTGAAAGATCTCCCGCCCTTACGCGTACAGCTTCTAAAGAACTACCATAAACTTTCATTTTTCCGGTTTGTGCTGTTTGCCGAATTAAAGCGGCCTCGAAACATGGTTCACGTGAAACCTTATGGTCTTACGCAAATCGTAAGATGGGGGCGGATTTTGCTTCAATTCGCCTAAAGGTCCTGGTGAAAGATCTCCCGCCCTTACTCGTACAGATTCTAAAGAACTACCATAAGCTTACATTCTTCCGGTTTGTGCTGTTTGCCGAATTGAAGCGGCCTCGAACCATGGTTCACGTGAAACGTTATGGTCTTACGCAACTCGTAAGATGGGGGCGGACTTTGCTTCAATTCGGTTAAAGGTCCTGGTGAAAGATCTCCCGCCCTTATGCGTACAGCTTCTAAAGAACTACCATAAGCTTTTATTCTTCCGGTTTGTGCTGTTTGCCGAATTGAAGCTGCCTCGAGATATGGTTCACGTGAAACCTTATCGTCTTACACAACTCGTAAGATGGGGGCGGACTTTGCTTCAATTCGGTTAAGGGTCCTGGTGAAAGATCTCCCGCCCTTACTGGTACAGATTCAAAATAACTACCATAAACTTTCATTCTTCCGGTTTGTGCTGTTTGCCGAATTGAAGCGGCCTCGAGATATGGTTCACGTGAAACCTTGTCGTCTTACGCAACTCCTAAGATAGATGGGTCAGAACGTTGCTTCAATTCGGTTAAGGATCCTGGTGAAAGATTTCCCGCCCTTACTCGTACAGATTTTGAAGAACTGCCATAATCTCTCATTCTTCCGGTTTGTGCTGTTTGCCGAATTGAAGCGGCCTCGAAACATGGTTCACGTGAAACCTTATCGTCTTACGCAACTCGTAAGATGGGGGCGGACTTTGCTTCAATTCGGTTAAGGGTCCTGGTGAAAGATCTCCCGCCCTTACGCGTACAGCTTCTAAAGAACTACCATAAGCTTTCATTCTTCCGGTTTGTGCTGTTTGCCGAATTGAAGCTGCCTCGAGATATAGTTCACGTGAAACCTTATCGTCTTACGCAACTCAAACCATGGGTGAGAACGTTGCTTCGATTCGGTTAAGGGTCCTGGTGAAAGATCTGCCGCCCTTACTCGTACAGATTCTAAAGAACTACCATAAACTTTCATTCTTCCGGCTTGTGCTGTTCGCCGAATTGAAGCTGCCTCGAGATATGGTTCACGTGAAACCTTATCGTCTTACGCAACTCGTACCATGGGTGAGAACGTTGCTTCAATTCGGTTAAGGGTCCTGGTGAAAGATCTCCCGCCCTTACTGGTACAGATTCAAAATAACTACCATAAACTTTCATTCTTCCGGCTTGTGCTGTTCGCCGAATTGAAGCTGCCTCGAGATATGGTTCACGTGAAACCTTATCGTCTTACGCAACTCCTAAGATGGGTGAGAACGTTGCTTCAATTCGGTTAAGGGTCCTGGTGAACGATCTCCCGTCCTTACTCGTACAGATTCTAAAGGACTACCATAAACTTTCATTCTTCCGGTTTGTCCTGTTTGCCGAATTGAAGAGGCCTCGAGTTATGGTTCACGTGAAACCTTATCGTCTTACGCAACTCGTAAGATGGGGGCGGACTTTGCTTCAATTCGGTTAAGGGTCCTGGTGAAAGATCTCCCGCCCTTACGCGTACAGCTTCTAAAGAACTACTATAAGCTTTCATTCTTCCGGTTTGTGCTGTTTGCCGAATTGAAGCTGCCTCGAGATATGGGTCACGTGAAACCCTATCGTCTTACGCAACTCGTACCATGGGTGAGAACGTTGCTTCAATTCGGTTAAGGGTCCTGGTGAAAGATCTCCCGCCCTTACTGGTACAGATTCAAAATAACTACCATAAACTTTCATTCTTCCGGATTGTGCTGTTTGCCGAATTGAAGCGGCCTCGAGATATGGTTCATGTGAAACCTTGTCGTCTTACGCAACTGGTAAGATGGGTGCGGACGTTGCTTCAATTCAGTTAGGTGTCCTGGTGAAAGATCTTCCGCCCTTACTCGTACAGATTCAAAATAACTACCATAAACTTTCATTCTTCCGGTTTGTGCTGTTTGCCGAATTGAAGCGGCCTCGAGATATGGTTCACGTGAAACCTTGTCGTCTTACGCAACTCCTAAGATAGATGGGTCAGAACGTTGCTTCAATTCGGTTAAAGGTCCTGGTGAAAGATCTCCCGCCCTTATGCGTACAGCTTCTAAAGAACTACCATAAGCTTTTATTCTTCCGGTTTGTGCTGTTTGCCGAATTGAAGCTGCCTCGAGATATGGTTCACGTGAAACCTTATCGTCTTACACAACTCGTAAGATGGGGGCGGACTTTGCTTCAATTCGGTTAAGGGTCCTGGTGAAAGATCTCCCGCCCTTACTGGTACAGATTCAAAATAACTACCATAAACTTTCATTCTTCCGGTTTGTGCTGTTTGCCGAATTGAAGCGGCCTCGAGATATGGTTCACGTGAAACCTTGTCGTCTTACGCAACTCCTAAGATAGATGGGTCAGAACGTTGCTTCAATTCGGTTAAGGATCCTGGTGAAAGATTTCCCGCCCTTACTCGTACAGATTTTGAAGAACTGACATAATCTCTCATTCTTCCGGTTTGTGCTGTTTGCCGAATTGAAGCGGCCTCGAAACATGATTCACGTGAAACCTTATCGTCTTACGCAACTCGTAAGATGGGGGCGGACTTTGCTTCAATTCGGTTAAGGGTCCTGGTGAAAGATCTCCCGCCCTTACGCGTACAGCTTCTAAAGAACTACCATAAGCTTTCATTCTTCCGGTTTGTGCTGTTTGCTGAATTGAAGCTGCCTCGAGATATAGTTCACGTGAAACCTTATCGTCTTACGCAACTCAAACCATGGGTGAGAACGTTGCTTCGATTCGGTTAAGGGTCCTTGTGAAAGATCTGCCGCCCTTACTCGTACAGATTCTAAAGAACTACCATAAACTTTCATTCTTCCGGCTTGTGCTGTTCGCCGAATTGAAGCTGCCTCGAGATATGGTTCACGTGAAACCTTATCGTCTTACGCAACTCGTACCATGGGTGAGAACGTTGCTTCAATTCGGTTAAGGGGCCTGGTGAAAGATCTCCCGCCCTTACTGGTACAGATTCAAAATAACTACCATAAACTTTCATTCTTCTGGTTTGTGCTGTTTGCCGAATTGAAGCGGCCTCGAGATATGGTTCACGTGAAACCTTGTCGTCTTACGCAACTCCTAAGATAGATGGGTGAGAACGTTGCTTCAATTCGGTTAAGGATCCTGGTGAAAGATTTCCCGCCCTTACTCGTACAGATTCTAAAGAACTGCCACAAACTCTCATTCTTCCGGTTTGTGCTGTTTGCCGAATTGAAGCGGCCTCGAAACATGGTTCACGAGAAACCTTATCGTCTTACACAACTCGTAAGATGGGTGCGGACTTTGCTTCAATTCGGTTAGGGGTCCTGGTGAAAGATCTCCCGCCCTTACGCGTACAGCTTCTAAAGAACTACCATAAACTTTCATTCTTCCGGTTTGTGCTGTTTGCCGAATTGAAGCTGCCTCGGGATATAGTTCACGTGAAACCTTATCGTCTTACGCAAATCGTAAGATGGGGGCTGATTTTGCTTCAATTCGGTTAAAAGTCCTGGTGAAAGATCTCCCGCCCTTACGCGTACAGCTTCTAAAGAACTACCATAAGCTTTCATACTTCCGGTTTGTGCTGTTTGCCGAATTGAAGAGGCCTCGAGATATGGTTCACGTGAAACCTTATCGTCTTACGCAACTCGTAAGATGGGGGCGGACTTTGCTTCAATTCGGTTAAAGGTCCTGGTGAAAGATCTCCCGCCCTTACTCGTACAGATTCAAAATAACTACCATAAACTTTCATTCTTCCGACTTGTGCTGTTCGCCGAATTGAAGCTGCCTCGAGATATGGTTCAGGTGAAACCTTATCGTCTTACGCAACTCGTAAGATGGGTGAGAACGTTGCTTCAATTCATGTAGGGGTCCTGGTGAAAGATCTCCCGCCCTTACCCGTACAGATTGAAAATATCTATCATAAACTTTCATTCTTCCGCTTTGTGCTGTTTGCCGAATTGAAGAGGCCTCGAGATATGGTTCACGTGAAACCTTATCGTCTTACGCAACTCGTAAGATGGGTGCGGATTTTGCTTCAATTCGGTTAAGGGTCCTGGTGAAAGATCTCCCGCCCTTACGCGTACAGCTTCTAAAGAACTACCATAAACTTTCATTCTTCCGGTTTGTGCTGTTTGCCGAATTGAAGCTGCCTCGGGATATAGTTCACGTGAAACCTTATCGTCTTACGCAAATCGTAAGATGGGGGCGGATTTTGCTTCAATTCGGTTAAAGGTCCTGGTGAAAGATCTCCCGCCCTTACTCGTACAGATCCTAAAGAACTACCATAAGCTTACATTCTTCCGGTTTGTGCTGTTTGCCGAATTGAAGCGGCCTCGAAACATGGTTCACGTGAAACCTTATGGTCTTACGCAACTCGTAAGATGGGGGCGGACTTTGCTTCAATTCGGTTAAAGGTCCTGGTGAAAGATCTCCCGCCCTTACTCGTACAGATTCAAAATAACTAACATAAACTTTCATTCTTCCGACTTGTGCTGTTCGCCGAATTGAAGCTGCCTCGAGATATGGTTCAGGTGAAACCTTATCGTTTTACGCAACTCGTAAGATGGGTGAGAACGTTGCTTCAATTCGGTTAAGGGTCCTGGTGAAAGATCTCCCGCCCGTGCTCGTACAGATTCTAAAAAACTACCATAAACTTTAATTCTCCCAGTTTGTGCTGTTTGCCGAATTGAAGCGGCCTCGAGATATGGCTCACGTGAAACCTTATCGTGTTACGCAACTCGTAAGATGGATGCGGACGTTGCCTCAATTCATGTAGGGGTCCTGGTGAAAGATCTCCCGCCCTTACCCGTACAGATTGAAAATAATTGTCATAAACTTTCATTCTTCCGGTTTGTGCTGTTTGCCGAATTGAAGAGGCCTCGAGATATGGTTCACGTGAAACCTTATCGTCTTACGCAACTCGTAAGATGTGTGCGGACTTCGCTTCAATTTGGTTAGGGGTCCTGGTGAAAGATCTCCCGCCCTTACTCGTACAGATTTTAAAGAACTACCATAAACTTTCATTCTTCCGGATTGTGCTGTTTGCCGAATTGAAGCGGCCTCGAAACATGGTTCACGTGAAACCTTATCGTCTTACACAACTCGTAAGATGGGTGCGGACTTTGCTTCAATTCGGTTAGGGGTCCTGGTGAAAGATCTCCCGCCCTTACGCGTACAGCTTCTAAAGAACTACCATAAGCTTTTATTCTTCCGGTTTGTGCTGTTTGCCGAATTGAAGCTGCCTCGAGATATGGTTCACGTGAAACCTTATCGTCTTACACAACTCGTAAGATGGGGGCGGACTTTGCTTCAATTCGGTTAAGGGTCCTGGTGAAAGATCTCCCGCCCTTACTGGTACAGATTCAAAATAACTACCATAAACTTTCATTCTTCCGGTTTGTGCTGTTTGCCGAATTGAAGCGGCCTCGAGATATGGTTCACGTGAAACCTTGTCGTCTTACGCAACTCCTAAGATAGATGGGTCAGAACGTTGCTTCAATTCGGTTAAGGATCCTGGTGAAAGATTTCCCGCCCTTACTCGTACAGATTTTGAAGAACTGCCATAATCTCTCATTCTTCCGGTTTGTGCTGTTTGCCGAATTGAAGCGGCCTCGAAACATGGTTCACGTGAAAACTTATCGTCTTACGCAACTCGTAAGATGGGTGCGGACGTTGCTTCAATTCATGTAGGGGTCCTGGTGAAAGATCTCCCGCCCTTACCCGTACAGATTGAAAATAACTATCATAAACTTTCATTCTTCCGGTTTGTGCTGTTTGCCGAATTGAAGAGGCCTCGAGATATGGTTCACGTGAAACCTTATGGTCTTACGCAACTCGTAAGATGGGGGCGGACTTTGCTTCAATTCGGTTAAAGGTCCTGGTGAAAGATCTCCCGCCCTTACTCGTACAGATTCAAAATAACTAACATAAACTTTCATTCTTCCGACTTGTGCTGTTCGCCGAATTGAAGCGGCCTCGAAACATGGTTCACGTGAAACCTTATCGTCTTACGCAACTCGTAAGATGGGTGCGGACGTTGCTTCAATTCATGTAGGGGTCCTGGTGAAAGATCTCCCGCCCTTACCCGTACAGATTGAAAATAACTATCATAAACTTTCATTCTTCCGGTTTGTGCTGTTTGCCGAATTGAAGAGGCCTCGAGATATGGTTCACGTGAAACCTTATCGTCTTACGCAACTCGTAAGATGGGTGCGGATTTTGCTTCAATTCGGTTAAGGGTCCAGGTGTAAGATCTCCCGCCCTTACGCGTACAGCTTCTAAAGAACTACCATAAGCTTTCATTCTTCCGGTTTGTGCTGTTTGCCGAATTGAAGCTGCCTCGAAACATGGTTCACGTGAAACCTTATCGTCTTACGCAACTCGTAAGATGGGGGCGGACTTTGCTTCAATTCGGTTAAGGGTCCTGGTGAAAGATCTCCCGCCCTTACTCGTACAGATTTTGAAGAACTGCCATAATCTCTCATTCTTCCGGTTTGTGCTGTTTGCCGAATTGAAGCGGCCTCGAAACATGGTTCACGTGAAACCTTATCGTCTTACGCAACTCGTAAGATGGGGGCGGACTTTGCTTCAATTCGGTTAAGGGTCCTGGTGAAAGATCTCCCGCCCTTACGCGTACAGCTTCTAAAGAACTACCATAAGCTTTCATTCTTCCGGTTTGTGCTGTTTGCCGAATTGAAGCTGCCTCGAGATATAGTTCACGTGAAACCTTATCGTCTTACGCAACTCAAACCATGGGTGAGAACGTTGCTTCGATTCGGTTAAGGGTCCTGGTGAAAGATCTCCCGCCCTTACGCGTACAGCTTCTAAAGAACTACCATAAGCTTTCATTCTTCCGGTTTGTCCTGTTTGCCGAATTGAAGAGGCCTCGAGTTATGGTTCACGTGAAACCTTATCGTCTTACGCAACTCGTAAGATGGGGGCGGACTTTGCTTCAATTCGGTTAAGGGTCCTGGTGAAAGATCTCCCGCCCTTACGCGTACAGCTTCTAAAGAACTACCATAAACTTTCATTCTTCCGGTTTGTGCTGTTTGCCGAATTGAAGCTGCCTCGGGATATAGTTCACGTGAAACCTTATCGTCTTACGCAAATCGTAAGATGGGGGCGGATTTTGCTTCAATTCGGTTAAAGGTCCTGGTGACAGATCTCCCGCCCTTACTCGTACAGATTCTAAAGAACTACCATAAGCTTACATTCTTCCGGTTTGTGCTGTTTGCCAAATTGAAGCGGCCTCGAAACATGGTTCACGTGAAACCTTATGGTCTTACGCAACTCGTAAGATGGGGGCGGACTTTGCTTCAATTCGGTTAAAGGTCCTGGTGAAAGATCTCCCGTCCTTACTCTTACAGATTCTAAAGGACTACCATAAACTTTCATTCTTCCGGTTTGTCCTGTTTGCCGAATTGAAGAGGCCTCGAGTTATGGTTCACGTGAAACCTTATCGTCTTACGCAACTCGTAAGATGGGGGCGGACTTTGCTTCAATTCGGTTAAGGGTCCTGGTGAAAGATCTCCCGCCCTTACGCGTACAGCTTCTAAAGAACTACCATAAACTTTCATTCTTCCGGTTTGTGCTGTTTGCCGAATTGAAGCTGCCTCGGGATATAGTTCACGTGAAACCTTATCGTCTTACGCAAATCGTAAGATGGGGGCGGATTTTGCTTCAATTCGGTTAAAGGTCCTGGTGAAAGATCTCCCGCCCTTACTCGTAACAGATTCTAATGAACTACCATAAGCTTACATTCTTCCGGTTTGTGCTGTTTGCCGAATTGAAGCGGCCTCGAAACATGGTTCACGTGAAACCTTATGGTCTTACGCAACTCGTAAGATGGGGGCGGACTTTGCTTCAATTCGGTTAAAGGTCCTGGTGAAAGATCTCCCGCCCTTACTCGTACAGCTTCTAAAGAACTACCATAAGCTTTCATTCTTCCGGTTTGTGCTGTTTGCCGAATTGGAGCTGCCTCGAGATATGGTTCACGTGAAACCTTATCGTCTTACGCAACTCGTAAGATGGGTGCGGACTTTGCTTCAATTTGGTTAGGGGTCCTGGTGAAAGATCTCCCGTCCTTACTCGTACAGATTCTAAAGGACTACCATAAACTTTCATTCTTCCGGTTTGTCCTGTTTGCCAAATTGAAGCTGCCTCGAGATATGGTTCACGTGAAACCTTATCGTCTTACGCAACTCGTACCATGGGTGAGAACGTTGCTTCAATTCGGTTAAGGGTCCTGGTGAAAGATCTGCCGTCCTTACTCGTACAGATTCTAAAGAACTACCATAAACTTTCATTCTTCCGGCTTGTGCTGTTCGCCGAATTGAAGCTGCCTCGAGATATGGTTCACGTGAAACCTTATCGTCTTACGCAACTCGTAAGATGGGGGCGGACTTTGCTTCAATTCGGTTAAGGGTCCTGGTGAAAGATCTCCCGCCCTTACGCGTACAGCTTCTAAAGAACTACCATAAACTTTCATTCTTCCGGTTTGTGCTGTTTGCCGAATTGAAGCTGCCTCGGGATATAGTTCACGTGAAACCTTATCGTCTTACGCAAATCGTAAGATGGGGGCGGATTTTGCTTCAATTCGGTTAAAGGTCCTGGTGACAGATCTCCCGCCCTTACTCGTACAGATTCTAAAGAACTACCATAAGCTTACATTCTTCCGGTTTGTGCTGTTTGCCAAATTGAAGCGGCCTCGAAACATGGCTCACGTGAAACCTTATCGTCTTACGCAACTCGTAAGATGGGTGCGGACGTTGCTTCAATTCATGTAGGGGTCCTGGTGAAAGATCTCCCGCCCTTACCCGTACAGATTGAAAATAACTATCATAAACTTTCATTCTTCCGGTTTGTGCTGTTTGACGAATTAAATCGGCCTCGAGATATGGTTCACGTGAAACCTTATCGTCTTACGCAACTCGTAAGATGGGTGCGGACTTTGCTTCAATTCGGTTAAGGGTCCAGGTGAAAGATCTCCGGCCCTTACTCGTACAGTTTCAAAATAACTACCATAAACTTTCATTCTTCAGGTTTGTGCTATTTGCCGAATAGAAGCGGCCTTGAAACATGGTTTACGTGAAACCTTATCGTCTTACGCAACTCGTAAGATGGGGGCGGACTTTGCTTCAATTCGGTTAAGGGTCCTGGTGAAAGATCTCCCGCCCTTACTCGTACAGCTTCTAAAGAACTACCATAAGCTTTCATTCTTCCGGTTTGTGCTGTTTGCCGAATTGCAGAGGCCTCGAGATATGGTTCACGTGAAACCTTATCGTCTTACGCAACTCGTAAGATGGGTGCGGATTTTGCTTCAATTCGGTTAAGGGTCCAGGTGAAAGATCTCCCGCCCTTACGCGTACAGCTTCTAAAGAACTACCATAAGCTTTCATACTTCCGGTTTGTGCTGTTTGCCGAATTGAAGAGGCCTCGAGATATGGTTCACGGGAAACCTTAACGTCTTACGCAACTCGTAAGATGGGTGCGGACTTTGCTTCAATTCGGTTAGGGGTCCTGGTGAAAGATCTCCCGTCCTTACTCGTACAGCTTCTAAAGAACTACCATAAGCTTTCATTCTTCCGGTTTGTGCTGTTTGCCGAATTGAAGAGGCCTCGAGATATGGTTCACGTGAAACCTTATCGTCTTACGCAACTCGTAAGATGGGTGCGGACTTTGCTTCAATTCGGTTAGGGGTCCTGGTGAAAGCTCTCCCGTCCTTACTCGTACAGATTCTAAAGAACTACCATAAACTTACATTCTTCCGGTTTGTCCTGTTTGCCGAATTGAAGAGGCCTCGAGATATGGTTCACGTGAAACCTTATCGTCTTACGCAACTCGTAAGATGGGTGCGGACTTTGCTTCAATTCGGTTAGGGGTCCTGGTGAAAGATCTCCCGTCCTTACTCGTACAGCTTCTAAAGAACTACCATAAGCTTTCATTCTTCCGGTTTGTGCTGTTTGCCGAATTGAAGCTGCCTCAAGATATGGTTCACGTTAATCCTTATCGTCTTACACAACTCGTACCATGGGTAAGAACGTTGCTTCAATTCGGTTAAGGGTCCTGGTGAAAGATCTGCCGTCCTTACTCGTACAGATTCTAAAGAACTACCATAAACTTTCATTCTTCCGGTTTGTGCTGTTTGCCGAATTGAAGCTGCCTCGAGATATGGTTCACGTGAAACCTTATCGTCTTACACAACTCGTAAGATGGGGGCGGGCTTTGCTTCAATTCGGTTAAGGGTCCTGGTGAAAGATCTCCCGCCCTTACTGGTACAGATTCAAAATAACTACCATAAACTTTCATTCTTCCGGTTTGTGCTGTTTGCCGAATTGAAGCGGCCTCGAGATATGGTTCACGTGAAACCTTGTCGTCTTACGCAACTCCTAAGATAGATGGGTCAGAACGTTGCTTCAATTCGGTTAAGGATCCTGGTGAAAGATTTCCCGCCCTTACTCGTACAGATTTTGAAGAACTGCCATAATCTCTCATTCTTCCGGTTTGTGCTGTTTGCCGAATTGAAGCGGCCTCGAAACATGGTTCACGTGAAACCTTATCGTCTTACGCAACTCGTAAGATGGGGGCGGACTTTGCTTCAATTCGGTTGAGGGTCCTGGTAAAAGATCTCCCGCCCTTACGCGTACAGCTTCTAAAGAACTACCATAAGCTTTCATTCTTCCGGTTTGTCCTGTTTGCCGAATTGAAGAGGCCTCGAGTTATGGTTCACGTGAAACCTTATCGTCTTACGCAACTCGTAAGATGGGGGCGGACTTTGCTTCAATTCGGTTAAGGGTCCTGGTGAAAGATCTCCCGCCCTTACGCGTACAGCTTCTAAAGAACTACCATAAACTTTCATTCTTCCGGTTTGTGCTGTTTGCCGAATTGAAGCTGCCTCGGGATATAGTTCACGTGAAACCTTATCGTCTTACGCAAATCGTAAGATGGGGGCGGATTTTGCTTCAATTCGGTTAAAGGTCCTGGTGACAGATCTCCCGCCCTTACTCGTACAGATTCTAAAGAACTACCATAAGCTTACATTCTTCCGGTTTGTGCTGTTTGCCAAATTGAAGCGGCCTCGAAACATGGTTCACGTGAAACCTTATGGTCTTACGCAACTCGTAAGATGGGGGCGGACTTTGCTTCAATTCGGTTAAAGGTCCTGGTGAAAGATCTCCCGTCCTTACTCTTACAGATTCTAAAGGACTACCATAAACTTTCATTCTTCCGGTTTGTCCTGTTTGCCGAATTGAAGAGGCCTCGAGTTATGGTTCACGTGAAACCTTATCGTCTTACGCAACTCGTAAGATGGGGGCGGACTTTGCTTCAATTCGGTTAAGGGTCCTGGTGAAAGATCTCCCGCCCTTACGCGTACAGCTTCTAAAGAACTACCATAAACTTTCATTCTTCCGGTTTGTGCTGTTTGCCGAATTGAAGCTGCCTCGGGATATAGTTCACGTGAAACCTTATCGTCTTACGCAAATCGTAAGATGGGGGCGGATTTTGCTTCAATTCGGTTAAAGGTCCTGGTGAAAGATCTCCCGCCCTTACTCGTAACAGATTCTAATGAACTACCATAAGCTTACATTCTTCCGGTTTGTGCTGTTTGCCGAATTGAAGCGGCCTCGAAACATCGTTCACGTGAAACCTTATGGTCTTACGCAACTCGTAAGATGGGGGCGGACTTTGCTTCAATTCGGTTAAAGGTCCTGGTGAAAGATCTCCCGCCCTTACTCGTACAGCTTCTAAAGAACTACCATAAGCTTTCATTCTTCCGGTTTGTGCTGTTTGCCGAATTGGAGCTGCCTCGAGATATGGTTCACGTGAAACCTTATCGTCTTACGCAACTCGTAAGATGGGTGCGGACTTTGCTTCAATTTGGTTAGGGGTCCTGGTGAAAGATCTCCCGTCCTTACTCGTACAGATTCTAAAGGACTACCATAAACTTTCATTCTTCCGGTTTGTCCTGTTTGCCAAATTGAAGCTGCCACTAGATATGGTTCACGTGAAACCTTATCGTCTTACGCAACTCGTACCATGGGTGAGAACGTTGCTTCAATTCGGTTAAGGGTCCTGGTGAAAGATCTCCCGCCCTTACTGGTACAGATTCAAAATAACTACCATAAACTTTCATTCTTCCGGTTTGTGCTGTTTGCCGAATTGAAGCGGCCTCGAGATATGGTTCACGTGAAACCTTGTCGTCTTACGCAACTACTAAGATAGATGGGTGAGAACGTTGCTTCAATCCGGTTAAGGATCCTGGTGAAAGATTTCCGGCCCTTACTCGTACAGATTCTAAAGAACTGCCATAAACTCTCATTCTTCCGGTTTGTGCTGTTTGCCGAATTGAAGCGGCCTCGAAACATGGTTCACGTGAAACCTTATGGTCTTACGCAACTCGTACGATGGGGGCGGACTTTGCTTCAATTCGGTTAAAGGTCCTGGTGAAAGATCTCCCGCCCTTACGCGTACAGCTTCTAAAGAACTACCATAAGCTTTTATTCTTCCGGTTTGTGCTGTTTGCCGAATTGAAGCTACCTCGAGATATGTTTCACGTGAAACCTTATCGTCTTACACAACTCGTAAGATGGGTGCGGACTTTGCTTCAATTTGTTTAAGGGTCCTGGTGAAAGATCCCCGCCCTTACTCGTACAGATTCAAAATAACTACCATAAACTTTCATTCTTCCGACATGTGCTGTTCGCCGAATTGAAGCTGCCTCGAGACATGGTTCACGTGAAACCTTATGGTCTTACGCAACTCGTAAGATGGGGGCGGACTTTGCTTCAATTCGGTTAAAGGTCCTGGTGAAAGATCTCCCGTCCTTACTCTTACAGATTCTAAAGGACTACCATAAACTTTCATTCTTCCGGTTTGTCCTGTTTGCCGAATTGAAGAGGCCTCGAGTTATGGTTCACGTGAAACCTTATCGTCTTACGCAACTCGTAAGATGGGGGCGGACTTTGCTTCAATTCGGTTAAGGGTCCTGGTGAAAGATCTCCCGCCCTTACGCGTACAGCTTCTAAAGAACTACCATAAACTTTCATTCTTCCGGTTTGTGCTGTTTGCCGAATTGAAGCTGCCTCGGGATATAGTTCACGTGAAACCTTATCGTCTTACGCAAATCGTAAGATGGGGGCGGATTTTGCTTCAATTCGGTTAAAGGTCCTGGTGAAAGATCTCCCGCCCTTACTCGTACAGATTCTAATGAACTACCATAAGCTTACATTCTTCCGGTTTGTGCTGTTTGCCGAATTGAAGCGGCCTCGAAACATGGTTCACGTGAAACCTTATGGTCTTACGCAACTCGTAAGATGGGGGCGGACTTTGCTTCAATTCGGTTGAGGGTCCTGGTAAAAGATCTCCCGCCCTTACGCGTACAGCTTCTAAAGAACTACCATAAGCTTTCATTCTTCCGGTTTGTCCTGTTTGCCGAATTGAAGAGGCCTCGAGTTATGGTTCACGTGAAACCTTATCGTCTTACGCAACTCGTAAGATGGGGGCGGACTTTGCTTCAATTCGGTTAAGGGTCCTGGTGAAAGATCTCCCGCCCTTACGCGTACAGCTTCTAAAGAACTACCATAAACTTTCATTCTTCCGGTTTGTGCTGTTTGCCGAATTGAAGCTGCCTCGGGATATAGTTCACGTGAAACCTTATCGTCTTACGCAAATCGTAAGATGGGGGCGGATTTTGCTTCAATTCGGTTAAAGGTCCTGGTGACAGATCTCCCGCCCTTACTCGTACAGATTCTAAAGAACTACCATAAGCTTACATTCTTCCGGTTTGTGCTGTTTGCCAAATTGAAGCGGCCTCGAAACATGGTTCACGTGAAACCTTATGGTCTTACGCAACTCGTAAGATGGGGGCGGACTTTGCTTCAATTCGGTTAAAGGTCCTGGTGAAAGATCTCCCGTCCTTACTCTTACAGATTCTAAAGGACTACCATAAACTTTCATTCTTCCGGTTTGTCCTGTTTGCCGAATTGAAGAGGCCTCGAGTTATGGTTCACGTGAAACCTTATCGTCTTACGCAACTCGTAAGATGGGGGCGGACTTTGCTTCAATTCGGTTAAGGGTCCTGGTGAAAGATCTCCCGCCCTTACGCGTACAGCTTCTAAAGAACTACCATAAACTTTCATTCTTCCGGTTTGTGCTGTTTGCCGAATTGAAGCTGCCTCGGGATATAGTTCACGTGAAACCTTATCGTCTTACGCAAATCGTAAGATGGGGGCGGATTTTGCTTCAATTCGGTTAAAGGTCCTGGTGAAAGATCTCCCGCCCTTACTCGTAACAGATTCTAATGAACTACCATAAGCTTACATTCTTCCGGTTTGTGCTGTTTGCCGAATTGAAGCGGCCTCGAGATATGGTTCACGTGAAACCTTATCGTCTTACGCAACTCGTAATATGGGGGCGGACTTTGCTTCAATTCGGTTAAGGGTCCTGGTGAAAGATCTCCCGCCCTTACGCGTACAGCTTCTAAAGAACTACCATAAACTTTCATTCTTCCGGTTTGTGCTGTTTGCCGAATTGAAGCTGCCTCGGGATATAGTTCACGTGAAACCTTATCGTCTTACGCAAATCGTAAGATGGGGGCGGATTTTGCTTCAATTCGGTTAAAGGTCCTGGTGACAGATCTCCCGCCCTTACTCGTACAGATTCTAAAGAACTACCATAAGCTTACATTCTTCCGGTTTGTGCTGTTTGCCAAATTGAAGCGGCCTCGAAACATGGCTCACGTGAAACCTTATCGTCTTACGCAACTCGTAAGATGGGTGCGGACGTTGCTTCAATTCATGTAGGGGTCCTGGTGAAAGATCTCCCGCCCTTACCCGTACAGATTGAAAATAACTATCATAAACTTTCATTCTTCCGGTTTGTGCTGTTTGACGAATTAAATCGGCCTCGAGATATGGTTCACGTGAAACCTTATCGTCTTACGCAACTCGTAAGATGGGTGCGGACTTTGCTTCAATTCGGTTAAGGGTCCAGGTGAAAGATCTCCGGCCCTTACTCGTACAGTTTCAAAATAACTACCATAAACTTTCATTCTTCAGGTTTGTGCTGTTTGCCGAATTGAAGAGGCCTCGAGATATGGTTCACGTGAAACCTTATCGTCTTACGGAACTCGTAAGATGGGTGCGGACTTTGCTTCAATTCGGTTAGGGGTCCTGGTGAAAGCTCTCCCGTCCTTACTCGTACAGATTCTAAAGAACTACCATAAACTTTCATTCTTCCGGTTTGTCCTGTTTGCCGAATTGAAGAGGCCTCGAGATATGGTTCACGTGAAACCTTATCGTCTTACGCAACTCGTAAGATGGGTGCGGACTTTGCTTCAATTCGGTTAGGGGTCCTGGTGAAAGATCTCCCGTCCTTACTCGTACAGCTTCTAAAGAACTACCATAAGCTTTCATTCTTCCGGTTTGTGCTGTTTGCCGAATTGAAGCTGCCTCAAGATATGGTTCACGTTAATCCTTATCGTCTTACACAACTCGTACCATGGGTAAGAACGTTGCTTCAATTCGGTTAAGGGTCCTGGTGAAAGATCTGCCGTCCTTACTCGTACAGATTCTAAAGAACTACCATAAACTTTCATTCTTCCGGTTTGTGCTGTTTGCCGAATTGAAGCTGCCTCGAGATATGGTTCACGTGAAACCTTATCGTCTTACACAACTCGTAAGATGGGGGCGGACTTTGCTTCAATTCGGTTAAGGGTCCTGGTGAAAGATCTCCCGCCCTTACTGGTACAGATTCAAAATAACTACCATAAACTTTCATTCTTCCGGTTTGTGCTGTTTGCCGAATTGAAGCGGCCTCGAGATATGGTTCACGTGAAACCTTGTCGTCTTACGCAACTCCTAAGATAGATGGGTCAGAACGTTGCTTCAATTCGGTTAAGGATCCTGGTGAAAGATTTCCCGCCCTTACTCGTACAGATTTTGAAGAACTGCCATAATCTCTCATTCTTCCGGTTTGTGCTGTTTGCCGAATTGAAGCGGCCTCGAAACATGGTTCACGTGAAACCTTATCGTCTTACGCAACTCGTAAGATGGGGGCGGACTTTGCTTCAATTCGGTTGAGGGTCCTGGTAAAAGATCTCCCGCCCTTACGCGTACAGCTTCTAAAGAACTACCATAAGCTTTCATTCTTCCGGTTTGTCCTGTTTGCCGAATTGAAGAGGCCTCGAGTTATGGTTCACGTGAAACCTTATCGTCTTACGCAACTCGTAAGATGGGGGCGGACTTTGCTTCAATTCGGTTAAGGGTCCTGGTGAAAGATCTCCCGCCCTTACGCGTACAGCTTCTAAAGAACTACCATAAACTTTCATTCTTCCGGTTTGTGCTGTTTGCCGAATTGAAGCTGCCTCGGGATATAGTTCACGTGAAACCTTATCGTCTTACGCAAATCGTAAGATGGGGGCGGATTTTGCTTCAATTCGGTTAAAGGTCCTGGTGACAGATCTCCCGCCCTTACTCGTACAGATTCTAAAGAACTACCATAAGCTTACATTCTTCCGGTTTGTGCTGTTTGCCAAATTGAAGCGGCCTCGAAACATGGTTCACGTGAAACCTTATGGTCTTACGCAACTCGTAAGATGGGGGCGGACTTTGCTTCAATTCGGTTAAAGGTCCTGGTGAAAGATCTCCCGTCCTTACTCTTACAGATTCTAAAGGACTACCATAAACTTTCATTCTTCCGGTTTGTCCTGTTTGCCGAATTGAAGAGGCCTCGAGTTATGGTTCACGTGAAACCTTATCGTCTTACGCAACTCGTAAGATGGGGGCGGACTTTGCTTCAATTCGGTTAAGGGTCCTGGTGAAAGATCTCCCGCCCTTACGCGTACAGCTTCTAAAGAACTACCATAAACTTTCATTCTTCCGGTTTGTGCTGTTTGCCGAATTGAAGCTGCCTCGGGATATAGTTCACGTGAAACCTTATCGTCTTACGCAAATCGTAAGATGGGGGCGGATTTTGCTTCAATTCGGTTAAAGGTCCTGGTGAAAGATCTCCCGCCCTTACTCGTAACAGATTCTAATGAACTACCATAAGCTTACATTCTTCCGGTTTGTGCTGTTTGCCGAATTGAAGCGGCCTCGAAACATGGTTCACGTGAAACCTTATGGTCTTACGCAACTCGTAAGATGGGGGCGGACTTTGCTTCAATTCGGTTAAAGGTCCTGGTGAAAGATCTCCCGCCCTTACTCGTACAGCTTCTAAAGAACTACCATAAGCTTTCATTCTTCCGGTTTGTGCTGTTTGCCGAATTGGAGCTGCCTCGAGATATGGTTCACGTGAAACCTTATCGTCTTACGCAACTCGTAAGATGGGTGCGGACTTTGCTTCAATTTGGTTAGGGGTCCTGGTGAAAGATCTCCCGTCCTTACTCGTACAGATTCTAAAGGACTACCATAAACTTTCATTCTTCCGGTTTGTCCTGTTTGCCAAATTGAAGCTGCCTCGAGATATGGTTCACGTGAAACCTTATCGTCTTACGCAACTCGTACCATGGGTGAGAACGTTGCTTCAATTCGGTTAAGGGTCCTGGTGAAAGATCTGCCGTCCTTACTCGTACAGATTCTAAAGAACTACCATAAACTTTCATTCTTCCGGCTTGTGCTGTTCGCCGAATTGAAGCTGCCTCGAGATATGGTTCACGTGAAACCTTATCGTCTTACGCAACTCGTAAGATGGGGGCGGACTTTGCTTCAATTCGGTTAAGGGTCCTGGTGAAAGATCTCCCGCCCTTACGCGTACAGCTTCTAAAGAACTACCATAAACTTTCATTCTTCCGGTTTGTGCTGTTTGCCGAATTGAAGCTGCCTCGGGATATAGTTCACGTGAAACCTTATCGTCTTACGCAAATCGTAAGATGGGGGCGGATTTTGCTTCAATTCGGTTAAAGGTCCTGGTGACAGATCTCCCGCCCTTACTCGTACAGATTCTAAAGAACTACCATAAGCTTACATTCTTCCGGTTTGTGCTGTTTGCCAAATTGAAGCGGCCTCGAAACATGGCTCACGTGAAACCTTATCGTCTTACGCAACTCGTAAGATGGGTGCGGACGTTGCTTCAATTCATGTAGGGGTCCTGGTGAAAGATCTCCCGCCCTTACCCGTACAGATTGAAAATAACTATCATAAACTTTCATTCTTCCGGTTTGTGCTGTTTGACGAATTAAATCCGCCTCGAGATATGGTTCACGTGAAACCTTATCGTCTTACGCAACTCGTAAGATGGGTGCGGACTTTGCTTCAATTCGGTTAAGGGTCCAGGTGAAAGATCTCCGGCCCTTACTCGTACAGTTTCAAAATAACTACCATAAACTTTCATTCTTCAGGTTTGTGCTGTTTGCCGAATAGAAGCGGCCTTGAAACATGGTTTACGTGAAACCTTATCGTCTTACGCAACTCGTAAGATGGGGGCGGACTTTGCTTCAATTCGGTTAAGGGTCCTGGTGAAAGATCTCCCGCCCTTACTCGTACAGCTTCTAAAGAACTACCATAAGCTTTCATTCTTCCGGTTTGTGCTGTTTGCCGAATTGAAGAGGCCTCGAGATATGGTTCACGTGAAACCTTATCGTCTTACGCAACTCGTAAGATGGGTGCGGATTTTGCTTCAATTCGGTTAAGGGTCCAGGTGAAAGATCTCCCGCCCTTACGCGTACAGCTTCTAAAGAACTACCATAAGCTTTCATACTTCCGGTTTGTCCTGTTTGCCGAATTGAAGAGGCCTCGAGATATGGTTCACGGGAAACCTTAACGTCTTACGCAACTCGTAAGATGGGTGCGGACTTTGCTTCAATTCGGTTAGGGGTCCTGGTGAAAGATCTCCCGTCCTTACTCGTACAGCTTTTAAAGAACTACCATAAGCTTTCATTCTTCCGGTTTGTGCTGTTTGCCGAATTGAAGAGGCCTCGAGATATGGTTCACGTGAAACCTTATCGTCTTACGCAACTCGTAAGATGGGTGCGGACTTTGCTTCAATTCGGTTAGGGGTCCTGGTGAAAGCTCTCCCGTCCTTACTCGTACAGATTCTAAAGAACTACCATAAGCTTACATTCTTCCGGTTTGTGCTGTTTGCCGAATTGAAGCGGCCTCGAAACATGGTTCACGTGAAACCTTATGGTCTTACGCAACTCGTAAGATGGGGGCGGACTTTGCTTCAATTCGGTTAAAGGTCCTGGTGAAAGATCTCCCGCCCTTACTCGTACAGCTTCTAAAGAACTACCATAAGCTTTCATTCTTCCGGTTTGTGCTGTTTGCCGAATTGGAGCTGCCTCGAGATATGGTTCACGTGAAACCTTATCGTCTTACGCAACTCGTAAGATGGGTGCGGACTTTGCTTCAATTTGGTTAGGGGTCCTGGTGAAAGATCTCCCGTCCTTACTCGTACAGATTCTAAAGGACTACCATAAACTTTCATTCTTCCGGTTTGTCCTGTTTGCCAAATTGAAGCTGCCTCGAGATATGGTTCACGTGAAACCTTATCGTCTTACGCAACTCGTACCATGGGTGAGAACGTTGCTTCAATTCGGTTAAGGGTCCTGGTGAAAGATCTCCCGCCCTTACTGGTACAGATTCAAAATAACTACCATAAACTTTCATTCTTCCAGTTTGTGCTGTTTGCCGAATTGAAGCGGCCTCGAGATATGGTTCACGTGAAACCTTGTCGTCTTACGCAACTCCTAAGATAGATGGGTGAGAACGTTGCTTCAATCCGGTTAAGGATCCTGGTGAAAGATTTCCGGCCCTTACTCGTACAGATTCTAAAGAACTGCCATAAACTCTCATTCTTCCGGTTTGTGCTGTTTGCCGAATTGAAGCGGCCTCGAAACATGGTTCACGTGAAACCTTATGGTCTTACGCAACTCGTAAGATGGGGGCGGACTTTGCTTCAATTCGGTTAAAGGTCCTGGTGAAAGATCTCCCGCCCTTACGCGTACAGCTTCTAAAGAACTACCATAAGCTTTTATTCTTCCGGTTTGTGCTGTATGCCGAATTGAAGCTACCTCGAGATATGTTTCACGTGAAACCTTATCGTCTTACACAACTCGTAAGATGGGTGCGGACTTTGCTTCAATTTGTTTAAGGGTCCTGGTGAAAGATCCCCGCCCTTACTCGTACAGATTCAAAATAACTACCATAAACTTTCATTCTTCCGACATGTGCTGTTCGCCGAATTGAAGCTGCCTCGAGACATGGTTCACGTGAAACCTTATCGTCTTACGCAACTCGTAAGATGGGTGCGGACTTTGCTTCAATTTGGTTGGGGTCCTGGTGAAAGATCTCCCGTCCTTACTCGTACAGATTCTAAAGAACTACCATAAACTTTCATTTTTCCGGTTTGTGCTGTTTGCCAAATCGAAGCGGCCTCGAGATATGGTTTACGTGAAACCTTATCGTTTCACGCAACTCGTAAGATGGGTGCGGACTTTGCATCAATTCGGTTAATGGTCCTGGTGAACGATCTCCCGTCCTTACTCGTACAGATTCTAAAGGACTACCATAAACTTTCATTCTTCCGGTTTGTCCTGTTTGCCGTATTGAAGAGGCCTCGAGTTATGGTTCACGTGAAACCTTATCGTCTTACGCAACTCGTAAGATGGGTGCGGACTTTGCATCAATTCGGTTAATGGTCCTGGTGAACGATCTCCCGTCCTTACTCGTACAGATTCTAAAGGACTACCATAAACTTTCATTCTTCCGGTTTGTCCTGTTTGCCGTATTGAAGAGGCCTCGAGTTATGGTTCACGTGAAACCTTATCGTCTTACGCAACTCGTAAGATGGGGGCGGACTTTGCTTCAATTCGGTTAAGGGTCCTGGTGAAAGATCTCCCGCCCTTACGCGTACAGATTCTAAAGAACTACCATAAACTTTTATTCTTCCGGTTTGTGCTGTTTGCCGAATTGAAGCGGCCTCGAGATATGGTTCACGTGAAACCTTGTCGTCTTACGCAACTCGTAAGATGGGTGCGGACGTTGCTTCAATTCAGTTAGGTGTCCTGGTGAAAGATCTTCCGCCCTTACTCGTACAGATTCAAAATAACTACCATAAACTTTCATTCTTCCGGTTTGTGCTGTTTGCCGAATTGAAGCGGCCTCGAGATATGGTTCACGTGAAACCTTATCGTCTTACGCAAATCGTAAGATGGGGGCGGATTTTGCTTCAATTCGGTTAAAGGTCCTGGTGAAAGATCTCCCGCCCTTACTCGTACAGATTCTAAAGAACTACCATAAGCTTACATTCTTCCGGTTTGTGCTGTTTGCCGAATTGAAGCGGCCTCGAAACATGGTTCACGTGAAACCTTATGGTCTTACGCAACTCGTAAGATGGGGGCGGACTTTGCTTCAATTCGGTTAAAGGTCCTGGTGAAAGATCTCCCGCCCTTACTCGTACAGATTCAAAATAACTACCATAAACTTTCATTCTTCCGACTTGTGCTGTTCGCCGAATTGAAGCTGCCTCGAGATATGGTTCAGGTGAAACCTTATCGTCTTACGCAACTCGTAAGATGGGTGAGAACGTTGCTTCAATTCGGTTAAGGGTCCTGGTGAAAGATCTCCCGCCCGTGCTCGTATAGATTCTAAAAAACTACTATAAACTTTAATTCTCCCGGTTTGTGCTGTTTGCCGAATTGAAGCGGCCTCGAGATATGGCTCACGTGAAACCTTATCGTCTTACGCAACTCGTAAGATGGGTGCGGACGTTGCTTCAATTCATGTAGGGGTCCTGGTGAAAGATCTCCCGCCCTTACCCGTACAGATTGAAAATAACTATCATAAACTTTCATTCTTCCGGTTTGTGCTGTTTGACGAATTGAAGCGGCCTCGAGATATGGTTCACGTGAAACCTTATCGTCTTACGCAAATCGTAAGATGGGGGCGGATTTTGCTTCAATTCGGTTAAAGGTCCTGGTGAAAGATCTCCCGCCCTTACTCGTACAGATTCTAAAGAACTACCATAAACTTTCATTCTTCCGGATTGTGCTGTTTGCCGAATTGAAGCGGCCTCGAAACATGGTTCACGTGAAACCTTATGGTCTTACGCAACTCGTAAGATGGGGGCGGACTTTGTTTCAATTCGGTTAAAGGTCCTGGTGAAAGATCTCCCGCCCTTACTCGTACAGATTCAAAATAACTACCATAAACTTTCATTCTTCCGACTTGTGCTGTTCGCCGAATTGAAGCTGCCTCGAGATATGGTTCAGGTGAAACCTTATCGTCTTACGCAACTCGTAAGATGGGTGAGAACGTTGCTTCAATTCGGTTAAGGGTCCTGGTGAAAGATCTCCCGCCCTTACTCGTACAGATTCTAAAGAACTACCATAAACTTTCATTCTTCCGGATTGTGCTGTTTGCCGAATTGAAGCGGCCTCGAAACATGGTTCACGTGAAACCTTATCGTCTTACACAACTCGTAAGATGGGTGCGGACTTTGCTTCAATTCGGTTAGGGGTCCTGGTGAAAGATCTCCCGCCCTTACGCGTACAGCTTCTAAAGAACTACCATAATCTTTCATTCTTCCGGTTTGTGCTGTTTGCCGAATTAAAGCGGCCTCGAAACATGGTTCACGTGAAACCTTATGGTCTTACGCAAATCGTAAGATAGGGGCGGATTTTGCTTCAATTCGGTCAAAGGTCCTGGTGAAAGATCTCCCGCCCTTACTCGTACAGATTCTAAAGAACTACCATAAGCTTACATTCTTCCGGTTTGTGCTGTTTGCCGAATTGAAGCGGCCTCGAGATATGGCTCACGTGAAACCTTATCGTCTTACGCAACTCGTAAGATGGGTGCGGACGTTGCTTCAATTCATGTAGGGGTCCTGGTGAAAGATCTCCCGCCCTTACCCGTACAGATTGAAAATAACTATCATAAACTTTCATTCTTCCGGTTTGTGCTGTTTGCCGAATTGAAGAGGCCTCGAGATATGGTTCACGTGAAACCTTATCGTCTTACGCAACTCGTAAGATGGGTGCGGATTTTGCTTCAATTCGGTTAAGGGTCCAGGTGAAAGATCTCCCGCCCTTACGCGTACAGCTTCTAAAGAACTACCATAAGCTTTCATACTTCCGGTTTGTGCTGTTTGCCGAATTGAAGAGGCCTCGAGATATGGTTCACGTGAAACCTTGTCGTCTTACGCAACTCCTAAGATAGATGGGTCAGAACGTTGCTTCAATTCGGTTAAGGATCCTGGTGAAAGATTTCCCGCCCTTACTCGTACAGATTCTAAAGAACTGCCATAAACTCTCATTCTTCCGGTTTGTGCTGTTTGCCGAATTGAAGCGGCCTCGAAACATGGTTCACGTGAAACCTTATCGTCTTACACAACTCGTAAGATGGGTGCGGACTTTGCTTCAATTCGGTTAGGGGTCCTGGTGAACGATCTCCCGTCCTTACTCGTACAGCTTCTAAAGAACTACCATAAGCTTTCGTTCTTCCGGTTTGTGCTGTTTGCCGAATTGAAGAGGCCTCGAGATATGGTTCACGTGAAACCTTATCGTCTTACGCAACTCGTAAGATGGGTGCGGACTTTGCTTCAATTCGGTTAGGGGTCCTGGTGAAAGATCTCCCGTCCTTACTCGTACAGCTTCTAAAGAACTACCATAAGCTTTCATTCTTCCGGTTTGTGCTGTTTGCCGAATTGAAGCTGCCTCAAGATATGGTTCACGTTGAACCTTATCGTCTTACGCAACTCGTACCATGGGTAAGAACGTTGCTTCAATTCGGTTAAGGGTCCTGGTGAAAGATCTGCCGTCCTTACTCGTACAGATTCTAAAGAACTACCATAAACTTTCATTCTTCCGGCTTGTGCTGTTCGCCGAATTGAAGCTGCCTCGAGATATGGTTCACGTGAAACCTTATCGTCTTACGCAACTCCTAAGATGGGTGAGAACGTTGCTTCAATTCGGTTAAGGGTCCTGGTGAACGATCTCCCGTCCTTACTCGTACAGATTCAAAATAACTACCATAAACTTTCATTCTTCCGGATTGTGCTGTTTGCCGAATTGAAGCGGCCTCGAGATATGGTTCACGTGAAACCTTGTCGTCTTACGCAACTCGTAAGATGGGTGCGGACGTTGCTTCAATTCAGTTAGGTGTCCTGGTGAAAGATCTTCCGCCCTTACTCGTACGGATTCAAAATAACTACCATAAACTTTCATTCTTCCGGTTTGTGCTGTTTGCCGAATTGAAGCGGCCTCGAGATATGGTTCACGTGAAACCTTGTCGTCTTACGCAACTCCTAAGATCGATGGGTCAGAACGTTGCTTCAATTCGATTAAGGATCCTGGTGAAAGATTTCCCGCCCTTACTCGTACAGATTCTAAAGAACTGCCATAAACTCTCATTCTTCCGGTTTGTGCTGTTTGCCGAATTGAAGCGGCCTCGAAACATGGTTCACGTAAAACCTTATCGTCTTACACAACTCGTAAGATGGGTGCGGACTTTGCTTCAATTCGGTTAGGGGTCCTGGTGAAAGATCTCCCGCCCTTACGCGTACAGCTTCTAAAGAACTACCATAAACTTTCATTCTTCCGGTTTGTGCTGTTTGCCGAATTGAAGCGGCCTCGAAACATGGTTCACGTGAAACCTTATGGTCTTACGCAACTCGTAAGATGGGGGCGGACTTTGCTTCAATTCGGTTAAAGGTCCTGGTAAAAGATCTCCCGCCCTTACTCGTACAGATTCAAAATAACTACCATAAACTTTCATTCTTCCGGTTTGTGCTGTTTGCCGAATTGAAGAGGCCTCGAGATATGGTTCACGTGAAACCTTATCGTCTTACGCAACTCGTAAGATGGGGGCGGACTTTGCTTCAATTCGGTTAAGGGTCCAGGTGAAAGATCTCCCGCCCTTACGCGTACAGCTTCTAAAGAACTACCATAAACTTTCATTCTTCCGGTTTGTGCTGTTTGCCGAATTGAAGCTGCCTCGGGATATAGTTCACGTGAAACCTTATGGTCTTACGCAACTCGTAAGATGGGGGCGGACTTTGCTTCAATTCGGTTAAAGGTCCTGGTGAAAGATCTCCCGCCCTTACTCGTACAGATTCAAAATAACTACCATAAACTTTCATTCTTCCGACTTGTGCTGTTCGCCGAATTGAAGCTGCCTCAAGATATGGTTCAGGTGAAACCTTATCGTCTTACGCAACTCGTAAGATGGGTGAGAACGTTGCTTCAATTCGGTTAAGGGTCCTGGTGAAAGATCTCCCGCCCGTGCTCGTACAGATTCTAAAAAACTACCATAAACTTTAATTCTTCCGGTTTGTGCTGTTTGCCGAATTGAAGAGGCCTCGAGATATGGTTCACGTGAAACCTTATCGTCTTACGCAACTCGTAAGATGGGTGCGGACGTTCCTTCAATTCATGTAGGGGTCCTGGTGAAAGATCTCCCGCCATTACCCGTACAGATTGAAAATAACTATCATAAACTTTCATTCTTCCGGTTTGTGCTGTTTGCCGAATTGAAGAGGCCTCGAGATATGGTTCACGTGAAACCTTATCGTCTTACGCAACTCGTAAGAAGGGTGCGGATTTTGCTTCAATTCGGTTAAGGGTCCAGGTGAAAGATCTCCCGCCCTTACGCGTACAGCTTCTAAAGAACTACCATAAGCTTTCATTCTTCCGGTTTGTGCTGTTTGCCGAATTGAAGAGGCCTCGAGATATGGTTCACGTGAAACCTTATCGTCTTACGCAAATCGTAAGATGGGGGCGGATTTTGCTTCAATTCGGTTAAAGGTCCTGGTGAAAGATCTCCCGCCCTTACTCGTACAGATTCAAAATAACTACCATAAACTTTCATTCTTCCGGTTTGTGCTGTTTGCCGAATTGACGCGGCCTCGAGATATTGTTCACGTGAAACCTTATCGTCTTACGCAACTCGTAGGATGGGTGCGGACTTTGCTTCAATTCGGTTAGGGGTCCTGGTGAAAGATGTCCCGTCCTTACTCGTACAGATTCAAAATAACTACCATAAACTTTCGTTCTTCCGGTTTGTGCTGTTTGCCGAATTGAAGCGGCCTCGAGATATGGTTCACGTGAAACCTTATCGTCTTACGCAACTCGTAAGATGGGTGCGGACTTTGCTTCAATTCGGTTAGGGGTCCTGGTGAAAGATCTCCCGTCCTTACTCGTACAGATTCTAAAGAACTACTATAAACTTTCATTCTTCCGGTTTGTCCTGTTTGCCGAATTGAAGAGGCCTCGAGATATGGTTCACGTGAAACCTTATCGTCTTACGCAACTCGTAAGATGGGTGCGGAATTTGCTTCAATTCGGTTAGGGGTCCTGGTGAAAGATCTCCCGCCCTTACTCGTACAGTTTCAAAATAACTACCATAAACTTTCATTCTTCGGGTTTGTGCTGTTTGCCGAATAGAAGCGGCCTTGAAACATGGTTCACGTGAAACCTTATCGTCTTACGCAACTCGTAAGATGGGGGCGGACTTTGCTTCAATTCGGTTAAGGGTCCTGGTGAAAGATCTCCCGCCCTTACTCGTACAGCTTCTAAAGAACTACCATAAGCTTTCATTCTTCCGGTTTGTGCTGTTTGCCGAATTGAAACGGCCTCGAGATATGGTTCACGTGAAACCTTGTCGTCTTACGCAACTCCTAAGATCGATGGGTCAGAACGTTGCTTCAATTCGATTAAGGATCCTGGTGAAAGATTTCCCGCCCTTACTCGTACAGATTCTAAAGAACTGCCATAAACTCTCATTCTTCCGGTTTGTGCTGTTTGCCGAATTGAAGCGGCCTCGAAACATGGTTCACGTGAAACCTTATCGTCTTACGCAACTCGTAAGATGGGTGCGGACGTTCCTTCAATTCATGTAGGGGTCCTGGTGAAAGATCTCCCGCCATTACCCGTACAGATTGAAAATAACTATCATAAACTTTCATTCTTCCGGTTTGTGCTGTTTGCCGAATTGAAGAGGCCTCGAGATATGGTTCACGTGAAACCTTATCGTCTTACGCAACTCGTAAGATGGGTGCGGATTTTGCTTCAATTCGGTTAAGGGTCCAGGTGAAAGATCTCCCGCCCTTACGCGTACAGCTTCTAAAGAACTACCATAAGCTTTCATTCTTCCGGTTTGTGCTGTTTGCCGAATTGAAGAGGCCTCGAGATATGGTTCACGTGAAACCTTATCGTCTTACGCAAATCGTAAGATGGGGGCGGATTTTGCTTCAATTCGGTTAAAGGTCCTGGTGAAAGATCTCCCGCCCTTACTCGTACAGATTCAAAATAACTACCATAAACTTTCATTCTTCCGGTTTGTGCTGTTTGCCGAATTGACGCGGCCTCGAGATATTGTTCACGTGAAACCTTATCGTCTTACGCAACTCGTAGGATGGGTGCGGACTTTGCTTCAATTCGGTTAGGGGTCCTGGTGAAAGATGTCCCGTCCTTACTCGTACAGATTCTAAAGGACTACCATAAACTTTCGTTCTTCCGGTTTGTGCTGTTTGCCGAATTGAAGCGGCCTCGAAACATGGCTCACGTGAAACCTTATCGTCTTACGCAACTCGTAAGATGGGTGCGGACGTTGCTTCAATTCATGTAGGGGTCCTGGTGAAAGATCTCCCGCCCTTACCCGTACAGATTGAAAATAACTATCATAAACTTTCATTCTTCCGGTTTGTGCTGTTTGACGAATTAAATCGGCCTCGAGATATGGTTCACGTGAAACCTTATCGTCTTACGCAACTCGTAAGATGGGTGCGGACTTTGCTTCAATTCGGTTAAGGGTCCAGGTGAAAGATCTCCGGCCCTTACTCGTACAGTTTCAAAATAACTACCATAAACTTTCATTCTTCAGGTTTGTGCTGTTTGCCGAATTGAAGAGGCCTCGAGATATGGTTCACGTGAAACCTTATCGTCTTACGGAACTCGTAAGATGGGTGCGGACTTTGCTTCAATTCGGTTAGGGGTCCTGGTGAAAGCTCTCCCGTCCTTACTCGTACAGATTCTAAAGAACTACCATAAACTTTCATTCTTCCGGTTTGTCCTGTTTGCCGAATTGAAGAGGCCTCGAGATATGGTTCACGTGAAACCTTATCGTCTTACGCAACTCGTAAGATGGGTGCGGACTTTGCTTCAATTCGGTTAGGGGTCCTGGTGAAAGATCTCCCGTCCTTACTCGTACAGCTTCTAAAGAACTACCATAAGCTTTCATTCTTCCGGTTTGTGCTGTTTGCCGAATTGAAGCTGCCTCAAGATATGGTTCACGTTAATCCTTATCGTCTTACACAACTCGTACCATGGGTAAGAACGTTGCTTCAATTCGGTTAAGGGTCCTGGTGAAAGATCTGCCGTCCTTACTCGTACAGATTCTAAAGAACTACCATAAACTTTCATTCTTCCGGTTTGTGCTGTTTGCCGAATTGAAGCTGCCTCGAGATATGGTTCACGTGAAACCTTATCGTCTTACACAACTCGTAAGATGGGGGCGGACTTTGCTTCAATTCGGTTAAGGGTCCTGGTGAAAGATCTCCCGCCCTTACTGGTACAGATTCAAAATAACTACCATAAACTTTCATTCTTCCGGTTTGTGCTGTTTGCCGAATTGAAGCGGCCTCGAGATATGGTTCACGTGAAACCTTGTCGTCTTACGCAACTCCTAAGATAGATGGGTCAGAACGTTGCTTCAATTCGGTTAAGGATCCTGGTGAAAGATTTCCCGCCCTTACTCGTACAGATTTTGAAGAACTGCCATAATCTCTCATTCTTCCGGTTTGTGCTGTTTGCCGAATTGAAGCGGCCTCGAAACATGGTTCACGTGAAACCTTATCGTCTTACGCAACTCGTAAGATGGGGGCGGACTTTGCTTCAATTCGGTTGAGGGTCCTGGTAAAAGATCTCCCGCCCTTACGCGTACAGCTTCTAAAGAACTACCATAAGCTTTCATTCTTCCGGTTTGTCCTGTTTGCCGAATTGAAGAGGCCTCGAGTTATGGTTCACGTGAAACCTTATCGTCTTACGCAACTCGTAAGATGGGGGCGGACTTTGCTTCAATTCGGTTAAGGGTCCTGGTGAAAGATCTCCCGCCCTTACGCGTACAGCTTCTAAAGAACTACCATAAACTTTCATTCTTCCGGTTTGTGCTGTTTGCCGAATTGAAGCTGCCTCGGGATATAGTTCACGTGAAACCTTATCGTCTTACGCAAATCGTAAGATGGGGGCGGATTTTGCTTCAATTCGGTTAAAGGTCCTGGTGACAGATCTCCCGCCCTTACTCGTACAGATTCTAAAGAACTACCATAAGCTTACATTCTTCCGGTTTGTGCTGTTTGCCAAATTGAAGCGGCCTCGAAACATGGTTCACGTGAAACCTTATGGTCTTACGCAACTCGTAAGATGGGGGCGGACTTTGCTTCAATTCGGTTAAAGGTCCTGGTGAAAGATCTCCCGTCCTTACTCTTACAGATTCTAAAGGACTACCATAAACTTTCATTCTTCCGGTTTGTCCTGTTTGCCGAATTGAAGAGGCCTCGAGTTATGGTTCACGTGAAACCTTATCGTCTTACGCAACTCGTAAGATGGGGGCGGACTTTGCTTCAATTCGGTTAAGGGTCCTGGTGAAAGATCTCCCGCCCTTACGCGTACAGCTTCTAAAGAACTACCATAAACTTTCATTCTTCCGGTTTGTGCTGTTTGCCGAATTGAAGCTGCCTCGGGATATAGTTCACGTGAAACCTTATCGTCTTACGCAAATCGTAAGATGGGGGCGGATTTTGCTTCAATTCGGTTAAAGGTCCTGGTGAAAGATCTCCCGCCCTTACTCGTAACAGATTCTAATGAACTACCATAAGCTTACATTCTTCCGGTTTGTGCTGTTTGCCGAATTGAAGCGGCCTCGAAACATGGTTCACGTGAAACCTTATGGTCTTACGCAACTCGTAAGATGGGGGCGGACTTTGCTTCAATTCGGTTAAAGGTCCTGGTGAAAGATCTCCCGCCCTTACTCGTACAGCTTCTAAAGAACTACCATAAGCTTTCATTCTTCCGGTTTGTGCTGTTTGCCGAATTGGAGCTGCCTCGAGATATGGTTCACGTGAAACCTTATCGTCTTACGCAACTCGTAAGATGGGTGCGGACTTTGCTTCAATTTGGTTAGGGGTCCTGGTGAAAGATCTCCCGTCCTTACTCGTACAGATTCTAAAGGACTACCATAAACTTTCATTCTTCCGGTTTGTCCTGTTTGCCAAATTGAAGCTGCCTCGAGATATGGTTCACGTGAAACCTTATCGTCTTACGCAACTCGTACCATGGGTGAGAACGTTGCTTCAATTCGGTTAAGGGTCCTGGTGAAAGATCTGCCGTCCTTACTCGTACAGATTCTAAAGAACTACCATAAACTTTCATTCTTCCGGCTTGTGCTGTTCGCCGAATTGAAGCTGCCTCGAGATATGGTTCACGTGAAACCTTATCGTCTTACGCAACTCGTAAGATGGGGGCGGACTTTGCTTCAATTCGGTTAGGGGTCCTGGTGAAAGCTCTCCCGTCCTTACTCGTACAGATTCTAAAGAACTACCATAAGCTTACATTCTTCCGGTTTGTGCTGTTTGCCGAATTGAAGCGGCCTCGAAACATGGTTCACGTGAAACCTTATGGTCTTACGCAACTCGTAAGATGGGGGCGGACTTTGCTTCAATTCGGTTAAAGGTCCTGGTGAAAGATCTCCCGCCCTTACTCGTACAGCTTCTAAAGAACTACCATAAGCTTTCATTCTTCCGGTTTGTGCTGTTTGCCGAATTGGAGCTGCCTCGAGATATGGTTCACGTGAAACCTTATCGTCTTACGCAACTCGTAAGATGGGTGCGGACTTTGCTTCAATTTGGTTAGGGGTCCTGGTGAAAGATCTCCCGTCCTTACTCGTACAGATTCTAAAGGACTACCATAAACTTTCATTCTTCCGGTTTGTCCTGTTTGCCAAATTGAAGCTGCCTCGAGATATGGTTCACGTGAAACCTTATCGTCTTACGCAACTCGTACCATGGGTGAGAACGTTGCTTCAATTCGGTTAAGGGTCCTGGTGAAAGATCTCCCGCCCTTACTGGTACAGATTCAAAATAACTACCATAAACTTTCATTCTTCCAGTTTGTGCTGTTTGCCGAATTGAAGCGGCCTCGAGATATGGTTCACGTGAAACCTTGTCGTCTTACGCAACTCCTAAGATAGATGGGTGAGAACGTTGCTTCAATCCGGTTAAGGATCCTGGTGAAAGATTTCCGGCCCTTACTCGTACAGATTCTAAAGAACTGCCATAAACTCTCATTCTTCCGGTTTGTGCTGTTTGCCGAATTGAAGCGGCCTCGAAACATGGTTCACGTGAAACCTTATGGTCTTACGCAACTCGTAAGATGGGGGCGGACTTTGCTTCAATTCGGTTAAAGGTCCTGGTGAAAGATCTCCCGCCCTTACGCGTACAGCTTCTAAAGAACTACCATAAGCTTTTATTCTTCCGGTTTGTGCTGTATGCCGAATTGAAGCTACCTCGAGATATGTTTCACGTGAAACCTTATCGTCTTACACAACTCGTAAGATGGGTGCGGACTTTGCTTCAATTTGTTTAAGGGTCCTGGTGAAAGATCCCCGCCCTTACTCGTACAGATTCAAAATAACTACCATAAACTTTCATTCTTCCGACATGTGCTGTTCGCCGAATTGAAGCTGCCTCGAGACATGGTTCACGTGAAACCTTATCGTCTTACGCAACTCGTAAGATGGGTGCGGACTTTGCTTCAATTTGGTTGGGGTCCTGGTGAAAGATCTCCCGTCCTTACTCGTACAGATTCTAAAGAACTACCATAAACTTTCATTTTTCCGGTTTGTGCTGTTTGCCAAATCGAAGCGGCCTCGAGATATGGTTTACGTGAAACCTTATCGTTTCACGCAACTCGTAAGATGGGTGCGGACTTTGCATCAATTCGGTTAATGGTCCTGGTGAACGATCTCCCGTCCTTACTCGTACAGATTCTAAAGGACTACCATAAACTTTCATTCTTCCGGTTTGTCCTGTTTGCCGTATTGAAGAGGCCTCGAGTTATGGTTCACGTGAAACCTTATCGTCTTACGCAACTCGTAAGATGGGTGCGGACTTTGCATCAATTCGGTTAATGGTCCTGGTGAACGATCTCCCGTCCTTACTCGTACAGATTCTAAAGGACTACCATAAACTTTCATTCTTCCGGTTTGTCCTGTTTGCCGTATTGAAGAGGCCTCGAGTTATGGTTCACGTGAAACCTTATCGTCTTACGCAACTCGTAAGATGGGGGCGGACTTTGCTTCAATTCGGTTAAGGGTCCTGGTGAAAGATCTCCCGCCCTTACGCGTACAGATTCTAAAGAACTACCATAAACTTTTATTCTTCCGGTTTGTGCTGTTTGCCGAATTGAAGCGGCCTCGAGATATGGTTCACGTGAAACCTTGTCGTCTTACGCAACTCGTAAGATGGGTGCGGACGTTGCTTCAATTCAGTTAGGTGTCCTGGTGAAAGATCTTCCGCCCTTACTCGTACAGATTCAAAATAACTACCATAAACTTTCATTCTTCCGGTTTGTGCTGTTTGCCGAATTGAAGCGGCCTCGAGATATGGTTCACGTGAAACCTTATCGTCTTACGCAAATCGTAAGATGGGGGCGGATTTTGCTTCAATTCGGTTAAAGGTCCTGGTGAAAGATCTCCCGCCCTTACTCGTACAGATTCTAAAGAACTACCATAAGCTTACATTCTTCCGGTTTGTGCTGTTTGCCGAATTGAAGCGGCCTCGAAACATGGTTCACGTGAAACCTTATGGTCTTACGCAACTCGTAAGATGGGGGCGGACTTTGCTTCAATTCGGTTAAAGGTCCTGGTGAAAGATCTCCCGCCCTTACTCGTACAGATTCAAAATAACTACCATAAACTTTCATTCTTCCGACTTGTGCTGTTCGCCGAATTGAAGCTGCCTCGAGATATGGTTCAGGTGAAACCTTATCGTCTTACGCAACTCGTAAGATGGGTGAGAACGTTGCTTCAATTCGGTTAAGGGTCCTGGTGAAAGATCTCCCGCCCGTGCTCGTATAGATTCTAAAAAACTACTATAAACTTTAATTCTCCCGGTTTGTGCTGTTTGCCGAATTGAAGCGGCCTCGAGATATGGCTCACGTGAAACCTTATCGTCTTACGCAACTCGTAAGATGGGTGCGGACGTTGCTTCAATTCATGTAGGGGTCCTGGTGAAAGATCTCCCGCCCTTACCCGTACAGATTGAAAATAACTATCATAAACTTTCATTCTTCCGGTTTGTGCTGTTTGACGAATTGAAGCGGCCTCGAGATATGGTTCACGTGAAACCTTATCGTCTTACGCAACTCGTAAGATGGGTGCGGACTTTGCTTCAATTCGGTTAAGGGTCCAGGTGAAAGATCTCCGGTCCTTACTCGTACAGTTTCAAAATAACTACCGTAAACTTTCATTCTTCGGGTTTGTGCTGTTTGCCGAATAGAAGCAGCCTTGAAACATGGTTTACGTGAAACCTTATCGTCTTACGCAACTCGTAAGATGGGGGCGGATTTTGCTTCAATTCGGTTAAGGGTCCTGGTGAAAGATCTCCCGCCCTTACTCGTACAGCTTCTAAAGAACTACCATAAGCTTTCATTCTTCCGGTTTGTGCTGTTTGCCGAATTGAAGAGGCCTCGAGATATGGTTCACGTGAAACCTTATCGTCTTACGCAACTCGTAAGATGGGTGCGGACTTTGCTTCAATTCGGTTAGGGGTCCTGGTGAAAGATCTCCCGCCCTTACTCGTACAGCTTCTAAAGAACTACCATAAACTTTCATTCTTCCGGTTTGTGCTGTTTGCCGAATTGAAGCTGCCTCGGGATATAGTTCACGTGAAACCTTATCGTCTTACGCAAATCGTAAGATGGGGGCGGATTTTGCTTCAATTCGGTTAAAGGTCCTGGTGAAAGATCTCCCGCCCTTACTCGTACAGATTCTAAAGAACTACCATAAGCTTACATTCTTCCGGTTTGTGCTGTTTGCCGAATTGAAGCGGCCTCGAAACATGGTTCACGTGAAACCTTATGGTCTTACGCAACTCGTAAGATGGGGGCGGACTTTGTTTCAATTCGGTTAAAGGTCCTGGTGAAAGATCTCCCGCCCTTACTCGTACAGATTCAAAATAACTACCATAAACTTTCATTCTTCCGACTTGTGCTGTTCGCCGAATTGAAGCTGCCTCGAGATATGGTTCAGGTGAAACCTTATCGTCTTACGCAACTCGTAAGATGGGTGAGAACGTTGCTTCAATTCGGTTAAGGGTCCTGGTGAAAGATCTCCCGCCCTTACTCGTACAGATTCTAAAGAACTACCATAAACTTTCATTCTTCCGGATTGTGCTGTTTGCCGAATTGAAGCGGCCTCGAAACATGGTTCACGTGAAACCTTATCGTCTTACACAACTCGTAAGATGGGTGCGGACTTTGCTTCAATTCGGTTAGGGGTCCTGGTGAAAGATCTCCCGCCCTTACGCGTACAGCTTCTAAAGAACTACCATAATCTTTCATTCTTCCGGTTTGTGCTGTTTGCCGAATTAAAGCGGCCTCGAAACATGGTTCACGTGAAACCTTATGGTCTTACGCAAATCGTAAGATAGGGGCGGATTTTGCTTCAATTCGGTCAAAGGTCCTGGTGAAAGATCTCCCGCCCTTACTCGTACAGATTCTAAAGAACTACCATAAGCTTACATTCTTCCGGTTTGTGCTGTTTGCCGAATTGAAGCGGCCTCGAGATATGGCTCACGTGAAACCTTATCGTCTTACGCAACTCGTAAGATGGGTGCGGACGTTGCTTCAATTCATGTAGGGGTCCTGGTGAAAGATCTCCCGCCCTTACCCGTACAGATTGAAAATAACTATCATAAACTTTCATTCTTCCGGTTTGTGCTGTTTGCCGAATTGAAGAGGCCTCGAGATATGGTTCACGTGAAACCTTATCGTCTTACGCAACTCGTAAGATGGGTGCGGATTTTGCTTCAATTCGGTTAAGGGTCCAGGTGAAAGATCTCCCGCCCTTACGCGTACAGCTTCTAAAGAACTACCATAAGCTTTCATACTTCCGGTTTGTGCTGTTTGCCGAATTGAAGAGGCCTCGAGATATGGTTCACGTGAAACCTTGTCGTCTTACGCAACTCCTAAGATAGATGGGTCAGAACGTTGCTTCAATTCGGTTAAGGATCCTGGTGAAAGATTTCCCGCCCTTACTCGTACAGATTCTAAAGAACTGCCATAAACTCTCATTCTTCCGGTTTGTGCTGTTTGCCGAATTGAAGCGGCCTCGAAACATGGTTCACGTGAAACCTTATCGTCTTACACAACTCGTAAGATGGGTGCGGACTTTGCTTCAATTCGGTTAGGGGTCCTGGTGAACGATCTCCCGTCCTTACTCGTACAGCTTCTAAAGAACTACCATAAGCTTTCGTTCTTCCGGTTTGTGCTGTTTGCCGAATTGAAGAGGCCTCGAGATATGGTTCACGTGAAACCTTATCGTCTTACGCAACTCGTAAGATGGGTGCGGACTTTGCTTCAATTCGGTTAGGGGTCCTGGTGAAAGATCTCCCGTCCTTACTCGTACAGCTTCTAAAGAACTACCATAAGCTTTCATTCTTCCGGTTTGTGCTGTTTGCCGAATTGAAGCTGCCTCAAGATATGGTTCACGTTGAACCTTATCGTCTTACGCAACTCGTACCATGGGTAAGAACGTTGCTTCAATTCGGTTAAGGGTCCTGGTGAAAGATCTGCCGTCCTTACTCGTACAGATTCTAAAGAACTTCCATAAACTTTCATTCTTCCGGCTTGTGCTGTTCGCCGAATTGAAGCTGCCTCGAGATATGGTTCACGTGAAACCTTATCGTCTTACGCAACTCCTAAGATGGGTGAGAACGTTGCTTCAATTCGGTTAAGGGTCCTGGTGAACGATCTCCCGTCCTTACTCGTACAGATTCTAAAGGACTACCATAAACTTTTATTCTTCCGGTTTGTCCTGTTTGCCGAATTGAAGAGGCCTCGAGTTATGGTTCACGTGAAACCTTATCGTCTTACGCAACTCGTAAGATGGGGGCGGACTTTGCTTCAATTCGGTTAAGGGTCCTGGTGAAAGATCTCCCGCCCTTACGCGTACAGCTTCTAAAGAACTACTATAAGCTTTCATTCTTCCGGTTTGTGCTGTTTGCCGAATTGAAGCTGCCTCGAGATATGGGTCACGTGAAACCTTATCGTCTTACGCAACTCGTACCATGGGTGAGAACGTTGCTTCAATTCGGTTAAGGGTCCTGGTGAAAGATCTCCCGCCCTTACTGGTACAGATTCAAAATAACTACCATAAACTTTCATTCTTCCGGATTGTGCTGTTTGCCGAATTGAAGCGGCCTCGAGATATGGTTCACGTGAAACCTTGTCGTCTTACGCAACTCGTAAGATGGGTGCGGACGTTGCTTCAATTCAGTTAGGTGTCCTGGTGAAAGATCTTCCGCCCTTACTCGTACGGATTCAAAATAACTACCATAAACTTTCATTCTTCCGGTTTGTGCTGTTTGCCGAATTGAAGCGGCCTCGAGATATGGTTCACGTGAAACCTTGTCGTCTTACGCAACTCCTAAGATCGATGGGTCAGAACGTTGCTTCAATTCGATTAAGGATCCTGGTGAAAGATTTCCCGCCCTTACTCGTACAGATTCTAAAGAACTGCCATAAACTCTCATTCTTCCGGTTTGTGCTGTTTGCCGAATTGAAGCGGCCTCGAAACATGGTTCACGTAAAACCTTATCGTCTTACACAACTCGTAAGATGGGTGCGGACTTTGCTTCAATTCGGTTAGGGGTCCTGGTGAAAGATCTCCCGCCCTTACGCGTACAGCTTCTAAAGAAATACCATAAACTTTCATTCTTCCGGTTTGTGCTGTTTGCCGAATTGAAGCTGCCTCGGGATATAGTTCACGTGAAACCTTATCGTCTTACGCAAATCGTAAGATGGGGGCGGATTTTGCTTCAATTCGGTTAAAGGCCCTGGTGAAAGATTTCCCGCCCTTACTCGTACAGATTCTAAAGAACTTCCATAAGCTTACATTCTTCCGGTTTGTGCTGTTTGCCGAATTGAAGCGGCCTCGAAACATGGTTCACGTGAAACCTTATGGTCTTACGCAACTCGTAAGATGGGGGCGGACTTTGCTTCAATTCGGTTAAAGGTCCTGGTGAAAGATCTCCCGCCCTTACTCGTACAGATTCAAAATAACTACCATAAACTTTCATTCTTCCGACTTGTGCTGTTCGCCGAATTGAAGCTGCCTCGAGATATGGTTCAGGTGAAACCTTATCGTCTTACGCAACTCGTAAGATGGGTGAGAACGTTGCTTCAATTCGGTTAAGGGTCCTGGTGAAAGATCTCCCGCCCTTACTCGTACAGATTCTAATGAACTACCATAAGCTTACATTCTTCCGGTTTGTGCTGTTTGCCGAATTGAAGCGGCCTCGAAACATGGTTCACGTGAAACCTTATGGTCTTACGCAACTCGTAAGATGGGGGCGGACTTTGCTTCAATTCGGTTAAAGGTCCTGGTAAAAGATCTCCCGCCCTTACTCGTACAGATTCAAAATAACTACCATAAACTTTCATTCTTCCGGTTTGTGCTGTTTGCCGAATTGAAGAGGCCTCGAGATATGGTTCACGTGAAACCTTATCGTCTTACGCAACTCGTAAGATGGGGGCGGACTTTGCTTCAATTCGGTTAAGGGTCCAGGTGAAAGATCTCCCGCCCTTACGCGTACAGATTCAAAATAACTACCATAAACTTTCATTCTTCCGACTTGTGCTGTTCGCCGAATTGAAGCTGCCTCAAGATATGGTTCAGGTGAAACCTTATCGTCTTACGCAACTCGTAAGATGGGTGAGAACGTTGCTTCAATTCGGTTAAGGGTCCTGGTGAAAGATCTCCCGCCCGTGCTCGTACAGATTCTAAAAAACTACCATAAACTTTAATTCTTCCGGTTTGTGCTGTTTGCCGAATTGAAGAGGCCTCGAGATATGGTTCACGTGAAACCTTATCGTCTTACGCAACTCGTAAGATGGGTGCGGACGTTCCTTCAATTCATGTAGGGGTCCTGGTGAAAGATCTCCCGCCATTACCCGTACAGATTGAAAATAACTATCATAAACTTTCATTCTTCCGGTTTGTGCTGTTTGCCGAATTGAAGAGGCCTCGAGATATGGTTCACGTGAAACCTTATCGTCTTACGCAACTCGTAAGATGGGTGCGGATTTTGCTTCAATTCGGTTAAGGGTCCAGGTGAAAGATCTCCCGCCCTTACGCGTACAGCTTCTAAAGAACTACCATAAGCTTTCATTCTTCCGGTTTGTGCTGTTTGCCGAATTGAAGAGGCCTCGAGATATGGTTCACGTGAAACCTTATCGTCTTACGCAAATCGTAAGATGGGGGCGGATTTTGCTTCAATTCGGTTAAAGGTCCTGGTGAAAGATCTCCCGCCCTTACTCGTACAGATTCAAAATAACTACCATAAACTTTCATTCTTCCGGTTTGTGCTGTTTGCCGAATTGACGCGGCCTCGAGATATTGTTCACGTGAAACCTTATCGTCTTACGCAACTCGTAGGATGGGTGCGGACTTTGCTTCAATTCGGTTAGGGGTCCTGGTGAAAGATGTCCCGTCCTTACTCGTACAGATTCAAAATAACTACCATAAACTTTCGTTCTTCCGGTTTGTGCTGTTTGCCGAATTGAAGCGGCCTCGAGATATGGTTCACGTGAAACCTTATCGTCTTACGCAACTCGTAAGATGGGTGCGGACTTTGCTTCAATTCGGTTAGGGGTCCTGGTGAAAGATCTCCCGTCCTTACTCGTACAGATTCTAAAGAACTACTATAAACTTTCATTCTTCCGGTTTGTCCTGTTTGCCGAATTGAAGAGGCCTCGAGATATGGTTCACGTGAAACCTTATCGTCTTACGCAACTCGTAAGATGGGTGCGGAATTTGCTTCAATTCGGTTAGGGGTCCTGGTGAAAGATCTCCCGCCCTTACTCGTACAGTTTCAAAATAACTACCATAAACTTTCATTCTTCGGGTTTGTGCTGTTTGCCGAATAGAAGCGGCCTTGAAACATGGTTCACGTGAAACCTTATCGTCTTACGCAACTCGTAAGATGGGGGCGGACTTTGCTTCAATTCGGTTAAGGGTCCTGGTGAAAGATCTCCCGCCCTTACTCGTACAGCTTCTAAAGAACTACCATAAGCTTTCATTCTTCCGGTTTGTGCTGTTTGCCGAATTGAAGCGGCCTCGAGATATGGTTCACGTGAAACCTTGTCGTCTTACGCAACTCCTAAGATCGATGGGTCAGAACGTTGCTTCAATTCGATTAAGGATCCTGGTGAAAGATTTCCCGCCCTTACTCGTACAGATTCTAAAGAACTGCCATAAACTCTCATTCTTCCGGTTTGTGCTGTTTGCCGAATTGAAGCGGCCTCGAAACATGGTTCACGTGAAACCTTATCGTCTTACGCAACTCGTAAGATGGGTGCGGACGTTCCTTCAATTCATGTAGGGGTCCTGGTGAAAGATCTCCCGCCATTACCCGTACAGATTGAAAATAACTATCATAAACTTTCATTCTTCCGGTTTGTGCTGTTTGCCGAATTGAAGAGGCCTCGAGATATGGTTCACGTGAAACCTTATCGTCTTACGCAACTCGTAAGATGGGTGCGGATTTTGCTTCAATTCGGTTAAGGGTCCAGGTGAAAGATCTCCCGCCCTTACGCGTACAGCTTCTAAAGAACTACCATAAGCTTTCATTCTTCCGGTTTGTGCTGTTTGCCGAATTGAAGAGGCCTCGAGATATGGTTCACGTGAAACCTTATCGTCTTACGCAAATCGTAAGATGGGGGCGGATTTTGCTTCAATTCGGTTAAAGGTCCTGGTGAAAGATCTCCCGCCCTTACTCGTACAGATTCAAAATAACTACCATAAACTTTCATTCTTCCGGTTTGTGCTGTTTGCCGAATTGACGCGGCCTCGAGATATTGTTCACGTGAAACCTTATCGTCTTACGCAACTCGTAGGATGGGTGCGGACTTTGCTTCAATTCGGTTAGGGGTCCTGGTGAAAGATGTCCCGTCCTTACTCGTACAGATTCAAAATAACTACCATAAACTTTCGTTCTTCCGGTTTGTGCTGTTTGCCGAATTGAAGCGGCCTCGAGATATGGTTCACGTGAAACCTTATCGTCTTACGCAACTCGTAAGATGGGTGCGGACTTTGCTTCAATTCGGTTAGGGGTCCTGGTGAAAGATCTCCCGTCCTTACTCGTACAGATTCTAAAGAACTACTATAAACTTTCATTCTTCCGGTTTGTCCTGTTTGCCGAATTGAAGAGGCCTCGAGATATGGTTCACGTGAAACCTTATCGTCTTACGCAACTCGTAAGATGGGTGCGGACTTTGCTTCAATTCGGTTAAGGGTCCAGGTGAAAGATCTCCGGCCCTTACTCGTACAGTTTCAAAATAACTACCATAAACTTTCATTCTTCAGGTTTGTGCTGTTTGCCGAATTGAAGAGGCCTCGAGATATGGTTCACGTGAAACCTTATCGTCTTACGGAACTCGTAAGATGGGTGCGGACTTTGCTTCAATTCGGTTAGGGGTCCTGGTGAAAGCTCTCCCGTCCTTACTCGTACAGATTCTAAAGAACTACCATAAACTTTCATTCTTCCGGTTTGTCCTGTTTGCCGAATTGAAGAGGCCTCGAGATATGGTTCACGTGAAACCTTATCGTCTTACGCAACTCGTAAGATGGGTGCGGACTTTGCTTCAATTCGGTTAGGGGTCCTGGTGAAAGATCTCCCGTCCTTACTCGTACAGCTTCTAAAGAACTACCATAAGCTTTCATTCTTCCGGTTTGTGCTGTTTGCCGAATTGAAGCTGCCTCAAGATATGGTTCACGTTAATCCTTATCGTCTTACACAACTCGTACCATGGGTAAGAACGTTGCTTCAATTCGGTTAAGGGTCCTGGTGAAAGATCTGCCGTCCTTACTCGTACAGATTCTAAAGAACTACCATAAACTTTCATTCTTCCGGTTTGTGCTGTTTGCCGAATTGAAGCTGCCTCGAGATATGGTTCACGTGAAACCTTATCGTCTTACACAACTCGTAAGATGGGGGCGGACTTTGCTTCAATTCGGTTAAGGGTCCTGGTGAAAGATCTCCCGCCCTTACTGGTACAGATTCAAAATAACTACCATAAACTTTCATTCTTCCGGTTTGTGCTGTTTGCCGAATTGAAGCGGCCTCGAGATATGGTTCACGTGAAACCTTGTCGTCTTACGCAACTCCTAAGATAGATGGGTCAGAACGTTGCTTCAATTCGGTTAAGGATCCTGGTGAAAGATTTCCCGCCCTTACTCGTACAGATTTTGAAGAACTGCCATAATCTCTCATTCTTCCGGTTTGTGCTGTTTGCCGAATTGAAGCGGCCTCGAAACATGGTTCACGTGAAACCTTATCGTCTTACGCAACTCGTAAGATGGGGGCGGACTTTGCTTCAATTCGGTTGAGGGTCCTGGTAAAAGATCTCCCGCCCTTACGCGTACAGCTTCTAAAGAACTACCATAAGCTTTCATTCTTCCGGTTTGTCCTGTTTGCCGAATTGAAGGGGCCTCGAGTTATGGTTCACGTGAAACCTTATCGTCTTACGCAACTCGTAAGATGGGGGCGGACTTTGCTTCAATTCGGTTAAGGGTCCTGGTGAAAGATCTCCCGCCCTTACGCGTACAGCTTCTAAAGAACTACCATAAACTTTCATTCTTCCGGTTTGTGCTGTTTGCCGAATTGAAGCTGCCTCGGGATATAGTTCACGTGAAACCTTATCGTCTTACGCAAATCGTAAGATGGGGGCGGATTTTGCTTCAATTCGGTTAAAGGTCCTGGTGACAGATCTCCCGCCCTTACTCGTACAGATTCTAAAGAACTACCATAAGCTTACATTCTTCCGGTTTGTGCTGTTTGCCAAATTGAAGCGGCCTCGAAACATGGTTCACGTGAAACCTTATGGTCTTACGCAACTCGTAAGATGGGGGCGGACTTTGCTTCAATTCGGTTAAAGGTCCTGGTGAAAGATCTCCCGTCCTTACTCTTACAGATTCTAAAGGACTACCATAAACTTTCATTCTTCCGGTTTGTCCTGTTTGCCGAATTGAAGAGGCCTCGAGTTATGGTTCACGTGAAACCTTATCGTCTTACGCAACTCGTAAGATGGGGGCGGACTTTGCTTCAATTCGGTTAAGGGTCCTGGTGAAAGATCTCCCGCCCTTACGCGTACAGCTTCTAAAGAACTACCATAAACTTTCATTCTTCCGGTTTGTGCTGTTTGCCGAATTGAAGCTGCCTCGGGATATAGTTCACGTGAAACCTTATCGTCTTACGCAAATCGTAAGATGGGGGCGGATTTTGCTTCAATTCGGTTAAAGGTCCTGGTGAAAGATCTCCCGCCCTTACTCGTAACAGATTCTAATGAACTACCATAAGCTTACATTCTTCCGGTTTGTGCTGTTTGCCGAATTGAAGCGGCCTCGAAACATGGTTCACGTGAAACCTTATGGTCTTACGCAACTCGTAAGATGGGGGCGGACTTTGCTTCAATTCGGTTAAAGGTCCTGGTGAAAGATCTCCCGCCCTTACTCGTACAGCTTCTAAAGAACTACCATAAGCTTTCATTCTTCCGGTTTGTGCTGTTTGCCGAATTGGAGCTGCCTCGAGATATGGTTCACGTGAAACCTTATCGTCTTACGCAACTCGTAAGATGGGTGCGGACTTTGCTTCAATTTGGTTAGGGGTCCTGGTGAAAGATCTCCCGTCCTTACTCGTACAGATTCTAAAGGACTACCATAAACTTTCATTCTTCCGGTTTGTCCTGTTTGCCAAATTGAAGCTGCCTCGAGATATGGTTCACGTGAAACCTTATCGTCTTACGCAACTCGTACCATGGGTGAGAACGTTGCTTCAATTCGGTTAAGGGTCCTGGTGAAAGATCTGCCGTCCTTACTCGTACAGATTCTAAAGAACTACCATAAACTTTCATTCTTCCGGCTTGTGCTGTTCGCCGAATTGAAGCTGCCTCGAGATATGGTTCACGTGAAACCTTATCGTCTTACGCAACTCGTAAGATGGGGGCGGACTTTGCTTCAATTCGGTTAAGGGTCCTGGTGAAAGATCTCCCGCCCTTACGCGTACAGCTTCTAAAGAACTACCATAAACTTTCATTCTTCCGGTTTGTGCTGTTTGCCGAATTGAAGCTGCCTCGGGATATAGTTCACGTGAAACCTTATCGTCTTACGCAAATCGTAAGATGGGGGCGGATTTTGCTTCAATTCGGTTAAAGGTCCTGGTGACAGATCTCCCGCCCTTACTCGTACAGATTCTAAAGAACTACCATAAGCTTACATTCTTCCGGTTTGTGCTGTTTGCCAAATTGAAGCGGCCTCGAAACATGGCTCACGTGAAACCTTATCGTCTTACGCAACTCGTAAGATGGGTGCGGACGTTGCTTCAATTCATGTAGGGGTCCTGGTGAAAGATCTCCCGCCCTTACCCGTACAGATTGAAAATAACTATCATAAACTTTCATTCTTCCGGTTTGTGCTGTTTGACGAATTAAATCGGCCTCGAGATATGGTTCACGTGAAACCTTATCGTCTTACGCAACTCGTAAGATGGGTGCGGACTTTGCTTCAATTCGGTTAAGGGTCCAGGTGAAAGATCTCCGGCCCTTACTCGTACAGTTTCAAAATAACTACCATAAACTTTCATTCTTCAGGTTTGTGCTGTTTGCCGAATAGAAGCGGCCTTGAAACATGGTTTACGTGAAACCTTATCGTCTTACGCAACTCGTAAGATGGGGGCGGACTTTGCTTCAATTCGGTTAAGGGTCCTGGTGAAAGATCTCCCGCCCTTACTCGTACAGCTTCTAAAGAACTACCATAAGCTTTCATTCTTCCGGTTTGTGCTGTTTGCCGAATTGAAGAGGCCTCGAGATATGGTTCACGTGAAACCTTATCGTCTTACGCAACTCGTAAGATGGGTGCGGATTTTGCTTCAATTCGGTTAAGGGTCCAGGTGAAAGATCTCCCGCCCTTACGCGTACAGCTTCTAAAGAACTACCATAAGCTTTCATACTTCCGGTTTGTCCTGTTTGCCGAATTGAAGAGGCCTCGAGATATGGTTCACGGGAAACCTTAACGTCTTACGCAATTCGTAAGATGGGTGCGGACTTTGCTTCAATTCGGTTAGGGGTCCTGGTGAAAGATCTCCCGTCCTTACTCGTACAGCTTTTAAAGAACTACCATAAGCTTTCATTCTTCCGGTTTGTGCTGTTTGCCGAATTGAAGAGGCCTCGAGATATGGTTCACGTGAAACCTTATCGTCTTACGCAACTCGTAAGATGGGTGCGGACTTTGCTTCAATTCGGTTAGGGGTCCTGGTGAAAGCTCTCCCGTCCTTACTCGTACAGATTCTAAAGAACTACCATAAGCTTACATTCTTCCGGTTTGTGCTGTTTGCCGAATTGAAGCGGCCTCGAAACATGGTTCACGTGAAACCTTATGGTCTTACGCAACTCGTAAGATGGGGGCGGACTTTGCTTCAATTCGGTTAAAGGTCCTGGTGAAAGATCTCCCGCCCTTACTCGTACAGCTTCTAAAGAACTACCATAAGCTTTCATTCTTCCGGTTTGTGCTGTTTGCCGAATTGGAGCTGCCTCGAGATATGGTTCACGTGAAACCTTATCGTCTTACGCAACTCGTAAGATGGGTGCGGACTTTGCTTCAATTTGGTTAGGGGTCCTGGTGAAAGATCTCCCGTCCTTACTCGTACAGATTCTAAAGGACTACCATAAACTTTCATTCTTCCGGTTTGTCCTGTTTGCCAAATTGAAGCTGCCTCGAGATATGGTTCACGTGAAACCTTATCGTCTTACGCAACTCGTACCATGGGTGAGAACGTTGCTTCAATTCGGTTAAGGGTCCTGGTGAAAGATCTCCCGCCCTTACTGGTACAGATTCAAAATAACTACCATAAACTTTCATTCTTCCAGTTTGTGCTGTTTGCCGAATTGAAGCGGCCTCGAGATATGGTTCACGTGAAACCTTGTCGTCTTACGCAACTCCTAAGATAGATGGGTGAGAACGTTGCTTCAATCCGGTTAAGGATCCTGGTGAAAGATTTCCGGCCCTTACTCGTACAGATTCTAAAGAACTGCCATAAACTCTCATTCTTCCGGTTTGTGCTGTTTGCCGAATTGAAGCGGCCTCGAAACATGGTTCACGTGAAACCTTATGGTCTTACGCAACTCGTAAGATGGGGGCGGACTTTGCTTCAATTCGGTTAAAGGTCCTGGTGAAAGATCTCCCGCCCTTACGCGTACAGCTTCTAAAGAACTACCATAAGCTTTTATTCTTCCGGTTTGTGCTGTATGCCGAATTGAAGCTACCTCGAGATATGTTTCACGTGAAACCTTATCGTCTTACACAACTCGTAAGATGGGTGCGGACTTTGCTTCAATTTGTTTAAGGGTCCTGGTGAAAGATCCCCGCCCTTACTCGTACATATTCAAAATAACTACCATAAACTTTCATTCTTCCGACATGTGCTGTTCGCCGAATTGAAGCTGCCTCGAGACATGGTTCACGTGAAACCTTATCGTCTTACGCAACTCGTAAGATGGGTGCGGACTTTGCTTCAATTTGGTTGGGGTCCTGGTGAAAGATCTCCCGTCCTTACTCGTACAGATTCTAAAGAACTACCATAAACTTTCATTTTTCCGGTTTGTGCTGTTTGCCAAATCGAAGCGGCCTCGAGATATGGTTTACGTGAAACCTTATCGTTTCACGCAACTCGTAAGATGGGTGCGGACTTTGCATCAATTCGGTTAATGGTCCTGGTGAACGATCTCCCGTCCTTACTCGTACAGATTCTAAAGGACTACCATAAACTTTCATTCTTCCGGTTTGTCCTGTTTGCCGTATTGAAGAGGCCTCGAGTTATGGTTCACGTGAAACCTTATCGTCTTACGCAACTCGTAAGATGGGTGCGGACTTTGCATCAATTCGGTTAATGGTCCTGGTGAACGATCTCCCGTCCTTACTCGTACAGATTCTAAAGGACTACCATAAACTTTCATTCTTCCGGTTTGTCCTGTTTGCCGTATTGAAGAGGCCTCGAGTTATGGTTCACGTGAAACCTTATCGTCTTACGCAACTCGTAAGATGGGGCGGACTTTGCTTCAATTCGGTTAAGGGTCCTGGTGAAAGATCTCCCGCCCTTACGCGTACAGATTCTAAAGAACTACCATAAACTTTTATTCTTCCGGTTTGTGCTGTTTGCCGAATTGAAGCGGCCTCGAGATATGGTTCACGTGAAACCTTGTCGTCTTACGCAACTCGTAAGATGGGTGCGGACGTTGCTTCAATTCAGTTAGGTGTCCTGGTGAAAGATCTTCCGCCCTTACTCGTACAGATTCAAAATAACTACCATAAACTTTCATTCTTCCGGTTTGTGCTGTTTGCCGAATTGAAGCGGCCTCGAGATATGGTTCACGTGAAACCTTATCGTCTTACGCAAATCGTAAGATGGGGGCGGATTTTGCTTCAATTCGGTTAAAGGTCCTGGTGAAAGATCTCCCGCCCTTACTCGTACAGATTCTAAAGAACTACCATAAGCTTACATTCTTCCGGTTTGTGCTGTTTGCCGAATTGAAGCGGCCTCGAAACATGGTTCACGTGAAACCTTATGGTCTTACGCAACTCGTAAGATGGGGGCGGACTTTGCTTCAATTCGGTTAAAGGTCCTGGTGAAAGATCTCCCGCCCTTACTCGTACAGATTCAAAATAACTACCATAAACTTTCATTCTTCCGACTTGTGCTGTTCGCCGAATTGAAGCTGCCTCGAGATATGGTTCAGGTGAAACCTTATCGTCTTACGCAACTCGTAAGATGGGTGAGAACGTTGCTTCAATTCGGTTAAGGGTCCTGGTGAAAGATCTCCCGCCCGTGCTCGTATAGATTCTAAAAAACTACTATAAACTTTAATTCTCCCGGTTTGTGCTGTTTGCCGAATTGAAGCGGCCTCGAGATATGGCTCACGTGAAACCTTATCGTCTTACGCAACTCGTAAGATGGGTGCGGACGTTGCTTCAATTCATGTAGGGGTCCTGGTGAAAGATCTCCCGCCCTTACCCGTACAGATTGAAAATAACTATCATAAACTTTCATTCTTCCGGTTTGTGCTGTTTGACGAATTGAAGCGGCCTCGAGATATGGTTCACGTGAAACCTTATCGTCTTACGCAACTCGTAAGATGGGTGCGGACTTTGCTTCAATTCGGTTAAGGGTCCAGGTGAAAGATCTCCGGTCCTTACTCGTACAGTTTCAAAATAACTACCGTAAACTTTCATTCTTCGGGTTTGTGCTGTTTGCCGAATAGAAGCAGCCTTGAAACATGGTTTACGTGAAACCTTATCGTCTTACGCAACTCGTAAGATGGGGGCGGATTTTGCTTCAATTCGGTTAAGGGTCCTGGTGAAAGATCTCCCGCCCTTACTCGTACAGCTTCTAAAGAACTACCATAAGCTTTCATTCTTCCGGTTTGTGCTGTTTGCCGAATTGAAGAGGCCTCGAGATATGGTTCACGTGAAACCTTATCGTCTTACGCAACTCGTAAGATGGGTGCGGACTTTGCTTCAATTCGGTTAGGGGTCCTGGTGAAAGATCTCCCGCCCTTACGCGTACAGCTTCTAAAGAACTACCATAATCTTTCATTCTTCCGGTTTGTGCTGTTTGCCGAATTAAAGCGGCCTCGAAACATGGTTCACGTGAAACCTTATGGTCTTACGCAAATCGTAAGATAGGGGCGGATTTTGCTTCAATTCGGTCAAAGGTCCTGGTGAAAGATCTCCCGCCCTTACTCGTACAGATTCTAAAGAACTACCATAAGCTTACATTCTTCCGGTTTGTGCTGTTTGCCGAATTGAAGCGGCCTCGAGATATGGCTCACGTGAAACCTTATCGTCTTACGCAACTCGTAAGATGGGTGCGGACGTTGCTTCAATTCATGTAGGGGTCCTGGTGAAAGATCTCCCGCCCTTACCCGTACAGATTGAAAATAACTATCATAAACTTTCATTCTTCCGGTTTGTGCTGTTTGCCGAATTGAAGAGGCCTCGAGATATGGTTCACGTGAAACCTTATCGTCTTACGCAACTCGTAAGATGGGTGCGGATTTTGCTTCAATTCGGTTAAGGGTCCAGGTGAAAGATCTCCCGCCCTTACGCGTACAGCTTCTAAAGAACTACCATAAGCTTTCATACTTCCGGTTTGTGCTGTTTGCCGAATTGAAGAGGCCTCGAGATATGGTTCACGTGAAACCTTGTCGTCTTACGCAACTCCTAAGATAGATGGGTCAGAACGTTGCTTCAATTCGGTTAAGGATCCTGGTGAAAGATTTCCCGCCCTTACTCGTACAGATTCTAAAGAACTGCCATAAACTCTCATTCTTCCGGTTTGTGCTGTTTGCCGAATTGAAGCGGCCTCGAAACATGGTTCACGTGAAACCTTATCGTCTTACACAACTCGTAAGATGGGTGCGGACTTTGCTTCAATTCGGTTAGGGGTCCTGGTGAACGATCTCCCGTCCTTACTCGTACAGCTTCTAAAGAACTACCATAAGCTTTCGTTCTTCCGGTTTGTGCTGTTTGCCGAATTGAAGAGGCCTCGAGATATGGTTCACGTGAAACCTTATCGTCTTACGCAACTCGTAAGATGGGTGCGGACTTTGCTTCAATTCGGTTAGGGGTCCTGGTGAAAGATCTCCCGTCCTTACTCGTACAGCTTCTAAAGAACTACCATAAGCTTTCATTCTTCCGGTTTGTGCTGTTTGCCGAATTGAAGCTGCCTCAAGATATGGTTCACGTTGAACCTTATCGTCTTACGCAACTCGTACCATGGGTAAGAACGTTGCTTCAATTCGGTTAAGGGTCCTGGTGAAAGATCTGCCGTCCTTACTCGTACAGATTCTAAAGAACTACCATAAACTTTCATTCTTCCGGCTTGTGCTGTTCGCCGAATTGAAGCTGCCTCGAGATATGGTTCACGTGAAACCTTATCGTCTTACGCAACTCCTAAGATGGGTGAGAACGTTGCTTCAATTCGGTTAAGGGTCCTGGTGAACGATCTCCCGTCCTTACTCGTACAGATTCTAAAGGACTACCATAAACTTTCATTCTTCCGGTTTGTCCTGTTTGCCGAATTGAAGAGGCCTCGAGTTATGGTTCACGTGAAACCTTATCGTCTTACGCAACTCGTAAGATGGGGGCGGACTTTGCTTCAATTCGGTTAAGGGTCCTGGTGAAAGATCTCCCGCCCTTACGCGTACAGCTTCTAAAGAACTACTATAAGCTTTCATTCTTCCGGTTTGTGCTGTTTGCCGAATTGAAGCTGCCTCGAGATATGGGTCACGTGAAACCTTATCGTCTTACGCAACTCGTACCATGGGTGAGAACGTTGCTTCAATTCGGTTAAGGGTCCTGGTGAAAGATCTCCCGCCCTTACTGGTACAGATTCAAAATAACTACCATAAACTTTCATTCTTCCGGATTGTGCTGTTTGCCGAATTGAAGCGGCCTCGAGATATGGTTCACGTGAAACCTTGTCGTCTTACGCAACTCGTAAGATGGGTGCGGACGTTGCTTCAATTCAGTTAGGTGTCCTGGTGAAAGATCTTCCGCCCTTACTCGTACGGATTCAAAATAACTACCATAAACTTTCATTCTTCCGGTTTGTGCTGTTTGCCGAATTGAAGCGGCCTCGAGATATGGTTCACGTGAAACCTTGTCGTCTTACGCAACTCCTAAGATCGATGGGTCAGAACGTTGCTTCAATTCGATTAAGGATCCTGGTGAAAGATTTCCCGCCCTTACTCGTACAGATTCTAAAGAACTGCCATAAACTCTCATTCTTCCGGTTTGTGCTGTTTGCCGAATTGAAGCGGCCTCGAAACATGGTTCACGTAAAACCTTATCGTCTTACACAACTCGTAAGATGGGTGCGGACTTTGCTTCAATTCGGTTAGGGGTCCTGGTGAAAGATCTCCCGCCCTTACGCGTACAGCTTCTAAAGAACTACCATAAACTTTCATTCTTCCGGTTTGTGCTGTTTGCCGAATTGAAGCTGCCTCGGGATATAGTTCACGTGAAACCTTATCGTCTTACGCAAATCGTAAGATGGGGGCGGATTTTGCTTCAATTCGGTTAAAGGCCCTGGTGAAAGATTTCCCGCCCTTACTCGTACAGATTCTAAAGAACTTCCATAAGCTTACATTCTTCCGGTTTGTGCTGTTTGCCGAATTGAAGCGGCCTCGAAACATGGTTCACGTGAAACCTTATGGTCTTACGCAACTCGTAAGATGGGGGCGGACTTTGCTTCAATTCGGTTAAAGGTCCTGGTGAAAGATCTCCCGCCCTTACTCGTACAGATTCAAAATAACTACCATAAACTTTCATTCTTCCGACTTGTGCTGTTCGCCGAATTGAAGCTGCCTCGAGATATGGTTCAGGTGAAACCTTATCGTCTTACGCAACTCGTAAGATGGGTGAGAACGTTGCTTCAATTCGGTTAAGGGTCCTGGTGAAAGATCTCCCGCCCTTACTCGTACAGATTCTAATGAACTACCATAAGCTTACATTCTTCCGGTTTGTGCTGTTTGCCGAATTGAAGCGGCCTCGAAACATGGTTCACGTGAAACCTTATGGTCTTACGCAACTCGTAAGATGGGGGCGGACTTTGCTTCAATTCGGTTAAAGGTCCTGGTAAAAGATCTCCCGCCCTTACTCGTACAGATTCAAAATAACTACCATAAACTTTCATTCTTCCGGTTTGTGCTGTTTGCCGAATTGAAGAGGCCTCGAGATATGGTTCACGTGAAACCTTATCGTCTTACGCAACTCGTAAGATGGGGGCGGACTTTGCTTCAATTCGGTTAAGGGTCCAGGTGAAAGATCTCCCGCCCTTACGCGTACAGCTTCTAAAGAACTACCATAAACTTTCATTCTTCCGGTTTGTGCTGTTTGCCGAATTGAAGCTGCCTCGGGATATAGTTCACGTGAAACCTTATGGTCTTACGCAACTCGTAAGATGGGGGCGGACTTTGCTTCAATTCGGTTAAAGGTCCTGGTGAAAGATCTCCCGCCCTTACTCGTACAGATTCAAAATAACTACCATAAACTTTCATTCTTCCGACTTGTGCTGTTCGCCGAATTGAAGCTGCCTCAAGATATGGTTCAGGTGAAACCTTATCGTCTTACGCAACTCGTAAGATGGGTGAGAACGTTGCTTCAATTCGGTTAAGGGTCCTGGTGAAAGATCTCCCGCCCGTGCTCGTACAGATTCTAAAAAACTACCATAAACTTTAATTCTTCCGGTTTGTGCTGTTTGCCGAATTGAAGAGGCCTCGAGATATGGTTCACGTGAAACCTTATCGTCTTACGCAACTCGTAAGATGGGTGCGGACGTTCCTTCAATTCATGTAGGGGTCCTGGTGAAAGATCTCCCGCCATTACCCGTACAGATTGAAAATAACTATCATAAACTTTCATTCTTCCGGTTTGTGCTGTTTGCCGAATTGAAGAGGCCTCGAGATATGGTTCACGTGAAACCTTATCGTCTTACGCAACTCGTAAGATGGGTGCGGATTTTGCTTCAATTCGGTTAAGGGTCCAGGTGAAAGATCTCCCGCCCTTACGCGTACAGCTTCTAAAGAACTACCATAAGCTTTCATTCTTCCGGATTGTGCTGTTTGCCGAATTGAAGAGGCCTCGAGATATGGTTCACGTGAAACCTTATCGTCTTACGCAAATCGTAAGATGGGGGCGGATTTTGCTTCAATTCGGTTAAAGGTCCTGGTGAAAGATCTCCCGCCCTTACTCGTACAGATTCAAAATAACTACCATAAACTTTCATTCTTCCGGTTTGTGCTGTTTGCCGAATTGACGCGGCCTCGAGATATTGTTCACGTGAAACCTTATCGTCTTACGCAACTCGTAGGATGGGTGCGGACTTTGCTTCAATTCGGTTAGGGGTCCTGGTGAAAGATGTCCCGTCCTTACTCGTACAGATTCAAAATAACTACCATAAACTTTCGTTCTTCCGGTTTGTGCTGTTTGCCGAATTGAAGCGGCCTCGAGATATGGTTCACGTGAAACCTTATCGTCTTACGCAACTCGTAAGATGGGTGCGGACTTTGCTTCAATTCGGTTAGGGGTCCTGGTGAAAGATCTCCCGTCCTTACTCGTACAGATTCTAAAGAACTACTATAAACTTTCATTCTTCCGGTTTGTCCTGTTTGCCGAATTGAAGAGGCCTCGAGATATGGTTCACGTGAAACCTTATCGTCTTACGCAACTCGTAAGATGGGTGCGGAATTTGCTTCAATTCGGTTAGGGGTCCTGGTGAAAGATCTCCCGCCCTTACTCGTACAGTTTCAAAATAACTACCATAAACTTTCATTCTTCGGGTTTGTGCTGTTTGCCGAATAGAAGCGGCCTTGAAACATGGTTCACGTGAAACCTTATCGTCTTACGCAACTCGTAAGATGGGGGCGGACTTTGCTTCAATTCGGTTAAGGGTCCTGGTGAAAGATCTCCCGCCCTTACTCGTACAGCTTCTAAAGAACTACCATAAGCTTTCATTCTTCCGGTTTGTGCTGTTTGCCGAATTGGAGCTGCCTCGAGATATGGTTCACGTGAAACCTTATCGTCTCACGCAACTCGTAAGATGGGTGCGGACTTTGCTTCAATTCGGTTAAGGGTCCTGGTGAAAGATTTCCCGTCCTTACTCGTACAGATTCTAAAGAACTACCATAAACTTTCATTCTTCCGGTTTGGCCTGTTTGCCGAATTGAAGAGGCCTCGAGATATGGTTCACGTGAAACCATATCGTCTTACGCAACTCGTAAGATGGGTGAGGACTTTGCTTCAATTCGTTTAGGGGTCCTGGTGAAAGATCTTCCACCCTTACTTGTACAGATTCAAAATAACTACCATAAGCTTTCATTCTTCCGGTTTGTGCTGTTTGCCGAATTAAAGATCCCTCGAGATATGGTTCACGTGAAACCTTGTTGTCTTAAGCAACTCGTAAGATGGGTGCGGACTTTGGTTCAATTCGGTTAAGGGTCCTGGTGAAAGATCTCCCGCCCGTGCTCGTACAGATTCGAAAAAACTACTATAAACTTTCATTCTTCCGGTTTGTGCTGTTTGCCGAATTGAAGGGGCCTCGAGATATTGTTCACGTGAAACCTTATCGTCTTACGCAACTCGTAGGATGGGTGCGGACTTTGCTTCAATTCGGTTAGGGGTCCTGGTGAAAGATGTCCCGTCCTTACTCGTACAGATTCAAAATAACTACCATAAACTTTCGTTCTTCCGGTTTGTGCTGTTTGCCGAATTGAAGCGACCTCGAGATATGGTTCACGTGAAACCTTATCGTCTTACGCAACTCGTAAGATGGGTGCGGACTTTGCTTCAATTCGGTTAGGGGTCCTGGTGAAAGATCTCCCGTCCTTACTCGTACAGATTCTAAAGAACTACTATAAACTTTCATTCTTCCGGTTTGTCCTGTTTGCCGAATTGAAGAGGCCTCGAGATATGGTTCACGTGAAACCTTATCGTCTTATGCAACTCGTAAGATGGGTGCGGACTTTGCTTCAATTCGGTTAAGGGTCCTGGTGAAAGATCTCCCGCCCGTGCTCGTACAGATTCTAAAAAACTACCATAAACTTTCATTGTCCCGGCTTGTGCTGTTTGCCGAATTAAAGCGGCCTCGAAACATGGTTCACGTGAAACCTTATCGTCTTACGCAACTCGTAAGATGGGTGCGGACTTTGCTTCAATTTGGTTAGGGGTCCTGGTGAAAGATCTCCCGTCCTTACTCGTACAGATTCTAAAGGACTACCATAAACTTTCATTCTTCCGGTTTGTCCTGTTTGCCGAATTGAAGAGGCCTCGAGTTATGGTTCACGTGAAACCTTATCGTCTTACGCAACTCGTAAGATGGGGGCGGACTTTGCTTCAATTCGGTTAAGGATCCTGGTGAAAGATCTCCCGCCCTTACGCGTACAGATTCTAAAGAACTACCATAAACTTTCATTCTTCCGGCTTGTGCTGTTTGCCGAATTGAAGCTGCCTCGAGATATGGTTCACGTGAAACCTTATCGTCTTACGCAACTCGTACCATGGGTGAGAACGTTGCTTCAATTCGGGTAAGGGTCCTGGTGAAAGATCTCCCGCCCTTACTGGTACAGATTCAAAATAACTACCATAAACTTCATTCTTCCGGTTTGTGCTGTTTGCCGAATTGAAGCGGCCTCGAGATATGGTTCACGTGAAACCTTGTCGTCTTACGCAACTCCTAAGATAGATGGGTGAGAACGTTGCTTCAATCCGGTTAAGGATCCTGGTGAAAGATTTCCGGCCCTTACTCGTACAGATTCTAAAGAACTGCCATAAACTCTCATTCTTCCGGTTTGTGCTGTTTGCCGAATTGAAGCGGCCTCGAAACATGGTTCACGTGAAACCTTATGGTCTTACGCAACTCGTAAGATGGGGGCGGACTTTGCTTCAATTCGGTTAAAGGTCCTGGTGAAAGATCTCCCGCCCTTACGCGTACAGCTTCTAAAGAACTACCATAAGCTTTTATTCTTCCGGTTTGTGCTGTTTGCCGAATTGAAGCTACCTCGAGATATGTTTCACGTGAAACCTTATCGTCTTACACAACTCGTAAGATGGGTGCGGACTTTGCTTCAATTCGTTTAAGGGTCCTGGTGAAAGATCCCCGCCCTTACTCGTACAGATTCAAAATAACTACCATAAACTTTCATTCATCCGACATGTGCTGTTCGCCGAATTGAAGCTGCCTCGAGACATGGTTCACGTGAAACCTTATCGTCTTACGCAACTCGTAAGATGGGTGCGGACTTTGCTTCAATTTGTTTGGGGTCCTGGTGAAAGATCTCCCGTCCTTACTCGTACAGATTCTAAAGAACTACCATAAACTTTCATTTTTCCGGTTTGTGCTGTTTGCCAAATCGAAGCGGCCTCGAGATATGGTTTACGTGAAACCTTATCGTTTCACGCAACTCGTAAGATGGGTGCGGACTTTGCATCAATTCGGTTAATGGTCCTGGTGAACGATCTCCCGTCCTTACTCGTACAGATTCTAAAGGACTACCATAAACTTTCATTCTTCCGGTTTGTCCAGTTTGCCGTATTGAAGAGGCATCGAGTTATGGTTCACGTGAAACCTTATCGTCTTACGCAACTCGTAAGATGGGTGCGGACTTTGCATCAATTCGGTTAATGGTCCTGGTGAACGATCTCCCGTCCTTACTCGTACAGATTCTAAAGGACTACCATAAACTTTCATTCTTCCGGTTTGTCCTGTTTGCCGTATTGAAGAGGCCTCGAGTTATGGTTCACGTGAAACCTTATCGTCTTACGCAACTCGTAAGATGGGGGCGGACTTTGCTTCAATTCGGTTAAGGGTCTTGGTGAAAGATCTCCCGCGCTTACTGGTACAGATTCAAAATAACTACCATAAACTTTCATTCTTCCGGTTTGTGCTGTTTGCCGAATTGAAGCGGCCTCGAGATATGGTTCACGTGAAACCTTGTCGTCTTACGCAACTCCTAAGATAGATGGGTGAGAACGTTGCTTCAATTCGGTTAGGGGTCCTGGTGAAAGATCTCCCGCCCTTACGCGTACAGCTTCTAAAGAACTACCATAAGCTTTCATTCTTCCGGTTTGTGCTGTTTGCCGAATTGAAGAGGCCTCGAGATATGGTTCACGTGAAACCTTATCGTCTTACGCAACTCGTAAGATGGGTGCGGACTTTGCTTCAATTCGGTTAGGGGTCCTGGTGAAAGATCTTCCGTCCTTACTCGTACAGATTCTAAAGAACTACCATAAACTTTCATTTTTCCGGTTTGTGCTGTTTGCCAAATCGAAGCGGCCTCGAGATATGGTTTACGTGAAACCTTATCGTTTCACGCAACTCGTAAGATGGGTGCGGACTTTGCATCAATTCGGTTAATGGTCCTGGTGAACGATCTCCCGTCCTTACTCGTACAGATTCTAAAGGACTACCATAAACTTTCATTCTTCCGGTTTGTCCAGTTTGCCGTATTGAAGAGGCATCGAGTTATGGTTCACGTGAAACCTTATCGTCTTACGCAACTCGTAAGATGGGTGCGGACTTTGCATCAATTCGGTTAATGGTCCTGGTGAACGATCTCCCGTCCTTACTCGTACAGATTCTAAAGGACTACCATAAACTTTCATTCTTCCGGTTTGTCCTGTTTGCCGTATTGAAGAGGCCTCGAGTTATGGTTCACGTGAAACCTTATCGTCTTACGCAACTCGTAAGATGGGGGCGGACTTTGCTTCAATTCGGTTAAGGGTCTTGGTGAAAGATCTCCCGCCCTTACGCGTACAGATTCTAAAGAACTACCATAAACTTTCATTCTTCCGGTTTGTGCTGTTTGCCGAATTGAAGCGGCCTCGAGATATGGTTCACGTGAAACCTTGTCGTCTTACGCAACTCCTAAGATAGATGGGTGAAAACGTTGCTTCAATCCGGTTAAGGATCCTGGTGAAAGATTTCCCGCCCTTACTCGTACAGATTCTAAAGAACTGCCATAAACTCTCATTCTTCCGGTTTGTGCTGTTTGCCGAATTGAAGCGGCCTCGAAACATGGTTCACGTGAAACCTTATGGTCTTACGCAACTCGTAAGATGGGGGCGGACTTTGCTTCAATTCGGTTAAAGGTCCTGGTGAAAGATCTCCTGCCCTTACGCGTACAGCTTCTAAAGAACTACCATAAGCTTTTATTCTTCCGGTTTGTGCTGTTTGCCGAATTGAAGCTACCTCGAGATATGTTTCACGTGAAACCTTATCGTCTTACACAACTCGTAAGATGGGTGCGGACTTTGCTTCAATTCGTTTAAGGGTCCTGGTGAAAGATCTCCCGCCCTTACTCGTACAGATTCAAAATAACTACCATAAACTTTCATTCTTCCGACATGTGCTGTTCGCCGAATTGAAGCTGCCTCGAGATATGGTTCAGGTGAAACCTTATCGTCTTACGCAACTCGTAAGATGGGTAAGAACGTTACTTCAATTCGGTTAAGGGTCCTGGTGAAAGATCTCCCGCCCGTGCTCGTACAGATACTAAAAAACTACCATAAACTTTAATTCACCCGGTTTGTGCTGTTTGCCGAATTGAAGCGGCCTCGAGATATGGCTCACGTGAAACCTTATCGTCTTACGCAACTCGTAAGATGGGTGGGGACGTTGCTTCAATTCGGTTAGGGGTCCTGGTGAAAGATCTCCCGCCCTTGCTCGTACAGATTAAAAATAACTATCATAAACTTTCATTCTTCCGGTTTGTGCTGTTTGCCGAATTGAAGAGGCCTCGAGATATGGTTCACGTGAAACCTTATCGTCTTACGCAACTCGTAAGATGGGTGCGGTTTTTGCTTCAATTCGGTTAAGGGTCACGGTGAAAGATCTCCCGCCCTTACTCGTACAGCTTCTAAAGAACTACCATAAGCTTTCATTCTTCCGGTTTGTGCTGTTTGCCGAATTGATGAGGCCTCGAGATATGGTTCACGTGAAACCTTATCGTCTTACGCAACTCGTAAGATGGGTGCGGACTTTGCTTCAATTCGGTTAAAGGTCCTGGTGAAAGATCTCCCGCCCTTACTCGTACAGATTCAAAATAACTACCATAAACTTTCATTCTTCCGACTTGTGCTGTTCGCCGAATTGAAGCTGCCTCGAGATATGGTTCAGGTGAAACCTTATCGTCTTACGCAACTCGTAAGATGGGTGAGAACGTTGCTTCAATTCGGTTAAGGGTCCTGGTGAAAGATCTCCCGCTCGTGCTCGTACAGATTCTAAAAAACTACCATAAACTTTAATTCCCCCGGTTTGTGCTGTTTGCCGAATTGAAGCGGCCTCGAGATATGGCTCACGTGAAACCTTATCGTCTTACGCAACTCGTAAGATGGGTGCGGACGTTGCTTCAATTCATGTAGGGGTCCTGGTGAAAGATCTCCCGCCCTTACCCGTACAGATTGAAAATAACTATCATAAACTTTCATTCTTCCGGTTTGTGCTGTTTGCCGAATTGAAGAGGCCTCGAGATATGGTTCACGTGAAACCTTATCGTCTTACGCAACTCGTAAGATGGGTGCTGATTTTGCTTCAATTCGGTTAAGGGTCCAGGTGAAAGATCTCCCGCCCTTACGCGTACAGCTTCTAAAGAACTACCATAAGCTTTCATTCTTCCGGTTTGTGCTGTTTGCCGAATTGAAGAGGCCTCGAGATATGGTTCACGTGAAACCTTATCGTCTTACGCAACTCGTAAGATGGGTGCGGATTTTGCTTCAATTCGGTTAAGGGTCCAGGTGAAAGATCTCCCGCCCTTACGCGTACAGCTTCTAAAGAACTACCATAAGCTTTCATACTTCGGGTTTGTGCTGTTTGCCGAATTAAATAGGCCTCGAGATATGGTTCACGGGAAACCTTATCGTCTTACGCAACTCGTAAGATGGGTGCGGACTTTGCTTCAATTCGGTTAGGGGTCCTGGTGAAAGATCTCCCGTCCTTACTCGAACAGCTTCTAAAGAACTACCATAAGCTTTCATTCTTCCGGTTTGTGCTGTTTGCCGAATTGAAGAGGCCTCGAGATATGGTTCACGTGAAACCTTATCGTCTTACGCAACTCGTAAGATGGGTGCGGACTTTGCTTCAATTCGGTTAGGGGTCCTGGTGAAAGCTCTCCCGTCCTTACTCGTACAGATTCTAAAGAACTACCATAAACTTTCATTCTTCCGGTTTGTCCTGTTTGCCGAATTGAAGAGGCCTCGAGATATGGTTCACGTGAAACCTTATCGTCTTACGCAACTCGTAAGATGGGTGCGGACTTTGCTTCAATTCGGTTAGGGGTCCTGGTGAAAGATCTCCCGTCCTTACTCGTACAGCTTCTAAAGAACTACCATAAGCTTTCATTCTTCCGGTTTGTGCTGTTTGCCGAATTGAAGCTGCCTCAAGATATGGTTCACGTTAAACCTTATCGTCTTACACAACTCGTACCATGGGTAAGAACGTTGCTTCAATTCGGTTAAGGGTCCTGGTGAAAGATCTGCCGTCCTTACTCGTACAGATTCTAAAGAACTACCATAAACTTTCATTCTTCCGGCTTGTGCTGTTCGCCGAATTGAAGCTGCCTCGAGATATGGTTCACGTGAAACCTTATCGTCTTACGCAACTCGTTAGATGGGGGCGGACTTTGCTTCAATTCGGTTAAGGGTCCTGGTGAAAGATCTCCCGCCCTTACGCGTACAGCTTCTAAAGAACTACTATAAGCTTTCATTCTTCCGGTTTGTGCTGTTTGCTGAATTGAAGCTGCCTCGAGATATGGGTCACGTGAAACCTTATCGTCTTACGCAACTCGTACCATGGGTGAGAACGTTGCTTCAATTCGGTTAAGGGTCCTGGTGAAAGATCTCCCGCGCTTACTGGTACAGATTCAAAATAACTACCATAAACTTTCATTCTTCCGGTTTGTGCTGTTTGCCGAATTGAAGCGGCCTCGAGATATGGTTCACGTGAAACCTTGTCGTCTTACGCAACTCCTAAGATAGATGGGTGAGAACGTTGCTTCAATTCGGTTAGGGGTCCTGGTGAAAGATCTCCCGCCCTTACGCGTACAGCTTCTAAAGAACTACCATAAGCTTTCATTCTTCCGGTTTGTGCTGTTTGCCGAATTGAAGAGGCCTCGAGATATGGTTCACGTGAAACCTTATCGTCTTACGCAACTCGTAAGATGGGTGCGGACTTTGCTTCAATTCGGTTAGGGGTCCTGGTGAAAGATCTTCCGTCCTTACTCGTACAGATTCTAAAGAACTACCATAAACTTTCATTTTTCCGGTTTGTGCTGTTTGCCAAATCGAAGCGGCCTCGAGATATGGTTTACGTGAAACCTTATCGTTTCACGCAACTCGTAAGATGGGTGCGGACTTTGCATCAATTCGGTTAATGGTCCTGGTGAACGATCTCCCGTCCTTACTCTTACAGATTCTAAAGGACTACCATAAACTTTCATTCTTCCGGTTTGTCCTGTTTGCCGAATTGAAGAGGCCTCGAGTTATGGTTCACGTGAAACCTTATCGTCTTACGCAACTCGTAAGATGGGGGCGGACTTTGCTTCAATTCGGTTAAGGGTCCTGGTGAAAGATCTCCCGCCCTTACGCGTACAGCTTCTAAAGAACTACCATAAACTTTCATTCTTCCGGTTTGTGCTGTTTGCCGAATTGAAGCTGCCTCGGGATATAGTTCACGTGAAACCTTATCGTCTTACGCAAATCGTAAGATGGGGGCGGATTTTGCTTCAATTCGGTTAAAGGTCCTGGTGACAGATCTCCCGCCCTTACTCGTACAGATTCTAAAGAACTACCATAAGCTTACATTCTTCCGGTTTGTGCTGTTTGCCAAAATGAAGCGGCCTCGAAACATGGCTCACGTGAAACCTTATCGTCTTACGCAACTCGTAAGATGGGTGCGGACGTTGCTTCAATTCATGTAGGGGTCCTGGTGAAAGATCTCCCGCCCTTACCCGTACAGATTGAAAATAACTATCATAAACTTTCATTCTTCCGGTTTGTGCTGTTTGACGAATTAAATCGGCCTCGAGATATGGTTCACGTGAAACCTTATCGTATTACGCAACTCGTAAGATGGGTGCGGACTTTGCTTCAATTCGGTTAAGGGTCCAGGTGAAAGATCTCCGGCCCTTACTCGCACAGTTTCAAAATAACTACCATAAACTTTCATTCGTCAGGTTTGTGCTGTTTGCCGAATAGAAGCGGCCTTGAAACATGGTTTACGTGAAACCTTATCGTCTTACGCAACTCGTAAGATGGGGGCGGACTTTGCTTCAATTCGGTTAAGGGTCCTGGTGAAAGATCTCCCGCCCTTACTCGTACAGCTTCTAAAGAACTACCATAAGCTTTCATTCTTCCGGTTTGTGCTGTTTGCCGAATTGAAGCTGCCTCAAGATATGGTTCACGTTAAACCTTATCGTCTTACACAACTCGTACCATGGGTAAGAACGTTGCTTCAATTCGGTTAAGGGTCCTGGTGAAAGATCTGCCGTCCTTACTCGTACAGATTCTAAAGAACTACCATAAACTTTCATTCTTCCGGTTTGTGCTGTTTGCCGAATTGAAGCTGCCTCGAGATATGGTTCACGTGAAACCTTATCGTCTTACACAACTCGTAAGATGGGGGCGGACTTTGCTTCAATTCGGTTAAGGGTCCTGGTGAAAGATCTCCCGCCCTTACTGGTACAGATTCAAAATAACTACCATAAACTTTCATTCTTCCGGTTTGTGCTGTTTGCCGAATTGAAGCGGCCTCGAGATATGGTTCACGTGAAACCTTGTCGTCTTACGCAACTCCTAAGATAGATGGGTCAGAACGTTGCTTCAATTCGGTTAAGGATCCTGGTGAAAGATTTCCCGCCCTTACTCGTACAGATTTTGAAGAACTGCCATAATCTCTCATTCTTCCGGTTTGTGCTGTTTGCCGAATTGAAGCGGCCTCGAAACATGGTTTACGTGAAACCTTATCGTCTTACGCAACTCGTAAGATGGGGGCGGACTTTGCTTCAATTCGGTTGAGGGTCCTGGTAAAAGATCTCCCGCCCTTACGCGTACAGCTTCTAAAGAACTACCATAAGCTTTCATTCTTCCGGTTTGTCCTGTTTGCCGAATTGAAGAGGCCTCGAGTTATGGTTCACGTGAAACCTTATCGTCTTACGCAACTCGTAAGATGGGGGCGGACTTTGCTTCAATTCGGTTAAGGGTCCTGGTGAAAGATCTCCCGCCCTTACGCGTACAGCTTCTAAAGAACTACCATAAACTTTCATTCTTCCGGTTTGTGCTGTTTGCCGAATTGAAGCTGCCTCGGGATATAGTTCACGTGAAACCTTATCGTCTTACGCAAATCGTAAGATGGGGGCGGATTTTGCTTCAATTCGGTTAAAGGTCCTGGTTAAAGATCTCCCGCCCTTACTCGTACAGATTCTAATGAACTACCATAAGCTTACATTCTTCCGGTTTGTGCTGTTTGCCGAATTGAAGCGGCCTCGAAACATGGTTCACGTGAAACCTTATGGTCTTACGCAACTCGTAAGATGGGGGCGGACTTTGCTTCAATTCGGTTAAAGGTCCTGGTGAAAGATCTCCCGCCCTTACTCGTACAGCTTCTAAAGAACTACCATAAGCTTTCATTCTTCCGGTTTGTGCTGTTTGCCGAATTGGAGCTGCCTCGAGATATGGTTCACGTGAAACCTTATCGTCTTACGCAACTCGTAAGATGGGTGCGGACTTTGCTTCAATTTGGTTAGGGGTCCTGGTGAAAGATCTCCCGTCCTTACTCGTACAGATTCTAAAGGACTACCATAAACTTTCATTCTTCCGGTTTGTCCTGTTTGCCAAATTGAAGCTGCCTCGAGATATGGTTCACGTGAAACCTTATCGTCTTACGCAACTCGTACCATGGGTGAGAACGTTGCTTCAATTCGGTTAAGGGTCCTGGTGAAAGATCTCCCGCCCTTACTGGTACAGATTCAAAATAACTACCATAAACTTTCATTCTTCCGGTTTGTGCTGTTTGCCGAATTGAAGCGGCCTCGAGATATGGTTCACGTGAAACCTTGTCGTCTTACGCAACTCCTAAGATAGATGGGTGAGAACGTTGCTTCAATCCGGTTCAGGATCCTGGTGAAAGATTTCCGGCCCTTACTCGTACAGATTCTAAAGAACTGCCATAAACTCTCATTCTTCCGGTTTGTGCTGTTTGCCGAATTGAAGCGGCCTCGAAACATGGTTCACGTGAAACCTTATGGTCTTACGCAACTCGTAAGATGGGGGCGGACTTTGCTTCAATTCGGTTAAAGGTCCTGGTGAAAGATCTCCCGCCCTTACGCGTACAGCTTCTAAAGAACTACCATAAGCTTTTATTCTTCCGGTTTGTGCTGTTTGCCGAATTGAAGCTACCTCGAGATATGTTTCACGTGAAACCTTATCGTCTTACACAACTCGTAAGATGGGTGCGGACTTTGCTTCAATTTGTTTAAGGGTCCTGGTGAAAGATCCCCGCCCTTACTCGTACAGATTCAAAATAACTACCATAAACTTTCATTCTTCCGACATGTGCTGTTCGCCGAATTGAAGCTGCCTCGAGACATGGTTCACGTGAAACCTTATCGTCTTACGCAACTCGTAAGATGGGTGCGGACTTTGCTTCAATTTGTTTAAGGGTCCTGGTGAAAGATCTCCCGTCCTTACTCGTACAGATTCTAAAGAACTACCATAAACTTTCATTTTTCCGGTTTGTGCTGTTTGCCAAATCGAAGCGGCCTCGAGATATGGTTTACGTGAAACCTTATCGTTTCACGCAACTCGTAAGATGGGTGCGGACTTTGCATCAATTCGGTTAATGGTCCTGGTGAACGATCTCCCGTCCTTACTCGTACAGATTCTAAAGGACTACCATAAACTTTCATTCTTCCGGTTTGTCCTGTTTGCCGTATTGAAGAGGCCTCGAGTTATGGTTCACGTGAAACCTTATCGTCTTACGCAACTCGTAAGATGGGTGCGGACTTTGCATCAATTCGGTTAATGGTCCTGGTGAACGATCTCCCGTCCTTACTCGTACAGATTCTAAAGGACTACCATAAACTTTCATTCTTCCGGTTTGTCCTGTTTGCCGTATTGAAGAGGCCTCGAGTTATGGTTCACGTGAAACCTTATCGTCTTACGCAACTCGTAAGATGGGGGCGGACTTTGCTTCAATTCGGTTAAGGGTCCTGGTGAAAGATCTCCCGCCCTTACGCGTACAGATTCTAAAGAACTACCATAAACTTTCATTCTTCCGGTTTGTGCTGTTTGCCGAATTGAAGCGGCCTCGAGATATGGTTCACGTGAAACCTTGTCGTCTTACGCAACTCGTAAGATGGGTGCGGACGTTGCTTCAATTCAGTTAGGGGTCCTGGTGAAAGATCTCCCGTCCTTACTCGTACAGCTTCTAAAGAACTACCATAAGCTTTCATTCTTTCGGTTTGTGCTGTTTGCCGAATTGAAGCTGCCTCAAGATATGGTTCACGTTGAACCTTATCGTCTTACGCAACTCGTAAGATGGGTGCGGACTTCGCTTCAATTCGGTTAGGGGTCCTGGTGAAAGATCTCCCGCCCTTACGCGTACAGGTTCTAAAGAACTACCATAAACTTTCATTCTTCCGGTTTGTGCTGTTTGCCGAATTGAAGCTGCCTCGGGATATAGTTCACGTGAAACCTTATCGTCTTACGCAAATCGTAAGATGGGGGCGGATTTTGCTTCAATTCGGTTAAAGGTCCTGGTGAAAGATCTCCCGCCCTTACTCGTACAGATTCTAAAGAACTACCATAAGCTTACATTCTTCCGGTTTGTGCTGTTTGCCGAATTGAAGCGGCCTCGAAACATGGTTCACGTGAAACCTTATGGTCTTACGCAACTCGTAAGATGGGGGCGGACTTTGTTTCAATTCGGTTAAAGGTCCTGGTGAAAGATCTCCCGCCCTTACTCGTACAGATTCAAAATAACTACCATAAACTTTCATTCTTCCGACTTGTGCTGTTCGCCGAATTGAAGCGGCCTCGAGATATGGTTTACGTGAAACCTTATCGTTTCACGCAACTCGTAAGATGGGTGCGGACTTTGCATCAATTCGGTTAATGGTCCTGGTGAACGATCTCCCGTCCTTACTCGTACAGATTCTAAAGGACTACCATAAACTTTCATTCTTCCGGTTTGTCCTGTTTGCCGTATTGAAGAGGCCTCGAGTTATGGTTCACGTTAAACCTTATCGTCTTACGCAACTCGTAAGATGGGTGCGGACTTTGCATCAATTCGGTTAATGGTCCTGGTGAACGATCTCCCGTCCTTACTCGTACAGATTCTAAAGGACTACCATAAACTTTCATTCTTCCGGTTTGTCCTGTTTGCCGTATTGAAGAGGCCTCGAGTTATGGTTCACGTGAAACCTTATCGTCTTACGCAACTCGTAAGATGGAGGCGGACTTTGCTTCAATTCGGTTAAGGGTCCTGGTGAAAGATCTCCCGCCCTTACGCGTACAGATTCTAAAGAACTACCATAAACTTTCATTCTTCCGGTTTGTGCTGTTTGCCGAATTGAAGCGGCCTCGAGATATGGTTCACGTGAAACCTTGTCGTCTTACGCAACTCGTAAGATGGGTGCGGACGTTGCTTCAATTCAGTTAGGGGTCCTGGTGAAAGATCTCCCGTCCTTACTCGTACAGCTTCTAAAGAACTACCATAAGCTTTCATTCTTTCGGTTTGTGCTGTTTGCCGAATTGAAGCTGCCTCAAGATATGGATCACGTTGAACCTTATCGTCTTACGCAACTCGTAAGATGGGTGCGGACTTCGCTTCAATTCGGTTAGGGGTCCTGGTGAAAGATCTCCCGCCCTTACGCGTACAGGTTCTAAAGAACTACCATAAACTTTCATTCTTCCGGTTTGTGCTGTTTGCCGAATTGAAGCTGCCTCGGGATATAGTTCACGTGAAACCTTATCGTCTTACGCAAATCGTAAGATGGGGGCGGATTTTGCTTCAATTCGGTTAAAGGTCCTGGTGAAAGATCTCCCGCCCTTACTCGTACAGATTCTAAAGAACTACCATAAGCTTACATTCTTCCGGTTTGTGCTGTTTGCCGAATTGAAGCGGCCTCGAAACATGGTTCACGTGAAACCTTATGGTCTTACGCTACTCGTAAGATGGGGGCGGACTTTGTTTCAATTCGGTTAAAGGTCCTGGTGAAAGATCTCCCGCCCTTACTCGTACAGATTCAAAATAACTACCATAAACTTTCATTCTTCCGACTTGTGCTGTTCGCCGAATTGAAGCGGCCTCGAGATATGGTTCAGGTGAAACCTTATCGTCTTACGCAACTCGTAAGATGGGTGAGAACGTTGCTTCAATTCGGTTAAGGGTCCTGGTGAAAGATCTCCCGCCCGTGCTCGTACAGATTCTAAAAAACTACCATAAACTTTAATTCTCCCGGTTTGTGCTGTTTGCCGAATTGAAGCGGCCTCGAGATATGGCTCACGTGAAACCTTATCGTCTTACGCAACTCGTAAGATGGGTGCGGACGTTGCTTCAATTCATGTAGGGGTCCTGGTGAAAGATCTCCCGCCCTTACCCGTACAGATTGAAAATAACTATCATAAACTTTCATTCTTCCGGTTTGTGCTGTTTGCCGAATTGAAGAGGCCTCGAGATATGGTTCACGTGAAACCTTATCGTCTTACGCAACTCGTAAGATGGGTGCGGATTTTGCTTCAATTCGGTTAAGGGTCCAGGTGAAAGATCTCCCGCCCTTACGCGTACAGCTTCTAAAGAACTACCATAAACTTTCATTCTTCCGGTTTGTCCTGTTTGCCGTATTGAAGAGGCCTCGAGTTATGGTTCACGTGAAACCTTATCGTCTTACGCAACTCGTAAGATGGGTGCGGACTTTGCTTCAATTCGGTTAGGGGTCCTGGTGAAAGATCTCCCGTCCTTACTCGTACAGCTTCTAAAGAACTACCATAAGCTTTCATTCTTCCGGTTTGTGCTGTTTGCCGAATTGAAGCTGCCTCAAGATATGGTTCACGTTAAACCTTATCGTCTTACGCAACTCGTACCATGGGTAAGAACGTTGCTTCAATTCGGTTAAGGGTCCTGGTGAAAGATCTCCCGCCCTTACTGGTACAGATTCAAAATAACTACCATAAACTTTCATTCTTCCGGTTTGTGCTGTTTGCCGAATTGAAGCGGCCTCGAAACATGGTTCACGTGAAACCTTATGGTCTTACGCAACTCGTAAGATGGGGGCGGACTTTGTTTCAATTCGGTTAAAGGTCCTGGTGAAAGATCTCCCGCCCTTACTCGTACAGATTCAAAATAACTACCATAAACTTTCATTCTTCCGACTTGTGCTGTTCGCCGAATTGAAGCGGCCTCGAGATATGGTTTACGTGAAACCTTATCGTTTCACGCAACTCGTAAGATGGGTGCGGACTTTGCATCAATTCGGTTAATGGTCCTGGTGAACGATCTCCCGTCCTTACTCGTACAGATTCTAAAGGACTACCATAAACTTTCATTCTTCCGGTTTGTCCTGTTTGCCGTATTGAAGAGGCCTCGAGTTATGGTTCACGTGAAACCTTATCGTCTTACGCAACTCGTAAGATGGGTGCGGACTTTGCATCAATTCGGTTAATGGTCCTGGTGAACGATCTCCCGTCCTTACTCGTACAGATTCTAAAGGACTACCATAAACTTTCATTCTTCCGGTTTGTCCTGTTTGCCGTATTGAAGAGGCCTCGAGTTATGGTTCACGTGAAACCTTATCGTCTTACGCAACTCGTAAGATGGAGGCGGACTTTGCTTCAATTCGGTTAAGGGTCCTGGTGAAAGATCTCCCGCCCTTACGCGTACAGATTCTAAAGAACTACCATAAACTTTCATTCTTCCGGTTTGTGCTGTTTGCCGAATTGAAGCGGCCTCGAGATATGGTTCACGTGAAACCTTGTCGTCTTACGCAACTCGTAAGATGGGTGCGGACGTTGCTTCAATTCAGTTAGGGGTCCTGGTGAAAGATCTCCCGTCCTTACTCGTACAGCTTCTAAAGAACTACCATAAGCTTTCATTCTTTCGGTTTGTGCTGTTTGCCGAATTGAAGCTGCCTCAAGATATGGATCACGTTGAACCTTATCGTCTTACGCAACTCGTAAGATGGGTGCGGACTTCGCTTCAATTCGGTTAGGGGTCCTGGTGAAAGATCTCCCGCCCTTACGCGTACAGGTTCTAAAGAACTACCATAAACTTTCATTCTTCCGGTTTGTGCTGTTTGCCGAATTGAAGCTGCCTCGGGATATAGTTCACGTGAAACCTTATCGTCTTACGCAAATCGTAAGATGGGGGCGGATTTTGCTTCAATTCGGTTAAAGGTCCTGGTGAAAGATCTCCCGCCCTTACTCGTACAGATTCTAAAGAACTACCATAAGCTTACATTCTTCCGGTTTGTGCTGTTTGCCGAATTGAAGCGGCCTCGAAACATGGTTCACGTGAAACCTTATGGTCTTACGCAACTCGTAAGATGGGGGCGGACTTTGTTTCAATTCGGTTAAAGGTCCTGGTGAAAGATCTCCCGCCCTTACTCGTACAGATTCAAAATAACTACCATAAACTTTCATTCTTCCGACTTGTGCTGTTCGCCGAATTGAAGCGGCCTCGAGATATGGTTCAGGTGAAACCTTATCGTCTTACGCAACTCGTAAGATGGGTGCGGACGTTGCTTCAATTCATGTAGGGGTCCTGGTGAAAGATCTCCCGCCCTTACCCGTACAGATTGAAAATAACTATCATAAACTTTCATTCTTCCGGTTTGTGCTGTTTGCCGAATTGAAGAGGCCTCGAGATATGGTTCACGTGAAACCTTATCGTCTTACGCAACTCGTAAGATGGGTGCGGATTTTGCTTCAATTCGGTTAAGGGTCCAGGTGAAAGATCTCCCGCCCTTACGCGTACAGCTTCTAAAGAACTACCATAAACTTTCATTCTTCCGGTTTGTCCTGTTTGCCGTATTGAAGAGGCCTCGAGTTATGGTTCACGTGAAACCTTATCGTCTTACGCAACTCGTAAGATGGGTGCGGACTTTGCTTCAATTCGGTTAGGGGTCCTGGTGAAAGATCTCCCGTCCTTACTCGTACAGCTTCTAAAGAACTACCATAAGCTTTCATTCTTCCGGTTTGTGCTGTTTGCCGAATTGAAGCTGCCTCAAGATATGGTTCACGTTAAACCTTATCGTCTTACGCAACTCGTACCATGGGTAAGAACGTTGCTTCAATTCGGTTAAGGGTCCTGGTGAAAGATCTGCCGTCCTTACTCGTACAGATTCTAAAGAACTACCATAAACTTTCATTCTTCCGGCTTGTGCTGTTTGCCGAATTGAAGCTGCCTCGGGATATAGTTCACGTGAAACCTTATCGTCTTACGCAACTCGTAAGATGGGTGAGAACGTTGCTTCAATTCGGTTAAGGGTCCTGGTGAAAGATCTCCCGCCCGTGCTCGTATAGATTCTAAAAAACTACCATAAACTTTAATTCTCCCGGTTTGTGCTGTTTGCCGAATTGAAGCGGCCTCGAGATATGGCTCACGTGAAACCTTATCGTCTTACGCAACTCGTAAGATGGGTGCGGACGTTGCTTCAATTCATGTAGGGGTCCTGGTGAAAGATCTCCCGCCCTTACCCGTACAGATTGAAAATAACTATCATAAACTTTCATTCTTCCGGTTTGTGCTGTTTGACGAATTGAAGCGGCCTCGAGATATGGTTCACGTGAAACCTTATCGTCTTACGCAACTCGTAAGATGGGTGCGGACTTTGCTTCAATTCGGTTAAGGGTCCAGGTGAAAGATCTCCGGCCCTTACTCGTACAGTTTCAAAATAACTACCATAAACTTTCATTCTTCGGGTTTATGCTGTTTGCCGAATAGAAGCAGCCTTGAAACATGGTTTACGTGAAACCTTATCGTCTTACGCAACTCGTAAGATGGGGGCGGATTTTGCTTCAATTCGGTTAAGGGTCCTGGTGAAATATCTCCCGCCCTTACTCGTACAGCTTCTAAAGAACTACCATAAGCTTTCATTCTTCCGGTTTGTGCTGTTTGCCGAATTGAAGAGGCCTCGAGATATGGTTCACGTGAAACCTTATCGTCTTACGCAACTCGTAAGATGGGTGCGGACTTTGCTTCAATTCGGTTAGGGGTCCTGGTGAAAGATCTCCCGCCCTTACTCGTACAGCTTCTAAAGAACTACCATAAGCTTTCATTCTTCCGGTTTGTGCTGTTTGCCGAATTGAAGAGGCCTCGAGATATGGTTCACGTGAAACCTTATCGTCTTACGCAACTCGTAAGATGGGTGTGGACTTTGCTTCAATTCGGTTAGGGGTCCTGGTGAACGATCTCCCGTCCTTACTCTTACAGATTCTAAAGGACTACCATAAACTTTCATTCTTCCGGTTTGTCCTGTTTGCCGAATTGAAGAGGCCTCGAGTTATGGTTCACGTGAAACCTTATCGTCTTACGCAACTCGTAAGATGGGGGCGGACTTTGCTTCAATTCGGTTAAGGGTCCTGGTGAAAGATCTCCCGCCCTTACGCGTACAGGTTCTAAAGAACTACCATAAACTTTCATTCTTCCGGTTTGTGCTGTTTGCCGAATTGAAGCTGCCTCGGGATATAGTTTACGTGAAACCTTATCGTCTTACGCAAATCGTAAGATGGGGGCGGATTTTGCTTCAATTCGGTTAAGGGTCCTGGTGAAAGATCTCCCGCCCTTACGCGTACAGATTCTAAAGAACTACCATAAACTTTCATTCTTCCGGTTTGTGCTGTTTGCCGAATTGAAGCGGCCTCGAGATATGGTTCACGTGAAACCTTGTCGTCTTACGCAACTCGTAAGATGGGTGCGGACGTTGCTTCAATTCAGTTAGGGGTCCTGGTGAAAGATCTCCCGTCCTTACTCGTACAGCTTCTAAAGAACTACCATAAGCTTTCATTCTTTCGGTTTGTGCTGTTTGCCGAATTGAAGCTGCCTCAAGATATGGATCACGTTGAACCTTATCGTCTTACGCAACTCGTAAGATGGGTGCGGACTTCGCTTCAATTCGGTTAGGGGTCCTGGTGAAAGATCTCCCGCCCTTACGCGTACAGGTTCTAAAGAACTACCATAAACTTTCATTCTTCCGGTTTGTGCTGTTTGCCGAATTGAAGCTGCCTCGGGATATAGTTCACGTGAAACCTTATCGTCTTACGCAAATCGTAAGATGGGGGCGGATTTTGCTTCAATTCGGTTAAAGGTCCTGGTGAAAGATCTCCCGCCCTTACTCGTACAGATTCTAAAGAACTACCATAAGCTTACATTCTTCCGGTTTGTGCTGTTTGCCGAATTGAAGCGGCCTCGAAACATGGTTCACGTGAAACCTTATGGTCTTACGCAACTCGTAAGATGGGGGCGGACTTTGTTTCAATTCGGTTAAAGGTCCTGGTGAAAGATCTCCCGCCCTTACTCGTACAGATTCAAAATAACTACCATAAACTTTCATTCTTCCGACTTGTGCTGTTCGCCGAATTGAAGCGGCCTCGAGATATGGTTCAGGTGAAACCTTATCGTCTTACGCAACTCGTAAGATGGGTGCGGACGTTGCTTCAATTCATGTAGGGGTCCTGGTGAAAGATCTCCCGCCCTTACCCGTACAGATTGAAAATAACTATCATAAACTTTCATTCTTCCGGTTTGTGCTGTTTGCCGAATTGAAGAGGCCTCGAGATATGGTTCACGTGAAACCTTATCGTCTTACGCAACTCGTAAGATGGGTGCGGATTTTGCTTCAATTCGGTTAAGGGTCCAGGTGAAAGATCTCCCGCCCTTACGCGTACAGCTTCTAAAGAACTACCATAAACTTTCATTCTTCCGGTTTGTCCTGTTTGCCGTATTGAAGAGGCCTCGAGTTATGGTTCACGTGAAACCTTATCGTCTTACGCAACTCGTAAGATGGGTGCGGACTTTGCTTCAATTCGGTTAGGGGTCCTGGTGAAAGATCTCCCGTCCTTACTCGTACAGCTTCTAAAGAACTACCATAAGCTTTCATTCTTCCGGTTTGTGCTGTTTGCCGAATTGAAGCTGCCTCAAGATATGGTTCACGTTAAACCTTATCGTCTTACGCAACTCGTACCATGGGTAAGAACGTTGCTTCAATTCGGTTAAGGGTCCTGGTGAAAGATCTGCCGTCCTTACTCGTACAGATTCTAAAGAACTACCATAAACTTTCATTCTTCCGGCTTGTGCTGTTTGCCGAATTGAAGCTGCCTCGGGATATAGTTCACGTGAAACCTTATCGTCTTACGCAACTCGTAAGATGGGTGAGAACGTTGCTTCAATTCGGTTAAGGGTCCTGGTGAAAGATCTCCCGCCCGTGCTCGTATAGATTCTAAAAAACTACCATAAACTTTAATTCTCCCGGTTTGTGCTGTTTGCCGAATTGAAGCGGCCTCGAGATATGGCTCACGTGAAACCTTATCGTCTTACGCAACTCGTAAGATGGGTGCGGACGTTGCTTCAATTCATGTAGGGGTCCTGGTGAAAGATCTCCCGCCCTTACCCGTACAGATTGAAAATAACTATCATAAACTTTCATTCTTCCGGTTTGTGCTGTTTGACGAATTGAAGCGGCCTCGAGATATGGTTCACGTGAAACCTTATCGTCTTACGCAACTCGTAAGATGGGTGCGGACTTTGCTTCAATTCGGTTAAGGGTCCAGGTGAAAGATCTCCGGCCCTTACTCGTACAGTTTCAAAATAACTACCATAAACTTTCATTCTTCGGGTTTATGCTGTTTGCCGAATAGAAGCAGCCTTGAAACATGGTTTACGTGAAACCTTATCGTCTTACGCAACTCGTAAGATGGGGGCGGATTTTGCTTCAATTCGGTTAAGGGTCCTGGTGAAATATCTCCCGCCCTTACTCGTACAGCTTCTAAAGAACTACCATAAGCTTTCATTCTTCCGGTTTGTGCTGTTTGCCGAATTGAAGAGGCCTCGAGATATGGTTCACGTGAAACCTTATCGTCTTACGCAACTCGTAAGATGGGTGCGGACTTTGCTTCAATTCGGTTAGGGGTCCTGGTGAAAGATCTCCCGCCCTTACTCGTACAGCTTCTAAAGAACTACCATAAGCTTTCATTCTTCCGGTTTGTGCTGTTTGCCGAATTGAAGAGGCCTCGAGATATGGTTCACGTGAAACCTTATCGTCTTACGCAACTCGTAAGATGGGTGTGGACTTTGCTTCAATTCGGTTAGGGGTCCTGGTGAACGATCTCCCGTCCTTACTCTTACAGATTCTAAAGGACTACCATAAACTTTCATTCTTCCGGTTTGTCCTGTTTGCCGAATTGAAGAGGCCTCGAGTTATGGTTCACGTGAAACCTTATCGTCTTACGCAACTCGTAAGATGGGGGCGGACTTTGCTTCAATTCGGTTAAGGGTCCTGGTGAAAGATCTCCCGCCCTTACGCGTACAGGTTCTAAAGAACTACCATAAACTTTCATTCTTCCGGTTTGTGCTGTTTGCCGAATTGAAGCTGCCTCGGGATATAGTTCACGTGAAACCTTATCGTCTTACGCAAATCGTAAGATGGGGGCGGATTTTGCTTCAATTCGGTTAAAGGTCCTGGTGAAAGATCTCCCGCCCTTACTCGTACAGATTCTAAAGAACTACCATAAGCTTACATTCTTCCGGTTTGTGCTGTTTGCCGAATTGAAGCGGCCTCGAAACATGGTTCACGTGAAACCTTATGGTCTTACGCAACTCGTAAGATGGGGGCGGACTTTGTTTCAATTCGGTTAAAGGTCCTGGTGAAAGATCTCCCGCCCTTACTCGTACAGATTCAAAATAACTACCATAAACTTTCATTCTTCCGACTTGTGCTGTTCGCCGAATTGAAGCGGCCTCGAGATATGGTTTACGTGAAACCTTATCGTTTCACGCAACTCGTAAGATGGGTGCGGACTTTGCATCAATTCGGTTAATGGTCCTGGTGAACGATCTCCCGTCCTTACTCGTACAGATTCTAAAGGACTACCATAAACTTTCATTCTTCCGGTTTGTCCTGTTTGCCGTATTGAAGAGGCCTCGAGTTATGGTTCACGTGAAACCTTATCGTCTTACGCAACTCGTAAGATGGGTGCGGACTTTGCATCAATTCGGTTAATGGTCCTGGTGAACGATCTCCCGTCCTTACTCGTACAGATTCTAAAGGACTACCATAAACTTTCATTCTTCCGGTTTGTCCTTTTTGCCGTATTGAAGAGGCCTCGAGTTATGGTTCACGTGAAACCTTATCGTCTTACGCAACTCGTAAGATGGAGGCGGACTTTGCTTCAATTCGGTTAAGGGTCCTGGTGAAAGATCTCCCGCCCTTACGCGTACAGATTCTAAAGAACTACCATAAACTTTCATTCTTCCGGTTTGTGCTGTTTGCCGAATTGAAGCGGCCTCGAGATATGGTTCACGTGAAACCTTGTCGTCTTACGCAACTCGTAAGATGGGTGCGGACGTTGCTTCAATTCGGTTAGGGGTCCTGGTGAAAGATCTCCCGTCCTTACTCGTACAGCTTCTAAAGAACTACCATAAGCTTTCATTCTTTCGGTTTGTGCTGTTTGCCGAATTGAAGCTGCCTCAAGATATGGATCACGTTGAACCTTATCGTCTTACGCAACTCGTAAGATGGGTGCGGACTTCGCTTCAATTCGGTTAGGGGTCCTGGTGAAAGATCTCCCGCCCTTACGCGTACAGGTTCTAAAGAACTACCATAAACTTTCATTCTTCCGGTTTGTGCTGTTTGCCGAATTGAAGCTGCCTCGGGATATAGTTCACGTGAAACCTTATCGTCTTACGCAAATCGTAAGATGGGGGCGGATTTTGCTTCAATTCGGTTAAAGGTCCTGGTGAAAGATCTCCCGCCCTTACTCGTACAGATTCTAAAGAACTACCATAAGCTTACATTCTTCCGGTTTGTGCTGTTTGCCGAATTGAAGCGGCCTCGAAACATGGTTCACGTGAAACCTTATGGTCTTACGCAACTCGTAAGATGGGGGCGGACTTTGTTTCAATTCGGTTAAAGGTCCTGGTGAAAGATCTCCCGCCCTTACTCGTACAGATTCAAAATAACTACCATAAACTTTCATTCTTCCGACTTGTGCTGTTCGCCGAATTGAAGCGGCCTCGAGATATGGTTCAGGTGAAACCTTATCGTCTTACGCAACTCGTAAGATGGGTGAGAACGTTGCTTCAATTCGGTTAAGGGTCCTGGTGAAAGATCTCCCGCCCGTGCTCGTACAGATTCTAAAAAACTACCATAAACTTTAATTCTCCCGGTTTGTGCTGTTTGCCGAATTGAAGCGGCCTCGAGATATGGCTCACGTGAAACCTTATCGTCTTACGCAACTCGTAAGATGGGTGCGGACGTTGCTTCAATTCATGTAGGGGTCCTGGTGAAAGATCTCCCGCCCTTACCCGTACAGATTGAAAATAACTATCATAAACTTTCATTCTTCCGGTTTGTGCTGTTTGCCGAATTGAAGAGGCCTCGAGATATGGTTCACGTGAAACCTTATCGTCTTACGCAACTCGTAAGATGGGTGCGGATTTTGCTTCAATTCGGTTAAGGGTCCAGGTGAAAGATCTCCCGCCCTTACGCGTACAGCTTCTAAAGAACTACCATAAACTTTCATTCTTCCGGTTTGTCCTGTTTGCCGTATTGAAGAGGCCTCGAGTTATGGTTCACGTGAAACCTTATGGTCTTACGCAACTCGTAAGATGGGGGCGGACTTTGTTTCAATTCGGTTAAAGGTCCTGGTGAAAGATCTCCCGCCCTTACTCGTACAGATTCAAAATAACTACCATAAACTTTCATTCTTCCGACTTGTGCTGTTCGCCGAATTGAAGCGGCCTCGAGATATGGTTCAGGTGAAACCTTATCGTCTTACGCAACTCGTAAGATGGGTGAGAACGTTGCTTCAATTCGGTTAAGGGTCCTGGTGAAAGATCTCCCGCCCGTGCTCGTACAGATTCTAAAAAACTACCATAAACTTTAATTCTCCCGGTTTGTGCTGTTTGCCGAATTGAAGCGGCCTCGAGATATGGCTCACGTGAAACCTTATCGTCTTACGCAACTCGTAAGATGGGTGCGGACGTTGCTTCAATTCATGTAGGGGTCCTGGTGAAAGATCTCCCGCCCTTACCCGTACAGATTGAAAATAACTATCATAAACTTTCATTCTTCCGGTTTGTGCTGTTTGCCGAATTGAAGAGGCCTCGAGATATGGTTCACGTGAAACCTTATCGTCTTACGCAACTCGTAAGATGGGTGCGGATTTTGCTTCAATTCGGTTAAGGGTCCAGGTGAAAGATCTCCCGCCCTTACGCGTACAGCTTCTAAAGAACTACCATAAACTTTCATTCTTCCGGTTTGTCCTGTTTGCCGTATTGAAGAGGCCTCGAGTTATGGTTCACGTGAAACCTTATCGTCTTACGCAACTCGTAAGATGGGTGCGGACTTTGCTTCAATTCGGTTAGGGGTCCTGGTGAAAGATCTCCCGTCCTTACTCGTACAGCTTCTAAAGAACTACCATAAGCTTTCATTCTTCCGGTTTGTGCTGTTTGCCGAATTGAAGCTGCCTCAAGATATGGTTCACGTTAAACCTTATCGTCTTACGCAACTCGTACCATGGGTAAGAACGTTGCTTCAATTCGGTTAAGGGTCCTGGTGAAAGATCTGCCGTCCTTACTCGTACAGATTCTAAAGAACTACCATAAACTTTCATTCTTCCGGCTTGTGCTGTTTGCCGAATTGAAGCTGCCTCGGGATATAGTTCACGTGAAACCTTATCGTCTTACGCAACTCGTAAGATGGGTGAGAACGTTGCTTCAATTCGGTTAAGGGTCCTGGTGAAAGATCTCCCGCCCGTGCTCGTATAGATTCTAAAAAACTACCATAAACTTTAATTCTCCCGGTTTGTGCTGTTTGCCGAATTGAAGCGGCCTCGAGATATGGCTCACGTGAAACCTTATCGTCTTACGCAACTCGTAAGATGGGTGCGGACGTTGCTTCAATTCATGTAGGGGTCCTGGTGAAAGATCTCCCGCCCTTACCCGTACAGATTGAAAATAACTATCATAAACTTTCATTCTTCCGGTTTGTGCTGTTTGACGAATTGAAGCGGCCTCGAGATATGGTTCACGTGAAACCTTATCGTCTTACGCAACTCGTAAGATGGGTGCGGACTTTGCTTCAATTCGGTTAAGGGTCCAGGTGAAAGATCTCCGGCCCTTACTCGTACAGTTTCAAAATAACTACCATAAACTTTCATTCTTCGGGTTTATGCTGTTTGCCGAATAGAAGCAGCCTTGAAACATGGTTTACGTGAAACCTTATCGTCTTACGCAACTCGTAAGATGGGGGCGGATTTTGCTTCAATTCGGTTAAGGGTCCTGGTGAAATATCTCCCGCCCTTACTCGTACAGCTTCTAAAGAACTACCATAAGCTTTCATTCTTCCGGTTTGTGCTGTTTGCCGAATTGAAGAGGCCTCGAGATATGGTTCACGTGAAACCTTATCGTCTTACGCAACTCGTAAGATGGGTGCGGACTTTGCTTCAATTCGGTTAGGGGTCCTGGTGAAAGATCTCCCGCCCTTACTCGTACAGCTTCTAAAGAACTACCATAAGCTTTCATTCTTCCGGTTTGTGCTGTTTGCCGAATTGAAGAGGCCTCGAGATATGGTTCACGTGAAACCTTATCGTCTTACGCAACTCGTAAGATGGGTGTGGACTTTGCTTCAATTCGGTTAGGGGTCCTGGTGAACGATCTCCCGTCCTTACTCTTACAGATTCTAAAGGACTACCATAAACTTTCATTCTTCCGGTTTGTCCTGTTTGCCGAATTGAAGAGGCCTCGAGTTATGGTTCACGTGAAACCTTATCGTCTTACGCAACTCGTAAGATGGGGGCGGACTTTGCTTCAATTCGGTTAAGGGTCCTGGTGAAAGATCTCCCGCCCTTACGCGTACAGCTTCTAAAGAACTACCATAAACTTTCATTCTTCCGGTTTGTGCTGTTTGCCGAATTGAAGCTGCCTCGGGATATAGTTCACGTGAAACCTTATCGTCTTACGCAAATCGTAAGATGGGGGCGGATTTTGCTTCAATTCGGTTAAAGGTCCTGGTGAAAGATCTCCCGCCCTTACTCGTACAGATTCTAATGAACTACCATAAGCTTACATTCTTCCGGTTTGTGCTGTTTGCCGAATTGAAGCGGCCTCGAAACATGGTTCACGTGAAACCTTATGGTCTTACGCAACTCGTAAGATGGGGGCGGACTTTGCTTCAATTCGGTTAAAGGTCCTGGTAAAAGATCTCCCGCCCTTACTCGTACAGATTCAAAATAACTACCATAAACTTTCATTCTTCCGACTTGTGCTGTTCGCCGAATTGAAGCTGCCTCGAGATATGGTTCAGGTGAAACCTTATCGTCTTACGCAACTCGTAAGATGGGTGAGAACGTTGCTTCAATTCGGTTAAGGGTCCTGGTGAAAGATCTCCCGCCCGTGCTCGTATAGATTCTAAAAAACTACTATAAACTTTAATTCTCCCGGATTGTGCTGTTTGCCAAATTGAAGCGGCCTCGAGATATGGCTCACGTGAAACCTTATCGTCTTACGCAACTCGTAAGATGGGTGCGGACGTTGCTTCAATTCATGTAGGGGTCCTGGTGAAAGATCTCCCGCCCTTACCCGTACAGATTGAAAATAACTATCATAAACTTTCATTCTTCCGGTTTGTGCTGTTTGACGAATTGAAGCGGCCTCGAGATATGGTTTACGTGAAACCTTATCGTCTTACGCAACTCGTAAGATGGGTGCGGACTTTGCTTCAATTCGGTTAAGGGTCCAGGTGAAAGATCTCCGGCCCTTACTCGTACAGTTTCAAAATAACTACCATAAACTTTCATTCTTCGGGTTTGTGCTGTTTGCCGAATAGAAGCAGCCTTGAAACATGGTTTACGTGAAACCTTATCGTCTTACGCAACTCGTAAGATGGGGGCGGATTTTGCTTCAATTCGGTTAAGGGTCCTGGTGAAAGATCTCCCGCCCTTACTCGTACAGCTTCTAAAGAACTACCATAAGCTTTCATTCTTCCGGTTTGTGCTGTTTGCCGAATTGAAGAGGCCTCGAGATATGGTTCACGTGAAACCTTATCGTCTTACGCAACTCGTAAGATGGGGGCGGACTTTGCTTCAATTCGGTTAAGGGTCCAGGTGAACGATCTCCCGCCCTTACGCGTACAGCTTCCAAAGAACTACCATAAACTTTCATTCTTCCGGTTTGTGCTGTTTGCCGAATTGAAGCTGCCTCGGGATATAGTTCACGTGAAACCTTATCGTCTTACGCAAATCGTAAAATGGGGGCGGATTTTGCGTCAATTCGGTTAAAGGTCCTGGTGAAAGATCTCCCGCCCTTACTCGTACAGATTCTAATGAACTACCATAAGCTTACATTCTTCCGGTTTGTGCTGTTTGCCGAATTGAAGCGGCCTCGAAACATGGTTCACGTGAAACCTTATGGTCTTACGCAACTCGTAAGATGGGGGCGGACTTTGCTTCAATTCGGTTAAAGGTCCTGGTGAAAGATCTCCCGCCCTTACTCGTACAGATTCAAAATAACTACCATAAACTTTCATTCTTCCGACTTGTGCTGTTCGCCGAATTGAAGCTGCCTCGAGATATGGTTCAGGTGAAACCTTATCGTCTTACGCAACTCGTAAGATGGGTGAGAACGTTGCTTCAATTCGGTTAAGGGTCCTGGTGAAAGATCTCCCGCCCGTGCTCGTACAGATTCTAAAAAACTACCATAAACTTTAATTCTTCCGGTTTGTGCTGTTTGCCGAATTGAAGAGGCCTCGAGATATGGTTCACGTGAAACCTTATCGTCTTACGCAACTCGTAAGATGGGTGCGGATTTTGCTTCAATTCGGTTAAGGGTCCTGGTGAAAGATCTCCCGCCCTTACTCGTACAGCTTCTAAAGAACTACCATAAGCTTTCATTCTTCCGGTTTGTGCTGTTTGCCGAATTGAAGAGGCCTCGAGATATGGTTCACGTGAAACCTTATCGTCTTACGCAACTCGTAAGATGGGTGCGGATTTTGCTTCAATTCGGTTAAGGGTCCAGGTGAAAGATCTCCCGCCCTTACGCGTACAGCTTCTAAAGAACTACCATAAGCTTTCATACTTCCGGTTTGTGCTGTTTGCCGAATTGAAGAGGCCTCGAGATATGGTTCACGGGAAACCTTAACGTCTTACGCAACTCGTAAGATGGGTGCGGACTTTGCTTCAATTCGGTTAGGGGTCCTGGTGAAAGATCTCCCGTCCTTACTCGTACAGCTTCTAAAGAACTACCATAAGCTTTCATTCTTCCGGTTTGTGCTGTTTGCCGAATTGAAGAGGCCTCGAGATATGGTTCACGTGAAACCTTATCGTCTTACGCAACTCGTAAGATGGGTGCGGACTTTGCTTCAATTCGGTTAGGGGTCCTGGTGAAAGCTCTCCCGTCCTTACTCGTACAGATTCTAAAGAACTACCATAAACTTACATTCTTCCGGTTTGTCCTGTTTGCCGAATTGAAGAGGCCTCGAGATATGGTTCACGTGAAACCTTATCGTCTTACGCAACTCGTAAGATGGGTGCGGACTTTGCTTCAATTCGGTTAGGGGTCCTGGTGAAAGATCTCCCGTCCTTACTCGTACAGCTTCTAAAGAACTACCATAAGCTTTCATTCTTCCGGTTTGTGCTGTTTGCCGAATTGAAGCTGCCTCAAGATATGGTTCACGTTAATCCTTATCGTCTTACACAACTCGTACCATGGGTAAGAACGTTGCTTCAATTCGGTTAAGGGTCCTGGTGAAAGATCTGCCGTCCTTACTCGTACAGATTCTAAAGAACTACCATAAACTTTCATTCTTCCGGTTTGTGCTGTTTGCCGAATTGAAGCTGCCTCGAGATATGGTTCACGTGAAACCTTATCGTCTTACACAACTCGTAAGATGGGGGCGGGCTTTGCTTCAATTCGGTTAAGGGTCCTGGTGAAAGATCTCCCGCCCTTACTGGTACAGATTCAAAATAACTACCATAAACTTTCATTCTTCCGGTTTGTGCTGTTTGCCGAATTGAAGCGGCCTCGAGATATGGTTCACGTGAAACCTTGTCGTCTTACGCAACTCCTAAGATAGATGGGTCAGAACGTTGCTTCAATTCGGTTAAGGATCCTGGTGAAAGATTTCCCGCCCTTACTCGTACAGATTTTGAAGAACTGCCATAATCTCTCATTCTTCCGGTTTGTGCTGTTTGCCGAATTGAAGCGGCCTCGAAACATGGTTCACGTGAAACCTTATCGTCTTACGCAACTCGTAAGATGGGGGCGGACTTTGCTTCAATTCGGTTGAGGGTCCTGGTAAAAGATCTCCCGCCCTTACGCGTACAGCTTCTAAAGAACTACCATAAGCTTTCATTCTTCCGGTTTGTCCTGTTTGCCGAATTGAAGAGGCCTCGAGTTATGGTTCACGTGAAACCTTATCGTCTTACGCAACTCGTAAGATGGGGGCGGACTTTGCTTCAATTCGGTTAAGGGTCCTGGTGAAAGATCTCCCGCCCTTACGCGTACAGCTTCTAAAGAACTACCATAAACTTTCATTCTTCCGGTTTGTGCTGTTTGCCGAATTGAAGCTGCCTCGGGATATAGTTCACGTGAAACCTTATCGTCTTACGCAAATCGTAAGATGGGGGCGGATTTTGCTTCAATTCGGTTAAAGGTCCTGGTGACAGATCTCCCGCCCTTACTCGTACAGATTCTAAAGAACTACCATAAGCTTACATTCTTCCGGTTTGTGCTGTTTGCCAAATTGAAGCGGCCTCGAAACATGGTTCACGTGAAACCTTATGGTCTTACGCAACTCGTAAGATGGGGGCGGACTTTGCTTCAATTCGGTTAAAGGTCCTGGTGAAAGATCTCCCGTCCTTACTCTTACAGATTCTAAAGGACTACCATAAACTTTCATTCTTCCGGTTTGTCCTGTTTGCCGAATTGAAGAGGCCTCGAGTTATGGTTCACGTGAAACCTTATCGTCTTACGCAACTCGTAAGATGGGGGCGGACTTTGCTTCAATTCGGTTAAGGGTCCTGGTGAAAGATCTCCCGCCCTTACGCGTACAGCTTCTAAAGAACTACCATAAACTTTCATTCTTCCGGTTTGTGCTGTTTGCCGAATTGAAGCTGCCTCGGGATATAGTTCACGTGAAACCTTATCGTCTTACGCAAATCGTAAGATGGGGGCGGATTTTGCTTCAATTCGGTTAAAGGTCCTGGTGAAAGATCTCCCGCCCTTACTCGTAACAGATTCTAATGAACTACCATAAGCTTACATTCTTCCGGTTTGTGCTGTTTGCCGAATTGAAGCGGCCTCGAAACATGGTTCACGTGAAACCTTATGGTCTTACGCAACTCGTAAGATGGGGGCGGACTTTGCTTCAATTCGGTTAAAAGTCCTGGTGAAAGATCTCCCGCCCTTACTCGTACAGCTTCTAAAGAACTACCATAAGCTTTCATTCTTCCGGTTTGTGCTGTTTGCCGAATTGGAGCTGCCTCGAGATATGGTTCACGTGAAACCTTATCGTCTTACGCAACTCGTAAGATGGGTGCGGACTTTGCTTCAATTTGGTTAGGGGTCCTGGTGAAAGATCTCCCGTCCTTACTCGTACAGATTCTAAAGGACTACCATAAACTTTCATTCTTCCGGTTTGTCCTGTTTGCCAAATTGAAGCTGCCACTAGATATGGTTCACGTGAAACCTTATCGTCTTACGCAACTCGTACCATGGGTGAGAACGTTGCTTCAATTCGGTTAAGGGTCCTGGTGAAAGATCTCCCGCCCTTACTGGTACAGATTCAAAATAACTACCATAAACTTTCATTCTTCCGGTTTGTGCTGTTTGCCGAATTGAAGCGGCCTCGAGATATGGTTCACGTGAAACCTTGTCGTCTTACGCAACTACTAAGATAGATGGGTGAGAACGTTGCTTCAATCCGGTTAAGGATCCTGGTGAAAGATTTCCGGCCCTTACTCGTACAGATTCTAAAGAACTGCCATAAACTCTCATTCTTCCGGTTTGTGCTGTTTGCCGAATTGAAGCGGCCTCGAAACATGGTTCACGTGAAACCTTATGGTCTTACGCAACTCGTAAGATGGGGGCGGACTTTGCTTCAATTCGGTTGAGGGTCCTGGTAAAAGATCTCCCGCCCTTACGCGTACAGCTTCTAAAGAACTACCATAAGCTTTCATTCTTCCGGTTTGTCCTGTTTGCCGAATTGAAGAGGCCTCGAGTTATGGTTCACGTGAAACCTTATCGTCTTACGCAACTCGTAAGATGGGGGCGGACTTTGCTTCAATTCGGTTAAGGGTCCTGGTGAAAGATCTCCCGCCCTTACGCGTACAGCTTCTAAAGAACTACCATAAACTTTCATTCTTCCGGTTTGTGCTGTTTGCCGAATTGAAGCTGCCTCGGGATATAGTTCACGTGAAACCTTATCGTCTTACGCAAATCGTAAGATGGGGGCGGATTTTGCTTCAATTCGGTTAAAGGTCCTGGTGACAGATCTCCCGCCCTTACTCGTACAGATTCTAAAGAACTACCATAAGCTTACATTCTTCCGGTTTGTGCTGTTTGCCAAATTGAAGCGGCCTCGAAACATGGTTCACGTGAAACCTTATGGTCTTACGCAACTCGTAAGATGGGGGCGGACTTTGCTTCAATTCGGTTAAAGGTCCTGGTGAAAGATCTCCCGTCCTTACTCTTACAGATTCTAAAGGACTACCATAAACTTTCATTCTTCCGGTTTGTCCTGTTTGCCGAATTGAAGAGGCCTCGAGTTATGGTTCACGTGAAACCTTATCGTCTTACGCAACTCGTAAGATGGGGGCGGACTTTGCTTCAATTCGGTTAAGGGTCCTGGTGAAAGATCTCCCGCCCTTACGCGTACAGCTTCTAAAGAACTACCATAAACTTTCATTCTTCCGGTTTGTGCTGTTTGCCGAATTGAAGCTGCCTCGGGATATAGTTCACGTGAAACCTTATCGTCTTACGCAAATCGTAAGATGGGGGCGGATTTTGCTTCAATTCGGTTAAAGGTCCTGGTGAAAGATCTCCCGCCCTTACTCGTAACAGATTCTAATGAACTACCATAAGCTTACATTCTTCCGGTTTGTGCTGTTTGCCGAATTGAAGCGGCCTCGAAACATGGTTCACGTGAAACCTTATGGTCTTACGCAACTCGTAAGATGGGGGCGGACTTTGCTTCAATTCGGTTAAAGGTCCTGGTGAAAGATCTCCCGCCCTTACTCGTACAGCTTCTAAAGAACTACCATAAGCTTTCATTCTTCCGGTTTGTGCTGTTTGCCGAATTGGAGCTGCCTCGAGATATGGTTCACGTGAAACCTTATCGTCTTACGCAACTCGTAAGATGGGTGCGGACTTTGCTTCAATTTGGTTAGGGGTCCTGGTGAAAGATCTCCCGTCCTTACTCGTACAGATTCTAAAGGACTACCATAAACTTTCATTCTTCCGGTTTGTCCTGTTTGCCAAATTGAAGCTGCCTCGAGATATGGTTCACGTGAAACCTTATCGTCTTACGCAACTCGTACCATGGGTGAGAACGTTGCTTCAATTCGGTTAAGGGTCCTGGTGAAAGATCTGCCGTCCTTACTCGTACAGATTCTAAAGAACTACCATAAACTTTCATTCTTCCGGCTTGTGCTGTTCGCCGAATTGAAGCTGCCTCGAGATATGGTTCACGTGAAACCTTATCGTCTTACGCAACTCGTAAGATGGGGGCGGACTTTGCTTCAATTCGGTTAAGGGTCCTGGTGAAAGATCTCCCGCCCTTACGCGTACAGCTTCTAAAGAACTACCATAAACTTTCATTCTTCCGGTTTGTGCTGTTTGCCGAATTGAAGCTGCCTCGGGATATAGTTCACGTGAAACCTTATCGTCTTACGCAAATCGTAAGATGGGGGCGGATTTTGCTTCAATTCGGTTAAAGGTCCTGGTGACAGATCTCCCGCCCTTACTCGTACAGATTCTAAAGAACTACCATAAGCTTACATTCTTCCGGTTTGTGCTGTTTGCCAAATTGAAGCGGCCTCGAAACATGGCTCACGTGAAACCTTATCGTCTTACGCAACTCGTAAGATGGGTGCGGACGTTGCTTCAATTCATGTAGGGGTCCTGGTGAAAGATCTCCCGCCCTTACCCGTACAGATTGAAAATAACTATCATAAACTTTCATTCTTCCGGTTTGTGCTGTTTGACGAATTAAATCCGCCTCGAGATATGGTTCACGTGAAACCTTATCGTCTTACGCAACTCGTAAGATGGGTGCGGACTTTGCTTCAATTCGGTTAAGGGTCCAGGTGAAAGATCGCCGGCCCTTACTCGTACAGTTTCAAAATAACTACCATAAACTTTCATTCTTCAGGTTTGTGCTGTTTGCCGAATAGAAGCGGCCTTGAAACATGGTTTACGTGAAACCTTATCGTCTTACGCAACTCGTAAGATGGGGGCGGACTTTGCTTCAATTCGGTTAAGGGTCCTGGTGAAAGATCTCCCGCCCTTACTCGTACAGCTTCTAAAGAACTACCATAAGCTTTCATTCTTCCGGTTTGTGCTGTTTGCCGAATTGAAGAGGCCTCGAGATATGGTTCACGTGAAACCTTATCGTCTTACGCAACTCGTAAGATGGGTGCGGATTTTGCTTCAATTCGGTTAAGGGTCCAGGTGAAAGATCTCCCGCCCTTACGCGTACAGCTTCTAAAGAACTACCATAAGCTTTCATACTTCCGGTTTGTCCTGTTTGCCGAATTGAAGAGGCCTCGAGATATGGTTCACGGGAAACCTTAACGTCTTACGCAACTCGTAAGATGGGTGCGGACTTTGCTTCAATTCGGTTAGGGGTCCTGGTGAAAGATCTCCCGTCCTTACTCGTACAGCTTTTAAAGAACTACCATAAGCTTTCATTCTTCCGGTTTGTGCTGTTTGCCGAATTGAAGAGGCCTCGAGATATGGTTCACGTGAAACCTTATCGTCTTACGCAACTCGTAAGATGGGTGCGGACTTTGCTTCAATTCGGTTAGGGGTCCTGGTGAAAGCTCTCCCGTCCTTACTCGTACAGATTCTAAAGAACTACCATAAGCTTACATTCTTCCGGTTTGTGCTGTTTGCCGAATTGAAGCGGCCTCGAAACATGGTTCACGTGAAACCTTATGGTCTTACGCAACTCGTAAGATGGGGGCGGACTTTGCTTCAATTCGGTTAAAGGTCCTGGTGAAAGATCTCCCGCCCTTACTCGTACAGCTTCTAAAGAACTACCATAAGCTTTCATTCTTCCGGTTTGTGCTGTTTGCCGAATTGGAGCTGCCTCGAGATATGGTTCACGTGAAACCTTATCGTCTTACGCAACTCGTAAGATGGGTGCGGACTTTGCTTCAATTTGGTTAGGGGTCCTGGTGAAAGATCTCCCGTCCTTACTCGTACAGATTCTAAAGGACTACCATAAACTTTCATTCTTCCGGTTTGTCCTGTTTGCCAAATTGAAGCTGCCTCGAGATATGGTTCACGTGAAACCTTATCGTCTTACGCAACTCGTACCATGGGTGAGAACGTTGCTTCAATTCGGTTAAGGGTCCTGGTGAAAGATCTCCCGCCCTTACTGGTACAGATTCAAAATAACTACCATAAACTTTCATTCTTCCAGTTTGTGCTGTTTGCCGAATTGAAGCGGCCTCGAGATATGGTTCACGTGAAACCTTGTCGTCTTACGCAACTCCTAAGATAGATGGGTGAGAACGTTGCTTCAATCCGGTTAAGGATCCTGGTGAAAGATTTCCGGCCCTTACTCGTACAGATTCTAAAGAACTGCCATAAACTCTCATTCTTCCGGTTTGTGCTGTTTGCCGAATTGAAGCGGCCTCGAAACATGGTTCACGTGAAACCTTATGGTCTTACGCAACTCGTAAGATGGGGGCGGACTTTGCTTCAATTCGGTTAAAGGTCCTGGTGAAAGATCTCCCGCCCTTACGCGTACAGCTTCTAAAGAACTACCATAAGCTTTTATTCTTCCGGTTTGTGCTGTATGCCGAATTGAAGCTACCTCGAGATATGTTTCACGTGAAACCTTATCGTCTTACACAACTCGTAAGATGGGTGCGGACTTTGCTTCAATTTGTTTAAGGGTCCTGGTGAAAGATCCCCGCCCTTACTCGTACAGATTCAAAATAACTACCATAAACTTTCATTCTTCCGACATGTGCTGTTCGCCGAATTGAAGCTGCCTCGAGACATGGTTCACGTGAAACCTTATCGTCTTACGCAACTCGTAAGATGGGTGCGGACTTTGCTTCAATTTGGTTGGGGTCCTGGTGAAAGATCTCCCGTCCTTACTCGTACAGATTCTAAAGAACTACCATAAACTTTCATTTTTCCGGTTTGTGCTGTTTGCCAAATCGAAGCGGCCTCGAGATATGGTTTACGTGAAACCTTATCGTTTCACGCAACTCGTAAGATGGGTGCGGACTTTGCATCAATTCGGTTAATGGTCCTGGTGAACGATCTCCCGTCCTTACTCGTACAGATTCTAAAGGACTACCATAAACTTTCATTCTTCCGGTTTGTCCTGTTTGCCGTATTGAAGAGGCCTCGAGTTATGGTTCACGTGAAACCTTATCGTCTTACGCAACTCGTAAGATGGGTGCGGACTTTGCATCAATTCGGTTAATGGTCCTGGTGAACGATCTCCCGTCCTTACTCGTACAGATTCTAAAGGACTACCATAAACTTTCATTCTTCCGGTTTGTCCTGTTTGCCGTATTGAAGAGGCCTCGAGTTATGGTTCACGTGAAACCTTATCGTCTTACGCAACTCGTAAGATGGGGGCGGACTTTGCTTCAATTCGGTTAAGGGTCCTGGTGAAAGATCTCCCGCCCTTACGCGTACAGATTCTAAAGAACTACCATAAACTTTTATTCTTCCGGTTTGTGCTGTTTGCCGAATTGAAGCGGCCTCGAGATATGGTTCACGTGAAACCTTGTCGTCTTACGCAACTCGTAAGATGGGTGCGGACGTTGCTTCAATTCAGTTAGGTGTCCTGGTGAAAGATCTTCCGCCCTTACTCGTACAGATTCAAAATAACTACCATAAACTTTCATTCTTCCGGTTTGTGCTGTTTGCCGAATTGAAGCGGCCTCGAGATATGGTTCACGTGAAACCTTATCGTCTTACGCAAATCGTAAGATGGGGGCGGATTTTGCTTCAATTCGGTTAAAGGTCCTGGTGAAAGATCTCCCGCCCTTACTCGTACAGATTCTAAAGAACTACCATAAGCTTACATTCTTCCGGTTTGTGCTGTTTGCCGAATTGAAGCGGCCTCGAAACATGGTTCACGTGAAACCTTATGGTCTTACGCAACTCGTAAGATGGGGGCGGACTTTGCTTCAATTCGGTTAAAGGTCCTGGTGAAAGATCTCCCGCCCTTACTCGTACAGATTCAAAATAACTACCATAAACTTTCATTCTTCCGACTTGTGCTGTTCGCCGAATTGAAGCTGCCTCGAGATATGGTTCAGGTGAAACCTTATGGTCTTACGCAACTCGTAAGATGGGGGCGGACTTTGCTTCAATTCGGTTAAAGGTCCTGGTGAAAGATCTCCCGCCCTTACTCGTACAGCTTCTAAAGAACTACCATAAGCTTTCATTCTTCCGGTTTGTGCTGTTTGCCGAATTGGAGCTGCCTCGAGATATGGTTCACGTGAAACCTTATCGTCTTACGCAACTCGTAAGATGGGTGCGGACTTTGCTTCAATTTGGTTAGGGGTCCTGGTGAAAGATCTCCCGTCCTTACTCGTACAGATTCTAAAGGACTACCATAAACTTTCATTCTTCCGGTTTGTCCTGTTTGCCAAATTGAAGCTGCCTCGAGATATGGTTCACGTGAAACCTTATCGTCTTACGCAACTCGTACCATGGGTGAGAACGTTGCTTCAATTCGGTTAAGGGTCCTGGTGAAAGATCTCCCGCCCTTACTGGTACAGATTCAAAATAACTACCATAAACTTTCATTCTTCCAGTTTGTGCTGTTTGCCGAATTGAAGCGGCCTCGAGATATGGTTCACGTGAAACCTTGTCGTCTTACGCAACTCCTAAGATAGATGGGTGAGAACGTTGCTTCAATCCGGTTAAGGATCCTGGTGAAAGATTTCCGGCCCTTACTCGTACAGATTCTAAAGAACTGCCATAAACTCTCATTCTTCCGGTTTGTGCTGTTTGCCGAATTGAAGCGGCCTCGAAACATGGTTCACGTGAAACCTTATGGTCTTACGCAACTCGTAAGATGGGGGCGGACTTTGCTTCAATTCGGTTAAAGGTCCTGGTGAAAGATCTCCCGCCCTTACGCGTACAGCTTCTAAAGAACTACCATAAGCTTTTATTCTTCCGGTTTGTGCTGTATGCCGAATTGAAGCTACCTCGAGATATGTTTCACGTGAAACCTTATCGTCTTACACAACTCGTAAGATGGGTGCGGACTTTGCTTCAATTTGTTTAAGGGTCCTGGTGAAAGATCCCCGCCCTTACTCGTACAGATTCAAAATAACTACCATAAACTTTCATTCTTCCGACATGTGCTGTTCGCCGAATTGAAGCTGCCTCGAGACATGGTTCACGTGAAACCTTATCGTCTTACGCAACTCGTAAGATGGGTGCGGACTTTGCTTCAATTTGGTTGGGGTCCTGGTGAAAGATCTCCCGTCCTTACTCGTACAGATTCTAAAGAACTACCATAAACTTTCATTTTTCCGGTTTGTGCTGTTTGCCAAATCGAAGCGGCCTCGAGATATGGTTTACGTGAAACCTTATCGTTTCACGCAACTCGTAAGATGGGTGCGGACTTTGCATCAATTCGGTTAATGGTCCTGGTGAACGATCTCCCGTCCTTACTCGTACAGATTCTAAAGGACTACCATAAACTTTCATTCTTCCGGTTTGTCCTGTTTGCCGTATTGAAGAGGCCTCGAGTTATGGTTCACGTGAAACCTTATCGTCTTACGCAACTCGTAAGATGGGTGCGGACTTTGCATCAATTCGGTTAATGGTCCTGGTGAACGATCTCCCGTCCTTACTCGTACAGATTCTAAAGGACTACCATAAACTTTCATTCTTCCGGTTTGTCCTGTTTGCCGTATTGAAGAGGCCTCGAGTTATGGTTCACGTGAAACCTTATCGTCTTACGCAACTCGTAAGATGGGGGCGGACTTTGCTTCAATTCGGTTAAGGGTCCTGGTGAAAGATCTCCCGCCCTTACGCGTACAGATTCTAAAGAACTACCATAAACTTTTATTCTTCCGGTTTGTGCTGTTTGCCGAATTGAAGCGGCCTCGAGATATGGTTCACGTGAAACCTTGTCGTCTTACGCAACTCGTAAGATGGGTGCGGACGTTGCTTCAATTCAGTTAGGTGTCCTGGTGAAAGATCTTCCGCCCTTACTCGTACAGATTCAAAATAACTACCATAAACTTTCATTCTTCCGGTTTGTGCTGTTTGCCGAATTGAAGCGGCCTCGAGATATGGTTCACGTGAAACCTTATCGTCTTACGCAAATCGTAAGATGGGGGCGGATTTTGCTTCAATTCGGTTAAAGGTCCTGGTGAAAGATCTCCCGCCCTTACTCGTACAGATTCTAAAGAACTACCATAAGCTTACATTCTTCCGGTTTGTGCTGTTTGCCGAATTGAAGCGGCCTCGAAACATGGTTCACGTGAAACCTTATGGTCTTACGCAACTCGTAAGATGGGGGCGGACTTTGCTTCAATTCGGTTAAAGGTCCTGGTGAAAGATCTCCCGCCCTTACTCGTACAGATTCAAAATAACTACCATAAACTTTCATTCTTCCGACTTGTGCTGTTCGCCGAATTGAAGCTGCCTCGAGATATGGTTCAGGTGAAACCTTATCGTCTTACGCAACTCGTAAGATGGGTGAGAACGTTGCTTCAATTCGGTTAAGGGTCCTGGTGAAAGATCTCCCGCCCTTACTCGTACAGATTCTAAAGAACTACCATAAACTTTCATTCTTCCGGATTGTGCTGTTTGCCGAATTGAAGCGGCCTCGAAACATGGTTCACGTGAAACCTTATCGTCTTACACAACTCGTAAGATGGGTGCGGACTTTGCTTCAATTCGGTTAGGGGTCCTGGTGAAAGATCTCCCGCCCTTACGCGTACAGCTTCTAAAGAACTACCATAATCTTTCATTCTTCCGGTTTGTGCTGTTTGCCGAATTAAAGCGGCCTCGAAACATGGTTCACGTGAAACCTTATGGTCTTACGCAAATCGTAAGATAGGGGCGGATTTTGCTTCAATTCGGTCAAAGGTCCTGGTGAAAGATCTCCCGCCCTTACTCGTACAGATTCTAAAGAACTACCATAAGCTTACATTCTTCCGGTTTGTGCTGTTTGCCGAATTGAAGCGGCCTCGAGATATGGCTCACGTGAAACCTTATCGTCTTACGCAACTCGTAAGATGGGTGCGGACGTTGCTTCAATTCATGTAGGGGTCCTGGTGAAAGATCTCCCGCCCTTACCCGTACAGATTGAAAATAACTATCATAAACTTTCATTCTTCCGGTTTGTGCTGTTTGCCGAATTGAAGAGGCCTCGAGATATGGTTCACGTGAAACCTTATCGTCTTACGCAACTCGTAAGATGGGTGCGGATTTTGCTTCAATTCGGTTAAGGGTCCAGGTGAAAGATCTCCCGCCCTTACGCGTACAGCTTCTAAAGAACTACCATAAGCTTTCATACTTCCGGTTTGTGCTGTTTGCCGAATTGAAGAGGCCTCGAGATATGGTTCACGTGAAACCTTGTCGTCTTACGCAACTCCTAAGATAGATGGGTCAGAACGTTGCTTCAATTCGGTTAAGGATCCTGGTGAAAGATTTCCCGCCCTTACTCGTACAGATTCTAAAGAACTGCCATAAACTCTCATTCTTCCGGTTTGTGCTGTTTGCCGAATTGAAGCGGCCTCGAAACATGGTTCACGTGAAACCTTATCGTCTTACACAACTCGTAAGATGGGTGCGGACTTTGCTTCAATTCGGTTAGGGGTCCTGGTGAACGATCTCCCGTCCTTACTCGTACAGCTTCTAAAGAACTACCATAAGCTTTCGTTCTTCCGGTTTGTGCTGTTTGCCGAATTGAAGAGGCCTCGAGATATGGTTCACGTGAAACCTTATCGTCTTACGCAACTCGTAAGATGGGTGCGGACTTTGCTTCAATTCGGTTAGGGGTCCTGGTGAAAGATCTCCCGTCCTTACTCGTACAGCTTCTAAAGAACTACCATAAGCTTTCATTCTTCCGGTTTGTGCTGTTTGCCGAATTGAAGCTGCCTCAAGATATGGTTCACGTTGAACCTTATCGTCTTACGCAACTCGTACCATGGGTAAGAACGTTGCTTCAATTCGGTTAAGGGTCCTGGTGAAAGATCTGCCGTCCTTACTCGTACAGATTCTAAAGAACTACCATAAACTTTCATTCTTCCGGCTTGTGCTGTTCGCCGAATTGAAGCTGCCTCGAGATATGGTTCACGTGAAACCTTATCGTCTTACGCAACTCCTAAGATGGGTGAGAACGTTGCTTCAATTCGGTTAAGGGTCCTGGTGAACGATCTCCCGTCCTTACTCGTACAGATTCAAAATAACTACCATAAACTTTCATTCTTCCGGATTGTGCTGTTTGCCGAATTGAAGCGGCCTCGAGATATGGTTCACGTGAAACCTTGTCGTCTTACGCAACTCGTAAGATGGGTGCGGACGTTGCTTCAATTCAGTTAGGTGTCCTGGTGAAAGATCTTCCGCCCTTACTCGTACGGATTCAAAATAACTACCATAAACTTTCATTCTTCCGGTTTGTGCTGTTTGCCGAATTGAAGCGGCCTCGAGATATGGTTCACGTGAAACCTTGTCGTCTTACGCAACTCCTAAGATCGATGGGTCAGAACGTTGCTTCAATTCGATTAAGGATCCTGGTGAAAGATTTCCCGCCCTTACTCGTACAGATTCTAAAGAACTGCCATAAACTCTCATTCTTCCGGTTTGTGCTGTTTGCCGAATTGAAGCGGCCTCGAAACATGGTTCACGTAAAACCTTATCGTCTTACACAACTCGTAAGATGGGTGCGGACTTTGCTTCAATTCGGTTAGGGGTCCTGGTGAAAGATCTCCCGCCCTTACGCGTACAGCTTCTAAAGAACTACCATAAACTTTCATTCTTCCGGTTTGTGCTGTTTGCCGAATTGAAGCTGCCTCGGGATATAGTTCACGTGAAACCTTATCGTCTTACGCAAATCGTAAGATGGGGGCGGATTTTGCTTCAATTCGGTTAAAGGCCCTGGTGAAAGATTTCCCGCCCTTACTCGTACAGATTCTAAAGAACTTCCATAAGCTTACATTCTTCCGGTTTGTGCTGTTTGCCGAATTGAAGCGGCCTCGAAACATGGTTCACGTGAAACCTTATGGTCTTACGCAACTCGTAAGATGGGGGCGGACTTTGCTTCAATTCGGTTAAAGGTCCTGGTGAAAGATCTCCCGCCCTTACTCGTACAGATTCAAAATAACTACCATAAACTTTCATTCTTCCGACTTGTGCTGTTCGCCGAATTGAAGCTGCCTCGAGATATGGTTCAGGTGAAACCTTATCGTCTTACGCAACTCGTAAGATGGGTGAGAACGTTGCTTCAATTCGGTTAAGGGTCCTGGTGAAAGATCTCCCGCCCTTACTCGTACAGATTCTAATGAACTACCATAAGCTTACATTCTTCCGGTTTGTGCTGTTTGCCGAATTGAAGCGGCCTCGAAACATGGTTCACGTGAAACCTTATGGTCTTACGCAACTCGTAAGATGGGGGCGGACTTTGCTTCAATTCGGTTAAAGGTCCTGGTAAAAGATCTCCCGCCCTTACTCGTACAGATTCAAAATAACTACCATAAACTTTCATTCTTCCGGTTTGTGCTGTTTGCCGAATTGAAGAGGCCTCGAGATATGGTTCACGTGAAACCTTATCGTCTTACGCAACTCGTAAGATGGGGGCGGACTTTGCTTCAATTCGGTTAAGGGTCCAGGTGAAAGATCTCCCGCCCTTACGCGTACAGCTTCTAAAGAACTACCATAAACTTTCATTCTTCCGGTTTGTGCTGTTTGCCGAATTGAAGCTGCCTCGGGATATAGTTCACGTGAAACCTTATGGTCTTACGCAACTCGTAAGATGGGGGCGGACTTTGCTTCAATTCGGTTAAAGGTCCTGGTGAAAGATCTCCCGCCCTTACTCGTACAGATTCAAAATAACTACCATAAACTTTCATTCTTCCGACTTGTGCTGTTCGCCGAATTGAAGCTGCCTCAAGATATGGTTCAGGTGAAACCTTATCGTCTTACGCAACTCGTAAGATGGGTGAGAACGTTGCTTCAATTCGGTTAAGGGTCCTGGTGAAAGATCTCCCGCCCGTGCTCGTACAGATTCTAAAAAACTACCATAAACTTTAATTCTTCCGGTTTGTGCTGTTTGCCGAATTGAAGAGGCCTCGAGATATGGTTCACGTGAAACCTTATCGTCTTACGCAACTCGTAAGATGGGTGCGGACGTTCCTTCAATTCATGTAGGGGTCCTGGTGAAAGATCTCCCGCCATTACCCGTACAGATTGAAAATAACTATCATAAACTTTCATTCTTCCGGTTTGTGCTGTTTGCCGAATTGAAGAGGCCTCGAGATATGGTTCACGTGAAACCTTATCGTCTTACGCAACTCGTAAGAAGGGTGCGGATTTTGCTTCAATTCGGTTAAGGGTCCAGGTGAAAGATCTCCCGCCCTTACGCGTACAGCTTCTAAAGAACTACCATAAGCTTTCATTCTTCCGGTTTGTGCTGTTTGCCGAATTGAAGAGGCCTCGAGATATGGTTCACGTGAAACCTTATCGTCTTACGCAAATCGTAAGATGGGGGCGGATTTTGCTTCAATTCGGTTAAAGGTCCTGGTGAAAGATCTCCCGCCCTTACTCGTACAGATTCAAAATAACTACCATAAACTTTCATTCTTCCGGTTTGTGCTGTTTGCCGAATTGACGCGGCCTCGAGATATTGTTCACGTGAAACCTTATCGTCTTACGCAACTCGTAGGATGGGTGCGGACTTTGCTTCAATTCGGTTAGGGGTCCTGGTGAAAGATGTCCCGTCCTTACTCGTACAGATTCAAAATAACTACCATAAACTTTCGTTCTTCCGGTTTGTGCTGTTTGCCGAATTGAAGCGGCCTCGAGATATGGTTCACGTGAAACCTTATCGTCTTACGCAACTCGTAAGATGGGTGCGGACTTTGCTTCAATTCGGTTAGGGGTCCTGGTGAAAGATCTCCCGTCCTTACTCGTACAGATTCTAAAGAACTACTATAAACTTTCATTCTTCCGGTTTGTCCTGTTTGCCGAATTGAAGAGGCCTCGAGATATGGTTCACGTGAAACCTTATCGTCTTACGCAACTCGTAAGATGGGTGCGGAATTTGCTTCAATTCGGTTAGGGGTCCTGGTGAAAGATCTCCCGCCCTTACTCGTACAGTTTCAAAATAACTACCATAAACTTTCATTCTTCGGGTTTGTGCTGTTTGCCGAATAGAAGCGGCCTTGAAACATGGTTCACGTGAAACCTTATCGTCTTACGCAACTCGTAAGATGGGGGCGGACTTTGCTTCAATTCGGTTAAGGGTCCTGGTGAAAGATCTCCCGCCCTTACTCGTACAGCTTCTAAAGAACTACCATAAGCTTTCATTCTTCCGGTTTGTGCTGTTTGCCGAATTGAAGCGGCCTCGAGATATGGTTCACGTGAAACCTTGTCGTCTTACGCAACTCCTAAGATCGATGGGTCAGAACGTTGCTTCAATTCGATTAAGGATCCTGGTGAAAGATTTCCCGCCCTTACTCGTACAGATTCTAAAGAACTGCCATAAACTCTCATTCTTCCGGTTTGTGCTGTTTGCCGAATTGAAGCGGCCTCGAAACATGGTTCACGTGAAACCTTATCGTCTTACGCAACTCGTAAGATGGGTGCGGACGTTCCTTCAATTCATGTAGGGGTCCTGGTGAAAGATCTCCCGCCATTACCCGTACAGATTGAAAATAACTATCATAAACTTTCATTCTTCCGGTTTGTGCTGTTTGCCGAATTGAAGAGGCCTCGAGATATGGTTCACGTGAAACCTTATCGTCTTACGCAACTCGTAAGATGGGTGCGGATTTTGCTTCAATTCGGTTAAGGGTCCAGGTGAAAGATCTCCCGCCCTTACGCGTACAGCTTCTAAAGAACTACCATAAGCTTTCATTCTTCCGGTTTGTGCTGTTTGCCGAATTGAAGAGGCCTCGAGATATGGTTCACGTGAAACCTTATCGTCTTACGCAAATCGTAAGATGGGGGCGGATTTTGCTTCAATTCGGTTAAAGGTCCTGGTGAAAGATCTCCCGCCCTTACTCGTACAGATTCAAAATAACTACCATAAACTTTCATTCTTCCGGTTTGTGCTGTTTGCCGAATTGACGCGGCCTCGAGATATTGTTCACGTGAAACCTTATCGTCTTACGCAACTCGTAGGATGGGTGCGGACTTTGCTTCAATTCGGTTAGGGGTCCTGGTGAAAGATGTCCCGTCCTTACTCGTACAGATTCTAAAGGACTACCATAAACTTTCGTTCTTCCGGTTTGTGCTGTTTGCCGAATTGAAGCGGCCTCGAAACATGGCTCACGTGAAACCTTATCGTCTTACGCAACTCGTAAGATGGGTGCGGACGTTGCTTCAATTCATGTAGGGGTCCTGGTGAAAGATCTCCCGCCCTTACCCGTACAGATTGAAAATAACTATCATAAACTTTCATTCTTCCGGTTTGTGCTGTTTGACGAATTAAATCGGCCTCGAGATATGGTTCACGTGAAACCTTATCGTCTTACGCAACTCGTAAGATGGGTGCGGACTTTGCTTCAATTCGGTTAAGGGTCCAGGTGAAAGATCTCCGGCCCTTACTCGTACAGTTTCAAAATAACTACCATAAACTTTCATTCTTCAGGTTTGTGCTGTTTGCCGAATTGAAGAGGCCTCGAGATATGGTTCACGTGAAACCTTATCGTCTTACGGAACTCGTAAGATGGGTGCGGACTTTGCTTCAATTCGGTTAGGGGTCCTGGTGAAAGCTCTCCCGTCCTTACTCGTACAGATTCTAAAGAACTACCATAAACTTTCATTCTTCCGGTTTGTCCTGTTTGCCGAATTGAAGAGGCCTCGAGATATGGTTCACGTGAAACCTTATCGTCTTACGCAACTCGTAAGATGGGTGCGGACTTTGCTTCAATTCGGTTAGGGGTCCTGGTGAAAGATCTCCCGTCCTTACTCGTACAGCTTCTAAAGAACTACCATAAGCTTTCATTCTTCCGGTTTGTGCTGTTTGCCGAATTGAAGCTGCCTCAAGATATGGTTCACGTTAATCCTTATCGTCTTACACAACTCGTACCATGGGTAAGAACGTTGCTTCAATTCGGTTAAGGGTCCTGGTGAAAGATCTGCCGTCCTTACTCGTACAGATTCTAAAGAACTACCATAAACTTTCATTCTTCCGGTTTGTGCTGTTTGCCGAATTGAAGCTGCCTCGAGATATGGTTCACGTGAAACCTTATCGTCTTACACAACTCGTAAGATGGGGGCGGACTTTGCTTCAATTCGGTTAAGGGTCCTGGTGAAAGATCTCCCGCCCTTACTGGTACAGATTCAAAATAACTACCATAAACTTTCATTCTTCCGGTTTGTGCTGTTTGCCGAATTGAAGCGGCCTCGAGATATGGTTCACGTGAAACCTTGTCGTCTTACGCAACTCCTAAGATAGATGGGTCAGAACGTTGCTTCAATTCGGTTAAGGATCCTGGTGAAAGATTTCCCGCCCTTACTCGTACAGATTTTGAAGAACTGCCATAATCTCTCATTCTTCCGGTTTGTGCTGTTTGCCGAATTGAAGCGGCCTCGAAACATGGTTCACGTGAAACCTTATCGTCTTACGCAACTCGTAAGATGGGGGCGGACTTTGCTTCAATTCGGTTGAGGGTCCTGGTAAAAGATCTCCCGCCCTTACGCGTACAGCTTCTAAAGAACTACCATAAGCTTTCATTCTTCCGGTTTGTCCTGTTTGCCGAATTGAAGAGGCCTCGAGTTATGGTTCACGTGAAACCTTATCGTCTTACGCAACTCGTAAGATGGGGGCGGACTTTGCTTCAATTCGGTTAAGGGTCCTGGTGAAAGATCTCCCGCCCTTACGCGTACAGCTTCTAAAGAACTACCATAAACTTTCATTCTTCCGGTTTGTGCTGTTTGCCGAATTGAAGCTGCCTCGGGATATAGTTCACGTGAAACCTTATCGTCTTACGCAAATCGTAAGATGGGGGCGGATTTTGCTTCAATTCGGTTAAAGGTCCTGGTGACAGATCTCCCGCCCTTACTCGTACAGATTCTAAAGAACTACCATAAGCTTACATTCTTCCGGTTTGTGCTGTTTGCCAAATTGAAGCGGCCTCGAAACATGGTTCACGTGAAACCTTATGGTCTTACGCAACTCGTAAGATGGGGGCGGACTTTGCTTCAATTCGGTTAAAGGTCCTGGTGAAAGATCTCCCGTCCTTACTCTTACAGATTCTAAAGGACTACCATAAACTTTCATTCTTCCGGTTTGTCCTGTTTGCCGAATTGAAGAGGCCTCGAGTTATGGTTCACGTGAAACCTTATCGTCTTACGCAACTCGTAAGATGGGGGCGGACTTTGCTTCAATTCGGTTAAGGGTCCTGGTGAAAGATCTCCCGCCCTTACGCGTACAGCTTCTAAAGAACTACCATAAACTTTCATTCTTCCGGTTTGTGCTGTTTGCCGAATTGAAGCTGCCTCGGGATATAGTTCACGTGAAACCTTATCGTCTTACGCAAATCGTAAGATGGGGGCGGATTTTGCTTCAATTCGGTTAAAGGTCCTGGTGAAAGATCTCCCGCCCTTACTCGTAACAGATTCTAATGAACTACCATAAGCTTACATTCTTCCGGTTTGTGCTGTTTGCCGAATTGAAGCGGCCTCGAAACATGGTTCACGTGAAACCTTATGGTCTTACGCAACTCGTAAGATGGGGGCGGACTTTGCTTCAATTCGGTTAAAGGTCCTGGTGAAAGATCTCCCGCCCTTACTCGTACAGCTTCTAAAGAACTACCATAAGCTTTCATTCTTCCGGTTTGTGCTGTTTGCCGAATTGGAGCTGCCTCGAGATATGGTTCACGTGAAACCTTATCGTCTTACGCAACTCGTAAGATGGGTGCGGACTTTGCTTCAATTTGGTTAGGGGTCCTGGTGAAAGATCTCCCGTCCTTACTCGTACAGATTCTAAAGGACTACCATAAACTTTCATTCTTCCGGTTTGTCCTGTTTGCCAAATTGAAGCTGCCTCGAGATATGGTTCACGTGAAACCTTATCGTCTTACGCAACTCGTACCATGGGTGAGAACGTTGCTTCAATTCGGTTAAGGGTCCTGGTGAAAGATCTGCCGTCCTTACTCGTACAGATTCTAAAGAACTACCATAAACTTTCATTCTTCCGGCTTGTGCTGTTCGCCGAATTGAAGCTGCCTCGAGATATGGTTCACGTGAAACCTTATCGTCTTACGCAACTCGTAAGATGGGGGCGGACTTTGCTTCAATTCGGTTAGGGGTCCTGGTGAAAGCTCTCCCGTCCTTACTCGTACAGATTCTAAAGAACTACCATAAGCTTACATTCTTCCGGTTTGTGCTGTTTGCCGAATTGAAGCGGCCTCGAAACATGGTTCACGTGAAACCTTATGGTCTTACGCAACTCGTAAGATGGGGGCGGACTTTGCTTCAATTCGGTTAAAGGTCCTGGTGAAAGATCTCCCGCCCTTACTCGTACAGCTTCTAAAGAACTACCATAAGCTTTCATTCTTCCGGTTTGTGCTGTTTGCCGAATTGGAGCTGCCTCGAGATATGGTTCACGTGAAACCTTATCGTCTTACGCAACTCGTAAGATGGGTGCGGACTTTGCTTCAATTTGGTTAGGGGTCCTGGTGAAAGATCTCCCGTCCTTACTCGTACAGATTCTAAAGGACTACCATAAACTTTCATTCTTCCGGTTTGTCCTGTTTGCCAAATTGAAGCTGCCTCGAGATATGGTTCACGTGAAACCTTATCGTCTTACGCAACTCGTACCATGGGTGAGAACGTTGCTTCAATTCGGTTAAGGGTCCTGGTGAAAGATCTCCCGCCCTTACTGGTACAGATTCAAAATAACTACCATAAACTTTCATTCTTCCAGTTTGTGCTGTTTGCCGAATTGAAGCGGCCTCGAGATATGGTTCACGTGAAACCTTGTCGTCTTACGCAACTCCTAAGATAGATGGGTGAGAACGTTGCTTCAATCCGGTTAAGGATCCTGGTGAAAGATTTCCGGCCCTTACTCGTACAGATTCTAAAGAACTGCCATAAACTCTCATTCTTCCGGTTTGTGCTGTTTGCCGAATTGAAGCGGCCTCGAAACATGGTTCACGTGAAACCTTATGGTCTTACGCAACTCGTAAGATGGGGGCGGACTTTGCTTCAATTCGGTTAAAGGTCCTGGTGAAAGATCTCCCGCCCTTACGCGTACAGCTTCTAAAGAACTACCATAAGCTTTTATTCTTCCGGTTTGTGCTGTATGCCGAATTGAAGCTACCTCGAGATATGTTTCACGTGAAACCTTATCGTCTTACACAACTCGTAAGATGGGTGCGGACTTTGCTTCAATTTGTTTAAGGGTCCTGGTGAAAGATCCCCGCCCTTACTCGTACAGATTCAAAATAACTACCATAAACTTTCATTCTTCCGACATGTGCTGTTCGCCGAATTGAAGCTGCCTCGAGACATGGTTCACGTGAAACCTTATCGTCTTACGCAACTCGTAAGATGGGTGCGGACTTTGCTTCAATTTGGTTGGGGTCCTGGTGAAAGATCTCCCGTCCTTACTCGTACAGATTCTAAAGAACTACCATAAACTTTCATTTTTCCGGTTTGTGCTGTTTGCCAAATCGAAGCGGCCTCGAGATATGGTTTACGTGAAACCTTATCGTTTCACGCAACTCGTAAGATGGGTGCGGACTTTGCATCAATTCGGTTAATGGTCCTGGTGAACGATCTCCCGTCCTTACTCGTACAGATTCTAAAGGACTACCATAAACTTTCATTCTTCCGGTTTGTCCTGTTTGCCGTATTGAAGAGGCCTCGAGTTATGGTTCACGTGAAACCTTATCGTCTTACGCAACTCGTAAGATGGGTGCGGACTTTGCATCAATTCGGTTAATGGTCCTGGTGAACGATCTCCCGTCCTTACTCGTACAGATTCTAAAGGACTACCATAAACTTTCATTCTTCCGGTTTGTCCTGTTTGCCGTATTGAAGAGGCCTCGAGTTATGGTTCACGTGAAACCTTATCGTCTTACGCAACTCGTAAGATGGGGGCGGACTTTGCTTCAATTCGGTTAAGGGTCCTGGTGAAAGATCTCCCGCCCTTACGCGTACAGATTCTAAAGAACTACCATAAACTTTTATTCTTCCGGTTTGTGCTGTTTGCCGAATTGAAGCGGCCTCGAGATATGGTTCACGTGAAACCTTGTCGTCTTACGCAACTCGTAAGATGGGTGCGGACGTTGCTTCAATTCAGTTAGGTGTCCTGGTGAAAGATCTTCCGCCCTTACTCGTACAGATTCAAAATAACTACCATAAACTTTCATTCTTCCGGTTTGTGCTGTTTGCCGAATTGAAGCGGCCTCGAGATATGGTTCACGTGAAACCTTATCGTCTTACGCAAATCGTAAGATGGGGGCGGATTTTGCTTCAATTCGGTTAAAGGTCCTGGTGAAAGATCTCCCGCCCTTACTCGTACAGATTCTAAAGAACTACCATAAGCTTACATTCTTCCGGTTTGTGCTGTTTGCCGAATTGAAGCGGCCTCGAAACATGGTTCACGTGAAACCTTATGGTCTTACGCAACTCGTAAGATGGGGGCGGACTTTGCTTCAATTCGGTTAAAGGTCCTGGTGAAAGATCTCCCGCCCTTACTCGTACAGATTCAAAATAACTACCATAAACTTTCATTCTTCCGACTTGTGCTGTTCGCCGAATTGAAGCTGCCTCGAGATATGGTTCAGGTGAAACCTTATCGTCTTACGCAACTCGTAAGATGGGTGAGAACGTTGCTTCAATTCGGTTAAGGGTCCTGGTGAAAGATCTCCCGCCCGTGCTCGTATAGATTCTAAAAAACTACTATAAACTTTAATTCTCCCGGTTTGTGCTGTTTGCCGAATTGAAGCGGCCTCGAGATATGGCTCACGTGAAACCTTATCGTCTTACGCAACTCGTAAGATGGGTGCGGACGTTGCTTCAATTCATGTAGGGGTCCTGGTGAAAGATCTCCCGCCCTTACCCGTACAGATTGAAAATAACTATCATAAACTTTCATTCTTCCGGTTTGTGCTGTTTGACGAATTGAAGCGGCCTCGAGATATGGTTCACGTGAAACCTTATCGTCTTACGCAACTCGTAAGATGGGTGCGGACTTTGCTTCAATTCGGTTAAGGGTCCAGGTGAAAGATCTCCGGTCCTTACTCGTACAGTTTCAAAATAACTACCGTAAACTTTCATTCTTCGGGTTTGTGCTGTTTGCCGAATAGAAGCAGCCTTGAAACATGGTTTACGTGAAACCTTATCGTCTTACGCAACTCGTAAGATGGGGGCGGATTTTGCTTCAATTCGGTTAAGGGTCCTGGTGAAAGATCTCCCGCCCTTACTCGTACAGCTTCTAAAGAACTACCATAAGCTTTCATTCTTCCGGTTTGTGCTGTTTGCCGAATTGAAGAGGCCTCGAGATATGGTTCACGTGAAACCTTATCGTCTTACGCAACTCGTAAGATGGGTGCGGATTTTGCTTCAATTCGGTTAAGGGTCCAGGTGAAAGATCTCCCGCCCTTACGCGTACAGCTTCTAAAGAACTACCATAAGCTTTCATACTTCCGGTTTGTGCTGTTTGCCGAATTGAAGAGGCCTCGAGATATGGTTCACGTGAAACCTTGTCGTCTTACGCAACTCCTAAGATAGATGGGTCAGAACGTTGCTTCAATTCGGTTAAGGATCCTGGTGAAAGATTTCCCGCCCTTACTCGTACAGATTCTAAAGAACTGCCATAAACTCTCATTCTTCCGGTTTGTGCTGTTTGCCGAATTGAAGCGGCCTCGAAACATGGTTCACGTGAAACCTTATCGTCTTACACAACTCGTAAGATGGGTGCGGACTTTGCTTCAATTCGGTTAGGGGTCCTGGTGAACGATCTCCCGTCCTTACTCGTACAGCTTCTAAAGAACTACCATAAGCTTTCGTTCTTCCGGTTTGTGCTGTTTGCCGAATTGAAGAGGCCTCGAGATATGGTTCACGTGAAACCTTATCGTCTTACGCAACTCGTAAGATGGGTGCGGACTTTGCTTCAATTCGGTTAGGGGTCCTGGTGAAAGATCTCCCGTCCTTACTCGTACAGCTTCTAAAGAACTACCATAAGCTTTCATTCTTCCGGTTTGTGCTGTTTGCCGAATTGAAGCTGCCTCAAGATATGGTTCACGTTGAACCTTATCGTCTTACGCAACTCGTACCATGGGTAAGAACGTTGCTTCAATTCGGTTAAGGGTCCTGGTGAAAGATCTGCCGTCCTTACTCGTACAGATTCTAAAGAACTACCATAAACTTTCATTCTTCCGGCTTGTGCTGTTCGCCGAATTGAAGCTGCCTCGAGATATGGTTCACGTGAAACCTTATCGTCTTACGCAACTCCTAAGATGGGTGAGAACGTTGCTTCAATTCGGTTAAGGGTCCTGGTGAACGATCTCCCGTCCTTACTCGTACAGATTCAAAATAACTACCATAAACTTTCATTCTTCCGGATTGTGCTGTTTGCCGAATTGAAGCGGCCTCGAGATATGGTTCACGTGAAACCTTGTCGTCTTACGCAACTCGTAAGATGGGTGCGGACGTTGCTTCAATTCAGTTAGGTGTCCTGGTGAAAGATCTTCCGCCCTTACTCGTACGGATTCAAAATAACTACCATAAACTTTCATTCTTCCGGTTTGTGCTGTTTGCCGAATTGAAGCGGCCTCGAGATATGGTTCACGTGAAACCTTGTCGTCTTACGCAACTCCTAAGATCGATGGGTCAGAACGTTGCTTCAATTCGATTAAGGATCCTGGTGAAAGATTTCCCGCCCTTACTCGTACAGATTCTAAAGAACTGCCATAAACTCTCATTCTTCCGGTTTGTGCTGTTTGCCGAATTGAAGCGGCCTCGAAACATGGTTCACGTAAAACCTTATCGTCTTACACAACTCGTAAGATGGGTGCGGACTTTGCTTCAATTCGGTTAGGGGTCCTGGTGAAAGATCTCCCGCCCTTACGCGTACAGCTTCTAAAGAACTACCATAAACTTTCATTCTTCCGGTTTGTGCTGTTTGCCGAATTGAAGCTGCCTCGGGATATAGTTCACGTGAAACCTTATCGTCTTACGCAAATCGTAAGATGGGGGCGGATTTTGCTTCAATTCGGTTAAAGGCCCTGGTGAAAGATTTCCCGCCCTTACTCGTACAGATTCTAAAGAACTTCCATAAGCTTACATTCTTCCGGTTTGTGCTGTTTGCCGAATTGAAGCGGCCTCGAAACATGGTTCACGTGAAACCTTATGGTCTTACGCAACTCGTAAGATGGGGGCGGACTTTGCTTCAATTCGGTTAAAGGTCCTGGTGAAAGATCTCCCGCCCTTACTCGTACAGATTCAAAATAACTACCATAAACTTTCATTCTTCCGACTTGTGCTGTTCGCCGAATTGAAGCTGCCTCGAGATATGGTTCAGGTGAAACCTTATCGTCTTACGCAACTCGTAAGATGGGTGAGAACGTTGCTTCAATTCGGTTAAGGGTCCTGGTGAAAGATCTCCCGCCCTTACTCGTACAGATTCTAATGAACTACCATAAGCTTACATTCTTCCGGTTTGTGCTGTTTGCCGAATTGAAGCGGCCTCGAAACATGGTTCACGTGAAACCTTATGGTCTTACGCAACTCGTAAGATGGGGGCGGACTTTGCTTCAATTCGGTTAAAGGTCCTGGTAAAAGATCTCCCGCCCTTACTCGTACAGATTCAAAATAACTACCATAAACTTTCATTCTTCCGGTTTGTGCTGTTTGCCGAATTGAAGAGGCCTCGAGATATGGTTCACGTGAAACCTTATCGTCTTACGCAACTCGTAAGATGGGGGCGGACTTTGCTTCAATTCGGTTAAGGGTCCAGGTGAAAGATCTCCCGCCCTTACGCGTACAGCTTCTAAAGAACTACCATAAACTTTCATTCTTCCGGTTTGTGCTGTTTGCCGAATTGAAGCTGCCTCGGGATATAGTTCACGTGAAACCTTATGGTCTTACGCAACTCGTAAGATGGGGGCGGACTTTGCTTCAATTCGGTTAAAGGTCCTGGTGAAAGATCTCCCGCCCTTACTCGTACAGATTCAAAATAACTACCATAAACTTTCATTCTTCCGACTTGTGCTGTTCGCCGAATTGAAGCTGCCTCAAGATATGGTTCAGGTGAAACCTTATCGTCTTACGCAACTCGTAAGATGGGTGAGAACGTTGCTTCAATTCGGTTAAGGGTCCTGGTGAAAGATCTCCCGCCCGTGCTCGTACAGATTCTAAAAAACTACCATAAACTTTAATTCTTCCGGTTTGTGCTGTTTGCCGAATTGAAGAGGCCTCGAGATATGGTTCACGTGAAACCTTATCGTCTTACGCAACTCGTAAGATGGGTGCGGACGTTCCTTCAATTCATGTAGGGGTCCTGGTGAAAGATCTCCCGCCATTACCCGTACAGATTGAAAATAACTATCATAAACTTTCATTCTTCCGGTTTGTGCTGTTTGCCGAATTGAAGAGGCCTCGAGATATGGTTCACGTGAAACCTTATCGTCTTACGCAACTCGTAAGAAGGGTGCGGATTTTGCTTCAATTCGGTTAAGGGTCCAGGTGAAAGATCTCCCGCCCTTACGCGTACAGCTTCTAAAGAACTACCATAAGCTTTCATTCTTCCGGTTTGTGCTGTTTGCCGAATTGAAGAGGCCTCGAGATATGGTTCACGTGAAACCTTATCGTCTTACGCAAATCGTAAGATGGGGGCGGATTTTGCTTCAATTCGGTTAAAGGTCCTGGTGAAAGATCTCCCGCCCTTACTCGTACAGATTCAAAATAACTACCATAAACTTTCATTCTTCCGGTTTGTGCTGTTTGCCGAATTGACGCGGCCTCGAGATATTGTTCACGTGAAACCTTATCGTCTTACGCAACTCGTAGGATGGGTGCGGACTTTGCTTCAATTCGGTTAGGGGTCCTGGTGAAAGATGTCCCGTCCTTACTCGTACAGATTCAAAATAACTACCATAAACTTTCGTTCTTCCGGTTTGTGCTGTTTGCCGAATTGAAGCGGCCTCGAGATATGGTTCACGTGAAACCTTATCGTCTTACGCAACTCGTAAGATGGGTGCGGACTTTGCTTCAATTCGGTTAGGGGTCCTGGTGAAAGATCTCCCGTCCTTACTCGTACAGATTCTAAAGAACTACTATAAACTTTCATTCTTCCGGTTTGTCCTGTTTGCCGAATTGAAGAGGCCTCGAGATATGGTTCACGTGAAACCTTATCGTCTTACGCAACTCGTAAGATGGGTGCGGAATTTGCTTCAATTCGGTTAGGGGTCCTGGTGAAAGATCTCCCGCCCTTACTCGTACAGTTTCAAAATAACTACCATAAACTTTCATTCTTCGGGTTTGTGCTGTTTGCCGAATAGAAGCGGCCTTGAAACATGGTTCACGTGAAACCTTATCGTCTTACGCAACTCGTAAGATGGGGGCGGACTTTGCTTCAATTCGGTTAAGGGTCCTGGTGAAAGATCTCCCGCCCTTACTCGTACAGCTTCTAAAGAACTACCATAAGCTTTCATTCTTCCGGTTTGTGCTGTTTGCCGAATTGAAGCGGCCTCGAGATATGGTTCACGTGAAACCTTGTCGTCTTACGCAACTCCTAAGATCGATGGGTCAGAACGTTGCTTCAATTCGATTAAGGATCCTGGTGAAAGATTTCCCGCCCTTACTCGTACAGATTCTAAAGAACTGCCATAAACTCTCATTCTTCCGGTTTGTGCTGTTTGCCGAATTGAAGCGGCCTCGAAACATGGTTCACGTGAAACCTTATCGTCTTACGCAACTCGTAAGATGGGTGCGGACGTTCCTTCAATTCATGTAGGGGTCCTGGTGAAAGATCTCCCGCCATTACCCGTACAGATTGAAAATAACTATCATAAACTTTCATTCTTCCGGTTTGTGCTGTTTGCCGAATTGAAGAGGCCTCGAGATATGGTTCACGTGAAACCTTATCGTCTTACGCAACTCGTAAGATGGGTGCGGATTTTGCTTCAATTCGGTTAAGGGTCCAGGTGAAAGATCTCCCGCCCTTACGCGTACAGCTTCTAAAGAACTACCATAAGCTTTCATTCTTCCGGTTTGTGCTGTTTGCCGAATTGAAGAGGCCTCGAGATATGGTTCACGTGAAACCTTATCGTCTTACGCAAATCGTAAGATGGGGGCGGATTTTGCTTCAATTCGGTTAAAGGTCCTGGTGAAAGATCTCCCGCCCTTACTCGTACAGATTCAAAATAACTACCATAAACTTTCATTCTTCCGGTTTGTGCTGTTTGCCGAATTGACGCGGCCTCGAGATATTGTTCACGTGAAACCTTATCGTCTTACGCAACTCGTAGGATGGGTGCGGACTTTGCTTCAATTCGGTTAGGGGTCCTGGTGAAAGATGTCCCGTCCTTACTCGTACAGATTCTAAAGGACTACCATAAACTTTCGTTCTTCCGGTTTGTGCTGTTTGCCGAATTGAAGCGGCCTCGAAACATGGCTCACGTGAAACCTTATCGTCTTACGCAACTCGTAAGATGGGTGCGGACGTTGCTTCAATTCATGTAGGGGTCCTGGTGAAAGATCTCCCGCCCTTACCCCTACAGATTGAAAATAACTATCATAAACTTTCATTCTTCCGGTTTGTGCTGTTTGACGAATTAAATCGGCCTCGAGATATGGTTCACGTGAAACCTTATCGTCTTACGCAACTCGTAAGATGGGTGCGGACTTTGCTTCAATTCGGTTAAGGGTCCAGGTGAAAGATCTCCGGCCCTTACTCGTACAGTTTCAAAATAACTACCATAAACTTTCATTCTTCAGGTTTGTGCTGTTTGCCGAATTGAAGAGGCCTCGAGATATGGTTCACGTGAAACCTTATCGTCTTACGGAACTCGTAAGATGGGTGCGGACTTTGCTTCAATTCGGTTAGGGGTCCTGGTGAAAGCTCTCCCGTCCTTACTCGTACAGATTCTAAAGAACTACCATAAACTTTCATTCTTCCGGTTTGTCCTGTTTGCCGAATTGAAGAGGCCTCGAGATATGGTTCACGTGAAACCTTATCGTCTTACGCAACTCGTAAGATGGGTGCGGACTTTGCTTCAATTCGGTTAGGGGTCCTGGTGAAAGATCTCCCGTCCTTACTCGTACAGCTTCTAAAGAACTACCATAAGCTTTCATTCTTCCGGTTTGTGCTGTTTGCCGAATTGAAGCTGCCTCAAGATATGGTTCACGTTAATCCTTATCGTCTTACACAACTCGTACCATGGGTAAGAACGTTGCTTCAATTCGGTTAAGGGTCCTGGTGAAAGATCTGCCGTCCTTACTCGTACAGATTCTAAAGAACTACCATAAACTTTCATTCTTCCGGTTTGTGCTGTTTGCCGAATTGAAGCTGCCTCGAGATATGGTTCACGTGAAACCTTATCGTCTTACACAACTCGTAAGATGGGGGCGGACTTTGCTTCAATTCGGTTAAGGGTCCTGGTGAAAGATCTCCCGCCCTTACTGGTACAGATTCAAAATAACTACCATAAACTTTCATTCTTCCGGTTTGTGCTGTTTGCCGAATTGAAGCGGCCTCGAGATATGGTTCACGTGAAACCTTGTCGTCTTACGCAACTCCTAAGATAGATGGGTCAGAACGTTGCTTCAATTCGGTTAAGGATCCTGGTGAAAGATTTCCCGCCCTTACTCGTACAGATTTTGAAGAACTGCCATAATCTCTCATTCTTCCGGTTTGTGCTGTTTGCCGAATTGAAGCGGCCTCGAAACATGGTTCACGTGAAACCTTATCGTCTTACGCAACTCGTAAGATGGGGGCGGACTTTGCTTCAATTCGGTTGAGGGTCCTGGTAAAAGATCTCCCGCCCTTACGCGTACAGCTTCTAAAGAACTACCATAAGCTTTCATTCTTCCGGTTTGTCCTGTTTGCCGAATTGAAGAGGCCTCGAGTTATGGTTCACGTGAAACCTTATCGTCTTACGCAACTCGTAAGATGGGGGCGGACTTTGCTTCAATTCGGTTAAGGGTCCTGGTGAAAGATCTCCCGCCCTTACGCGTACAGCTTCTAAAGAACTACCATAAACTTTCATTCTTCCGGTTTGTGCTGTTTGCCGAATTGAAGCTGCCTCGGGATATAGTTCACGTGAAACCTTATCGTCTTACGCAAATCGTAAGATGGGGGCGGATTTTGCTTCAATTCGGTTAAAGGTCCTGGTGACAGATCTCCCGCCCTTACTCGTACAGATTCTAAAGAACTACCATAAGCTTACATTCTTCCGGTTTGTGCTGTTTGCCAAATTGAAGCGGCCTCGAAACATGGTTCACGTGAAACCTTATGGTCTTACGCAACTCGTAAGATGGGGGCGGACTTTGCTTCAATTCGGTTAAAGGTCCTGGTGAAAGATCTCCCGTCCTTACTCTTACAGATTCTAAAGGACTACCATAAACTTTCATTCTTCCGGTTTGTCCTGTTTGCCGAATTGAAGAGGCCTCGAGTTATGGTTCACGTGAAACCTTATCGTCTTACGCAACTCGTAAGATGGGGGCGGACTTTGCTTCAATTCGGTTAAGGGTCCTGGTGAAAGATCTCCCGCCCTTACGCGTACAGCTTCTAAAGAACTACCATAAACTTTCATTCTTCCGGTTTGTGCTGTTTGCCGAATTGAAGCTGCCTCGGGATATAGTTCACGTGAAACCTTATCGTCTTACGCAAATCGTAAGATGGGGGCGGATTTTGCTTCAATTCGGTTAAAGGTCCTGGTGAAAGATCTCCCGCCCTTACTCGTAACAGATTCTAATGAACTACCATAAGCTTACATTCTTCCGGTTTGTGCTGTTTGCCGAATTGAAGCGGCCTCGAAACATGGTTCACGTGAAACCTTATGGTCTTACGCAACTCGTAAGATGGGGGCGGACTTTGCTTCAATTCGGTTAAAGGTCCTGGTGAAAGATCTCCCGCCCTTACTCGTACAGCTTCTAAAGAACTACCATAAGCTTTCATTCTTCCGGTTTGTGCTGTTTGCCGAATTGGAGCTGCCTCGAGATATGGTTCACGTGAAACCTTATCGTCTTACGCAACTCGTAAGATGGGTGCGGACTTTGCTTCAATTTGGTTAGGGGTCCTGGTGAAAGATCTCCCGTCCTTACTCGTACAGATTCTAAAGGACTACCATAAACTTTCATTCTTCCGGTTTGTCCTGTTTGCCAAATTGAAGCTGCCTCGAGATATGGTTCACGTGAAACCTTATCGTCTTACGCAACTCGTACCATGGGTGAGAACGTTGCTTCAATTCGGTTAAGGGTCCTGGTGAAAGATCTGCCGTCCTTACTCGTACAGATTCTAAAGAACTACCATAAACTTTCATTCTTCCGGCTTGTGCTGTTCGCCGAATTGAAGCTGCCTCGAGATATGGTTCACGTGAAACCTTATCGTCTTACGCAACTCGTAAGATGGGGGCGGACTTTGCTTCAATTCGGTTAGGGGTCCTGGTGAAAGCTCTCCCGTCCTTACTCGTACAGATTCTAAAGAACTACCATAAGCTTACATTCTTCCGGTTTGTGCTGTTTGCCGAATTGAAGCGGCCTCGAAACATGGTTCACGTGAAACCTTATGGTCTTACGCAACTCGTAAGATGGGGGCGGACTTTGCTTCAATTCGGTTAAAGGTCCTGGTGAAAGATCTCCCGCCCTTACTCGTACAGCTTCTAAAGAACTACCATAAGCTTTCATTCTTCCGGTTTGTGCTGTTTGCCGAATTGGAGCTGCCTCGAGATATGGTTCACGTGAAACCTTATCGTCTTACGCAACTCGTAAGATGGGTGCGGACTTTGCTTCAATTTGGTTAGGGGTCCTGGTGAAAGATCTCCCGCCCTTACTGGTACAGATTCAAAATAACTACCATAAACTTTCATTCTTCCAGTTTGTGCTGTTTGCCGAATTGAAGCGGCCTCGAGATATGGTTCACGTGAAACCTTGTCGTCTTACGCAACTCCTAAGATAGATGGGTGAGAACGTTGCTTCAATCCGGTTAAGGATCCTGGTGAAAGATTTCCGGCCCTTACTCGTACAGATTCTAAAGAACTGCCATAAACTCTCATTCTTCCGGTTTGTGCTGTTTGCCGAATTGAAGCGGCCTCGAAACATGGTTCACGTGAAACCTTATGGTCTTACGCAACTCGTAAGATGGGGGCGGACTTTGCTTCAATTCGGTTAAAGGTCCTGGTGAAAGATCTCCCGCCCTTACGCGTACAGCTTCTAAAGAACTACCATAAGCTTTTATTCTTCCGGTTTGTGCTGTATGCCGAATTGAAGCTACCTCGAGATATGTTTCACGTGAAACCTTATCGTCTTACACAACTCGTAAGATGGGTGCGGACTTTGCTTCAATTTGTTTAAGGGTCCTGGTGAAAGATCCCCGCCCTTACTCGTACAGATTCAAAATAACTACCATAAACTTTCATTCTTCCGACATGTGCTGTTCGCCGAATTGAAGCTGCCTCGAGACATGGTTCACGTGAAACCTTATCGTCTTACGCAACTCGTAAGATGGGTGCGGACTTTGCTTCAATTTGGTTGGGGTCCTGGTGAAAGATCTCCCGTCCTTACTCGTACAGATTCTAAAGAACTACCATAAACTTTCATTTTTCCGGTTTGTGCTGTTTGCCAAATCGAAGCGGCCTCGAGATATGGTTTACGTGAAACCTTATCGTTTCACGCAACTCGTAAGATGGGTGCGGACTTTGCATCAATTCGGTTAATGGTCCTGGTGAACGATCTCCCGTCCTTACTCGTACAGATTCTAAAGGACTACCATAAACTTTCATTCTTCCGGTTTGTCCTGTTTGCCGTATTGAAGAGGCCTCGAGTTATGGTTCACGTGAAACCTTATCGTCTTACGCAACTCGTAAGATGGGTGCGGACTTTGCATCAATTCGGTTAATGGTCCTGGTGAACGATCTCCCGTCCTTACTCGTACAGATTCTAAAGGACTACCATAAACTTTCATTCTTCCGGTTTGTCCTGTTTGCCGTATTGAAGAGGCCTCGAGTTATGGTTCACGTGAAACCTTATCGTCTTACGCAACTCGTAAGATGGGGGCGGACTTTGCTTCAATTCGGTTAAGGGTCCTGGTGAAAGATCTCCCGCCCTTACGCGTACAGATTCTAAAGAACTACCATAAACTTTTATTCTTCCGGTTTGTGCTGTTTGCCGAATTGAAGCGGCCTCGAGATATGGTTCACGTGAAACCTTGTCGTCTTACGCAACTCGTAAGATGGGTGCGGACGTTGCTTCAATTCAGTTAGGTGTCCTGGTGAAAGATCTTCCGCCCTTACTCGTACAGATTCAAAATAACTACCATAAACTTTCATTCTTCCGGTTTGTGCTGTTTGCCGAATTGAAGCGGCCTCGAGATATGGTTCACGTGAAACCTTATCGTCTTACGCAAATCGTAAGATGGGGGCGGATTTTGCTTCAATTCGGTTAAAGGTCCTGGTGAAAGATCTCCCGCCCTTACTCGTACAGATTCTAAAGAACTACCATAAGCTTACATTCTTCCGGTTTGTGCTGTTTGCCGAATTGAAGCGGCCTCGAAACATGGTTCACGTGAAACCTTATGGTCTTACGCAACTCGTAAGATGGGGGCGGACTTTGCTTCAATTCGGTTAAAGGTCCTGGTGAAAGATCTCCCGCCCTTACTCGTACAGATTCAAAATAACTACCATAAACTTTCATTCTTCCGACTTGTGCTGTTCGCCGAATTGAAGCTGCCTCGAGATATGGTTCAGGTGAAACCTTATCGTCTTACGCAACTCGTAAGATGGGTGAGAACGTTGCTTCAATTCGGTTAAGGGTCCTGGTGAAAGATCTCCCGCCCGTGCTCGTATAGATTCTAAAAAACTACTATAAACTTTAATTCTCCCGGTTTGTGCTGTTTGCCGAATTGAAGCGGCCTCGAGATATGGCTCACGTGAAACCTTATCGTCTTACGCAACTCGTAAGATGGGTGCGGACGTTGCTTCAATTCATGTAGGGGTCCTGGTGAAAGATCTCCCGCCCTTACCCGTACAGATTGAAAATAACTATCATAAACTTTCATTCTTCCGGTTTGTGCTGTTTGACGAATTGAAGCGGCCTCGAGATATGGTTCACGTGAAACCTTATCGTCTTACGCAACTCGTAAGATGGGTGCGGACTTTGCTTCAATTCGGTTAAGGGTCCAGGTGAAAGATCTCCGGTCCTTACTCGTACAGTTTCAAAATAACTACCGTAAACTTTCATTCTTCGGGTTTGTGCTGTTTGCCGAATAGAAGCAGCCTTGAAACATGGTTTACGTGAAACCTTATCGTCTTACGCAACTCGTAAGATGGGGGCGGATTTTGCTTCAATTCGGTTAAGGGTCCTGGTGAAAGATCTCCCGCCCTTACTCGTACAGCTTCTAAAGAACTACCATAAGCTTTCATTCTTCCGGTTTGTGCTGTTTGCCGAATTGAAGAGGCCTCGAGATATGGTTCACGTGAAACCTTATCGTCTTACGCAACTCGTAAGATGGGTGCGGACTTTGCTTCAATTCGGTTAGGGGTCCTGGTGAAAGATCTCCCGCCCTTACTCGTACAGCTTCTAAAGAACTACCATAAACTTTCATTCTTCCGGTTTGTGCTGTTTGCCGAATTGAAGCTGCCTCGGGATATAGTTCACGTGAAACCTTATCGTCTTACGCAAATCGTAAGATGGGGGCGGATTTTGCTTCAATTCGGTTAAAGGTCCTGGTGAAAGATCTCCCGCCCTTACTCGTACAGATTCTAAAGAACTACCATAAGCTTACATTCTTCCGGTTTGTGCTGTTTGCCGAATTGAAGCGGCCTCGAAACATGGTTCACGTGAAACCTTATGGTCTTACGCAACTCGTAAGATGGGGGCGGACTTTGTTTCAATTCGGTTAAAGGTCCTGGTGAAAGATCTCCCGCCCTTACTCGTACAGATTCAAAATAACTACCATAAACTTTCATTCTTCCGACTTGTGCTGTTCGCCGAATTGAAGCTGCCTCGAGATATGGTTCAGGTGAAACCTTATCGTCTTACGCAACTCGTAAGATGGGTGAGAACGTTGCTTCAATTCGGTTAAGGGTCCTGGTGAAAGATCTCCCGCCCTTACTCGTACAGATTCTAAAGAACTACCATAAACTTTCATTCTTCCGGATTGTGCTGTTTGCCGAATTGAAGCGGCCTCGAAACATGGTTCACGTGAAACCTTATCGTCTTACACAACTCGTAAGATGGGTGCGGACTTTGCTTCAATTCGGTTAGGGGTCCTGGTGAAAGATCTCCCGCCCTTACGCGTACAGCTTCTAAAGAACTACCATAATCTTTCATTCTTCCGGTTTGTGCTGTTTGCCGAATTAAAGCGGCCTCGAAACATGGTTCACGTGAAACCTTATGGTCTTACGCAAATCGTAAGATAGGGGCGGATTTTGCTTCAATTCGGTCAAAGGTCCTGGTGAAAGATCTCCCGCCCTTACTCGTACAGATTCTAAAGAACTACCATAAGCTTACATTCTTCCGGTTTGTGCTGTTTGCCGAATTGAAGCGGCCTCGAGATATGGCTCACGTGAAACCTTATCGTCTTACGCAACTCGTAAGATGGGTGCGGACGTTGCTTCAATTCATGTAGGGGTCCTGGTGAAAGATCTCCCGCCCTTACCCGTACAGATTGAAAATAACTATCATAAACTTTCATTCTTCCGGTTTGTGCTGTTTGCCGAATTGAAGAGGCCTCGAGATATGGTTCACGTGAAACCTTATCGTCTTACGCAACTCGTAAGATGGGTGCGGATTTTGCTTCAATTCGGTTAAGGGTCCAGGTGAAAGATCTCCCGCCCTTACGCGTACAGCTTCTAAAGAACTACCATAAGCTTTCATACTTCCGGTTTGTGCTGTTTGCCGAATTGAAGAGGCCTCGAGATATGGTTCACGTGAAACCTTGTCGTCTTACGCAACTCCTAAGATAGATGGGTCAGAACGTTGCTTCAATTCGGTTAAGGATCCTGGTGAAAGATTTCCCGCCCTTACTCGTACAGATTCTAAAGAACTGCCATAAACTCTCATTCTTCCGGTTTGTGCTGTTTGCCGAATTGAAGCGGCCTCGAAACATGGTTCACGTGAAACCTTATCGTCTTACACAACTCGTAAGATGGGTGCGGACTTTGCTTCAATTCGGTTAGGGGTCCTGGTGAACGATCTCCCGTCCTTACTCGTACAGCTTCTAAAGAACTACCATAAGCTTTCGTTCTTCCGGTTTGTGCTGTTTGCCGAATTGAAGAGGCCTCGAGATATGGTTCACGTGAAACCTTATCGTCTTACGCAACTCGTAAGATGGGTGCGGACTTTGCTTCAATTCGGTTAGGGGTCCTGGTGAAAGATCTCCCGTCCTTACTCGTACAGCTTCTAAAGAACTACCATAAGCTTTCATTCTTCCGGTTTGTGCTGTTTGCCGAATTGAAGCTGCCTCAAGATATGGTTCACGTTGAACCTTATCGTCTTACGCAACTCGTACCATGGGTAAGAACGTTGCTTCAATTCGGTTAAGGGTCCTGGTGAAAGATCTGCCGTCCTTACTCGTACAGATTCTAAAGAACTACCATAAACTTTCATTCTTCCGGCTTGTGCTGTTCGCCGAATTGAAGCTGCCTCGAGATATGGTTCACGTGAAACCTTATCGTCTTACGCAACTCCTAAGATGGGTGAGAACGTTGCTTCAATTCGGTTAAGGGTCCTGGTGAACGATCTCCCGTCCTTACTCGTACAGATTCTAAAGGACTACCATAAACTTTTATTCTTCCGGTTTGTCCTGTTTGCCGAATTGAAGAGGCCTCGAGTTATGGTTCACGTGAAACCTTATCGTCTTACGCAACTCGTAAGATGGGGGCGGACTTTGCTTCAATTCGGTTAAGGGTCCTGGTGAAAGATCTCCCGCCCTTACGCGTACAGCTTCTAAAGAACTACTATAAGCTTTCATTCTTCCGGTTTGTGCTGTTTGCCGAATTGAAGCTGCCTCGAGATATGGGTCACGTGAAACCTTATCGTCTTACGCAACTCGTACCATGGGTGAGAACGTTGCTTCAATTCGGTTAAGGGTCCTGGTGAAAGATCTCCCGCCCTTACTGGTACAGATTCAAAATAACTACCATAAACTTTCATTCTTCCGGATTGTGCTGTTTGCCGAATTGAAGCGGCCTCGAGATATGGTTCACGTGAAACCTTGTCGTCTTACGCAACTCGTAAGATGGGTGCGGACGTTGCTTCAATTCAGTTAGGTGTCCTGGTGAAAGATCTTCCGCCCTTACTCGTACGGATTCAAAATAACTACCATAAACTTTCATTCTTCCGGTTTGTGCTGTTTGCCGAATTGAAGCGGCCTCGAGATATGGTTCACGTGAAACCTTGTCGTCTTACGCAACTCCTAAGATCGATGGGTCAGAACGTTGCTTCAATTCGATTAAGGATCCTGGTGAAAGATTTCCCGCCCTTACTCGTACAGATTCTAAAGAACTGCCATAAACTCTCATTCTTCCGGTTTGTGCTGTTTGCCGAATTGAAGCGGCCTCGAAACATGGTTCACGTAAAACCTTATCGTCTTACACAACTCGTAAGATGGGTGCGGACTTTGCTTCAATTCGGTTAGGGGTCCTGGTGAAAGATCTCCCGCCCTTACGCGTACAGCTTCTAAAGAAATACCATAAACTTTCATTCTTCCGGTTTGTGCTGTTTGCCGAATTGAAGCTGCCTCGGGATATAGTTCACGTGAAACCTTATCGTCTTACGCAAATCGTAAGATGGGGGCGGATTTTGCTTCAATTCGGTTAAAGGCCCTGGTGAAAGATTTCCCGCCCTTACTCGTACAGATTCTAAAGAACTTCCATAAGCTTACATTCTTCCGGTTTGTGCTGTTTGCCGAATTGAAGCGGCCTCGAAACATGGTTCACGTGAAACCTTATGGTCTTACGCAACTCGTAAGATGGGGGCGGACTTTGCTTCAATTCGGTTAAAGGTCCTGGTGAAAGATCTCCCGCCCTTACTCGTACAGATTCAAAATAACTACCATAAACTTTCATTCTTCCGACTTGTGCTGTTCGCCGAATTGAAGCTGCCTCGAGATATGGTTCAGGTGAAACCTTATCGTCTTACGCAACTCGTAAGATGGGTGAGAACGTTGCTTCAATTCGGTTAAGGGTCCTGGTGAAAGATCTCCCGCCCTTACTCGTACAGATTCTAATGAACTACCATAAGCTTACATTCTTCCGGTTTGTGCTGTTTGCCGAATTGAAGCGGCCTCGAAACATGGTTCACGTGAAACCTTATGGTCTTACGCAACTCGTAAGATGGGGGCGGACTTTGCTTCAATTCGGTTAAAGGTCCTGGTAAAAGATCTCCCGCCCTTACTCGTACAGATTCAAAATAACTACCATAAACTTTCATTCTTCCGGTTTGTGCTGTTTGCCGAATTGAAGAGGCCTCGAGATATGGTTCACGTGAAACCTTATCGTCTTACGCAACTCGTAAGATGGGGGCGGACTTTGCTTCAATTCGGTTAAGGGTCCAGGTGAAAGATCTCCCGCCCTTACGCGTACAGCTTCTAAAGAACTACCATAAACTTTCATTCTTCCGGTTTGTGCTGTTTGCCGAATTGAAGCTGCCTCGGGATATAGTTCACGTGAAACCTTATGGTCTTACGCAACTCGTAAGATGGGGGCGGACTTTGCTTCAATTCGGTTAAAGGTCCTGGTGAAAGATCTCCCGCCCTTACTCGTACAGATTCAAAATAACTACCATAAACTTTCATTCTTCCGACTTGTGCTGTTCGCCGAATTGAAGCTGCCTCAAGATATGGTTCAGGTGAAACCTTATCGTCTTACGCAACTCGTAAGATGGGTGAGAACGTTGCTTCAATTCGGTTAAGGGTCCTGGTGAAAGATCTCCCGCCCGTGCTCGTACAGATTCTAAAAAACTACCATAAACTTTAATTCTTCCGGTTTGTGCTGTTTGCCGAATTGAAGAGGCCTCGAGATATGGTTCACGTGAAACCTTATCGTCTTACGCAACTCGTAAGATGGGTGCGGACGTTCCTTCAATTCATGTAGGGGTCCTGGTGAAAGATCTCCCGCCATTACCCGTACAGATTGAAAATAACTATCATAAACTTTCATTCTTCCGGTTTGTGCTGTTTGCCGAATTGAAGAGGCCTCGAGATATGGTTCACGTGAAACCTTATCGTCTTACGCAACTCGTAAGATGGGTGCGGATTTTGCTTCAATTCGGTTAAGGGTCCAGGTGAAAGATCTCCCGCCCTTACGCGTACAGCTTCTAAAGAACTACCATAAGCTTTCATTCTTCCGGTTTGTGCTGTTTGCCGAATTGAAGAGGCCTCGAGATATGGTTCACGTGAAACCTTATCGTCTTACGCAAATCGTAAGATGGGGGCGGATTTTGCTTCAATTCGGTTAAAGGTCCTGGTGAAAGATCTCCCGCCCTTACTCGTACAGATTCAAAATAACTACCATAAACTTTCATTCTTCCGGTTTGTGCTGTTTGCCGAATTGACGCGGCCTCGAGATATTGTTCACGTGAAACCTTATCGTCTTACGCAACTCGTAGGATGGGTGCGGACTTTGCTTCAATTCGGTTAGGGGTCCTGGTGAAAGATGTCCCGTCCTTACTCGTACAGATTCAAAATAACTACCATAAACTTTCGTTCTTCCGGTTTGTGCTGTTTGCCGAATTGAAGCGGCCTCGAGATATGGTTCACGTGAAACCTTATCGTCTTACGCAACTCGTAAGATGGGTGCGGACTTTGCTTCAATTCGGTTAGGGGTCCTGGTGAAAGATCTCCCGTCCTTACTCGTACAGATTCTAAAGAACTACTATAAACTTTCATTCTTCCGGTTTGTCCTGTTTGCCGAATTGAAGAGGCCTCGAGATATGGTTCACGTGAAACCTTATCGTCTTACGCAACTCGTAAGATGGGTGCGGAATTTGCTTCAATTCGGTTAGGGGTCCTGGTGAAAGATCTCCCGCCCTTACTCGTACAGTTTCAAAATAACTACCATAAACTTTCATTCTTCGGGTTTGTGCTGTTTGCCGAATAGAAGCGGCCTTGAAACATGGTTCACGTGAAACCTTATCGTCTTACGCAACTCGTAAGATGGGGGCGGACTTTGCTTCAATTCGGTTAAGGGTCCTGGTGAAAGATCTCCCGCCCTTACTCGTACAGCTTCTAAAGAACTACCATAAGCTTTCATTCTTCCGGTTTGTGCTGTTTGCCGAATTGAAGCGGCCTCGAGATATGGTTCACGTGAAACCTTGTCGTCTTACGCAACTCCTAAGATCGATGGGTCAGAACGTTGCTTCAATTCGATTAAGGATCCTGGTGAAAGATTTCCCGCCCTTACTCGTACAGATTCTAAAGAACTGCCATAAACTCTCATTCTTCCGGTTTGTGCTGTTTGCCGAATTGAAGCGGCCTCGAAACATGGTTCACGTGAAACCTTATCGTCTTACGCAACTCGTAAGATGGGTGCGGACGTTCCTTCAATTCATGTAGGGGTCCTGGTGAAAGATCTCCCGCCATTACCCGTACAGATTGAAAATAACTATCATAAACTTTCATTCTTCCGGTTTGTGCTGTTTGCCGAATTGAAGAGGCCTCGAGATATGGTTCACGTGAAACCTTATCGTCTTACGCAACTCGTAAGATGGGTGCGGATTTTGCTTCAATTCGGTTAAGGGTCCAGGTGAAAGATCTCCCGCCCTTACGCGTACAGCTTCTAAAGAACTACCATAAGCTTTCATTCTTCCGGTTTGTGCTGTTTGCCGAATTGAAGAGGCCTCGAGATATGGTTCACGTGAAACCTTATCGTCTTACGCAAATCGTAAGATGGGGGCGGATTTTGCTTCAATTCGGTTAAAGGTCCTGGTGAAAGATCTCCCGCCCTTACTCGTACAGATTCAAAATAACTACCATAAACTTTCATTCTTCCGGTTTGTGCTGTTTGCCGAATTGACGCGGCCTCGAGATATTGTTCACGTGAAACCTTATCGTCTTACGCAACTCGTAGGATGGGTGCGGACTTTGCTTCAATTCGGTTAGGGGTCCTGGTGAAAGATGTCCCGTCCTTACTCGTACAGATTCAAAATAACTACCATAAACTTTCGTTCTTCCGGTTTGTGCTGTTTGCCGAATTGAAGCGGCCTCGAGATATGGTTCACGTGAAACCTTATCGTCTTACGCAACTCGTAAGATGGGTGCGGACTTTGCTTCAATTCGGTTAGGGGTCCTGGTGAAAGATCTCCCGTCCTTACTCGTACAGATTCTAAAGAACTACTATAAACTTTCATTCTTCCGGTTTGTCCTGTTTGCCGAATTGAAGAGGCCTCGAGATATGGTTCACGTGAAACCTTATCGTCTTACGCAACTCGTAAGATGGGTGCGGACTTTGCTTCAATTCGGTTAAGGGTCCAGGTGAAAGATCTCCGGCCCTTACTCGTACAGTTTCAAAATAACTACCATAAACTTTCATTCTTCAGGTTTGTGCTGTTTGCCGAATTGAAGAGGCCTCGAGATATGGTTCACGTGAAACCTTATCGTCTTACGGAACTCGTAAGATGGGTGCGGACTTTGCTTCAATTCGGTTAGGGGTCCTGGTGAAAGCTCTCCCGTCCTTACTCGTACAGATTCTAAAGAACTACCATAAACTTTCATTCTTCCGGTTTGTCCTGTTTGCCGAATTGAAGAGGCCTCGAGATATGGTTCACGTGAAACCTTATCGTCTTACGCAACTCGTAAGATGGGTGCGGACTTTGCTTCAATTCGGTTAGGGGTCCTGGTGAAAGATCTCCCGTCCTTACTCGTACAGCTTCTAAAGAACTACCATAAGCTTTCATTCTTCCGGTTTGTGCTGTTTGCCGAATTGAAGCTGCCTCAAGATATGGTTCACGTTAATCCTTATCGTCTTACACAACTCGTACCATGGGTAAGAACGTTGCTTCAATTCGGTTAAGGGTCCTGGTGAAAGATCTGCCGTCCTTACTCGTACAGATTCTAAAGAACTACCATAAACTTTCATTCTTCCGGTTTGTGCTGTTTGCCGAATTGAAGCTGCCTCGAGATATGGTTCACGTGAAACCTTATCGTCTTACACAACTCGTAAGATGGGGGCGGACTTTGCTTCAATTCGGTTAAGGGTCCTGGTGAAAGATCTCCCGCCCTTACTGGTACAGATTCAAAATAACTACCATAAACTTTCATTCTTCCGGTTTGTGCTGTTTGCCGAATTGAAGCGGCCTCGAGATATGGTTCACGTGAAACCTTGTCGTCTTACGCAACTCCTAAGATAGATGGGTCAGAACGTTGCTTCAATTCGGTTAAGGATCCTGGTGAAAGATTTCCCGCCCTTACTCGTACAGATTTTGAAGAACTGCCATAATCTCTCATTCTTCCGGTTTGTGCTGTTTGCCGAATTGAAGCGGCCTCGAAACATGGTTCACGTGAAACCTTATCGTCTTACGCAACTCGTAAGATGGGGGCGGACTTTGCTTCAATTCGGTTGAGGGTCCTGGTAAAAGATCTCCCGCCCTTACGCGTACAGCTTCTAAAGAACTACCATAAGCTTTCATTCTTCCGGTTTGTCCTGTTTGCCGAATTGAAGGGGCCTCGAGTTATGGTTCACGTGAAACCTTATCGTCTTACGCAACTCGTAAGATGGGGGCGGACTTTGCTTCAATTCGGTTAAGGGTCCTGGTGAAAGATCTCCCGCCCTTACGCGTACAGCTTCTAAAGAACTACCATAAACTTTCATTCTTCCGGTTTGTGCTGTTTGCCGAATTGAAGCTGCCTCGGGATATAGTTCACGTGAAACCTTATCGTCTTACGCAAATCGTAAGATGGGGGCGGATTTTGCTTCAATTCGGTTAAAGGTCCTGGTGACAGATCTCCCGCCCTTACTCGTACAGATTCTAAAGAACTACCATAAGCTTACATTCTTCCGGTTTGTGCTGTTTGCCAAATTGAAGCGGCCTCGAAACATGGTTCACGTGAAACCTTATGGTCTTACGCAACTCGTAAGATGGGGGCGGACTTTGCTTCAATTCGGTTAAAGGTCCTGGTGAAAGATCTCCCGTCCTTACTCTTACAGATTCTAAAGGACTACCATAAACTTTCATTCTTCCGGTTTGTCCTGTTTGCCGAATTGAAGAGGCCTCGAGTTATGGTTCACGTGAAACCTTATCGTCTTACGCAACTCGTAAGATGGGGGCGGACTTTGCTTCAATTCGGTTAAGGGTCCTGGTGAAAGATCTCCCGCCCTTACGCGTACAGCTTCTAAAGAACTACCATAAACTTTCATTCTTCCGGTTTGTGCTGTTTGCCGAATTGAAGCTGCCTCGGGATATAGTTCACGTGAAACCTTATCGTCTTACGCAAATCGTAAGATGGGGGCGGATTTTGCTTCAATTCGGTTAAAGGTCCTGGTGAAAGATCTCCCGCCCTTACTCGTAACAGATTCTAATGAACTACCATAAGCTTACATTCTTCCGGTTTGTGCTGTTTGCCGAATTGAAGCGGCCTCGAAACATGGTTCACGTGAAACCTTATGGTCTTACGCAACTCGTAAGATGGGGGCGGACTTTGCTTCAATTCGGTTAAAGGTCCTGGTGAAAGATCTCCCGCCCTTACTCGTACAGCTTCTAAAGAACTACCATAAGCTTTCATTCTTCCGGTTTGTGCTGTTTGCCGAATTGGAGCTGCCTCGAGATATGGTTCACGTGAAACCTTATCGTCTTACGCAACTCGTAAGATGGGTGCGGACTTTGCTTCAATTTGGTTAGGGGTCCTGGTGAAAGATCTCCCGTCCTTACTCGTACAGATTCTAAAGGACTACCATAAACTTTCATTCTTCCGGTTTGTCCTGTTTGCCAAATTGAAGCTGCCTCGAGATATGGTTCACGTGAAACCTTATCGTCTTACGCAACTCGTACCATGGGTGAGAACGTTGCTTCAATTCGGTTAAGGGTCCTGGTGAAAGATCTGCCGTCCTTACTCGTACAGATTCTAAAGAACTACCATAAACTTTCATTCTTCCGGCTTGTGCTGTTCGCCGAATTGAAGCTGCCTCGAGATATGGTTCACGTGAAACCTTATCGTCTTACGCAACTCGTAAGATGGGGGCGGACTTTGCTTCAATTCGGTTAAGGGTCCTGGTGAAAGATCTCCCGCCCTTACGCGTACAGCTTCTAAAGAACTACCATAAACTTTCATTCTTCCGGTTTGTGCTGTTTGCCGAATTGAAGCTGCCTCGGGATATAGTTCACGTGAAACCTTATCGTCTTACGCAAATCGTAAGATGGGGGCGGATTTTGCTTCAATTCGGTTAAAGGTCCTGGTGACAGATCTCCCGCCCTTACTCGTACAGATTCTAAAGAACTACCATAAGCTTACATTCTTCCGGTTTGTGCTGTTTGCCAAATTGAAGCGGCCTCGAAACATGGCTCACGTGAAACCTTATCGTCTTACGCAACTCGTAAGATGGGTGCGGACGTTGCTTCAATTCATGTAGGGGTCCTGGTGAAAGATCTCCCGCCCTTACCCGTACAGATTGAAAATAACTATCATAAACTTTCATTCTTCCGGTTTGTGCTGTTTGACGAATTAAATCGGCCTCGAGATATGGTTCACGTGAAACCTTATCGTCTTACGCAACTCGTAAGATGGGTGCGGACTTTGCTTCAATTCGGTTAAGGGTCCAGGTGAAAGATCTCCGGCCCTTACTCGTACAGTTTCAAAATAACTACCATAAACTTTCATTCTTCAGGTTTGTGCTGTTTGCCGAATAGAAGCGGCCTTGAAACATGGTTTACGTGAAACCTTATCGTCTTACGCAACTCGTAAGATGGGGGCGGACTTTGCTTCAATTCGGTTAAGGGTCCTGGTGAAAGATCTCCCGCCCTTACTCGTACAGCTTCTAAAGAACTACCATAAGCTTTCATTCTTCCGGTTTGTGCTGTTTGCCGAATTGAAGAGGCCTCGAGATATGGTTCACGTGAAACCTTATCGTCTTACGCAACTCGTAAGATGGGTGCGGATTTTGCTTCAATTCGGTTAAGGGTCCAGGTGAAAGATCTCCCGCCCTTACGCGTACAGCTTCTAAAGAACTACCATAAGCTTTCATACTTCCGGTTTGTCCTGTTTGCCGAATTGAAGAGGCCTCGAGATATGGTTCACGGGAAACCTTAACGTCTTACGCAACTCGTAAGATGGGTGCGGACTTTGCTTCAATTCGGTTAGGGGTCCTGGTGAAAGATCTCCCGTCCTTACTCGTACAGCTTTTAAAGAACTACCATAAGCTTTCATTCTTCCGGTTTGTGCTGTTTGCCGAATTGAAGAGGCCTCGAGATATGGTTCACGTGAAACCTTATCGTCTTACGCAACTCGTAAGATGGGTGCGGACTTTGCTTCAATTCGGTTAGGGGTCCTGGTGAAAGCTCTCCCGTCCTTACTCGTACAGATTCTAAAGAACTACCATAAGCTTACATTCTTCCGGTTTGTGCTGTTTGCCGAATTGAAGCGGCCTCGAAACATGGTTCACGTGAAACCTTATGGTCTTACGCAACTCGTAAGATGGGGGCGGACTTTGCTTCAATTCGGTTAAAGGTCCTGGTGAAAGATCTCCCGCCCTTACTCGTACAGCTTCTAAAGAACTACCATAAGCTTTCATTCTTCCGGTTTGTGCTGTTTGCCGAATTGGAGCTGCCTCGAGATATGGTTCACGTGAAACCTTATCGTCTTACGCAACTCGTAAGATGGGTGCGGACTTTGCTTCAATTTGGTTAGGGGTCCTGGTGAAAGATCTCCCGTCCTTACTCGTACAGATTCTAAAGGACTACCATAAACTTTCATTCTTCCGGTTTGTCCTGTTTGCCAAATTGAAGCTGCCTCGAGATATGGTTCACGTGAAACCTTATCGTCTTACGCAACTCGTACCATGGGTGAGAACGTTGCTTCAATTCGGTTAAGGGTCCTGGTGAAAGATCTCCCGCCCTTACTGGTACAGATTCAAAATAACTACCATAAACTTTCATTCTTCCAGTTTGTGCTGTTTGCCGAATTGAAGCGGCCTCGAGATATGGTTCACGTGAAACCTTGTCGTCTTACGCAACTCCTAAGATAGATGGGTGAGAACGTTGCTTCAATCCGGTTAAGGATCCTGGTGAAAGATTTCCGGCCCTTACTCGTACAGATTCTAAAGAACTGCCATAAACTCTCATTCTTCCGGTTTGTGCTGTTTGCCGAATTGAAGCGGCCTCGAAACATGGTTCACGTGAAACCTTATGGTCTTACGCAACTCGTAAGATGGGGGCGGACTTTGCTTCAATTCGGTTAAAGGTCCTGGTGAAAGATCTCCCGCCCTTACGCGTACAGCTTCTAAAGAACTACCATAAGCTTTTATTCTTCCGGTTTGTGCTGTATGCCGAATTGAAGCTACCTCGAGATATGTTTCACGTGAAACCTTATCGTCTTACACAACTCGTAAGATGGGTGCGGACTTTGCTTCAATTTGTTTAAGGGTCCTGGTGAAAGATCCCCGCCCTTACTCGTACATATTCAAAATAACTACCATAAACTTTCATTCTTCCGACATGTGCTGTTCGCCGAATTGAAGCTGCCTCGAGACATGGTTCACGTGAAACCTTATCGTCTTACGCAACTCGTAAGATGGGTGCGGACTTTGCTTCAATTTGGTTGGGGTCCTGGTGAAAGATCTCCCGTCCTTACTCGTACAGATTCTAAAGAACTACCATAAACTTTCATTTTTCCGGTTTGTGCTGTTTGCCAAATCGAAGCGGCCTCGAGATATGGTTTACGTGAAACCTTATCGTTTCACGCAACTCGTAAGATGGGTGCGGACTTTGCATCAATTCGGTTAATGGTCCTGGTGAACGATCTCCCGTCCTTACTCGTACAGATTCTAAAGGACTACCATAAACTTTCATTCTTCCGGTTTGTCCTGTTTGCCGTATTGAAGAGGCCTCGAGTTATGGTTCACGTGAAACCTTATCGTCTTACGCAACTCGTAAGATGGGTGCGGACTTTGCATCAATTCGGTTAATGGTCCTGGTGAACGATCTCCCGTCCTTACTCGTACAGATTCTAAAGGACTACCATAAACTTTCATTCTTCCGGTTTGTCCTGTTTGCCGTATTGAAGAGGCCTCGAGTTATGGTTCACGTGAAACCTTATCGTCTTACGCAACTCGTAAGATGGGGGCGGACTTTGCTTCAATTCGGTTAAGGGTCCTGGTGAAAGATCTCCCGCCCTTACGCGTACAGATTCTAAAGAACTACCATAAACTTTTATTCTTCCGGTTTGTGCTGTTTGCCGAATTGAAGCGGCCTCGAGATATGGTTCACGTGAAACCTTGTCGTCTTACGCAACTCGTAAGATGGGTGCGGACGTTGCTTCAATTCAGTTAGGTGTCCTGGTGAAAGATCTTCCGCCCTTACTCGTACAGATTCAAAATAACTACCATAAACTTTCATTCTTCCGGTTTGTGCTGTTTGCCGAATTGAAGCGGCCTCGAGATATGGTTCACGTGAAACCTTATCGTCTTACGCAAATCGTAAGATGGGGGCGGATTTTGCTTCAATTCGGTTAAAGGTCCTGGTGAAAGATCTCCCGCCCTTACTCGTACAGATTCTAAAGAACTACCATAAGCTTACATTCTTCCGGTTTGTGCTGTTTGCCGAATTGAAGCGGCCTCGAAACATGGTTCACGTGAAACCTTATGGTCTTACGCAAATCGTAAGATGGGGGCGGACTTTGCTTCAATTCGGTTAAAGGTCCTGGTGAAAGATCTCCCGCCCTTACTCGTACAGATTCAAAATAACTACCATAAACTTTCATTCTTCCGACTTGTGCTGTTCGCCGAATTGAAGCTGCCTCGAGATATGGTTCAGGTGAAACCTTATCGTCTTACGCAACTCGTAAGATGGGTGAGAACGTTGCTTCAATTCGGTTAAGGGTCCTGGTGAAAGATCTCCCGCCCGTGCTCGTATAGATTCTAAAAAACTACTATAAACTTTAATTCTCCCGGTTTGTGCTGTTTGCCGAATTGAAGCGGCCTCGAGATATGGCTCACGTGAAACCTTATCGTCTTACGCAACTCGTAAGATGGGTGCGGACGTTGCTTCAATTCATGTAGGGGTCCTGGTGAAAGATCTCCCGCCCTTACCCGTACAGATTGAAAATAACTATCATAAACTTTCATTCTTCCGGTTTGTGCTGTTTGACGAATTGAAGCGGCCTCGAGATATGGTTCACGTGAAACCTTATCGTCTTACGCAACTCGTAAGATGGGTGCGGACTTTGCTTCAATTCGGTTAAGGGTCCAGGTGAAAGATCTCCGGTCCTTACTCGTACAGTTTCAAAATAACTACCGTAAACTTTCATTCTTCGGGTTTGTGCTGTTTGCCGAATAGAAGCAGCCTTGAAACATGGTTTACGTGAAACCTTATCGTCTTACGCAACTCGTAAGATGGGGGCGGATTTTGCTTCAATTCGGTTAAGGGTCCTGGTGAAAGATCTCCCGCCCTTACTCGTACAGCTTCTAAAGAACTACCATAAGCTTTCATTCTTCCGGTTTGTGCTGTTTGCCGAATTGAAGAGGCCTCGAGATATGGTTCACGTGAAACCTTATCGTCTTACGCAACTCGTAAGATGGGTGCGGACTTTGCTTCAATTCGGTTAGGGGTCCTGGTGAAAGATCTCCCGCCCTTACGCGTACAGCTTCTAAAGAACTACCATAATCTTTCATTCTTCCGGTTTGTGCTGTTTGCCGAATTAAAGCGGCCTCGAAACATGGTTCACGTGAAACCTTATGGTCTTACGCAAATCGTAAGATAGGGGCGGATTTTGCTTCAATTCGGTCAAAGGTCCTGGTGAAAGATCTCCCGCCCTTACTCGTACAGATTCTAAAGAACTACCATAAGCTTACATTCTTCCGGTTTGTGCTGTTTGCCGAATTGAAGCGGCCTCGAGATATGGCTCACGTGAAACCTTATCGTCTTACGCAACTCGTAAGATGGGTGCGGACGTTGCTTCAATTCATGTAGGGGTCCTGGTGAAAGATCTCCCGCCCTTACCCGTACAGATTGAAAATAACTATCATAAACTTTCATTCTTCCGGTTTGTGCTGTTTGCCGAATTGAAGAGGCCTCGAGATATGGTTCACGTGAAACCTTATCGTCTTACGCAACTCGTAAGATGGGTGCGGATTTTGCTTCAATTCGGTTAAGGGTCCAGGTGAAAGATCTCCCGCCCTTACGCGTACAGCTTCTAAAGAACTACCATAAGCTTTCATACTTCCGGTTTGTGCTGTTTGCCGAATTGAAGAGGCCTCGAGATATGGTTCACGTGAAACCTTGTCGTCTTACGCAACTCCTAAGATAGATGGGTCAGAACGTTGCTTCAATTCGGTTAAGGATCCTGGTGAAAGATTTCCCGCCCTTACTCGTACAGATTCTAAAGAACTGCCATAAACTCTCATTCTTCCGGTTTGTGCTGTTTGCCGAATTGAAGCGGCCTCGAAACATGGTTCACGTGAAACCTTATCGTCTTACACAACTCGTAAGATGGGTGCGGACTTTGCTTCAATTCGGTTAGGGGTCCTGGTGAACGATCTCCCGTCCTTACTCGTACAGCTTCTAAAGAACTACCATAAGCTTTCGTTCTTCCGGTTTGTGCTGTTTGCCGAATTGAAGAGGCCTCGAGATATGGTTCACGTGAAACCTTATCGTCTTACGCAACTCGTAAGATGGGTGCGGACTTTGCTTCAATTCGGTTAGGGGTCCTGGTGAAAGATCTCCCGTCCTTACTCGTACAGCTTCTAAAGAACTACCATAAGCTTTCATTCTTCCGGTTTGTGCTGTTTGCCGAATTGAAGCTGCCTCAAGATATGGTTCACGTTGAACCTTATCGTCTTACGCAACTCGTACCATGGGTAAGAACGTTGCTTCAATTCGGTTAAGGGTCCTGGTGAAAGATCTGCCGTCCTTACTCGTACAGATTCTAAAGAACTACCATAAACTTTCATTCTTCCGGCTTGTGCTGTTCGCCGAATTGAAGCTGCCTCGAGATATGGTTCACGTGAAACCTTATCGTCTTACGCAACTCCTAAGATGGGTGAGAACGTTGCTTCAATTCGGTTAAGGGTCCTGGTGAACGATCTCCCGTCCTTACTCGTACAGATTCTAAAGGACTACCATAAACTTTCATTCTTCCGGTTTGTCCTGTTTGCCGAATTGAAGAGGCCTCGAGTTATGGTTCACGTGAAACCTTATCGTCTTACGCAACTCGTAAGATGGGGGCGGACTTTGCTTCAATTCGGTTAAGGGTCCTGGTGAAAGATCTCCCGCCCTTACGCGTACAGCTTCTAAAGAACTACTATAAGCTTTCATTCTTCCGGTTTGTGCTGTTTGCCGAATTGAAGCTGCCTCGAGATATGGGTCACGTGAAACCTTATCGTCTTACGCAACTCGTACCATGGGTGAGAACGTTGCTTCAATTCGGTTAAGGGTCCTGGTGAAAGATCTCCCGCCCTTACTGGTACAGATTCAAAATAACTACCATAAACTTTCATTCTTCCGGATTGTGCTGTTTGCCGAATTGAAGCGGCCTCGAGATATGGTTCACGTGAAACCTTGTCGTCTTACGCAACTCGTAAGATGGGTGCGGACGTTGCTTCAATTCAGTTAGGTGTCCTGGTGAAAGATCTTCCGCCCTTACTCGTACGGATTCAAAATAACTACCATAAACTTTCATTCTTCCGGTTTGTGCTGTTTGCCGAATTGAAGCGGCCTCGAGATATGGTTCACGTGAAACCTTGTCGTCTTACGCAACTCCTAAGATCGATGGGTCAGAACGTTGCTTCAATTCGATTAAGGATCCTGGTGAAAGATTTCCCGCCCTTACTCGTACAGATTCTAAAGAACTGCCATAAACTCTCATTCTTCCGGTTTGTGCTGTTTGCCGAATTGAAGCGGCCTCGAAACATGGTTCACGTAAAACCTTATCGTCTTACACAACTCGTAAGATGGGTGCGGACTTTGCTTCAATTCGGTTAGGGGTCCTGGTGAAAGATCTCCCGCCCTTACGCGTACAGCTTCTAAAGAACTACCATAAACTTTCATTCTTCCGGTTTGTGCTGTTTGCCGAATTGAAGCTGCCTCGGGATATAGTTCACGTGAAACCTTATCGTCTTACGCAAATCGTAAGATGGGGGCGGATTTTGCTTCAATTCGGTTAAAGGCCCTGGTGAAAGATTTCCCGCCCTTACTCGTACAGATTCTAAAGAACTTCCATAAGCTTACATTCTTCCGGTTTGTGCTGTTTGCCGAATTGAAGCGGCCTCGAAACATGGTTCACGTGAAACCTTATGGTCTTACGCAACTCGTAAGATGGGGGCGGACTTTGCTTCAATTCGGTTAAAGGTCCTGGTGAAAGATCTCCCGCCCTTACTCGTACAGATTCAAAATAACTACCATAAACTTTCATTCTTCCGACTTGTGCTGTTCGCCGAATTGAAGCTGCCTCGAGATATGGTTCAGGTGAAACCTTATCGTCTTACGCAACTCGTAAGATGGGTGAGAACGTTGCTTCAATTCGGTTAAGGGTCCTGGTGAAAGATCTCCCGCCCTTACTCGTACAGATTCTAATGAACTACCATAAGCTTACATTCTTCCGGTTTGTGCTGTTTGCCGAATTGAAGCGGCCTCGAAACATGGTTCACGTGAAACCTTATGGTCTTACGCAACTCGTAAGATGGGGGCGGACTTTGCTTCAATTCGGTTAAAGGTCCTGGTAAAAGATCTCCCGCCCTTACTCGTACAGATTCAAAATAACTACCATAAACTTTCATTCTTCCGGTTTGTGCTGTTTGCCGAATTGAAGAGGCCTCGAGATATGGTTCACGTGAAACCTTATCGTCTTACGCAACTCGTAAGATGGGGGCGGACTTTGCTTCAATTCGGTTAAGGGTCCAGGTGAAAGATCTCCCGCCCTTACGCGTACAGCTTCTAAAGAACTACCATAAACTTTCATTCTTCCGGTTTGTGCTGTTTGCCGAATTGAAGCTGCCTCGGGATATAGTTCACGTGAAACCTTATGGTCTTACGCAACTCGTAAGATGGGGGCGGACTTTGCTTCAATTCGGTTAAAGGTCCTGGTGAAAGATCTCCCGCCCTTACTCGTACAGATTCAAAATAACTACCATAAACTTTCATTCTTCCGACTTGTGCTGTTCGCCGAATTGAAGCTGCCTCAAGATATGGTTCAGGTGAAACCTTATCGTCTTACGCAACTCGTAAGATGGGTGAGAACGTTGCTTCAATTCGGTTAAGGGTCCTGGTGAAAGATCTCCCGCCCGTGCTCGTACAGATTCTAAAAAACTACCATAAACTTTAATTCTTCCGGTTTGTGCTGTTTGCCGAATTGAAGAGGCCTCGAGATATGGTTCACGTGAAACCTTATCGTCTTACGCAACTCGTAAGATGGGTGCGGACGTTCCTTCAATTCATGTAGGGGTCCTGGTGAAAGATCTCCCGCCATTACCCGTACAGATTGAAAATAACTATCATAAACTTTCATTCTTCCGGTTTGTGCTGTTTGCCGAATTGAAGAGGCCTCGAGATATGGTTCACGTGAAACCTTATCGTCTTACGCAACTCGTAAGATGGGTGCGGATTTTGCTTCAATTCGGTTAAGGGTCCAGGTGAAAGATCTCCCGCCCTTACGCGTACAGCTTCTAAAGAACTACCATAAGCTTTCATTCTTCCGGATTGTGCTGTTTGCCGAATTGAAGAGGCCTCGAGATATGGTTCACGTGAAACCTTATCGTCTTACGCAAATCGTAAGATGGGGGCGGATTTTGCTTCAATTCGGTTAAAGGTCCTGGTGAAAGATCTCCCGCCCTTACTCGTACAGATTCAAAATAACTACCATAAACTTTCATTCTTCCGGTTTGTGCTGTTTGCCGAATTGACGCGGCCTCGAGATATTGTTCACGTGAAACCTTATCGTCTTACGCAACTCGTAGGATGGGTGCGGACTTTGCTTCAATTCGGTTAGGGGTCCTGGTGAAAGATGTCCCGTCCTTACTCGTACAGATTCAAAATAACTACCATAAACTTTCGTTCTTCCGGTTTGTGCTGTTTGCCGAATTGAAGCGGCCTCGAGATATGGTTCACGTGAAACCTTATCGTCTTACGCAACTCGTAAGATGGGTGCGGACTTTGCTTCAATTCGGTTAGGGGTCCTGGTGAAAGATCTCCCGTCCTTACTCGTACAGATTCTAAAGAACTACTATAAACTTTCATTCTTCCGGTTTGTCCTGTTTGCCGAATTGAAGAGGCCTCGAGATATGGTTCACGTGAAACCTTATCGTCTTACGCAACTCGTAAGATGGGTGCGGAATTTGCTTCAATTCGGTTAGGGGTCCTGGTGAAAGATCTCCCGCCCTTACTCGTACAGTTTCAAAATAACTACCATAAACTTTCATTCTTCGGGTTTGTGCTGTTTGCCGAATAGAAGCGGCCTTGAAACATGGTTCACGTGAAACCTTATCGTCTTACGCAACTCGTAAGATGGGGGCGGACTTTGCTTCAATTCGGTTAAGGGTCCTGGTGAAAGATCTCCCGCCCTTACTCGTACAGCTTCTAAAGAACTACCATAAGCTTTCATTCTTCCGGTTTGTGCTGTTTGCCGAATTGGAGCTGCCTCGAGATATGGTTCACGTGAAACCTTATCGTCTCACGCAACTCGTAAGATGGGTGCGGACTTTGCTTCAATTCGGTTAAGGGTCCTGGTGAAAGATTTCCCGTCCTTACTCGTACAGATTCTAAAGAACTACCATAAACTTTCATTCTTCCGGTTTGGCCTGTTTGCCGAATTGAAGAGGCCTCGAGATATGGTTCACGTGAAACCATATCGTCTTACGCAACTCGTAAGATGGGTGAGGACTTTGCTTCAATTCGTTTAGGGGTCCTGGTGAAAGATCTTCCACCCTTACTTGTACAGATTCAAAATAACTACCATAAGCTTTCATTCTTCCGGTTTGTGCTGTTTGCCGAATTAAAGATCCCTCGAGATATGGTTCACGTGAAACCTTGTTGTCTTAAGCAACTCGTAAGATGGGTGCGGACTTTGGTTCAATTCGGTTAAGGGTCCTGGTGAAAGATCTCCCGCCCGTGCTCGTACAGATTCGAAAAAACTACTATAAACTTTCATTCATCCGGTTTGTGCTGTTTGCCGAATTGAAGCGGCCTCGAGATATTGTTCACGTGAAACCTTATCGTCTTACGCAACTCGTAGGATGGGTGCGGACTTTGCTTCAATTCGGTTAGGGGTCCTGGTGAAAGATGTCCCGTCCTTACTCGTACAGATTCAAAATAACTACCATAAACTTTCGTTCTTCCGGTTTGTGCTGTTTGCCGAATTGAAGCGACCTCGAGATATGGTTCACGTGAAACCTTATCGTCTTACGCAACTCGTAAGATGGGTGCGGACTTTGCTTCAATTCGGTTAGGGGTCCTGGTGAAAGATCTCCCGTCCTTACTCGTACAGATTCTAAAGAACTACTATAAACTTTCATTCTTCCGGTTTGTCCTGTTTGCCGAATTGAAGAGGCCTCGAGATATGGTTCACGTGAAACCTTATCGTCTTATGCAACTCGTAAGATGGGTGCGGACTTTGCTTCAATTCGGTTAAGGGTCCTGGTGAAAGATCTCCCGCCCGTGCTCGTACAGATTCTAAAAAACTACCATAAACTTTCATTGTCCCGGCTTGTGCTGTTTGCCGAATTAAAGCGGCCTCGAAACATGGTTCACGTGAAACCTTATCGTCTTACGCAACTCGTAAGATGGGTGCGGACTTTGCTTCAATTTGGTTAGGGGTCCTGGTGAAAGATCTCCCGTCCTTACTCGTACAGATTCTAAAGGACTACCATAAACTTTCATTCTTCCGGTTTGTCCTGTTTGCCGAATTGAAGAGGCCTCGAGTTATGGTTCACGTGAAACCTTATCGTCTTACGCAACTCGTAAGATGGGGGCGGACTTTGCTTCAATTCGGTTAAGGATCCTGGTGAAAGATCTCCCGCCCTTACGCGTACAGATTCTAAAGAACTACCATAAACTTTCATTCTTCCGGCTTGTGCTGTTTGCCGAATTGAAGCTGCCTCGAGATATGGTTCACGTGAAACCTTATCGTCTTACGCAACTCGTACCATGGGTGAGAACGTTGCTTCAATTCGGTTAAGGGTCCTGGTGAAAGATCTCCCGCCCTTACTGGTACAGATTCAAAATAACTACCATAAACTTCATTCTTCCGGTTTGTGCTGTTTGCCGAATTGAAGCGGCCTCGAGATATGGTTCACGTGAAACCTTGTCGTCTTACGCAACTCCTAAGATAGATGGGTGAGAACGTTGCTTCAATCCGGTTAAGGATCCTGGTGAAAGATTTCCGGCCCTTACTCGTACAGATTCTAAAGAACTGCCATAAACTCTCATTCTTCCGGTTTGTGCTGTTTGCCGAATTGAAGCGGCCTCGAAACATGGTTCACGTGAAACCTTATGGTCTTACGCAACTCGTAAGATGGGGGCGGACTTTGCTTCAATTCGGTTAAAGGTCCTGGTGAAAGATCTCCCGCCCTTACGCGTACAGCTTCTAAAGAACTACCATAAGCTTTTATTCTTCCGGTTTGTGCTGTTTGCCGAATTGAAGCTACCTCGAGATATGTTTCACGTGAAACCTTATCGTCTTACACAACTCGTAAGATGGGTGCGGACTTTGCTTCAATTCGTTTAAGGGTCCTGGTGAAAGATCCCCGCCCTTACTCGTACAGATTCAAAATAACTACCATAAACTTTCATTCATCCGACATGTGCTGTTCGCCGAATTGAAGCTGCCTCGAGACATGGTTCACGTGAAACCTTATCGTCTTACGCAACTCGTAAGATGGGTGCGGACTTTGCTTCAATTTGTTTGGGGTCCTGGTGAAAGATCTCCCGTCCTTACTCGTACAGATTCTAAAGAACTACCATAAACTTTCATTTTTCCGGTTTGTGCTGTTTGCCAAATCGAAGCGGCCTCGAGATATGGTTTACGTGAAACCTTATCGTTTCACGCAACTCGTAAGATGGGTGCGGACTTTGCATCAATTCGGTTAATGGTCCTGGTGAACGATCTCCCGTCCTTACTCGTACAGATTCTAAAGGACTACCATAAACTTTCATTCTTCCGGTTTGTCCAGTTTGCCGTATTGAAGAGGCATCGAGTTATGGTTCACGTGAAACCTTATCGTCTTACGCAACTCGTAAGATGGGTGCGGACTTTGCATCAATTCGGTTAATGGTCCTGGTGAACGATCTCCCGTCCTTACTCGTACAGATTCTAAAGGACTACCATAAACTTTCATTCTTCCGGTTTGTCCTGTTTGCCGTATGGAAGAGGCCTCGAGTTATGGTTCACGTGAAACCTTATCGTCTTACGCAACTCGTAAGATGGGGGCGGACTTTGCTTCAATTCGGTTAAGGGTCTTGGTGAAAGATCTCCCGCGCTTACTGGTACAGATTCAAAATAACTACCATAAACTTTCATTCTTCCGGTTTGTGCTGTTTGCCGAATTGAAGCGGCCTCGAGATATGGTTCACGTGAAACCTTGTCGTCTTACGCAACTCCTAAGATAGATGGGTGAGAACGTTGCTTCAATTCGGTTAGGGGTCCTGGTGAAAGATCTCCCGCCCTTACGCGTACAGCTTCTAAAGAACTACCATAAGCTTTCATTCTTCCGGTTTGTGCTGTTTGCCGAATTGAAGAGGCCTCGAGATATGGTTCACGTGAAACCTTATCGTCTTACGCAACTCGTAAGATGGGTGCGGACTTTGCTTCAATTCGGTTAGGGGTCCTGGTGAAAGATCTTCCGTCCTTACTCGTACAGATTCTAAAGAACTACCATAAACTTTCATTTTTCCGGTTTGTGCTGTTTGCCAAATCGAAGCGGCCTCGAGATATGGTTTACGTGAAACCTTATCGTTTCACGCAACTCGTAAGATGGGTGCGGACTTTGCATCAATTCGGTTAATGGTCCTGGTGAACGATCTCCCGTCCTTACTCGTACAGATTCTAAAGGACTACCATAAACTTTCATTCTTCCGGTTTGTCCAGTTTGCCGTATTGAAGAGGCATCGAGTTATGGTTCACGTGAAACCTTATCGTCTTACGCAACTCGTAAGATGGGTGCGGACTTTGCATCAATTCGGTTAATGGTCCTGGTGAACGATCTCCCGTCCTTACTCGTACAGATTCTAAAGGACTACCATAAACTTTCATTCTTCCGGTTTGTCCTGTTTGCCGTATTGAAGAGGCCTCGAGTTATGGTTCACGTGAAACCTTATCGTCTTACGCAACTCGTAAGATGGGGGCGGACTTTGCTTCAATTCGGTTAAGGGTCTTGGTGAAAGATCTCCCGCCCTTACGCGTACAGATTCTAAAGAACTACCATAAACTTTCATTCTTCCGGTTTGTGCTGTTTGCCGAATTGAAGCGGCCTCGAGATATGGTTCACGTGAAACCTTGTCGTCTTACGCAACTCCTAAGATAGATGGGTGAAAACGTTGCTTCAATCCGGTTAAGGATCCTGGTGAAAGATTTCCCGCCCTTACTCGTACAGATTCTAAAGAACTGCCATAAACTCTCATTCTTCCGGTTTGTGCTGTTTGCCGAATTGAAGCGGCCTCGAAACATGGTTCACGTGAAACCTTATGGTCTTACGCAACTCGTAAGATGGGGGCGGACTTTGCTTCAATTCGGTTAAAGGTCCTGGTGAAAGATCTCCTGCCCTTACGCGTACAGCTTCTAAAGAACTACCATAAGCTTTTATTCTTCCGGTTTGTGCTGTTTGCCGAATTGAAGCTACCTCGAGATATGTTTCACGTGAAACCTTATCGTCTTACACAACTCGTAAGATGGGTGCGGACTTTGCTTCAATTCGTTTAAGGGTCCTGGTGAAAGATCTCCCGCCCTTACTCGTACAGATTCAAAATAACTACCATAAACTTTCATTCTTCCGACATGTGCTGTTCGCCGAATTGAAGCTGCCTCGAGATATGGTTCAGGTGAAACCTTATCGTCTTACGCAACTCGTAAGATGGGTAAGAACGTTGCTTCAATTCGGTTAAGGGTCCTGGTGAAAGATCTCCCGCCCGTGCTCGTACAGATACTAAAAAACTACCATAAACTTTAATTCACCCGGTTTGTGCTGTTTGCCGAATTGAAGCGGCCTCGAGATATGGCTCACGTGAAACCTTATCGTCTTACGCAACTCGTAAGATGGGTGGGGACGTTGCTTCAATTCGGTTAGGGGTCCTGGTGAAAGATCTCCCGCCCTTGCTCGTACAGATTAAAAATAACTATCATAAACTTTCATTCTTCCGGTTTGTGCTGTTTGCCGAATTGAAGAGGCCTCGAGATATGGTTCACGTGAAACCTTATCGTCTTACGCAACTCGTAAGATGGGTGCGGTTTTTGCTTCAATTCGGTTAAGGGTCACGGTGAAAGATCTCCCGCCCTTACTCGTACAGCTTCTAAAGAACTACCATAAGCTTTCATTCTTCCGGTTTGTGCTGTTTGCCGAATTGATGAGGCCTCGAGATATGGTTCACGTGAAACCTTATCGTCTTACGCAACTCGTAAGATGGGTGCGGACTTTGCTTCAATTCGGTTAAAGGTCCTGGTGAAAGATCTCCCGCCCTTACTCGTACAGATTCAAAATAACTACCATAAACTTTCATTCTTCCGACTTGTGCTGTTCGCCGAATTGAAGCTGCCTCGAGATATGGTTCAGGTGAAACCTTATCGTCTTACGCAACTCGTAAGATGGGTGAGAACGTTGCTTCAATTCGGTTAAGGGTCCTGGTGAAAGATCTCCCGCTCGTGCTCGTACAGATTCTAAAAAACTACCATAAACTTTAATTCCCCCGGTTTGTGCTGTTTGCCGAATTGAAGCGGCCTCGAGATATGGCTCACGTGAAACCTTATCGTCTTACGCAACTCGTAAGATGGGTGCGGACGTTGCTTCAATTCATGTAGGGGTCCTGGTGAAAGATCTCCCGCCCTTACCCGTACAGATTGAAAATAACTATCATAAACTTTCATTCTTCCGGTTTGTGCTGTTTGCCGAATTGAAGAGGCCTCGAGATATGGTTCACGTGAAACCTTATCGTCTTACGCAACTCGTAAGATGGGTGCTGATTTTGCTTCAATTCGGTTAAGGGTCCAGGTGAAAGATCTCCCGCCCTTACGCGTACAGCTTCTAAAGAACTACCATAAGCTTTCATTCTTCCGGTTTGTGCTGTTTGCCGAATTGAAGAGGCCTCGAGATATGGTTCACGTGAAACCTTATCGTCTTACGCAACTCGTAAGATGGGTGCGGATTTTGCTTCAATTCGGTTAAGGGTCCAGGTGAAAGATCTCCCGCCCTTACGCGTACAGCTTCTAAAGAACTACCATAAGCTTTCATACTTCGGGTTTGTGCTGTTTGCCGAATTAAATAGGCCTCGAGATATGGTTCACGGGAAACCTTATCGTCTTACGCAACTCGTAAGATGGGTGCGGACTTTGCTTCAATTCGGTTAGGGGTCCTGGTGAAAGATCTCCCGTCCTTACTCGTACAGCTTCTAAAGAACTACCATAAGCTTTCATTCTTCCGGTTTGTGCTGTTTGCCGAATTGAAGAGGCCTCGAGATATGGTTCACGTGAAACCTTATCGTCTTACGCAACTCGTAAGATGGGTGCGGACTTTGCTTCAATTCGGTTAGGGGTCCTGGTGAAAGCTCTCCCGTCCTTACTCGTACAGATTCTAAAGAACTACCATAAACTTTCATTCTTCCGGTTTGTCCTGTTTGCCGAATTGAAGAGGCCTCGAGATATGGTTCACGTGAAACCTTATCGTCTTACGCAACTCGTAAGATGGGTGCGGACTTTGCTTCAATTCGGTTAGGGGTCCTGGTGAAAGATCTCCCGTCCTTACTCGTACAGCTTCTAAAGAACTACCATAAGCTTTCATTCTTCCGGTTTGTGCTGTTTGCCGAATTGAAGCTGCCTCAAGATATGGTTCACGTTAAACCTTATCGTCTTACACAACTCGTACCATGGGTAAGAACGTTGCTTCAATTCGGTTAAGGGTCCTGGTGAAAGATCTGCCGTCCTTACTCGTACAGATTCTAAAGAACTACCATAAACTTTCATTCTTCCGGCTTGTGCTGTTCGCCGAATTGAAGCTGCCTCGAGATATGGTTCACGTGAAACCTTATCGTCTTACGCAACTCGTTAGATGGGGGCGGACTTTGCTTCAATTCGGTTAAGGGTCCTGGTGAAAGATCTCCCGCCCTTACGCGTACAGCTTCTAAAGAACTACTATAAGCTTTCATTCTTCCGGTTTGTGCTGTTTGCTGAATTGAAGCTGCCTCGAGATATGGGTCACGTGAAACCTTATCGTCTTACGCAACTCGTACCATGGGTGAGAACGTTGCTTCAATTCGGTTAAGGGTCCTGGTGAAAGATCTCCCGCGCTTACTGGTACAGATTCAAAATAACTACCATAAACTTTCATTCTTCCGGTTTGTGCTGTTTGCCGAATTGAAGCGGCCTCGAGATATGGTTCACGTGAAACCTTGTCGTCTTACGCAACTCCTAAGATAGATGGGTGAGAACGTTGCTTCAATTCGGTTAGGGGTCCTGGTGAAAGATCTCCCGCCCTTACGCGTACAGCTTCTAAAGAACTACCATAAGCTTTCATTCTTCCGGTTTGTGCTGTTTGCCGAATTGAAGAGGCCTCGAGATATGGTTCACGTGAAACCTTATCGTCTTACGCAACTCGTAAGATGGGTGCGGACTTTGCTTCAATTCGGTTAGGGGTCCTGGTGAAAGATCTTCCGTCCTTACTCGTACAGATTCTAAAGAACTACCATAAACTTTCATTTTTCCGGTTTGTGCTGTTTGCCAAATCGAAGCGGCCTCGAGATATGGTTTACGTGAAACCTTATCGTTTCACGCAACTCGTAAGATGGGTGCGGACTTTGCATCAATTCGGTTAATGGTCCTGGTGAACGATCTCCCGTCCTTACTCTTACAGATTCTAAAGGACTACCATAAACTTTCATTCTTCCGGTTTGTCCTGTTTGCCGAATTGAAGAGGCCTCGAGTTATGGTTCACGTGAAACCTTATCGTCTTACGCAACTCGTAAGATGGGGGCGGACTTTGCTTCAATTCGGTTAAGGGTCCTGGTGAAAGATCTCCCGCCCTTACGCGTACAGCTTCTAAAGAACTACCATAAACTTTCATTCTTCCGGTTTGTGCTGTTTGCCGAATTGAAGCTGCCTCGGGATATAGTTCACGTGAAACCTTATCGTCTTACGCAAATCGTAAGATGGGGGCGGATTTTGCTTCAATTCGGTTAAAGGTCCTGGTGACAGATCTCCCGCCCTTACTCGTACAGATTCTAAAGAACTACCATAAGCTTACATTCTTCCGGTTTGTGCTGTTTGCCAAAATGAAGCGGCCTCGAAACATGGCTCACGTGAAACCTTATCGTCTTACGCAACTCGTAAGATGGGTGCGGACGTTGCTTCAATTCATGTAGGGGTCCTGGTGAAAGATCTCCCGCCCTTACCCGTACAGATTGAAAATAACTATCATAAACTTTCATTCTTCCGGTTTGTGCTGTTTGACGAATTAAATCGGCCTCGAGATATGGTTCACGTGAAACCTTATCGTATTACGCAACTCGTAAGATGGGTGCGGACTTTGCTTCAATTCGGTTAAGGGTCCAGGTGAAAGATCTCCGGCCCTTACTCGCACAGTTTCAAAATAACTACCATAAACTTTCATTCGTCAGGTTTGTGCTGTTTGCCGAATAGAAGCGGCCTTGAAACATGGTTTACGTGAAACCTTATCGTCTTACGCAACTCGTAAGATGGGGGCGGACTTTGCTTCAATTCGGTTAAGGGTCCTGGTGAAAGATCTCCCGCCCTTACTCGTACAGCTTCTAAAGAACTACCATAAGCTTTCATTCTTCCGGTTTGTGCTGTTTGCCGAATTGAAGCTGCCTCAAGATATGGTTCACGTTAAACCTTATCGTCTTACACAACTCGTACCATGGGTAAGAACGTTGCTTCAATTCGGTTAAGGGTCCTGGTGAAAGATCTGCCGTCCTTACTCGTACAGATTCTAAAGAACTACCATAAACTTTCATTCTTCCGGTTTGTGCTGTTTGCCGAATTGAAGCTGCCTCGAGATATGGTTCACGTGAAACCTTATCGTCTTACACAACTCGTAAGATGGGGGCGGACTTTGCTTCAATTCGGTTAAGGGTCCTGGTGAAAGATCTCCCGCCCTTACTGGTACAGATTCAAAATAACTACCATAAACTTTCATTCTTCCGGTTTGTGCTGTTTGCCGAATTGAAGCGGCCTCGAGATATGGTTCACGTGAAACCTTGTCGTCTTACGCAACTCCTAAGATAGATGGGTCAGAACGTTGCTTCAATTCGGTTAAGGATCCTGGTGAAAGATTTCCCGCCCTTACTCGTACAGATTTTGAAGAACTGCCATAATCTCTCATTCTTCCGGTTTGTGCTGTTTGCCGAATTGAAGCGGCCTCGAAACATGGTTTACGTGAAACCTTATCGTCTTACGCAACTCGTAAGATGGGGGCGGACTTTGCTTCAATTCGGTTGAGGGTCCTGGTAAAAGATCTCCCGCCCTTACGCGTACAGCTTCTAAAGAACTACCATAAGCTTTCATTCTTCCGGTTTGTCCTGTTTGCCGAATTGAAGAGGCCTCGAGTTATGGTTCACGTGAAACCTTATCGTCTTACGCAACTCGTAAGATGGGGGCGGACTTTGCTTCAATTCGGTTAAGGGTCCTGGTGAAAGATCTCCCGCCCTTACGCGTACAGCTTCTAAAGAACTACCATAAACTTTCATTCTTCCGGTTTGTGCTGTTTGCCGAATTAAAGCTGCCTCGGGATATAGTTCACGTGAAACCTTATCGTCTTACGCAAATCGTAAGATGGGGGCGGATTTTGCTTCAATTCGGTTAAAGGTCCTGGTGACAGATCTCCCGCCCTAACTCGTACAGATTCTAAAGAACTACCATAAGCTTACATTCTTCCGGTTTGTGCTGTTTGCCAAATTGAAGCGGCCTCGAAACATGGTTCACGTGAAACCTTATGGTCTTACGCAACTCGTAAGATGGGGGCGGACTTTGCTTCAATTCGGTTAAAGGTCCTGGTGAAAGATCTCCCGTCCTTACTCTTACAGATTCTAAAGGACTACCATAAACTTTCATTCTTCCGGTTTGTCCTGTTTGCCGAATTGAAGAGGCCTCGAGTTATGGTTCACGTGAAACCTTATCGTCTTACGCAACTCGTAAGATGGGGGCGGACTTTGCTTCAATTCGGTTAAGGGTCCTGGTGAAAGATCTCCCGCCCTTACGCGTACAGCTTCTAAAGAACTACCATAAACTTTCATTCTTCCGGTTTGTGCTGTTTGCCGAATTGAAGCTGCCTCGGGATATAGTTCACGTGAAACCTTATCGTCTTACGCAAATCGTAAGATGGGGGCGGATTTTGCTTCAATTCGGTTAAAGGTCCTGGTTAAAGATCTCCCGCCCTTACTCGTACAGATTCTAATGAACTACCATAAGCTTACATTCTTCCGGTTTGTGCTGTTTGCCGAATTGAAGCGGCCTCGAAACATGGTTCACGTGAAACCTTATGGTCTTACGCAACTCGTAAGATGGGGGCGGACTTTGCTTCAATTCGGTTAAAGGTCCTGGTGAAAGATCTCCCGCCCTTACTCGTACAGCTTCTAAAGAACTACCATAAGCTTTCATTCTTCCGGTTTGTGCTGTTTGCCGAATTGGAGCTGCCTCGAGATATGGTTCACGTGAAACCTTATCGTCTTACGCAACTCGTAAGATGGGTGCGGACTTTGCTTCAATTTGGTTAGGGGTCCTGGTGAAAGATCTCCCGTCCTTACTCGTACAGATTCTAAAGGACTACCATAAACTTTCATTCTTCCGGTTTGTCCTGTTTGCCAAATTGAAGCTGCCTCGAGATATGGTTCACGTGAAACCTTATCGTCTTACGCAACTCGTACCATGGGTGAGAACGTTGCTTCAATTCGGTTAAGGGTCCTGGTGAAAGATCTCCCGCCCTTACTGGTACAGATTCAAAATAACTACCATAAACTTTCATTCTTCCGGTTTGTGCTGTTTGCCGAATTGAAGCGGCCTCGAGATATGGTTCACGTGAAACCTTGTCGTCTTACGCAACTCCTAAGATAGATGGGTGAGAACGTTGCTTCAATCCGGTTCAGGATCCTGGTGAAAGATTTCCGGCCCTTACTCGTACAGATTCTAAAGAACTGCCATAAACTCTCATTCTTCCGGTTTGTGCTGTTTGCCGAATTGAAGCGGCCTCGAAACATGGTTCACGTGAAACCTTATGGTCTTACGCAACTCGTAAGATGGGGGCGGACTTTGCTTCAATTCGGTTAAAGGTCCTGGTGAAAGATCTCCCGCCCTTACGCGTACAGCTTCTAAAGAACTACCATAAGCTTTTATTCTTCCGGTTTGTGCTGTTTGCCGAATTGAAGCTACCTCGAGATATGTTTCACGTGAAACCTTATCGTCTTACACAACTCGTAAGATGGGTGCGGACTTTGCTTCAATTTGTTTAAGGGTCCTGGTGAAAGATCCCCGCCCTTACTCGTACAGATTCAAAATAACTACCATAAACTTTCATTCTTCCGACATGTGCTGTTCGCCGAATTGAAGCTGCCTCGAGACATGGTTCACGTGAAACCTTATCGTCTTACGCAACTCGTAAGATGGGTGCGGACTTTGCTTCAATTTGTTTAAGGGTCCTGGTGAAAGATCTCCCGTCCTTACTCGTACAGATTCTAAAGAACTACCATAAACTTTCATTTTTCCGGTTTGTGCTGTTTGCCAAATCGAAGCGGCCTCGAGATATGGTTTACGTGAAACCTTATCGTTTCACGCAACTCGTAAGATGGGTGCGGACTTTGCATCAATTCGGTTAATGGTCCTGGTGAACGATCTCCCGTCCTTACTCGTACAGATTCTAAAGGACTACCATAAACTTTCATTCTTCCGGTTTGTCCTGTTTGCCGTATTGAAGAGGCCTCGAGTTATGGTTCACGTGAAACCTTATCGTCTTACGCAACTCGTAAGATGGGTGCGGACTTTGCATCAATTCGGTTAATGGTCCTGGTGAACGATCTCCCGTCCTTACTCGTACAGATTCTAAAGGACTACCATAAACTTTCATTCTTCCGGTTTGTCCTGTTTGCCGTATTGAAGAGGCCTCGAGTTATGGTTCACGTGAAACCTTATCGTCTTACGCAACTCGTAAGATGGGGGCGGACTTTGCTTCAATTCGGTTAAGGGTCCTGGTGAAAGATCTCCCGCCCTTACGCGTACAGATTCTAAAGAACTACCATAAACTTTCATTCTTCCGGTTTGTGCTGTTTGCCGAATTGAAGCGGCCTCGAGATATGGTTCACGTGAAACCTTGTCGTCTTACGCAACTCGTAAGATGGGTGCGGACGTTGCTTCAATTCAGTTAGGGGTCCTGGTGAAAGATCTCCCGTCCTTACTCGTACAGCTTCTAAAGAACTACCATAAGCTTTCATTCTTTCGGTTTGTGCTGTTTGCCGAATTGAAGCTGCCTCAAGATATGGTTCACGTTGAACCTTATCGTCTTACGCAACTCGTAAGATGGGTGCGGACTTCGCTTCAATTCGGTTAGGGGTCCTGGTGAAAGATCTCCCGCCCTTACGCGTACAGGTTCTAAAGAACTACCATAAACTTTCATTCTTCCGGTTTGTGCTGTTTGCCGAATTGAAGCTGCCTCGGGATATAGTTCACGTGAAACCTTATCGTCTTACGCAAATCGTAAGATGGGGGCGGATTTTGCTTCAATTCGGTTAAAGGTCCTGGTGAAAGATCTCCCGCCCTTACTCGTACAGATTCTAAAGAACTACCATAAGCTTACATTCTTCCGGTTTGTGCTGTTTGCCGAATTGAAGCGGCCTCGAAACATGGTTCACGTGAAACCTTATGGTCTTACGCAACTCGTAAGATGGGGGCGGACTTTGTTTCAATTCGGTTAAAGGTCCTGGTGAAAGATCTCCCGCCCTTACTCGTACAGATTCAAAATAACTACCATAAACTTTCATTCTTCCGACTTGTGCTGTTCGCCGAATTGAAGCGGCCTCGAGATATGGTTTACGTGAAACCTTATCGTTTCACGCAACTCGTAAGATGGGTGCGGACTTTGCATCAATTCGGTTAATGGTCCTGGTGAACGATCTCCCGTCCTTACTCGTACAGATTCTAAAGGACTACCATAAACTTTCATTCTTCCGGTTTGTCCTGTTTGCCGTATTGAAGAGGCCTCGAGTTATGGTTCACGTTAAACCTTATCGTCTTACGCAACTCGTAAGATGGGTGCGGACTTTGCATCAATTCGGTTAATGGTCCTGGTGAACGATCTCCCGTCCTTACTCGTACAGATTCTAAAGGACTACCATAAACTTTCATTCTTCCGGTTTGTCCTGTTTGCCGTATTGAAGAGGCCTCGAGTTATGGTTCACGTGAAACCTTATCGTCTTACGCAACTCGTAAGATGGAGGCGGACTTTGCTTCAATTCGGTTAAGGGTCCTGGTGAAAGATCTCCCGCCCTTACGCGTACAGATTCTAAAGAACTACCATAAACTTTCATTCTTCCGGTTTGTGCTGTTTGCCGAATTGAAGCGGCCTCGAGATATGGTTCACGTGAAACCTTGTCGTCTTACGCAACTCGTAAGATGGGTGCGGACGTTGCTTCAATTCAGTTAGGGGTCCTGGTGAAAGATCTCCCGTCCTTACTCGTACAGCTTCTAAAGAACTACCATAAGCTTTCATTCTTTCGGTTTGTGCTGTTTGCCGAATTGAAGCTGCCTCAAGATATGGATCACGTTGAACCTTATCGTCTTACGCAACTCGTAAGATGGGTGCGGACTTCGCTTCAATTCGGTTAGGGGTCCTGGTGAAAGATCTCCCGCCCTTACGCGTACAGGTTCTAAAGAACTACCATAAACTTTCATTCTTCCGGTTTGTGCTGTTTGCCGAATTGAAGCTGCCTCGGGATATAGTTCACGTGAAACCTTATCGTCTTACGCAAATCGTAAGATGGGGGCGGATTTTGCTTCAATTCGGTTAAAGGTCCTGGTGAAAGATCTCCCGCCCTTACTCGTACAGATTCTAAAGAACTACCATAAGCTTACATTCTTCCGGTTTGTGCTGTTTGCCGAATTGAAGCGGCCTCGAAACATGGTTCACGTGAAACCTTATGGTCTTACGCTACTCGTAAGATGGGGGCGGACTTTGTTTCAATTCGGTTAAAGGTCCTGGTGAAAGATCTCCCGCCCTTACTCGTACAGATTCAAAATAACTACCATAAACTTTCATTCTTCCGACTTGTGCTGTTCGCCGAATTGAAGCGGCCTCGAGATATGGTTCAGGTGAAACCTTATCGTCTTACGCAACTCGTAAGATGGGTGAGAACGTTGCTTCAATTCGGTTAAGGGTCCTGGTGAAAGATCTCCCGCCCGTGCTCGTACAGATTCTAAAAAACTACCATAAACTTTAATTCTCCCGGTTTGTGCTGTTTGCCGAATTGAAGCGGCCTCGAGATATGGCTCACGTGAAACCTTATCGTCTTACGCAACTCGTAAGATGGGTGCGGACGTTGCTTCAATTCATGTAGGGGTCCTGGTGAAAGATCTCCCGCCCTTACCCGTACAGATTGAAAATAACTATCATAAACTTTCATTCTTCCGGTTTGTGCTGTTTGCCGAATTGAAGAGGCCTCGAGATATGGTTCACGTGAAACCTTATCGTCTTACGCAACTCGTAAGATGGGTGCGGATTTTGCTTCAATTCGGTTAAGGGTCCAGGTGAAAGATCTCCCGCCCTTACGCGTACAGCTTCTAAAGAACTACCATAAACTTTCATTCTTCCGGTTTGTCCTGTTTGCCGTATTGAAGAGGCCTCGAGTTATGGTTCACGTGAAACCTTATCGTCTTACGCAACTCGTAAGATGGGTGCGGACTTTGCTTCAATTCGGTTAGGGGTCCTGGTGAAAGATCTCCCGTCCTTACTCGTACAGCTTCTAAAGAACTACCATAAGCTTTCATTCTTCCGGTTTGTGCTGTTTGCCGAATTGAAGCTGCCTCAAGATATGGTTCACGTTAAACCTTATCGTCTTACGCAACTCGTACCATGGGTAAGAACGTTGCTTCAATTCGGTTAAGGGTCCTGGTGAAAGATCTGCCGTCCTTACTCGTACAGATTCTAAAGAACTACCATAAACTTTCATTCTTCCGGCTTGTGCTGTTTGCCGAATTGAAGCTGCCTCGGGATATAGTTCACGTGAAACCTTATCGTCTTACGCAACTCGTAAGATGGGTGAGAACGTTGCTTCAATTCGGTTAAGGGTCCTGGTGAAAGATCTCCCGCCCGTGCTCGTATAGATTCTAAAAAACTACCATAAACTTTAATTCTCCCGGTTTGTGCTGTTTGCCGAATTGAAGCGGCCTCGAGATATGGCTCACGTGAAACCTTATCGTCTTACGCAACTCGTAAGATGGGTGCGGACGTTGCTTCAATTCATGTAGGGGTCCTGGTGAAAGATCTCCCGCCCTTACTGGTACAGATTCAAAATAACTACCATAAACTTTCATTCTTCCGGTTTGTGCTGTTTGCCGAATTGAAGCGGCCTCGAGATATGGTTCACGTGAAACCTTGTCGTCTTACGCAACTCCTAAGATAGATGGGTGAGAACGTTGCTTCAATCCGGTTCAGGATCCTGGTGAAAGATTTCCGGCCCTTACTCGTACAGATTCTAAAGAACTGCCATAAACTCTCATTCTTCCGGTTTGTGCTGTTTGCCGAATTGAAGCGGCCTCGAAACATGGTTCACGTGAAACCTTATGGTCTTACGCAACTCGTAAGATGGGGGCGGACTTTGCTTCAATTCGGTTAAAGGTCCTGGTGAAAGATCTCCCGCCCTTACGCGTACAGCTTCTAAAGAACTACCATAAGCTTTTATTCTTCCGGTTTGTGCTGTTTGCCGAATTGAAGCTACCTCGAGATATGTTTCACGTGAAACCTTATCGTCTTACACAACTCGTAAGATGGGTGCGGACTTTGCTTCAATTTGTTTAAGGGTCCTGGTGAAAGATCCCCGCCCTTACTCGTACAGATTCAAAATAACTACCATAAACTTTCATTCTTCCGACATGTGCTGTTCGCCGAATTGAAGCTGCCTCGAGACATGGTTCACGTGAAACCTTATCGTCTTACGCAACTCGTAAGATGGGTGCGGACTTTGCTTCAATTTGGTTGGGGTCCTGGTGAAAGATCTCCCGTCCTTACTCGTACAGATTCTAAAGAACTACCATAAACTTTCATTTTTCCGGTTTGTGCTGTTTGCCAAATCGAAGCGGCCTCGAGATATGGTTTACGTGAAACCTTATCGTTTCACGCAACTCGTAAGATGGGTGCGGACTTTGCATCAATTCGGTTAATGGTCCTGGTGAACGATCTCCCGTCCTTACTCGTACAGATTCTAAAGGACTACCATAAACTTTCATTCTTCCGGTTTGTCCTGTTTGCCGTATTGAAGAGGCCTCGAGTTATGGTTCACGTGAAACCTTATCGTCTTACGCAACTCGTAAGATGGGTGCGGACTTTGCATCAATTCGGTTAATGGTCCTGGTGAACGATCTCCCGTCCTTACTCGTACAGATTCTAAAGGACTACCATAAACTTTCATTCTTCCGGTTTGTCCTGTTTGCCGTATTGAAGAGGCCTCGAGTTATGGTTCACGTGAAACCTTATCGTCTTACGCAACTCGTAAGATGGGGGCGGACTTTGCTTCAATTCGGTTAAGGGTCCTGGTGAAAGATCTCCCGCCCTTACGCGTACAGATTCTAAAGAACTACCATAAACTTTCATTCTTCCGGTTTGTGCTGTTTGCCGAATTGAAGCGGCCTCGAGATATGGTTCACGTGAAACCTTGTCGTCTTACGCAACTCGTAAGATGGGTGCGGACGTTGCTTCAATTCAGTTAGGGGTCCTGGTGAAAGATCTCCCGTCCTTACTCGTACAGCTTCTAAAGAACTACCATAAGCTTTCATTCTTTCGGTTTGTGCTGTTTGCCGAATTGAAGCTGCCTCAAGATATGGTTCACGTTGAACCTTATCGTCTTACGCAACTCGTAAGATGGGTGCGGACTTCGCTTCAATTCGGTTAGGGGTCCTGGTGAAAGATCTCCCGCCCTTACGCGTACAGGTTCTAAAGAACTACCATAAACTTTCATTCTTCCGGTTTGTGCTGTTTGCCGAATTGAAGCTGCCTCGGGATATAGTTCACGTGAAACCTTATCGTCTTACGCAAATCGTAAGATGGGGGCGGATTTTGCTTCAATTCGGTTAAAGGTCCTGGTGAAAGATCTCCCGCCCTTACTCGTACAGATTCTAAAGAACTACCATAAGCTTACATTCTTCCGGTTTGTGCTGTTTGCCGAATTGAAGCGGCCTCGAAACATGGTTCACGTGAAACCTTATGGTCTTACGCAACTCGTAAGATGGGGGCGGACTTTGTTTCAATTCGGTTAAAGGTCCTGGTGAAAGATCTCCCGCCCTTACTCGTACAGATTCAAAATAACTACCATAAACTTTCATTCTTCCGACTTGTGCTGTTCGCCGAATTGAAGCGGCCTCGAGATATGGTTTACGTGAAACCTTATCGTTTCACGCAACTCGTAAGATGGGTGCGGACTTTGCATCAATTCGGTTAATGGTCCTGGTGAACGATCTCCCGTCCTTACTCGTACAGCTTCTAAAGAACTACCATAAGCTTTCATTCTTCCGGTTTGTGCTGTTTGCCGAATTGAAGCTGCCTCAAGATATGGTTCACGTTAAACCTTATCGTCTTACGCAACTCGTACCATGGGTAAGAACGTTGCTTCAATTCGGTTAAGGGTCCTGGTGAAAGATCTGCCGTCCTTACTCGTACAGATTCTAAAGAACTACCATAAACTTTCATTCTTCCGGCTTGTGCTGTTTGCCGAATTGAAGCTGCCTCGGGATATAGTTCACGTGAAACCTTATCGTCTTACGCAACTCGTAAGATGGGTGAGAACGTTGCTTCAATTCGGTTAAGGGTCCTGGTGAAAGATCTCCCGCCCGTGCTCGTATAGATTCTAAAAAACTACCATAAACTTTAATTCTCCCGGTTTGTGCTGTTTGCCGAATTGAAGCGGCCTCGAGATATGGCTCACGTGAAACCTTATCGTCTTACGCAACTCGTAAGATGGGTGCGGACGTTGCTTCAATTCATGTAGGGGTCCTGGTGAAAGATCTCCCGCCCTTACCCGTACAGATTGAAAATAACTATCATAAACTTTCATTCTTCCGGTTTGTGCTGTTTGACGAATTGAAGCGGCCTCGAGATATGGTTCACGTGAAACCTTATCGTCTTACGCAACTCGTAAGATGGGTGCGGACTTTGCTTCAATTCGGTTAAGGGTCCAGGTGAAAGATCTCCGGCCCTTACTCGTACAGTTTCAAAATAACTACCATAAACTTTCATTCTTCGGGTTTATGCTGTTTGCCGAATAGAAGCAGCCTTGAAACATGGTTTACGTGAAACCTTATCGTCTTACGCAACTCGTAAGATGGGGGCGGATTTTGCTTCAATTCGGTTAAGGGTCCTGGTGAAATATCTCCCGCCCTTACTCGTACAGCTTCTAAAGAACTACCATAAGCTTTCATTCTTCCGGTTTGTGCTATTTGCCGAATTGAAGAGGCCTCGAGATATGGTTCACGTGAAACCTTATCGTCTTACGCAACTCGTAAGATGGGTGCGGACTTTGCTTCAATTCGGTTAGGGGTCCTGGTGAAAGATCTCCCGCCCTTACTCGTATAGCTTCTAAAGAACTACCATAAGCTTTCATTCTTCCGGTTTGTGCTGTTTGCCGAATTGAAGAGGCCTCGAGATATGGTTCACGTGAAACCTTATCGTCTTACGCAACTCGTAAGATGGGTGTGGACTTTGCTTCAATTCGGTTAGGGGTCCTGGTGAACGATCTCCCGTCCTTACTCTTACAGATTCTAAAGGACTACCATAAACTTTCATTCTTCCGGTTTGTCCTGTTTGCCGAATTGAAGAGGCCTCGAGTTATGGTTCACGTGAAACCTTATCGTCTTACGCAACTCGTAAGATGGGGGCGGACTTTGCTTCAATTCGGTTAAGGGTCCTGGTGAAAGATCTCCCGCCCTTACGCGTACAGGTTCTAAAGAACTACCATAAACTTTCATTCTTCCGGTTTGTGCTGTTTGCCGAATTGAAGCTGCCTCGGGATATAGTTCACGTGAAACCTTATCGTCTTACGCAAATCGTAAGATGGGGGCGGATTTTGCTTCAATTCGGTTAAAGGTCCTGGTGAAAGATCTCCCGCCCTTACTCGTACAGATTCTAAAGAACTACCATAAGCTTACATTCTTCCGGTTTGTGCTGTTTGCCGAATTGAAGCGGCCTCGAAACATGGTTCACGTGAAACCTTATGGTCTTACGCAACTCGTAAGATGGGGGCGGACTTTGTTTCAATTCGGTTAAAGGTCCTGGTGAAAGATCTCCCGCCCTTACTCGTACAGATTCAAAATAACTACCATAAACTTTCATTCTTCCGACTTGTGCTGTTCGCCGAATTGAAGCGGCCTCGAGATATGGTTTACGTGAAACCTTATCGTTTCACGCAACTCGTAAGATGGGTGCGGACTTTGCATCAATTCGGTTAATGGTCCTGGTGAACGATCTCCCGTCCTTACTCGTACAGATTCTAAAGGACTACCATAAACTTTCATTCTTCCGGTTTGTCCTGTTTGCCGTATTGAAGAGGCCTCGAGTTATGGTTCACGTGAAACCTTATCGTCTTACGCAACTCGTAAGATGGGTGCGGACTTTGCATCAATTCGGTTAATGGTCCTGGTGAACGATCTCCCGTCCTTACTCGTACAGATTCTAAAGGACTACCATAAACTTTCATTCTTCCGGTTTGTCCTTTTTGCCGTATTGAAGAGGCCTCGAGTTATGGTTCACGTGAAACCTTATCGTCTTACGCAACTCGTAAGATGGAGGCGGACTTTGCTTCAATTCGGTTAAGGGTCCTGGTGAAAGATCTCCCGCCCTTACGCGTACAGATTCTAAAGAACTACCATAAACTTTCATTCTTCCGGTTTGTGCTGTTTGCCGAATTGAAGCGGCCTCGAGATATGGTTCACGTGAAACCTTGTCGTCTTACGCAACTCGTAAGATGGGTGCGGACGTTGCTTCAATTCGGTTAGGGGTCCTGGTGAAAGATCTCCCGTCCTTACTCGTACAGCTTCTAAAGAACTACCATAAGCTTTCATTCTTTCGGTTTGTGCTGTTTGCCGAATTGAAGCTGCCTCAAGATATGGATCACGTTGAACCTTATCGTCTTACGCAACTCGTAAGATGGGTGCGGACTTCGCTTCAATTCGGTTAGGGGTCCTGGTGAAAGATCTCCCGCCCTTACGCGTACAGGTTCTAAAGAACTACCATAAACTTTCATTCTTCCGGTTTGTGCTGTTTGCCGAATTGAAGCTGCCTCGGGATATAGTTCACGTGAAACCTTATCGTCTTACGCAAATCGTAAGATGGGGGCGGATTTTGCTTCAATTCGGTTAAAGGTCCTGGTGAAAGATCTCCCGCCCTTACTCGTACAGATTCTAAAGAACTACCATAAGCTTACATTCTTCCGGTTTGTGCTGTTTGCCGAATTGAAGCGGCCTCGAAACATGGTTCACGTGAAACCTTATGGTCTTACGCAACTCGTAAGATGGGGGCGGACTTTGTTTCAATTCGGTTAAAGGTCCTGGTGAAAGATCTCCCGCCCTTACTCGTACAGATTCAAAATAACTACCATAAACTTTCATTCTTCCGACTTGTGCTGTTCGCCGAATTGAAGCGGCCTCGAGATATGGTTCAGGTGAAACCTTATCGTCTTACGCAACTCGTAAGATGGGTGAGAACGTTGCTTCAATTCGGTTAAGGGTCCTGGTGAAAGATCTCCCGCCCGTGCTCGTACAGATTCTAAAAAACTACCATAAACTTTAATTCTCCCGGTTTGTGCTGTTTGCCGAATTGAAGCGGCCTCGAGATATGGCTCACGTGAAACCTTATCGTCTTACGCAACTCGTAAGATGGGTGCGGACGTTGCTTCAATTCATGTAGGGGTCCTGGTGAAAGATCTCCCGCCCTTACCCGTACAGATTGAAAATAACTATCATAAACTTTCATTCTTCCGGTTTGTGCTGTTTGCCGAATTGAAGAGGCCTCGAGATATGGTTCACGTGAAACCTTATCGTCTTACGCAACTCGTAAGATGGGTGCGGATTTTGCTTCAATTCGGTTAAAGGTCCTGGTGAAAGATCTCCCGCCCTTACTCGTACAGATTCTAAAGAACTACCATAAGCTTACATTCTTCCGGTTTGTGCTGTTTGCCGAATTGAAGCGGCCTCGAAACATGGTTCACGTGAAACCTTATGGTCTTACGCAACTCGTAAGATGGGGGCGGACTTTGTTTCAATTCGGTTAAAGGTCCTGGTGAAAGATCTCCCGCCCTTACTCGTACAGATTCAAAATAACTACCATAAACTTTCATTCTTCCGACTTGTGCTGTTCGCCGAATTGAAGCGGCCTCGAGATATGGTTTACGTGAAACCTTATCGTTTCACGCAACTCGTAAGATGGGTGCGGACTTTGCATCAATTCGGTTAATGGTCCTGGTGAACGATCTCCCGTCCTTACTCGTACAGATTCTAAAGGACTACCATAAACTTTCATTCTTCCGGTTTGTCCTGTTTGCCGTATTGAAGAGGCCTCGAGTTATGGTTCACGTGAAACCTTATCGTCTTACGCAACTCGTAAGATGGGTGCGGACTTTGCATCAATTCGGTTAATGGTCCTGGTGAACGATCTCCCGTCCTTACTCGTACAGATTCTAAAGGACTACCATAAACTTTCATTCTTCCGGTTTGTCCTGTTTGCCGTATTGAAGAGGCCTCGAGTTATGGTTCACGTGAAACCTTATCGTCTTACGCAACTCGTAAGATGGAGGCGGACTTTGCTTCAATTCGGTTAAGGGTCCTGGTGAAAGATCTCCCGCCCTTACGCGTACAGATTCTAAAGAACTACCATAAACTTTCATTCTTCCGGTTTGTGCTGTTTGCCGAATTGAAGCGGCCTCGAGATATGGTTCACGTGAAACCTTGTCGTCTTACGCAACTCGTAAGATGGGTGCGGACGTTGCTTCAATTCAGTTAGGGGTCCTGGTGAAAGATCTCCCGTCCTTACTCGTACAGCTTCTAAAGAACTACCATAAGCTTTCATTCTTTCGGTTTGTGCTGTTTGCCGAATTGAAGCTGCCTCAAGATATGGATCACGTTGAACCTTATCGTCTTACGCAACTCGTAAGATGGGTGCGGACTTCGCTTCAATTCGGTTAGGGGTCCTGGTGAAAGATCTCCCGCCCTTACGCGTACAGGTTCTAAAGAACTACCATAAACTTTCATTCTTCCGGTTTGTGCTGTTTGCCGAATTGAAGCTGCCTCGGGATATAGTTCACGTGAAACCTTATCGTCTTACGCAAATCGTAAGATGGGGGCGGATTTTGCTTCAATTCGGTTAAAGGTCCTGGTGAAAGATCTCCCGCCCTTACTCGTACAGATTCTAAAGAACTACCATAAGCTTACATTCTTCCGGTTTGTGCTGTTTGCCGAATTGAAGCGGCCTCGAAACATGGTTCACGTGAAACCTTATGGTCTTACGCAACTCGTAAGATGGGGGCGGACTTTGTTTCAATTCGGTTAAAGGTCCTGGTGAAAGATCTCCCGCCCTTACTCGTACAGATTCAAAATAACTACCATAAACTTTCATTCTTCCGACTTGTGCTGTTCGCCGAATTGAAGCGGCCTCGAGATATGGTTCAGGTGAAACCTTATCGTCTTACGCAACTCGTAAGATGGGTGCGGACGTTGCTTCAATTCATGTAGGGGTCCTGGTGAAAGATCTCCCGCCCTTACCCGTACAGATTGAAAATAACTATCATAAACTTTCATTCTTCCGGTTTGTGCTGTTTGCCGAATTGAAGAGGCCTCGAGATATGGTTCACGTGAAACCTTATCGTCTTACGCAACTCGTAAGATGGGTGCGGATTTTGCTTCAATTCGGTTAAGGGTCCAGGTGAAAGATCTCCCGCCCTTACGCGTACAGCTTCTAAAGAACTACCATAAACTTTCATTCTTCCGGTTTGTCCTGTTTGCCGTATTGAAGAGGCCTCGAGTTATGGTTCACGTGAAACCTTATCGTCTTACGCAACTCGTAAGATGGGTGCGGACTTTGCTTCAATTCGGTTAGGGGTCCTGGTGAAAGATCTCCCGTCCTTACTCGTACAGCTTCTAAAGAACTACCATAAGCTTTCATTCTTCCGGTTTGTGCTGTTTGCCGAATTGAAGCTGCCTCAAGATATGGTTCACGTTAAACCTTATCGTCTTACGCAACTCGTACCATGGGTAAGAACGTTGCTTCAATTCGGTTAAGGGTCCTGGTGAAAGATCTGCCGTCCTTACTCGTACAGATTCTAAAGAACTACCATAAACTTTCATTCTTCCGGCTTGTGCTGTTTGCCGAATTGAAGCTGCCTCGGGATATAGTTCACGTGAAACCTTATCGTCTTACGCAACTCGTAAGATGGGTGAGAACGTTGCTTCAATTCGGTTAAGGGTCCTGGTGAAAGATCTCCCGCCCGTGCTCGTATAGATTCTAAAAAACTACCATAAACTTTAATTCTCCCGGTTTGTGCTGTTTGCCGAATTGAAGCGGCCTCGAGATATGGCTCACGTGAAACCTTATCGTCTTACGCAACTCGTAAGATGGGTGCGGACGTTGCTTCAATTCATGTAGGGGTCCTGGTGAAAGATCTCCCGCCCTTACCCGTACAGATTGAAAATAACTATCATAAACTTTCATTCTTCCGGTTTGTGCTGTTTGACGAATTGAAGCGGCCTCGAGATATGGTTCACGTGAAACCTTATCGTCTTACGCAACTCGTAAGATGGGTGCGGACTTTGCTTCAATTCGGTTAAGGGTCCAGGTGAAAGATCTCCGGCCCTTACTCGTACAGTTTCAAAATAACTACCATAAACTTTCATTCTTCGGGTTTATGCTGTTTGCCGAATAGAAGCAGCCTTGAAACATGGTTTACGTGAAACCTTATCGTCTTACGCAACTCGTAAGATGGGGGCGGATTTTGCTTCAATTCGGTTAAGGGTCCTGGTGAAATATCTCCCGCCCTTACTCGTACAGCTTCTAAAGAACTACCATAAGCTTTCATTCTTCCGGTTTGTGCTATTTGCCGAATTGAAGAGGCCTCGAGATATGGTTCACGTGAAACCTTATCGTCTTACGCAACTCGTAAGATGGGTGCGGACTTTGCTTCAATTCGGTTAGGGGTCCTGGTGAAAGATCTCCCGCCCTTACTCGTATAGCTTCTAAAGAACTACCATAAGCTTTCATTCTTCCGGTTTGTGCTGTTTGCCGAATTGAAGAGGCCTCGAGATATGGTTCACGTGAAACCTTATCGTCTTACGCAACTCGTAAGATGGGTGTGGACTTTGCTTCAATTCGGTTAGGGGTCCTGGTGAACGATCTCCCGTCCTTACTCTTACAGATTCTAAAGGACTACCATAAACTTTCATTCTTCCGGTTTGTCCTGTTTGCCGAATTGAAGAGGCCTCGAGTTATGGTTCACGTGAAACCTTATCGTCTTACGCAACTCGTAAGATGGGGGCGGACTTTGCTTCAATTCGGTTAAGGGTCCTGGTGAAAGATCTCCCGCCCTTACGCGTACAGGTTCTAAAGAACTACCATAAACTTTCATTCTTCCGGTTTGTGCTGTTTGCCGAATTGAAGCTGCCTCGGGATATAGTTCACGTGAAACCTTATCGTCTTACGCAAATCGTAAGATGGGGGCGGATTTTGCTTCAATTCGGTTAAAGGTCCTGGTGAAAGATCTCCCGCCCTTACTCGTACAGATTCTAAAGAACTACCATAAGCTTACATTCTTCCGGTTTGTGCTGTTTGCCGAATTGAAGCGGCCTCGAAACATGGTTCACGTGAAACCTTATGGTCTTACGCAACTCGTAAGATGGGGGCGGACTTTGTTTCAATTCGGTTAAAGGTCCTGGTGAAAGATCTCCCGCCCTTACTCGTACAGATTCAAAATAACTACCATAAAGTTTCATTCTTCCGACTTGTGCTGTTCGCCGAATTGAAGCGGCCTCGAGATATGGTTTACGTGAAACCTTATCGTTTCACGCAACTCGTAAGATGGGTGCGGACTTTGCATCAATTCGGTTAATGGTCCTGGTGAACGATCTCCCGTCCTTACTCGTACAGATTCTAAAGGACTACCATAAACTTTCATTCTTCCGGTTTGTCCTGTTTGCCGTATTGAAGAGGCCTCGAGTTATGGTTCACGTGAAACCTTATCGTCTTACGCAACTCGTAAGATGGGTGCGGACTTTGCATCAATTCGGTTAATGGTCCTGGTGAACGATCTCCCGTCCTTACTCGTACAGATTCTAAAGGACTACCATAAACTTTCATTCTTCCGGTTTGTCCTTTTTGCCGTATTGAAGAGGCCTCGAGTTATGGTTCACGTGAAACCTTATCGTCTTACGCAACTCGTAAGATGGAGGCGGACTTTGCTTCAATTCGGTTAAGGGTCCTGGTGAAAGATCTCCCGCCCTTACGCGTACAGATTCTAAAGAACTACCATAAACTTTCATTCTTCCGGTTTGTGCTGTTTGCCGAATTGAAGCGGCCTCGAGATATGGTTCACGTGAAACCTTGTCGTCTTACGCAACTCGTAAGATGGGTGCGGACGTTGCTTCAATTCGGTTAGGGGTCCTGGTGAAAGATCTCCCGTCCTTACTCGTACAGCTTCTAAAGAACTACCATAAGCTTTCATTCTTTCGGTTTGTGCTGTTTGCCGAATTGAAGCTGCCTCAAGATATGGATCACGTTGAACCTTATCGTCTTACGCAACTCGTAAGATGGGTGCGGACTTCGCTTCAATTCGGTTAGGGGTCCTGGTGAAAGATCTCCCGCCCTTACGCGTACAGGTTCTAAAGAACTACCATAAACTTTCATTCTTCCGGTTTGTGCTGTTTGCCGAATTGAAGCTGCCTCGGGATATAGTTCACGTGAAACCTTATCGTCTTACGCAAATCGTAAGATGGGGGCGGATTTTGCTTCAATTCGGTTAAAGGTCCTGGTGAAAGATCTCCCGCCCTTACTCGTACAGATTCTAAAGAACTACCATAAGCTTACATTCTTCCGGTTTGTGCTGTTTGCCGAATTGAAGCGGCCTCGAAACATGGTTCACGTGAAACCTTATGGTCTTACGCAACTCGTAAGATGGGGGCGGACTTTGTTTCAATTCGGTTAAAGGTCCTGGTGAAAGATCTCCCGCCCTTACTCGTACAGATTCAAAATAACTACCATAAACTTTCATTCTTCCGACTTGTGCTGTTCGCCGAATTGAAGCGGCCTCGAGATATGGTTCAGGTGAAACCTTATCGTCTTACGCAACTCGTAAGATGGGTGAGAACGTTGCTTCAATTCGGTTAAGGGTCCTGGTGAAAGATCTCCCGCCCGTGCTCGTACAGATTCTAAAAAACTACCATAAACTTTAATTCTCCCGGTTTGTGCTGTTTGCCGAATTGAAGCGGCCTCGAGATATGGCTCACGTGAAACCTTATCGTCTTACGCAACTCGTAAGATGGGTGCGGACGTTGCTTCAATTCATGTAGGGGTCCTGGTGAAAGATCTCCCGCCCTTACCCGTACAGATTGAAAATAACTATCATAAACTTTCATTCTTCCGGTTTGTGCTGTTTGCCGAATTGAAGAGGCCTCGAGATATGGTTCACGTGAAACCTTATCGTCTTACGCAACTCGTAAGATGGGTGCGGATTTTGCTTCAATTCGGTTAAGGGTCCAGGTGAAAGATCTCCCGCCCTTACGCGTACAGCTTCTAAAGAACTACCATAAACTTTCATTCTTCCGGTTTGTCCTGTTTGCCGTATTGAAGAGGCCTCGAGTTATGGTTCACGTGAAACCTTATGGTCTTACGCAACTCGTAAGATGGGGGCGGACTTTGTTTCAATTCGGTTAAAGGTCCTGGTGAAAGATCTCCCGCCCTTACTCGTACAGATTCAAAATAACTACCATAAACTTTCATTCTTCCGACTTGTGCTGTTCGCCGAATTGAAGCGGCCTCGAGATATGGTTCAGGTGAAACCTTATCGTCTTACGCAACTCGTAAGATGGGTGAGAACGTTGCTTCAATTCGGTTAAGGGTCCTGGTGAAAGATCTCCCGCCCGTGCTCGTACAGATTCTAAAAAACTACCATAAACTTTAATTCTCCCGGTTTGTGCTGTTTGCCGAATTGAAGCGGCCTCGAGATATGGCTCACGTGAAACCTTATCGTCTTACGCAACTCGTAAGATGGGTGCGGACGTTGCTTCAATTCATGTAGGGGTCCTGGTGAAAGATCTCCCGCCCTTACCCGTACAGATTGAAAATAACTATCATAAACTTTCATTCTTCCGGTTTGTGCTGTTTGCCGAATTGAAGAGGCCTCGAGATATGGTTCACGTGAAACCTTATCGTCTTACGCAACTCGTAAGATGGGTGCGGATTTTGCTTCAATTCGGTTAAGGGTCCAGGTGAAAGATCTCCCGCCCTTACGCGTACAGCTTCTAAAGAACTACCATAAACTTTCATTCTTCCGGTTTGTCCTGTTTGCCGTATTGAAGAGGCCTCGAGTTATGGTTCACGTGAAACCTTATCGTCTTACGCAACTCGTAAGATGGGTGCGGACTTTGCTTCAATTCGGTTAGGGGTCCTGGTGAAAGATCTCCCGTCCTTACTCGTACAGCTTCTAAAGAACTACCATAAGCTTTCATTCTTCCGGTTTGTGCTGTTTGCCGAATTGAAGCTGCCTCAAGATATGGTTCACGTTAAACCTTATCGTCTTACGCAACTCGTACCATGGGTAAGAACGTTGCTTCAATTCGGTTAAGGGTCCTGGTGAAAGATCTGCCGTCCTTACTCGTACAGATTCTAAAGAACTACCATAAACTTTCATTCTTCCGGCTTGTGCTGTTTGCCGAATTGAAGCTGCCTCGGGATATAGTTCACGTGAAACCTTATCGTCTTACGCAACTCGTAAGATGGGTGAGAACGTTGCTTCAATTCGGTTAAGGGTCCTGGTGAAAGATCTCCCGCCCGTGCTCGTATAGATTCTAAAAAACTACCATAAACTTTAATTCTCCCGGTTTGTGCTGTTTGCCGAATTGAAGCGGCCTCGAGATATGGCTCACGTGAAACCTTATCGTCTTACGCAACTCGTAAGATGGGTGCGGACGTTGCTTCAATTCATGTAGGGGTCCTGGTGAAAGATCTCCCGCCCTTACCCGTACAGATTGAAAATAACTATCATAAACTTTCATTCTTCCGGTTTGTGCTGTTTGACGAATTGAAGCGGCCTCGAGATATGGTTCACGTGAAACCTTATCGTCTTACGCAACTCGTAAGATGGGTGCGGACTTTGCTTCAATTCGGTTAAGGGTCCAGGTGAAAGATCTCCGGCCCTTACTCGTACAGTTTCAAAATAACTACCATAAACTTTCATTCTTCGGGTTTATGCTGTTTGCCGAATAGAAGCAGCCTTGAAACATGGTTTACGTGAAACCTTATCGTCTTACGCAACTCGTAAGATGGGGGCGGATTTTGCTTCAATTCGGTTAAGGGTCCTGGTGAAATATCTCCCGCCCTTACTCGTACAGCTTCTAAAGAACTACCATAAGCTTTCATTCTTCCGGTTTGTGCTGTTTGCCGAATTGAAGAGGCCTCGAGATATGGTTCACGTGAAACCTTATCGTCTTACGCAACTCGTAAGATGGGTGCGGACTTTGCTTCAATTCGGTTAGGGGTCCTGGTGAAAGATCTCCCGCCCTTACTCGTACAGCTTCTAAAGAACTACCATAAGCTTTCATTCTTCCGGTTTGTGCTGTTTGCCGAATTGAAGAGGCCTCGAGATATGGTTCACGTGAAACCTTATCGTCTTACGCAACTCGTAAGATGGGTGTGGACTTTGCTTCAATTCGGTTAGGGGTCCTGGTGAACGATCTCCCGTCCTTACTCTTACAGATTCTAAAGGACTACCATAAACTTTCATTCTTCCGGTTTGTCCTGTTTGCCGAATTGAAGAGGCCTCGAGTTATGGTTCACGTGAAACCTTATCGTCTTACGCAACTCGTAAGATGGGGGCGGACTTTGCTTCAATTCGGTTAAGGGTCCTGGTGAAAGATCTCCCGCCCTTACGCGTACAGCTTCTAAAGAACTACCATAAACTTTCATTCTTCCGGTTTGTGCTGTTTGCCGAATTGAAGCTGCCTCGGGATATAGTTCACGTGAAACCTTATCGTCTTACGCAAATCGTAAGATGGGGGCGGATTTTGCTTCAATTCGGTTAAAGGTCCTGGTGAAAGATCTCCCGCCCTTACTCGTACAGATTCTAATGAACTACCATAAGCTTACATTCTTCCGGTTTGTGCTGTTTGCCGAATTGAAGCGGCCTCGAAACATGGTTCACGTGAAACCTTATGGTCTTACGCAACTCGTAAGATGGGGGCGGACTTTGCTTGAATTCGGTTAAAGGTCCTGGTAAAAGATCTCCCGCCCTTACTCGTACAGATTCAAAATAACTACCATAAACTTTCATTCTTCCGACTTGTGCTGTTCGCCGAATTGAAGCTGCCTCGAGATATGGTTCAGGTGAAACCTTATCGTCTTACGCAACTCGTAAGATGGGTGAGAACGTTGCTTCAATTCGGTTAAGGGTCCTGGTGAAAGATCTCCCGCCCGTGCTCGTATAGATTCTAAAAAACTACTATAAACTTTAATTCTCCCGGATTGTGCTGTTTGCCAAATTGAAGCGGCCTCGAGATATGGCTCACGTGAAACCTTATCGTCTTACGCAACTCGTAAGATGGGTGCGGACGTTGCTTCAATTCATGTAGGGGTCCTGGTGAAAGATCTCCCGCCCTTACCCGTACAGATTGAAAATAACTATCATAAACTTTCATTCTTCCGGTTTGTGCTGTTTGACGAATTGAAGCGGCCTCGAGATATGGTTTACGTGAAACCTTATCGTCTTACGCAACTCGTAAGATGGGTGCGGACTTTGCTTCAATTCGGTTAAGGGTCCAGGTGAAAGATCTCCGGCCCTTACTCGTACAGTTTCAAAATAACTACCATAAACTTTCATTCTTCGGGTTTGTGCTGTTTGCCGAATAGAAGCAGCCTTGAAACATGGTTTACGTGAAACCTTATCGTCTTACGCAACTCGTAAGATGGGGGCGGATTTTGCTTCAATTCGGTTAAGGGTCCTGGTGAAAGATCTCCCGCCCTTACTCGTACAGCTTCTAAAGAACTACCATAAGCTTTCATTCTTCCGGTTTGTGCTGTTTGCCGAATTGAAGAGGCCTCGAGATATGGTTCACGTGAAACCTTATCGTCTTACGCAACTCGTAAGATGGGGGCGGACTTTGCTTCAATTCGGTTAAGGGTCCAGGTGAACGATCTCCCGCCCTTACGCGTACAGCTTCCAAAGAACTACCATAAACTTTCATTCTTCCGGTTTGTGCTGTTTGCCGAATTGAAGCTGCCTCGGGATATAGTTCACGTGAAACCTTATCGTCTTACGCAAATCGTAAAATGGGGGCGGATTTTGCGTCAATTCGGTTAAAGGTCCTGGTGAAAGATCTCCCGCCCTTACTCGTACAGATTCTAATGAACTACCATAAGCTTACATTCTTCCGGTTTGTGCTGTTTGCCGAATTGAAGCGGCCTCGAAACATGGTTCACGTGAAACCTTATGGTCTTACGCAACTCGTAAGATGGGGGCGGACTTTGCTTCAATTCGGTTAAAGGTCCTGGTGAAAGATCTCCCGCCCTTACTCGTACAGATTCAAAATAACTACCATAAACTTTCATTCTTCCGACTTGTGCTGTTCGCCGAATTGAAGCTGCCTCGAGATATGGTTCAGGTGAAACCTTATCGTCTTACGCAACTCGTAAGATGGGTGAGAACGTTGCTTCAATTCGGTTAAGGGTCCTGGTGAAAGATCTCCCGCCCGTGCTCGTACAGATTCTAAAAAACTACCATAAACTTTAATTCTTCCGGTTTGTGCTGTTTGCCGAATTGAAGAGGCCTCGAGATATGGTTCACGTGAAACCTTATCGTCTTACGCAACTCGTAAGATGGGTGCGGATTTTGCTTCAATTCGGTTAAGGGTCCAGGTGAAAGATCTCCCGCCCTTACGCGTACAGCTTCTAAAGAACTACCATAAGCTTTCATTCTTCCGGTTTGTGCTGTTTGCCGAATTGAAGCGGCCTCGATATATGGCTCACGTGAAACCTTATCGTCTTACGCAACTCGTAAGATGGGTGCGGACGTTGCTTCAATTCATGTAGGGGTCCTGGCGAAAGATCTCCCGCCCTTACCCGTACAGATTGAAAATAACTATCATAAACTTTCATTCTTCCGGTTTGTGCTGTTTGCCGAATTGAAGAGGCCTCGAGATATGGTTCACGTGAAACCTTATCGTCTTACGCAACTCGTAAGATGGGTGCGGATTTTGCTTCAATTCGTTTAAGGGTCCTGGTGAAAGATCTCCCGCCCTTACTCGTACAGATTCAAAATAACTACCATAAACTTTCATTCTTCCGGCTTGTGCTGTTCGCGAAATGGAAGCGGCCTTGAAACATGGTTCACGTGAAACCTTATCGTCTTACGCAACTCGTAAGATGGGTGCGGACTTTGCTTCAATTCGGTTAGGGGTCCTGGTGAAAGATCTCCCGCCCTTACGCGTACAGCTTCTAATGAACTACCATAAACTTTCATTCTTCCGGTTTGTCCTGTTTGCCGAATTGAAGAGGCCTCGAGATATGGTTCACGTGAAACCTTATCGTCTTACGCAACTTGTAAGATGGGTGCGGACTTTGCTTCAATTCTGTTAGGGGTCCTGGTGAAAGATCTCCCGCCCGTGCTCGTACAGATTCGAAAAAACTACCATAAACTTTCATTCTTCCGGTTTGTGCTGTTTGCCGAATTGAAGCGGCCTCGAGATATTGTTCACGTGAAACCTTATCGTCTTACGCAAGTCGTAGGATGGGTGCGGACTTTGCTTCAATTCGGTTAGGGGTCCTGGTGAAAGATGTCCCGTCCTTACTCGTACAGATTCAAAATAACTACCATAAACTTTCATTCTTCCGGTTTGTGCTGTTTGCCGAATTGAAGCGGCCTCGAGATATGGTTCACGTGAAACCTTATCGTCTTACGCAACTCGTAAGATGGGTGCGGACTTTGCTTCAATTCGGTTAAGGGTCCAGGTGAAAGATCTCCCGCCCTTACTCGTACAGTTTCAAAATAACTACCATAAACTTTCATTCTTCGGGTTTGTGCTGTTTGCCGAATAGAAGCGGCCTTGAAACATGGTTTACGTGAAACCTTATCGTCTTACGCAACTCGTAAGATGGGGGCGGACTTTGCTTCAATTCGGTTAAGGGTCCTGGTGAAAGATCTCCCGCCCTTACTCGTACGGCTTCTAAAGAACTACCATAAGCTTTCATTCTTCCGGTTTGTGCTGTTTGCCGAATTGAAGAGACCTCGAGATATGGTTCACGTGAAACCTTATCGTCTTACGCAACTCGTAAGATGGGTGCGGACTTTGCTTCAATTCGGTTAGGGGTCCTGGTGAAAGATTGCCCGTCCTTACTCGTACAGCTTCTAAAGAACTACCATAAGCTTTCATTCTTCCGGTTTGTGCTATTTGCCGAATTAAAGCTGCCTCGAAACATGGTTCACGTGAAACCTTATCGTCTTACGCAAATCGTAAAATGGGGGCGGACTTTGCATCAATTCGGTTAATGGTCCTGGTGAACGATCTCCCGTCCTTACTCGTACAGATTCTAAAGGACTACTGTTACGTCCTGCGAATTTTTCCAGAAATTTCAATGACAATTTAATTTTAAAATTCGGCATTTACTAAATCATTGAAAACAAAAATTAACAAATTGTCATCATTTAGTTTATCGAACTCGCAGTTTCGATAAATAAATAATAAACCAAATGGAAAATTATCCATTGGTAAAAATAATTCGCCTTTAGGAAACATAGATTGATGGACAGAGGCGACTGTACAAGGCGAGTCAGCCGTAGGAGAGTCGGTAACCTGAGACGCAAAAATGCAGATAAGGATATCGGCAGAGCGCGTCTCACACTTGTCGAACATAGGGCCTGCTTATACGGCGCGTGTCACGATGGGCATGATGTCGAGAGCGGCCGTCAGACGAAAAGAGTGCAGCACCTCCTGGACAGTGAATATCGATGAATAATAGATCATCGTTATAGTCCAGGAGGATCATAGTTGAAATAACAATTAAATAAATGGATGGAAAATGAAGTTTAAGGGACGGATACACGGGGTCGGCATTGTATTTTGAAAATTATTAACAATAACTTCGGAAAAATAAAATAAATTCAAGCATGCAAAATAAACATTAAGTCAGATCGTCATGATAAGAATATATAAATAATGGAAAAATACAGAAAATTATGGAAAATCGGGAAGAGAAATAAAAACTATTCACATAAAAATTCAGGGAAATAATCCAATAAATATTAAGATAAACATTTATGTCAACTATTGTTAACTTCGCAACGAAAGCTCGTACAGCTTTCATTCAAATTTGTATGTTCATAAAATTCGTGATAAAATTTAAGTATTAACAAATTAGGACGTCAAAATTATTGTAAAACTACGAAATTGGAAATATTTAATTAGTCAATCAAAGAAAGGAATCAGGTGATGAGAGTGGGGAGTCGAGGCGCAGGTGTGACAGCGGTGACGCGGGGGTGTCCGGCACCGAGGTTACTTATTCGTGCGCTCGCGGCCCACTCGGCACTTCTACTCGACTTCTACTTATACCGACGTCGTAAACTTTTGACAGACCTCAATCTTGTATTGTATTTAGAGCCATTGACAAGGAATTTGTAAAGCAACTTGTAAAATTTTCGAGCCAGTATTCATTTTAACCAATTTCAATAAATAATTCATATCTTTCTGAATCATTCCATCGAAATCAAGTATACTCTTCCTGAAAATCATTTAATCATCAAAATCGTCAATCCACATCGTTGAAATCTGGGAAGGACATTCGTCTCCGAAAATCAGTCATCACCATTCGATTCTGATTCGAATATTCGGAATTTTGGGAAGGACGTTATTTGGAAAATCGGTCATCATCATTCGATTCTGACTCGAATATTCATCTGGAATTTGGGAAGGACGTTCCAATTCGATATCGAAAATCCATTCGTCATTCGATTCATTCGATCATTCATTCTGAGGTAAACCTATTTAAATCATATCTTAAGTCGTGGAAGTTATCATCTTCATCTTGAAAATTTCATTTCTTCTGAATATTCATTCGTCAATAATCATTTGTTAATAGTCAATTGTCAGCATTTGATAGTTAACCTGGAGGGTTAAAATATTTTCGTGGTCAATAGATATTCGTTTGAGTCAATTATATTCTAGCTTCATCATGGTGCGTTAAAGTATTAGGATAGTTCGGGAGAAAACAGTGAGTGAGTGTGTTGGTGAGTCGTCGCGAGCCGTGCATCGAGAGTGACGCGCGCGAGAGAGAGAAACAGTCGCGTATCGTATTCCAGACGATAGAAAGAGCTAGCGTCCAGAATTTTCTTGTCCAGTTTAAAATCATCACTTAAAATCCATTAACTTTCAATTTTTAACCGCGAATAAAATTTGTCCAATAACCAATATATACACTCTAGGCCCTATCCCGAATTATTTTCCGAAAGGTTAGGTTCAAAACAGGGCCAAAACCTCGATAAAGCGTCATCTCCGAATAACGTGTAAAGGGAGGGTGTAAATTCTCCTTGACCGAGATGGAGTGAAAATTGCTGATCGGGACGTAACAAAAATTTGGGGGCTCGTCCGGGATCCAAAAAAAGAGTGTATATACAACTGATTAATAAAAATAAATAAATAAATGAATAAATAAATAAATAAAATAATTTTTGTGAAATGAGTAGTAAAGGCAAAATAAAATCATAAATGACTTCAACTCGTTCAAAATGTACTGTTTCGGATCAAATCTTGCATGCCTATCCAGAAGACAGGAAAAAACCGGGCACAAGAAAAACGGGAAAATTAATAAATCCAAAAGATCAATCGACACAAGTGACAGATATTCAAGAATTCGATGAACCAAGCAGATTAGTAACGTCAACTCCATATCTCAAGGAGTCAGTAGCAATTATAGAGAAAACATCAGAAAATTCGGGAAATAAAGTAGAATCGGACTTAACTAAAGCTCTTGGACATGAGATAGAACTTCTTGCGAAAACAATTGATGAGTATTTACACGAGCATCCAGACACAATTAATCCAAATCTCGAAAATCCGGCTGCAACTAATTCGAACTGTGAAAATCCTAACGATAGCGAAATAGAAGTTATAGAACCAAAAGTCGCAGAGAAAACCGTAATTAATCAATTCGAGGATTCCGAAAGTTCGTTTACATCAGCGACTGGTCTAACCACACCTTGGTTGAGGTTGAGTAGTAGTTCGGGTACACAGCTAAGATCGAGATCCTCAGAAATAGATACAACACCGAGAAGAAGACCTTTGGTAAAATCCTGTTCAAAATCTGTTTCACCTAGAAGAGAGATTGCACCAATTGATAGTGAAAATATCTTTGTAAAAGCAGCTAGAGCTTTTGGGTTGATTGGGGATAAAAAGGAAAGATCAATCAAGCCAATAAAAATCGGAAACAAATCGAAATCGGAGATAAACTTTTCAACGTCGTTTAATAGTTTCACTAGGTTAGCATTATTGACAGAAAAAACAACATGTCCCAGAAAAACGGGGTATACTATTAATAGATTGCAATCAAGGAGAGATTCGAGTCAAACACTTAAAGTGTTACGTAGGAAACAAATACCGGAAAAGGTTGTACGAAATCTTTCTAAAAAAATGGCACCAGTGATGCCATCTGTTCAGCGAAAGAGAATGAGTAAAATAAGTGAAATAATAGATACAGGTAATAATGGTAGAAATCTCGAAAATATTAATTACGATCAAATTGACGAGGCAGGTAGCAACGAAGGGCGTGGCGGTGACCACCGTGGCGGCGACGGCGGCGGCGGTGGCGGCGACGGCGGTGACGGTGACGGAAGGGGAGGAGGCGGTCATGATAACGCGAACAAAAAACCTTTTCGTCGGACGACACCGGATGTAACACGACCCATATTAAATATAAGTGCAGGTAGAATCGCGAATTTGAGAGACGCTTTGCAGGTGATACCGGAGTTCGATGGAAACCGAAACTCGTTGGAACGGTATATCGCCGGACTGGAAGATGGTCTCGAAATGGTTGGAGTAGAAAACGAATTACATTTGTTGAGATTGGCAAAGTCAAAATTAGTAGGAGACGTATGGAAAAAGGTTTCGAAAAATAAGTTTGAGAACATTGAGGAATATATCGAGTATTTGAAAACAACTTATGATCCTCCAAGAGATATTTATCAGTTGCAAGGAGAAATAGGAAGTAGTGCACAACTGAATAGGGATACAGTGGACCAGTATGCGCATCGTATTCGAGAATTAGCCGAAAAAATCACCGAGGCTTATTATTATAAGAAAGGATATTTAGGTCAAGAAGAAAACGATGCAATAGATGAAATGGCATGCAGCTGTTTTATAAGAGGATTGAAACCGGAAATACGAGATAAAATGAAAACCGAGGAACCTACTCTTAGAGAAGCAATTCATGAGGCAAAGACGGTTGAACGGGAATTAGCAGACTTAAAGAGATTGAGAGACAATGCTGAAGCAAAGCAAAAACCAGAAAAGGAACCTGAAAAAACTTCAAAGAAAGCAAGCGTGAAAATTATTGAGGAAGCTAAGGAAGAATCAACTGTAGCCGTGGTAAACACCAATACACCAGAGGTGAATAATTGTCAGATTTGCGGTAAAAAAGGGCATCTTGCTACAACTTGTTGGAGTGCTCCAGGGGCAACTCCACCCAACAAATGTCAGGCTTGTGGGAAATTGGGTCACACAGCTGATAAATGCAAAATATCGGGGAAAATAGAGCCTCAGACTCAATTAATTTGTCAATATTGTAAAAAACCAGGTCATTCTGCAGATAATTGTTTTAAAATTCCTGGAGCGGTCGCGCAAACAAATTCAATCATGATTTGTCAGATTTGTGGAAAAAGAGGACACACGGCAGACAAGTGTTACAGTAATCCATGTAGAAATTGCGGTCGAAAAGGCCATTTGACTGAGTCCTGTCGTAGTGTACAGCAACCAATGCAGAATTCGGCAAATAATTTCAATCAAATCGCTCAACAAAATCAAGCAAAAATTCCTCAAGGTCAGACATCTCAAATTCAATGTCAAATCTGTAACGGATGGGGACATTCAGCTCTGGCATGTAACCAACAAAAACAGGGAAATTTAGGAAATCAGAACGTTGCAGGATTAATGAGTTATTCACAGGCATTGACACAACAACAAAATTCTGTGAGTCAACAACAAAATCAAGCAAATCAAATAATATGCAATTATTGTAAAAGTCCAGGTCATTATTTAACGGAATGTCAAATCCGTATCAGCAATAACAATCGGAGGGCAGCGCAACAGGGAAACGCGGATGGCCGACCAGCACAGGGTGCCCAGGCACAGGCCATCGTGAATACCCAAGCGCACCCAACCCTTACAATCAAGGCTTGTACCGATTTGGGTCGGAACCCGAAATAATCGACGTATATTTGATTAATCCAGAAAAAGACGTAATAGCTCCTACCGTCTTGTTTCAAAGTAATGAGCTCTCGGAAACGGTAATTATGATGTTGGACACAGGCGCTAGTAAAAATATTTTGAAAGAAAGATGTTTGTTAAATAATACTGAACTTTATCGGGATAAAATTCTGAGATTGAGCGGAATTACAGATGAATTTGTTTATACTCTGGGGTATGTAATGATTAGTACTTTGGGAAGAGAAACGGTTTATCATGTGGTACCCAATAGTTTTCCGACCAAACAGGGAGGATTACTGTCAACTGAGTATTTTCGAGATAATTTGGCAAAAATTGATTATGAAAACAGTACACTTCAAGTTCGAGATAAAAAGATAGAGTTCCATACTAGAGAAAGTATGATGTTCCCACCGAAAACAACAAAGCTTTTCTATGTCCGTTTGAGAAACGATGATGTTCTTGAGGGATATTTACCAAAGCTCGAAGTGGACGAGGGAATAGAGATTGAACAGGGATTGGTGAAAAACGTTGGTGGAAAAGCTTACATTTACGTAACCAATCATCGTAACGAAAGGGTCCATATAGAGATCCCTGTCCTGGAATTGACAACAGATCCACAAGGAGGAAACGAAGAAAACCGTGAGAAAAATGTGATGACTAATTCAGTGTGTATTACAGGTGATCCAGTCTTCAGAAAAGAAATAAAAGAGAAAAATCAGGAGAAAGTCGGAAAATCGGAAAATTCGGAGCAGTTCGGAAGGTCGGAAAATTTGGAGAAGTTCGGAAGGTCGGAAAATTCGGAGCAGTTCGGAAGGTCGGAAAATTTGGAGAAGTTCGGAAAGTCGGAAATTTTGGAGCAATTCGGAGAGACGTCGGAAAATCAGGGTAAAAACGATTCTGTGAAAAACACAGATGGTTCTGTATTCGGAAAATTGGAGAAAAATCAGGGTAAAAACGATTCTGTGAAAAACACAGATGGTTCTGTATTCGGAAAGTTGGAGAAAAATCAGGGTAAAAACGATTCTGTGAAAAAAACAGATGGTTCTGTATTCGGAGAGACGTCGGAAAATCAGGGTAAAAACGATTCTGTGAAACACACAGATGGTTCTGTATTTGAAAAGAAAGAAAGAAAGGTAAAGGTTGGAAGAACGGATTTAGATAAAATTTTCACTGAAGAAGAATGGAAAATCGAGTTAAATAAGTCCGAAAAATCGGTTCCGAGTAAAATAGATAAAAATAAAGGAAAAATGTTGAATAATCTTATGGTGACAGTAAATGAAAACACCGGAGTAAATTGTCAATCGTCCGTTGGGGATATACTGTTGCACACGGGAGAAAAATCGCAAAAAATAGAACAAAATCGAGTTGTCAAGGAAATAGAGGAAAAACGAGAAAAGTCGGTCATAGAAAAAGATAAAAATATTGAATCAAAAGAAATAGAAGAATTACAACCGAGATTTATATCAAAATGGGAAAATGAAGAGAAATGGAAAAATAATTCTTACCAGTTTGTCAATTGTTTGATCGGAGTCAAGTTCATGACAGGAAAATGTTTTGCCATAGAGGAAAATGAAAAAGACGAGACACGGTTCTCTAAAGTTTTGGAATTGTTACGACTAGAGCATTTAAATGAGATAGAAAAAGAAGCTGTTCATAAAATTATCAGATATGGGGTGGATAGATTTCACATTAAAGGAGAAAAACTAGGGGCTACGGATGTGGTGATGCACAGGATTCCAACAACGGATGAATTTCCTGTAAATTCGAAGCAATATAGATTTCCCGAGGTTCACAAAGAAGAAATACGAAAACAGATAGCTGAATTTTTAGAAGCAGGATTAATCAGGCAGTCAGAATCTCCGTATAATACACCAGTCTGGGTAGTGCCAAAGAAATTAGATTCACAAGGAAATAAGAAATGGAGAGTAGTTCTTGATTTTAGACAACTAAACGAAAAAACGATAGGAGATGCTTATCCTTTGCCAAATATCGTGGATATATTGGATCAGTTAGGTGGTGCTCGGTATTTTTCGGTATTCGATCTGGCTTCAGGATTCTATCAGATAAAAATGCATCCGGATGATTGTCATAAAACAGCTTTCACAACACCATATGGACATTACGAGTACGTCAGAATGCCTATGGGATTGAAAAATGCTCCTCCCACATTTCAGAGAGCAATGGACATGGTATTGATGGGATTACAAGGACAGGAATTATTCGTGTATCTCGACGACATTGTGATTTACGCAAAAACTCTGGAAGAACACGAAGAGAAATGCAAGAAATTAATCGATCGTCTAAGGACCGCCAATTTGAGTTTACAACCGGATAAGTGTGAATTTTTGAAACGAGAAGTGGCTTATTTAGGTCACGTCATCAGTGAAGAAGGACTAAAATTGGATCCGAAAAAAATCGAAGCGGTTCGGGAATTTCCAAGACCAGTTAACGTCAAGGGTATTCGGCAATTTTTGGGGCTTACAGGATATTATCGTCGATTCATAGAGGGATATGCAAAGCTGGCTAAACCACTGACAAATCTTCTCAAAAGCGAAACTCCTTTCATATGGGGAGAAAATCAAGAGGAAAGTTTTCAGGAATTAAAAGAAAAATTATGTACAGAACCAGTTTTGATTTTTCCGGATTTTTCAAAGCCATTTGTTGTAACTACAGATGCGTCCGGCTACGCAATCGGGGGTATCCTTTCACAAGGACCCATCGGGGCAGATAGACCGGTAGCATACGCTTCACGAACGTTAAATGACGCGGAATCACGATATGATACATACGAAAAAGAGGCGTTGGCGATTGTCTACAGTGTTTTGCACTTCAGGCCGTATCTATATGGCAGGGTGTTTACACTCGTGACAGATCACAAGCCCTTAGTATGGTTTAGAACTTGCAAAGATGGAAATGCACGAGTACTTAGATGGAGACTGAAATTGGCAGAATATGAGTATGATGTAGTATACAAAGCCGGAAAAACCAATGTAAACGCAGACGCATTATCTAGAAATCCAGTAAAGTCAGACAAAATTAAGAACGATACAGACGAAGAAATATTCGCAGTACGACAGAAAAATAATGATAGCTTGAAAAATGAGGAAATAATTATGCTCTTGGAAAATGAAGAGGATGACTTTGAATTTGAAGAAGATGAAGAATACAACGAAGAAGAGGATCCTGAAGAGCAATGGCGAGAGTCCCTGACGAAGGAACAAATGGCAGAGATAATTGAAGTAACAACACCAAAGAAAATACCGAAGGAAACTTTATACAATCTGGATGCTGATAAGGAATCAGTAGTAAACAAGGATGACGAAAATGCAGAAGAAGAGAAAGAAAAAGATGACAAAGAGAAATCAACTAGGAAAAGGGTTAAAAACAAGGATCCACCGGAACGTCATGCTATGACTACTAGACAACGAAGGAAAAACCAAAATAAACCAGAAAAACAGGAAGAAACAAACGCAAAAGAACAACCTAAACCACCAAAAGAGACTCGAAAGCCAAGGAAGAAGAAAAAGAAAAAGGGACATTCAGAAACGCCAAAAGAAAGCAGTTCGGATGAGGAATTAGTAGTAAGAACGAGAAAAAGAAAGAAAATTCCACAAGTACCAGAAACAGACGAAGAAAAATCCTCCAGTGAATCTGAAGAAGATGATAAGGAAGAGAATGACATTAACATACATAACAATTCGGACAATGAGAGGCTGGAAGATGAAGAAAGACAATCAGACGAGGAAATCGAGAAAATTCCACCGGGAAATATTATCCAAAGTCGTGATCTTTTCTTTACTCGCAAGGATGCACTTAGTTATTTTTTGAACACAAAAGGAGAGTCTCTAGATTCGGGTTCGCGAAAATTGGCAGATCGAAACGAATTACCGTATTTTCCGGGTCTACAGTTGGGAGAGGCTAGTGCAGTAAAAAAGGGAAATAGGTATCATATAGCATTGCCGGTTAGCGATAACTCAGGAGAGGGACCTTCATTGATTTTAGCCCATATCAAAAGCGTAATGAGAAGTTTTAGAAAATTAACAGAAGAACTAGAAATTCAAAGTGTAAGTTTGGCAAAGACAGATTCGGTAGAAAATGTTCCGTGGGATAGAATTGCGACGGAATTACGCTTAGGATTCTTGGGAAGTCCGACCAAAGTAATAGTTTGTCATGGAATTGTTAGATATCCTAGTAAACAGGAGCGTGAGGGAATAATACAGGAAATGCATGGATCAGCTGTAGGAGGTCATAGAGGGGTTACGAAAACCTTTAATAGAATCAGACAGCATTATTTTTGGGAAAAGATGAAAATAGATATTCAGAATTACATACAGAGATGCTTGCCATGTCAACTAAAGAAATGCGTGAGAAACAAAACGAAGCAACCAATGGTGTTAACCGATACACCGGGGTCAGCTTTCGACAAAGTAGCTATGGACATAGTCGGACCAATACCAAAAACGAAAGACGGTAACGAGTATATATTAACAATACAGGACCAACTGACGAAATTTTGCCTTGCCATTCCTTTACCAAACGCGACTTCATTGACAATCGCAGATGCGATGGTGAAACACTTTATTAGTATTTTCGGACCACCAAAATCAATATTAACAGATCAAGGTCGAAATTTTCTCAGTGGATTAATCAGACGAGTAGCTAAAAGGTTTAAAATAAAGAGAATTCGAACAACGGCTTTTCATCCGCAGTCGAACGGTTCATTGGAACGTTCGCATCATGCTTTAGGAGAATATTTGAAACAATACGCTGATAAAGAGTTTGATTGGGACGAATGGGTGCAATTGGCAATTTTCAATTATAATACCAGCGTGCATGAGGGTACAAAGCATACTCCGTACGAATTGGTGTTTGGAAAATTGGCAAGGGTACCATCGAGTGAACCGTTGGGGGTAGAAGACGAGCTACCGACGTACAGTGGTTATTTGATAAAATTGATAACACAATTACATGAGATTCGAAGAATGGCTAGAGAAAATCTAATAGAAGCAAAAATCAGATCTAAAGAACGACACGATAAAAGACTAAACGTAAAATCATTCAAAGTAGGTGACTACGTATTTTTGCAGAATGGACCAAAACCGAAAAAACTAGCAGATCAGTATACTGGACCGCATGAAGTGGTCGAAATAATGGGAAATCAAAATATAAAGATAAAAACTAAGAAAAATGTTCAGATCGTACATGCAAATCGACTGAGACTTTCACATATTATACCCGAATAAATACATCTTGTTTAATAAAACCATGACAATTACAGACTACTCAAACTACGGACAATGTCAGACCAAAGTGGAATGATTGCACGAAGAAATGTTGTACGCTCAATGACAACAGTACAAAGAGGAAGGATGGTACGATACGAGGAGATGCCGGAGCAGAGAGATCAGAGACGGAGGTTTCGAGTTCAGGCAATCTATGAGGGATTTCGTGCCGAAGGAGTTGGAGAAAATAGAGAAATTGCTGGGAGAATAGCTACCAGTGCTTTGATTAGGAAAATAGCAGATCAGGCTGAATGGAAAGGTCGTACTAAAGATTGGGAGAGTAAAGTGTTGCGTTTGGCTAGTTTGATGGTAAACTCAATATTGGATAAAATTGATGGGAATGAAGAACACATTAGACAAAGTGACTCTGAGGAGTATTTGGAAGATGCGACAAAAGCTATAGAGGAGTTAGATGCAAAATTTGAAATCCGGAAATATAATGGAGAAAAAGAACATGTAATAATTATGATTTTGACTTGGCGTGAGGGAGAACCGGATATCGTCGTGCAATTTGGCACCGACGAGTTGATCATAAAAGTGA